>OW569415.2:34747864-37147864 GCA_937662695.2 Halyzia sedecimguttata | reverse complement strand
TCAGTTGTGTTCTCTTCCAACTTTATTACTCTATCCTGATGGCAGCTTAGATACAGCACTGTTAATTTTTGAAACGACAGTGAATGGTGTCCACTATCCTTTGGGTAGATCTTCGGCTCGCTCTATCCACTGAGCTTGAAGTACTCATCATTCAATTCAAATTAGCCACCGTGAACACGCGCGCCAAAGAGTACTGACTTCACGTCAGTGCTTTTTATTCGATGGACTTCAGTCTGTGGAAGTCAATCCATATTTCAACAGTCTTTAGAGATTCAGGCTTTCTTGTGAGAAGCGAGCATTCAAATGAAATGAATCATATTATTTGTTTTTAAATACAGGATGTACCTCAGAAACATTTATGAACGAAAAATTGGATTCTTTGGCTTATTTCATGGCTAAAAGTTCGTATGAAAATGCAAAGGCTTCGTTACCGATACTACAATTCAAAAAATTTAATTGAAAAAAATTCTATATCTGGTATATCGCTGAAAAATCGGGAGAGCCTTCAATACCAAACTTTACAGCCAACTTCCAAATTTGAACACGATCGGATCTATATTGTTGGAGATCCGAGCGGCCTTTGGTGAGTTCTGTGGCTGCATAGGTGACCGTTGCCACGATAACTTGAGAACGTAATGAGATAGCGACTTACTATTTTCAGGGTGCACATCCGATTGCGAAATTTAATTTTGCAATTTTTTAATAAGGTATAATCGACCAAATATTTATACCCATCTCAAATTTTGTTGTTATTTCCTCTATAGCTCAAAATAAACAAATCCGATCCAATTAAATTCCTGTAATTGATTGTAGAATGTAGACGCCCTAGTTCTCGCCAAATTTCGTGGATATCTTATCACCAGAAAAAAAAATCAAAAAGGTGTTTTCTCCAAAAATTTTATATTGCTGAAACTATCCGTCAGAATCAGCAGAAGTTCCCTACATAACTTTGAGACAGCATTTTACAATCGAGTACCGAATTTCAGCTTGATCGACATCCTTTTTTACTGGAATTTTGCGGAATTTCCTCCATAACCTGCACACCCGAATGATCCAATATTTTTGATATTGTGTTGTAAAAAACTTACCTAGTGATGTGAACGTGTGTTTTCAAAATAAATTTAAAACTTCAGGTTAGAAAATAATAATTATAGACATAAACATCTTGAAAATTCCGTAAATTGTAATAAATGCCAGAAGTTTAATTTCCTGAACTGCATGGAAATAATTTATACACACAAATCCAACTGGGGAAACAACCATAGAAATTGAAAACCATATCTGTTTGAATATGGATCTCATTCTAAATGTACCTACTTAAAAACGTTATAATATCAATTTTATTTTCTTTTTTCAGAATTCCGTTTTTGGGTGGTTCTTCATCGCGTTCCTACATTCAACTGCAGGTATGCCACAATCAGATTCCTTCAGGATGCCGAATGTCGACTTCTCAACTGCACAAGAAATCAACAGTTTGGAACCAAGCCCCACTCCTGAACTCGAAAACAGATCTTACAATAATGATGGTAAATTCTTGGAGGCTACTCTGGAAGAAGTTCAGAATATTCTAAAAGCCAGTCCAGATTTACCTCGCTTGACGAAAGGTGAAATACTTGATTTAATCGAGAATATAACGAAACAGGATATGGAGAAACTTAGAACTTTAAATCAGAATAGAATTGGAAAATCGATTCTTCTCGTGATGCCGTACTCACCGAAGAAAAATGGGGAAAAAATGGAAGATTTATTCACGAAGAGGCCTGTCACTGAACTTATTGAGAATGAAAATACAGAAACCGATGATAAAAAAGTAAATAGAAAGAAGAAACCGACTTTCAGCGTGAAAAAAGAAAGTAATAGAATATTTGGAAGAAATGCAACAAAAATAAATTACAAATTTACTTTTCCAACAACACCTTCAACTTCACCATCATCTGCACTACCTTATGACACCACATCTCCAATGACAACCGAATCGACAACTGTAGAAGTTACGACATTTCGTAGAAGAGTCAGACCTCCTAGAACTAGAGCTCCGACTACAACCAGACCAACAAGAAGGCGAAGAAGAACTACTAGTACGCCAACCACTACCGAACTTAAACAAGATGATAAAGGATATTCTAGTAGTCAAATAGATAAATTCCTACCAGAAGATGCAGTTCGAGTTACGAGACCACCAATTTACTATAGGTTCACTAGAAGGACAACAACCACTGAAGTACCTGATTTGAACACGGATGAAAGTCACCAAGATAGTGTTTACGTAAATTATCCATCTAATCAAGTTCCACAATTCCAATCAGTTGATGTGAATCCATACAACGACATACCTTTCCATGCTCGTGATGAACTCACCCGTACAGGACCAGTTTTCAAACCAATTTCTAATCAGCTCTTCCGAGATGTTGAGGATGCAGCCCAATCTCAAGCTGCATCAACATTCAAACCTCTCACTGGTGATTTCGTCATACTAGAAGGTTTCGAAAATATCCTCAGAGATTTGAAATTGGATTCCACATTGCAGAATGACACGGTATTAGAGGACGCCATCAAAAGTAATACCGTTTTTCCCAAAACCACCACGACTACTACTCCATATCCAATATCACCAATTCCTGAGTTCGGGGATGTAGCTGAAAATTTGAGCCCAGATATGAGGAATTTGCTTATGACTTTTGGCTTGATACCTAGTCCAGAAGCCGAAAAAAAAGTTGGGATGGAGGACAGTGAAGTTCATTCCAAAATCATCGAAGACAACCCTAAATCCTATGCTGGATTCAAACCAATACCAGAAGATGGTAGCAACAAAGATTTGGATTCACTGTTGGCAACCTTTGGACTAGGAAGGAATGCCAGGAAAAGTAAGAAGATCAAGAAAAAGGTGGACTCAACCCCAGGTTTAGATCTATCAGTAGTTCCGGAGTCTATGCTAGGAATCGTTAAAAATTTGGGATTAAGGAATGAGATTCCTATTGAGAAAAATCATCCGCTGGAACATACCCCTCCAATGAATGTTTCTGTGAAGACTTCAGAGAATGATAGAATCGATGCTCATTACGACGAAAATATTTCAATTGAAGATATAGAAAAAATTAATAGTGTCGGTGAAGAAACTGTTGAAATCGTTACCCCTTCGCAGTCATCGATTTCTAACAAAATTCTAGAAGAAAATTCAACTTTATCCGTTTTCTTGAATGAAGATATCTCAACAACCGATAAATCACTGATAAACAATCCAGAATTCCCAGAAGTGGAGCAATTCGTATCCACTTCCAACGAAACATTAGCAGAAAGCACCACTGTTGAGGTATGGATTGATAGTAAATCAGAAACTAATGACGAAACCAATATCTTCGCAGATATTGAAACTACCACAAAAGGAACGCTAACCAGCGTAGTTTTCAATCCAACAGACCAGAAAATAGTGGAAAAAGAGAAGGAACAGTTGGATAAGCTGGTTGAGCTCATTAAGGCACTCAAACGGATCAATGGTTCCGCTACTGAGGAAGATTTCAAAAATTTCGACTTAGAAACTCTGAAAGAATTCACAAAAGTACTGAATGATTCTCAGAAATTAACTATTGGGGAACAGATTGATAATGAAATCGATCCACTGAATGAAAATGAGGATATTCCTAAATTAAAGCCCAAGAGACAGGAGACCACGACTGCAATAGTGACCATTACTCCACAAATGTCAGAAGTTACCGAATCGAAAGGGGAGTTCTCACCTTTGGAAGAATCTTTCGGTCAATTGCCCGTAGAAGAAATCGAAACACCTACTACAAAAAAATATTCTAGTGGAGTATATTATATGATCGACTGGAATACTTTCTTGGAAGTTGATAATACAAAAGGTACACACGTTAATTTGAGATTTCAACCGAAAGTAGGTGATCCTGGACGTTTTTATTCAATCAACAATAACTGAAAAACCGGGGTGCAATAATTGGAGAATGAAGAACATTTTATTCAATTAATTCAATATACCGTATAAACTGCAAAAGTGCTGTGAGATTTCAAAGACAATGAATTGATATTTCAATAGGATAGACCAATCTGTTTCTGAAGACTGAAAGTTTTCGTAAGATATTCTCTAATGAAATTATATTATTTTATGCATATTTGTATATATTATTTTATTTTATTATAACCATGGATGAGATGAGATATGCAATTGTAGAAGTTTCTGTTTCTTAACTGTCAATATTGGTATGATATATGTATTTGCCTATTACAAATGATATGTAGGTGTTAGGAATATTTCGAACGTTTGTTTTGACAAAGTAGTCGAGAAGATGTTTTATCTTTAATTTATTGTGATTGTTTGTTAGAATAAAATTTCTATTTTAAGTTTGTTTTTTTTTTCATCTATTTTTCCATTCAAACGCAAGGGAACAGATTATTCATTTATATGTTCAATAGATAATATGATATCTCTTGAAAATTTCTTAGGGCTGGTTTCTGAGGATAATTGAATGTAGTATATCTTCAATTTATCTTCTGAATTCTATTGAATTGGTCAGAAAACCTGAAGATAAACCAGATGTGATATTACTCAGAAACCGGCCCTTAGCAGAATAGAATTCCAACTAATGAATAATTCACTCTAGATTCCATCAACTTGATATTTTCTCAAAGAAAATTCCTTAAAACGGAGTAAAATTCCAGTACCATTTATCATTAATCATTCATTCAATCAAATTACCCTACTCTGGTAAACCCAGAGAAGGAGTTAGGATCAGCAATTATGCAATGTGCCCAAAAACCCTCAACTTGATATTGTATCGCCACAGATACATTCATTTCATAAGCGTATTTCATATCACTAGTGACATCTTCTGCTGCATAGATGAAAGATTAAGCTTTGTTGATGTTCTACACTTCCTGTCGCGTAATGGCTGACAAATAGTGTTCAAGGCCTCTAAGTTCGAAATGGCGCGAAGTGTTGACAAGTGGTCCAACATGATGGTAAGTTTCGAATTGAATACACGATAATTCGTTTAATAAGGAATTAAAATTTTTATCATCAATGGATAATATTATACATACCTCATTTTGTATGTTTTTTATATTGTACCCTCAGTTTTTCTACAAAACCTAACAAAAAATACGGACGTATCTCTCAGTATACATTGCCCGATCAAACACTGATCGAAAATCTGACACGGTGTATCTCCTGGGATACATTACCAAGTATATCATTCATAAGATTTTTGTATTAGTGTATCTCTAGAGATGCATCGTCAAGTTATATAAATGGAATTCATGTCCCATCATTTTGTTTTTTCGTCTCTATCTATTCGATTTTTCTATTGTTACAGAACTATCGAAATTCTAAAACGGAAAGAATATTGGCTCTGGTACCAGAATTGAATACAGGGTCAGACGATGGAGATAGTTCATTTTCTGACAACGATGACCATTTGCCAATATGTTCCCCAAGAGTGGACCCTTATGATTATTGATCCTCTGCCCCTTCATTGCCCTCACCTTTAGAGAAACTGGATATCTGGTCAGACGACGAAGGCGCAGCAGATAATCCGGAGAACGTTACAGGTAGTGCCTGTATTATACAAGATCTCAATGGAAACATCACTGATGATCACCTAAGTGCTGCACATAATAGTGGTAATCACGTTGTCAGCAAATCAGAGCATGATACAACTTCAAATATTGAAACGCACACTGATTTATCCCTGACATATAAGGCTTCTCCAACTAGTTACACACGATCGTCGGTGCGGAAAGTGACGTCAAAAAAGAAAAACACCAAAAAATGTGTGTTGAAAGCTAAGGAGCCCCTTACGTTCAAATGGAAACGTGCACGATTTGTATACTGCGCTCAAATAACTGATAAAGAATTCCAAGAACACCAAAAACACCATATGAATATTTTTCAATGTTTTTTTCAGATGACATATTCCAAATGATAGTATCTAAAACAAATTTAAATTCAACTCAGGTCAAAGGCAAATCAGTCAATGTATCAATGGAAGACATAAAAGATTTTATTGGTATCAACGTTCTTATGGGAATAATAAGTATGCCAGCACAAGGGCGTAGCCAGGAATTAATTTCGGGGGGGGGGTTTTGAAAGAGGAATTAATTTCGGGGGGGGTTTTGGGGGTGTAAGGGTTACATTATGCAGCGAAAATTTTTTTTTTAAGAGAAAAATAACATTTCGTGGGGGGTTTGAACCCCCAAAACCCCCCCCCCTGGCTACGCCCTTGTGCCAGCATATACGGACTATTGGTCTGAACAATTTAGATATACACAAGTATCGAACATTATGCCTCTGAAAAAGTTTCAGCGTATTAGAAGATATATTCATATTCGTTTCAATAATAATTTATTGAGTGACGATGACAGATATTACAAAATACGACCTTTGGTGCAAAAGGTGAGGGAAAATAGTCTGAAAATTGATCATGAAACTAGATTCAGTATAGATGAAATGGTAGTACCCTATAAAGGAAAGAAAGCTTAATCCGCAAGCAATATATAAAAAATAAACCGCGTAAGTGGGGCTACAAATTATATGTCAGAGCTGGTGTTTCTGGATTTATTCATGACTTTTTGATTTATGGTGGAGAGGATACTTTTCGAGATATTACTTTCTCAGATGATGAGATGGAAATCGATTTGGGAGCTAAAGTGGTTTTAGCCCTTTGTAAGAGTATACCAAATCCACACTGCACTGTAGTATACTTTGACAACTATTTCACTGGCCTGGAGCTACTGAAATTCCTTCGAGAAGAGTATGGTATCTTCTCATTGACCATTGGGAATAACAGAATACGAGGAGCGGAAAAATATTTAGATACAGACAAGCAGCTGAAAAAAAAAGGAAGAGGTTCCTTTTCTCAGGATGACTGCAATGACAATAAGGACTGCGTAATTAAGTGGTTCGACAATAAATGTGTTCTGGTTGCTAGCAGTTATGTTGACGCTTATCCGCTAGGCAATATACAGAGGTATAACAAAAACTGCAAAAGAAAAATACCCGTGACGTGTCCGAAAATAATTAAGCATTATAATGCGCACATGGGAGGTGTCGATCTTGCTGATATGTTGGTGGCAATATACATAATTGAATTGAAATTACATCGTTGCTACCTGCCTCTTGTATCTCAGGCTATTGAAATATGTTTAAACAATGCATGGATTTTCTATAGGAGAGATACGAAAAATATTGAAAAGAGAAAAAGAATGGGTTTGAAAAAATTTCGTTATGCTAAATATCAATCACTTACCAGATTTGGTCGCGAAAAACGAAATTGTTCCGATGAAAACAAACCACCACATGTAGGGTATTTTTGGACGAAAATGGTCTCAAACAATTAGGTTTGACTCACTGATGAAGAATTCAAGGTAAAATTTGATTCTGTCCGGCCGTCGTCAGGGTAACTTAAGAACGGAAAGAGATAGCAACTTGAGATTTTAAGGGTAGGTGGCGAGTCCAATTACGACAAACAAGTTCGTTAATGGTCATAATCGGCCCAGAGGTTTCAGAGTAAATATTTTGTTTTCAATCAATACAGAACCGATCAATTTGAAACTTGGTAACTAATTGCTCCAAACGACCTTCACAATTGATGAGACTTGATGACTCGAAGTGATCTGAGCAACACCGTCTTCTGCATTAGGTGCGCTAAATCCTCGACCGGGGATTTGTAGGCTGGAATAGTCTTCAATTCGGTCACGTAGTTCGCTCTCATTACGCCTAGGCATCCTATGATTAGTACGACCATCCTTACTTCATACGTTGGATACAGGATCCCCAGTTCAAACATTAAATCCTTGTGTTTTCCCTCTTTCGTTCTTCTTTCGTCACCACATTATTTTCTGCGGGGGAGGAAAATTTGACGACAACCAATTCCTTGAGTTCTTTGTCCAGCAGGAGTATATCTGGCTTTATGGTGTGGATCTGCCGAGTTGTTGGAATGCGAGCTCAGGCATTTTTAACAACTGCTTCAATCTCCAGAGGCACATTTGCTAGCACTGGTTCGTTGTCTATACCATAAACCTTCCTCAGGTGGAAGTAGAGAATTCGGAGTGCCACATTGTGTCTTTCCACATATCCTGAGCATGGACTCTGCAAGCAGACCTGATATGCATAATAGTTTCCCGCTGACTGTGGCATGCTCTGCAAGTTGTTGGGGTGTCCACTGTCATGATGTTCTTTTTATACCATTTGGTATTTATCACCACATCTTGACAAGCCATAATGAATCCCTCCGTTTCCGACCTGAGCCCAGCTGTCTTAAAAAAGGCGAAGGATGGTTCTTGCGACAGGCCCTGCTCTTTCAAACTCTTGAAATATATGGAGTGCAGATGTTTACTCATCATGTTATCTTCGAGTAGTCTTGTGTGTGCCTGCCTTATCTATCTGCCAACTCTTCTTGAGTCTGTTGGTGTGATAGGTGTTCCTACTAGCTCATAAGCTATCATCATATCAGAATTATTATTATCATTATTATTTATTACACTGAGCCTCCTAGGTCTTTCCTAAGGAGACCCCTCATAAGCTCTTGGGAGCTTGAGCGAGTAAGGAGAATCAGTTGTGTTCTGATTTTTTTCATGAAGTGTCCCCTTGTGGTTACTTCCAAGATACTCTTGAGCACAAGTATAGACAGCTATATATATATATATATATCTGCCTTTAAGATAGAGGGTTCAAGTCCAGGGGCAAAAAGACCCTTTCGACCCATATACCCCCATATCTGTGCCCTTATTTTATCTTGATCCATCCGTATACCGTAGACTTTTCGTCCAATCGATTAACGAGTTCCGCCGCACTCAGACGGTCTCTCATGACCGATGCAACGGATAGAAACGAATTTTTAATTAGTGAGTCTGATTGAATCGTATCAAATCACTTTCCGTTTAATGAAATCAATTCTTCATCATTGAGCCTAATCAAATCGTTTGAGGTAATTTTCCGCTGAAAAGAGGCGAAATACAGACATTTGGACGGAATGAAAGCGACCTAGTACGAGCCACTAAAAGAAATATCGAAACCTGTTTATGTCTCTAATTTGAAAGTATCTACAGTTCACAGTAGGCATTTGATTGCCATATTATCAATTTCCCGCAGTTTCTCCTCATTACAGCTTATTAAAAAATTGATTGATTGGTCATTCAAAAATTTTATTAGTTAGTTATCGGCACCAGTGAGTAACGAGGAAGGGCTTTGAAACTTTAATATTTCACGTCATTCTATTAGGTTCGGTATTGGTAGATTAAATTAGCGAGGCACACGTGTAATCGCTCTCGAGCCCACCTTCATAGACATGCGCTCTCATTTGCAACAGTCATTAGAAAACATTAAGTGAATCAGGAGTTCATTTGAGCATCGAAAGGAGAGTAAAAAAATGGGTTCAAGCCCTGTGGACAGGAGCTTTCTGGCGCTCTAGTTCAAACAGACAAATTATATCTCCGAAAGTATTGGTTTCTCAGAGTTGGGAATTATATCAATGTATTCATATAATAGAACTGCACCCTAAAGGAAATTCAATTCAAATAATAGTTTATTTATCAAGATTAAATGAGCAATCATGAGAATGAGAAAAGCACCATGGAAGAAATCAAATTAAATCTGGCCAATTTTGCCCAATAACGAACTTAACCGAGATATTCATCACCCTAAACTACTATGAAAATTTCAACTACCTACCTCATTCCGTTCGAGAGTTATATCTATGTCTATGGATGAAAAGCAGTCTCACTACTCTCAGATCTCTTACTTCATGTTCAGTTCCGAAACGTAAGAATTTTCTGAGAAAAACTAATTTCGGAGCAAAGAGCTGAGATTTTTCTCACTTCGCTCACAATTCTTTGATTGATTAGATAAACGTAGCTTTCTATTTGACGCTGTATCACTTCCAAAGTGATGCGAAATCAGTTCAAACCAGAGAAATAGAGGGAAATTACGGCTATTTCTCTGGTTCAAACTGATTTCGCATCAGTTTGGAAGTGATACAGCATCAAATAGAAAGCGCCTAATGTCTCAGGAACATCATTTGACATTATGACAATTCATATTCATACATAGAATAATATCATTCTGTGACAACGTTGAAATACGATTTATTATTGAAATTTTGAAAAATCATATCTCCGAAAGTATTAGCTTGTTAGAGTTAAAAATGATATGAGTGGATTTTTATGATAAAACTTTTTATTAAAAAAAATTTAATTTGGAATTTGTTTCGTAAAACAAAATTTTTTTTTTGTTACTCCGAAACCATCTGTCCGATTTTGCCCAATAACGAACTTAGCCGAGATATTTATCCCCCAAACCTACTCTGAAAATTTCAACTCTCTAGCTCATTCCGTTCGAGAGTTATCGTGCCTACGGCCGGCCGGACCGGCCGGACAGAATGAATTTCGACCACGGATTCTTGATCAGTGAGTCGAACCAAATCGTTTAAGACCATTTTCATCGAAATATTCGAAAATTACAGACATTTGGGCAAATTGATAAGCACTCAGTTCCGAGGAACTAGAGCGCCAAAAACACTCATAAGATGTCATTATTATGCTTTGTGCAATACGAAGGTTTGAGGAGACTGAATGCACTGGCAAATTTGGGCGAATTTTTAGAGCAGATGTGATGAGATCTTTGGAATCTAAAATTTCTGTATGAGATGGAATGTTGGGAACAAGATAACTTATGTTCTGCATAACATGTTTGCTTTATATAGCATAGGATATAAGTCAACTGGATTTGTCGAAAATAATTAAATCATATCAATTGTTTGGCTAAGACTTTGTGTGCAAAAAAATCACGTTCGTTAAAGAAACGGCTCGCAGCAAGAAAAAAACAGTTCTCTTCTCTTTTATCAGGATTTTCCTAAAAGAGCACCTTAAATGGTCAATAATATTGACGCGATATAGCGATTGAACAATTATATTGAACGTGCTGACTGTATTGTGTCAATTACTACGTTTATATGCATCCTCTCGAACCGTTTTAAGCCAATGCGCATTCCATAATGCGCATTGAAAACGCATGTGAACATTTTTGGCGCTCTAGTTCCTCGGAACAGAGTGCTTATCAATTTGCCCAAATGTCTGTAATTTTCGAATTTTTGGCTGAAAATGGTCTTAAACGATTTGGTTCGACTCACTGATCAAGAATCCGAGGTCGAAATCGATTCTGTCCGGCCGGTCCGGTCCGGTCTGGCCGTAGGCACGATCACTCTCGAGCGAAAGGAGTTAGAGGATTAAAATTTGCAAGGTGGGTTTGGAGCGTAAATATCTCGGACAAGTTCGTTAATGGGCGAAATCCATAAAGCGGTTTCGGAGATATGGGCAATTTTAGTGAAACCATTTTTGGCGCTCTAGTTCCTCGGAACTGAGTGCTTATCAATTTGCCCAAATGTCTGTAATTTTCGAATTTTTCGATGAAAATGGTCTTAAACGATTTGGTTCGACTCACTGATGAAGAATCCATGGTGGAAATTCATTCTGTCCGGCCGTCCGGCCGGCCGGTCCGGCCGTAGGCACGATAACTCTCGAACGGAATGAGCTAGAGAGTTGAAATTTTCAGAGTAGGTTTGGGGGATAAATATCTCGGCTAAGTTCGTTACTGGGCAAAATCGGACAGAAGGTTTCGGAGTAATAAAAAAAAAAATTTTTTTCACATTAACAAATTCCAAATTAAATAATTTTTAATAAGCAGTTTTATCATAAGAATCCACTCATATCATTTTTAACTCTAACAAGCTAATACTTTCGGAGATATGATTTTTCAAAATTTCAATGTAAATCGTATTTCACAGATTGATATAATTATTCCTTGTATGAATTTTCATAATGTCAACTTGACAGAAGGGAAAATTGTAACTTCAAAAATATTGGGGTTGAAATACTCGTGAAGTTTGTATCGACCAGATTACCGCAAAGTGTAAAAAAAAAAAATTGAAAATTTAAAATATGTTTTTCCACAATAACTCTCGAACGGAATGAGCTAGATAGTTGAAATTTTCAGAGTAGGTTAGAGAGATGAATATCTCGGTTGAGTTCGTTATTGGGCAAAATTGGCCAGATTTAATTCGATTTCTTCCATGGTGCAGTTCTCATTCTCATGATTGCTCATTTAATCTTGATAAATAAACTGTTATTTGAATTGAATTTCCTTCATGATGCAGCTCTATCATATGTATACATTGATATAATTCCCAACTCAGAGAAACCAATACTTTCGGAGATATAATTTGTCTGTTTGAACTAGTTTAAGAATATTTCCGAAACCGATCATTCGATCTATCTGAAATTTAGCATCAAATTGTAGAATCATGACCTTTATACACATGTGGAGTTTTGTATTGACCAGGTTACCGCAAAGTGTCAAAAAAAATCAAAATTTTTTTTCTACAATAACTCTCGAACGGAATGAGCTAGGCAGTTGAAATTTTCAGAGTAGGTTAGGGAGATGAATATCTAGGTTTAGTTCGTTATTGGGCAAAATAGACCAGATGGTTTCGGAGTAACGAAAACAAAATTTTTTTTTAAGTAACAAATTTCAAATTCAATTTTTATTTAAGATGTAGTTTCACCATAAAAATCCACTGATATCATTTTCAACTCCAACAAGCTAATACACTAATACTTTCGGAGATATGATTTTTCGAAATTTCAATAATGATTCGTAATTCTATGTTTTCACAGAATGTTATTATTATTATATCTAAACTTTATTATATGATCTGTGTTCATACTCGTACGTGTCATCCTGTTCTATAAGAGAGAGTCAAATTCATTTCAGCTATTTTAATTTTATTTCTTCCATACTGCAGTTCTCATTCTCAGATTGCTCATTTAATCTTGATTAATAAACTATTATTTGAATTGAATTTCCTTTATGATGCAGTTCTATCATAAGAATACATTGATATAATTCCCAACTCTGAGAAACCAATACTTTCGGAGATATAATTTGTCTGTTTGAACTAGAGCGCCAGTCCTGTCCACAGGGCTTGTTTCAATTAAAATTGAATACTCAAATGCAAATTAGTAAATGCGATTTGAAAAGGTGGATTGAGTTTTTCCAAATCGATTTAATGTGCATCTATACACCAAATACTCATTGAGAGTAGATTTAAGAGAAACAAATTTCAGAGGCACCAACACCAAATTTATTAGTTTGACAAATCTGATAAAGTAACCAACCTGTTTTGAGGTTACGCCTAAGCTGGAAGATTGAAATGAATCTCTCGAGATAATAATGATATCATATATTGTTCGAGGTAACTTTTTCCAGTATCTTTAATAGTTTCCTTCTGATTCTCTGGATTAATATTTCACGATTTGCTCTTACAATCGTTGAAACCACCCAGAATGGGTTCATTCCTTGCGAAATTATGGTGTTCTTCATAATTTTTTAAGAATTTTAGAATATTCTTTTTTTAATTTTTTTCAATCTTCCCATGTTGGCTACGCGATCGTAGAATAAAGCCGAATTACAGAAAACTATAGTTTTCTGTCGAATACCTCCTAGAATTAGGTAATCTAGGTGCTACCTGAACGTGTATATGGAAAACATAAAACTGCAGATTTTAATACCTGCAGTCGGAGAATACGCGAATGGGTGCTATAATTTATTCAGATTCAATAAAATGTATCAGAAGTCTTAACATGTTTAACACATGTTTCGTCACAATTTTCAATTCTTATCATGTATGCATATGTTGTAATTATTCGATTTATTGTTGAGTCGATCATTTACTACGAATAATATCATCTAAATCAAACAGTTGTTTCTTCCCGAAGATATTGTACTCAAAGTAAAACAAATGTAAAATTATTTCGAAAATATTCAGAATGCATCTCTTACAGAGCGCACTATCTCTAGTCGTCATTCTCGGATGTTCGTCATGTCGAAAACTTTGGCATTCTAACTTTATGGGTATCTCTGAAAACCCCAGGAATGGTAAGTATTCAATTAAATATATATAGCTGCCCAGATTCAATAGCTTTTATTTCCAGAGTTCATATTGCGAAATGTTTCGATTGATGAGAAATTCTCTCTGAATACAACAGTTAATTATTGGAGATCAATCAATTCAAGAAGATATTCTTCTTATGCAGCGGGCATCTCGAATGAATCCATGATAGTTTTGAATATCACGAAAACTGAGAATCCAAGCGATTTCAAGATAATCTATAGTTCAAAAAGTAAGTTCTCAAAGATCAACAACAAGAAAGGACTAAATAATTTTTTATTGATATTCACAGAGGTTAATGAAAGCTTTAGAGATGCGATTCTAGTACAGGTTCCCTACAAAAACCGAAGAGATGGTGGAATATTTCTGGTCTGTGTTTCATGGGAGCAAAAAGTATTTTGGTTTGATGTTGAAACCTTGGTGAGTACCCTTATTATTATTCTTCTACAGATAGTCGTGACATAATATGTTCAATGGATCATTTGGCTCTATACCAACAGTCAATGACACAATAACGAATTATTTTTTGGGATGTAGAGGACTGAAAATAGTTTTTCTCTATTTCAGTATCGTAATGAGTCCATTCCAGCACTAAAAACAGTGCTGGAATGAACTCATTCCCGCATTGTTTCTAGTAATATTTTTCGTTTTGTGGTAGTCAGCACTGACATTCGATCCTATCAAATTTCAACACACGTCAATTGACAATAATATAATCTGGATATAGTGTAATAATTGTTGAGAGGAAAAGTTTTATTTTCTTTATTAATAAGGTACTATTCAAATATCCAACTTGCTCATTTTGAATCATACATGCTATTACTTATATTAACAGGAAACTGTTTCAAATCTGACCTCCATTTCCTACGAACGATTCAAATTCCGTAATCTGTCAACTTTTGTAACAGTCACACCAACTGCCAAGATACAATACCAAAGTCACTAAGATGTATTATCGGAATTTTTCATTAAATTTCAGTTCAAATTAAAGTATTCTACAAAAGTAATACTCGTTGCAGAAGGCAATTCCAACACTCATCCGTTGGAAAACTCGCTCCTTCGTCGCTCGTTTTCGAATTTCGCATTCGTGTTTTAATAGGAGCCCATTCTGCAACTTGTTTTAGAATATACTATTCAGACATCATAAAAGATGAGTCGAAACGAATCATATGGAAGCAAGAAACATAAGAAAGATCTACATTTTTATCTTGTTTCAGATATTTCTTGTCTATCCCACTTTGTATTTTCTCATTTTCCGTTAGCTTCATCAAAGTATTTGATGATACTTTTATTATAATCAATATATTACTTTTCTTAGGAACTCATCTGGACATGGAATTTAGGATATAATGCTGACCGTATCAAACTTGGTTTCAATAATGTACTGGATAGAAGTCAATTTTTTCTGACATCCCTGAGAACTATATACATATATAATTTCGAAGTAACTGAAAAGAAATTATGGTGATATTTAAGTTTTTTCCATAAAATTACTTTATCTTCAACGTTTTGAATTATAGGTTAACCGAAACTCTGCAATTGTCTGCTCCAATAGGAGAATTTGATATGTTACCATTGCGCAATCACTTTTATCTTCTATTGCCACAAAAATCTATTGGAGAATTACTTATATTCAGATATGATGAAAATCATTTCAGAAGTTATAAGAATATAAGTTCGGATGGAATTGAACAAGTTGTGGCTTTCCAAGTGAACTACAAATCGTTCTTTGCAGTTAATGGATTGGAAGCAGGTGAGTGAAAAATTTAATTTGAGGCATCTAATGAGAGTTTTTCGGTTCTTCAACTAATACGTAAATTTTATTTCATCAGTGTCGGTGTGTACTAAAAATTGCTCTTCAAAAAAATATGAAAAAGCACTGACATTAAGTCAGTACTCTTTGGAGCGCTTGTTCACGCTGACAAATTTGAATTAAATTATGCTTCAGATTAGTGTATATAGCAAGCTGGAAATCTAGTCAGACGGAAGTGACCACCATTCACTTTCGGGTCAAAAATTAACAGTGCTATGCCTAAGCTGGCGTAAGGTTACGGTAACAAAGTCGACACAGAACACAACTGACTCTCATTAGTCGCACAAGATCATAGGAGCTGCTAGGGTATCTCCTCGGGAAAGACCTAGGAAGTCATAATCATGTCATTAGCAAGGATTCCAAAGCAGATTGACCCCACGTGAACTCTTTTTGAGCGTTTTTAATTCTTTCACAGTGAAGCCAATCTGCATTGACGTGCTTGGTAATGACATGATTATGACTATACTAACCCTCCCAGGTCTTTCCCAAGGAGATCCCTCAGAAGCTTGAGCGACTAACGAGAGTCAGTTGCGTTCTGTGTCAGCTTTGTTACTGTATCCTTACGCCAGCTTAGGCATTTTTACCCGCACGCTTTTTAATGTGAACAGGTGCACCAAAAAGTACTGACAATTTTTCATATTTTTCAAGTTTCTTAGAAAATACTCTTCACTACTATAGTCTGGTCTACGGCAATTAGTTTCACCATGGGTAGAAATAAAAAAAAATTGTGGTTAGTGGACACCCTTTAGGAACGCAATTACTTACACCTATTCTACAAATCCGAATGCAGTTTAATATACATATATTATCCAAATAGAGTTACATATTTGTAAATTCGTCAAAAAAAAAATGGGTTCAAGCCCTGTGGACAGGAGCTTTCTGGCGCTCTAGTTCAAACAGACAAATTATATCTCCGAAAGTATTGGTTTCTCAGATTTGGGAATTATATCAATGTATTCTTATGATAGAACTGCATCATAAAGGAAATTCATTTTAAATAATAGTTTATTTATCAAGATTAAATGAGCAATCTGAGAATGAGAACTGCACCATGGAAGAAATCAAATTAAAATAGCTGAACTGAATTTGAATCTCTCTTATGGAACAGGATGAAATGTACGAGTCACAGATCATATAATAAAGTTTAGATAGAATAATGTTCTATGGTCCATTCTCCTGTATTGGAAACTTTTAATCGAATTTACCATGGTGAATTCTATTGTCTATTCTCCTGTAGTGGACAGCCTTAATCGAATTCACCATGGTAAATTCGATTGAGAGTGTCCAATACAGGAGAGCAGACAATATAATTCACCATGGTAAATTCTATTAAGAGTGTTCAATACACGAGAATGGACAATAGAACATACGCGCAAAAGCTCCTGACTTCACGTCAGTGCTTGAACCAATTTTTTTTTCGTGAAGTCAGGAGCTTTTGCGCGTATGTTCTATTGTCCATTCTCCTGTATTGAACACTCTTAATCGAATTTACCATGGTGAACTCTATTGTCTGTTCTCCTGTATTGGACACTCTCAATCGAATTTACCATAGTGAATTCGATTAAGGCTGCCCAATACAGGAGAATAGACAATAGAATTCACCATGGTAAATTCGATTAAAAGTGTCCAATACAGGAGAATGGACAATAAAACATACGTGCAAAAGCTCCTGACTTCACGTCAGTGCTTGAACCAATTTTTTTTTTCGTGAAGTCAGGATAGAAAGCCATGATGAAAAAATTAACACATTATTGTCTACCTTCAATTCTTCTTTAGGAGAAGAATACATAATTATTCTTGAAAACTATTACTGGAATTAATGTCATATTTGAATAATCAAAGTAAAGAAAATTATAAGTTTAGTTACAAACATATTGAATGAAATTCAATTGAAACATCAAGGTGAAACACAAAGATATATTCTAATTAGAGATAGAAAAACTGGCCTAAAATTCCTCTCTACTCGTCACGAGATTTAATATCCACAAATGAGCCTCTCAGCTTACAAGATCAGAAAGTGTGGTTAATTTAATGTTAAGTTTTGAAGCCTTCAGCAAAATTTCAGCGATATCATATTAAAAATAATACATAACCTTTCAAAATCCCCTCTCACAAATATACTCCTCTGAAGTCATGGATCATGGATCATGGATCTCCTGAAGAAGAATCGCCTTCTCTATTTCTCAAAGATATTCACTCTTGTTTATAGAAATCCCTTCAATATTTAGTTTCCTCCTCCTAAGGAGGATCTCTTTCAAAACCAGGTCTGACCGCTAATGTAGGGCTATCATCTCCCATAGATTTGTGATGAAATAACACGATTTTCCCAAGAACATACGCGCAAAAATATGTCATCATGACATTCATATTTTTGAAGGTTACGACCATAGACAACATATCATACGACGATTGGCATCCAGCTACCGAACTCACAAAAGGCTGTTCGGTTCTCCAACAATATGGATCCGATCGTGTTCAAACTTGGAACTTGCAGAAGAGTTAGGTTCTGAAGGCTCTTCCAAAATTTCAGCCATGCCGGATGAATAGTTTATGATGTATACATTTTTTTTTCAATTATTTTCAATAATTTTTTTGAAATTTTCTAGTTATACCATCCTCACAAAATTCTGTAAGAATTTTCGCATTGGCATTCTACAACTAATAACCATGTTTGATCTCAATCAGTTTTGTATTTTTCGAGTTAATGAGGAACAAAAAACAACCAAATTTCAGATGGCTATAACTCTGAAACCATTTGGCTGATTATGCTTACAAACGAACTCAAATGTCGCATTCAGATGCACAACCTAACCTGAAACTTTCAAGCCGCTATCTCCTTCCGTTCTGAGGTTATCGTGTCATAAATAATATTTTTTAATAATTTTTTTAAAATTTTCTAGTGACACGATTCTCACAAAATTTCACAAACGTGATTAGGTTTATATTCTACAACTATTCATCAAGTTTCAATTCGATCGGATTTATTTTGGTTGAAAACAAAATTATTACTCGGAAACCATTGGGCCGATTATACCCATTAACGAACTTGTCCTTCGTATTGAAATGCGCCACCTACCCTGAAAATTTCAAGTCGCTAGCTCTTTCCGTTCTCAAGTTATCGTGGCAACGGCCGGATGGCACCACAGAATTAAATTTCAGATTTGGGCAAAATGATAACGCGATGTTCCCCAGAACATACGCGCAAAAATTGAATTTGAAATTTGTTGCTTAAAAAAATTTTTTTTCGTTACTCCGAAACTATCTGGCCTATTTTGCACAATAACGAACTTAACCGAGATATTCATCTTCCTAACTTACTCTGAAAATTTCAACTGCCTAGCTCATTTCGTTTGAGAGATATTGTAGACATTTTTTTTTTAATTTTGAAATTTTTTTTTGACACGGTAACCTCGTCAATGCAAAACTTCACATGCGTATAAAGGTCATGATTCTACAATTGTATGCTAAATTTCAGATAGATCGAGTGATCGGTTTCGGAAATATTCATAAAAAATGTGTTTTACTAGAATCGGCCATAACTCCGAAACCGCTTGATGGATTTCGCCCATTAACGAACTTGTCCGAGATATTTACGCACCAATCCCACCTTGCAAATTTCAATCCTCTTACTCGATTTCGAATCGGATTCTTGATCGGTGAGTCGAACCAAATCGTTTGAGTCCATTTTGAGCCAAAAATTCGAAAATTACAGACATTTGGGCAAATTAATAAGCACTCAGTTCCGAGGAACAGAGCGCCAAAAAGAGAACACAAAGGAATAATTATGTTGGCTCAGAACCAGACACCCATAATCACAAATTTCAAATACAATCCAAAAAGAACCTGAAAGTCATCTCAAAATCATACGCCTCACACAAAATTCCGATTCTTCAACACCAGTGGTTCAGGAGATGTGGCAGCTTCAATCCACGCATGCGCGGATTCTGCCAATGGAATTCTATGGAGAAATAGTATCCTCCACCTCAAAAGTCCAATACGCTTGGACTCCAGCAGCTAAATCACTTCTCATTTGCTCATCCGCATAACGAAAAATGCCCGCATGAATTTCAATAATTGGCCCAAGACCACGTATGGATACTCCCCCCTCAAACACTTCGCTATTTCCTCGAAAATGGCTTGCACACTCACAAAATTGACATGAGGTGGTAATTTGACCATTCAGTCTCTCAACTTTCATACAAATTTTGAATGACAATTTGGAATTCCACAATTCGCTCACCCATTTATTCAAATGCATTCAAATGCACTTATATAAACATCCATATTTGAATTAGTTGTCCTTGTGCATATGCTAGCGATCGTAATAATCAGATAAGGGACCAAAGTCGAATGTAAACAAATGGGATTCACGTGGAACACAGCTGAAATAATTTGCTCAACTTTTGAATTTCTAAATTATAAGAAATTTTTTGAGGCTCCTAGTGGTATGTTCTCATTATTGGTCACCGAAATGCCAAAATTAGACTCAATCCGATTTTTGGTTTCTGAAATTCAAGCAAAATATTCCGCAAATAGTTGAACATTTTTTGGAATTTCTAGTCAAGCGATACTCACGAAATGCACAAGTGCTTACGACATTCTTGTGTATCTAACTACCGAGTTTCAATTCAATCAGGTCAGTAGTTATTGTGAAATCAAAATTTTCAAATTTTTTTTATTTTTTTCCAGTTTTGTAGCTATCTGATCAATACAATGCATATAAATGTTATGATTTGATGCGGAATTTCAGATTGATCGAGTGATTAGTTTAAGAAATATCCATAAAGAATGATTTAACTAAAAATGGCCATAACTCCGAAACCGCTTGGTGGATTTCTCCTATTACCAAACATGTTCGAGATATTTACGCTCCAAACCTAACCTGCAAATTTCAATCCTCTGACTCCTTTCGTTCGAGAGGGGGTATTTACACTCCAAAAGTACCCTGGAAATTTCAAATCTCTAACTCATTTCATTCGAGAGCATTATCGTGCTTACGGAGGGCCAGCCGGACGTCCGGACAGGCTGACCGATTTGGATTTGACCCCGGATTATTCATCAATCACAGTGAGTCAAAACCAATCTTTTGAGACCATTTTGTCCAAAAAATTTAAAAAATACAGCCATCTGGCAATATGATAGCACCCTGTTCCTGGCGGAACAAGGGCACAAAAAGAACATCTTTCAGATACATATAAAAAACTTTGTGTTGTCGGTAAATATCGCAATTTCCACTCATTTTGTACGGAATCGTCTGTTGCAATTCAATCTGAATGGACCTCGAATACATAATGAAATATCCTCGAACCTATAGAAATATAGATTTTTCAAGAATAAATGAGCAATCTGCCATGATGGAAGCTAGTGAATTGGATTGTTGCAATTTACATTCAGTGCATTGTTTCCACTCCCAACAGTTGATGCTATCTTCTGGGAGTAGTTCGAGTTGTGAAAACTATGTACTGAGTAACAAGGTGCAACAATCCAATCTTATTCTTGTCATATCAACAGGTATGGACCATCGTATAGATTCTTTACTTCATAGATTTTTTGTTCTGAGTATCGTATAGATAATTCCTGTTCTTGTTGGCATAATTTGAAACCTCCTATTTTTACCTATAAAAAATTTCCAAAGTTGAATAGAGGGACGGCTTACAACCCTAGTTAACATTTCTTCTGATAATCTAACAGCTCATAGTGATGTGCATATTATAATTTATAATTACATACATCGGAAGAGATTTATGATATCAGGATGCGATCTTTCATTTAATGAGATTAGATGCATATGATAAGTTCTCAATCATGCTAAAATTTTAATGTTTATCCAGATGAACATCTTCTCCTGGACGTATTCAATTAATTGCTTCGGATAGAATGTTTGAATTTATTGATTTGTTTCATTAGCACATATTTCACAACTTTCATTCAAGGTATATACCAGTTGGGTCTACGAAATCAAATATTCATGGAGAAAATTACAAATTCCCACCTCGAAGGTTTGAAATACTGGATGCCAGTAAGAGTGAATAACCTCAGGAAAAACTTCATCCTTTTCGGCCAAAGAGTGGTGGAACATGGTTCGCACAAGTCATTGGAAGCAGAATCCTTCATTTACAATGGTAAACATTTTGAAGAACACGAGGATATACCTTGTCAAATATTCGGAGAAAAGTTCAATTCCCTCCAGTGCCTAGCAACATCACAGGATGCTGTTGGTATTGATGGGGCTGCGGCAGTCTCTGTTGGAAATAATTTGGGCCTATTACTGGCGAAGAGAAGTCCACATAATCTATTCAAAGTACATTTTGAGGTGAAGGATATAGACAGTTCAATACGAGGTCAGATGAAGAAGTTGAACGAGACCAAGATTCAATTGCAGGTAATACTTTCCTCTATATTAAGGTGAAATAAAATATGGTAGGTTCGAAGACGATTTTGGAAATACAGAAAATGTTCAGAAAATTAAAGTTGTTATATTGGCACCTTTGTTCAAACTTTAATAATATTTACTTTGGTAGGTTATGAATCAGGGTGCAGTATGCAATTGTCCAAATATCTTTCTGCTATTTTATTGAGTGGATAAATATTAATCAATAAATTCGTACTGAATTAACCTAAAAATTATAAAAAAAGCACTGACGTGAAGTCACTTTGCGAGCTGGTTCACGTTGACCAATTTGAATTGAATGATCCCAGTTGGACCCATGTAACAGCCCAGGCTTGGACAATATCTCAGCGAGAATACTGTAAAAGTGCTAGGCTTTTCTTTCGATAACCATGGTCATCAGGTTGTCATTCAGTACCTGTCAGCTACCACCTGCATGGAAGATATGACTCCCATTTTAAAGAAAGGAAAAAGAAGGTGTCCGAGCAATTAACAACATATTAGTCTCCTTCCTATCATCTCTAGAGCTGTTGAGAAGGTTGTATGTAAAAGGTAGCTTAAATTCTTGCTTGAAAATAACATTGTATCTGACTACGAGCATGTTTTTTTGACAGGATTATCACCTGTCTTCTGCAATAACTCCAGCGCTGGACTAAGTCTGTGGACTGTGGGATGCCTATGGATGTTATCTATCTAACCGCCGTATTCACAAAGCATTGTTAAGTGTTACAATCTCCGTTAAGTCCTAACTGAGGTCCTCAGTTAAGGATAAATCTGAATCGCAACCTCAATTAAAGTATTTAACGGTGGTGAAACAGGCTTGTTTCACGTTAATTTTCACGTTAACTGAGGTTGCGATTCTTATTTATGCTTAACTGAGGACCTCAGTTAGGACTTAACGGAGATTGAAAGCTTTGTGAATGCGGCGGTAAATCTATTAATGGTTTGCTCTTCGTTCTTGACCATCATGTCGTGAGGGGCGGCGTCTTGGCTTAGCCAAGTTCGTTCATTGTTGGTAGGTGTTTTCCGGTCAGAGATATCGACTCTTTGGCTGACTATAGGCGGTTGTCCATGGTGTACCGCAGGGTTCTGTTTTGGGTCCCGTTCTATTGCTAGTGTACGTTTCAGATCTCCCGATTTCACTTACCTCCTCTTATTCACAATATGCTGACGACATCAAACTCTTCTATGATCCTCGTTTTCATGATGTTCTTCAAAAGGAACGGATCCAAGTAAATGAGTGGTGCCAATGTGGGGTCTCTCTTATAATATCTGGAATAAGTGAATTTACGTCAGAAGCTGATGAAATGAAATTTGGATTAATTAATATATGTATATTGTGTTTCGTTTCTAAATGCTCCTCATTTTTACCAAACAGCATTACTTGAGTTAATTCGTAAAATCTTCAGAAATTCACGAGTAGAGTGTGTCATATAAAGTTCATTGCAAATTCTATATTTAATAACATACCTTTTACAGAAACTATTGGATGAAAGGTTGAAGAATATTACTTCAAATCCAGTCGTATCCAAAGCAGTCCAAGAAAAACCAGTTCAAGGCGATGGTATTGAAAGGAGCGCATCACATAATAACCAAAAATCCGCCTCAGTTGAAAACTCAGAGAGACCACCAATAGTTGAGGCAAGAAGTAATTTAGACCTGAACGAAAAACTCGATAGTTTACTGGAACGTCTAGATCGATTGAAGAAAAAAATGGATGAGGTTGAAGCGATGGAAAGAGCGGGGAAATTCAAGAAAATCATTATCAACGGAAGAACAGTGATAAATAAAGCTTCTGTAGAAAATGTTTCGAGCGAATCTTTAAATGACCAGCCTTTGGGTAACATATTTGAAGACACTGTTAGGTGAGTTAAGATATAACAAATATAATCAAATGTAGAAATATC
The DNA here is from genome assembly GCA_937662695.2 of Halyzia sedecimguttata. Lineage (NCBI taxonomy): Eukaryota > Metazoa > Arthropoda > Insecta > Coleoptera > Coccinellidae > Halyzia > Halyzia sedecimguttata. The sequence continues at coordinate 37,123,801 of OW569415.2, read as the reverse complement.
TGAAAATGATAAATGTAGTGACGTTGCGTGGGGACCTTCGGAGTTCTCGTTCAGTGAATGAACAATATATTTCATCGAATACTGCTAACTGATCCTGAAATTAATAGATTTCAATAAGTTAATTCAAGAGTGTGTTTTCGCCAGAATGGCCATCAAGAACACATCAAATTCAGAAAATTGTTTAAGGATATATAATAATACACAAATCCATTGAATTATGTATTCTTCCGAGGAAACATAGAGTTTGTTTTAATTGTATGGATTTTTAAACGCTAAGATAGCGATATTCATCTCTATGTTCACCATACGATTAATTTAACTTTTCACGGAATTCTTCTATTGATCAAACATAAGTCACCTATGGGTAGACACAAAAATTGCAAAAGTACCAACGTGGGATCAGTCTGCTTTGGCGCGCTTATTCAAAACCATAACCAGAACCCATACAGTTACTGAACTTGACTAAGGCAGCTTGGCTAAATCTAGAACTTGGCTGTAAAATAAAGTTTAGAAAATTTCAGCAATATATGACGGATTGTTGAAAAAGATGCAACTAGAAATTTCCAGGGTAGGTTGCGAATCCGCAAGACGGATATTTTCGTTAATAGGCATATCGGCTAAACGGTTTCGGAGTTATACCCATCTGAAATATTGTTTCCACAATAACTAAAAAAATACTTTTTGTAATTTTGTAATTAATTGTAGAAAGCAGACGCGTAGAATTTCGTTAGGATCGTAACACTAGAAAACATTTTTTTCTTTAAAAATGTTATATTTCAGAGACTATTTCTCAGGTCCCACTGAAATTCCGCATAAACCTTCAGGCCACCATTTTACAATCAAATACCGGATTTCAGCACGATATGCTCTGTATTTCATCAATTATGGAAATAAAATTTTCTTCTCAGGAATTTTATTAAGTCAATAACTCAAAAATACAGATCCGATCGAATATAAACTTAGTGATTAGTACGTATAACTAAAAAAAAATTTTTTCTTCAAATATTTTCATTTCAGAGTATACTGTCGGATGCGGTTGAAATTCAGCGCAATAAAAAAATTCAGTACTGGATTTCAGCTCGAACGGCTTTGTAATTTAGCAATTATTTTAAAAATAATATTTCGAATTGGTATATATTCCTTTTGCCCTGCAGGAGATTCGGGTTCGAATCTCCGCTGAATAAGATAAAATTTTTTTAATTTTTATATTTTGAATTCGGTCAATATCCAATGCATTATTTGACCTATTAACGCTAGCAAGATGGCTTGAAGGTTCACCAAATTGAGAAAACTAGAAATTTGGAGGTTCAAGATCCTTTTTTTAAAATCCCAAAAAAATTATTTTTCACTGAAATACACCTAAATATTTTGAAAATTTATTTGACTCTTTAATTTTTTCCATTTAGTGTATAACTGATGTTTTCTTCACAGGAAGGACAAGAATCAAACTGTCGGAGGAACGAAAACATTCACAGATCTTGATGTGAAAAATCTATATTTCGATTCCCTTAACGATATCAAGAGCGAAAATATAATGTTCCATGACTCTGATACCGTTGCAATAAGGGGCAACGTTTTATTCGAAAAACCTGTTGCAGTCATGAAGAATATAAAGGTGGATACGATTAACGGAATGCCTTCCTCATCGATCCCGATTATGGAGGCGCATATCGGAGGTAATCTCTAATAATAATAACATTAAATGTTAAGATAAATGTAAACCCAACCAGTAGTTTACAAACCACCGCTTCACTAAGGCTCTCATGCAGCTGATACGATCGGAGCTTCGGATCATTTATGCATTTTTTTTTATAATTTATTTATTAATTTGTTTGATTTATTTATTTATTTATTTAAAATGGCAACATGAATCAATGTACGGACAGTTTATTAGTTTACAAATCAATCAGAAAAGACAAAAAATCACTGAATACTCAATGACACAATCCAAATAATCAGCAAAAAAAATCGAATCGAATGCCTTCCAATCAGCTTAACTGGCATTGAATTCGTCTCAAACTGTCTATGTTATTTTTCAAGGAATTTGTGGATGCGTTGTCAACGACCGAAGCGGGAAGCTCATTCCACGAATCAAACACTCGGTTGCTCAAAAACAGTTGTCTTTGAGAAGTTCTTAATATCTCTATTGCAAGCTTGCAGCTGTTACATCGGAGATTGTTGGTATTCTTCGAAAATATTGCAGAACCTGTGGTATGAAATCACACCTGCGGTTATCAGAAAATGAAACACATTCGGGTCTCATACTCAGGCTGTAAGGTTCGGTAAGGGATTCCATCTCTGGATGGACTCCAACGAATTAATCTCTTCCACAAGTGCAGTCCAGCATGCTGGTCCCGCATATTCCATGACTGGACGAACGAAGGACTTATAAAGAAGTTTACAGATCCACAGCAAATATGTCAGTTGATGGTTTTTGGCTGTCACAGAAGCAATACATATTATCATTCCAAGTTAGGTCACTGGAGATAGTCACACCCAACTTGGACTGGATATATAAGATGACCCCCTATAAAAAGGAAACGTGAGGATTATTCTTTCCTATGTGTGAAATGTGACACTTATCAATATTCAGTTGGAGAAACCAATCACGACACCAAACAGCTAGTCTGGCAAATCTTCTTAGAGAATTGAGGCGTTGAAAAGTGGAGTGTCATACAGTTTCGTGTCATCTGCGTAAATTGGGTATGTGGACTGAAAATAGCTCGGGAGATCCGAGCTGTACAAAACAGAAAAAATATCGGCCCAAAAACCGAACCCTGAGAACTTCCAATTTTGACATTCCACTCACCAGAAGAAAAAACATCCCCTACCCTCATTTTGCAAGATCTACCTGATATAACTGTACCGATCCAGCTGGGTAAGCCACCTCTTAAGTCGGGTCCAGACGGGTGTAATGTAACGCGTAATGCGAATTCTCCGTGTGGACGATGGTACTTCGAGTGTTACATGAAACGCTCGTAGCACCGTCCATACGGAGAATTCGCTTTACATTAAGCCTTGCATTACGCTCTTGACTCTTGAAAAGTCCAGTAAAACCAAATCCACAGCCAGATTTATTTCTTAAGTCCTCGTCCTATAATCATAGCAGCAGATGAAGTGTGTGAGGGTAGATTCATGCTGTTGTTCGGTAATAATTTTATGTAGTATACAGATCTCAATAATCCGATCACACACGATCCTTTCCAAAACTCTAGATAAAGCTGCAATAATGCTGCTTGGTCTATAGTTATTTGGGAATAGCTTATCACCTTTCTTATAAATCGGTGTAACGTAAGATGCTGTTAACCATTCTTTCGGAAGAGTAGAGCTGGAAATGAGAAAAACCGGTGCTGCCAGAGCTTCGGAACACTTATGTAGCAGCCGCAGGGAGAATCAGTCCCTCCCTGGGGAGCTGTTGTCTTTTACCTTAGCCAGATACTCTGCTACTTTTTAAGGATGTCATCTGGTATGTTAACACTATTGACAATGTCCTTGGGATTGAATAGGGTAATGGAACAAAAGATCGTATCGGTAGCAGTTCTACTCGGCTGGGCCCAGTCACACGACCCCGTTCCAATAATAATACAGACAAGCCAACGAAGATTGCAGCCTTGGGAAACAATATTAGACATGTTATTATAAATCCCACTATTTTGGAAAGAGTATGCCAAAATTGGACCATCCAGAGGAAACCTTGAAGTGCAGTCGTGGTTGCAGTTGGGCATAATCGAATGATTTCAATAATCGATATATAGTTTCTCGAGAGGTTTCAATAATCGAATCATCACTCGAGATATTATGCGCTCGGTGCTCGTCCCTTATCTACAATATAATATTTGCTTCGGCTCGCTTTAACAGTATTCAGGATTACAGTTCACTGCTGAAAACATACCGGGTTCTATACAATATGTATTCTCGACTTTCATAGACATTCTTTCATCTCACTTTTTAGAAGTAGAGAAACTCTCTCATACTCTCTCATACCGAGTTTGCGCAGATTCACTGTCACCTGAAGCACCTTATAAATGCCGCTGGAGAGATATCTATCTAATATTTCATGAATAGGGACCCTGGGGTCTGAAATGCCACCAATCGAAAAACGAAATATCAAAACATTCTAAACTTAAACGAGATATCTCGACATTCTTGTAACTCGAATTGCGTAATCTCATGTCGGTGTCACATGATAGACGGCAGAAAATCATCCGAATGAATTCGCTCGTACTTTTCTAAGCATCTCGAGATATCTCAAGAGGTTTCAATAATCGAAAGGTTCGATTATTTTCAATCGAGAGGTCCCATCTCTAGTCGCGGTCAACATTTTTGCAGATTTTCATTCATTTATTTGAGCTTACAAATTTGTGGTGAATTCACTGTGGTGATCGGTAAGTGATGGTGGATTGCTTTGGTTTTACTTTTGTCGGCCAAATCCTCTTTGCAGTTTTATTGCCCTATACTCTCTATAGCAAAGAGTGTAAGGCAACAAAGCTGCCATATCTATACCATACTGTGGTGCCGTCGTTCTGAGATGGTGTGAGCTTTTCTAATTTCTGTATGAACCAGGCTGTCAATGAAGACATGTCCGGCAAGAACAACTGACACTCTGTTCTTAAAAGTATCTCTTTAATCTTCGGTTTGATCTTAGTTATTTATGACATAACATATTCACAATACTCTAGTGCTTCAATGATTTTGTTGGTGATATTCATTCTCAGTTCACTTGATTAGAGCTTTAAGGGGTTAGCCGGTTGTAATATGGCCAATAGTGATCAATGATTTGCAATTTTATTATTTATTTATATTTTGCATCACTGTGAGTTCAATGAATGCATGCAGGTTGACATGAAGTTATGTTTGTAGTATTAACAGTGCAAACAGCGTAGATTGGAATATACGTACGACATAAAATTAATTTATATCTCATTCAGAACAAAAATTGTGGGAGTAGTAATGAATATTCATACAAATTTTTTCAGATACGCTGTCCTTCGAATCGTTGAACGTGGAAAATATTCATACACAGGAATTTGATAAATTACCAGTACCTGAAGATTGGTCCAAAACAGGAAAATTGGATTACGTCGATGGTCAAGGATCTGTCGTTTTCGTTCCACATAATGTCACAGTCAAAAGAGTGAATGGCGTCAATTTTGAAGAGCTCTTGAGGCAAATATGCTTAGTTAATACACCCAATCATATACCAGGCACAGTGGTAATCAATGGTGTAAGATACATATCATAAATTATCACAAGCTAAGAAGCCAACAATTTTCATGATTTTAGAACGTTACAGTTGATGAGCCATCTGAAGTTGATTATCTGAATGATCTCGAGTTCCCAGAAGCCTTCATATCAATAAACGAACAAGAGGCTCTTACTATATCAGGTTATATAATTATTTCGAGTCGATATACGGAGTGTTTCAGGAGGAGATATACATACTTGAATATGATATTTTTCATTAAATTTTAAGCAAAAAAGTTGAGCTGAGCCATATTCGGGGGTTTCTCTTGAGCTCTCAAGCTCTGACCATAGATATAGTCAATTTTCAATTGGGGTTGGTCAGAGAACGAAGGTTGAATATTGAAACCCTAGAAGTAACAACTGGGAGGGTTAGAAACGCGCATTGGGGGCTCATCTAGGTTACATTTCTTCGGTGACTAACTCCTGTGAGGTCGTCGAGAGACTAGCTGAGGACCTTGTCTCCACTATTTAATCAGCGTATAAAGAAAACTACTCACTAAGAAGGAAACCTGATACCAGGAAAACCTCTTGGTGGAACCCCGCCCGTTGTAAAGGAGTTCGAAGACTTTTCAACCCAGTGAAGGTATCCGGATATTTACAGAAACATTCATCAAACCACAGCAAAGAAACGAGAAGAGCAAAAAGAGATTCCTGGAGGTCGAGTCTACCCCGAAGAGCGCCAAAAGTCACAGGATTCTTCCCTAGAGGACCGTCAGAAGTGTTAGGATCTATTGCTAGATCCGATGGTTTTTTTACGGACCCTGGAAAAGAGACGTTACAGATCCTTGCGAGGACACACTTCCTAGATTGTCGCATACTTGATGAATAAGATGGACGTGCCGCAGGAGTAGCGCTGTAGGACGAGTGAGGACGACTGGAGAACTGCTCAACTGATCATCAAACCTGGCTCCTTGAGCTGGGTGACTCGCACAAACCTTCCAAGGTCCCCAGCGAGGATATTATCTTCCTTGCTCTGCTTCAGCAGTGTGAAGATGAGCTCTTTCCTCACTTGATTAAGCTCTTCAGAGCCAGTGTTGCCTGGAAATTTCCCTAATAAGCTAGCCTAAGGTTAAGGCTTTCCACAACCTAAAATGGGCAAAGCTAGCTCGTAACCTAACTCATACAGACCGATAAGTCTTACTTCTGTTGTTCTGAAAACCCATCGAGAAGATACTGGATCGTTACGTCAGGGGCAGTGTTTATAGTCGGAATCCACCGAGTGTGCACCACTCAGACCACTCTGGTGACCTTCCTAGACATAGGGCGCATTTGATGTAACCCTCACGTGGAGAGGCACGTACCAGGGGTACCAAACCTCATTGTGGAATGAATATGATATATGTTGGATAACAGATTCATCACCACATCCCTATGTCGTAAGATTCGTGGCCGATTGGGCCGGCCTACAGGGAGGAGCACTTTTCTCTCTGCTATGATCTCCCCTGGTTTTTTGGGATGGAAAATCCACAATCTTCCACATTTTTATGTCTTAGTGGGTTCCAACAGTGACCCTGGGGACATTGTGAAACCGCTGCAACTTTTTGTACCTATATCATTTTTCACTGGACAAATCCCTGCCTTTTCTCCTAAAAATAGAAATTCATTATTGAATTCGCTAGTCTGAACGGTTTCCATGTAAATTGCTACATTGAATTGAAATTTCCTTTTGCAAGATATGTTTATAAGTTTTTAAGTATTTTGCTCATTGTGTAGTTGACCAGAAATTTCAACAAAAATATGTATTTTGTAATTGTTGAAATGTTGCTCGAAGAAATTAGGTTTGTTGGTGCTAGTTCTTCGAAACATATTGAAGAAAATGTAATATATTTGTTCAAATTTGATACAGGGTATATCCTAAATAAGCGTTCCAGACCTATGTTCATAGGAACTTTTTGGCTTAAAATTGAATGAAGAATAATATATTCAAGTATGTACATCTCCTCCTTCAACAGCCCTATATATTTCAGTGCTGGTTTTGACATTTTCTCATACTGCTGATGAAGAGTTCACCATTATTACAAATTATAATCCTTAATTGCATTTTAGGTAGAAAAGTATTCAAGAACACCCTGACGACTAACGTTGTGAATACAAATGAACACTATATCAACGAATTCAAATCTGAAGATTTCTTCACACTTTCCACTCCACAGGAAATTACTGACAAGGCAACATTTTCGCATTTGGAGATAACACGAAAATTTTTGGTGAGCTTGCATTGAATATTAAAAAAATTTCTGAAGATATTAATTAACTGCTTAAAGTGGATGCGGCGCGGCGAAGGATGTGGACGGAAACTGTTGAAGGTTTAGATTTCAAAATATCTAGTAGGAAGGCCTGGTCACTTTTAAGAAAACTGGGCGGTGATCATAAAACAACGAATACTGACAAAAAGTTATCAGCGAATAAAATAGCAACACATATTGTATCCGTCTCCAGAACACCAAAGGATAGAGACCACGCCACTCAAGTCAAACATGATCTCACGAAACTAAAGACCTCTTGCGGGAGGCTGACCGACTTCTCTCGCCCATTCACTATTGACGACATAACAGAGGCCCTCAAGGATATTAAGTCTGGAAAAGCCCCAGGACCCGACGGGGTCCACTCAGAATTCCTTCTAAATTGCGGAAAATACACTAAGAAATGGCTAACGATGTTCTTTACAGATATCATGGAGAAGGGTAAAATTCCTCACGCAATGAAGCAATCAAAAATCATTGCTATTTTGAAACCTGGGAAACCGGATGACGATCCAAAAAGTTATCGCCCCATAGCACTGCTGAGCATGATATATAAACTCCTAGAAAGAGTACTTCTTAATAGAATAGGGACCAAAATTCTTGAGCGAGTTCCGATTGAGCAGGCTGGATTTCGACCTAAGAGAAGCTGTGCAGACCAGGTTATGTCGTTAACTACGCATATAGAAGCAGGATTCCAAAAAAAGTTAAAAACATCGGCCGCTTTTATTGACTTGTCAGCAGCTTATGACTCAGTGTGGAGACACGGTCTCCTTTATAAGCTCATACAAATAATCCCATGTGCGAGAACAATTAGACTTGTTAATAATATGCTCGCAAATAGAACTTTCCGGGTTATACTCCGCAATCAAATAAGCTCTTCAAAGACATTGAACGAAGGACTACCACAAGGATCTGTTTTGGCCCCACTGCTCTTCAGCCTATACTTATCTGATATGCCGGAGACCAAATCGAGAAAATTTGGCTATGCGGACGATTGGGTCATAGCTACCAGCCATCAATCTTTTGAGGAAACTGAAGAAACGTTAACAGTTGACCTAAGAACGCTAGGAACTTACTTTCGCAAGTGGAGATTGAGGCCCAATCCAGCTAAGACAGAGACGTCTTGTTTCCACCTCTGCAACAAAGACGCAGCCAGAGAACTCCAAATTTACTTCGAGGGAAGACTCCTCCACCACAACACTTACCCAAAATATCTCGGAGTTACATTGGATAGAACGCTGTCCTACAGAAAACATTTAGAAAACACAGCTGCCAAACTGCGAACGCGAAACAACATCCTTCACAAACTTTGTGGCACAACATGGGGCTCTTCTGCTAACACCTTACGCACCTCAGCAATTGGACTTGTTTATTCGGCTGCAGAATACAGTGCTCCTGTTTGGATAAACAGCGCACACACACATACAGTTGATGTCCAATTAAATAATACCATGAGGATTGTGTCTGGTACCCTGAAATCTACTCCCATACACTGGCTTCCTGTGTTAAGCCACATACCCCCACCAGACCTTCGACGAAAAACTGCTCTTCTACGTGAGTATGAAAAAATTCAAGACAATCCGCTACTGCCTATACATGCCGACGTAAGCGACTTGGACAAGAACAGACTGCGCTCCAGAAAACCCCCCATGAGGACCGCCAAAGAGCTGGATGCCTTAGAGTTTAATTCTGCACACTTTTGGGAACGAGAGTGGAGAGACGCCTGTCCAGCCCGCTGTAGAGATCTTCCTTGTATAACAGAGAAGCCTCCTGCCTATGAGCAACCACGGAAAATATGGACCTCCATTAACCGAATACGCACTGGCCATGGTAGATGCGGGGATTCACTCTACAAGTGGGGAAAAACACCATCCCCAGCATGTGACTGCGGTGCGGCCAATCAAACAGTCCACCACATTGTTACTGAGTGCCAGAAAAGAGCCTACAACGGCGATTTCAACGACTTCCTGATGGCTACTAAAGAAGCGATTGAATATATTTGTAAATTAGATGTCTGTCTGTAATTTAATACGTGTGTCATATACCCATATATTTGTATTTATATTTTATATTTGTATTGAACTGATTGATGTCATGTGTTTTCTTTGTGCCATACGATAAATAAATAAATTTTATTATTTGTATTTATTTATTATTTAACAGATGTTTATGATCGGGTGTAAATAATTTCAATTCTTTGTCCTAATTCTTGAAGAGATTAAAGATACAAATGTTCACTCAAAAAAAATTAGATCCGGTGAAAGAGCGGACCACTCAAAAATAATGATAAGTGTTCACTGAATTACTTTGAAATATGGCTTGGTATATGATCAACTTTCGTCTAAGTAAAATTTATATTTTTTGATACAGTATACACGAACAGATAATTCATTCATAAAAAAAATGATATATTAGACATACACACTTACAGTAGAATTTTATATATATAAACGATAATTGAAACTGTAAACTTGAATTGATCAGGTCTATTTGATTTTTCAAATGGTTTCTTTCTGGGTTTTCTCTCCAAAACTCTATAAAATCTATCTATACATCAATTGCTACTGCGTAAGAAACACAAGATATTTGTCAGGAGCAATCAATCGAACAATGATGCCTAACAAAGAATAACAAACAACAGAGAAATCATTTAAAAATGGATATACCTCGCACCGTATCATTTAATGATTACTATTTAATTATGTCGCACTCTTTTCAGCATGATGGAAAAATCATTGGGAATCAGCTCAACAATTTTCTGCCTAACCCGACTCTTGCCAATACGTTTAATATCACATCTAACGTCAATTTTGAAGCCCTTGAAGTAACAGGATCTGTAATTGTTGAATATATGGATAACCTTAACTATGGAAAAATATTACAGGATATCATTTACAAGGTATATATTAAATAGGTTATCAAGTGCTAATATCTAATGGGCTTTAATGCTAGTGGTCTCAACCCTGCTTAGGGCATGGATAGGGTGTGTGTCTCATAATTATTATTGGGATATTCATTATTATTTAATATGCTGAGAATGCACATGATATGCAAGCCAATATTCAAGTTACAGTCCTCACAGAATTGAAGAAAAATTCTCTCATGCAATGTGTCCCTGTGAGCCACATATTCATACTACTTTAGGTACTGTTTGAATTCAATGACATATGTAACTGCATCTGCTATCCATTAACAAATAAATACATTGGTTTACTCAATGAAGTATACAGGGTCTTTCACGAGGAACCTCACCCATATTTATACGGGAAACTACTGAACGTATTTTCATGAAATTCAGCACTCATAAGTATTTCACGATGCTGATGAAATCTAATATATTTTCAAGGCATGAGCACCTCCGGTTTTTCCGGAAATGACGTCAACTTCCGTTTTTCTAATTAGAACATCATTTTTTTATTGCAGAAATAGATTCCTTAGAAAATTTCAAGTTATTTTGATGTAACATTTTTCAGTTTTGGTTGGAAAATTCTCTCTGAGCGGGAAAATTCGAAAAAAAAATCGAAAATAGAGCTCCGCTGAAACAAGAATAGCTTCGAGGTTTTTGGATGGAAAATTTTCATTTTTGGGATTTTTCAAGATTTAAGATTGATGTATCCACTTTAAAAATCGAAATCGCGATTCATGATACAGGGGGTGAAAAAATCGCTTTCAAAGTTAGGGATGACAAAATCGTGAAAAATCAATTTTTTCAAATTAGAACCCCATTTTTTTATGGCAGATATTGAATCTACGTTAAAAAATAATGTGAGTGTATGCATCACACCCTTGCCCTAAAATGGATATTTTCTGAGTTATTCACAAAAAACTGTTTTTCGTCTTGAATTTTCAGCTATTTCTTTTCCCTTCACGCCAAAAAGATGAAATTTTCAGGAACTGTTATTTGAACCATGCTGTAGATTTTTCACCGCTTCTTGAAACTGACTTCAAGTTACTATTAGGAGAACCATGGCAAACTCTCGCAGTTATAACTAGAGAAGATGCTCAAAGTTTTGACCGTTAATTTCTAGACATTTATTTATACGTCTCAGGAATGCTTCGTGCGTTGCTCTCCTTATTTCATCGGGAGGAAGAGATCTGCAAAAGTGTTTAAAAACCAAATTGAGTTTCAAAACTATGAATCTAAAAATCTAAACAAACCTGAACGCATTTCTGACTCGTTCTATGCAGTCCTCTTTATCAGTCAGGGGAGTTGAGTAGACAATATTTTTATCCTACCCCAAACATAATAGTCTAAAGTTAACTCCTTTAGAGCACGGGAGAACGTGGTGGCCAAAGATGTGGACCATTGTTCGCCAACCATCGATCTTCAAATAGCCTGTAGAGGATATTTGACACATTGAGTGAATTGTGTGGAGGCGCGCCATCTTGTTGATACCATAAGTCATTATGGTTCTGTACTAGCGGCTCAATTATTTGAGTCAATATGTCAAAATATCTATCTCCTAAGGGAGAACATTCTTTAAATAATGCAAACATGTGTAGTGTTCTATCTTACCAGTTAAAGTCCCATCATAAATGTGAACATCGAGAATTGCATTATTTTTGATGGCGCAAAAAACATTGAAACTCCAGGTCTCTTGAAAGTTCCATTGTCTGAAGTGGTGGTTGTTCTCTTCATCCCAATAATGACTGTTATGCCTATTGAAAGAACCATTCTTTGTGAATTTAGATTCATCTGTCCAAATTATACAGTCCAAAAAGTTTTCATTCTCTTGAAATCGAATCATCATAGCTTCGCAAAACTCTGTTCTCCTTTCGAAATCAGTTTCCTTCAAATGCTGTACCCTATTGAATTTATATGGGTGCATTTTATGTTTTTTTAATATTCTCCAAACACTCGATTGAGATAATCCCAGATCAATCTCGGCATCTTTGAGATAATTTTGAGGATTCACACGAAAATATGCAAGAACTGTAATTTCGTTGTTCTCATCTTCTACTACACTTTTTTCTCTGTGTATAGTTTTCTTAACGAAAGATCCGACATTTCGCAAGTTTGTCATGGTTCTGTTAATGGTATCTCTCGTTGGTCTGGGTCGGTCAGGAAACCTCTCAATGAACAGTCGAATCGTTCTATCTACAACTTTATTACATTCTCCATGAAGTAGAATGAGATTTAAATAATCTTCATTGGTAAAATTAGGCATAGTGATCGATTTTATAACTTAATACGAATGATCACCAAATTAATAGTAAACACAAAATGCTACTGAATAAAGAGGAATTTGGCAGATGTAATTAATGATATCTATCATTAAAAAAAAAGAATGTAAAACATGGTAAGTTTTTGCATATGGTTCATAAGGAATTATTTATTTATCACTGGAGAGAAAACCGATGGCCGATTAGTTGAAATAAAGAGGTTTCCGATACAAATTCGAATCAAAATTCGCCATCTATTTAGGAACAACCTGTAACTTTTTTCTCTTGCATATTAGGGTAGTAAAATCTAAAACATGGTTAAAGTAACAGTTCCAGAAAATTTCATCTTTTTGGCGTGAAGGGAAAAGAAATAGCTGAAAATTCAAGACGAAAAACAGTTTTTTGTGAATAACTCAGAAAATATCCACTTTAGGGCAAGGGTGTGATGCATACACTCACATTATTTTTTAACGTAGATTCAATATCTGCCATAAAAAAATGGGGTTCTAATTTGAAAAAATTGATTTTTCACGATTTTGTCATCCCTAACTTTGAAAGCGATTTTTTCACCCCCTGTATCATGAATCGCGATTTCGATTTTTAAAGTGGATACATCAATCTTACGTCTTGAAAAATCCCGAAAATGAAAATTTTCCATCCAAAAACCTCGAAGTTATTCTTGTTTCAGCGGAGCTCTATTTTCGATTTTTTTTTCGAATTTTCCCGCTCAGAGAGAATTTTCGAACCAAAACTGAAAAATGTTACATCAAAATAACTTGAAATTTTCTAAGGAATCTATTTCTGCAATGAAAAAATGGTGTTCTAATTTGAAAAACGGAAGTTGACGTCATTTCCGGAAAAACCGGAGGTGCTCATGCCTTGAAAATATTTTAGATTTCATCAGCATCGTGAAGTAGGTACTTATAAGTGCTGAATTTCATGAAAATACGTTCAGTAGTTTCCCGTATAAATATGGGTGAGTTTCCTCGTGAAAGACCCTGTATACCGAGGAATGTGGTTGCATACTGCGTACATTGCCTATCAAATATTATATGATGTATGTAAGACACTTCATATCTAAAAGAGATACGGAGAAATATTGATCGATTAGACAATTTTTTTCTAAAGATTCGGGATAGTCACGTTATCGCTCAATGTCCCTCCCAAAAAGCAGAATGTCATCCAGGGCAGATACGTACCGGTTTCATGGTTGTTACCAATAATCAGCGTAACTTACTGAATGACAAATATTGAGCGATGACGTGGCTGATCCGGATCACGAGGTATTGTTGATGTTTAATGGAGGAATACTTCACCGTGTGCCTTCAAGTTATTTACAAATAACACAGTCACCTTCAGTGTTCAATGCTTCATATCTTTATCCAATAATGCCACTTCTTCATTGCTGAAAATTGTTTATAAACTTTATAATCTAATTTCATGAGTTTTCATCAACTTGAAAATCCGTACATCACATTGTTCTATGAACTAAGTAGCGTGAGAAATATCAAGATCATAATTATATTGCAATTATTTTTGATCCTTTAATAAACTTACCACTGTTAGTTCATTGTCACCAGCAATTTTTATAATTAATATTGATTTATATAATATCATCTATTGATAACTTCCATCATTTCATTTTAAAAGCTTCATTTATTCTTCATTTAAATGACAATCAGTACATGACATGAATTGGAACATCACACTTAGCACAATGAAATGAGTATGATTTTTTCATACTTTTTCAATGAACACTCCAATATTAATTTTGTGTTTTTCCCAATTACTATGGTTAATACTATTAACATGTGACATTAATAATTTCTATCATTACATGCTAAAAAGCTTCATTAATATTAAGGCCAGTCCAGACGCTAAGTTTTGCACAACCTTTTATCTACACAGTTCAACTCGTTGCAGGTAAAAAGTTGCGTGTAGATAGGAAAATAGCGCAGTTTTGAAAATGGTGCGGAGACGGTACAGTTGCAGCGATAACTGAGCTAGAGATCATAGATATCCGTGAACTGTGCGGATTTGTCGCTGCATGTAGACAGTAACTATGGTAACTCCATGACGATATCACTAGAACTGTGCGAAACAAACAGATTTCTCCGCACCATGGCGACGCTCTAAAAATTGCTACGTTTTCATTCAGTCTTTAGACTGCGCAGACAAAAGGATGTACAAAACGTAGCGTATGGACCGGCCTTTACAATCACTTAACAGCAAATACAAGAGGTGGTAAACCAGACCAAACAAAATATTTTGTTAGATTGAATATTTGCGGCCGTTGGTATAAAGATGTCAAGAATTGAATGGAATATATCAAATGTTATAGTATTCATACTTCATCACTGTAATGTAATGTACGTTTTAAAACACTGTATCTTCGTCTGGCATTTCACAGTGTTCAAAAGCTGATACCGAGTACCTATGCAATGGTCATTAAGATGTAATTAGGATAGAGAAAGTTAGGTAGTATTCACTAATCAGGCCCTTAACCAGGTACCTGGACAAGGTTGAATAATGGCGAGTTATCCAGGTCAATTTGCTCGTTGATTTTATGCTCGGTATTTTATGCTTTTTGGCGCTCTAGTTCCTTGGAACTGAGTGCTTATCAATTTGCCCAAATGACTGTAATTTTCGAATTTTTGGCTGAAAATGGTCTCAAACGATTTGTTTCGACTCACTGATCAAGAATCCGAGGTCGAAATCGATTCTGTCCGGCCGGCCGGCCGTAGGCACGTTAACTCTCGAACGAAAGGAGTTAGAGGATTGAAATTTGCAAGGTGGATTTGAAGCGTAAATATCTCGGACGAGTTCGTTAATGGGCAAAATCCATCAAGCGGTTTCGGAGTTATGGCCGATTTTAGTAAAAATATTTTTTATGAATTTTTCCGAAACCGATCACTCGATCTATCTGAAATTTAGCATCAAATTGTAGAATCATGACCTTTATACGCATGTGAAGTTTTGTATTGACCAGGTTACCGCAAAGTGTCAACAAAAAAATTGAAAATTGAAAAAAAAAATTTCTACAATAACTCTCGAACGGAATGTGCAAGGCAGTTGAAATTTTCAGAGTAGGTTAGGGAGATGGATATCTCGGTTAAGTTCGTTATTGGGCAGAATAGGCCAGATGGTTTCGGAGTAACGAAAAAAAATTCACCGTAAAAATCCATCGATATAATTTTTAACTCCAACAAGCTAATACTTTCAGAGATATGATTTTTCGAAATTTCAATAATGCATCGTACTTCTATGTTTTCACAGAATGCTATAATTATTCTATCTAAGCTTTATTATATGCTCTGTGTTCATACTCGTACATGTCATCCTGTTCTATAAGAGAGAGTCAAATTCATTTCAGCTATTTTAATTTGATTTCTTCCATAGTGCAGTTCTCATTCTCAGATTGCTCATTTAATCTTGATAAATAAACTATTAATTGAATTGAATTTCCTTTATGATGCAGTTCCATCATAAGAATACATTGATATAATTCTCAACTCTGAGAAACCAATACTTTCGGAGATATAATTTGTATGTTTGAACTAGAGCGCCAATAAGCTCCTGTCCACAGGGCTTGAACCAATTTTTAATTCTACTGATTCTATATAATTCGGTTGTGAACTCTTTGCGGTCATGCGGAAAATTTTGAATTGTGTATTCATTGAATTTTTCTCTGTTTGGGAGATAAGTCCATTACTAAATGGTTCCGATACTGTAGTCAATAACGAGCGTTGTCGAGTAGAGATAAATTATGTGCAATTTGCTCTCGAATAGGTGCTGAGCAGCTTGGTGTATTGAGGATTGACTCCTGGCCTAGTGCATATGGAATATCCATTGGATTGCTGAAAAACTGTGCAACTTTATTGTGTGCCCCCTTAGTTCTGATATCATCTGAATCTTTCCGATAGCACACATTGCCTTCTTCGTGGTTAAAAGCATCAGTAACACCAATTTTCAAAAATGGAGACGTAACAACTATCGCCCTAGCAGTCTCAATTGCCTCTTAAGTTTACGTATTAAATTGGACGGAATGATCGACCCAGCATTGATTTTTACCCGATCACTTCGGTTTCACAAACCTGCTGAAGTTCATTGATGATTAAATGAGGGCCTTCGACTTGGACATTCGTGTTGATGTCGTTTACCTCGACCATTAAAGGGCATTTGACCATGTTCCTTGTCATCGCCTTCTTTCTAAGCTGGGTTTTAGATATCAACTCAACACTGAGATCCGCCCCTAGCAGTGTTCCCCAGGGGTCGGTTCTGGGACCCTTACTCTTTTTGATTTACACTGCAGATCTGCCCCACATCTTGCGTTCCCCTTGTTCTCAGTTCGCCGATGACATTACAATATATACTAATGGCATCTCCAATTCTGCATTGCCCCAGTCAGATATTGATTCATGTCTGCTTCGTCTGATGATGGTTTGATACCATTGAACCTAGAAATGTGTTGTGTTCTTCACATCGGAAGGCACGATCCAGGGCACACATACTTCTTGAGCAGCTTTCAAGTCACTCGGAATGATTGTCATGAGGATCTTAGGGTGACTATCATATCGGACCTAAGTAAATCGAAGCATGTGAAAAAAGTTACACTGCAAGCAAGAATCCTGATTTTCGTGGCTGTTTGCTCACCGTTTGTTCGAAAATCATTACTCCAACTTATACGCCCTATTATTGAATTCAACAGACCTGCCCGTTGTCATCCTCAAGTCAGAAATTGATCAGCTAGAAGCAGTTCAAAAATGGGCCACTCGTATACCGTATGGTTCAATACGACCCAGTTATGGGGAAAAATTGGACTAACCTCCTTTCAATATCGGCGTTTGAGGGGTGACTTGATCGTGAATAAGATTTTCGAACAGATTTATCAGCCTTCTTCGTCTGAAACAGAAATGACTAAAGGGGCCACACGTATAAATTATGTAAAGAGAACTTCAGAGCAGCCCTCCATCAACACTTTTATCTAATAGAATACACCTGGAACTACTTACCTGCTGATTTGGTGGGAGCTACAAGTGTGAATATGTTTCAGAAGAACAGGCTCGATCAGGAGAGAATATCTTCGATCGTTACCCGACCGTTGTTTTATTTTACTTTAGTGATAAATTTTTCTCTTCTTCTTCCTCGCTGTTTTATTTTTTTGTTTGTTTTAGTTTCATTCTTCAGCATACTCTTCTTCATTGCGCGTATGTTCTGGGGAACATCGCGTTATAGTTTTGCCCAAATGTCTGTAACTTTCGAATTTTTTGACGAAATTGGTCTCAAACGATTCAGTTCGACTCCCCAATGAAGAATTCGAGGTCAAATTTGATTCTGTCCGTCCGGCCGTCCGTTGCCAAGATAATTTGAGAACGAAAAGAGCTAGCGACTTGAAATTTTCAGAGTGAATGGCGCATCGCAATACGACGGACAAGTTCGTTAATGGGCATAATCGACCCAGTGGTTTCCGAGTAATAATTTTGTTTTCAACCAATATAAATCTGATCGAATTGAAACTTGGTGAGTAGTTGTAGAATATGAACCTAAGCACGTTTGTGAAATTTTGGGCGAATCGTATGGCTAGAAAATTATTAAAAAATTATTAAAAAATATTTTTGTTGTCACGATAACCTGAGAACGGAAAGAGATAGCGGCTTGAAATTTTCAGGTTAGGTTGTGCATCTGAATGCGACATTTGAGTTCGTTTATGAGCATAATCGGCCAAACGGTTTTAGAGTTATAACCATCTGAAATTTTCTGAAATTTGGTGGTTTTTTGTTCCTCATTAACTCGAAAAATGCAGAACCGATTGAATTCAAACTTGGTTATTAGTTGTAGAATGGCAGCGCAAAAATGTTTGCAGAATTTGGTGAGGATAGCATTTGTAGAAAATTTTTAATAAATCATTGAAAATTAAAAAAAAATTCTATATATCAGTAACTACTCGTTTGAAATTGCTGAAATTTTGCAAGAGCGTTCATAACTCTACTGCCAAGTTTCAAGTTTTAACACGATCGGTTGAATATTGTTGGAGATTCGAGCATTCTTGTGTAAGTTCAGTAGATGGGTGACCGTTGCCTCGATAACTTTCGAACGAAAGAAGATAGGGAAATGCAATTTTCAGGGTAGGTTGCGTATCCGAAAGGGAGAGTTGAGTTCGTTTTTGGGCATAATCGGTCAAACGGTTTCCGAGTTATATCCACCTGGAACATTATTTCCTTGATAACTCAAAAAATAAATATTCGATTGAATTGAAGCTTGGTAACTAGTAGTAGAAAATCAGCATAAAGACGTGTTTAAAATTTTGTGAGAACCGTACCCCTAGAAAATTTGAAAAAAATTACGAAAAAAAATTTTTTAAGAACCGCACCCCTAGAAAATTTAAAAAAAATCACGAAAAAAAAATTGGTTCAAGCACTGACCTGAAGTCAGAAGCTTCTGACTTCACGTCAGTGCTTGAACCAATTTTTTATTTTGTACTTTAGGCTTTCGCCGGCTATTCCCATTCATTTAATAATATTAATAATAATAAATTTTATTGCAAGCGTACCAATTATGTTGTTTTACATCGGATTTGTTTCCTTTATTATTTTGTGATAAAAATGGGAATTACATTTTTCGTACGAAATGCAATGTTGACATTATTTTCTAAAAGTCTTCTGTAGTATCTATTCTGATGGTATTTCTGATACAGGTTGGGCTATTAAGTTTTATAAAATTGGTTAATTCTGGTTTTGGTAACATCCAATTAATAGATTTTATTTTCTTTGGATCTCATATAATTTTGTATACTATCTCGGTCATAACCATTGGTTATTTTCTTGATAATGTTCTGCTTGTCATTGATATCATATTTAATAATCTATGCGCTTTTAGGATGAGAATATTTCAAGAGTGAACTCGATAAAGGAATTCACCGAAGGCCTGACGATCAGGAATAACTTAGAAATAACATCGAACTCAATCAATCTCATACCCCTGGACCAAATAGTTACAAAAGATACACCACAATTCTTGAATTTGCCTCAACTGAATGGCGATGTTAGTATCGAAACTATGGAGGCGAAGCAACTGATAGGAGGAATAAATGTTACTAAGCTCGACCAAGAAGCAGTGAAAACTTTCGGGGAGCAGTTCATTTCGTCCATCTTAATATTCGAAGACCTTGAGGCTGAAAACTTAGAAGTGAAGGAAAGTTTAAACGAGATACTGGTTGGAAATTTTTACACCACAAACGGTGATAGGATTATGGACCATAAAACGAGATTTGACGAGGTACAAGTAGAAAATTTGAGTGTGTCCAAGAACGTAGAAGGGTTCTTCGTGGAAATGAATTTGAGAAATTTCACCAAGAATCGTCTAAGTTACAGTAAATCTCAGAATATAGAGGAGAATGTCACATTGGAAAATGCGAGAACTGAGAAAATAAATTGTCAGGCAGATACGGCATTGTGTCAAGTAGTATTAGATGATAAGAAAACTGAAGATGCAATGATGAATAAGGTTTCTTCTGGGAACATTCGTGTCAAAGGTGAAGTATTTTATATTTTAAATTTTCAATGAAAATTGTCCTTGACTTGATCATCAAAGACACTGTATTACCAGTTTTCACTGTGTTACTAAAAAATACCGGGAAACTGTAATTTAAATGAACCGCTGTTAACGGATCCGTTTATTTTTTGCAAGTGGATGAAAGGTGTCTTGAAATTTATTTTAATGTGAAATCATCCTATGATAGTTCTACATACGCACAGGATAGTTTTGAAGAAATTTTATGTGTGTAAGTACTGTCGCGATTGATTACGTGGATGGACCATGTGTGGAGTTTGTATTTTTTTTCAAAATTTGTGTGAAATGTCAATTATCTGTGTGTGCAAGCCAGTTTCGAGGAAATAACGGAAAATGACTTTCAAGTCGACTTCACCTGAAACACCCTATACTTTTGATGGACTATATTGGCAAACCTTTGAACTAGCAAAATGAAATCAACTTTGTGAATGATAATGTACGGGGTGCTCAAAAATCAACTTTCGAAAATGCTCAAAAGTCCAGATTTAGGTAGTCATTCTTATTGGATTGAGGATCAACAAATGGGAAAACTTATAACATACGATTGCCTATGCCTAAATATTATAGTTTCTAAGATAATTTAATATATATTTATGTACAAAGGACGAAAAACTGTCTATTATAGTCGAGTCTGCAAATTGCAAGCAGGTGAGACAATAGACAGTTTTTCGCTGAGGTACATATTTTTTAAAATTTCGGACCTCTTAAATAATTCCACATATTGTGACATTATGAGAAATGACAGATACAAAGCAAATGACACATTCACTTATATTTGTATTGAACCGTATCCATAGTGACCACAGCACTGACAGTTATTCTTACAGACACTTATGTTTGTATTGAACCATATCATGCTATATTCATAGTGACCAAAGCGGACGAGAAAGTAATTTTGCGGACCAGAAATGTACTTCGCAAAGTACTTGTCTTCAATAATAGTCAATATTATGGCCGCAAATTAGTACGTAAAATGTGACTTTTCATAGAGGTCGACAAAAAAAAAGTTTTAACTTCGGAATTGTCTAAATCTTCTATAGTCTAAGGTCCAAATGAACTGTATGTTTTGTTACACTAATAGTTATACATAAAATGGAGAATTCAATAAACTTCATTTCTTCACGTATTAATATTTTAGAGCTTTTCGTGAAAGAAGAACTGAACGTAGAGCAAATGAATGGAATTCCTCTGAAGGAAATACAAGAACTTGAACAAAAATCGGCTGTAATTGACGTAAGTATAATGCCGAAAATTACTTCAAATTACCATAATTTATTGGCCGGCCTCGGTGGTGTAGTTGGCTGAATGCTGAGCTACACCACCTGTGTTTGCAGGTTCGAATCCTGCCTAGGACATGGGTGGTGTGCGTCTCAAAAATATTAGATTATATGATTACATACAGGGTGTGTCAAAAAGAGTGGATAACCTTGTACATGCATGTAGGAGCAGGCATGACCGTTAAGATA
The DNA here is from genome assembly GCA_937662695.2 of Halyzia sedecimguttata. NCBI lineage: Eukaryota > Metazoa > Arthropoda > Insecta > Coleoptera > Coccinellidae > Halyzia > Halyzia sedecimguttata. Next base: position 37,102,116 of record OW569415.2, on the reverse strand, counting down.
AACACAATTTATGCTTGATGAAACACTCACGGTTTCCGAGTAAATTGGACATTTTCGAAATTTCGTGAAAAGTCCCTTATCACTGTTTTCAATGCTATGATCGCTAATATAATATTTTTTGTGTCTGTTTTGCGCGTATGTTCTGGGGAACATCGCGTTATCATTTTACCCAAATGTCTGAACTTTCGAATTTTTTTACGAAAATAGTCTCAAACGATTTGGTTCGATTCCCCAATGAAGAATTCGAGGTCAAATTTGATACTGTCCGGCCGGCCGTCCGGCCGTCTGGCCGTTGCCACGATAATTTGAGAACGGAAAGAGCTAGCGACTTGAAATTTTCAGGATAGGTGGCGCATCTCAATACGACGGACAAGTTCGATAATGGGCATAATCGGCACAATGGTTTCCGAGTAATAATTTTGTTTTCAACCAATATAGATCCGATCGAATTGAAACTTGGTGAATAGTTGTAGAATATGAACATAAGCACGTTTGCGAAATTTTGCGAGAATCGTATCGCTAGAAAATTATTAAAAAATTATTAAAAAATATTTTTGTTGTCACGATAACCTGAGAACGGAAAAAGATAGCGGCTTGAAGATTTCAGGTTACGTTATGCATCTCAATGCGACATTTGAGTTTATTTATGAGCATAATCGGCCAAACGGTTTCAGAGTTATAGACACCTGAAATTTGGTTGTTTTTTGTTCCTCAATAACTCGAAAAATACTACACTGATTGAATTCAAAAATGGTTATTAGTAGTAGAATGCCAACGCGAAAATTCTTGCAAAATTTCGTGAGAATAGTATTTGTAGAAAATTTTTAAAAAATCATTGAAAATTAAAAAAAAATTTTATATATCAGTAACTATTCGTCTGAAATTGCTGAAATTTTGCAAGAGCCTTTAGAACCTAACTCTACTGCCAAGTTTAAAGTTTTAACACGATCGGTTAAATATTGTTGGAGATTCGAGCAGCCTTGTGTGAGTTCAGTAGATGGGTGACCGTTACCTCGATTACTTTCAAACGAAAGGAGATAGGGACTTGCAGTTTTCAGGGTAGGTTGCGTATCCGAATGGGAGAGTTGAATTCGTTTTTGGGCATAATCGGTCCAACGGTTTCCGAGTTATACCCACCTGGAATATTATATCTTTGATAACTCAAAAAATAAATATTCGATCGAATTGAAGCTTGGTAACTAGTAGTAGAAAATCAACATAAAGACGTGTTTAAAATTTTTGAAAAACCGTACCCCCAGAAAATTTGAAAAAAATGAAACAAAAAAAAATTTTAAGAACCGTACCCCTAGAAAATTTCAAACAAATCACGAAAAAAAAAATTGGTTCAAGCACTGACGTGAAGTCAGAAGCCTTTGCGCGTATGTTCTATTGTCCATTTTTCTGTATTGGACACCCTTAATCGAATTTACCATGGTAAAGAATGGACAATAGAACATACGCGCAAAAGCTTCTGACTTCACGTCAGTGCTTGAACCAATTTTTTTTTCGTGATTTTTTTGAAATTATCTAGGGGTACGGTTCTTAAAATTTTTTTTGAATAAGACTCGATGAATTTAATATCAGATGTAAATGCATGTTTTGCTGCTGCGGCTTTAGTTTCTTGGCGCTCTTGTTCCTCAGAACAGAGTGATATCAATTCGCCCAAATGTCTATAATTTTCGAATATTTGGCTGAAAATGGTCTTAAACGATTTGGTTCGACTCACCGATCAAGAATCCGTGGTCAAAATCAATTCTGTCCGGCCGGCTGTAGGCACGATAACTCTCAAACGAAAGGAGTCAGAGATTTCAGGGTAGGTTTGTAGCGTAAATATCTCGGACGAGTTCGTTAAAGGGCGAAACCCACCAAGCGGTTTCGGAGTTATGGCCCATTTTAGTAAAAACATTTTTTATGAATATTTCCGAAACCGATCACGCGATCTATCTGAAATTTAGCATCAAATTGTAGAATAATGACTATATTCATAAATTCATTATTGATTAATTCTATATGCATGCGAAGTTTTGTTTTGATCGGGTTGCAAGAAGTTATCAAAACAATTTTTTTTTTATTTTTAAATTTCGTTTCTACAATAAATCCTGAACAGAATGAGCTCAGTTTTAAATTTTCAGAGTAGGTTTGAGAGATAATGACCTCGGTTGAGTTCTTTACTGGGCAAAGTGGATGGTTTCGGAAACGGAAACGAAAAAACAATTTTTTTTTACAACACAAATTTCAAATTTAATTCCTTTTAAGATGCAGTCTCACCACAAAAATCCATTGATATCATTTTCAACTCTAACAAGCTAATACTTTCGGAGATATGAATTTTCGATATTTCAATAATGAATCGTACTTCTATACTTCTCATGATTTCATAGAATGCTGTACTTTATTATTGTATCTATGAATTATTATATGATCTGTGTTCTTACATGTCATATTATTTTCCTATGAGAGATAAATGTCAAAATTATTTCTGCTACACCTCTTGTTCTAGCTTTTTATAAGATAATTTTTGAAGCATTTTTATCAAACGACACTTTTTAAATAAGATTTCTTTCATTATGCATTTATATCATAGAAATCCATTGATATAATTCCCTACTCTGAGAAACCAATACTTTCGGAGATATAATTTGTTTGTTTGAACAAGAGCGCCAAAAAGCTCCTGTCCACAGGGCTTGAACCAATTTTTTAATTAAATAAATGGTATTTCTGAGCACTTACGGTGGAAAAAAAATTGATGACCACAGTGACCAACTATTTAAAAACTTGCGTAATTCATTGAGATTCTAAAATGATATAGCACTTGATATTCCATCGCGTCAAGATTAGATCATTTCATCGAAAACAGTGATCAACGGTCTCTTTTTCTCCAAATTTTGAAAATATCCACAATTCGAAAACCGTGAGACTTTCATTAAGCATAAATTGTGTTTATTCGATAGGTTTGTACCTCCCCCTAACCGCAGGTGTAACCACTCTTTATGACACACCCTGTATGTTCGTTAATGCAAAGGGTGTGCAAGCCCATTGTAGAGATACATTTTCGTAAATCACTAATTAAAAAAAAATCATGTACCTAATCTTTGAAGGATAATTTGGGAGGTTCATCAACCATTAAATTAGGTTTTCTGGGTTTTCCCTCCCAAACTCTGTAAAAATTACTAATAATAGAATTTTTCAGTTCTTTCGAAATTGCTTCTGCGTCAGAAATCGAACTTGTACACACTAAATACTCGTCAGAAGCCGAACAATGTTGCCTAACAGACAGTAACGAAACAACACCAACGATAAAACAACTTTTCGAAACCTTAATCAGACTCCTTCAGTTGTTTTATCGTTGGTGTTGTTTTGCTAGTGTTTGTTAGGCAAAATTGTCCCACAAATTGCTTCTCACAAGTATTCGGTAACAATTTCAAAAGAATTCAAAAATTCCTTTATTTTATAGATATTTTTTCAGAGTATGGGTAAGAAAGCCCAGAAAAACCATTAAACCATAATTTACGACAATAATTTTCAGGGAAATGTATTCTTTTCGAATATACAAGTAGCCAAATTAAGTGGCGTGCCTCTCAATGAACTACTAGACGATGCTGTGCACAAGAACGAAACAGCTGTTGAGATCAAGGGATTGAAAGTTTTCCAAAAAGGTTTCGTTGTTCAAAAACTGATCGAAACCGATAAGTTGAACGATGTGCCCGTGGAAAATTTGTTTACTAAACAGGGCAATCAAGTAATTGAAGCACCATTGCAAATTTTTGGAAACGTCACCTTCAAGAATAATGTGAATATTTCAGAAACGATTAATGATGTGTCGGTACAGGAAGTGAAAGAATATTTCGACTACCATGATGATATATTCATTATCAAAGGTTTGTTTGGTTTTATTCCATCATTTTACGCGCCCGTACGAAAGAGTTACCACTTTGTTCAAATGTCTGTATTTGTCAAATGCTGAAAATAATTTCGAACGATTACATACTGATGCAGAATTCGTGGCATTCGTGGCCCTCCGTACGAAAGTACGATAATGGTAGAAATATCTTGAATGGGAAGATCAAGTTCATGAGTGGGCCAATGGTCAATATGGCCATTTGTCATTTTGTTTCCCTAATCACTAAATGAGCCGTAGCGGGACGTCTGGCACATATGAAAAAATCGAAACAAATTCAATAATAATTGATTTCCAAATATTACATGTAATGAAAATTGTGTAAAGAGTATTTTAATTATTCTGTACGGCCGGCCGTTGCCACGATACTTTCGAACAGAAAATAATAGCGACTTGAAATTTCCAGGGAAGGTGACGTGTCTAAATTTGACAAACAAGTTCGTTAATGGCTATAACCGGCCCAACGATTTCCGAGTACCTACTAATTTTGTTTTGAACCAATACAGATCCGATCCAATTGATGAACCTTGGTAGCTAGTTGTAGAATATCGACACAAAGACGAATGTGAAATTTTGTGGGGATCGTATCACTTGAACATTTTTAAAAAATTATAATTTTTTTTATTTATCTCACGATAACTTGAGAACTGAAAGAGATAGCGACTTGCAGTCTTTAAAGTAGGTTGATCATCCGAATGCGACAGTTGAGTCCGTTGTTGTGCATAATCGGCCAAACGGTTTCACAGTTATACCCATCTGGCATATTATTTTTTTAATTTGTTTTTATTCCCTCTATAACTCAAAGTATACAAATCCGATAGAATTAAAACTTGGTAATTAATTGTAGAATTCCAAGGCTTTCACGAAATTTTGTGAATATCGTATAACTAGAAAAAAAATTAAAATTTTATATTTCAGGGAGGTAAAGCTCTTCAAGAATCACTGAAGTATTCAGATCATAGTTTAGTTCTCTTAATTTATTTTAGTAGGTCAGAAGTTATTTGATAAAACCAATTTTTTGAAAACGCACTTATATGTTTATGAGAATTTTTGACTCAAGAAACCTGCAGATTAATCTCCTCAAATATTGATTTTATGAATTATCCTGTTTATATTTGAAAATCTAGTGTTCGGTGATCCATGAAATACAGGGTGTTCCACGAGCAACTGTACATAGTTTCATGGTGAACAGATGATACCCAGGGAAGCCTGAAAACTACAATTAAATATGGGCTAAGGCTCATCGTTTTTGAAATACAGAGTGATTTATCGATTTTTTCACCATGAAACTATGGACAGTTACTCGTGGACCAGCCTGTATATTCATCATTCAAAGTACGATCGTGTTAGAGCTCCCAATATCCTTTATAATTGTTTTATTTTCGTTGTATCCCTTCGTCTTATAGTACCAAAAATGTCTTATCCACTAAACTAATAAACAACAAATCAACAAGGTGTTTCAAGGCACAAGGGGCGCATTACTCAGATGAAACCTAATGAAATTATTTTTCAGATGATATAACGTTCGATCGTCTAACGTACATAAAGGATCTGAATGTTCTTGGAAATATCAATGGCAAAGATTCCTATAATGTGATAAATAATATAGCATATTTGAACGGAGAGCTCAATTTCTGGGATGAAATGGAATTCACAAGAAGAGTAAGTAAACTTTGATTCATTTAAGTTGGTTCATTACTCTGGGTACAGACGGAATAATTCACATTAAAACTATGATGTTATTCCCATTATTCCGCATTCTACCGATGTTTTATTGTATATTGAGGAAAAAAGGGTTCAAAAAAATTGTATGCATTTACCACTGCCTTTTTGCACGTATGTTCTGGGGAACATCGCGTTATCATTTTGCCCAAATATCGGTAACTTTCGAATTTCTCGCCGAAAATGGTCTCAAACGATTGGGTTCGACTCCCTGATGAAGAATTCGAGGCCAAATTTGATTCTGTCCGGCCGGCCAACCGGCCGTTGCCACGATATCTTGAGAACGGAAAGAGCTAGCGACTTGAAATTTTCAGGGTAGGCCGAATACGACGGACAAGTTCGTTAATGGGCATAATCGGCCCAATGGTTTCCTAGTAATAATTTTGTTTTCAACCAATATGAATCCGATCGAATTGAAACTTGGCGAATAGTTGTAGAATATGAACCTAAGCATGTTTGTGGAATTTTGTAATAATCGTAACGCTAGAAAATAAAAAAAAAATTATTAAAAAATATTTTTCATGTCTCGATAACCCGAGAACGGAAAGAGAAAGCGATTTTAAATTTTCATGTTAGCTTGTACATCTGAATGCGACATTTGAGTTCGTTTATAAGCATAATCAGGCAAACAGTTTTGGAGTTATACCCATCTGAAATTAGGTTGTTATTTCCTCAATAACTCGAAAAATATAAAACCTATCTAATTCAAACATGGTTGTTAGATGTAGAATACCAACGTAAAAATTCCTGCAAATTTTGAGAGGATCGTATCACTAGAAAATTTTTAAAAAATCATTGAAAATGATTGAAAAAAATTTTGCGAGAGCCTTCAGAACCTAACTTGACTACCAAGTTCTAAGTTTGAACACGATCGGATATATATTGTTGGAGATTCGAGCAGCCTTGTGTGAGTTCATCAGATGGATGGGTGACGGTTGCCTCGATAACTTTCGAACGAAAGGAGGTAGGGACTTGGAATTTTCAGGGTATGTTGCGTATCTGAATGGGAGAGTTAAGTTTGTTTACGGGTATAATCGGTCCAACGGTTCCGGAGTTATACCCACCTGGAATGTTATTTCCTCGATAACTCAAAAAATATAAACTCGGTCGACGTGAAGCTAGGTAACTAGTTGTAGGATATTGATATAAAGACGTGTTTAAAATTTTTTAAGAACCGTATCCCTAGAAATTTTAAAAAAATACGAAAAAAAATATTGGTTCAAGCACTGACGTGAAGTCAGGAGCTTTTGCGCATATGTTCTATATTGTCCATTCTCCTGTATTGGACACTCTTAATCGAATTTACCATGGTGAATTCTATTGTCCGTTCTCCTGTATTGGGCACTCTTCGATTAAGAGAGTGTCCAGTACCCTCCGCGATTTCATAGAATGCTCTAGAATTCTATGAAATCATAAAATTACGAATTATTATTGAAATTTTGAAAAATCACATCTCCGATAGTATTAGTTTGTTGGAGTTGAAAATGATAGTGAGAACGTTTGGACCATTTTCAGCCAAAAATTCAAAAATTACAGACATTTGGGCAAATTGATAGGCACTGTGTCCCGAGGAAAAAGAGCGCCAAAAATACAGCAAATTTACCAAAAAACCTGTTTCTCATCTGTCAGGTGGGAGGTATTTTGGAAAAGTTCCGAAATTATATGTTAAATTGTTTCAATTTACAAGAGTCAATATTTATTCCGTAGGTAGATGTCGCTGGTAACATGGAGATTGCAGAACACCTCAACAGTATAAGTATTTCTGATATTAATGACAACATCGTCTATTTAAACAAAATCAAGGACAATAACATTGACAGTCCAGTAATATTCACTGGAGAAAATGTTTTTGCCCATAATCTTCTTATTGAAACTAATCTAATAACGAAGTGGATGCGAGGTTTGAACCTGGAAAGTTTCAAAGAAAACGCAATTTTTCTGAATAAAGGTTTTCTAAATGGTAAGATTCTAATACTCAGAATCTCACTTATTAAGTATTTTGCAGATAAATATCTAAATTCTCCCAAACTAATTCGATCATCCTCCTCTGACAAATTTTCTTTCTTTTCAGGTACCTACCATTTCAAGAATATAACAATCAATGAAAAACTGATCACTACAGTTATCAACAAAATCGACATGTCCAAAACAATTCCACTAGGTTCTGAGCAGAATATCGACCAGTTTCTCATAAAGAATGTTGTCTTCCTCAACAATGTCACAGTGAAAGATTCAGTCAATGGATTCGATCTGAAAAAGGAATACGCAAATAGTGTGTTGGTAAGTACGACGACTCTTCGTTACACCTTAATTAAACTGCTCCACAAGAGTTAGGGATATCATATTTAGTTGTTCTGAGGGGCGTAAAATTTTAAAGACAATATCAAAAACATGATCAACTGCCAATAAAATCTTATTAATTCGATTTGAATGCATATTTTCACCATCTGGTCGTCTTTTTTCTTGAGCTTGGCAGTTTTTCACATTATCCGTAAGATTTAGCATTTCAATATGCAGTTAATTTATTGTCAGTCTCTTAGCGATATCGAACTTCGTAAATTTCACGAGCTTCTTAAGATGCCAAGACGTAAATTAACAAACGCCGAGTCTCAAGTCACTGTGGCAGAAACATTTCAAGTATCGCAAAGTGTAATATCGCGACTCTGGAATGGGTTCAATGAGACAGGTTTGGTGCAGGAAAGACATAGGGTTGGTGGACCAAGAAAAACAACACCCGCACAAGACCGTTTTGTCACCATTTTGGCGAGGAGATATCCACTTTCTTCATGTAGGATGCTGAGAAATCGACTTTTAAATGCCAATGGTCCTGAAATTTTCATTGAAACCATCTGACGTCGTTTGGGGGAGATTAACCTGGCTTCTAGACGTCCATTGAGGGGTGTTCCGTTAACACGTGAGCATAAACGACAAAGATTAGAATAGGCCTGGCAGCATGTTAATCTGAACGTCCAATGGCGTAGTGTCAAGCGTAGTGTACTTTTCACAGATGAATCCAGAGACGGTCGATTTTCAGATTCTCGAAGAATAAGGGTATGGACTATGCCACGTATTCCCCGAAATCACCGTCATGTGCAAGAGGTTCATCCATTTCGAGGAGGCTCTGTTATGGTATGGGCTGGGATATGTTACAACGGGCGCACAGACCTTCACATTTGTCTTGGCAATATGACTGCTTCACATAATAGGAAACATGTCATTGGCAACGTAGTGCCAAATTTTCATGCTGCCATTGGTGAAGCTTTCCAATTTCTTGACGATAACGCAAGACCACATCGTGCAGCAATAGTAGAAAATGTGCGAGACGAGCATGGTATTCCACATTTACCAATACCTCCGCATTCGCCAGACTTAAACTGCATAGAACATGCATGGGATATGCTACAAAGAAGACTAGATGATCACCAACCTCCACCAGAAAGATTGAATGACCTCAAAGCACTACTGCCTCGTTTATGGAAAGAAATTCCTACAGATATGCTCAACACCCTCGTTGACAGTATGCAACGAAGATGTCAGGCGGTCATTGATGCCCGTGGTGGCAATACCTTGTATTGAAGGCATAAAATGACAAAAAAAACAATAAAATGTCCGGAAGTAAAAGTCGTTGAATTTGACCCTATTCTGTTGCAGACCAAAAAACTTAAGTGCATTTATAGTTTTGAACCTAAAACTATATTAAATTACGTTTTCAGCGCAAACAAAGGTTTCAGAATGTCAGTTATTTTAGTTGAAACGATTATCCCTAACTCTTGTGGAGCAGTTTATATACATGCAAACATATTAATTATTTGATAAGGATCAGACGGAATCTTCCACCGAAAAATTATAATATCCCTCCTAAGTTCAGATACCGGAAATCCAAAAATATCCACCTAAATACAGTAGAATCTCAGTAGTCCGGCACCATTAAAAACCAGAGTGTGCCGGATTATTGGAATGTTCGGATTACTGGGTTGTATAGAAAAAACATAATGTATAAATAAAAGTTTTTTTATGACTGTAACAAATCTCACCATGATATCGAGTTTAAAACTAAACAATCTTCAATTGAGGTCTGTTTTTGTGCAAGTCGTAATCCTTGTTTGAAAACCTTTTCTCACATGTTTCGATGAATTATAACATCTTTAGCAGGTAAGCTGTTTTCTTCAGCCCATGTTATGCAGGTATTGAAACAATTAAATGCTGTATCTGTATTCCGATAAATTTTGTAACCAATAGGCAATAGGTAGATCATCTTCAGGATCCCATTTTTCTAATTCTCGTGATACAACATTCACTGTAGGTCATAGCTTTTTCCATGTTGAGTGGCGAGGGAGGCGCGGGCGGAGTGTGCCGGATTATTGGACGTGTCGGTCTATTGAAGTGCCGGATTAGTGTGATTCTACTGTACTGCTATTAATATTTCAACTCACCTCTTTGGACACTGGAGCTTTTACGCGCATTTTCTATTGTCAATTCACCTCTATTGGACACTCTTATAATAATTTACCATCGATATATGACGATATATTTTTTGAGTTATAGAGGAAATAACAACAGAATTTCAGCTGTGTATAGCTCCAAAACCATTTAGCCGATTATGCCCCAAACTCAAACTCAAATGTCGGTGATACGATCATCAAAAAATTTCACATTCATCTTTATGTTGGTATTCTACAACTATTAATTGTTTCCTTTCTGGGTTTTCTTGAAGATAATGGATATCCATGTCAATTCTTAGATGCATCAATCATGAAGCTAAATAGAAAGGCTCATAATAAAATAACAATCAATCAGATACATCAAAGTAATCAACAAGAAGAACAAGACAATCTGTTGAATGTGATCCCTTATGTTCGTGGCTTTTCTGAAAAAATCAGGATAATCGGTTCTGAGTTCAATATAAGAACCGTTTTCAAGACACAAAATGATCTTAGGTCTTTATTAACGAAGACAAAACCCATGAATGAACTATAAAAACAGGACCTGTGGACAGGAGCTTTGGCGCTCTTGTTCAAACTTTGACAAATCATATCTCCGTAATTATTTGTCTCTGGGAATGATATAAATAGTTTCTTACGATAGAACTGCATAATGAAAGAAATTAAATTCAAACAAACCGATTCTCGCAATAACGAAATTATACGAGATATTCATTCCTCAAATCTTCTCTGAAAATTATTATATAACAATTAAAACTTACTGGAGATATTCTGAACCCAATTTGATTGTGTATCTTACCAAAGAATATATTTCCATCATCATATTATCCACGGGCATTATATTATCACTTTAAAAGTATAATATCATATCATCCACATAATTCTAAGATAGCTGAGGTTATTTAATTGGTCATTTTGCATTCAATCATAATTTGTTTTCTAGAACAGAAGTTGTATTTTATATCAAGAATAACGAACCAGAAATAATTTTGACATTTATCTCTCATAGGATAATAATATAACATGTAAGAACCCAGATCATAAAATAATTCATTCAGCATTCTGTGAAAACATAGAAGTACGATCCATTATTGAATCGAATTTCGAAAGATCATATCTCTGAAAGTATTAGCTTGTTAGAGTTGAACATTATATCAATGGATTTTTATGGTGAAACTGCATCTTAAAAGAAATTAAATTTGAAATTTATGTTGTAAAAAAATTTTTTTTGTTTCGTTACTCTGAAAACATGAGACCGATTCCGTCCAATAACGAACTTACCCAAGATATTTATCTCCCAAACCTACTCTGAAAATTTCAACTGCCTAGCTCATTCTGTTCGAGAGTTATTGTAGAAACAAAATTTAAAAATTAAAAAAAAAAATTGTTTTCACCTTACGGCAACCCGATCATTACAAAACATCGCATGCATATAGAAGTCATCATTCTATAATTTGATGCTAAATTTCAGATATATCGAGTGATCGGTTTCGGAAATATTCATAAAAAATGTTTTTACTAAAAACGGCCATAACTCCGAAACCGCTTGATGGATTTCACCTTTTAACGAACTCGTCCGAGACATTTACGCTCCAAACCTATCCTGCAAATTTCAATGCTCTAACTCCTTTCGTTCGAGAGTTATCGTGTTAACGGCCGGATGGACCGTTTTCGAATCGATTTCGACCACAGATTCTTGATCAGTGAGTAGAACCAAATCGTTTAAGACCATTTTCAGCCAAAAACTCGAAAATTACAGACATTTGGGCAAATTGATAAGCACTCTGTCCCGAGGAATAGGACCACCAAAAAACAAAAAACTGTGCATATAATATTCCTTGTATTTGTTGTCAGTCGTATACAGGAGAAACATCGAGACCACTAGAAGTAAGAAAATTGGAACATAAGAACAATAAGTTGAAGAAATAGGTGAGAAATAGGTACTTACAAAAATCAAAAATAGCAGAACATGAATGTACAATCCAAGGAGATCACGTGATGGATTGGAGTAATACAAAGATTCTAATGACAGAATCTGATTACGTTAAAGGCCTGGTTTCGCTAGTGCGTCGGCTGCATGCAGTGACTGCAGAAAGTTGCTGCACCGTCTTTCGAATAGACTGCTACTTCGGAACTACGAAGAAGTGGTTTCGCTTCGGCGTCCGACGCAACAGCACTGCAACAGCCAAACGGCTGACTGCTTGGGATACCCTTAGACTATAGAAAGACTATAGTCTAAGGGGGTACCAGTCTGTGCGACGTCGCTGCAGCGAAAACAAGAGAAAATAAGTGTCGATAAATTCAAAAGGGACGAAGAGATTAATCTCATTGAATTAGTTTCGCAAAATAGATACATATATGATGCATCTCATGATAATTATAAAACTAATAATGTTAAAGATCTTCTTTTTTTAGTGCCGTGCAGATTCTTGCGTAGGCGTTCATCCTCATCTATTCCCATCATATGTTTCTATTGAATGCAGCATTCTGCAATGTTTGGAAGTCCTTTATCCCCGTGCATTGAAGGATATTTCTAAGACATGATAACTTTCTTCTGTCCATTCCTCTTCTTCCTCCCTCAATTTTACTCTGGAGAATGAGACGTTGAAAGTGATAGCGTTCTCCACGCAGTATGTGTCCGAGGTATGTTAAAGATAACATATGGAAAATGATCACGACAGAAATGAAGAGAAAACAGTTGAAATGAAGTTATATTTTAAAAAATTTTTATTTCCTATGCTAATATGAACAGTTTTGTACAATTTTATAATCATAATTTCGAGCTCTACGTTCTTGTTGGAGTTTTTCTTAATTATCTAGAAGATGTCTCGTTATGAGGTTATTGAAGATACCTTCCTCATCCCTGTTTTTATACATTAAATGCACAGGTCACCATTTTCAATTTTTTTGCTTCAGATACCTATTTCAAAATCAATTCATTCTCTGCTCTTCTTCCAAAATATGGAGTGCAAGTACATACTCCATTGCTAACCAATTTTCACTGACGACTCACAGAACACAAATAATAATGCCTGCTGCAGTAGTTCCGCTGCACCTAATGAAACCACTCCGACGACGCAGCGGACGCAAGCATTCGCTGCACGCAGTCACTGCATGAATCCGACGCACTAGCGAAACCAGGCCTTAAGAGAAAACTTAAGGAGTCTACTTGTATTTTGTTGAACAGTGAATGCAATTTTGTAAGTTGCTCAATTGGAATTGACCAAAAAAATAATTCTGGAGATTTTCGTTAGTGTCTGAAGAAGGAGTCTGATTTAGACTCCGAAACGTTACGCAATTCAGTTGTTTCCTCGTTGATGTTGTTTCGTTATTGCTTGTTAGGCAACATTGTTCGATTAATTACTTCTGACAAATATCTTGTGTTTCTTACGCATAAGCAATTCACAAAATAATAAATTTTTATGTAATAGATATTTTTCAGAGTTTGGAATATTCTACAACTAGTTACCAAGTTTCAAATCGATAGGATCTGTATCAGTTGGAAAAAAAATTGTACTCGGCAACCGTTGGGCTGATTATGCCCATTAACGGACTTGTCCGGGGTATTTGGACGCGCCACCTACCCTGAAAATTTCAAGTCTCTATCTCTTCCCGTTCTCAAGTTATCGTGGCAACGACCAGCCGGACAGAATCAAATTTGTCCTCGAATTCTTTTTCAATGAGTCTAATTGTTTGAGACCATTTTCGGCAAATAATTCGAAAGTAACAGACATTTGGGCAAAAAGATAGCACGCTGTTCCTCAGAACATGCGCGCAAAAATCTGATCAACCAAGTGAACTGAATTTACAAATATATTATAGGTGTGTGTTTAAGTTGTACATTAATTTTGAACACAGAATTCTCTCATCAAATAATCACTTTTTATTACCATTTTCTGGGGAACATCGCGTTACCATTTTGCCCAAATGTCTGTAACTTTCGAATTTTTTTACGAAAATGGTCTCAAACGATTTGGTGGGACTCCCCAATGAAGAATTCGAGGTCAAATTTGATTCTGTCCGTCCGGCCGTCCGGCCGGCCGTTGCCACGATAACTTGAGAACGGAATGAGCTAGCGACTTGAAAATTTCAGGGTAGGTGGCGCATCTCAATACGACGGACAAGTTCGTTAATGGGCATAATCGGCCCAGTGGTTTCAGAGTAATAATTTTGTTTTCAACCAATATCCGATCGAATTGAAACTTGGTGAATAGTTGTAGAATATAAACCTAAGCGCGTTTGTGAAATTTTGTGAGAATCGTATTGCTAGAAAATTATTAAAAAATTATTAAAAAATATTTTTGTTGTCTCGATAACCTGAGAAAGGAAAGAGATAGCGGCTTGAAAATTTCAGGTTAGGTTGTGCATCTGAATGCGACATTTGGGTTCGTTTATGAGCATAATCGGCCAAATGATTTTAGAGTTATAGCCATCTGAAATTTTCTGAAATTTGGTGGTTTTTTGTTCCTCATTAACTCTAAAAATACTGAACCGATTGAATTCAAACATGGTCAGTAGTTGTAGAATGCCAACTTGATAATTCTTGCAAAGTTTGGTGGGGATAGCATTCGCAGAAAATTTTTAATAAATCATTGAAAATAAAAAAAAAATCTATATATCAGTAACTATTCGTTTGAAATTGCTGAAATTTTGCAATAGCCTTGATAACCTAACTCTACGGCCAAGTTTCAAGTTTTAATACGATCGGTTAAATATTGTTGGAGATTCGAGCATTCTTGTGTGAGTTCAATAGATGGGTGACCGTTGCCTCGATAACTTTCGAACGAAAGGAGATAGGGACTTGCAATTTTCAGGGTAGGTTGCATATCCGAAATGGAAAGTTGGGTTCGTTTTTGGGCATAATCGGTCTAATGGTTTCCGAGTTATACCCACCTGAAATATTATTTCCTTGATAACTCAAAAAATAAATATTCGATCGAATTGAAGCTTGGTAACTAGTAGTAGAAAATCAACATAAAGACGTGTTTGAAATTTTTAAGAACCGTACCCCTAGAAAATTTGAAAAAAAAGGACGAAAAAAAAATTTTAAGAACCGTACCCCTAGAAAATTTTAAAAAAATCACGAAAAAAAAAATTGGTTCAAGCACTGACGTGAAGTCAGAAGCTTTTGCGCGTATGTTCTATTGTCCATTCTTCTGTATTGGACACCCTTAATCGAATTTACCATGGTAAATTATGTTGTCCATTCTCCTGTATTGGACACTTAATTCGAATTTACCATGGTAAATTCGAATTAAGAGTGTCCAATACAGGAGAATGGACAACATAATTTACCATTGTAAATTCGATTAAGGGTGTCCAATACAGAAGAATTAGTGACCGACCGAAAGTTCGGTTTCGATTTCGGTTTCGGCCAGTTTCGGCCAAGAAATCTAGTTTCGGCCCAAGTTGGCCGAAACTTTCGTCCGGGCCGAAACTTGAATGTTCGTGAATTATCCTGGTCGTTTGGCCAGGAGTTATAAGTAGGTATACATAATTGTCGTACGAGTTTTTGTGATCTATCTTTGTTATGACTGAGAATTCATGAGAATTCAATTCAATGATTATTAATTAGATTACATAGGATGATTCCAAATAAGACGTGAAACTTGGAGTATGACTCATTAGCTGTTGTTTAATCCATATTTATTAATAACTGAAAATCAACGGTTTTTGGAGTTCGGGTGATTTTTAAAAGATTTCTGAACTTATAGTACATATTTCGTCAATTTTTTCTACGTTGACCAAATTTGGTGATAATTTTGGTTTATTTTCATCAGAAAAGAATATGATATGTACGAAAAAAGCAAAACTATACTGTATAAGAGGTTGAAAGAGAATTAGTATGATTTGAAATGTGGTATATGAATAAATAAAAATCAATTTCTAATATCAATTTGTCTGCAATTATCGAATTTCACATTTTTGTATGCCAAAATTATTTTAAAAACTTGCTAAATTCCTTCTTCATTCTCTAAAAGATTTCGTTAGATTGCTTACCTAGTTTCGTTTCAGCAGATTTTTTACAAGCACACTTTTGAATGTCCGGCATTTAAAATAGTGGATGTGTATCAAAAGACAGCGTGAGTAAATTCCAGGCGGAAAATAATAACTGAAAACATCAGAAAGACGGCACGTGCTAGCCTATAGAATGGTGCAACAAAATTTATGAATACATTTTCTAATGTAATTTCGAGCTTAGTTGCAACAAAAAAATATTGAATTCGTTATTTTCCTCTATTTGCTTCTTATATCCCCTTTCAAATCATACTAATTCTTTTTCAACAGAACTAGTACTCAAATATCTCGGAAACCGTTGATTTTTGGTCCTCAATAAAAATGGCTCAAACCACAGCAAATGATCCATACTAACACCTCCTCTAAGGTTCACTTCTGATTTGGAATCACCCTGTATACTTCGACTGATATTTTGATAACTTGGTAATACCAAAATAATATATAAAGATCTCAAAAAAATTTTTTTTTATTTCATTTAACACACCTTAACTATTTTTATGTATATGCGAATAAAATTGTTAAAAATACAGTAGATTTCAGTATGAAATATAAAGTTTCGGTTTCGGCCGAGACTGAGACCCTGGCCGAAAGTTCGGTTACGGTTTCGGTTTCGGCTGAATTACCAGTTTCGGTCGGACACTAAGAAGAATGGACAATAGAACATACGCGCAAATCTTCTGACTTCACGTCGGTGCTTGAACCAATTTTTCATATTTGGCTATTTGGTAAAAAGTTCAAAGAATTCACAATGTGCTAATACACTCTTGCACTTCGTTGACACCTTCAACACTGTAACCTGTATGGTACAATAATCGATAAGCTGTATAATCTGATGCGTGAAATTCAATGACATTGTTAGGGAAAACTTATTTACTCACTCAATTCTTATGATTTGTTTCTTAATGCAGCATTTGTAACATAAATATTCCACTAGTCTTCAATCGCTCAGACCACATTCAATTTGTCTCTATGAATCTTGAATATCTATTGATATTAGTCTCGATGAACGTTGCCAGAAGAATCCATTAAATAATAAGTATAATCAAAGAAATCACAGTGTTGAGGGAATACATTATCTGTGACTTTAATGGAGAACGGAAAAAAGCCTGATGCTTCGAGGATTCTAATTCAGGTGCAGATCTATAAATGTAGTGAAATATGGATTTTCTTACAGATAATTTGAAGTTCAATGAAAAATATGGCTGTGCGTTTTTAGAAGAAAATATGAAGAATAGTTCAATTTTCTAAAATGTCTCAAGTTGAACCGTATCAGCTTTCTTTATGTTGATTTAATTCAATTTTATGAATCGACGAGTCTATAACTAGGAAACCAGTGGAAATAGGAAATATGTGAATGATAATAATTGAGAATATGTGTCATATTTAAAGAAACAATTCATTTCAGTCGGAATAACCACGTCAAAGCTACCGAATAAAACTGATTTTGAAATTTCAACAGCCTGTATACCTGAGCTGAATGTGAAACATTGGTAAATGAAAGAGTTTTTTATTCGATGGAAGATTCTATGGTTAAAATTAATGTACAACTTTTTACCTAGAAATCCCAGATATAACCGCCGTATTCACAAAGCATTGTTAAGTGTTTCAATCTCCGTTAAGTCCTAACGGAGGACCTCTGTTAAGGATAAATCTGAATCCCAACCTCAATTAAAGTATTTATCGGTGGTGAGACAGGCCTGTTTCACGTTAATTTACACGTTAACTGAGGTTGTGATCCTTATTTATGCTTAACTGAGGACCTCAGTTAGGACTAAACGGTGATTGAAACCTTTGTGAATACGACGGATAGTCCTGAGACATTTTGAAACCAATGCCATTGCAACATTTCATCGCAAATCTACTTGATGGATTCGATACGCAGATGATGTTTTTTTTCATATGGCCACATGGATGCAGCTTATGGATGCCTAGACCTGCTCAACAATATCCACACTAATTACAATTTCGCAATGGGGGTTGGGACAAAATTCAATTCCTTTCCTAGATGTTCTCATATATATAAATATACTTCATCTAAAAAAAATTATATGAATCAGTCAAATAAATTTATATCCTCATTTTTCAGAATAACAAAGATCAAACAATTATATCAGAAATATACTTCAAAAACAATACTCTCATAAAGCATAACCTGGAGGTTGGCGGCTTACTGAACGGATATCCAATCGACAAAATCGTAACAACTGACACAAATCAGACCCTGACAGCCACTTACAACTTCATCAAAACAGTTATGGAATCAAACTTGCACGCCACTGGTTTCGTCAACTCAATCAACATGTCCGAATGGGAAACCGGAGCGATCAAAATTTCATCTAAGGATCCTCAAGGTATACTCGCTCCTTGGTATTTCAAAAAAAATCTCACGTTCGAAGATACTTTGGATGGGGAGAAGGGTATTTACGATTTCGATATCGCTGAAGAAATGCAACAGATTCGTAATGAAAAGGACCATAGGAGATATATGGAATTGCGATACGAGGTGAGAGTTGTTAGGGGTTAACTGACAGTTGAGTGAATAATATAACGATATATAAGATATTCAGGTAACATCGAGGGTAAGTTGAACAATGTTTTGTTTGATAGTTCCTGCGCAAGCATTGTTTCATTGATGACTCCACCAGATCAATTGAAGGTAAGTACCTACCGTACGTGATTGTGATAATGACATTAAGTCAGTTCCATTTTTGATCGTCCCAAATTCGAACGAGAACAAGTGCCAATTCGGGGTAAAAAGTTGTGTAAGTTTAACGTCGTCAAGATCACTTTCTGCAATCTCAACTAATATAATTTACTTCATATCACT
The DNA here is from genome assembly GCA_937662695.2 of Halyzia sedecimguttata. Classification (NCBI taxonomy): domain Eukaryota; kingdom Metazoa; phylum Arthropoda; class Insecta; order Coleoptera; family Coccinellidae; genus Halyzia; species Halyzia sedecimguttata. Next base: position 37,083,209 of record OW569415.2, on the reverse strand, counting down.
TGCGTAGTAATTTTGAATGCTCACAGCATTCTCCTTTACCCAAATGGTGTGAGATATTAGTCTTTGGTAATTTCATGATATTGTCAATAGGGCAAAAATTTTGGCTAGCAAAAGAGCAATAGGCAAAACATGTGGTCTCAACCCTTACCTGATGCGCTGGCTGTGGGGACGACGATGGTAGTCTTCCTTATTTGGCAGCCTAAGACAAATCAGACTCATACATATACCAGAAGGAGCTCAACAAACTGCAACGACTGGCAACTGGAAAATCAACTCTCAATGTGGGCATGCCAGTATTAAAAGCATAATCTCAAACCCTCTATTAGTATAATAGATATAAAGAGTGACTGTATGATGAAAGAATTAAGCCCAAATATGCTATGCACAATACAATAAGACTGAAGTGAACAGTTAAAACAACCTCGTCAGGCAGGCGAGCTTGTCTGGTATATAGATGGGTTCCAGCCAGAGGTTCCGCAGTTGAAATATACTGTGTATACCCAAGTAGGCGGCGTGTATACCTCTGGGACACAATACAACAATATTCCAAGCATAAATCTACGCTAAGAAAAACTTGGGAAGAGAATACAGGTATTCTGATAATTAGGTGGCCCTGAGAGCAATTGCGTATCTCGAACACAGATCGAATCAGATCTGGGACTGCCGAGAGATATTCTCTATTCTGGCAGACCACAACAAGGTCACACTTATGTGGGTGCCGGGACACAATGGAATTCTTGGCAACGAGAGGGCGGATGCTCCTGCCAAACGAGGCTCTTAGATGTTCTTTGTCGGCCCAGAGCCGGCTGTCGGGATTACCAAAACCGCTGCCTGAGGATACGTATCTGATTGGATGAGCAAACAACACCAAACCAAGTTCAGGGACTTTTCCTCAGGCCTGTGACACAGTTATAAAGTACTGAGAGAAGACAACGTCTCAGCTACCAAAGATCTCAAACTGAGCAGAGATTGAATAAGATCTCTCACTGGACTAACAGCCGGTTAGATACTGTAGTCTAAGAAATCACAGGCATCTTCAGAAAAGAACAACTGTGTAGGTTATACAATGAGGAGGAAGAAACGGCCTCCCGTCTCATCTTCGAATGTGATGCCACATCCCACTGGTCAAAGTACAACATAGTAATCTCCTATAGTGATGAAAGGACCTCAAATTAGAATCTAGGGAAAGGGCTATTAGATCTCGTTAAGACACATTATATTTTTATATTATCACCAATTTTATGTCCTAAGAGGGACTACTAGTACCTCTGGATAGCTATAGAGCTTGAGCTTTGTTATGGCATCACTCTCTTTATATCGATGTTATGTCGAGAGGTACATATCTCAGGTGGGAATTTGTTGAAAAGGGAGAAAATGATCATGATGTTACTTACCTAACCTCAGATTCTAGAACAAACTGGATCACATTTTAGGGTTGGTAGTGGTAGGTAGAAAGCAAACTAAAATGAACATTCCATATAATTTGCACAAATCTTCACAAAATCTCCACAATAATCCAACATAATTTCCATAATAATCCTACGGAAGAAATATAACCGAAGACAACAAGGTACAAGATCTAACGGATCAATTATTTAAAATAAATTCTTGGGGAAATAAGAACTAGGACCGTTGTATCGTATAGCCGTGATGGGGTAGTTATCAACAGTTACTATACTTAGGTTTCAATGTAATGTTCACATACTCAAATATAAACTATTTTAGATCTGAAACAGAGCTACTGCAGGCACGATGTAATATACTGATTCTTCAATGTACGTAGATGGTGAAATAGTCGGCAGCTGACCTTTTCTGGATTCCTACGTGATGTTATTAAGTGGTTAAATCTCTCTCCAAAAGACATGATCGCACGATTCGCTGATCGATGCTTACTACCCAAAATATGCGTAGATGGATAAGCAGCAAGGTGTATAGGTCATCCCACGTGGTAACGACGTTAACCTTCCAATTTCAAGATAGAATATCCAGTCCAAAGTTCTAGAAACATCAACTCTAGGCTCTTTTGACCTGAACAAAAGGAGAAACTACTAAAAGAACGGGGAGGGCGGGAGTCACTGTAACAAATATCATTGTCTGACAAAACGTCCAATGGCATCCACAAAAAAACAAACCGGTTTCCTAATTATGCTAAGTAAATATCCACTTCCGTGTATTCCAACTAGTCAGATCTCAACAAAATCGACGATCCACCGAATATTACCAAGTTTTCACCCTGATTCGGATTAAGTTGATTCAAATTCGTGGTTTAGACGATATACTATATTTCCACCTCAATCCTTAAAGAAACTGTGGTCCAACAGCCAACTGAAAGAAATTTAAAGAAGCTTCCAGGTACTACCAGTATCGAACCTCAATATTCTCTACACAAAATAAAAAAAGCGACAATACAATACATAACAGATAACACTATAATATAAGCCTCATAGACTGCATTGTTGTGGGTGCAAGTTTCCCCCTACTATTGACTCTGACAAATTTACAATATCATGATCATGAAAAGTCTAGTAGTACCTACATTTCGGGAGTATGTTTAGTTAAGCATCTTTCATGTATCGTTTTAAATTTAAAGGAGGTAAGGACAGATATGGGGCGAAAATTTTAGCTTGGCGATAACCATTATCGAGGATGTTAACTGTGATCTCAGCGATCTGAAGAATTTATATATCTACCTCTATCGCCTTCTGTATTTTTGAATATTCCTGATCTCATTCTCCATGGATGTTCCATAGCATTGAAAGTTAGCCAATGTCCTTTTCACTATCACCAGATCCATGTACGGGATTTCAATACGATCGCTTCAGTGGTTCAGGCGTGGAAAGCAATCACTGCGACCTGTTCCAGGAAGAGTCACAAACATATTTTCATTATTTGGATGCTCTAGTATTTTGTATATCATTTAAAAATAATATAATAGAACATACAATTATGTGAACTGTGGCTAATTGCCAATAAAGAAGACACACGGTGAAATATTCATTGATTTTAACCATCAACGAATATTCCGCACGAGCCGAGCTAGGTCACCTCATCGTGACCTAACCTCGATTTCCGTCCATAAATGTCTTATATAGGTTGACGGCCTTGTAGTCCCTGACCCTCTTACGGTAAAGGAATGAACGTCGCTGAACATCGCTCAAGGTTTCTTTATCGCAGAGGGTCGAAGTTCGTAAGGATTTCCATAGGTGCCACTGCTGGGATTCTCTACCTACCAGTTCGATGGAATTAAGTTTCCTAGAACTCCTTCGGTTGTTCATTCAGGGTGCTAAGTCAAGCTGATGATTGGTCTCAACTATGAAACAACGGTTCTTGTCTGCACTGAGCGATGAGGTGACCTAGCTCGGCTCACGCGGAATATTTGTTGATGGTTGAAATCAATGAATATTTCACTGTGTTTCTTCTTCAATATATTAGAAGTTTTCATTTCGGAATGCCGCATTATTTCTCTCAATTTGATGAAGCACATTAGTATTAGTTAATGAAAATCATCCAATCACCTAATTACATCTATCACAGTTATCATGAATTAAGGTAACCAATGCAAGTTATGATTTTCCAGGAGGATTATAAGAGCATATGCAAAGATATCCATTCACTGAATATAAAATCCAAGAAGCAGACTAACAAATTCGAAAACTTGGAAGAAATGCAACTACTAGAATATCATCACGAAATAAGAAGAGCACACTTTTTCAATGTAATTTCCTGTTTTCTTTCATTCTCCTAAAACTAAACTCGCCTATTTTCAGTTCGACAAACAATCGATCATTCTGAACGGAGTTGGGTCATGCCAAATCGACGTATTCCACTTAGAAGACGAGACTTTCGTTAGAGATTCTGAATTTGCAATGGGCGAAATCGATCAAATCGTATCAGTTCGTAGTGATGACAGCTTTTTCTTCGTTGTGAAGACTGTGTCAAATATCGATTGTGATAATAATGGTACTCTCGTTTGGCAGTATAACAACGGTAGTATCACAGTGAGTATAAAATCCTATCGGAGCAAGACAAAGGTATAAGAAATAATTTTCGATTATTATTATCATTCATCTGTTCGTGGATGGTGTCAGTTCCAAGGGTTTCAGCGTGAGGCTGGAGCAACCCAATGCTTAGTCTTTTGTCCTACCCTCTTCCTAATCCAAATAAATGATCTTCATAATTCGACCGAGAACCAAATCTTTGGATTCGTGGATGACACACGATGTCTTCTTTCACTAGTGAAATATCTTTGAGCGCCGTTGAATCTGTCTGCAGAACATGAGGTTTGTCCAAAGCTAGGAAATATTTCTCGGCAGATCAGGTTTTTGGCGCTCTTGTTCCTCGGAACAGAGTGCGTATCAATTTGCCCAGATGTCTGTAATTTTCGAATTTTCGGCTGAATATGGTCTTAAACAATTTGGTTCGACTCACTGATCAAGAATCCGTGGTCGAATTCGATTCTGTCCGGCCGTCCGTCCGGCCGTCTGACCGTTAACATGATAACTCTCGTACGGAAGGAGTTAGAGGATTGAAATTTGCAGGATAGGTTTGTAGAGTAAATATCTCAGACGAGTTCGTTAACGGGCAAAATCCGTCAAGCGGTTTTGGAGTTATGGCCGTTTTTATCAAAAATATGTTTTATGAATATTTCTGAAACTGATCACTCCCCAATGAAGAATTCGAGGTCAAATTTGATTCTGTCCGGCCGGCCGTCCGGCCGTTACCACGATACTTGAGAACGAAAAGGGCTAGCGACTTAAAATTTTCAGGGTGGGTGGCGCATCCCAATACGACGGACAAGTTCGTTAATGGGCATATTCGGCCCAGTGGTTTCCGAGTAATAATTTTGTTTTCAACCAATATAAATCCGATCGAGTTGAAACTTGGTGAGTAGTTGTAGAATATGAACCTAAGCACGTTTGTGAAATTTTGTGCGAATCGTATGGCTAGAAAATTTTTAAAAAATTATTAAAAAATATTTTTGTTGTCACGATAACTTGAGAACGGAAAAAGATAGCGGCTTGAAGTTTTCAGGTTAGGATGTGCACCAGAAGGCGACATTTCAGTTTGTTTATGAGCATAATCGGCCAAACCGTTTTAGAGTTATAGCAATCTGAAATTTGGTTGTTTTTTGTTCCTCATTAACTCGAAAAATACTAAACCTATTGAATTCAAGCATGGTAATTAGATGTAGAATGCCAACGCGAAAATTCTTGCGAAATTTCGTGAGAATAGTATTTGTAAAAATTTTTAGAAAAATCATTGAAAATTGAAAAAAAAAAAATCTATATATCAGTAACAATTCGTTTGAAATTGCTGAAATTTTGCAAGAGCCTTGATAACCTAACTCTACTGCCAAGATTCAAGTTTTAACACGATCGGTTGAATATTGTTGGAGATTCGAGCATTCTTGTGTGAGTTCAGTAGATGGGTGACCGTTGCCTCGATAACTTTCGAACGAAAGGAGATAGGGGCTTGCAATTTTCAGGGCAGGTCGCGTATCCGAAAGGGAGAGTTGAGTTCGTTTTTGGGCATAATCGGTCAAACGGTTTCCGAGTTATACCCACCTGGAATATTATTTCCTGTATAACTCAAAAAATAAATATTCGATCGTATTGAAGCTTGGTAACTAGCAGTAGAAAATCATCATAAAGACGTGTTTAAAATTGTGTATGAACCGTACCCCTAGAAAATTTGAAAAAAATTACGAGAAAAAAAATTTTAAGAACCGCACCCCTAGAAAATTTCAAAAAAATCACGGAAAAAAAAATTGGTTCAAGCACTGACGTGAAGTCAGAAGCTTTTGCGCGTATGTTCTATTGTCCATTCTTCTGTATTGGACACCCTTAATCGAATTTACCATGGTAAATTATGTTGTCCATTCTCCTGTATTTGACACTTAATTCGAATGTACCATGGTAAATTCGAATTAAAAGTGTCCTGTTTCCCTGGGCGGTGAAACATAAAACAAAATATTCAACTTGAAATGTCTGCAACTAGATATGTTTATATGTAGGTAGGATTGGCAAAGTAAACATATATTGTAAAAATTGGTTCAAGCCCTGTGGACAGGAGCTTTCTGGCGCTCTTCTTCAAACAAATTATAACTCCGAAAGTATTGGTTTCTCAGAGTTGGGAATTATGATATCAATGGATTCTTATGATAGAATTGCATCATAAAAGAAATTCAATTCAAATAATAGTTTATTTATCAAAATTAAATAAGCAAACTAATAATGAGGACTGCACCATGGAAGAAATCGAATTAAAATAGCTGAAATGAATTTGACTCTCTCTTATAGAACAGGATGACATGTATGAGTATGAACATAGATCATATAATAATTCATAAATAGAATTATTATAGCATTCTGTGAAAACATAGAAGTAAGATTCATTATTGAAATTTCGAAAAATCATATCTCTAAAAGTATTAGCATGCCAGAGTTGAAAATGATATCAATGGATTTTTATGGTGAAATTGCATCTTAAAAAAAATTGAATTTGAAATATGAAAGTTAAAAAAAATTATTTTTTTCGTTACTCCGAAACCATCCGGACTATTTTACCCACTAACGAACACAACGGAGATATTTATCTCTCAAATCTACTCTGAAAACTTCAACTGCCTAGCTCATTCTGTTCGAGAGTTATTGTAGAAACAAAATTTAAAAATTTTAAAAAATTTGTTTGCCACTTTACGGCTACCTGATCAATACAAAACTTCGCATTCGTGTAAATGTCATTATTCCACAATCTGATGATAAATTTCAGATAGATCGAGTGATCGGTTCCGGAAATACTCATAAAAAATGTTTGCACTAAACACGGCCATAACTCCGAAACCGCTTAGTGGATTGCGCCCGTTAATGAACTCGTTCGAGATATTTACGCTCCAAACCTACCCTGAAATTTTCAATCCTCTAACTCCTCTCGTTCGAGAGTTATCGTGTTAACGGATGGCCGGCAGGATGGATTCTTGATCAGTGAGTTGAACCAAATCGTTTGAGACCATTTTCAGCCAAAAATTCGAAAATTACATACATTTGAGCCAATTGATAAGCACTCTGTTCCGAGGAACAAGAGCGCCAAAAATGTTGACATTAACTAAAAGTTGTTCACAGCCACGTTGATTTTAATCCCCGAGAGGAAACCAATTTCGATGAAAAACTTGAAGGTTCATGCTTCATCAATAGTCGATTCATGTACAAAGTTTTTTTAATTATCTGCAGTACAAGCGAAACGTTATGAAATTTCGAAACTGATCCTCAATTCTTTTGTGCACTGGTGATCTTGAATACCGGAATTGTATGATGGAATATCGAGTAAAGCTGAGAATTTATCTCATTTATCCTGGCCTTACATAGCTGGACAACATGTTCATCATCTAACCACAAGTTTGGCGACACGTTTTCAACCCTAAAATTTTTGCAGTTGGTTGATAAATACCGCTCAGGTCAAACTTCACTCTTTACTCGTTTTAATATTGGTTAATGATCGTGTTCTTTTTAACTGATTAAGAATGTATTCCACCTTTTGAAAAATCTGACCATGTAATGCTGCGATCTTCTATTCAGCTTCTTCCTCACAGGCCTAAAGTTAATGAAAACAAGTACCTATATAACCATCACTAATGAAAATGCTCTCAATGGTGATGTCGGTTATCTAGACTAGAGTGATCTCTTTCAGAATTTGGATATTGATGAGATCTGGAATTGGTATATGGAAATTCTCAATGAACATATCTCGTCTAATTATTATCGTTGGATGATGCGCAATAATCCTTCTGAACCATGGATCAATTAGTACCCTTGAAGGGGGTATCTGTGGAGTCGTGGACTTAAAGATGATGTAATTCATAGCGGGTTCTCCAACATACTTTCTGCTACGGTTGCTAATGCTAAGAAACAACATGAGCTCAATATATCAACTTCCAAAGACCCGAAAAATTTTGATGAGTATGTTCGAAAATTTGTTGATAGCTAAGACTCTGTTCCTGTCATTAAACATTCTGCGGAGCGTTTGTCTGAATCATTTCAAGAGTGCTGGGATATTTGCAGATTAATCTGCAAACACTCTCAGAATGCAACGTCCGATAGCACCGCCTAAAGTTTCAACACCTCGACAGTCTCATGCACTTAAAAGTATTACTTATTCTTCGATACTGTTGATAAAACCTTAAGCAAGCACCAGGTTTGGACAGGCTGACCACAAAGCTCCTGAAAGAGGCAATAATTACACCAATTTTCAAAAGGGAGATAAGCTTTCTGCTAACAATTACCGTCCCATTAGTCTCACTTCTGTTGCCTCCTAGGTGTGTGTGAGAGTTGCAGTGGAACAACAAAGTTACTTCATCCTAAATATCAGCATTTTACCTCTCTGCCAGCAAGGCTTTCTACTGGGGAGATCCGTTGTTAACATGCTTAAGGAACCGATGATTGGAGTAATAAAAATCTGTTAGAATTTTTAGAATAGAATAGAATAGAATTTTATTCACCACAATAATAAATAAGACATAGTTACAGTGGCATTCATGTGAATGAACAGTATACAATCCATTTAGCACCGTATTCGGTAGTGCCTATGGATAATCATAATTGACTTCAATCTTACAAGACCATACAGATATACTACGTCTATGCAATAACAAAAATATACAATCTCACAATATCAGAAATAAAAAAAAACAGGAGCCAAACAATTCAAGAATCCCAGTGAGTCAGTCATCAAATGAGCATCACTTCGCCATTTCCTCAAAAACACTACTCAAATTTCTACCGACCATCATACATTAGGACGGGTCAAATATCGAGTGACAAAAACTTCTACCCTTCCGAAGAATCCACGCCTTCAGTTCTTTTTTAAACCCATATTTCGATCTTCTACCTCTGATATCCTGAGGAATCAAATTAAAAGCTCTAGGTTGGTTCTGGTAAACCAGTAGATATAGTGCATCTTGATTTTAAAAGGGTCTTTGACAGAGTCCCATTTCGTCAACTCTGTGCCAAATATGTGCTATTTGAAATTTTTCGCTTCAACTATTCAGATTGATTAGACACACATACAGCTAGTAATGATATTCGTTTTTATTCGCCACAGATACCTAAGTATATGCTATTATCTTCAAAATCTTCGACAGTTGCAGCTATAACGTAACATGAAATGTCTCATATCTTTCAGAAACTACAGAACATCGAGAATCAACAATTGATACAAGAATCACTTGTACCTCTCACATTTTATGGTCTCAATAAAAACGGTGTTACTGAATTCAAGATAGACATGTCGAAAGCGATACCAATTCAACCATACAGAACATGGAAAATTCGTGAAGGTGAGCAATGTTGAATATAGGTCCATTTTCTCCCACAGATATGGAAAACCCAAATCGAATGAATTCATTTTCTTGGTTATGAACATATTTATGGAAAATCCCGAAAGACGTTAAATCTAAATTTCAAATTGTCATTCTTTTCCTTAAAAATGCACACCCTACCTTCAACCCCCTTCGAGGGACAGGCAAAACCTCCAATTTTTCAAATAAGAAGTATGGGCTTGCGATACATCGTTTGAAAGTTCTCGTCATTCTCTATTCAGAAATGTTATCACTTTCATGTTTATTGCAAAAATCAAATTAGAAGAAAATACGCCAAAAGATATCCCCCAAACAAAATCATTCGACGTGTTTCGGGAAATTTTTCCAATAACTATGGGATAAGAAATATACGGGGTGGCTCATATGAGATGGAATACCTTGTATAAGTTTTACATTAAATTCATAAAAATATTCTTGAAATCAGTAAAATTTGCCTGCATTTCAGAAAATACAGCGTTCATGCCTAGAGGTGTTGGTACAGGATTGGCCGTAAGAACAGGGAAAAAAATGATCCAACTGCTTCGAGACGAACCAATCATAACTGATAACGAAATTGAAATCGAAAGTTCGGCGATCAAGGGAGAGATGAAATATTTCGACAACTCCGTAGTACCTGGAAGAAACAACAGCAATATGATCGTCATTAATGTTGGACCGAAGAGCTTGCAGAAAACGTTTATTGCGATAATTTTCCGCGAGGATACAATAGTTGAAAGGAACGTCGATGTAATAAAGGTAAGACAACTGGGATAATGTTGAGAGTAATAAATAGTATTCACCTATCCACTCCAGATCATTCTTTAAGACATCTAGATGAAAAAATAATAATTTGTAATTTTATTTTCCAGATATATGAAGATTACTCGACCAATACAGTGTTTCAAGAGATTTCCACTTATAATCCAACATCATTTGTATCTTTAGAACTTGGAAATGGTGAAACTTTGTTATTGATTCTTGAGAACGAAGAAAAATTACAAATCTACCGATACAGGGGTAATAGACGATCTTATTTATTTTAAAATCTGAATTCAGTTTATGCCCATTGCATTTTCCACGTGTTAATACTAAAAAGTCAGGTTCATCCAGTAATTTATTAAGGTGCCTGGGGCGTTAATAGACAATAGAACATGCGCGCATAAACTCCTGGCCTCACGTTAGTGCTTTTCTCAATTTTTTATATGATTTAAAAAGATGTTTTGACAAGTTTCAGTCGAATTTAATGATATGAATTTTACAGGAGTGGAGGGTTTCAGACTGCACTTAACAGCAGAAATATTTGGCAGTCATATGTTCAAAATGGTTCTTCCAGTAAGTTCTAATGGTGATCCAATGGAAACTGTTGCAATAGTAAAGAAAAACAAAATTAAGATTTTGAAACCGATTATGATTGGGAACCCAACCAATGAAAATATTGAATGTCCATAAATATTGTATATTTATATGTTATTTATGTTTACAAATATGTAGAATAAAATGTTATTCTAAAAACTGGCATCAATTCTTGAACTTTTTTCTATAAAAACGCAATATTTCTTCATCCACTTCAGTGTCCCCCGTCAGCGGTACTGATTTAATGAATTCCTTGAATTCTGAAGAATCTGTTTCTTCATAAAGAATCATATTCTTCCCATTTCGAGAATTACTCGAATCTTTGTTGTTAGTAGCAAACCCCGTGAGATATTGCTCATTGTCGGATTTCTGGGAGTCCCCTGCACGGAAAAAACGTTTTTTAGTAAATGAACACAAATTGTCATCGAGCACTTAATTGATACGACAACTCAACAAAACAATATAACCTTCATCAACCTGTTATTATTTTTATATAGATACTCCTGAATCTTGATAAAAGAAGAATAATAATAACTATTTGGAATCTTTATACAGGCTGTTCCAAAAAGAAGTGGCGCTGTTGCTATGTGAGATAGAACACTGAAAAATGAGTGTGGTTTATTCAGTGGAAAAATTTCGTAACGCCATCCGTATCCAAGATATAAGGTTTAAAAAAAACTTTTCATAGACATTTTTAATGACTAGGCCTAAACTACTGGCACATTGTATCTAATGAAATTTTGTATGATTATTATTATCATTAATTTGTTTTTATATGGAACTCTCCTGGAGGGCGCTAGTTGTACGGTTCGTACCGAGTAGTATTAAACGTAACGTTTTCTAGGTAAGATTTTCTAATCCAAATTTAAACACCAAAATTCATCATGATGAATTCGATTAATAGTGTCCAATATTGGAGAATGGACAATAGAACATACGCGCAAAAGCTTCAGGCCTCACGTCAGTGCTTGAACCAATTAATTTTTCGTAATTTTTTAAAAATTTTCTAGTGGTATGGTCCTCACAAAATTTTACACATGTCGATATTCTACAACTAAATACCAAGCTTCAATTCGATCGAGTCTATTTTTTTTGAGTTATCGAGGGAATAATATTCCAGGTGGGTATAACTACGAAACCGTTAGGCCGATTATGCTCCAGCTACTGAACTCACACAAGGCTGCTCGGATCTGCAAAAATATAGATCCGATCGTGTTCAAACTTGGAACTTAGTAGTAGAGTCAGATTGTGAAGACTCTCGCAAAATTTCAGTGATGTCGAACGAATAGTTTCTGATATATAGAATTTGTTTCAATGATATTGAATGATTTTTTAAAAATATTCCAGTAATACGATCGTCACAAAATTTTGCAAGCAATTTTGCGTTGGCATTCTACAACTAATGACCATGTTTGAATTGGATCGGTTCTGAATTTTTCAAGTTATTGAGGAAATAACAACCAAATTTCATATGGACATAACTCCAAAAATGTTTCGCCCATTATGCCTATAAACAAACTCAAATGTTGCATTCAGATGCACAACCTAACCTGAAAATTTCAAGTCACTATCTCTAACCATTCTCAGGTTATCGTGACATAAATAATATTGTTTAATAATTTTTTAAAAATTTTCTAGCTATACGATTCTCACAAATTTTCACAAACGTCCTTTTTTTCTACAACTACTCACTAAGTTTCAATTCGATCAGATCAGTAATGGTTGAAAACAAAATTATTACTCGAAAACCATTGGGCCGATTATGCCCATTACCGAACTTGTCCGTCGTATTGGGATGCGCCACCTACCCTGAAAATTTCCAGTCACTATCTGTTTCCGTTCTCAAGTTATCGTGGCAACGGCCGGCCGGCCGGACACTATCATATTTGACCTCAAATTCTTCATCAGTGAGTTGAAAATAACGCAGTGTTCCCCAGAACATACGCGCAAAAATAAAACCTACAACTTGATTTTTGAATGATAGTTATATTCCATATTCAGGAACGTTTTCAAAATCCCTAAAATTGCTTGCGGAATACTGCGGATACTTGCAGATACTGCTAGCGACATCTAGAGTCTGTTGTTAGATGGTATTGTTGGTTGTCTAACGTAAGGTGACATTACAATCCGTAATGTAACATTTAAGAAACCAATGGCTATCAATGATATGACATCATTCAAATTTTTCATAAATATAAGTATGAACAAAGAAAGTAATTATTTCTTACAATATTCTGTATGTTTGGATTATCGTAATTATTCTCACCATAGATCACAAATTTCAATTTAGCTTTGGAACGGTATGGGTGAGATCCTTGTGGGGAATATGACTTATTCCAAACTTGTTATGGCATATGGCATATGGCATATGCATAGTATAATAATAAGCCCAATTACTAGATTTGCAGAAATTGAAATTTAAACTTTGAATTCTCTTCAAAATTATGGTTTTATCATAAGGATTTAAAAAAAAAATGTGCACACATCATTGAATATTGAAGACTATTCTTTATTCATAAAACGTATCAAAATACCAGAAAATAAAAAAAAAAACTTGATTGCTAGTGAAACTCACTTTTGTAGTAGGAAAACCAAAAAATATTTGAAAGCTATACAAAATGAAAAATATCTTTATTAGCACAAATATAAATACATAATTAATAATAATAATGAGTTATTATTTTTATCAGATTTTCTGAGAACAGTCCACGAATCTGAAATGTCCGACCCTTCATTTCGACTGAGGGGACGAGTTAGGAATCAGTTGTGTTCTGTATAGACTTTGTGACTGTATCCTTATGCCACCTTAACCACAGCACTGTGAGAAATTCCCCAACAGTGAATTGTGGCCGCTATTGTCTGATGAATATTTGCATTTGTTACTGCTATTATTTATTTGGTATTGGTATTATATTGGAACTATATAATGGCTAATTATTTTACGCTATGTTGTTTTTTCCGTACCATGCAAATCTAGACAATATTATTATTATTATTATTATTATTATTATACTGATCCTCCTGGGTCTTCCACAAGGAGACCCCTCATAAGCTCTAAGAGCTTGCCCTGAGTTAGGAGAACCAGTTGTGTTCTGTGTAGGCTTTGTTACTTTGTCCTTACGCCACCTTAGGCAAAGCACTGTTAATTTTTGATCCAACAGCGAATGTTGGCGATTACCGTGACTAGAAAATTTCTTTCCTAGCCTCGGAATTGAACTTGGGGCTTCCGCTCCCAAGTCAATTACTCTACCACTGAGCCAATCGCATATATATCATATATATCGCATATATATCCATGCATATAAATTTGATCTCTCTCTATGTAATAAATAAATGTAGTAAGTAAGGTATCATTATTAGTATCCCGGGCGATTAATTTCCTAGTCAAAATACATCATTTTGTACAGGGACTTGAGTGTTTTCAAGCTAGCGACATAACTACAATAGTACTATGACTAATTATAGCTAATTAGCATATTATTTAGCTTGCTTGCTCCGTTTTGTTGATATTTGAAGAAGGACAAATGTGCTAAGGATTATCTACAATATACCAATGGTAAACGGACATCAGTTGTAGAAACTTACATGTACGGGGTACTTAGTTCTTTTGAAAGATGGCGCTAGTGTGCAAGATAATACAGTTTTACTGAATTATGCCATTGTATATAGAATACCGAATCGGTATTCTATATACAATGATTATGCCAGGCAAATGTACAAAATTTTCCTTGAACAGGAAACCATATTGTCGGTCAATCGATTATTCGCTTTTGATGGAAATGGTGTGGTGTGACAGCTATGATTGAGCTAGCGAACTAACCTAATTGAAATACGGTCAGTCTTGGATATTTATCTATAGGAATAATTTTTTCTAAAGATTCCTCCGTCTACCCCACATATATACCCGGATGAATAAACTAATGTCGAGGTTCTTGTATTAACAATATGCGAAATTTTTAAAATTTCACTTACCTAGGACCTCCGAATCCTCTGGGAATCCTTCAGGCATCATTTTTCGCTTAGGTTCACTTGTCACTCTTTTTGGCTTTCCCCGCAGGATGTTACGATGACTTCTCTGATTTTTAACATCCTCTTGAATAGGATTCAAACATTCTGCTGTATTAATTAGGTTTTCTTTCAAAGGCTTGTTCTCCTTTCGTCTAATGTCACAACATTTGGAAGTTTTACATACAGAGGTATCGTTGTTCTCAAGATATTCTGAGTACCAATTCGTGTCTAGAGGCTTTTGCTTTTCAAGGGGTGGAGGACCCAGTTCATGTTTTGTTAAAGTAGAATTTTGGACAATAAGTTCGAGAAAAGAAGGGGTCCTTGCACTTGTCATTATTGGATATTCTGGGGAAACACTTTCATCTTTATGGTGAATTGTTAACATGGTTTCAGTGTGTTCATTCTCTTTTTCAGGCCGATTGTAATCATCAAGAAATTTATTTGTGTAATCATTACTATCCCAGGTGTCAGAACTCCTGATCGGTGAAATCATTAAATCTAGAGACAATTGATTATATGGAGTATTTAAGGGAACATTGGGTATAAATCTATCAGTATTCTTCTGCCAGTTGAATTCATGTTCAGCGGGTAACGTTGAAAGATCATCTCTTGGGTGGCCGCATGAACTGCTTCTTCGCCTTTTCATCTCAGCCTGTAAAAGACCAAGTTTCAGATGGTTGGTCTTTTTCTCCAAAGTTCTTAGTTCTAGTATGGTTTTTCGATATATGTCTTGTTGGCGGTATAACTCTGCCACAATCTGTTGCTTGATCTTGATGTTGCGAAGTTGATCCATCTTGGTTCTCAGAATAATTATGTTCTGTCTACACTGTTCGATAATCTTTGATTTAGCTTTAGCCTCTTCGTATGTGCACATGAGTTCTTCGTGATAGTTTTCAATTTTGTTGTGTTGTTTATCAATTGAACACCTTGAATTTGTTGATGCAAGCTCTCCAATACTTACTATACTATTATGAACATTTCTATTGATAATATTTTTTTGGATAGGCTTAAAATCACTCGGTTCCATTTCATTTATGAACTGTTGCAAATTCTTCTTTGATACTATGCTTTGTATAAGGAAAATAATTCTATGTATATTAACCCGTTTTAGAATATTTATGACTTGATACTTGTGAGTTACTTCCACCAAATGCAGTATTGGTTTATATAGATTTGCATCATTGCATCACAACATTTGATTCGTCCATTAAAATAGCTTCAATCGGGGAGGTACAAGTGAGGATTCTTTTTTATATTCCGTGAAATAATTGTTTTCGTGCATAAATGACGTGAGTTGGTGCAATACAGTGATATCTATTACGTAATTGAATGGTGTATTTTCTTCCCTTGTAATATTGTTTCCCTTTCTACCTTGTAATATTTTCTACTTGGGTAATTACTTGAGACTATAGGCTAAAGAAAGTGGTTGGAAAATGTAGTGTTCTTTGCTGTAACAGCAATTATTCATCTTCAAGAAATAAAAATGATGTGTTTCAGAGTTCCAAGAATTAAGCGCTGGAGAATTTATGGGTAAATGCTATCCCGCAAGCAAAATTTGGCGTTCTTGTTCCTCGGAACAATGCTTATCAATTTGCCCAAATTTCTGTAATTTTAAATTTTTAGCCGAAATTGGTCTTCAACGAGTTGGTTCGACCTACTGATCAAGAATCCGTGGTCAAAATCAATTCTGTCCGGCCGTCTGGCCGTCGCCGGCCGGCCGTTAACACGATAACTCTCGGACGGAATGAGCTAGACAGTTGAAAATTTCAGAGTAGGTTTGGGACATAAATATTTCGGGTGAGTTCGTTATTGGGCAAAATCGGCCGGATCGTTTCGGAGTAACAAAAAAAATATTTTTTTTTACATTACAAATTTCGAATTCAATTTTTTTTTAAGATGCAGTTAAGAATCCATTGATATTATTCTCAACTCTAACAAGCTAATACTTTCGGTGATATGATTTTTCAAAATTTCTATAATAAATACATCGTACTTGTATATTTTCAGAGAATGCGAATTCTATCTGTCTGTGTTCTATCTGTTTGCGGTAGCTGTCATTTGGTCCAGTTTGAAAGATAAACGTCATTAATGTCGAACGAAACTGTAAGTGTATTTCTAGAGATTTTGGTTGATGTAAGAATGTAAACAATTTGAAATTTGGATTCGCTAAGTTCATAGGCAGAGTTTTTCGGTTAGTGAGTTAGACTCACTGATGAAGAATTCGAGGTCAATTTCAATTCCATGGTTGTTCGTGCATTGCCACGATAACTTTCGGAAAGAAAGAGATAGCGAATTTAAATTTTCAGGGTAGGTTGCGGTGGCTGCGGTGGGGGTGGAGCGAAAAACCCCTGTCACCATCAAGTAGGTAGATCTCTGAATTTTTCAAGCTTGAGCTGAGACTATGCACCTTCACAGTGCACTCAAGCAATGCCATCGTAAGTTATTTGTGGTTTCACCGCTATCACGTACAACCAGTGGAGCTGTTCTGGAGCCAGTCCCCACGTCTTTCCACAAGTGCGCTGGCAGGCCCAGAGAGAGTGCCTAGCCTTGTGGATCACCCTTTCAAGGTGTGAATTCCAGTTCAGCTTTCTATCCAGAGTGACACCCAGATATCTATCCTCGTCCTCAAAAGGGATGTGAATTCCATTCATAGTAAGGGAATCCATATTAAGCTTTCTCTTCCTAGTGAATGGTACGTCAATGGGAATAATGGGCCAATTTGTTTCGGAGTTATACCCATTTGAAATATTGATTCCTGAATAACTCAAAACCACATATCCGATCGAATTAAAAATAGATAATTTGTAGTAGAATGCCGACACACAAATTTTTGCAAATTTTAGTAAGGATCGTATCACTAAAAAAAAATATTTTTCTTCAAAAATTTCATATTTTAGAAACGATGTGTCAGTGTACCGGGTTTCAGCTCGATATCTTCATGTAAAACTCAGAATTGTATGAATAACTCGGTTGTACGAGTATACAATTTAAAAAATACTGATTTCAGTATGAACAAATTGTTGCTTCTGCATCCTGAAAATAATTCTAAAGGATACGCATTTCTTCCTCCTTTTGTTTTGACAAAGCCTTCAAATCAATATCCGAATATCTCAAATCCGCAACATCTTGAGAAGGGGGTTGATTCAGGCATGTATCTCTCATAATTTCCATACAATATGTCATCTCCGACAAAGTCAGATCGACTACATTTAATTTAAAGCTCAGAAAGTCCTCTAGGTGATTTTTGTAGCTTTCTCGTTTTGCTGCACTTAACGTAGACAACTGAAAATAATATATTAAACATTGGTAGATAAGTATTTAAGCAGTTGTGATTTTTTAAAGTCGTACTTCATTTTGTGCAAATGGAGTATCAATCAAATTCTAATTCATTTGACATTTTCTGAATTAAATGATTTAACAATTCATTTTAACAAATTAGGACAAAGTGCTTGCGCTGTATACAGCAGTTACGGGACAAACTTATTCTGAAATAGGAAACGACCAGAACTGTATTTTTCAACAAATTATTATAATTACAACAGCTGGAGCAGGATTTCGAAATGGAGTCATGAGGCATGGCTCTATCCCACAGCCATCATGACTTATTAGTACAACATTCGCTGTATGCTTCAGTTATGATCCCATTTAGGAATTATGTTTATGTTAGCATCTCCAAAGTATTGATGTGGCTTCATTATTCCTACGTACAATCAATATTGTACCGATTGCAGTCTGAAACATATACACTTGCTTTACCAAAAAGCAGTTTCGCCTCTATTATCTCATTGTTGGTATCTGAAAACTTCGCCCATTTGTTTGATTGCACAACAGTTCATCCAACTACCTCATGCACAACCCGACACTAGCTTGACTCACTCCAAGTTCTTCACCTGAACCTTTTTAATATCCCGGATCAGTGAGATAGGGCAGACATATTTTTATAGTGACAAAGTTAGCGGAGTATTGTAGGGGTCTATTACTAGCAACTTTGCCATACCCGTTAAACCGGGTACGTATCTCTCGAAAAACCACTTCCAGTAGTGTTACGCATCGAAGTGAATTCTCCGGCGTACACACCTCTACAGCATGCTCCTACCAGCTGTATTGTGAGTTAAAAGGTAGGAGCTAGAACAAAACTTTGGTACATCATCGACAACAAGTCAAAAACCCACAATTCAGCCACATGTGAATTTTTTCATATCAGATTTAGTTGTGGGACAACGTCTTTCCAAGTTTTAGCACAATAAATTGGTGTCTCACAATTATTGATCATTGATTTATGATTCACACCAACAATTGAAAATAACCTTCTTATTACCGACCCCGGTAGCATTCTAATCCTCAGTACGAAATCAGAACTGTTGCATTTACCAATTCCCACAGAGAATAATCTCTAGGGTTCGAAAGTTCCAATTTTGCGCCAAAGCTGACAAAGAAACGGAATTCCCTTGATAAATACAATTATGTCCGTCCGTTCTTGAGCAAGACAACTTTCGCAAGGGGAGAAAGAAGAAGTTTGATGTCTGAATCCCCGGTTGAATTCATGAGTGGGCAAAATCCAACCAATGAATTATTTCAGGTCACTGAAAAATATCCATAAATGATGTTACTTTGACAAATACACTGAGCTGGATCAAGCATGTATAAATTTGCGTCGAGTTGATTAGATTTTCGTATTTATTTGAAATATTATTTTAATGATTCCTATCTTATCAAAATTTCGTGAAAATGAGAATTATGTATAATGAATGATTGATTTCCACATAAATAATCTATATTTGGAATATCACACATTTAACATGAGTTTCCCATAATTTCGAAAATTAATTTAGTACAAACTTCGATTCCACATTAATGTGTGAAGGAGAATCCTATATTGGTAGTTCAAGTTCACGTAGTTAGCCGAAAAACAAATTAGGGTTCATAACGAATTAAATCATAATATGATAAAAATTAAGATGTTTAATTTCACTTTAAAGATCTATGCGAATGATAAAATATGTGTCGATACCCAAACTCAACACAAGGTACTCAAGGTAGATAAAAGTATTGAATCAACAAACTGCACCCAACATCAAGACTTGGTTATGTTATACCTTTTGTCCATCTTGGTTGATATCATAATAGTCGATAAGATTTGAATCGCTCTCGTACTTTAGAAGCTTTGTTTTCAATTCATATATTTCATTCTGGAGAATATTGATTTCCTGTTGAGAATCAGACTCCACTTCATTTATGATTGGTTGTGTCGTAATCATTGATACTCGTTTGGAAAATCTACAGGTGCTTATAGTTTCCTTGAAAATTACTTATTTCATTGAAAGTTTTTTTTATCGTTTTTAACTAGTTTACCTCGATATTCTTCCTTGTGACAGCCAATGTGGCTAGCATGGTTGTTAAAGAATTCCCGCATAACGAATCTTTCAGAAGGTAAGTCAGCATGCTGTTTCGGAAGGGAATGTGCTTCTTCGAGGAAGATAAGGCTGATATCACCTGTTCCAAATAGTGTAGAGAGAGGTTTATATTTTTGGCCTCGTTGAGGGTATTTCCCGTAATAGTTGACTTGCCGATACGTTCCGATCTAAAAGTGAGAATTCATGAAAATAGAAAAAACGAATTCATTTTCGAAAGTTATTTGGTCACAGGATATCCTCATTTGTGTAGAAAACGTGGAGTGCGATTCATTAAGAAATAAAAAAGTATATAGATTGTGAGATATAGAAGAGCTTGAACTCACTGTATGTTTACAATTGAACATTTTCTACGGTGGCGTAAGCACATAGTAACCTAGTCTACACAGCTTGATTCTCCCTTCTCGTCCAATAGGCCAGTCACCGTAGACAAATAAAAGGCGTTGGGTTACAAAAATTACCCCTAAGCTGGTTCAATAGATTTCGCGATATCGGACTTTGAAAAATTAGATATATTACCAACAAAAAAGTATATAGTAACAATTTACATTGAGTTAAAACTTCCCATCGAACGTACCTACCCCAAAAAGTCAATCTCAATTTTTTTTAAAAATCCTATTTTTGGTATTCTGCTCATAACCAGAGAATGATTCGTCTTGCAGGCCTCCTCGTGTGCTGGAATTAAAGCTAATAAATTATAATATAACTTTCTCCTCATGACATTCATTGTAGGATGAGTATTTCAGCCCATATTATGCTCGAATAACTTTTTGGACAAAATGTGCAATTTTCAAAGTACAATATCTCGACATCTATTAGACCTAAATAATTGCGGTTGGGTGCTCAAATTGTAGGTAAGTTCATCTAGCTTGGAACATACTATGATTCTCCTCGAAAAAAGCAATATTCAGAAGTTAAAAGCCCAAAAACTGAAGAAAATCCGATCTCGAGATTTTAGTTTTCTTTACACCCTCAGAGCTCTTATTGTTTCAATAGCAATAATTGTTTCAACGATCTCGTTCGAAAGTTCATCTAGAGTAATTTATAGACAGGTATCTAACTCTTAACCTTTTTCTCTTCGAGTGAATAGAAAATTTGAGTTTTTGTACTCTTTACGATCAACTCCACGAATCCACACTGTTTCAATACTCAGATTATATATCACAAAACAAAATATTCTTAAATTTGCATCTTTTCGATATTTATAAATATTAAGTGAATTATAAATGATTGATATGATTATCCTGAAACTCCCAAGGTATCCCAAATTAAGTTAAAAAATAAAGTTATATTCTTGGCCAAATAATAGTTGGAAAACTTCATATAAATCTATATCCGGAAAGGTTCTTCAAGATATAGTCTTTTGTAATGAACTCCCTGCAGACACATATTTTTTATTTTTTTCGAAACTGATGGAGGAAAGAGAGTGAAAATTAGTACATTCCTTAGGTTTTTAGGCCTCAATAAAATGAGCTACAACAAAGGGCAACGAAAAATAATATAGATGATTTTACTAACGCCTCCTCCCATATTTTATGAACCGCCACTGACTTGACTTCAACCATTTATTGTAGTTAATTCCATAGAGGCACAAAAACCTAGGGAATGAATACATTTTCACGTCCACCATACTTTTCGAAAATAATAAAAAAGAATGGTTTTCAGATAATTCACTTCAACAGAGCATTTCCCGAAATAGGTTTATATGAAGTTTTCGTCCTATTTATTTTAGGTAGAATATAGGATAGTTTTTGAACTTAATTTTGGGACAGCCTGTATACATATGAATAATATGCATCTCCGTATAAAATTTGTTAAAATTGGTTGATAATTGAAAAATATAATAGTTTTGGAATAGAAGTCAGGAACAGGAATCAACATTCTAGATAGATATAGGAAATAATGTAAATTTGTTGTGACAAATAGAAAAATCCACAAATATAAACGGAAATCGAATATGCAGAAAAATTACCCTGCTAAATCCACGACATGCAGCTTTGATCTAACAGTCTTGTTGTTACTATTCAATTGACTTGTTAAATAAATTGTAAAAATACAATGGGATCTCGAAGAATATTCATTCATTGGAGTTTCTGCTATGGTCCTGAAAACGGATGGAAATGAAGAGATTTCATACCGAATATGAAAATAAATTTACCTGTTAGTGTCACCTAAGAAGAGCAACCTCATGGCATCTTTTTCAGTGGATACAGCGTGAATACTCAAGTTTCTCAGATGAGCTTTTCCCTTACCATCCTCCAATAATATTACACGTCTGTAAAAGTTCGTTGTTGACCAAGCAATATTTTTTCAGAAAGATATTACTCACGGAAATTCTTCAAGTTTCGAAGCAATTTGTTTTGGATTTAATAGATCGTAACCTATTTCGTTGTATATTTCTAGATACGATAAATGTATAGAGAATGCTTCGGGATTCTAAAAAACATAAGTAATGTAATATACATATGGATTTGAAACGAATAACCCTATCCAACGAGCGATATGACTTTAATGAATATAATTTCAGGTAAAGAGTATCTCGAATGTAAATAATCGAAACTCTGGAATCTAGATTGTTCAAACCTATCGTGAACTCCCGAGCAATTGTCCACAGGGCGAGTTAATTCATTCGAATGATTTTCTGTTGAGTCGAAAAAATAACGAGACGGGAAGCTTTTGCAGAGCAAAGTTGCTCCTCGTTCCAGATTGCCTGAGAACACAACTTGGTATGAACTAGGGATCGGAATTATATTCGAATAATTTGAATATTTGACTATTATGAATTCGAATTTTGTGTTGGAAAACAAAATTCGACTTTTCGAATATTCGATTATTCGAATATAATATATTAATCTAAGTAAAACAGAGTTAAAATATTAGATGTTCTAGGGAACAGCGTGCCATCATTTTGCCCAATTATCTGCTCCTGACTTCACGTCAGTACTTTTTAACAATTTCTTTAACTCTTTTCTTTCTGATGTTTACTATAGTTCACAGACTATTGTATAATTTTGTTGTTTGTTTTATGATAATCTTGTTGAACTCATATTTTGTCGTTTGGACAAATTGAAATTGCTCTGATGTGAAGTCAGTACTCTTCGGCGCGCTTGTTCACGTTGACCAATTTGAATAGATTGATGCGTGCTTCAAGCTGATTGGATAAAGCGAACCAGAGATCTAGTCAGACGGTAGTGGCCACCATCCACTGTTGGGTCAAAAATGAACATTACTATGCCTAAGCTGGCACAAGGATGCAGTAACAAAGCCTATAAAGAACACAACTCATTCTCTTGACTCTTAGTTCCTAGAGCTTCTGAGAGGCTCCTGCGAAAGACCTTGTAGAGTCAGTATAATCATAATCATGTCATTAGCAACTGCGCCGAAGCAGACAGACCTCACATCCGTGCTATTTTAGCTTCCTTACTTCTTTCATAGTGAAGTCAATCTGCATTGGTGTGGTTGCTAATGGTCTCAAAATCACACGCCTCACGCAAAAGTCAATTCTCCTGAAGATATCGCAGCTTCAATCCAAGCATGCGTGGGCCCTCTCAAGGGAATTCCCAATTCCTCTCAGACGAAAACTCCAGCAGTTAAATAACGTTTAGTCTACTCATGCGCATAACGAAAAACGCCTGAGAGGGGTAGCGTAAATTTTAAAATTGGCCCAAGGAACAAGTTAAGAACACTTCACCTCAGAATTACAGTATTTCCTCTGCACACACACACATAATTGACATGAGGTGGTAGTATGGCCTTCCAACCCTTCCCCAGTCGCTCAACTTTCAGATAAATTTAAAAAAAAAATTAAAATTCCACATGCCCTTCATCCACTTTTGAATCGCTTCTGTAGTCACAGTTATTCGATCGGAAATGAAAGAAAATACATAGTGTATCTACGATTAGAATATCTCGTATTAAATAAAGCATTCCCATTTTGACGGGTAGGTAGGTATTTCGACTTTCATATTGGGATTGTTTTTTTAAGCTCCTAAGAGTCTGTTCTCCATGAAATTTTTTAAGCTCCAAGAGGTCATTACTGGTGACCTAAATGCCAAAATAAGACTCAATCCGATATGTGGTTCCGGAATTTCAAGCAAAATATTCCGCAGAATAGTTGAATATACTTTGAATTTTCTCCCGTAATTCTGCATAAGTCTTTGAGTCGGTATTTTGCAACTAACTACCAAGTTTTAATTGAATCAGATCACTATTTTCGAGTTATTGGGAAAACTAAATTCTCATTTTTTTTGTATACGTAGTCATCCGTTCAATACAAAACTATGCATACGCAATACACATGAAGGTCGTAATTCTACAATGTGGTGCTATATTTCAGATCGAAGAAGTAATTTCCGAAATATTCAGAAAAAAGCCTTACCCCAAAAAAACATAACTCGGAAACCACTTGGCAGATTTTGGTAGAAAATGATAGCACGCTGTTCATGGCGGAACCAGCGCGCAAAAATGGAAATGAAAACTCGTTTACGTGCCCCAAACTTTACGAATAGCGATAATGTCATCTTTTGCGACAACATATTATGTAAATATAAAAATATAAGCTTGGTTGAAAGTTTGATTTTGTTCAACAAATACAAGATACTTCCTTTTTTGGTGTGAAATCTCCTATAAAATGGGTTGTCACACAAGGAAGTATAAAAATGATTGGTACATAGTTCATATGTTCTCCAACTCATCAAATCATGAAAATGGGATGTTATATATTCGATGAGCTCTGCATCATCATCATTGTCTCAAAACCACCACATAAACAAGACAAGCAAGTTACTGATCGCTGCCAATATTGATTATTCACCAGAAATTCAACACACGTCAAAACTATTTATATTGGTAACGTCAATTTCGACATTACTAACCCCGAGTTAGCGATTTAACCCTGCCATTTAGCGGTGTATACTTCTGATAGTTTTAACTCAGGTCTAAGCTAAACCCTTTGAAGATGCAGAACAAATTAACAATTTAACCCTGGGGTAATTTAAGTCAGACTTCATTAGGATAACACACATTCATGCAAGTGGCCCTTAGATAATGAGGGTAAATGGAAAAAGCTCTAGAACATTACATATTGAATCTCCATAGTTTAGTAACCATAAAAGGGTTAGGGTGTGATTTTGTTGTTGTAGAATTATTATTTCAAATAATTTTCTCTAAAATCCTCGGTACCGAACATGACCTACCTGATTCAAATATTCAAAGATATGCTCAATGCACCTAGGAATAATGCCTCGATTTTCATAAGTCTTTGGACATCCTGTGATGGAGTATGTCTTTCCACTCCCAGTCTGTTGAAAACTAGATAATTATTTAAGATTCTCATGGAAAAATTAGAACTGGTAGACCATATATGGATATTTCAGTTAAGAGATGCAATATTCAAATGATTAACATACTTGTCCATAGGCGAATATCGTTCCATTGAATCCATGGATAACACTGAAAAAATTCATATGTTATGCAAACGGACTCACTTGAATTCTTTACGAACCTGCTCACAACAGGCTTGGCGACAATTTCGAAAATTTCTTCCTGAGATGAAAGTTGATCGAATACCTTATGATATCTGAAAATTGATTTGTTTCAATGGAATATATTGACAGCAATTATGAAGTCATTTTCAGGGCATGGAGTGGCCGAAATGAGTCTTTCAGTTATACTTTCCTGAATTGATAGTACGAAAACCTAACATCAGTACCACTATGATGAAAAATTAGATCTTCAAAGTTTTGGTGGGATCTCGAAATTATGTAATTCTGAAAGTAATACTTATGTATGTTATATTCTTTTCTCCGAATTTCATATACATACCTCTAATTTAATTCTCCTAGATATATTTTCCTTCTTAATTCTCGCATAAACTTTTATTAAGTTATTAACCATTTTTTCTGCTTATGTTAATGTCACTATGACAGTTTCAAACACAGAGTTTCATATCATGAAAAGCTACGTCAATGTATATAAATACCATCAAGATACGAACACATTTCTTAGTAAGATACATTTAGATTCGAACATATATTAGCATATTGTGTCACACGCATAAGCATAATATGCATGTTATAGAAATGAGCTTGGATTTTATATTTAGTATAGAAATATGGATAATGCGGAGAAGCACATTCAAATTATATACGTTGAAAAAGTTCTATGGCCTGGCGCGCTGTTCAAATTGAAAGCCATAGCGGTCACCCATGCAGGTACTGAACTTGCCCAAAGCTGAATAACTCAAACAAAAAAAAATATCCCTAATATTTCCAAAAATGTAAATCCGACTGTAAAAACAAGCGTCAAAAAAAACTGGTACATTTTTTGACCGAGAATGGTCTCAAACGATTAGTTTCGACTCAAACACATACAATCACTGTTGGGTCAAAAATAGAAAGTGCTGTGTGTGTAGAGGCGTAAGGCCCATTTGTATACATACATTTACTTTTGGGTCCAAAACAAACATTGTTTTATTAATGGCAGCGTAATGTATAGCAGGGGTTTTATCTTCAATAGTTTATCCCGAGAATTTTCCTATGTTACAAATCCGTCGAATCGTACGGTTGTGCCATGAGGATCTATGAATTGACATTTCATCAAAACGCCCTGTATAGCAGTAATTTTTTCAACATGTAATAATATACGAGAAAACTCACATAACATTGTGAAAATATCGACCCAATTCCGTCCATAATTCTTTTCACAATGTTAGAATTCCGATAGAATTGGAAACAAAGATGAAAAAGATCAATAATTTCGGCTACGGGAATCGACCCCGGTACCTACTTGTAAACAAGAAGAATTCGTATCACTGGGCGAAAGAAGCACTAATATATTAATATGAATTCCAGAACTTGAACTTATGTTATTACTGAATTTTGAGACTTTGTTTTCAGATTTCTAATTTCAGAAAGATATTATTATGTTACATATTATTCTATCAAGTTTAAATCGAAAACTTGGCTGTAAAATAGGTTACATATCATTGAACGAATGTTATCACTGAGGTATCGAGTTGTCAAATTTGACTTCGGTCGATCTAATTCATCACGTCAAAATTCAAAAACTGTTGACAATTTCGCTGGTCAGGTGTAAAACCAGTGCACATCTTGATCGTTGGAATATTGCAATTATTCTGAACATATTAATTATTTTCGTTAACAAGCAACGGTAATTCACAGAATTAGACAGTATATTCAAATTCAACTGAATATTGTTTCGTGAAAAAGTTTTGATTCGAGAGAAATGAAAAATTCGATTTTGGAAAAGAGTAATATGCTTCAATCTTATTATGAAGCGAATATCTCAGGGAGGAAAGCGAGAGAAATATATGCCCGCAGATTTTCATATCCAAGCCGATCAGTACCAAACTTCAAAACATTTATGGCAACAGTATACATAAATTACTTGATGATGACACTCTTAACCGGAAGAAAAAAGAAACCGTACGAAGCCATGTTGAACATGCCCTGGTTTTGGTTGAATGTAATCCTATAATATCAGCGAAAATAATATCTAATCACCCCATTATGAACAAAAGTTAAACGACTGTATGGAGAGTTCGAAAGAGGAATCACTATTCCATCCATATCATTTTTAAAGATTTCAAAAATTAGAGGAAGGTGATTGCGGTAAAATTAAAGAGTTCTATGAATTCATTTTAAGAAGAACACGTGCGAATAGAGATTTTCCTCGTCTCATTCTATTCAGCGATGAAGCGACCTTCCATAGAGATGGACTTTTTAACAAAAAAAATGTGGTATGTGTGGTATGGCAAAAAATAATCCACATTCTTCGGTTTCAATAAATAGTCAAAAGTGATTTTCAGTAAATGTTTCGGCGGGAATGTAGGTCAGATTCATCATAGGACCTTACTTTCCCTCTGAAAAATTGAGTGAAAATGGCTACTATCAATTCCTACGAGAAACTCTACCGATCTCATGAATGACCTTGAACACCCGGTATCTCGCTTATACTTCGAAAACGGGCTATATGTCATGAGCCAAAAATGATTCTCCCAATGTCCTCAACAAGCTGAATTCGTTTGTCCAGTTTATGATGAAGCACCCCGTATATCTATAAGAAGAAAATTAAGAAAGTCATATAATTTTCCTTTAATATTTGAATATTTTTATAAATGAAAGCGTTTCAAATTATTTGAATGATTCCAAACATGTATTACTTGTTCTGTTTGTACGTTAACAAAAACTTCAAATGAATGCATTTAGTAGTCCTAGATCGCTAACAGTCTGTATTCAGCAAATTCAGTGAGAGAAGGAATATTGGCATTCTTTCGTAAGAGTTGAGGAAATTGAGTTTCCTACTCAATTCCAAAAGTTTATCACTAGTAAGAATATTAACCCGATTTGACCCAAGACGGGTCAATACAGACGTATTATTACACTGAACGCAGACTAGGTTTGGGTCTGGGGTTCCCAAACTTCTTCATTTCGTGTACCTACGAGTATGCTGTACAATTAATTGAGGGAAGATATTTTGGTATCTTTCACAAGTGGATCAAATTACCCAAAAAAGCGAGTTATAGGTACTAAAATATCCAAGAATGGCCGACACGGATTTGCATATAACAGCAATCAGTAACCAGGACTTCACTCTGAAGTGATTTAATCTTGTTTGAAAGAAACATATATTTTGGCCAAAACAACCTATGCGGGGGAAATGAATTAATATCTAGTATTAGTTGCATATACACAACAATAGAATAACACCAATAAAGGTCATTTATTTGATTTGTCGAACTTACACAGTTACACAGTTCAGAGTAAACGTAACTCATATTACTAGCAAGGTCTAATTAACTCCAATCCTATATTTTATTATAAATCATTAAAGTAAATTTTAGAACACACTGCACTATTGGATATAGAATAGTGAAAATGGGGTATATGTAAATTCCCCAGTGAAACATATACATATACATATATATATATATAGTTAGAATAATATAATAAAGTAATTTTGATTTTTTTATACGAAATCCAATGACACTGAATATTACATCCTCTTGCCAGGGAATAATCCCCTCTTTGTATTTGCCCTGAAACCGCCACTGACCTTCCGGGAAGACTGAAACGGTAATGAGTTCAAATTTTTAAGCATGCGGGAAAGAGTTGATTAGGTTCTTCGTATGAATGCTGAGGAATTTCTATTTCCTAGGATAACAGCAAACACAATGCCTGGTAATAATCTCAATTTTTGTTCTGCCAAAATCGATAGGAACGTGCGCTCTACGGGAAGGAGACTCCGGGCGTGCGCTTAGTCGGTTTGGGAATTCTCCACCACGGTTCGAAATTCACAATTGATTTAGCTATTTTATGAATCAAGCAAGAATTTCCTCGCATAAATTATTGTAATGATTGAAATTTTATTTTCATGTTATTGTACAAGCATTTGATGGCAATGCCAACAGCTAATGAGAATTTCTATTATGAAATTATTAATTAGGTTTATTATTGACTAGCTGGCCCGGCGAACTCTGTTCCGCCTTAGAGGCAATAAATAAGCAGATTTTAGATTTTATTATACACGTTTGTCATAAAATATAGATAGTTTATATTCACCGTTTCTATACAATCCCTTTATGTCTCAATAATTGAACGTACAATTGTGCAATTAGAAAAAAAAAACACCCTGTACAGTAATGATTTATTTTCAATGATGTATCCCTCTAAAGTTTATTTAGAATGATATAATGAATGAAATTGTACGATTGTGGCATGGAAAACGGCAAGTTGCAATTGACGTTAAAAGAAGAACACCCTGTATGGAGATTTCGGACGAATACATTATGAGAATCCATCCAAGGTACATATTTAGTTAATGCTTTGTTTGTGACACAAATCACTTCAATCACGTACAATTGTGCCATGAGAAAAAGGACACCCTGTATAGTAATGCTTTATTTTCAATGGTGTATGCCTCGAAAGTTTATTTTTAAACACATATGACTAAAATTGTACGATTATGGCAGGAAAAACAGCAAGTTTTAATTGACGTTAAAAGAAAAACACCCTGTATAACACAAAAAAGTATGTCCGTCTCCTGGTTCTAAGCTACCTCCCCACCAATTTTGGGCCAAATCGGTATAGCCGTTCTTGAGTTATAAGTGGAGTAACTAACACGACTTTCTTTTATAAATATAGATGAGTTAACTAGGTGGTAATAGCATTTACATAAGTCAGACTAGACCCAAATATTTGAAATTTTCAAATTATAATAAGAAAACCCACATTCGTTACTATTATATATCAGAGTTAATAGCCATATGAAATTTTGTTTTCCCAATAACTCGAAAAATACTGATCTTGTCGAATTAACAATTATACAAACATGAAAACTTATAGAAAATTTTGTGAGGATCACATGACTAGAAAATTTAGAAAAAATTATTTAAAAAAGTCCGAATTTTACAGCAAAGTTCTAGATTTAAACCCGAATGGTCTATATTGCCGGATATGGCAAAATAGCGAAATATCTCCGCGGTTGGACTGTACACTTAATTACACACGAACAACAATGTTGTCGACAGTTTTTGAAATTTGAAGCGAAGTCGAAGACATGATGATAATCACAAATGTCATAAGTTATCATTAAAGGATACTTTGGGAGGTATATTCATTACTTAATGGTTTTTCGCTCAGATAACGTAACCGTTAAGATACTAATGTTATGTCTGTCTGTGGCCATGTCATTTTTATCAGGAGAGTGCAATTAGTTTAAAAGATGATTTTGAATCATATGATATTCAATATCTATATAAATAAATAAATAAATGTGAAACTATGGAAGAGCTAACCAACTTATAATCTGCAAGATTTTTCCAGATTATCACAATGTTTATCAATATGAATGAATCACTGTCAGTTTCAGAGGAGGTTGGAAAACAGTTATTCAAAAGTATTTATATCGATCTTTAAAATCATTCAAATTTAGTATATTGGACGTATTCTGATGAATTTAAACAGCTAAATTTCAGATCAGAGATAAGCGTAAATCTTTTTGTCCTCTACTGGATGAAGATTAGATTTGTGAAATTGATCGTAGCGTAGATCCGTACAGACCTAGCATAGCTCAGTATCGGGCTGATAAAAAAATCATAGGCAGGAAGGTAAAAGGATCTAGTCCTGGAGCCGGAATTGGGCTTTTTTGTTTCTTTTTTCATTTATATCGAAATAATAACCCGGAGTTATCGAATTAATTCAGGATGATTTTTTTTTAATTACGAGAAACGTGAGTATTTTCGTAGATTATTAGATATTAAAATTTCTGCTATACAGAATGTTTTTTTTTGATTTGTCAATTCATAGTTTCTCATGCCACAACCGAACAATTGGACAGACTCATTTACCCCAGCACAAACATATCACTGTTTATTTTCGACTAAACAGTAAATGTATTTATTCGGGTCCTCACGCCACCATAGACACAGCACTGTTCATTTTCGAACCAAACGTGAAAGTATGTATTTCAGCAGAGATCTTGCACCATCACAACGACAACACTGCTCATTTTTGAACCAACAGTAAATGTATATACTCGATTGGGACCCTACGCCACCACAGACTCAACACTCTTCATTTTCGAACTTGCAGTGAATTTATGGGTGACCGCTCTGTAAATTCGAACAAGCCCACCAAAGCTACTGGCCACAGTGCTTTTCCAACTTGTTTAACATCTGCTGGATATTCTGTTCTGTTAATGTATGATCTGTTTCAGAAAACTAAATTGGCTCAGAAATCTTGACTATTCGCTAATTCAAATGAGGGCTTCTATTTCGAAAAATATAAATGACATCGTTATATTATCAGACAAGGAGAGGAAGTGAAAACATGAATCTTCTCAATGGTTCAAAAAATATGGTTCGAAAAAATATAGATATTGAATCCTTAAAAAAATTATTTATATAAAAAATATTTTGACATTTAAAAATACCTTATATTTTTATTGTTATTGTATTAATGAAAAGAAATATGGAATTCATTAACTCGAATAGAAAATTATATACATATATTATGATTTGCACTAATTTATTGAATATTGTGACGAATCATGTTATACTTCTTCAGACGACATCATGTTAATATATAAGTAATATAAAATAATAATGATATTTTCAATTTTATTCAATAAATGTTTTGAAACGTCAGGTTACAATCGACATGTTGAAGGTGGTTTACTGAAACATTAATCTCATATGGTATTATCTCGGGGTAGCAGCCCGCATGCGCGCATTATCCAGAAAATGACTTTGAGATCCATCTTACAACTACTTTACAGAGAATCTTGTAGAGAGGTTTTTTTCTGGGTTTTCTCTCCCAAACTCTGAAAAATATCTATAAAATAAAAATTTATTATTTTGTGATTTGCTTCTGCGTAAGAAACACAAGATATTTGTCAGAAGTAATCAATTGAACAATGTTGCCTAACAAACAACAACGAAACAACATCAACGAAGAAACAACTATATCGAAACGTTTCGGGGTCTATATCAGACTCCTTCGTCAGTGCTTAATGAAAATCTTTAGAATTATTTTGTTGATAGTTATTTTGTGAAATTCAAGAATTGTCACCTTTCAATAATGAGTATACCTCCTACAGTATCCTTTAATGATTACTTAATCTTGTAGAGGTTTATTCAGAAAGACCAACATTCTGACGCTGCCAGGTTTGTTTGTATTTAGGTCATTATGTTTTATTTGCAAGCATTCTGATCTCTTTCAACGATTTTCTAATTCTAACGATACAAGAAGGATGGTACCTTACCACCTTGCCAAATGCTCACTTACTCTCACGCAGCAAAGTTGCCAATACAGTTGTTTGAGATTTTTAAACGCTCTTCCGAAATCACTTCAACATACCAACAATGTCCGATTATTTAAAACGCAAGTATATACTTAATATGGAACCCTACAATGTAGAGGAATTTTATAATTATTGTCGGTCAACTAGTGACTAATATATCTGTTTGACCCAAGGGCGTAGCCAGGAATTCATTTCGGGGGGGGTTTTGAAATAGGAATTCATTTCGGGGGGGGTTTTGGGGGTCACTTTCTGGATAAAAAAAATTTTTTTTAAGAGAAAAATAACATTTCGGGGGGGGGTTTGAACCCCCAAAACCCCCCCCCCCCTGGCTACGCCCTTGGTTTGACCTGTTTCAACTTCAACACTGTATTTTATGTATGTAATTTAGGTATATGTGATAATTTTTGAAATGCATTTGTGTTATTATTATTATTAATAATTGTGATGATATCAAAAGATTCAATGCCGGAATCCCTTTTTACCTCGATTTTTCTTCATGTTCATTTGGTTATCGCAACTTGTGAATTTTTAAAATATCTAAATAGTTTTTTCGACCATTTGCACCACAGGTCGATAACAAAGCGACTGTCTTCCATAGTTTCAGGATATGCGCAAGGAACTCATAGGAATTGGAATACTAAGGAAGAACTTATCAAATCAAATCAAATCTTTAATTGGGAGGCTGATTTTGTTGTAGGTACTCAGATAACTGATACAGCTTACAGATGCATTTGCCTTGGTGGAATGTTCCAATTTCGATTCACCGGAGCACTTGCAGATAATACTCAGTAGTGCAACGACCGAACTATGTAGACGGCAAGAAAAAACTATGTAATTTCAAGTGCAGTAGTTCAGGACTTTGTGAGTTTCTTGAATTAGTAGCCCTGGTGACAAACGGCAAGCATCTAAAAGGGATTGATAGTTTTTGGTAAGTAATTCTGAGGAGATTTGGAAGCTGTGAGAGTATTTCCTGATCAACAGTTTCCCTTCCAGAGTATAAAATTGATTTTTTCATATTTTATGCTCAAGTGTGTGGGACATTATTAATGTTGGTTGTACCTGCTTTTGTGAATATATTTGAAATTGGTCTTTTGCTTCAACTATCATTGTCGATTTACATAAATAATGGTTTCTTGAACTCCAAGTTGAAGCTATCCCAGTTGAGTCACATGAAAATCTTGCTCTGTTTGTATTCGGAACTAAGACTAATATAAGCGGTTATACTGAATCAACCCCCTAAATATACCGGATGACCCAGCATACATGTGCCAATGGATTATCTCAGCCATTTCAAAACATAAAAATTCGAAAATTTTATGATTTTCAATTCGTTCAAGGAACCTTCAACTGAGAAAAACAAAAATTGAAATCACTTTCGGTTTGACCGGAAGTGACTCTAACTTTTTTATCTCAAGCAGCACCCTATATATTTTTGGAAATTTTTTAATTCTACTCAAAATTACCTTTCCAACAATGTATCACACTTTGTATTTTATATTTGATTTGAGGGAGAAAACGTCAATTGAAATTTAAAATTGAAAGAATTCAAGGAGGCTGCAATATTTTGTGTAATCTTGATTTTTCCTTATAATCCATGTGTGCTGATCCATATATCTTCAAATGGACTTATAAGATGGCCTGCAAGATCTCCAGATTTAACACCGCTAGATTTCTTCCTTTGGGGATATTTGAAAGATCGTGTGTACCAGTCTCCTCCTATTGATATTGAAGATCTAAAGAACAAAATAAGGAAAGCTTATGGAGCCCTTAATGCTGAGGTGTTGAGAAGTGTTACTTCGCGTGAACTAGTCCACCGAGCTGAAATATGTGTAGAAGCAGATGGTCAACATTTCGAACATATGCTTCAGTTATTGTAGGTATTTTTTGCCCCCTTTTTTGTAATTTTTTGTTTCTTTTACTATTCATTATTTGTTTAACGATCGGTAAAATGCATAATTGATTTCAACTTGGGGAAGGTTATTTTTATTGATCTCGATTATTGAATTCAAAAGCAAGATTACGCCAAACATCGTAGTCTTTCAATTTGAAATATCAAATGTAAAATACAGAGTGTGATACATCGTTGGAAAGTTAATTTTGAGTAGAATTAAAAAATTGCAAGAAATATATAGGGTGCTATTCGAGATAAAAAAGTCAGAGTCACTTCCGGTCAAACCCAAAGTGATTTTCAATTTTTGTTTTTCTCAGTTCAAGTTTCCTTGAACGAATTGAAAATCACAAAATTGTTAAATTTGTATCTTTTGAAATGGCTGAGATAATCCATTGGAAAATTTATAATGTTACACCCGGTATAATAATAAAGTACCAATAAGTAGGTATGCAGATTGTTCCTAAATTGGCGCAAATAAATGAGTATCAAAATTTCCTGTTGCAAAACATTGTAAGGGTTGATTTCCTCACGCCTTGATAACATTTTGAAGTCACAATAACTGCCAAAAAATGGCATTGAATTAGCGAACGAAATACCCCGAGATGTTTATCTCCCAAACCTACTCTGAAAATTTCAACTGTCTTGCTCAAGGGCGTCCATACTCGGGGGCAAGGTGGGACCACCCTCCCCCCCTAGCTTTTAGGGAAAGAAAAAAATCATCATATGTGGAAAAATTGTTTTGTCAATAAATTATACTTATTGAATATCTCATGTCTAGCCGCCCCCTAAAAATTTTCATATGGGTGCCCTTGGTCTAGCTCATCCCGTTCGAGAGTTATCGTGTTGACGGACGTCCGGATATAATCGATTTTGACCACGGATTCTTGATTAGTGAGTCGAACCAAAACGTTTGAGACCATTTTCAGTCAAACATTCGAAAATTGCAGACATTCGGGACAATTGATAAGCACTCTGAGCGAATTCTCTTCAGATCAAAATATGCATTATAGCCGAATACATTCGTATAAATTCATAATTAGCCACAATAACTGCTGCTCTAAAGATATCAACTACAGTACGCAGAAAAGCGTTTTCGCCTTCTCATGACAACTGCACTCGATTTATACACTGGAGGATCCATTTGTCTATCTGCAATTGCAATCTGAGTGATGAGGGTATTAATGGGAAGAAGTGAGATTTATAGACATCCACTAATTGACTTCGCAGATACCAAATATGTCAAACGACTCTCTGAAAATTGCCGATGACTCACGAAACTCCAGACAAATTGATCTTGAATCGTTGACTTTCTATTTCTGAATAAAAATGATTTATTAATGATAAACTTTATTTACCTCAGTTTCACGTTCACACAATTTCATTTTATCACACATATTTTATAAAGGTCCAAGAAAAAGTATCGTAAAAATAGGTTACACCTTGGAAACAAATAGGTAAACAGAAACTTATCGGAATTCTTGCTGAAAAATCTATACATTGAGTAATTAAGCGCCTCATAATAGTACCTAGTGATATTTGAATACCATCATATCCGCAAAAACAC
The DNA here is from genome assembly GCA_937662695.2 of Halyzia sedecimguttata. Taxonomy (NCBI): domain Eukaryota; kingdom Metazoa; phylum Arthropoda; class Insecta; order Coleoptera; family Coccinellidae; genus Halyzia; species Halyzia sedecimguttata. The sequence goes on along the minus strand of OW569415.2, from coordinate 37,046,808 downwards.
TATAAACATAAAAGGATATCAAAGTCTGTTGAGAATAGAGCTGGTTACTAAGAGGAACTGATTCCCAATATCTTTTCGAACTAACAATACATAGTAACTTTATTATGAATATCCCAAGGAAAATCGAGCGAAACTGGACTGATATATTCAGAATGAATTTCTCAAAGTGGCGATTGTAATAGTATATTAGTGCGTAATGGGCTTCCAACTCGTGTATCCTACTATAGTTTTTCTACGCCCACCCCTTTTCTTTTATTAAATAAATGAACTCATAATTCGTTTGAGAAAATGTTTGGATACTTGTTGTAAAAATGACATGACGTTTATTTCCATAGTATATTAAAGAAACGCGACTTAATTTATGAGAACTGTATAATGTATTGTCGACATTTGGAGCCTTCACTCTTTTAATCCAAAATGTGTCTCGCTAATGCTAATAGTTTTTTGTTGTTCAATCGACAAAATTTATGTAAATAGATCCAATAAAGTCGAACTTGGATGCAATTTTGATTGCAATTTAAATAAAATAAGAAATTTAAGTTTTCTTATCAAAATGCACGTGTATGTTATGAGATCTCATTACGTGCATGTTATTGTAAAACGTCACTTACAAGGAATGGCGACAGTGCGATTTTTGACATTTACTGACATGGGCGTTGAAAATAGTATATTCTAAAACAAGTTTCAGAATGGGCTCCTATTAAAACACGAATGCGAAATTCGAAAACGAGCGACGAAGGAGCGAGTTTTCGAACGCATGAGTGTTGGAATTGCAAAATACTGTTGAAATTTAATGAAAAATTCGGATTATACATCCTAGCGACTTTTGTATTGTATATTGGTAGTTGGTGTGACTGTTACGAAAGATGACAGATTACGGAATTTGAATTTGAAACGTACGTAGGGCATGGAGATCAGATTTAAAACAGTTTCCTAATAGCATGAATGATTCAAAATTAGCAAGAAGGAAATCTCTAGTACCATATTTTTTAATGAAAATAAAGCTTTTCCTCAACAATTATTTCACTATATCCAGATTATATTGTATTGTCAATTGACGTGTGTTGAAATTTGATAGGATCGAATGTCAGTGCTGACTACCACAAAACGAAAAATATAACTTAAAACAATGCGGGATTGAGTTCATTCCAGCACTGAAAACAGTGCTGGAATGGACTCATTTCGATATTGAAATAGAGAAAAATATGTACGATCGTGACTAAATCAAACCTGTTTGATTTTTGAATCGATTAATCAGCCCTTAGCAGAGCAAGAGTACAATAATTTGTTGTACTCATAAGGGCTGCTCATATTTTGAAATTGAATGAAGCAGACACAACCAATTTCTGAAACTATAACAGAACGAACCAGACTAAAACACTGGCGTGAGACCATTCTGGATTGGCGAAGAGGATGCTTGGTTTCTAGAAAAAAAATACTATTTTCACAATATTCGCCACAATATAGATCCCATCGAGTTAGAATGAAGAACTTGGCTGTAAAATATGGTTTATTAATTGCTATATACAAGAACATAATGACGAGATAATTCTATGAAATCATTTAAACCGTAAATCTTCATGAATGGTGTAGGTTATTATTTAATTCAACCTCAGAACATAGAACATAAAAACAGTTCGTCTAAACAACGGACTGAACATAGCACTCAATAGCCAGAAACGTATCTTGGTTGGACGTTGGAGATATCGGTAAAATTCCTCCATTTATGATTTCAGATAAATGAACAATCACAGAAAGAGAAGTTTTAGTAACCATATCAACAGAACATTTTTTCAATGTTGAACTGGTGTACCTTTTCTTTGCAAAATTAATAAAATGGAGGAATTTCACCGATATCTCCAACCAATAAAACTTTCTGTCCATTAAGTGCTAGGGTCAGTCAGTCCCTGGCGGTCTTGAAGAATTATGAAGAAGGTATTGGAAACAAATCAGTACTGATATTTTTATTGATCCAAATTAGAAAAATTACCAGAATCAGTTGAGTTGTTCGGAAAAAATAACCAAAAATACCATTTGGACGCACATATCTTCGCAGGGAGGCGTCGTAGGAAAAAAATGGAAGCATTCCTGACTTGTCTTCACATACTTTATTTACACCTGGGAAAGAGTCACGTATATGATTTCTACTACTTGGGCGCCAATTATCTTTTTCGATTTTATTGATTTTAATAAGCTTCCAAAATTTATTTTATCTTATATTGAAAAAAATTAAAATTCCTAGAATAAATTGAATATAGAATATTTAACAGGAATCTATTGAATATCTACAAAACCTTGATACTACTTACTCTATATCTATACTCATACTAATCTAATCTAATCTTCTGCCTTCCAATAGCTAGTGATATATCTTCTTGTCCTATCCAGCTTCCTTTTCTGATTATTTCCTTCCAAAAACCAGTAAAATCTTTTCAGTTCCCTTATAGCATCCTTTTCTGATTGTTTTCTTCCACCTTCTAAAACCAGTGAAATCTCTTCAGTATCATTTCTAGTTTTTTATCTTAAATTTTTTTTCGGATAAATCTTGATTTATATTTTTAATTGAATTTAACTGTGAGAGCCTCTGTATAATTATGTTTTCCTCTCTCAGAAATCTGACTTTCCTCTAAACAAAATAATTTTCCATCTATCTTTCACTTATCCGTTTCCTAGGTTCTGTCTTCCAAAAACTATACTTCATAATTTCCATTTTTCAAATAATTCCGATCTTCATGACAACTATAATTTTGATCTATCTAAGCTGCAGAATGATTCCAAATTAGACAAGAACCTTGGAGAATGTGTTAGTTTGACTCATTTGCTGTTGTTTGAGCCATATTTATCGATAACCGAAAAACAACAATTTCCATATATTTGAGTTCTTGTGATTCTTAAAAGTTAATAGTTCATTTTTCGTCAACCTGATAACTTTAACAGAGAAAATTATGAAGAATTTATGGGAACAAATATGGATAGTTTTCCGAACGAGGTTTCCTTGCTTGACAGGGGTGAAATAATTTCTCAACAGTATGGGTGTCCAGCAACCTATAGGATAAACGTTCGGGTTTTTGGACGAATTGTTTCCTAATCCGTGGATAGCAGGAGGATGAGCTATTTCGTGGCCAGCGAGAAGTTCGGATCTAACACCTTTGGAATTTCATGTTTGGGATAGTTTGAAGGAAATGAGTAATCATTAAAGGATACTGTGGGAGGTATACTCATTATTCAACGGTTTTTATCTGGGTTTTCTCTCCCAAACTCTGAAAAATATCTATAAAATAAAAATTAATTATTTTGTGATTTGCTTCTGCGTAAGAAACACAGGATATTTGTCAGAAGCAATCAATTGAACAATGTTGCCTAACAAACAACAACGAAACAACATCAACGAAGAAACAACTATAGCGTAACGTTTCGGAGTCTATATCAGACCCCTTCTTCAGACGCTCAACGAAAATCGAGAGAATTATTTTGTTGATAGTTATTTGGTGAAATTCAAGAATTGTCACATTGACAGTATTTAAAAATCATAGCTAACATAGTTTTACTTCGCATAGAAATTTCCAAGTTCCAACTCCTTTTTCAATAAATTTAGCCAAATATATATATTTGGCTTTCTAAATTTAATATATCTTCTTTCAAATCATACTAATTAGTTTCAAACATTTAATAAAGTGTAGTTTTGCTTTTTTTATACATATCAACTACTTTTCTGATAAAAATAACCCAAAATTATAATCAAATTTGGTCAACGTAGAACAAATTGACGAAAAATGAGAAATCTTTTATAAACCACAAGAACTCAAATATCTCGTAAACTGTTGATTTTCGGTTATCAATAAATATGGCTCAAACGACAGATAGATACATAGATACAACTAGAGAAAATCATGCCAAAAGTCATCCGGAAATTGACCAATTTATACAATAAAATTGGTTCAAGTCCTGTGGACAGGAGCTTTCTGGCGCTATAGTTCAAACAGACAAATTATATCTCCGAAAGTATTGGTTTCTCAGAGTTGGGAATTATATCAATGGATTCTTATGATAGAACTGCATCATAAAGGAAATTCAATTCAAATAATAGTTTATTTATCAAGATTAGATGAGCAATCTGAGAATGAGAACTGCACCATGGAAGAAATCAAATTAAAATAGCTGGAATGAATTTGACTCTCTCTTATAGAACAGGATGACATGTACGAGTATGAACACAGATCATATAATAAAGCATAGATAGAATAATTATAGCATTCTGTGAAAACATAGAAGTATGATTCATTATTGAAATTTCCAACAATCATATCTCCGAAAGTATTAGGTTGTTGGAGTTGAAAATTATATCAATGGATTTTTATGGTGAAACTGCATATTAAATAAAAATTGAATTTGAAATTTGTTGCTAAAAAAAAATTTTTTTTTTCGTTACTCCGAAACCATCTGGCCTATTTTGCCCAATAACGAAATTAACCGAGATATTCATCTCCCTAACCTACTCGGAAAATTTCAACTGCCTAGCTCATTCCGTTCGAGAGTTATTGTAGAAATTTTTTTTTTAATATTCAATTTTTTTTTTACACTTTGCGGTAACCTGATACAAAACTTCACATGCGTATAAAGGTCATGATTTTACAATTCGATGCTAAATTTCAGATAGATAGTTTCGGAAATATTCATAAAAAATTTTTTTACTAAAAACGGCCATAACTCCGAAAACGCTTGATGGATTTCGCCCATTAGCGAACTCGTCCGAGGTATTCACGCTCCAAACCAACCTTGCAAATTTCAATCCTCTGACCGGCCGGACAGTTTTGATTTCGACCTCGGATTCTTGATCAGTGAGTCGAACCAAATCGTTTGAGACCATTTTCAGCAAAAAACTCGAAAATTACAGACATTTAGGCAAATTGATAAGCACGCTGTTCCGAGGAACAAGAGCGCCAAAAATAAAAGTTCCCATACTTTTCTGAATGGAACAAGGTCCTCTTGTCTGATATTTAGAATGAAATGTCTTCAGCGCAGCAGCGCTCCCGAAACAAAAACAAGATTGTATTATATCCATTTGACAGGAGATGCGCATATGTTTCAGTTCTATTCTGAGAAGTTCCTGTCAACGCTTTATTTTTTCACGTATATTTAACGACAATTTTAATGGTAAACTGTGCCATTGGAGCACACAGTTCGTTTGAAACCACCGTCTACCGTTATATTCATTTGATGGGAATTATAATTCCCCATTCACTGTTTGCGATTCGAGTTAGGTCGTTTTGAATTCTAAGGTATATTCAATTCACAAGATATAAAAAGTCTAGTTTTATTCTCCGATTAACTTCAGAAATTCAAAGAAGAGATACACTTACATCAGGAGTATGGAATTTTATGTTGTTATTGTTGACGGGAAGTTAAGGATATTTCTAAAGGCTGGTTTATGCTGGCTGGTAACTTTAACTTAATCATATATATATAATATATATAGACATTTATTTTTAGTGTTATGCTTTATAATCAGACTAAATAATCCGTTAACTTATTAATTATTATCATTAATAATAAGTAAACGGATTATTCAGTCTCAGTATCAACCATAGCGTTAGAAATCTATGTTTCAATTTTTAAGTTAGGGAATAAGTTAAAGTTACCTGCCAGCATAAACCAGCCTTAACCCATTTCTCGTCGATGTCACATAAGCGTAAAACTGCAAGCACTGCTTGCTTGAGGAGAAAATTTGGTTTTCTTTCACTGGTTGATCTTAGCAAGCAATCAGATTTAATTTTCTTGGACTAAAAGGCCTGATTGATTATCCTTACTTGTTGTATCTTTTACGAATTTATGTTCTACCGAAACAGCTGAGAAATAGTCCAAAATACGATTTAGCACTAATTAGAACAAATATGAGAAATAACTCACCGATAAAAAGAATGTTTGCTTTTTACAATGGAGAATTTAACAACGTTGATATCTTCCACCTCACACTCACATCTTTCAAAAGAGAATTGAAAATATTTAGATGGTATAGTTTGTGAGCTATGATCCTGTACGTTCTAACAATATTTGATGGATCAATGTTTATTCCTTCAGTTGAATTTAAAATAAGGAATTCTTAATATTTTTCAAGGATATTATTTTTCACAAATGGAATCGAAGGAAAACAGGTGCATGTAGAATTGTAGTATTTTGCTTTAAAGAGTCTATATCAAATAGGTTGAAATATAAACAATCGTGAGTATTATATTAATTACACATTACCGTACTAACAGATTTCCATATAATTTCCCTGTTAATGTTTATCTATGAAGAGGTAGGTATACGTGGCTTGAAAGTAAAAATTGTACATATATTTCATATATGAAAATTATGAAACTATGAAATTTACCCATTCTTAGCTGTGATTAATGCCCACCAACGAACAGCTTTACAATTACTTCAATACATGAAGAATTTTGAACAATGAAGAATGTTGAACAAAAGGATCGAATAGACTAAGGTTAATTCTGCAATTGATATTCAGTACCTTGGTAGTTTAATAAAATGTTGTAAAACCTTGAAAAAACTCAGGACGCACTTATTGCTTTTAATTCAACAAAAATTTGAAGCCGTGGGTGAATTAGGTACCTGGAAGGCTGACCGCTGTGGCTATGAAATTGAATAACCGCGCCAAAGTAGACTGACCTGACGTCAGAGCTTTCCCCACTTTAAATTTAATTTTTCAATTCAACATACTCCGAAAAGTTAACTGTAAAAGTTTCAGGGTTGTCACAATTTTTCCTTTTGGGAAAATAATGAAAATACTAAAACCAAAATACATATCCATAAGTTATCATCATTCACCGCATGTATTAATCGAACCTTCCGAAATGGAAATGTGGAACTGAAATATACCTACTACTAGATTGATCAACTAATAATGAACAATAGAATTAATGGATTAATTCAACTGTAATCACTGTTCAGGGAAATCCGATAAAGAGGTTTCAACTTTCAAACTCTTCAGAATCGATCAAAATAGCTCGTTTCTGTCTGATGTGAAATATGGTACCGAAAACGCTCCAAAATACAGGGGAGCCATCCCCTGATCGCATCGCACCCTATGCCGGCACTGCGAACTGCGAAGGGTCTGCGCTATGCCCATATTACACAGCCGGCTGTCTAGGGATAGCCATAACCTCATAAGGCACATGTCATGAACCAGCCGCAGTATTGTCGTCAAACTGAAACTGAAGATCGTAAACTGTAACTTAATTCTCAAGCTCTGTACCGCGCACGAAATAGTGCAATTTCTCCACATGTGTTAATTATTTCGAAATAGTTGTGCGTTCGGCGTTTCCGGCTAAGTGTGAGCTCTAGAAACACCCGAAATATAGAGTGGTAATGTTTTGAAGTGTCAGGATATTGGAGATTTAGGCTGAAACAGTCGGAGAATGATCTAACTACAATTCTGAATGTGACAGGGAATTTAGTGTGAGTTTTTGTCGATTGGCTGGAATATATACAACTTCCACATAATAAATTGATACACAATTTGGATTTGTTATACTTATTATTTAATCATATTAATAATTTCTTTCCTCAAGAATTGATAACCAATCTGATCGTTTTCTCCAGATCGTGCAATAGTAATAAATTTCAATTTTATTGAGTTCAATATTATTAGAGAATGCAGTTGTTATCAATATGTATCTTCCAGATTTAATTTGAAATTTGACATTACATGGAATCATTGAAGAAACTAAATGTTATCCGAATTTTGATTTATCCAATAATTGCAATCCAATATAGCATTAGCAAGAATGTAAGTTCGAAACTCGCAGCAGAAAAACATCATCCAATTCATGAAGAAAAGATAATCAAAAGCGCTCACGTGTCGTCAGGACATTTAGCGCGCTCGTTAATTTTCACGATCAATACATTTCACTGATTTGTAATAACGTACTCGTACACTACAGAAATTTATCGTTATTAAAGATATCTTATAATGAAAAAAATTAGATGGGCTTATTCTGGAAATTTTGTAAACTATGCATTCGACTAAATACGGAATTACATTCACAGAACGTCACTCTTCGAAGCAAATCTATAGATTCTCGGTCCAGTTTTCTAAATCTGTCTAAGTGGCGTCTTCTATTGATATTAAAATTATTAAAACCATAGGTATCAACAGAAGACAAACTGACAATATTTTTAACTAATTCGATTATTACGTTAAAAGTGGGAAAGCCCTGTGGACAGGAGATTCATATCATCATATCTCCGAAAGTATTAGTTTCTCAGAAATGGGATTCTTGGGAATGATATCAATGGATTCTTATGATAGAACTTCATCATAAAAGAAATTGAATTCAAACATCATAAAGGAATTTAAATTCAACAAGAGTGCCGAAAATTATGAATCCAAAACCAACAGACCTATTCTACCCAATAACGAACTTATCCGAGATATTCGATCCTCAAATCTACTATGAAACTTATATTATATCAATTGAAACTTACCTAATATTGTAGTTTTGTTTTACTGGAGATATTCTGAACCCAATTTGTTTAACTTACCAAAGTATATATTTTTATTATATATCATATAATCATCATATGGATTATCATCAGGCAAGGGCGTAGCCAGAAATTAATTTCGGGGGGGGTTTTGAAATAGGAATTAATTTCGGGGGGGGTTTTGAAATAGGAATTAATTTCGGGGGGGGTTTTGGGGCTGTAAGGGTCACTTTCTGCAGCAAAATTTTTTTTTAAAGAGAAAAATAACATTTCGGGGGGGGTTTGAACCACCAACCCCCCCCCCCCCCTGGCTACGCCCTTGTCATCAGGTTATTCCGCAGTTCATTCTGCATTCAATCATACTTTGTTTGACATATCTCGTATCCACAGAACACTAATAGCTCTGTAGATGAGATGACAATAATGGAATGTATGAACACAGATGACATTCATAGATTACGGACGTTAATTTTCGATACAGCATTCTGTGAAATCATTGAGTTACGATTTGATATTGAAATTTTGAAAAATCATATCTCCGTAAGTATTAATTTGTTAGAGTTGAAAATGATATCCATGGATTTCTACTCGGATTTTTATGATGAAACTGCATCTTAAAATAATTGAATTCGAAAGTTGTAATGTAAAAAAATTTTATTTTTCGTCACTCCGAAACCATCAGCCCAATAACGAACTTAACCGAGATATTCATTTATCTCCCACACCTATTCTGAAAATTCCAACTCTCTAGCTCATTCCATTCTTGATCAGTGTCGAACCAAATTCAAAGATAGAATAGCACTGATTCGAAGATCAATAGCAATCAAAGTTTTGGAAATCCATTAGAATATCAAATTGGGTTATGTATGTACCTAATCGTAGTTTGCAGAAGAACCATATTTCCTGTTACGAGAATTTAAAAAATCGGTTCAAGCCCTGTGGACAGGAGCTTTCTGGCGCTCTTGTTTAAACAGACAAATTATATCTCCGAAAGTATTGGTTTCCCAGAGTTGAGAATTATATCAATGTATTATGATAGAACTGCATCGTAAAAAAAATTCAATTCAAATAATAGTTTATTTATCAATATCAAATGAGCAATCTGAGAATGAGAACTGCACCATGGAAGAAATCAAATTAAAATAGCTAAAATGAATTTGACTCTCTCTTACAGAACAGGATGACATGTACGAGTATGAACACATCATATAATAAATCATAGATAGAAGTACGATTCATTATTGAAATTTCGAAAAATCATATCCCCGAAAGTATTAGCTTGTTGGAGTTGAAAATGATATCAATGGATTTTTATGGTGAAACTTCATTCTAACAAAAATTATTTTGAAATTTGTAAGTTAAAAAAAAATTTTTTTTCGTTACTCCGAAACCATCTGGCCTATTTTGCCCAATAGCAAACTCAACCGAGATATTTATCTCCCTAACCTACTCTGAAAATTTCAACTGCCTAGCTCATTCCGTTCGAGAGTTATTGTAGAACCAAAATTAAAAAATTTTCAAAATTTTTTTTTACACTTTACGGTAACCCGATCAATACAAAACTTCACATGCGTCTAAAGGTCATGATTCTACAATTTGGTGCTAAATTTCAGATAGATCGAGTGATCGGTTTCGGAAATATTCATAAAAAATATTTTTCATATAAACGGCCATAACCCCGAAACCGCTTGATGGATTTTGCTGGTTAACGAACTCGTCCGAGATATTCACGCTCCAAACCCACCCTTCAAATTTCAATCCTCTAACTCCTTTCGTTCGAGAGTTATCGTGCTAACGGACGGACGGAATCGATTTCGACCACGGATTCTTGATCGGTGAGTCGAACCAAATCGTTTGATACCATTTTCAGCCAAAAATTCCAAAATAACAGATATTTGGGCAAATTGATAAGCACTCTGTTCCGATGAACAAGAGCGCCAAAAAGGAAATTTAAAAACTGAAAAACTGAAGTTTTTGGAACGTGGAAATTTTCAGGGCTATGGTTCTCACGGCATCCGAAGGAATAAAGCAAAAAAAAATATTTCCATATGTTTAGTCTTCTTTTTCTTTGAGCACGGGTTTAACATTTTTTTTTCGGTTGCGCCACCATATGGACGAGGTAGCCTGTTTATTCAGCTTCAGTTTCCTCTTTTTATATGCGCCTTACGTATTTGCCACGGAGATATCCGAAATCAAACAAAAAAGGACCCTATAATTATGGTACGGAAAACTGAATGGCAGTTGCGAAAGCCAGAATATATTTCCTAGCAAGATCTGTCAAGATATGGAAAAGACAAAAATCATATCTCCGAAAGAATTTGTTTCTATTGCTGGGAATGGTATCAATGGATTCTTATGATAGAACTGCATCATAAATATAATTGCAGAGTCAGAGGAGGAAATATTGTTTGCGGCCATACCACACTGAATATGCTAGATACCGTCCGAACACTGAAGCCAAGTAGCGTCGGATGCGGTTATTACTTGGATGACCGCTTGGGAACACCGTCTCTAACAATGGGATATCTGCATAAAAATGGAAAAATCCAATTTTTGTTCAAGAATAATCTGCTTCCTTAGTAGAAAACCCCAACAACAATTTTTTCTAACAGAAGGTGATCTTCATGTTTGTAATTAAAAGAACATTTAGGTGAAAATGTTTAAAGAAATTCTGTTCTTTTGGCATCTCATTATTTATTGTACTTCAAACTTAGACTATAGACTATAGTCTTCAAAGGGGTATATTCAATAAGAATTTAGCGAAATGGGCTTTTCACAATGACCGAATAACAAACGAAATTCTTACAATTAAGATCTCAAGGACAACATGGTTCCTCTTCGATATAAATATAAATGGTTGGGAATCCGAAAGATTCCTCAAGAATATAGGATGTACAAACAAACACACTGGGTTCAACGAAACCATTTGCATTCCAAGTCGTGGCAAAAAGGAAAAAATATCCAGTAAGGTCACAACATCTGCACAAACATCATAAATCCAGCAGCTCTTGTCAAATTGAACTTGAACAACTCTACGGACTTTGAAAATTTTCTGTTATCGACGAGTGATACTTCAACGAATGCAGTTCTATCAGCTGTTTATCGATCTGCTTGTGTGTACTATCTACCTTATTTACACACGATTATGGAGCGTTCGTCGTCTTGTCTAACATGTTACACGCATAACATATCTTGAATTATTCATAAACGAATGAAAATGATAATAACCAAATTCTGCCACAGTTGAAGTTATTTTTTCGGTTGTAATTCGGGAAGTCAAAATTATCATAAGAATGATTCATTGATGACTTGAATGAGTTTAATCGTACTAACTGTCACACCTCATTTACCATCTGAACGTTATGATACTGGAAATTGGGTGGGATTTCATTTGTGTACACCGAAGGTGGGTCGATATTTTTTGTTATATCAGTCGTGCGTTGAATTATTCATAACAATGTGTTAAGAATATTAAAGGGCGTTCAATTGTGATATGTTATAATACAGAATATACCTTATATCTTGATCAATTTGTGAGATACTGAAACCAAGGTCAGTTAGCAAAAAAAGTTTATATTAGAAAAAAAAGTTGAGAAGTGAGCTTGTTAAAATCCGTAGCCGGCGCCGCCAGAGGCGTCACCTGTCCGGGTACTGAACTCACCCAAGGGTACAAATATTTGTTAAATTAAGAATTAACCTTATTCTATTCGATTCCTGTGTAGATTTGTTTATTGTGAACGAATTACAAATTTAAACGTTTAATGATATTTGTCATCTAGATTGAATGGTCTGAAACGATAGGGTTCGACCTCGGGTTCGACTCAGTGATGAATAATTCAGGGTCAAATCCAACTCTGTCCATCCGTTCGGCCGGCGGTCCGCACAATAACTGTCGAACGAAATGAGTTAGAGAGTTGGAATTTGCATAGTAGGTTTGGAGCGAAAATATCTTCGTTAATGGGCAATATCCAGCGAGTGGTATCGAAGTTATGGCCAATTTGATCTTAAGCATTTTTCCTACATATATATTTCCGATCTGTTTGAAATTTACCACCACTAATCAATGGAACGAATTATCAATGCAGTCGAATCCAGTCAAAATGGGCAAAACATGCAATTAGTATACGATTCCCCCATTTTGTGTTGTCAAGCCTGTATCGATGCTAATGGTGATATTTTTGAACATTTGGTTTATTTATTTTTGTGTTTTTGGCGCTCTTGTTCCTCGGAACAGAGTGCTTATCAATTTGCCCAAATGTCTGATATTTTCGTAATTTTGGCTGAAAATGGTCTTAAACTATCGAAAGGAATGAGCTAGACAATTGAAAATTTCTGAGTAGGTTTTGGACATAAATATCTCGGTTGAGTTCGCTATTGTGCAAAATCGGCCAGATGGTTTAGGAGTAACAAAAACAAATTTTTTTTTTCGAATTTACCATGGCGAATTCGATAAAGGGTGTCCAATACAGGAGAAGAGACAATAGAATTCACCGTGGTAAATTCGATTAAGAGTGTCCAATACAGGATAATGGACAATAGAACATACGCGCAAAAGCTCCTGACTTCACGTCAGCGCTTGAACCAATTTTTTTTCTAGTTTATAGCCATCCGATCAATACAAAACTTCGCAGGCATATAGAGGTCATGATTCTACAATTTGATGCTAAATTTCAGATAGATCGATTGATCGGTTTCGGAAATATTCTCGAAAAACGTTTTAACTAAAAATGGTCATAACTCCGAAACGGCCTGATGGATTTTGCTCATTAACGAACTTGTCCGAGATATTTACGCTCCAAACATGCCCTGCAAATTTCAACCCTCTAACTCGTTCCGTTCGAGAGTTATCGTGTATTAGGATATGGCATCAATAACTAGATTAAAACACGGGATATAAAGAAATACTTATATTTCCCTTAATAACGCGGGTACGAAGAGAGAGTAACGTTTATTTCAGAGGTTTGCTTGAATAACTAACTCAAAACTCAACTTAATGTCATCTCCAAAAAGTGAATTTCTGCTAGCTGAATCAGCAGAAATATATTATAACTATTGGGGGGGCCCGAGATGGAAAACTTACCAATAAGCATATATGCTGGCTTGCAGTTCTCAGCCGATTAGTGCGTACTGCGTACTTGATAAAACTTATCGTTCGACCATCTCTGTATTTTCATATATGTTTACTTAAATCTCCTTTGCAACAGAATCAAGTCGGAGGAATATTTTTGCTCAAATATCATTGAATACCAACATTGGGCTAACGGCCGGCCGGTCGGCCGGACCGGACGGACAGAATTGAATTTGACCTCGAATTCTTCATCAAGGAGTCGAACCCAATGGTTTAAGACCATTTTCGCAACAAAAAATCGAAAAATACAGACATTGTGACGAAATGATAGCATGCTGTTCCTTGCGGAACACGCGCGCAAAAATGAGTGGGATTTCAATTATCATTGTACAAGACTGAATATCGAAAACGAGAGGAAGGAAGAAAATAATTCAACGATTACGCACTTGCCTTCGAGTTTACAAACCAAATGGCTTCGAATGAAAGTAAACGTTCCTTATCGTTGTATTGACTGATATTTCCCGTATGCTTTCGACAGAATTGTGTATAGCTCTTTGTTTTAATCTGAATTATGTGTTTTCTTATCATTGTTGTGCACCGGTTTGGCCTTGTGATAAAATTTAGAATGCACCAGAATTTGTATTTGAAATGCATGATGGATAAATGATAAAAAATTCAGCTCCTGCAGCTTACCTTAATAATTGGTTACTGTTACTGCTTGTCGTAACCAAATTTGAATATCTAATATTGGTTTTAAAATTTTACAAATAATGAAAATAAAAATTTCAGCAGTGAAACCGGAATATGCATTTAGGTAGAACACAAAAACACTGTAAAATTCAGGTTTATTGCGCGCTATTGAAGGGTGCTCATACGGTTAGGTTCGATTCCGTGATGAAGAATTCGAGGTCAAATTTCATTATGTCCGTCCGGCTGTTGCCACGGTAACTTTGGAACGGAAGAAGATAGCGACCTAAATTTGTCAGGGTAGGTGGCGCATCCGAAGGCGACGGTTAGTTCGTTAATGGGCATAATCGGCCAAACCGTTTCCGAGTACTAATTTTGTCTTCAAACAATACAGATCCGATCGAATTGTAACCTTTTAGCGCTCTTGTTCATCGGAACAGAGTGCTTATCAATTTGCCCAAATGTCTGTAACTTTCGAATTTTTGGCTGAAAATGGTCTTAAACAATTTGGTTCGACTTACTGATCTAGAATACGTGGCCTAAATCGATTCTGTCCGGTCGTTAACACGATAACTCTCGAACGGAATGAGCTAGATAGTTGAAATATTCAGAATAGGTTTGGGACATAAATATCTCGGCTAAGTTCGTTATTGGGCAAGATCGGTCAGATGGTTTCGGAGTAAGAAAACAAATTTTTTTTTTACATTACAAATTTCAAAATAAGTTTTTTTCAAGATGCAGTTTCGCCATAGGAATCCATTGATGTCATTTTTAACACTAACAAGCTAATACTTTCGGAGATATGATTTTTCAAAATTTCAAAAATAAATCGTACTTCTGTGTTTTCACAGAATGCGATTATTATTCTATCTATGAATTATTATAATATGATCTGTGTTGATATATGTCAACTTATTTTCCTGAGACATGATATGTCAAATTTTGATATTTAGTGCCCATGGTTAATCCATATGATGATGGGAATGCTAATGGTAAGTTAATAATATTGAGTTAAGAATATCTCCAGTAAAAACAAAACTGCAATATTGGCTACAGTTTCAATTGATATAATATAATTTTCATAGTGGATTTGAGGAAAAAATATATCGTTCATCATGAATTGAAGAACGGAATAACTCGGATGAGTTCGTTGTTTGGTAGAATCGGTCTATTAGTTCTGGATTAATAATTTTTGGCACTCTCGTTGAATTTGAATTCTTTTATGATGTTTGAATTTAAATTCTGCTATTATGAAGTTCTATCATAAGAGTCCATTGATATAATTCCCAACTCCTACCAATACTTTCGAAGATATGATTTTTCAAAGTTTGAACAAGAGCGCCAAAGCTCCTGTTCACAGGGCTTGCTTTATCAAAACCGTCCAAATAATGAACCCAGTGACCCTTCATTAAAATGATTCAACATCCCCTGGGAGGTACAATACTGGATTACGCTAAGATTTTTCATCGAACTCAAACTACTAGAAGGAAATTCATGAAAAATATAAAGAAAATTAGATCGTTCAGCATTGGGCTTCCAAGTAATTTATTCCAATCGACGTATTTTAAGGGCTATTAATGAAAAAAATTTGGGAATTCTGTGGACAGGAGCTTTGGCGCTCTTGTTCAAACTTTGTCAAATCATATCTCCGAAAGTATAGATATCTCATAGTTGAAAAATTAAATTAAAAAAGTGTCATTTAAAAAAAACAAGAGTGCCAAACATTATTAATCCGAAACCACCAGAACGTTTCTACATATATCAATTGAAACTTAGCCAATATTGCAGTTTTGTTTTTACTGGAGTTATTCTGAACCCAATTTGATTAACCTACCGAAGTATATATTTCCATAATCATATGGATTATCCAAGGGCATCATATTATCACCCAACAATTATAATATCCTATAATACTCATAATTCTACGATAGCTGAGGTTATTTCATTGGTCATATCTCCGAAAGTATAAGCTTGTTAGGGTTGAAACTTATAATATAATTATATAATAATAATTAAAATTATAAATAAAATTGGATTTGAAATTTGTAATTAAAAAAAAATGTTTTCGTTAATCCGATACTATCAGAGTGATTTTGCCCAATAATGAAATCAACCGAGATGTTTATCTAAATTGAATTAAAAATATGTAATGTAAAAAAAAAATTTTTCTCGTTTCTCTGAAACCGCCTGGCGGCCGATTTTGCCCAACAACGAGCATAACCGAGATATTAATCTCCCAAACCTACTCTGAAAATTTCAACTGTCTAGCTTTTTCCGTTCGAGAGTTATCGTGTAAACGACTGGCCGGACATAATCGATTTTGACCACGGATTCTTGATCAGTGAGTCGTATCAAATCGTGAGCATTTTCATCCAAAAATTCGAAAGTTACAAACATTTGGGCAAATTGATAAGCACTCAGTTCTGAGGAACAAGAGCGCCAAAAAATAATAACTTATTTCTGCAATCATAAATAATCAGCGCCATAGTTTGAGTCTGGCGTCTGTCTGATACAAATAGTTTAGTTGGAATTTTGATAATTCGATACTTATGGATATCTTTTCTAAGATTAAACAAAGAATTTTATTGAAAAGTAGGTATATGAAAGATCTTCAATTTGTAATGTGAATATCTATGGAAAACAATAAACTACTAATTTGTAAATTACTAATTAAGTAATTACTCTTCTCATTCGGAAGTGTTCATTATGTAAGATACCTGTGCTGCTTCAACAACCTTTTGTTGACCTTAATCGGAAGCGCCAATAATTTTGCTGAAAATAAAAGTGTGAAAAATGTGTTCGAGAATATATTATCGAGTAGTTCCTCATTGTTCAAAACAATGAATGCTGTTGTGAGTCTCAGTTATGAGTAAAAATTTGTACATACGTGATAACTGATACTTCACACTTCTGTAGAGAAATAGCGTTATAAAATTTCAGGGTCACATCACGACATGATATTATGGGTCCCCAAGATCGAATGATTCGTATATTATGTTTAGAAGATGGTGGAATAATATTAATTGAGATATTCGATCTTCTTTGAAAAGTTGCAGGTATGGTTTTGATAAATTGATTCTCTAAGATGAAATGTCTTTTAGGCGCTATCGTTCCTCGGAACAGAGTGCTTATCAATTTGCCCAAATGTCTGTAATATTCGAATTTTTGGCTGAAAATTGTCTCAAACGTTTTGGTACGACTCACTGATCCGTCCTTTCATGGTGAATTCTAAAGGGTTTTGTTGCAATTAGACGTTTCAATTTGAATCGCCCTCTATTTTTGCAGCTGTCATATATTGTATATTGTTGTAGACCCCTACGTTGCAATGTGACCTTAAGGTCTATTGTTCCCCCCCCCCCATAAGAGCTGTCGATGTCACCACCATCTACAGCTCGGTTTCCAGTTTCAGAGTTCTGATGAATTCCAGTATCTGGGATGGCTACGTCTTTGATCCTGCAGATTTCTTCCCCAAAGCATTCCTTAGGTTGATTTGAGATAGCGAGACATTCCGTAATCAAGTGATCAGGAGTTTCATCCTCCTCCCCACAGAATCTGCACTTGTTAGTTTCGGCTAGCCCTAATCTCATAATATGCTTCCTAAGACAGCAGTGCCCTGTGACGAAACCAGTGAGGAGGTGCAGCGTGTTTTTGTTGAGATCCATATACTTGGATCTAACAGTGTCATCGTTCCGGAGGAATATTTTGGGGTGATTCATTCCTGGGACAGAGTATACCTCTTTCATTTTCCTCCTGCATCCGAAATTCACTTCTGTAGGTGTATCTTCCCACCCCACAGTAGGGTTCCTGGCCAATTAAAGGGTTTCGTGCTTCTTTCTTGGCAAGTGTGTTGGCCTCCTCATTTCCTTTAATTCCCGAGTGGCCAGGACACAAGACCAAGCAGATCCTATCGTCCGTTGGCAGATCCGGCCGTCCGTTGACACGATATCACTCGAACGGAATGAGCTTGACAGTTGAAATTTTCATAGTAGGTTTGGGAGATAAATGTCTCTGTTAAGTTCGAGCTCAGGTGGTTTCGGAGTAACGAAAAAAATTTTTATTTACATTACAAATTTCAAATTCAAATTTTTTCAAGATGCAGTTTCATCGTAAGAATCCATCTATATCATTCTCAACTCTAACAAACTAATACTATCGGAGATATGATTTTTCAAAATTTCAATAATTAATCGTAATTTTATGATATCATAGAATGCTCTAATTTTAATTTCCTGATGTATGTAAATCCAACATATGAGGTGAGTCATAGACCTACGCGTTGTATTTAATTTTTTTATGATGCAGTTCTGTCATAAGAATCCATTTACATTTGTCATTCCCAACTCTTACGGTGGGTTTTACAAAGCTTTAACAGCGCTTAATAGTCAAATCAGTGTGATTTTATGTCAATTTATAGTTCATTTTTGATGCAACCACCGAATTGAATCCACAATTAGGCTAATCGAAACTTCGTGAAATCCACCATGAGAAACCTATACCCTCGGAGATATGATTTGTCAAATTTTTAATAATTACTCCCTAGTAAGTTTGATAACAGCGCCAAAGCCCCTGTCCACAGAGCTTTCTCACTTTTTTACATTCCTTACCATAGATTTAATTTCCATTAGCCATTGGACATCGTTCTGAACTCAAAATCCAGTATTGCGTTCAGATATTATCGATAAAAAATCAATTTCACAAATAAACCCTTCATTAAGTGGACAACAAAAAAGATTTATTTCAGGGTCTCTAATCTGAAAATATCTGTTTCAATTCATCAGAATACGTCCTATATACCAAATTTGATTCTCTTTGACCAAAGAATGGTTTTAAATATCGATATAAATGCATTTAAATAACCGTTTCCAAACCTCCTCTGAAACTTACATTTGCGAATTTTGAAAATGATTTTTTCCTAGTGTTAAAAATTATATATTCGGGAAAATATCTTAAATATTATGAGGCAAATACTCTAATCTTGAGTAACGTATATCATATCTGGATGAAAATATTGTTTAACTAAACGGAACTAAACGGTCAGACAGGTCAATTTTATTTTTTGATTAACCACCTTATGGCATACATTTTTTTTTTAGCATTCTATGAAATAATAAAATTACTATTAATTATTGAAATTTTGAAAAATCATATCTCCGAAAGTATTAGTTTGTTGGAGTTGAGAATGATATATGTAAATGGAAAATTAAATTTAAAATTTGTAATTTAAAATAAAAATGTTTTTGGTTACTCCGAAACTACTGGGCTGATTATACCCAATAACGAACTTATAACTCAGGTATTTATCTTTTTTCAACTGTCTAGCTCATTTCGTTCGAGAGTTATCGTGTTAATGGACGGATGGTCGGACAGAATCGATTGTGATCATGGATTCTTGATCACTGAGTCGAACCAAAACGTTTGATACCATTTACAGCCAAAAATTCGAAAATTACAGAGAGTTGGGCAAATTGATAAGCACTCTTTTCCGAGGAACAAGAGCGCCAAAAATTTGACAAAAAGGAAACTTTCATCCAAGAAAATCTATATTCAACCCAAAAACAAACGAAATTTTGCGCATATGTTCGAATTGCTCTCCGACAAAATGTTCTTTGAACTAATTATCGTTATGACATCTGTATCACATTTGGCGGATGAAAGAAAAACAATTTACTCTTACATTTTACTTATTAAAAACAACACTTGAGTTATTGCAGTGAGAGTGTTAGGAAGGCATAATCAGGTTTCAAAAGTGGATTATCTTTGATGATAAAAAAATGGCATGTCTAACTGAACGCCAAATGGTTTCTTACAGTAAGGGCCGATTTATTCAACCTCTCCGTGAAGTATTCGTTAAAGGCGGGTTTATACAGCAAATTAGATAAGATAAAATGAAATAAGAAATAAATTAAAATAAAATAAGAAAGTTGAAGGCGGGTTTATACAGCAAATAAGATAAAATAAGAAACAAATTAAAATAAAATAAGAATTAAGGGTTAAACGGATCGGTTTATACAGATAATCTAAAACAAAATAAGAAATAAGAATGAACCAATCAAATCACAGCTTTTTGACAATTTTATGCAAGTTCTATGACTTTCACTCTTTGAGCATGCGCATTGTCATTTTCCAAACAAAATAACATAAAATAAGAAATAAAGATGAGAGTTGGCCAACTTTAAATCTTATTCTTATTTCTTATTTTATCTTATTTCGTGTATAAACGTTCTCATAGAAATGTACATGTTTAACTTTCTTATTTTAATTCTAATTTTATTTTATCTTATCTTATTTGCTGTATAAACCCGCCTTAAACATGTACATTTGTATGAGAGCGTTTATACACGAAATAAGACAAAATAAGAAATAAGAATAAGAACTAAAGTTGGCCAACTCTCATCTTTATTTCTTATTTTATGTTATTTTGTTTGGAAAATTACCATGCGCATGCTCAAAGAGTGAAATTCATAGAAGTTCCATAAAATTGTCAAAAAGCTGCGATTTGATTGGTTCATTCTTATTTCTTATAATGTTTTAGATCCTCTGTATAAACTGATCCTTTTAACCCTTAATTCTTATTTTATTTTAATTTGTTTCTTATTTTATCTTATTTGCTGTACAAACCCGCCTTAACTACGTGCTCCTTAAATTTACTACCCCTCTTTAAAGTAATAAAACCTATTCATGTTCCACAGATGTTTCTCATATTTGCAGATCACTTTGTGCAACTGAGAGGTGAATAAACATTTAAAGAATACTTTCCTTTCGGTAAGGCTGCTTGACAGTCTACAGATAGGTGAATATATCAGCCCTAAGTGTGATATTTTTTGACACCGTCATTTAGGTAAGTTGCAACGTGTAATAAAGCAGGAAAAAAATGTGGTAATTATTTAAAAAAAAAATATGTCACTCTGTAAAAATGAATGACGTCATAAGTTTTTCCATAAAGTGGTTAATTAAAGAATAAAATTGACCTGTCAGAGTGTTCTGCTTGAAAATATTCAATAACGCAGTTATGAATTTTGTTCCTCACTTTATCCACACACTGCATGTACAATTATTGATGAAACACTTTGCATATATAGACGAAATTATAGCCCCCTAGTAGGAGTTCGCAAAAATGAGAGAGAGGTGCTAAATGGCCATAGATCCAAAGATACCTACGCGAGGCACCACATAATCCAAATATCTTTCTCCCTAGAAGATAGTAGAAACTCCACAAATTCTCCCTTGAGAATAAACGAAAGTCAAATCCTTACAGCCCAGGTTTCCCGGAGGGGGTAAAAACTCATTAACCGCCTCATCCATTCCAATCAATGTCACATAACTCTCGACACCATTCAAATCAAATTATTTGAACTTGGAACTCCGTTTATCTACATGAAAATCATTTGGATGCCCAAGCCACATAAGAGATTGCAGCCGGCTTTTGTGTAGTACGATTGCTATATCGATCGGCAGAGGGAAGCGGAAGAGGAACTCTCACATCTGAACGCCGACGGTTCCAGAACCCAGACCAGTCTGCAATTATTCCCTATTGAGTCAGGTGATTTCCCCTGCCCATAGAATAGGGATCATGCGGATTCACCCTCGTGTAAACCAATATTGCAAGAGTGAAACCCGAATATTGCGGCGTGGTTGCCAGCTGTTCAATTTCAGGAAATTATTTGCATTGCATGGATTGCAGTGCAATAAAATACACTGAATTGCTACAATTGTGTGTCGAATCAGAAGAGCCTACGCGATATTACATTTTCTAGATTTTTCATCACTGGATTTTCCGCATTATTTGTATTCGGAATGGTCCGAAATCTTTATTAATATGTATAGCGGAATGTTTAGCAGGAATTTCGACAAATATGCGATGTTATATTTAACTATTTGTATCATTTCCGTTTTGAAACACCTTCAGTTTATTTTTCAGGGATAAAAAATTTGCGGTAAAATACAGAAACATATTATCATTAGTCATACACACAAACTGAAGAGAAGGTACTGACCTCGTAATTTTACAATTTAAAACATATTCTGACCACAGAACTTGTGTAATTGACAATAATATCGATCAGAAATGATTAATTATACAAGTTATTTCATGCGTAGTGCGGCCAGAATATAATATTGTAAAATTGTATACAGTATGGAAATGCAAAATGGAATAAATTCATTATCTTCGGTACTGTACATGCAAAATCCCGAAACACGTCAAATTCAAATTTTAAATTGTCATTCTTCTTCGTAAAAATGCGAAACCTACCTTCAACCCCCTTCGAAAGACAGGTCCAACCCCCAATCTTTCAAATAGGAAGTATGGGCTTGTGATACCTCGTTTGAAAGGTCTCGTCAGTCTCTATTCAGAAATATTATCACTTTCATGTTTATTGCAAAATTAAAAAAAATAACAAATTTCATTCTGTCCGGCTGACCCTTGCCACAATAACATTCGAATAGAAAGAGACAGCGACTTGAAATTTTCAGGGTAGGTTGCGCATCCAAATGCTACGGGCAAGTTCGTTAATGGAGTTTTACTCATCTGAAATAATCTTGTTATTTCCTCAATAACACAAAAAATACGAATCCGATCCAATTCAAACGGGTTGATTAGTTGTAGAATGACGACGCGAAAATTCTGTGAAATTTCGTGGGGATCATATATATTATATTATATTATTGCGCGTATGTTCCGAGGAACATCGCGTTATATTATTATTATACTCATCGTCCTAGGTCTTCCACAAGGAGCTCTCGAGAGCTTGAGCGAGTAAGGAGAATCACAAGAAATTTTAAAAATCATTGAAAAAAATTCTATATCTCAGAAACTATCCGTCCGATATCGCATAATTTTTTCGAAAGCCTTCAAAACCTAACTTTAGAGCCAAGTTCTAAACTTCCAGATTTGATTACGATGGGATCTATATTGTTGGAGATCCGAGCAGCCTTGGTTGAGTTCAGCAGCTGGATGGGTGTCCATTGTCACGATAGCTTTCGAACGGCAAGAGATAGCGACTTGCAATGTTCAGGCTAGCTTGCGCATCCAGTTAAGTCCATTATTGGGCATAATTGGCCTAACGCTTAAATTTTGTTGTTATTTCCTCAATTACTCAAAATACGATCCAATTATAAGTTATATTTTTTTTTTGTTTGTTTACTTTCTCAATAAATTGAATTGAAATTGAATTGAATTGAATTTAATTAAAACTCAGGAATTACTTGTAGAATGCCGACGCGCTAATTTTCGTGAATATCATATCACTAAAAAAAATAATAAAAAATTGTTTTCTTCACAAATGTCGTTTTCAAGAAACTATACGTCAGAATTAGATGAAATGCCGCACGTACCTTTGAGCCACCTTTCTACAATCGAGTACCGAATTTCAGCTCGATCGATTGTGTATTTAGGATTTTTTTCTTCAATGATTTTATCCAATGTGATATATTGAACCTTCCATTCACTCTAAGGCAGTGGTTTTCCAACTTCGTGATACTATGCCTATGTATACATACATAGCACCTCACCTCTAATGTAATAAAATAATTCGAATACATTTTTGTATTTAAAAAAAAATGTATTAATACATTGTTTCGGCTCCTTCCACACTATAGACCAGGGTCGTTAATTTTTCAAAAAAATTAAATAATAGTAAGATAAAAACCATTGGAAAAGGAAAAGAAAATAACAAACATGAAATAAATTCAATTTATGGGCGATCTGAATTCAGGAAGGGGAAGGGGGTGAGTTTTTGAGGGTAAAAAATGGTTTATTTCGATTTCCGGCAGAACTGCAAGTTCTATGGAAAAAAGTTGAAGAGCAAGGTTGTAGGCAATAAAAAGGTCTACAACTTCTGTATTTATGTCTTCATGTTTCATATAACCTCAAAATTAATGTGAAAAATTCATAGAACCAAGTTCTTGGTTTTTTATTTTTATCTTTCACAAAAAATTTTTATTTTTCACGAAATTTGGTGAAAACTTACCTCTCTATGTCTCAAACACACTGCAATATTTTTCATTTAAAATATTTTTCTTTTCAACTTATTTTCACTGAATATCGAAAATGCAGCCTAATTTTCAATCGAAAATTCTTTTTTGAAAAAGTCGATGGGCTTTTTGTTCTTTGAAATTTCTACTTTCTGATGGTGTAAAATACATTACTATGGTAAACTTTCTTGGAAAAGTTAATAGAGTGTATATTTTATAAGACATCTACAATATTTTGAGAAAGTTGTAGAATCTTCTCTAAATTATATGCAGAGATCAGGGTTCGGAAATATCATGATATTTATATAAATATCAAAATATCGGATATATATCGATATATATCCGATATATGTCAATTTCCTGATATTTATTTTTGAAAACAATTTTTACAGTTTTTTCTTAGTTAAAATCAATAAATCAAACGCATTAAAATGGTGATTATCAAATTTATTAAAAAAATTAAACAAGATTCTTAAGAACGAAGAAAATAACAAAAATAAAAAAAGTTAATTAGTTAAAAAATGTATCTCCTGTGCAGACACAGTGGCCTCATCTCTTCTTACATTCTATATTGCTACTATTGCAAGCTTTAGATGTAGACGCATACTCTCTGTTTAGATATTTGAACAAAAAAACAAGTTTGGCTGTTTTGTCACGCTTTCTTAATTTTGATTGTACCAAGCCGAATGCTGAAAAATACGATTCCGCGGCGAAATTAAAAAATCACCATCTAAAGCTATACGGGGATTCCCCGAAAATGCGTTGCTAAATACCGGTTTTCAGCTGTTGGCTGTGGCCCTTTGACGTGGGCTCAGACGTGCTCTTATATCGCGATAGATTATGAATTTTTTAAGCAGCGTCGCACATTTTTGTGAATTTATAAATATCCGTGATATATATCACTGCTTATAAATATCGATATATATCGTGATATATATCATGATAAATATCGGCGATATATATCGGTCGAACCCTGGCAGAGATGTTCATTTATTGTCATTTTAAGATAACTTAAAGGGGAAGGAGGGTCTGGGCCATACTACCTGTTAATTCGTAGCATTTTCTGAGAAATTTTTCCATAGTAATGTATATTTTCTACACCATCAGAAAGTAGAGATTTCAAGGAACGAAAAACTCACCAACCTTTTTAAAAAAGCAGATATTTTGAAGTGAGAATTTCTCATTGTAAATTAGGCTGCTTTTTCGATATTACGTCAAAATGAGGTGAAAAAATAAATATTTTAAATGAAAAAAATTATAGTGTATTCGGGACATGAAAAGGTAAGTTTTCACAAAAATTTCGCCAAAAAAAAACTTTTTGTAAAAGAAATAAAAAACCCAAAACTTGGTTGTTTGAATTTTTCACATAAATTTTGAGGTTATGTGAAAAAAGTGTACCTAAATAGAAAAGTTGTAGATCTTTTTATTACCTAAAACTTTGCTGTTCAACTTTTTTCCATAGAACATGTGGTTATATATATCCTCTTCCTTTTCCAATGGGTTTCATTTTACTATTATTTTTATTCACTTTTTACCATTTTTAAAGGCTGCTCTAAGGGGAGAATATACAATACTTTTATCCACAACCATAACTGTTGATTTAAAGTGCGGAATATATGTCAATTTTGTTCTACTCAATACAAAACTATTTTTCGAAATATCAATTGTTCGCAAGTAATAAAGAAATGATTTCGTTAATATTTTTTCCCAATTTTCCCAGAGCTAAATGAATAAATGCGCAATGTTTGTTATATTATTTTTTTTCCACCTTGAATGGAGAAATAAACCGAATGAACTATTAACTTCTGCTGATGAACGATATTTGTGTTCATTATGCATACATGAAGCCCCACTCATGTGTGGAAGAGAATCTGAAATGCTGACAACACAGCACAGACTAGACAACGGCAGCCGAATTAATATTACCACTTGCGTGAAAACTCGGGGGCCATGACAAATTTAATTAATGCAAAGCCCATTGCGAAAACTTGTAACTGATCATGAAGTAAATCATCATGGGAATAATCTTCAGTTCTATTTTAATTTCATCCCCTATACGTAATACTGTATGCGTTTTTGTTGAAAGGTTTCACAATGCAAACGATAGGTCGGAGTAGCCGCTCTCGAATTTCTAATTTTTGTTTGGTATACAGTTCGAACGGCTAATAATTACTTCTGTTATTTAATCAAGGACATTAGAATTGTTAGGAAAGGTTTTATTTTAATTAAAGAATATGGTACTACAGATTTCATTCTTGCTAATTTTGAATCATTCATGCTATTAGGAAACTGTTGATGAATTTTTCATTAAATTTCAACAGTATTTTAAAAAAACTTGCCTGAAATAGAGAAAATATCGTCTAATACTCGTTGCAGAATGCAATTCCAACAATCCTGCGTTCGAAAACTCGCTCCTTCGTCGCTCGTTTTCGAATTTCGCATTCGTGTTTTAATAGAAGCCCATTCTGCAACTTGTTTTACAATATACTATTCCCAATTTAACTTTTTCCTCATGCACTGTGTACTATTGCGCGACGTAATTCTGTTCAAATGTCCGTCTGCTGACAATTTGGAGCCGAAAATGGTCTCGAACGACTACATCAAACTTTCTGATGGAGAACTTGGCAGTAATTTTCAGGAAATATTTTAAGTTATGGTCATAGGAGTCATGATCCACCCATCGGGTTGAAGAATATGTCAATTGAAATCCTCCTTCCCTATACACATCTGTAAGAGAGGAGAGGTTAGCATAACAGGGTACCCTAGAATTCGAGGTATGATGTAGGGTGTTTTTTTTAAAAACTTGAGAACTTTAAATAATAATACAAGTGTTAAGAGTGTTAAGTAGCCCATTACGCACGAAGTGAAAAAGTAAATTTCAGGAGTACGTATAATGGGCTTACAACTCGTGTATCGTTCTATCGTCTTTCTAGGCCCATCCATTTTCTTTTATTAAATAAAGGAACTCATAATTCGTTTGAGAGAATGTTTGGATACCTACTTGTTGTAAAAATTGACATAAATAACGGATATTTCCATGGTATAATAAGAAAACGCGACTTAATTTATGAGAACTGTATAATGTGTTGCCGACATTTGGGGCCATCATACTTTTAATCCAAAATGTTTCTCGCTAATGCTGAATTTTTTTATGTTGTTCAATCGACTAAATGTATTTAAATAGACCAAATAAAGTTGAACTTACTTAAAAATTTGATTGCAATTTGATTAAACCAAGACATTCAACTTTTCTTATCAAAACGCACGTGTATGTTATGAGATCTCATTACGTGCATGTTATTGTAAAACGTCACTTATAAGGAATGTCGACAGTGCGATTTTTGACGATTACTGACATGGGCGCAGAAAAAATCCATTTACGCATGAGTTGAATTAATTCATCATAAACAGGAATTTGATTTTCTGACGATGCATTAGTTTTCATTCACATATGGGTTATGTTCTTGAAGTTAACTTGTTGATTCTCAAGTTATTGAAATCATTTCGAAATAACACTCACTATTTTCTGAGATATATCACCTTGAATGCATCTTGTATGGAATGCATGCCTGCAGGCTTTTATAGAAATAAGAATACGGAACCATTCAATTTTTTACCGAGCTTCAAAATTCTATCCAATCAGCGATAATAATAGATATATTAAAATGACCCCGCTTGAATTGGATCGACATTAGATATCTCTATTGTTCCTAAATGTTTCCCTACTATTTTTTATACGTTACCCAAATAACGAACGAAGGGAAAAGGAGTGGTTCAATGACTCACTCCTGCTATAAATCTCAAGAATAAACGACAAAGTACAAATCAATCAAGTCAAGGTAACAAGGATTACATCTAATTGGATCATTTAAAGTCTTTGATGTACGGCCCCATTTTATGACCTGACATAAGAATGCTCCGAGTCATGCTCAACATCACCTGTATTGCTTACACTGCTGCATATAGAGATTGAAATGAAATATTGTCCTACTTATCTTCACAACGAAAATAAATCCATTGTCATACATACCTAACCTTCGACGACGCTACTGTCTCACATTTTAATCGCCCATAACGACATATTAACGACGGTGAATACCGGCCTTTTGAAAGGATGGAAAGTCAGGTGCGTTGCTATTATGATCCTGAATTTGCATTAATCCATTTAGGGAAGTGAGTAACGACCGATGTTCTGAAACACTTGAGGGTGATCAATGATTCTTCCGCATGATGAATATGAATTGATCCGGACAAGGATAATTGCATAGTGATTTTTCAACATCTATAATTTCTGAAGATAATAATATTCCAATGTGTTGTATCTTAGTCACCTTTTCACGCCCAACTAGTTAACCCATCATCTTGGAACTTGGTACATGGATAACTGCCGACTGTGAAAATGGTTAATTTTTAAATCAATTGTATACCCTGTGGGATAGGAATAGGAGGGGAGGGGGGAAATTCAAAATTAAAATAAAATGGATATTACTTACATGAACATATGGCTTTCTCACATTGCTTAGATCAGAGCTGCCTAACCCGGATACAATTCCCGACCAATAAATATTCCTAAATAGTTTGGAGGACCCCAGAAAAAATACTCATAAATTTTTGAGCAGTATCGTCGAGAGCAAGGCGATAATTACTATTCTATAGTGACAGAAAATATGTTGTTAAACATGTAAATAATCTATCATTTATGTAGATAAAAATGGGTTCAAGCCCTTTGGACAGGAGCTTTCTGGCGCTCTAGTTCAAACAGACAAATTATATCTCCGAAAGTATTGGTTTCTCTGAGTTGGGATTTTATATCAATGTATTCTTATGATAGAACTGCATCATAAAGGAAATTCAATTCAAATAATAGTTTATTTATCAAGATTAAATGAGCAATCTAAGAATGAGAACTGCACCGTGGAAGAAATCAAATTAAAATAGCTGAACTGAATTTGACACTCTCTTATAGAACAGGATGAAATGTACGAGTATGAACACAAATCATATAATAAAGCTTAGATAGAATAATTATACCATTCTGTGAAAACATAGAAGTACTATTCATTATTGAAATTTAGAAAAATCATATCTCCGAAAGTATTAGCTTGTTGGAGTTGAAAATGATATCGATGGATTTTAATGGTGAAACTACATCTCAAATAAAAATTTAATTTGAAATTTGTTGCTTAAAAACAAATTTTTTTTCGTTACTCCGAAAACATCTCGCCTATTTTTCCCAATAACGAACTTAACCGAGATATTCATCTCCCTAACATACTCTGAAAATTTCAACTGCCTAGCTCATTCCGTTCGAGAGTTATTGTAGAAAATTTTTTTTTAAATTTAGAAATTTTTTTTTGACACTTTGCGGTAACCGTGTCAATACAAAACTTCACATGCGTATGAAGGTCATGATTCTACAATTTGATGCTAAATTTCAGATAGATCGAGTGATCGGTTTCGGAAATATTCATAAAAAATGTGTTTTACTAAAATCGGCCGTAACTCCGAAACCGATTGATGGATTTCGCCCAACGACGAACTTGTCCGAGATATTTACGCTCCAAACCTACCTTGCAAATTTCAATCCTCTAACTCATTTCGTTCGACAGTTATCGTGCCTACGGCCGGCCGGCAGGACCGGCCGGACAGAATCGTTTTCGACCTCG
This sequence comes from Halyzia sedecimguttata, assembly GCA_937662695.2. Taxonomy (NCBI): domain Eukaryota; kingdom Metazoa; phylum Arthropoda; class Insecta; order Coleoptera; family Coccinellidae; genus Halyzia; species Halyzia sedecimguttata. Next base: position 37,016,931 of record OW569415.2, on the reverse strand, counting down.
GATTCTTGATCAGTGAGTCGAACCAAATCGTTTGAGACCATTTTCAGCCAAAATTACAGACATTTGGGCAAATTGATAAGAACTCAGTTCCGAGGAACTAGAGCGCCAATAAAAACAGCCCTGGCTCAGATATACGTAGATATCGGGAAAAACGTTCAACTCTAAGTAAATTCCAAATTTGTACTTTCAAAATTAGGAAGATTCGAAGAAAAATATACTCAACTGCCTATTACTATGCAGGCTCATTCAAATAATTAGTCGATTAGACGTTTCTCGGCTTCTAGAAGAAATGGCGTTTTGACATTAACTACTTTATTGTTTTTTTGCGCGCATGTTCGAGGGAACGGCGTGCTATTATTTTGCCCAAATGTCTATAATTTTTAATTTTTTCGTTGAAAATGGTATAAAACGATTATGCTCATTGATGGAGAATTCGAGGTCAAATTCTATTGTGTCCGGCCGGCCGTCCGTTGCCACGATAACTTTCGAACGAAAAGAGATAGCGAATTGCAATTTTCAGGGTAGGTTGTGCATCCGAATGCGAAGGTCAAGTTCGGACAAGTCGGAAATAATCGGTTTTGGAGTTATACCCATGTGTGATATCGTTTCCTCATCAATAACTCAAAAAATACGGATCCGATAGTAATAGAATACCAACGCGCAAATTTCCGCACAATTTTGTCAGGATCGTTTCACTAGAAAAACTAAATTTTTTGCATAAAGAATTCTTTATTTCACTAACTATCTGTCAGATTTCACCGGAAGTCTTAAAATGTCTATTCATTCCCCTTTTAAACGTGCCATTATCAAAGATAATTCGCTTTTAAAACTTGGTTATGCCCGTCTCACGCTCACCCTGCACTAAAGTCTTGTTTTTAAGAAGTAAACTTACTTCAAGAGTATATTGTTTTTGTTTCATCCGTTTGTTTTTTACACCATCATTTATGTCTAATAAAGCAGCAAGAACAAATGGGGTGGTCTTTAAAAAAATGTTATGACGTCACTCTGTGAAAATGAATTACTTCAATTTTTGGCGCTCTTGTTCCTCGGAACAGAGTGCTTATCAATTTGCCCAAATGTCTGTAATTTTCAAATTTTTGGCTGAAAATGGTCTTGAACGATTTGAATTGACTCACTGATCAAGAATCCGTGGTCGAAATCGATTCTGTCCGGCCGGCCGTTAACACGATATCTGTCGAACGGAATGAGCTAGACCGTTGAAATTTTCAGAGTAGGTTTGAGGGATAAATATCTCGGTTGATTTCGTTATTGGGCAAAATCGGTCTAATGTTTTCGGAGTAACGAAAAAAAATATTTTTTTTTTACATTACAACTTTTTAACTAAATTTTTTTTAAGATGCAGTTTAATCATAAGAATCCATTGTTATCATTTTCAACTCTAACAAGCTGATACTTTCGGAGATATGATGTTCCAAAGTTTCAATAATACATCGTAAGTTCTATGTATACATATATATGTATATATATACTATGTTCACATACAGAATGTGAACACAGAATCTGTCTGTGATCACTATTCATAAAGGTCATCTTTTCTAGCTATTAGAGATTGTCAATTATTCATAGTTGTTATTTTCTCTTGGAAAGTATTTGATTCTTGAATTTGTGAATACAAACAAGATTGTTTTGATGTAGTTTATGGAGGCAAAAGGAAAGAAGAACATAATGGAATCATCAAAAGAAATTACTGTTCCTTGACCACTGAGGTTAATATTACCTTTTACTTCCTTAAGTAGTGAGACATGTTCCTATATACAGTATTTTCATAATGTTGCTAGGAAAAAAATACTGAAACATGGATCTACATTTGTGTATCAATCATTTTTTCCTGAGTTAAGGTTCATAATACAGAAAATAATGTGTTAGTGGGATGGACTATAAAATTTCAAATTATGAAAAGAGGATAGTATTTCATTAATATATTTTGAACTATTAAAAAAATTGGTTGGTAATCCACGACCTACCCAAATATCAGGAATAAATGGACAATCTGCTATGATTGTCTCCAGCTTTGCTGTAGATAGACATTTCGATGATACTTTCCCATTTCGAGTTGTTAAAACTATGCACCGAGTTGCAACAACCCATTCCACGAGGTTGGATCATTGCAGATTGCTCATTTAATCTTGATAAATAAATTTAATGACAATTTTTGAAGAATTAAGGCATTTAAGCATTGTAGATTGCTCTTTTTTTATAAGATAATTTTTTTTACAACACAAATTTCAAATTTAATTCCTTTTAATATGCAGTTTCACCATAAAAATCCATTGATATCATTTTCGACTCTAACAAGCTAATACTTTCGGAGATATGATTTTTCGAAATTTCAATAATGAATCGTACCTACTTCAGTACTTCTTATTAAAAGATAATTTTTGAAGCATTTTTTTAAACAACACTTTTTTTAAATTTAATTTCTTTCATGGTGCATTTCTATCATAGGAATCCATTGATATAATTCCCAACTCTGAGAAACCAATACTTTCGGAGATATAATTTGTATGCTTGGACAAGAGCGCCAAAATGCTCCTGTCCACATGGCTTGAACCAATTTTTTATCCCATAAGGAGGTTAATTAAACACCTAAATTCACCTGTCCCAGCGTTTTGCTTGAAAATATTCCATAACGCAGTTATGAATTTTGTTCCTCAGTTTATCCACACACTGTATAAGTATTCCCAATACCTATGGAAATAGGTATATTGAGGAGAACAACAAAAGTCTTGTGAAATTTTCATTGTTTTATTTTATGTTCCTAATCTGTCGAACTGGCCACGTTGTAGAATATTTGTATTTAAGAGGTGTTACTTTTAACTGTATATTAATCAAGCATTCCATTTGTTCACGTATCACATTCCTTTAATGTTTCTATTTTTATTCTAAATGTTCCAATTTGATGTTTATTCCAGTACATTATGCTCCGGAAAGAACTTTCTCATACCAATTTTGTCGGATGAGCCTATAAGGTTACCTTGCCTCCATTTACTCTCGATTGTTTAGAACACAAGTTGAATTACAATCAAACGTATTATAATAATTCATTCTCGGTTTAAACAAGGGCAGTGTATCATCTTCAATGTTTACATCCGGTTGATCAGATTTCATTTCCGTAATGAAATCTAAGTATATTGTATTTATATTATCACCACGTATGATAAGAAGTATTATAGGTCAATATCAAGGTTGTACAAGGATAACTTTCAAGTGTTTTACATTCCTAGTATTCGATTATACGTGTGAATTGGAATCTTCGTAGTCGTTATCCTAGAAATGGAATAGGAACGATGAATCATAGACTTTATCATTTGAAAATCACCTACAACAGTGGCCTTGTTCATGCATTGAGAGTATCGTTCAGGAACTCATTCAGGAGTCGCGAGAAACATAACAAATTTATGGAATTTTCACAAAGTTGCATTTAAAGTGAAACAACAAAGATCAAAAACAAATTATGAAAAAAAATGTTCATTCGAGTTGATGTTGTTTTATGCTGGTTCATTTTGACGAAGTGCACATTGTGCAAGCTTATACCTCTTGCTATTAGGCGTACATCCACAGTCAATCCAATCGGTAATTTTTGGACAGTATGTTTGATTTTCCGGTCGAATTCCTTCGTACTTCTGTGGAATTCTAATTTCGATCGTGATTTTCAAACGGTATATTGCCTTTGAAGACCTCTTTGTGTGATCATATTTGTGGTTGTGACGCATCCCTAACTGCAGCCTCATGCAATTTCTAATTGTATGATTCATTTTCCAGCGTTATTTACAATGTCGCGAGCCAGAAGACCTGATCTCTGACAACGAAACCGTAATGCGTTCAGACTTCAGAATATTTCGAATCAATCCACTGCAGACGAACAAAGAACCCTATTAACGAATTATAGAAATTAATAAATTGATATTTGCACCAGATTACGTCATTGCTATAAAATTAAGAATTGACAAAGATACTAATTCCTATCGCAATTCAATAATTGTTATCAATATAAGTTATTACAAATAAAAATGATAATATTGTCTTTATTGTTGTACTATAAATATTTAGGTACAGTGTTGAGAAAAGAGGCGAAGTTGAGCTACACAACATAACCTCTACGCTAAACTTGAGAAAATCACAAAATTCAACAATTAACAAAAGACAAATTAACAATTATCCAAATATTACAAATATCAAAATTTACAAATTAAACAATATCTCCAGTGCGAGAATTAAAAAAAAATCATAACCTCCTATTGATCCTTATGAATCAGAAAATGTTTGTTCGTTTTTCATAATGTAGGCACATGTCTAAAGTTCTGCTCTACTGAGTTTTCTAAGATCAAAAAGGTAGGTGATGTTCCCCATTTTCCATGTTGCCAATTTTCTCTTGGATGTTGGTCTTCAAATCTTGTAGGGTCCTTGGACGGTTTAAATAAACACGGGATTTCAAAAAAGGCCATAAAAAATCGCAAGGAGCCAAATCGGGATTGCGGATATTCCTCGCGTTCCTCCGAGAATTGAAGTCACGATCAAAAAGTTCCTGCACAATCGCTATCTTGTATGGATGGAAATGAAGATCATCGTAAAGAATTCTCCTCAAAGAACGGTCTGAAATTCCAAGGGCAGATGAATGTTTGCGCGCAGAACGCCACGGTGATCGCAGCAATGAAGCTCTCACTACCTCAATGTTCTCAAGGGATCTAATGGGCCAAGGGACGCCAGTTCCCAGCTTAAAGCGATTCCGTAAGGCGCTCTTGGTTGCGTTCACATCCGCTCAACAAATAGTGCTAAACGGCGACTGAACTGTGTCTGAATAAAACGAGACCACTAGCGCTTCGCTACGACATCAACCGACTGAATAGCCCGCATTTTAAAAATGGAATTTATGCTGCCGCGTCCTGTAGTTAAAAGATCTTCTGAAATTGACCAGGCGATATCCTGGCATTTCTAATCTACTGCCAAATCTCGAATGGCATCCCCACACACTACCGCGAACAACAAACGAACTTATTCCTCAAGTATGAAGAAGAATACAGAAGAACTTCCTAGGCAAACTTAAATGATTTCTTCTTTTTTGCTAACGATAGAATGAAACGTACCTAACAAAAAAATCTTAAAAACCACTGACGTGAAGACAGTAGGTTTTATGCGCATTCTCTATGGTGTATTCACGCCATACACACCCTCACGAAGTACTCCATGAAGTTGAGTATGAATAAAGGTAGCGTTAACATGAAAAAAATCATTGGTCATCAACTCGAATTTTAAAATGACATAATTCGAAAAATTCTAAATCTGATCGAACTGAAACCCGCTATTGTATTGTGAAAGGGTTGCTTGAAGGTTTCAGCGGAATCTGAAAGACAGTTTCTGAAAAACGAAATTTTAAGTTTTTTCTAATTTCAATATTTTTTCTTGTTATGAGATCCCCACGAAACTTTGCACCTAGGAGTGTGATATTGTCTAACTAGTTCGACATGAGTTCAAGAAGAACAGAAAATCAGTCAACAGGCCATCAATTGCAATGTAATAAGGATAAAATCTGTGTCGGGTCACATCGTTCGATAAAGAAATGCACATCATATCGTCCGCGACACCGCAAAACCAAGTAACTGATAAAAATTCAAAAATAAGATTTCGGCGGTAATTATTTAATTGTATTTGTGAGGACAGGTGTGTAAATTCTTTTCAAACAGTAAACAGACCCTGAGATAATCAATATCAAGTGGTTTGTAACTATTTTGAATTTAAACTAATGCATGAATCCAAAATGATGAAGTTTTTATAGTGCCTTCTGAAAATGTTGGTTTTTGCAGTTACTTGGTTTTGCGGTGTCGCCGACGATATATAAGTTTTCATTTGAGTTGATTTGGAATTGCATCAAGTTAAAGCCATAGGTATTCAACGAATAAAAAGAAGAAGAAATATATCACCCGAAACATCCTAAGAAAAAAAATTGTTCAATTTGTATAATAAGAAGTACCTATATTATTTGTTTCTGTTGAAATTGCACTGGATTTCGTTGATTGAATTAATGGTGAATTCAAGTGAAATATTCAGAACATTGTTTAATAGGATGGATGTTCATATCCCTGAAAACGTAATTTCCTTTTTTTGATAACATATTTCATCTATCGTCATTTGTCATATAAGAAAAAATACATATTAATATCTATTGAAAAAAGTAATTAAAATAATAAAGCTTTTACGCTCAGAGATGTAAGCCAGAAGCTTATAATTTAATTTGCGTTGATTGCTAAATAGTTTACATACAATCGGCAGAATGTTACAACAAAAGAATGTCTTGAAAGTTCACTCAGTTGAAAATAAATATTATTATTCAATACATTTATTAGATACAAAGTAAATGAAAGTTAATTAATTACGCTTATTTAAAACATAGTTTTTATAATAATCCTCCAGTGAAGTTAATCAAAAATTGAGTAAAAAAAATGTCGACCATGTTGATGATGTGAGCGGGTAAGCGGACCCGCGCGTGAAATCTTGTTTACTACGATTCTTTGCTACCTGAGAGTATTTCTGGTTTAAATTAAATCACTCGCCTATAGGTATAAAGAGAAAATATATTTTAATTGTCTTAATTTTTTTCCTGCTAAAGTCGAAAATCTGGTTTTATCTAAATTGGTTTCACTTTTCGTCCTAGCAAAAAGATTGTATCTTGTTAGAGTTTCTGCTGTGAATCGAGAATTTCTATTGATATCCGTTACTTAACTAAGATAAAATTGGTTCAAGCCCTGTGGACAGGAGCATTTTGGCGCTCTTGTCCAAACAGACAAATTATATCTCCGATAGTATTGGTTTCTCAGAGTTGGGAATTATATCAATGGATTCCTATGATAGAAATGCATCATGAAAGAAATTAAATTTAAAAAAAATGCTTCAAAAATTATCTTATAAAAAAAGAGCAATCTACAATGCTTAAATGCCTTAATTCTTCAAAAATTGTCATTAAATTTATTTATCAAGATTAAATGAGCAATATGCAATAATCCAACCTCGTGGAATGGGTTGTTGCAACTTAGACTCGGTGCATAGTTTTAACAACTCGAAATATCTAAGGAAAGTATCATCGAAATGTCTAGAGCAAGGCTGGAGACAATCATAGCAGATTGTCCATTCATTCCTGATATTTGGGTAGGTAGTGGATTACCAACAAATTATTTTAATAGTTCAAAATATATTAATGAAATACTATCCTCTTTTCATAATTTGAAATTTAATAGTCCATCCCACTAACACATTCTTTTCTGTATTATGAACCTTAACTCAGGAAAAAATGATTGATACACAAATGTAGATCCATATTTCAGTATTTTTTTCCTAGCAACATTATGAAAATACTGTATATAGGAACATGTCTCACTACTTAAGGAAGTAAAAGGTAATATTACCCTCAGTGGTCAAGGAACAGTTATTTCTTTTGATGATTCAATTATGTTCTTCTTTCCTTTTGCCTCCATAAGCTACATCAAAACAATCTTGTATATATTCACAAATTCAAGAATCAAATACTTTCCAAGCGAAAATAACAACTATGAACTGACAATCTCTAATAGCTAGAAAAGATGACATTTATGAATAGTGTTCACAGACAGATTCTGTGTTCACATTCTGTGAATACATAGAACTTACGATGTATTATTGAAACTTTGGAACATCATATCTGCGAAAGTATTAGGTTGTTAGAGTTGAAAATGATAACAATGGATTCTTATGATGGAACTGCATCTTAAAAAAAAATTATTAAAAAGTTGTAATATAAAAAAAAATATTTTTTTTTGTTACTCCAAAAATATTATACCGATTTTGCCCAATAACGAACTCAACCGAGATTTTATCCCTCAAACCTACTCGGAAAATTTCAACTGTCTAGCTCATTCCGTTCGACAGATATCGTGTTAACGGCCGGCCGGACAGAATCGATTTCGACCACGGATTCTTGATCAGTGAGCCAATTCAAATCGTCCATTTTCAGCCAAGAATTTGAAAATTACAGACATTTGGCCAAATTGATAAGCACTCTGTTCCGAGGAACAAGAGTGCCAAAAACACACAATGCAGGTGCCTCGACTACATATATTGTTGCTATTCAATGTATTTCAATCAACGTATTATTAGATTGAACATACAGACACTTCATCACCGTCGAAAAATCCTATAATTCTCTTAATATGGAAAATGTAAAATATTATTTTGAATATAATACAGAGTGGGTCAGAACTTCAGAAAGTTATGTGGAATCGAAGTAATGAAATTTTGTTTTATTATTTTTCCAATTAACCAACCTTTTGAAATCGTGTAAAATATTTTTATAACTTCTGGTCACAGTGTCTGTTTTTAGGTACGTAAAATAGAAAAAATAAATTAAAACATTGGTTCAAGCACTGACGTGAAGTCAGGAGCTTTTGCGCGTATGTTCTATTGTCCATTCTCCTGTATTGGCCCTTTTAATCGAATTTATCATGGTGAATTCTATTGTCTATTCTCCTGTATTGGACAGCCTTAATCGAATTCACCATGGTAAATTCGATTAAGAGTGTCTAATACAGGAGAACAGACAATATAATTCACCATGGTAAATTCGATTAAGAGTGTTCAATACAGGAGAATGGACAATAGAACATACGCGCAAAAGCTCCTGACTTCACGTCAGAGCTTGAACCAATTTTTTTTCGTGAATTCAGGAGCTTTTGCGCGTATGTCATATTGTCCAAATCAGTGCTTGAACCAATTTTTTTTCGTGAAGTCAGGATAGAAAGCAATGATGAAAAAATTAACACATTATTGTCTACCTTCAATTCTTCTTTAGGAGAAGAATATACATAATTATTGTTGAAAAATATTACTGGAATTAATGTCATATTTAAATAATCAAAGTGAAGAAAATTATAATTTAGTGACTAACATATTGAATGAAATTCAATTGAATTCCAGTAATATTCAATTACTTATTCTTAACCAATAAATGTCCATTGATAGATCTAAAGGTGATGAGGTGAAACATAAAGATATATTCTCATTAGTGATAGAAAAACTGGCCTAAAATTCCTCTCTACCCATCACGAGATTTAATATCCACAAATGAGCCTCTCACCTTACAAGATCAGAAGCCTTCAGCCAAATTCAAAAGTCCCCTCTCGCAAATATACTCCTCTGAAGGCACATGGATCTCTTGAAGAAGAATCGCCTTCTCTATTTCTCAAGGATACTCACTCTTGTTCATAGAAATCCCTTCAATATTTAGTTGCCTCCTCCTAAGGAGGATCTCTTTCATAACCAGGTCTGACCGCTACAGGACCATAATGTAGGGCTATCATCTCCCATAGATTTGTGATGAAACAACACGATTTTCCCATAACATACGTGCAAAAATATGTCATCATGACATTCATATTTATTATTTGAAGGTTCTCGCAAAAACACGACCATAGACAACATATCATACGACGATTCGCATCCAGCTACCGAACTCACAAAAGGCTGCTCGGTTCTCCAACAATATAGATCCGATCGTGTTCAAACTTGGAACTCTGCAGTAGAGTTTGGTTCTGAAGGCTCTTCCAAAATTTCAGCCATGCCGGAGGAATAGTTTATTATATATGGAATTTTTTTCAATTATTTTTAATTATTTTTTTATAAATTTTCTAGTTATACCATCCTCACGAAATTCTGCAAGAATTTTCGCGTTGGCATTCTACAACTAATAACCATGTTTGAATTAAATCGGTTTTGTATTCTTCGAGTTAATGAGGAACAAAAAACAACCAAATTTCAGAAAATTTCAGATGGCTATAACTCTAAAACCGTTTGGACGATTATGCTCATAAACAAACTCAAATGTCGCATTCAGATGCACAACCTAACCTGAAATTTTAAAGCCGCTATCTCTTTCCGTTCTCAGGTTATCGTACAACAAAAATATTTTTTAATAATTTTCTAGCGATACGATTCTCACAAAATTTCACAAACGTGCTTAGGTCTATATTTTTCAACTATTCACCAAGTTTGAATTCGATCGGATTCATTTTGGTTGAAACCAAAATTATTACTCGGAAACCATTGGGCCGATTATACCCATTAACGAACTTGTCCGTCGTATTGGGATGCGCCACCTACCCTGAAAATTTCAAGTCGCTAGCTCTTTCCGTTCTCAAGTTATCATGGCAACGGACGGCCGGACGGCACCACAGAATTAAATTTCACATTTGGGCAAAACTATAACGCGATGTTCCCCAGAACATACGCGCAAAAATTATGAAAGCACTTTGGTGGGGCTCCGAAGCTTAAGCGCGTTCGTTCATACAATGATCAATATATTTCACTGATTTGTAATAGTTACTGTACATACACTAAACTAATGATATTTGTGGTAATAAGAGATCCGATACGTCAAGAAAACAAATGTTCATTAGAAAAAAAATCTGAACAAAATGGGTCATTCAATATTTAAAGACCGTCACTTTTCGGAGCAAATCCATAGATTTTCGTTCCAATTCACATATGTCAAACTGACATGCAGCAAGGAGACTACACTTATATTTTCCCAATTTTCATTAGCTATATGAATATACCTCCCACAGTATCCTTTAATGATTATTTATATTTTATGTGTTTTATTCCTATACTAAATTTAAGAAAAAATCTTGTTTGTAATGAGAAATGCAATTTTGTGTAACTTGTGAGATTTGCACAAAAGTAGGCGTACCTGATTACATAAATAGCTATTTGCTCACTACAAAATATCTTTTGTAGACATATTCTCAAAACTGGATAAAAATAATGGTTCAAGCACTGACGTGAAGTCAGGAGCTTTTGCGCCCATATTCCATTGCCTATTCACCTCTATTGGACACTCTTAATCGAGTTTAGCATTTCGTTCAGTATCTAATAATATACGAAAAAACTTACACCTCAATTAACTTCAGGATACGATATTCACGAAATAATAACAAAATTTCAGAATAGTATAACTCCAAAACTGTTAGGCCGATTATGCCAATTAACGAACTTTGATGTCGCATTCAGATGCGCAACCTACCCTCAAAATTGTAAGTATCTATCTCTTTCGGTTCTCAACTTCAAACTTGGAACTTGGCTAAAGAGGTAGGTTTTGGGGCACAATAGACCTTAAGGTCTCAGTGCAACGTTACCCCCTACAGGTTTGAAGATTTGATATATAGATTTTTTTAGTGGTACGGTCCTCACAAAATTTCACATACTTCTTTATGTCGATATTCTAGAACTAGTTACTCTAGTTGCACTCGATTGGGTCTGTATTTTTTGACGCTCTTGTTCCTCGGAACAGATTGCTTATCAATTTGCCCAAATGTCTGTAATTTACAATTTTTTTGATGAAAATGATTTTGAACGATTTTGTTCGACTCACTGATCAAGGATCCGTGGTCAAAATCGATTCTGTCCGGCCGGTCCGGCCAGCCTCCGTTAACACGATAACTCTCGAACGGAATGAGCTAGGCAGTGTAAATTTTCAGAGTAGGTTTAGGGGATAAATATCTCGGTTACGTTCGTTACTGGGCAGAATCGGTCTGATGGTTTCGGAACAACGAAAAAAAAACTTTTGTTTACTTCACATATTTCAAAATATTTTTTTTTAAGATGCAGTTTTATCATAAGAATCCTTCGATATCATTTTCACCTCTAACAAGCAAATACGGAGAAATTTCAATAATACATTATAGTTCTATGTATTCACAGAATGTGAACACAGAATCTGTCTGTGCTCACTGTTCATAAATGTCATCTTATCTAGCTATTAGAGACTTGTGAATTCGTAGGTTGAAAATATTTTCTGTTGGAAAACAAGTATCCGATTCTTGAATTTGTGAATATATACAAGACTGTTTTGAAACCGAAAATCATTATAACTGATATGATTCCATATTGAATAATTTATGTATAAATATTGGGGATGATGTTTCAGAAGATTTAGAATTGGATCATTTTAATGACGTAGTTTATGAAGGCAATAGGAAAGAAGAACATAATGGAATCATCAAAAGAAATTACTGTTCGTTGACCACTGAGGTTAATCTTACCTTTTACTTCCTTAAGTTATGAGACATGTTCCTATATACAGTATTTTCATATTGTTGCTAGCAAAAAAATGCTGAAATATGGATCTACATTTGTGTATCAAACATTTTGTCTTGAGTTGAGGTCCATAATACAGAAAAGAATATGTAAGTGTTATGAACTTCACTGAGTATTCTCGATAGACTCTAATGATACCAAAAATTTTATTCACCTTATTTATCAACAAGGGATATGGTTGATATAATTAATATGTCTTGATATTTTCAGATATTGACCGCCTTCTAACACCGTCAAACTGGTGAGTATTTATATTATATTCCAGATGTCATAATTATTGTTTCGCTGAAACAAGAGCTACCTATTCCGTAAACCATAGATCGATAATCTACTGCTTGCATATTATTGGTAGATATAACGTAACATTAGCCTGACCTGACATCGATGATATATTTTTATTTCCACCGGTTGGAAATTACAAAATTGCTGCTTATATCCATAAAATAAAAATTTCGAAATAAAATTGAATTCGGTTCAAAACCATTATTGGAAGTAAAGGTTGAGAAATCTTGCGGTATTTTTCCATAATGAGTTTGTTCTGTGCCGATTCTTCCAACTCTCATGAGCGGCAGTTGATGAAACTTTTAGTAATTATTTTTAAATGTGGACAAGGTTTATTAACTACTTTGATTCTTTGATAATAAGGGATTCGTGGACATATTTGAGAATTATTGTGTTTATTCTAGATATACAGGGTGTACCATGTAAGGCTTTCTGTTTTATATTTGTATTTATAATAAATTTGTCGCAACAATATTTAGGGCCAAACATAAAAAATAAATCGCTGTGAGTGTATTGATTTACATCAATACATATTTTGTAGTTGCCGAAGTATCAACTTAAATCGTTATCAACTTAAATCGTTACGAACGAATGTAAAAAAATCATTATTCGTTTTTAAGAATAAACATTGGAATATAGTTCTGTGGAATTTTTTATTTACACATTTCAAAATACAGTGCAACCTCTTTAATCAGGACAGTTGATGGCAAGGAAGTTTTTCGGATTTTTCGATTTGTCCGGATTATAGAAAAACAGAACTATTCTTATAGGATTTTCTTCTTCTTCTTCTTTCTAATATGGAGGACCATATTAGTAGGCTAATGCCTGTTCATTGCCAACATATCCTCCCCGGATATGCAGGTTTTTGTTTAAATAGGTTACTGTTTAAATGAAATATTTTATCTATAAAAGTAACAGAAAACATAGAATTCCCAACTACAATAGATATATAACTCATCTATTTGTTATTCTTGTAATTTATTTATTAAATAAAATATATTATTCAAAGAGGTAGCAGAAAACATAAATTGAATTAAATTTGTCATAAAAAAGAGATCACATTCGAATGTATCTATTTATTTATTTTCAATTTTGAAATTTTTGTTTGAACTTCAGGGTCAGCTTGATATTTATTATTGATCCTATAATTTTCATTTCGAACAGCATCTTCGAACGTTGGGTGCTTTCTATTCGGCATTTTTGGACCAATCGTTGCGAACTGCACGCGAAACAACTAACAACAAAGTAAACATACGCTGATACACTAACGCGCCTCAACATCTTCTGAATCGTGTCTCAAGTCGTAAATTTCAGACGCGGTGGCTTGCGTGGGGCCGGATTATAGAGATGCGTCCTGACTATTGGTTTTGACATCAGACGTCCGGAGTACTGGATGTCCGGATTTAAATGTGTCCGAATTAGAGTGTTTAAGTATTTACTGAAAATATTTCCATGCATGTTTTAAAATTTTCATGAAACGGAATATTCAGCTAGAAAGTTTTATACGGGACAGCTCAGGATGTTGGATTGTCTTCAGTGTTTACAGTTGTGACAGTTATGATGAAAGTTGATTAACTGATATAGAAAACTACTGTGGCATCAGTGTTCGTTTTCGTTATCGTCGATTTTATTTTGTATACAATCATATGACTTCAATATTAAATCAGTGTTGATTAATCTCATTAAGCGGAACGCTAATGGTTGAGTTACGATGTAGAACTATTCAAAATAAATCAATCCACGAAAATTTGTCTACCTAAAAATTCCATAACGAGGTAATATTTTTGATCTATAATTTCAATGGAATCATTACATCTAGTAACGTCCTACCAGTCTCCAACAGAATGGTAAACATATTGAGTCACACAACAGCTCTGCGGTGATTACCGAGCACGTTCATTTACCATGAATATTCAGTTTTTTTATGTGAATTTATTGAACAATGCCCCATGTTTACGATAATAATTTGATAACATTTTCTCAATTTATCGTGTATCCAGGTGAAACTGCACGGTATGATGGTATACTCGTATATGCCGTATTTTTTGGTGAAACGACTAATGGCGCGGATGCAATTCTTCAATAAGATACAATTATCGGAGTCAATATTTCAATATACAGGATGTTAATGGAAAGTTGCTCCCTTGAATGCTAAGGTTGATAAAGGGATAAACATCTCTTCAGTAACATTAGCCTAACGAAAGAAATAAAAACGGTGAAAGGTTTCCTTGCTTTCACGTATACACGTATACGAAAACAAACAACAAACTCCAGAATATTTTTAAGAAGGTTAATATGAATCTGGCTTTCAAAACTTCTAGGAAAATTAAACAACTTCTAGGAAATACATTCGATAAAACTCCGGACATGCTTATATCGGGTATATATGAAATTAAATGTTTAGATTGCAACAAGTGCTACTTCGAGCGAACAACCAGGAACACTGTCACACGGTATAAAGAACATTCGGAACGACAACATCGATAAATTTGCTGTTGCCAATCACGTTTTAACAACTTGCCACTCAAATTCAGAAAATTCCGTCAAATTTGTTGAAAAATTCCAATGAGTTGTACTTAGGAAAAGGGAAGGGATTGATATGATTACTCAATAAAGATCGAACCCCTATTAACAACTCATTATTCTAACTAATCATCGTATGACTATAAGGGTATGTCAACCCGTTGAATGGTTTCTTTCTGGGTTTTCTCTCCCAATGTGACTATTCTCGAATCTCAGAATAACAATCAACAAAATAGTTCTGAAGATTTTCTCGTTAAGCGTCTGAAGAAGGAGTCTGATATAGACTCCGAAAAGTTACGATATAGTTGTTTGTTCGTTGATGTTGTTTCGTTGTTATTTGTTAGGCAACATTGTTCAATTGATTGCTTCTGACAAATATCTTGTGTTTCTTACGCAGAAGCAAATCACAAAATAATAAATTTTTTATTTTAGAGATATTTTTCAGAGTTTGGGAGAGAAAACCCAGAAAGAAACCATTCAATGATGAATATACCTCCCACAGTATCCTTTAATGATTACTTATGTCAACCCATAAGGTAAATGTCCCAATTATCGACACAATAGCGTGTTCCTCAAAGTGTCTAATACATTTCGACTTCAAAGAATAATTTTATAAGAATGAAATATTCTGCTTCTACTTCTCTCAACCCTCTATTTTGATAAAAGTACAAAAAACGAACATATTGAAAGGGGTAAATATTATAAAAAAAATGAATGGTGTCTCAAAGCAGATGTACCCATTATCGACACCGGAAAAATATGAATTACCAATCATCGACATACATGTGCACCAAATATCGACACTTTGGGAAATCCAGATTTTGGCATCAATAATATGTTTGTATTTAAAGAAATATTGATATATTTAGTGATTTAACAGTTTAAGAATGTTCACAAAAATTAAAAAAACAAGAGATATATAAATTCTCTGCTTAATATGAAAAAATATTTGATGATCTTTGGTTAATCCTTAGAAATTAACGTTTTCACTTCAGATACTTCCTATAAGCCACGTTCATTCAACTTTTAGGCTCGGTAATTCTACTTGTTTCTCCTCTGTCCTAACTCAATTTTCTTTTTTGTCATTTTCAAGGGCTCTCTCATTTGATTCACTATTTTTCGCATTTTGTATGCTTGCTTCACCAAGAACTTGGGCTTCAAAAAGATAATCTATAATCCCCCCATTCTGACCATTCATATCTTGATGTAGCCCACAAACATTTATATCAATGTCGGAGTAATCACGGTCATAACAATCCAGTAGTAAATCTACACCCAAATTATCTTCCCTTACATCCAAGAGAGACGAATTCAGGGAAAAGTGATCTCTATTCTACTCGATTCAAAATTATTATTAGCGTCAGAAGTTGCTTCCGACGGGACACAGTATTTTTCATGTGTGCATTGCAGTCTTCTATAGACATTTTGTAATCATGAGATAACTGGAAACTAAATATGACCAATTATCCCCACATAAATGTGCGTATGATCGACAGTCATGAAAAAATGGATGATTAAATCAAATAAATGGACCACAATCGAATGTCGATCAGTACTGAGAGCAATTTTGAATATTCTATGAGCTGATTATCAAAAGATAACAAAAATTGTTTAATGATTTCTCCATATAATTGATTATTTTTACTTATGGTATGAGTCTCAGCCGTCGACAGAATATTGCACCTTTTATCGACATAGTGTTGAACGTAGTATCGACATCAAAATTTGTTGTGCTTTTATCATGTAATTCGATGGAAAACAGTGTGTCGATAATTGGTACACTGAAAATTGTGGATCTTTTGGGTAGGATAACGAAACAATCGTATCCAGGAAAATGGAGTTAACGTTTCTGAAAGTTAATCAAAAATCATCCTCAGCGACTCAAATATCGACATAGATGTCGATATCTGGGACACAATATGTTTCAGAAGTACCATTTATCGACACACAAATTTCTCATAAAATATGATACACATTAAAATTTTTTTAATAGAACTGAATACAGTTGATCGTCTCAAGTTAATTATTCTTCAAAAAATTAAATTTCACCTTCATTCGTTGAATCTGGGGAGACATAAATGAAGAGTGTGGACTTATCAGAATAGCAAGGAAAACAGTGCTCACTCGATGAAGACCGACAGTCAGCCAATTAACAGCTGATTTTTCACTGAGGATGCTTAAGAGAAATTAATGGTGTGAACAAATTCATTCAAGAAACTATAAACTAGATAATTGTTGAATTAAAATTTGTAAGGAAATTTTCTTCGTCTTGTTTTATGGAAAATAAACCTAAGGTATCGATATTTGGGACACTGTCGATAATTGGGACATTTACCTTACTTGAGCGTAGAAATTGATAGCATGCATTAGTAACGCTTCGTCTTTGAAGATGGATACATTATTTCCGAAACATATGTCAGACGACAAAATTTGTAGTGGACAAGAGTTTATTTATTTTTGTAGTAATTAGCTACAGTTCACCTTATTATATGACCCTCTATACATTTGGTTACAATCCACCAATTTACGTTGGAGTTTTTTACATTTTATAGGCTCGCGATAGCAGAATTTGTGTTCTTTGAATTTCAAAAAACTACCTTTGGTAGAAATATGAGATTTCGGCCATTCGAACTCTTTGACTGGTACGATTGCTATGAATGTAAAGAATTATCTTTCTACATAATATATGTAGTGACTTCCTGCAACTGTATAGTTTATGAGGTTTCTTCACGTTCTTGAATCACTAAACGTATCAATTTAAATTATAAGAAAAATTATATATGTAAATCTGATGTCCGATATACGTCTGATGGAGACAAAATTGTAGGTAATTGTGAGTTGATATGAATACTTTGTCCGAAATTGGATTTACTTTTTCCGAAATTAGTTTTATATTTCCGAAAATGGTTTAACTTATTCCGAAATTGCTTTCACTTTTCCTGAAATTGGTTTTAATTTCTCAGAAATTGGTTTTACGCCGGACCATACGACAACGATTTTCCGTAACGATAAAACGGTGAGGTCCGACTGCACCGATTAATCGAACGTGTGTATGGGAGATTACTGCTATAAATTGGGGCTGATTCTAAGTTGAAGGATTTTCTTAATGTCAAAAACGGTCCTCATCTAGTCAGATTCATATCTTCAAACACGGTTTACTTATTCCTCAAATGAACGCGAATATATACTTACTAACGAAACAAAATCTCTGTTTTTCTTCATTCGAACTTGAAAGGTCATGACTCAGACAGACAAGACGGCACCATAACTATTCCTCAGCCGATGAAATTATAATTAAAAAACACAGCGCGTTTTTCAGTACGACGCTTTTGAACCACGCTCAATATTAACCTAGATAACGTCTCTGAGATTTGTTTTTGTGGGACTCACGTACTGTTGCTTTCGTCTACTTCATTGGTGTCCTGCAAATGAAGTTTGAATTTCAATGTAGATCCTTGTACTCTGGGTGTCCGTTGTTAGATACAAAAGCTCCATTTATAGTATATAATTTCGTTTCGAATGCTTCAATGTCGTCTAGGTTCCTTTATCGTAGTTGTTGTTTTCACATTTTTGATCATTTCATGATGCAAATGCATCAATCAAAAATTCAGTTAATAAAGTCTGAAAATTGTGCACTTGGATATCCTGAATTATTAATTCAACCTGAAATTCTGAATTTACTCGAAAACTATGATCACATCTACTCTGCGCAAGCGCATTCCACTTGAGGCTGCTTAAATCCACGAATGCGAGGACCCTCTCAAGGGAATTCCTAGGGGGTAATAGCATTCTACATCTCAAAAACCCACTCCTCTCAGACGAAAATTGCAGGAGTTAAATAACTTTGCGTCTGTTCATGCGCAGAATGAAAAATGCCTGAAATGGGCAGGCTGAAATTCCAAATTGGCAGGCTGAAATTCATAACTGGCCCATGGTCCACGTTATGGACACTTCACCTCGGAGACTATGCTATTTTCTCGGAAGTGCCTCGCACTCACACAGAATTGGCATGAGGTGGTAATATATGGTATTTCAGTCCCTCTCCAGTCGCTCAACATTCAGACAAATTTTTAAATATATTTAATTCCACACATCATTCATCCACTCATTCAACTGCCACCGTACTTACACGTACTACACGCTCATATTTGTTATTGTTGTTGTTATTAGTTGCGCCTGTAGATATGATAGCGATCGCAATAATCAGATAAAACACGTGTAGGAACCGAACTCGAAAGTAATTAGACTAGTACTTCGGACTCGGGCTCTTTCACCAAAATATGAAAATAACCGAATTCAATTTTTATAAGATAACACGCTTGAATGTAAAATTCTCTGGTCATTTTTATG
Organism: Halyzia sedecimguttata; assembly: GCA_937662695.2. Lineage (NCBI taxonomy): Eukaryota > Metazoa > Arthropoda > Insecta > Coleoptera > Coccinellidae > Halyzia > Halyzia sedecimguttata. The sequence goes on along the minus strand of OW569415.2, from coordinate 36,997,638 downwards.
CACGAGTGTAATTCATTGGAATATTTCAAGAGTAAAGAAATATTGTGTGAGAAATATCGTAGTACTAACGAAGACTATGAATAAAATCATGTTCTTAAACAAATTCAACTGTATTGAGCACTCACTGAAACGCGACATTTTTGAACCTTTTGTAGTTTATCTGTTTGTATTATTTGTGTTGTCAAGGCAACGGGATGTTATCGGATGCAATTTTCGCTCTGCAGTGCAATTACCGCTGTAATTTTTCGATAATTGCATTCTTCTCATGAGAAGTTCTATGCATGAGGGAAATATTCAGTATAATGTTGTACTGATTGGTTGTGTTCAATCAGATGACAAATTTATTGATTTCATTGGATTTCTACTGGAACAAAAAACTTTAAATGACGTTTTGTACGCCCCAAGAGGTAATTATTGGTCGCCTAAGTGCACAAATTATACTCAATCCGATATGTGTTTCCGGAATTTCAAGCAAAATACTTTGTTGAATAATTTTTCTTGCCATGCGATGAAATTTTGCACAAGTCTGCGTGTCTGCCTTTTGTAGCTCAGTTATATTCGATCGGATCAGTATTTTTTAAGCTATTGGCAAACAAAATTTTCGTATTAAATATTTTTTTCTGTACGTAGTCATCCGATCAAATCAAAAATTTGCATTCATATAAGGGTCGTAATTCCAACTCCAACTCAAAATGGCCATAACTCTAATGCCTGTCGGCGGTTTTCTCCCATTAAGGAACATAACCGAGATAATTATTCCTCAAACCTACTCTGCAAATTTCAACTGTCTTACTCATTTCGTTCGGGAGTTATCGTGCTTACGGCCGGGCGGACGGATATAATTGAATTTGACCCCTGATTATTCATGATTGAGTCGAACCTAATGGTTTGAGACCATTTTCTGCCAGAAATTCCAAAAATACAGACATCAGGCCAAAATGATAGCACGCTGTTCCTGGCGGAACAAGCACAGAACTCTTTCAAAAGGCTAACAAATTGTTTCGTTCCACCTAACGAGTGCTGTAGTTCATAATTTCACCTCTTAACTTATGGAACCGAGGAACGATTAAATGTTCGAAGAGATTTAACTGCAATATAAATCGCCGTCTGGCCTCTTAATAAACGTTGATTAGATAGAATTAACCCCAAGGACAGAGATTTCCTTTTTCGTTTTACAGCAGTTCGACCTAGCACACTTGACAAAAGTGTCAGCCTCGCCTGAGAGATTGTCGATTAAATTATACTGTACATTTAATTTCTTACCTAGCATTTGGCATAATAAAATCGATTAGAATGTGTTGAAGGTAAAGGAGGACATAAAATAAATTACATGCTCTAAGTTGAATTCAAATGACCCCCGATTTACGCACCGAATTTCACTGTAACACTTGCATAGGTAATAAATCACTTGCTGTGGTAGATCCTCTGCGATAAAACGAAAAAAGTTTCTCCGGATTTACCATGAAGTCCACACCCTGTGATGTGAATATATTCTGGAAAATATCAGAAACGAGTTCCGGGACACAATGACAACTATGGTATATAAGATTTTGCTCGTTCAGATAGGCAGGCGTTAAAATTTTCTCCGAATGTCTTGGATAGGGAATGCAATCTCGTTCTCGCGAGATCTCGTATTTGCGAGATCTCGGCCTTTTTTAGTGAGACTGATCTCGATCGAAAAATTGGCGAGATCTCGCGAGTTTAACGAGATTGCGCTCGAGCATAAAAACGTCGACAGCGCGCGAACTGACACAGAACTTCAGGAAACATTGACAGCTTTCAGAGAAGCGAGAGAAAGAAGAATAACTACGAATTCGCTGGAATCATTAATCAAAAAGGAAATGAATTTATACGAATTCGGCGGATCAAAAGGCAAACTTTTTCAATTCGCGGATGACTGCTTGAGATCTGTGGTTCCAACAAGTGTCGAATCAGAAAGGGCCTTCTCAGCGGCAGGTTATCTGGCCAGCAAAATAAGAAGCCGATTAGCAGACGATACGTTGGAAGTTTAGTGCTTCCTAAGGAGGTACTTTAAAAATAATTCCTAATAACAATAACCTCCTAACCCTAATATCTATTAATAATAATAACTTAATAATTGCGTGTGACGCAAACTGATTACTGAACAAGCTTTTTATTTTATTAATATTTCTATTAATTTATATTATATTATATTATATTATAATAGATCTCTGAGTAGGTATAGTTTTCTTTAATTTTTAATAATATTTCAATTTTGGTCAACTCTACCACAGAATATTTAATACTCAACTTAGTTACTGAGATTCATTTTTCATTTTAGTTTTTGACTTGTTGTTGTTATTTTATTATTAAAAGACTTTTGTTATATGTTAGAAGAGAAGACTGATTGTTTATTTTATTTCTTATTTGATTAGATACATGATAATTGATAATGTTACACCAAAATTTACTTCTTGAAAGTTTATTGAAAAATGATAGATTATTATTAGCTTCGTCATAACGTAAGAGTTTATAAAAATAATACGTTAAAATAAATGTTTATTTCATAACATCTCTAATCCTTTTTTTTGCTCCTAATGTATTTAAGTATTGTGATCACAATTTGTGATTATTGCAAGAACAAACATACAAAACCGCCAATCTCGCGAGATCTCGAAATTGGTGAGATCTCGCGGTATTCATATTCACAATCTCGAGAGATCTCGCCTGAACCCCAATCTCGCGAGATTGCATTCTCTAGTCTTGGACCTATTATTGGCGGAATATTCCAGCCAACTCTTCGAGTTGGCGGTTTGGCTTTATCTCTCGTTTCTTTTTTTTTAGATTTTCTGAATTTTCCGGTAGATGTTCCAGAATTTTCGGCTGATTGAGGTAAGCATCCACATATCCGCATCGTACGTATCGGACGCATCGCATCAACAGATCGTAGTATTCTTTCAATAGAAATTCACACAAGTGCGTCCACTTGTACGGATCGCTGCAATCGGCTCGTCAGCATTGTCAGCAATGTCGGCAATTCCGACACTGTTGTTACCATAGTTGCGTCGTAGTTTCGTCGGCAAAGCCGTACGCTGCCGATACAGTGGACGCATTGCGAAAAATTAATCCGTTTTGATGCGATGCGTCCGATACGTACAATGCAGATTTGTGGACGCTTACCTTTGTGTTCAATATCTAAGTGGATTCGGATGACACCTGGTTAGGTGGTTGTTGTCTTTGTAGATGTTTGATTTGCCTCCGCTATTTTGAGTATTCTGAAAGCCTTGAAAAAAGGATGATGTATATACCGAAACGTTGGCTTTAAAGTCTTCAAAGTTTTGGTTTATTAGTTTCTTAATAATATACCTCTGGAACCGTGCATGGAAAAACTTTTTGTAAGGGCTGCCGAAAATGTATCGTTCTGATTTATATAAAATTATTATTAAATAAAATAAAAAAAGTTGTAAAAGCACAGACGTCAGGTCAATCTGATTTAGTGCGCTTGATCAAATTCATAACCAGAGCTTTTGAATTAAATTATGTAGGTACTGATATATTTATAGTTCTCGTACTAATTTCGGCAGCTCAGTACTTCAGGTATGCTGCAAACATGTATTATTATTATTATTGAAACGGGGGCTTGGCCCAGCCCTTCAGAACTGCGACTGACATGATATTTTGTTTTATTACGCTACTTATTCAATCCTGAGGACATTGTCAAGGGTGGTAACATACCTAATGACATACATAGGGGCCTTGGCTATCACATCGTGAGGATTTAGAACTGGCTCACCCATATGCAAAATGCTTAGGCTGGCTTCGAAATAGTTTTAACGTTGAAAAGCTTTTAAATCCAAAATCTCATCAAATGACATTAAATATGACCACAAAAAGACAAAAACCGTACCGCATTAAAAAAAAAATCAGATAAAATATTAATTCGTTTGTTGGTCGAAACAAGTGTGTATTTTTTCATGGCAGTAACGACATTTTTCAAAACTGATGTAAATAATATAGATTTCTAAGTTTGAAAGAGAAACCACGATATTCTGAGTACTGCCTTGAAAATAATCAAATTATATGAGTCGTTTTAAGACCGGTGTGAAGTTATCCACATCCACACATACACTCAACTACCAAAAAATGTTCAAATTGAAATATTAATAACTCGATAAGTACTTGGTGAATAATTATGAAATTTGAAAGTGTTGATCATGGATGCCTAAAGAATCGAAATAAAATGTCAAATAATTTGTGTAGCCCCCAGGGGGCGGTGGCTGGGGGCGGTAAAACGAAAAATGCTATAACTCGGAAAATATTGAGTGTTCCACGATGAGCTTTGGATATATTGTCTAGAATGGCGTAAATACAAAGATGTAGTAGGTCCCATAGTTTGTGCGGCACCAGGGGGGCGGCGATCGGGGGCGGTATATCGAAAAATGCCATACCTCGGAAAATATTGAGTGTTCCACGATGAGCTTTGGATATGTCGTCTAGAATAGCGTAAATAAAAAGATGTAGTAGGTCCCATAGTTTGTGCGGCCCCAGGGGGGGCGGCAATCGGAGGCGGTATATCGAAAAATGCCATAACTCGGAAAATATTGAGTGTTCCACGATGAGCTTTGGATATGTCGTCTAGAATGGCGTAAATAAAAATATGTAGTAGGTCCCATAGTTTGTGCGGCCCCAGGGGGGCAGCGATCGGAGGCGGTATATCGAAAAATGCCATAACTCGGAAAATATTGAGTGTTCCACGATGAGCTTTGGATATGTTGTCTGGAATGGCGTAAATACAACGATGTAGTAGGTCCCATAGTTTGTGCGGCCCCAGGGGGGCGGCGATCGCGGGCGGTATATCAAAAAATGCCATAACTCGGAAAATATTGAGTGTTCCACGATGAGCTTTGGATATGTCGTCTAGAATGGCGTAAATAAAAAGATGTAGTAGGTCCCATAGTTTGTGCGGCCCCAGGGGGGCGGCAACCCGAAGGCGGTATATCGAAAAATGCCATAACTCGGAAAATATTGAGTGTTCCACGATGAGCTTTGGATATGTCGTCTAGAATAGCGTAAAAAAAAAATTATATTAGGTCCCATAGTTTGTGCGGCCCCAGGGGGGCAGCGATCGGGGGCGGTATATCGAAAAATGCCATAACTCGGAAAATATTTAGTGTTCCACGATGAGCTTTGGATATGTGGTCGAGAATGGCGTAATTACAAAGATGTAGTAGGTCCCATAGTTTGTGCGGCCCCAGGGGGGCGGCAATCGGGGGCGGTATATCGAAAAATGCGATAACTCGGAAAATATTGAGTGTTCCACGATGAGCTTTGGATATGTTGTCTGGAATGGCGTAAATACGAAGATGTAGTAGGTCCCATAGTTTGTGCGGCCCCAGGGGGGCGGCGATCGGGGTCGGTATATCAAAAAATGCCATAACTCGGAAAATATTGAGTGTTCCACGATGAGCTTTGGATATGTCGTCTAGAATGGCGTAAATAAAAATATGTAGTAGGTCCCATAGTTTGTGCGGCCTCAGGGGGGCGGCGATCGGGGGTGGTATATCGAAAAATGCCATAACTCGGAAAATATTGAGTGTTCCACGATGAGCTTTGGATATGTGGTCGGGAATGGCGTAATTACAAAGATGTAGTAGGTCCCATAGTTTGTGCGGTCCCAGGGGGGTGGCGATCGGGGGCGGTATATCGAAAAATGTGATAACTCGGAAAATATTGAGTGTTCCACGATGAGCTTTGGATATGTCGTCAAGAATGGCGTAAATAAAAAGATGTAGTAGGTCCCATAGTTTGTGCGGCCCAAGGGGGGCGGCGATCTGGGGCGGTATATCGAAAAATGCCATAACTCGGAAAATATTGAGTGTTCCACGATGAGCTTTGGATATGTGGTCGACAATGGCGTAATTAAAAAGATGTAGTAGGTCCCAAAGTTTCTGCGGCCCCAGGAGGGCGGCGATCGGGGTTGGTATATCGAAAAATGCCATAACTCAGAAAATATTGAGTGTTCCACGATGAGCTTTGGATATGTGGTCGACAATGGCTTAATTACAAAGATGCAGTAGGTCCCATAGTTTGTGCGGCACCAGGGGGGCGGCAATCGGGGGCGGTATATCGAAAAATGCTATCGCATTTTTCGATATTTTCCGAGTTATCACTCGGAAAATATTGAGTGTTCCACGATGAGCTTTGGATATGTTGTCTGGAATGGCGTAAATACAAAGATGTAGTAGGTCCCATAGTTTGTGCGGCCCCAGGGGGGCGGCAATCGGGGGCGGTATATCGAAAAATGCCATAACTCGGAAAATATTGAGTGTTCCACGATGAGCTTTGGATATGTTGTCTTTGTATTTACGCCATTCCAGACAACATATCCAAAGCTCATCGTGGAACACTCAATATTTTCCGAGTTATGGCATTTTTCGATATACGGCCCCCGATCGCCGCCCCCTGGTGCAGCACAAACTATGGGACCTACTACATCTTTGTATTTACGCCATTCCAGACAACATATCCAAAGCTCATCGTGGAACACTCAATATTTTACGAGTTATCGCATTTTTCGATATACCGCCCCCGATTGCCGCCCCCCTGGGACCGCACAAACTATGGGTCCTACTACATCTTTGTTTTTACGCCATTCTCGACCACATATCCAAAGCTCATCGTGGAACACTCAATATTTTCCGAGTTATGGCATTTTTCGATATACCGCCTCCGATCGCCGCCCCCCTGGGACCGCACAAACTATGGGACTTAGTACATCTTTGTATTTACGCCATTCCAGACAACATATCCAAAACTCATCGTGGAACACTCAATATTTTCCGAGTTATCGCATTTTTCGTTATACCGCCCCCCTGGGGCCGCACAAACTATGGGACCTACTACATCTTTGTAATTACGCCATTCTCGACCACATATCCAAAGCTAATCGTGGAACACTCAATATTTTCCGAGTTACGGCATTTTTCGATATACCGCCCCCGATCGCCGCCCCCCTGGGGCCGCACAAACTATGGGACCTACTACATCTTTGTATTCACGCCATTCTAGACAATATATCCAAAGCTCATCGTGGAACACTCAAAATTTCCGAGTTATAGCATTTTTCGTTTTACTGCCCCCAGCCACCGCCCCCTGGGGACTACACAAATTATTTGACATTTTATTTCGATTCTTTAGGCATCCATGAGCAACACTTTCAAATTTCATCATCATTCACCAAGTACTTATCGAGTTATTAATATTTCAATTTGAAAATTTTTTGGTCTTTGAGTGTATGTGTGGATGTGGATAACTTCACACCGGTCGTTTTAAGGAATTGCGGAAAGCAAACAACCCCACCAAATTTATTTATCGAAATCGGACCACGGATTCTCAAGTTATGGATATCGGAAATGCGGAAACATTCATGAATCTCCCTGTATATCCGAAACTAACTGCCTTTGGATTCAAAAGAGGCAATTTTTCTTAAAGGCCTGGATGACCTGCATTTACCACTAGGCTATGGCCAACTAGTCATGTAACACCCTGTATATAAATATATATTCTTTTTCACTTCGTGCCCTCAGCAAAAAAAACTTATCTCCCCGTTAGTGTTGTGATTTATGAAAATTGAAATTGTTAACGAAATATGCTGAAATATTGAATATTGAAGGGCATCTTTTTCTTCATCATCGCTTCTTCCTTCAACACGCAGAGAAGTTTCTCCAAGGTACCCAAAACCCAATCTTACAATAAAGCATGTGTATGAAAAAAGTGTTAGTGTAACGGGGTACCATAGAATGCGATATATGATACTAGAGCTTAGGAAGTTAACCTCAGCAAAAAAACCCTTGTCACCCCATTAGTGTTGTGATTTACAAACACAAACAAAATATGCTGAAATATTGAATATTAAAGGGCATCTTTTTCTTTACTCTCGATTATTCCTTCAACAAGCAGAGAGGTTTATCCAAGGTACCCGAAACTAAATCTGCTAAAGGAAAAGACAAAAGGAAAAAACGAAAAAATTAAAATGGGAAAGCCCTGTGGACAGGAGCATTGGGGCTCTCGTTCAAACTTTGACAAATCATATATCCGAAAATATTGGTTTCTCAGGGTTGGGAATGATATCAATGGATTATTATGATAAAACTGCATCACGAAAGAAATTAGATCCCCTTAGCATCTTATCTTTATGTGATGGTCCAATTATGGCTACAAGTCTTTCAAAATTATCAGGAGTCATTCTGAATAATTGACTAAATGAACTAGCCAGTTTTATTTATGAAACAAATCGAATGTAATCAGTTCAGAGAGAAATCAAACCAGAATACTTATGTAGGAAATCTTAAATTAATAGTGTTACTAAGGTATGACTACCTGTACATTATTTGGAAACCCCGTTCTAAATCTTCCATAATTATAGAATGACTCGTAAATTATGCTCGACTTCCTTGCACTATTCATTTTCGACTCACTAACCAAAAAACTATGCCTATCAACTCAGCGAATCCAAATTTCAAATTTTTTACATGCGAACATCAACCAAACTGTTCAGAAATACACTTTCAATTTCGTTTGACATTAATGACGTTCACCTTTCTAACTTGACCAAACGACAGTTACCGCAAACAGTAACCAGTTAGTTGAACGAAAGTAGGGCTTACGAGTAACGAACTAGAAATAAATTTGACAAGTCTGTTATAGGTTGGTAAGATGAACACAAATAGAACACAGACAGATATAATTCGCATTCTGTGAACACATAGAAGTACGATGTCTTATTGAAATTTTGAAAAATCCTTCCTCGGAAAGTATTAGCTAGTTTGAGTTGAAAATTATGTCAATGGATTGCTATGATGAAACTGCATCTTTAAAAAAATTGAATTTGAAATATGTAATTTGAAAAAAAAATTGGTTCAAGCCCTGTGGACAGGAGCTTAGGCGCTCTTGTTCAAACTTTTACAAATCATATCTCCGAAGTATTGGTTTTCTGAGTTAGGAATGAAATCAATGGTTTCTCATGATAGAACTTCATCATCAAATAAATTAAATTCAAACATCATAAAATAATTTAAATTCAACAAGAGTGCCAGAAATCATTAATCCAAAACAAACAGACCAATTTTACCCAATAACAAACTTATCCGAGATAAAATTTTGAAAAATCATATCTCCGAAAGTATCAGATAGTTTGAGTTGAAAATGATATCGATGGATTCTTATGCTAAAATTTGCATCTTAAAAAAAATCGAATTTGATATTTGTAATTTAAAAAAAAAAAATTTTCCTACTCTGAAAATTTCAACTGCCTAGCTCAATCCGTTCGAGAGCTATCGTGTTAACGGAAGGCCAGCTGGACCGGCCGCACACAATCGATTTTCACCACGGATTCTTGGTCAGTGAGTAAAATCACATCGTTCAAGACCATTTCCATCAAAAAAATCGAAAATTGAAGACATTTGGGCAAATTGATAAGCACTCTGTTCCGAGGAACAAGAGCGTCAAAAAATATTTCCGTTATTCCGAATTATGCCGATTTTGCCCAATGAAGAACTTAACGGAGATATTTATCTCCCAAACCTACCCTGAAATTTCAACTGTCTAGCTCATTTCATTCGAGAGTTATCGTGTTAACGGACGTCCGGACAGAATCGATTTTGACCACAGTTTCTTGATCAGTTAGTCGAACCCAATCGTCCATTTTCATCCAAAATTTCGAAAATTACATTGGGTCAATTGACAAGCACTCTGTTCCGTGGAACAAGAGCGCCGAAAATGGAATATTCCATGTTTTGTAGATGTAAAACGAAACACTACCCTAATAACAACACCATGGGCTAGAATATCCGTTATCCGATAAGTTTAATTAGTTCCAGAGGAACAGACGGTTGTTAGATCCGTATGGATTCTAAATATTCGTGTCATCGATTGGAATTATGTTCAATAAACAATTACATACCCATGCAAAATGTGTGAATCGAAGAGAATCCCACTTTTAAGCACACATTCGATGTAGCAGTACCTCTAGACATTTAATATTCTTGTATCAGATTTCGCGCAGTGCTCGCTCGTGTATGTGGCCTCACAAGTATTTAGCCACTAATTAGATATGTAGACTGGTAATAAATTCTCATAAAAAAACCATTCCTACGATATTTAACACTTCTTGGTTTACTTTCCCTGTCATAAGCTGTTTGAAGGCATGCCTATATGACAATAATAAAAGTTTGTCATTACCACCAAGCAATGGGCAGATATGCAAAGCGAAAAGATCTATACATCAATTATGCGAAAGTGGTATATAAAACTGTGATTAAGCGTTGTTCAAATCGATTGAGAGTTCATGACGCGGAAAGAACCACGGAGTAAAGGCCGTGTTACGACCTGGAGAAAAGGTGGCTACTTGAAAGCGGTCTATATTTAATTGGTCATAATTCGAGTTTTCGACGTCGACATTATTACTGAATTTAGATTACGAAATAATAGTTTTTCAGAATTCATGAATGATTTGAGATGGTCCAGTCATAGTAGAGAAGTTTGTGATGGTAAATGCTACAGAAATGAAATTTGACATCTTAAGACTTGTTCGCTGATGTAGGTACCTATCCATCAGCGAACATGTCTTAAGATGTCAAATTTCATTTCTGTAGCATTTACCATCACAAACTTCTCTACTATGACTATATAAAAATTAAAAAAAATTGTTCAAGGGCTGACGCGGAGTCAGTAGCTTTTGCGCGCATGTTCCATTGTCAATTCGCGCCTCATACGAAGTTAATCGAGCATAGTTTCTAAAATATAAAATTTTTCAACAAAGCTGAAAAAAATTGAAATTTAACCTTAAAGCAACATAATTACTATTACTATTACTTCCATTGGACACTCTCAATAGAATATACTATCGATATAGACCGTTTTCTCAGCTTTTATAAGATATTAGCTGCCCGCCCCGGCTTCGCACGGTTGAAATGCTGATACTAAATATACTACAGAATTTTTTTATATACAATGTTCACAGCATTTTTGTCGTTAGACAATACAAACATGTTTTCTTCAGAGGTTACTCTTGAAAGAGCGACATATAATTGGCCATGTGAAAAACACTCAACGCTCAAATATAAGCCTGTAGCGTTGAAAGTTGGACCCTGCGATTTATTAATGGTCATTGCAAAATATATCTTTATCGGAAATTATAGGCGTTTAAATTGGATCACTAAATCCGATGGTATCAGAGGAATTTGGGGAATCAATACATCTATCCTGGCTGAGGCAAGCCTCATGCTCTACAGATGATTCTCTGGCTCTCTGTATTCGATTTCTATCCCTATCCTGGCTGTGCCGGCCCCCCGGTCGGTACCACCGCAACCGCTGTCCCTGCGCATTTTAAATCTGCGATATCTGCGAAAATAGTCATTTAAATTATATGCTGTAAAGGGCCATATTGATCAATATTAAATGCACAATGCATTTGAGGTACTTAATTGGATATGGATCAATGCTGTATTGCTTAAAATACCTTCGTAATCAAGCCATTATTTCTCGTAGAATGTTAAGGATAAAAAGTGGTGATTGTGGGTTATCCTTAAGAGATAGACATATACCATCACTGATTTTTCTGTAGACCTTTTTAAGGTGTACCATACTGTACTACATTATTTCGATCTATCTCGTAGGGTTCAGCCAGCGTTTGGATGTAAGCGCAAAAAAATGTGTTTATTTACGACATCACATTAGAAACCTCTAAAATTATCAGTATTTCTCTAATATATTATGCATGTATTATACATATAAACCTTCCTATTGAATCACTCTATCTACTAAAAAATACCGCATCGAAATCCTTCACGTAGTTTTAAAGATCTTAGCATACATAGGAACAGACAGACAGCGGGAAGCGACTTTGTTTTATACTATGTAAGGATGAATGCATTTCGTACCATATTAATGACAGACTTGATTACTGATAGAATCGTCTATCAACAAAGAGGATTTGTATATTTTCAGTTATAGAGGAAATAACAACAAAAATTCAGATGTGTATAACTCCAAAACCATTTGGCCGATTATACCTATTAATTAACTCAAATGTCGTAGTCGGATGCGCAACCTGCTATCTCTTTCCGTTCTCAACTAATCGTGAGATACATACGTATCATACATTCCTCTCAAAAGTCTTCACATCGATATTCCACTACTGGTTCCCAAGTATTAATTCTATCGGATCTGTATTTTTCGAGTTATCGAGAAAATAATATTCCAGTGGGTATTACTCCGAAACCATTGGGCTGATTAGGCCCAATAACGAACTTAACTGTCCCACTCGGATGCGCATCCTACCCTGAAAATTGCAAATGGCTATAGAACTCACCCAAGGCTGCTCGGATCTCCAGCAAAACATATCCGATCGCGTTCAAATTTGGAACTTGGCTGCAAAGTTAGGTATCGAAGAATCTTGCGAAATTTCAGCGATGTCGGACGAATAGTTTCGGATATATAAAATGTTTCCAATGAGTTTTTCAAAATTTTCTAGGGATATGATTCTCACGAAACTAAGTTTCAATTTGATCGAATCTGTATTGAAAACAAAATTTGTACTCGGAAACCGCTGGGCCGACTATGTCCATTAACGAACTTCTCCGTCGCTTTAAGCTTGAAAATTTTAAGTCGCTACCTCTTTCCGTTCTCACGTTATCGTGACATCGGCCGGCCGGACGGCCTGACAAATTTGACCTCGAATTCTTCATCAGTGAGTCGAACCTAATCCTTTGAGACCATTCCGGCAAAAAATTCGAAAGCTACATACAAAAAGGCACTGTTCTCAAGAACATGCTCGCAAAAATATTATGTATCTTAGAAACTATCCGTCCGATATTGCTGAAATTTATTGCAAGTTCCAAATTTGAAAACCATCGGATTCATATTGTAGGAGTTATTGAAGAAATACTGGAAACCAAAGAGCGTTGGTTCAGTTTCTGGATGGATGACCGTTACCACGTCAACTTGCGAAAGGAAAGAGATGTGCGACGTCGGACGTGCAATTTTCAGGGTAGGTTGAGCATCCGAATGCCGACGCGCATATTTTTGCGAAATTTCATGAGAATCGTATCAAAGAAATTAAAAAGAAAATTATCTTTCAGTAATCATCCTTTAGAATCCATTCAAATTCCGCACATACTTTCGGCCACCATTTTGTAATCGAGTAATGAATTTCAGCTGCATCAACCTTTGTACGGTGCGTGAATAGACAATGGAACATGCCTCCAAAACCTCCTGATTTTACGTCAGTGCTTTTCAGCATCTTTTGGCGCTCTTGTTCCTCGGAACAGAGTGCTTATCAATTTGCCAAATGTCTGTAATTTTGGAATTTTTGGCTGAAATTGGTCTTAAACGATTTGGTTTGACTCACTGATCAAGATTCCATGGTCAAAATTGATTCTGTCCTGCCGTCTCGAACGAAATGAGCTAGGCAGTTGAAATTTTCAGAGTAGGTTTAGGAGGTAATTATCTCGGCTACGTTCGTTATTGGGCAAAATCGACCTGGTGGTTTCGGAGTAACAAAAAAGATATTTTTTACATTACAAATTTCAAATTCTTTTTTTTAATGCAGTTTCATCATGAGAATCCATTGATGTAATTCTCAACTCTAACAAACTAATACTTCCGGAGATATGATTTTTCAAAATTTCAAACATTATTCTCAATTCTATATGGTTTCATAGAATAGGTACTCTAATTATAATTTCCTGATGTATATAAATCCAACATGAGATGAGTCATAGACCTATAATTTAATTACGAAAATTATTGAGAATTGACGCACAGAAGCCAATATGAAAAAGTGGGAAGGCCCTGTGGACAGGAGCTTCGGCGCTCTTGTTCAAACTTTGACCAATCATAACTCCGAAAGTATTGGTTTCTCCGAGTTGGGAATTACATCGATGGATTCTTATTTAATTTATTTTATTTTATGATGCAGTTCTGTCATAAGATTCCATTGATATCATTCCCAACTTTGATAAACCAATACTTTCGGAGATATAATTTGTCAAAGTTTGAACAAGAGCGCCAAAGCTCCTGTCCACAGGGCTTGAACCAATTTTTTTGTAAATACAATCTCTCATTGTAGATTGGAGGGAAATCTTTCAAACTCCATTTAATATTGCAGGTAATTCTATCAGTTCCATCTATATATGATAGCAAATTCCAAGTAGTTACTTGAATTTGACTACTAATTTCTCAATAAAATAATATCATCTTAAGATGGATGGTTCAGCACTCCCCAATCACTTCCTTTCTTCACGACCGCCGTATCACTGACATTTCGACTATTGCGAAAGTTTTGCAGCAACGTAGTTAACATTTATCCGGTAAAAAGTTTCACCCACATAGCCAGCTAGCGTTTTACGTTTCGCAAAATGATCGGATATTCTGTTGTTCCAGAGGAACAAGTAAAAGTGAAAAAGATGGTGAAGCCAAGTTCGAAGCGATCTCAAGGTGAGTTACCGGGATCTGCGAAGAATACCGTTGACTGAGATAACTGAAATGAGTGTTATGAATATTTTTGCATAATTCCGTAATCGCTAGATTGTAGCTATTTGTTTACGCTATTCTATACGTTTTTTCTTCAATTCAACGGGTTTCCAACTGTTAATCTCGTATGGTTTCGATTTTATTATCATGAACTGGAGGTCGTAAGTGCATTTGTTGGTTCGCTACTGGAAATATCTTCTTGATACATTGGACATCGTTCTCGTCATATTAACTCTAGTCAACAAATGCTTTTTAGGTAAAATTTTTTGCGTATTTTCTGAAAATTATGATTGAAGTGTCATTCAATTCGAAATCGCATGTATGTAGTATTTGAGAAAATGCTAAGGCCGCTCGCAAAAAGCGCAATAGTTATAAACAATTGAGTGGAAAAAAAGGGAGTTTGGTTTTTCGCCAATATCTCAAAAAATTATTTGAGATAATTGGATAATTCCAATTCGAAAAAAGATTCAAAAAGTGGAGGAAATTTCCTTAAATTCACAACTTCCGGAACTGTAGGACAAATATTTATAATTTTCCCAGAGAGTTGCAAAAAATATGCCCGAAAACGGGTACTACGGCTTGCGCAAGCCTCGCCCCCTTCGCACCTTTAATGAATAAATATTATTTAAATTTATTTAATATGTAAATAAAAAATTGAAAAAATTCAAGCGCCTGCAGAATAGATCAATGAACAATAATACGTGGTCCAAAAATTTTTATTGGGACTTTTCAATTAGTCATCTTAGTTAATTAACAATATTTTGCAGCACGAACATTAACATTGAAAGTGCGATCATTGTTGAACTATTAATCTGAGAATATTTTCCTTTCGTGTAGCTATTTTCCAAAGGTCTTAGAATAGATTCCCATTGGAAAAATTAAAAAATTAAATTTTCGTTTCGATATTAACAATTTACTCAAGTGGAAAATTTCGTTTCTTTTGCAGTTGAATAACGTGGCATCGCGTTACCATTTTGCCCAAATGTCTGTAATTTTCCAATTTTTTGCCGAAAATGGTCTTAAACGATTGGGTTCGACTCCCTGATCAAGAATTCGAGGTCAAATTTAATTCTGTCCGACCGGCCAGCTGTCCGTTGCCACGATAACTTGAGAACGGAAAGAGATATTGACGAATTTTCAGGGTAGATGGAGCATCTCAATACGTCGGACAAGTTCGTTAATGGGCATAATCGGCCCAATGGTTTTATAGTAATAATTATGTTTTCAACCAATACAAGTCCGATCGAATTGAAACTTGGTGAGTAGTTGTAGAATGCTTAACTAGGTTTGTGAAATTTTGTGAGAATCGTAAAACTAGGAAATTTTAAAAAAATTATCAAAAAATATTATTTGTGTACGATAACCTGAGAACGGAAATAGATAGCGATTTGAAATTTTCGGGTAAGGTTGTGTATCTGAATGGGACATTTCAGTTTATTTATAGGCATAATCCGCCAAACGGTTTTGGAGTTATACCCATCTGAAATTTGGTTCTTATTTCTTCAATAACTCGAAAAATTCAAAACCGATCCAATTCAAACATGGTTATCAGTTGTAGAATGCCAACGCGAATATTCTTGCAAAATGTTGTGAGGATCGTATAACTCAAAAATAAAAAAAAAACATTGAAGAAAGTTCTATATATTTATCTGTTCCGAGGAACAAGAGCGCCAAAAATCAACAGTTTGTGTGTTGTGCTAGTGAAGAACTGTATTCGAAGGGAAACTTTATGTAGAATCACATGATGTTAACGACGAATAGATATTTTAAGTGCAGGGTGTTTTATTACACCCCAAGGTAAAAATCAAAATTTCTGAGTCCTGGTCTGCACTTTTCCGGTATGGTTTATTTGAACCTTTCGATGGCTTGAAATGATAATACCTGCCAAATTTGTTTGACGGTTCGCTCTTGAAATGATTAACATTCAAAAACTCGATCGTGAAAGTGTAAAGTCATCTATGTATTTCGAAAATTTTAAATGGGCCCCAAGTTTCAGACAGAGTATAAGATTTACTGGGCAACCTTCATTTAATACTCATATTTTATCGGAATCTCAAATTGCGTTATTTTTCTTTGATATCTATACGTCCTACCTTTATTAATACAATACGATATTTCACTAGAACGTGGCTATAAAATAATGTTTTGATGGCATAATTTCGGCGATATCTGACGGATAGTCAATGAGACATATAATTTTTTCGAATTTTCTAGTTATACGGTCCTCATGAAAGTTGGCATAAGTCTTCGTGATTTTAATGATTTTCAATTTGATCAGATCAGTATTTTTCGACTTATTTGGAAAACCAAATTTCAGGTGGCTATAGCTCCGAAACAACTCAACTTATTTTGTCCATTAACGAACTTAGCCGAGATATTTATGCCCCAAACCTACCTTGCAAATTTCAACTCTATAACTCTAACATTTCGTTGGAGAATTATCGTGCTTGCGGACGGCCGGTTAGACGGACAGAATATGTATTATTCTGTCTTTCAAACCATAGTTTGACCTACGATTCTTCATCAGTGAGTCGAACTAAAAGTTTAGGAACATTTTCGGCAAAAAATTCCAAAGATACAGACATTTGGGTGGAATGATTGGACCGATAGGGGAAACAAGAGCGCCAAAAATAAATGCAAAGGAAACAAATTTCTTTTTCTTCCATCGTGGGAAAAGTGACACTATTTTGACCTGTTTTATATGAGCAAAGCTCAACATTCTAGAATAGTGGGCAGTTGCTAAGCAATTAGAAAATAACAGTGCGGTAATATTCTTACCGCACTGCTGTAGCGTGCGGTAATGTTACAAATGGATTATTACAATAAAATGAAACAAAGTATGGTTTTAATATTTGTATTGATAAAGTTGTTATAAAAGAAATAAAAGAAACATCTAATTTATAACGATATTCTTGAACACAAATTAATTGTTGTTAATATTTACATTTATTGTACAGTTTGTACAATTTGTAAATTTTACTGGAGGGCAACGAGAATTTATAGACGTTGAAGTTGCATGGCTAATTGTTTGGTTTATCTCGTTTCGATCGATTATATTTTATGTATTTTAAGTAATACTATTTTATCTATATCTACTTACTTTCGTCAATAAAAATATGTCATCTGGGGCCTCTAAAATGAATTTCTGAACTTTCGGTTTGTATCCTGTAGCTTGACGTTTTAAAAATGCTCTCAGTTTTTGGTACTGGGCAATATTAATATTATTTTTAACAGACGAATCATGGAATAATGTGCCCACAACGTCGAAGATTTCATTGTTTTAGCCAATTCAGCAACATATGCCATCAGTACATTCTCAGAAAAGGATACACTGTTGTTCAAAAATCCATGGAGTACATACTTCTCTCTGGATTTCGCCGGAAGTAAATTAAGTGAAGCCGCGTTCGCGGCTTCTACTAGTTCAGGAGGTGTGCAAGGTAACAAATAATCACTATCAGTGTTCATGTTTATTAATTCATTTTTAATTCCTTATAAAATACAACGAATCAAACAAAACCAGCTTGAAAATTACTTTACTTTTGTCATAACGAAGTAATTTCCATGGTTACCACTTCTATATTTCAATATGAACTTAGAGAAACCTATTTAAACTTACTTGATTACATCTTGAATTAAATATTTTTTAATAAATTTTTTAAATGTGAATCAACAATCCAAGAAAAAATAGTATGTATAATTCGTGGGAAAAGCATATTCCCAAACTCCTGTGTTACCAGACTCGTCGCTACGCTCCTCGTCTGGAAATTATCACAGTCGTTTGGGAATATTATGCTTTTCCCACTAATTATACAATATACTATTATCAGAATTGTGTAATATTGGCACCGGAAAATAATATCTGAGTGGAACCACTGTTCTAGCTGATTATTCAAAAAACTTCATAGTCTTTTCACGGACATGATTCATAAATGCGTTTATTACATTCCATAGTCATTATATTATTCAGCAGAAAATCTGTGGGTAATTTCCAATATCTAGGCGGAAATTATCAATCAGTATTAACATTCCTGTGAACCCTTGACTAGGCATCATTCTTTCAATTTTCTGTTGTGAACGAATTCATCGGTGGAATTGTTTTTGATTTACGTTCGTGTGTGTAATTTTCTTTGGATATTTGGGGAACCTCCAGTTCTTTTTGTTAATACCAACTGCAGTGGAGGAAGTCGGGCACAATTTATTAATTTCTGGAAGTTAGCTGGTTAGCTCGCTGAATCCTGTAAGTATTTGGGGACTAGGCATTGAAGTTGGTATTGTATTGACAGATTGAAAAGCTATTTGATACGCATGGTTAAAATTGTAATGAAGAATAGCCTACATTAACAATATTTTCGAAAAGGTTATTTCGGTGGCATCTGTAGGTCTGGTGAACTTACAAATTTTCTCATTATTTCAACCGCAAATTAATGTTGCTTGCTTGAGATAAATAGATATTAATAAAAAAAACAAAGGGTACTCAGTATGCAAAATCCCGTTGTTAATCATCCCAAATCATTTCGACTAATTATAATACATATTGGACTTTTCCGAATTCAAAATTTTCTGTTAGGAAATTACAATACACATTTTTGGCGCTCTAGTTCCTCGGAGTTCCACTGAGTGCTTATCAATTTGCCCAAATGTCTGTAATTTTCGAGTTTTTGGCTGAAAATGGTCTCAAACGATTTGGTTCGACTCACTGATCAAGAATCCGAGGTCGAAATCGATTCTGTCCGGCCGGCCGTAGGCACGATAACTCTCGAACGAAAGAAGTTAGAGGATTGAAATTGGCAAGGTGGGTTTGGAGCGTAAATATCTCAGACAAGTTCGTTAATGGGCGAAATCCATCAAGCGGTTTCAGAGTTATAGCCGATTTTACTAAAACACATTTTTTATGAATATTTCCGAAACCGATCACTCGGTCTATCTGAAATTTAGCATCAAATTGTAGAATCTTGACCTTTATACGCATGTGAAGTTCTGTATTGACCAGGGTACCGCAAAGTGTCAAAAAAAGATTTTCAAAATTTAAAAAAAAAAATTCTACAATAACTCTCGAACGGAATGAGCTAGGCAGTTGAAATTTTCAGAGTAGGTTAGGGAGATGAATATCTCGGTTAAGTTCGTTATTGGGCAAAATAGGCCAGATGGTTTCGGAGTAACGAAAAAAAAATTTTTTTTTTTAATAACAAATTTCAAATTCAATTTTCATTTAAGATGCAGTTTCACCATGAAAATCCATAAAAATGTCATTTTTAACTCCAACTATCTAATGCTTCCGGAGATATGATTTTTCGAAATTTCAATAATGAATCGTACTTCTATGTTTTCACAGAATGCTAAATTATTCTATCTATGATTTATTATACGATCTGTCTTCATACTTGTACATGTCATCCTGTTCTATAAGAGAAAGTCAAATTCATTTCAGCTATTTTAATTTGATTTCTTCCATGGTGCAGTTCTTATTCTCAGATTGCTCATTCAATCTTGAGAATAAATTATTATTTGAATTGAATTTCCTTTATGATGCAGTTCTATCATAAGAATACATTGATATAATTCTCAACTCTGAGAAACCAATACTATAGGAGATATAATTTGTCTGTTTGAACTAGAGAATTATTAAAATTGCTTCTGCGTTAGAAACACTAGATGTTGCCTAATGAACAATAACGAAACAACATCAACGATAAAACAACTGTTTTGCAATACTTTTGGCGCTCTTGTTCCTCGGACCAGAGTGCTTATCAATTGGCCCAAATGTCTGTAATTTTCATATTTTTCGATGAAAATGGTCTTTAACGATTTCGTTCGACTCACTGAGCAAGAATCCGCGGTCGAAATTCATTCTGTCCGGCCGGGCTGGCCGGCCGTAGGCACGATAACTCTCGAACGGAATGAGCTAGACAGTTGACATTTTCAGAGTAGGTTTGGGAGATAAATATCTTAGCGTAAATAAGTTCGTTATTGGGCAAAATCGGACAGATGGTTTTAGAGTAACGGAAAAAAAAAATTTTTTTTACATAACAATTTCCAAATTTTTTCAATATGTAGTTTTAACATAAGAATCCATTGATATCATTTTCAACTCTAACAAGCTAATAGTTCCGGAGATATGATTTCTCAAAATTTCGATATTAAATCGTATTTCTACGTTTTCACAGAATGATATAATTATTCTATGTATAAATTGTTATAATGTCAACTCATTTTCCTGAGACATGACATTGTCTAATTCATTTCAACAATCGTAGAATTATGAGAATCATTATATGATATCATACTTTTTGTTGGTTGATATTGCCATGCCGATGGTCAATCCATATGATGATGGGAATGGTAATGGTAAGTTAATAATATTGTGTTCAGAATATCTCCAGTATAAACAAAACTGGAATAGTGGTGTATTGGAGTATTGGAGTGGATTTGAGGAAAGAATATAATATATTCTTTCCTCAAATCATGATGAACGATAATATATTATATTATCGTTCATCATAGAATTGAGGAATGAATATCTCGGATGAGTTCGTTGTTGGGTAGAATTTGTCTATTGGTTTTGGATTGATAATTTTTGGCACTCTTGTTGAATTTAAATTCTTCTATGATGTTTGAATTCAATTTATGCTAAGATGAAGTTATTTCATAAGAATCCATTGATATAATTCCCAACTCTGAAAAACCAATACTTTCGGAGATATAATTTGTCTGTTTGAACAAGAGCGCCAGAAAGCTCCTGTCCACAGGGCTTGAACCAATTTTTATAAGATAATTTTTGAAGCTTTTTTTTTAAACGAAATTTTTTTTAAATCTAATTTCTTTCATGATGCATTTCTATCATAGGAATCCATTGATATAATTCCCAACTCTGAGAATAGTTTCGTATTGAAATAGAGGACTACTTTAATATTTGACTAATAGATAAGAATAGTTAACTATTCGAATAAAATACCAAACGAACATTTGAATACATTTATTCGAAAATTCCGAGCCTGACTTTGGATCCACATTCACTCAGTCTATCCTTTAGCATTGCGGATTCATAATGTTAACAAGGACTTTTATTATTCAATACCACATAATATTATGCGAGTATTGAAGATCGTTTGCATATTGAGGTATTATTTTTCCAGTGCCTATTCAAATCACCAAGTTGTTCAACTCGAATAGAATGGAAAAACTTCAAGAATTACCTCTTTGTGGTTACGTTTTACTTCTGTGAGATCAAAGTTGATAATGTCACAAGGATGTGGTCAGATTGTCTTACAGTTCTTGAAGTCGCCCCACATCCAAACATAAATAGGAAAGTGTATCTAATGATTATTTATCGTGTAATTTATTTACTGCTTTGTGGAAAGAGAAGAAAGTCATTCAAATTCTTGTTATTTTGTAGTCTATAAAATTGAAAAGAGTTAAACCCATGACTGTTTAAATGGCAAAAACTACTTTCAATAAATTAATGAATTACTGAGAAACGAGGATCTTCTCTTTGAAATTAGTATTGCTTAGAGGCTTAGAGGATGAAGAAGTAATAGAAAAGACCGGCCACAGTAATTGGACAACAGAATATCAAGAGGAGAAACAAACCTACAAAAAATTACAAAAAAAAGTGACTGAAACAAGATCTGAACATTAATTAAAACGTTTCGGAATTTTGATGGCGGGGACAGGCCAATATTACGGAATATACTTGTTAAAAACAAAATATTTTCAAGAGACCAATACTAAACACAGTTTGGATATAAGTTTGTTCCGCTATCTGTCAGATTCCGCTGGTAATAAAATCGTGAAAAATATTTCTCCTTCCAACTCTTTTAAAAATTGAATAATTACCTACCGGTTTGTTTTTTGCTGACTAGACAAATAAGTGTCAGCACGAATACGATTATAACTAGAAAATTTTATTTGAACTTGGTTTTTACACATTTCTTCGAATTTCGAATCTGTGATCGTAGAAAATAATTAAGTGGTGCTGAAATTGAACTTACGATGAATACTCGTGAAAAAATGTTATTTCAATCAAAAATTCAGCTTCAAATTGACATTTTGCGGCAAGATTTTCTTTCTTGGGATTCTCAGATGTGAATTCAATGTAAAATTGTAAGATGTTAATTGTGAAAATATGAATAGGAGCAACTTTACAACAGAATAAAACGACTTTTTAGACAAAATTCCAACAATTCCTTTTTTTTGCATATTACTCTTTTAAAAATTGAATAACTATCCAACGGAATTATTTTTGGTGACTAGATAATATTAGGGCCAGCATGAATGTGTTCGAACTTAGTTTTCAATGTTTGTTCGAATTTTCACAAATCTGTGATCATAGAAAATAATTAACTGGCGTTGAAATTGAGCGAGAGATATTCATGACAAAATTCTATTTCAATAAAAAATCGAGCTATAAATTGGCAATTTCCAGCAAGATAAGCATTCATAGGATTCTCGAATGTGAATTGAATGTAAAATTGAAAGATTTCAATGGCGAAAATATGAATAGGAGCAACTTTGCACCAGAATGAAACTACTTTTCAGGGAAAATTCGAACAAACGTCGAAAAACCAAGTTCAAACAAAATCTACTTGTTACAATCATATTCATGCTGACACTAATGTCGTCTAGTCACCCAAAAAAGATCCGTTAGGTAATTATCCAATTTTTGGCACTCTTGTTCCTTGGAACAGAGTGCTTATCAATTTGCCCTAATGTCTGTAATTTTCGAATTTTTGGCTGAAAATGGTCTCAAACGGTTTGGTTCGACTCACTGATGGTCGAAATCGATTCTGTCCGGCCGACCGGCCGTCCGTTAACACGATAACTCTCGAACGAAAAGAGTTAGAGGATTGAAATTTGCAGGGTGAGTTTGGAACGTAAATATCTGGGACGAGTTCGTTAACGGACAAAATCCACCGAACGGTTTCGGAGTTATGGCCGTTTTTAGTAGAAACATTTTTCATGAATATTTCCGAAACCGATCACTCGATCTATCTGAAATTTAGCATCAAATTGTAGAATAATGATGTTTATAAGCATGCGAAGTTTCGTATTGATCGGGTTGCCGTAAAGTGTAAAAGATTTTTTTTTTAACTTTTAAATTTTGTTTCTACGATAACTCCCGAACAGAATGAGCTAGGCAGTTGAAATTTTCAGGGTAGGTTTGGGAGATAAATATCTCGGCTAAGTTAGTTATTGGGCGAAATAGGTCAAATTGTTTCGAGTAACAAAAAACAATTTTTTTTTCACTTACAAATTTCAAATTCAATATTTTTCATGATGCAGTTTCACCATGAAAATCCATTTATATTATTTCCAACTCTAACAAGCTAATACTTT
The DNA here is from genome assembly GCA_937662695.2 of Halyzia sedecimguttata. NCBI lineage: Eukaryota > Metazoa > Arthropoda > Insecta > Coleoptera > Coccinellidae > Halyzia > Halyzia sedecimguttata. The sequence continues at coordinate 36,973,812 of OW569415.2, read as the reverse complement.
CGGAGATATGATTTTTCGAAATTTCAATAATGAATCGTACTTCTATGTTTTTACAGAATGCTATAATTATTCTATCTATGAATTATTTTATGATCTGTGTTCATACTCGTACAAGTCATCCTGTTCTATAAGAGAGAGTGAAATTCATTTCAGTTATTTTAATTTGATTTCTTCCATGATGCAGTTCTCATTCTCAGATTGCTCATTTAATCTTGATATATAAAATATTATTTGAATTGATTTTCTTTCATGATGCAGTTCTATCATAAGAATACATTGATATAATTCCCAACTCTGAGAAACCAATACTTTCGGAGATAGAATTCGTCTGTTTGAACAAGAGCGCCAGAAAGCTCCTGTCCATAGGGCTTGAACCAATTTTTAAAAGAGTTATGAGCAAAAGAATATTTTCCATGGTTTTCCGACCTGAAATTCGGCACATGAAACTTAATTGTATTTTCGAAACAGTTTACCTAAGCGCTTCTCAGAAAAGTTGTAATTTTCCGGGATAATGGACATTTTTGTTCGAAATGGCGATTTCCGCTTAAACCGGTAGTCTCAGTTGGCCGACTTTTATATAATTTTTTATCATTATGATGAACCAACTTTTTGTAATCAATAAAATTTGGAAATATTAATAGAAAAGAAAAGTTCCTTTTGGTGCGGAGTTGTTGGGAAGCACTGAATGAGCAAAAAAATATGGGTCGGTGTTCCGACCTAAATTTTTAGCACATTGATCTAAATTGTAATTTCAAACATGTTTACTTTGAGAGTTTCATACAAAAAGTTCGAATTATTTATATAATCAACATTTTTGTTCAAAAATGTTTCCGCTCAAACCGGAAGTCACAGAGGACGAGTTTTATATAATTTTTTATGATTTTTGGTGCACAGACGTTTTGTAAGAAATAAATTTCAGAAATATTAAAAGCACCGTATAACTTTTTTATTTACAATGTTTCTGTCGAATATCTCAAAACTATTTCCGTTAATTTGGACCTCATTTTGAAAATGTCGGCTGTCATATACGAAAATTTTGTCAATTTTGTATGTAGCGTTACTAAGATATGCATTATTGAAGTTTACTTCCGATTTAACAGAACTTTACAGAACCTTTCGACACATTCAATTCCGTTTTAAAATTTTTCGAAATATATTATGCAATACTATAAACAACACAAACCACACTCATCAACAATATTATTGTTGAATTGAGTGTGTCTAAATGTAACGTAAAGTTCTGTTAATACGATAGTAATAAACCCACAGTCCCCAAGGTAACGTTTTCTAAAAAGTCCATTTGATTTGCTTAACTAAAGTTCCTCACGCCACATCAGTGCTTTTATAATTGAATGAATATAGTGATGGAGTGTTCGCATTCTATACATGCTGATGTGATGTAGATAGATTCCAACCACAAACACCTATTTCGATACATTCAACTTAATTCTTAGTACCCAACAAACCGTCTTCTATGCTGAATGTTCGTTAGAAGGTGACTACCGAATTCACGAAAACCGTGACGACTGCCAGTCTGGCATGCATAATGCCTGTGGCCTAGTGCCAAATGCCGGGTTCAACAACTTTGCACCTGGTGCACCGCGATCTGCTATGGTTTACTTTGTTTACAGTTCGCGAAGCGTAATTACAGTGTCTTCCGCATACACAACTAGTGTCTAGCGATTCTCGGGACTTCTGGGGTGTGAAATTACTTTGATGATGATGATCTCTACTAGTTATATCCATTCTAACTGAATCAAGCGAGTTAGTAAAATCACAGTTCGTTGAAATACCATCGTGCAATTTATAAATTGCGTATTGACGATAAGTGCATAGTTCTGAGGAGTTACAGGGCTAGGCCTTTGAAACCATGTTCTGCCACTATTTCGCAGAAGAATCTGATTGTTTTTTAAATGATATAATATTTATTTCTGCCTCTAAAACAGTTCCTGAATATAAATAAATGACAGCAGGGTCTTCAAAATATGTATAATATAAAAAATACTATTATCAAAAAATCTCGAGATTGTGTAAATGTCGGAGGTTGAATTGAAAACAAGTGTTTACGATAACTCTTAGAGTATCTACTGGTATATATCTCCTGAAAATCTAAGTACAATAAGTGTCTCTCAGAATGTCTGATCAGCGTCTGATCTAAATATCATCATTCACTACTAAGTAAAGTTATATTATTCAAGTTCCTCCCAATGCCAACAAACTGTTTTATTACTGGCTGTTTGAACTAAGAGGGGGAATCGTATTGAAAATGATATTTCGAAGTTGCCCATGAAAATATAAATGATATTATCTAACTCCAGGTGGCCGAAACTTCAATTAATTCGTCAACTGCAAACTGATATTTATTGCCATAGCCAATGTGTAGGTAGGTGTCATCTTTGGAAAACGGCAACGATTTTCAATTAGTTCAAACACCAAACCAATCAAATAATATGATTCATAGGAGGCGTCGAGAGTATTCAACAAAATTCTCAAACAAAAGTTATGGCACAATAGCTTAATTTTGTTTGTATTTACTAAGTGTTCAGGTGCAGAAATTTACAGGGTGATTCACGAAGACCGTTCGTTAGAATATTATTTCGAAGAAAGACTCGAGTTCAGCCGATTATGCCCATTCACTCCCTAGAACATGCACGGAAAAAGATGCCTTGAAGGTTCATGAATTATTTCGTCAGGATGTTTGAGGCGTTAATAAACAAAGGAACATGCGCGCAAAAGCTGCTGAGTTCACTTCAGTGCTTTCCTTGATTTTTGGAGCGCTGTCCTATGAACGGAGTGCCTATCAATTCGTCCAACTGCCTGTTATTTTCGAATATTTGGCCGAGAATGGTCTTAAACGATTAGTTTGATGGGCAAAATCCACCGAGTGGTTTCAGAGTTATTGCCATTTGAAATGTTGTTTTCCCAATAACTCAGCACGGTAATTAGTTGAAAAATACCGACACGATGACTCATGCAAAAGTTTGTGACGATCGCATGACTGGAACATAAAAAAAATATCTGTATCTCAGAAACTATCCGTCGGATATGGTTCAAATTCTACGAGTGCCTTCAAAACCTTATTTTACAGTAAAGTTCTAGGTTTGAACTCGATCGGATCTACATTGGTTAAGATATTGCCGAAATATCTAAATATTCCAGCGATCGGGGTGAACTGGTCCACTGTATTTAGATTCGACCAAACAAGTTGTCAATAGTTACTGATTCTCGACTCTAAATTATTCCATGAAGTTAGTAACTTTATTAACATATCTGTCTATCAAGAATTTCATGTTCCTCTATCATATTATATCAATGGGAGATGATATCCCTACATTAGGGTCCTGTAGCGTTCTTCGAACATCTGAAGTTCTATATAATCATCTCTTGGTTCACCTGGTTTTGAAAAAAACCCTCTTGGCCTTATGAGCAACGACATTTTCGTTATTCAATTCAAAAATTGAAGGGATTTCTGAGAGTGAATAAATTCGAAAATTAGCGGAGGTGATTCTTCTTCAAGGTCCATGCAGCTACAGAGGAGCATATTTGGTTGAGGGGACTTTTGAGGGGTTATATATTATTTTTGCGCGTATGTTCTCGGGAACTTTGCGTTATCATTTTGCCCAAATGTGAAATTTAATTCTGTGGTGCCGTCCGGCCGTTGCCACGATAACTTGCGAACGGAAAGAGCTAGCGACTTGCAATTTTCAGGGTAGGTGGCGCATCCCAATACGACGGACAAGTTCGTTAATGGGTATAATCGGCCCAATGGTTTCCGAGTAATAATTTTGTTTTCAACCAAAATAAATCCGATCGAATTGAAACTTGGTGAATAGTTGTAGAAGTAGTAGGACTAGGCGGGTTCCCGACCAAAGTTGACCTATGACCTCCCTTAATGGTGTCTGGGGGTCTGATGCGTCGGGCGGATGACGTCATGAAAAATTTTCTGGATGGACGCGGGATATGAACCCGGGGAGTTTGGGTGAGAGTCCGGGGTCCTTACCGCTACGCCACGGGGGTCGTAAGAATTTGGGATGTTTGGTGCTATAAAGGGAGAGTGACGCATGATTGAAATTAACGTGAACTTTTGCGCGCATTGTCCATTCTCCTGTATTGGAATTGTTAATTGGGAGGGGGGCTCTCAGGGACTTTCAGGTTATCATAAAAATGGGTTCAAGCCCCGAGCTTTCTGGCGCTCTAGTTCAAACGGACAAATTATATCTGGTATTGGTTTCTCAGAGTTGGGAATCAATGTATTCATACTGAAATACGAGTATTTCAACCCCAATATTTTTGAAGTTACCTTCTGTCAAGTTGACATTATGAGAATTCATACATAGAATAATATCAATCTGTGAAATACGATTTACATTGAAATTTTATTCGGATTATTATTGGGTAGGCATTTATCGTTTGTGAATCTTTTGGTTTACGCGGTGCAAGCTGGGTGTACGGATTGGATCGAGGGATTTGAATATACAGGTGGTGGTGGTGCTTCGAGTGGAAATTACAGGGTTTGACTATTAAAAAATAATTTCAGTATGAGATTTTTTATTGACTCAACATAATGTTAATTATCTACATCGTTCAATACTTTATTCCTATAAAAGTACATACATTCTAAAATTGCATAACTCTGAACACAAGGATTGATTCTACAGAAAGCATTTATGAAATCTTCAACAGAATTGTTGTTGTTGTTATTTTTGCTGGAGTTTCGTATCAATTCTTTGATGGTGTCCACAAATTTAAAGTAATACAAAGTCATTCGGAGATATTTCAACATTTCCAGACGACCGATAATTATCAGTCGATTCAATTGAGATAGCTTATTCAAGTCAACTTCACTGAAATATATGCAGTTTCCCCATTTTGTTACGCTAGTAATCATACATTCGCCAGCACATCGTACAACTGTAGCTCCACATTCTTGTTGATAACCATTTTCGATTATTGCAATAAATGACTCCCATTCCCAATCATCAAAGGATATCACGCAGTCATTACAGCTCAGCTTAACAGCAGGTGTGAATTGTCTCGCTGGACTTATACCACAATCGATGTATAAAGAAGCAGACCCTAATCCACATTCAATTTCTAGGTGGAACTGGCCGTTCAACAGGTAGTGCTTTTCGTTTGTAACTTCAAAATTACATGATTCGTGATCAGAATTTTCACTTAGCACCGACTCATATATTGGCGATAGCATGGTTATTCAAAGTTTGTTTTCTGACTGAATCCAGGAATCATGTTCTTCACCCATTCCCAGCCATCGCACCAAAACCTTGTCTGCACGCCTGCGCAATACTCTTTCAACCAAATAAACATCAGGCTGCTTTGTCTTTTGCAATTCTTCTTGGTAGAAAGCTCCACTTATAGGTCTGCCTGTTAAATCTTCAATTAGGTAACTTACGGGGTTGGTCAATTGAACTTTTATAATTTTAAATAGTTCGGTAGTCCATTGTGGGAGATATCCTTTTGTAAAAACATGTCTAAATTTACTTATACGTACAATATCGCCCGTTTGAAATTTATGAGGTGCCGCTATTTTTATGTGACTGTATGCGAATTTATATATGTCACCCTCATTTTTCTTGTTTACATCACTTGGTTTCATTCCAATCGTTCGATGTATTTTATTATTATATATATTCACAACGTCTTGAAGTATGTCAATCCACCGATAAGTTCCTCTCAAACTGAATTTCTTGAAAAGCGCCTCTTTCAATGTTCTTATCACTCGTTCCACTATTGCTGCTTTCTTATCACTGTAGGTATTATAATGATTAATGTTAAGTTTTCTAACTAGTTCTTGAAATTGTCTGTTGAAGAATTCCTTTCCTTGATCAGACTGCAAATTTATGGGCTTTCGACCGTCATTATGTTCAAGGATATCGAGAAAAGCCAAAGTCACCTCTTCGCCTGTTTTTCTTTTCACCGGTCTAACCCATACAAATTTCGAGAAGCAATCAATTACGACCAGAAAATATTTATAACCATCATTGCTTGTGGCGAGCCGATCAAGCTGTCCTAAATCCATTTGCCAGAGATCATCTAACCCCTTGATGATAGTTCTTCGTCGAGGAAAATTTTTGCGTGCAGGTCGATGAAGTTCCTTAACTACTTGCGCTATTTCTCTGGATGGTGGCATCTTTGTGGCTTTCAGTACCCAACTTACGATTCAGGGTTTCGATTGAAGCTTTTATTTCGTTAATTTTTCTATCGATATCAAATCTTTCAGCAACAGTTTTTTGTTCGATTATGTGTATCTGCTTTGAGACGTAATCAAGTTGTTCATTAAGTTTCTTGTACATTTCAATATTGTTATGATTAGTGTTTTCCAATTCGCCTCCAAGTTTTGCACATTTCGTTTCAATAACACCCTTATACTGATAAAATACAATACCCAATTTACCTAGGTCTTCAAGTATCCTTTTTGCCGTTAAATCAACATAATTCATGTTGGCAGCGTCAGATTTTCTTATAGGCTCATCAACATTACACAATTTATGTCCGGTAAAGTCATAATCACCATCACTGGTCATGGGAAAAGTATAACCAGGCCGCGCCCATTTCGCTGAGGAGATCCTACGAGATAACGATACCCTACCAAATTTGTCCATTGTTGTAGGTGAAATGATTTTCAGTGCAATAAGCAACACTTAATATATAATTCCCGCTTCGCGCAACTCCTCAACGATTGCTTCGATTTCGTTATCGCTTGAGTTATTACCAGCTTCTTTTGACGCATGCAATAAACACAAACGATCAACTAATTCATTAATGTTGTTCCAATATCTATACTCTATCGCTTTATCGTTGTATCGCATCATTCCACCACCAAGTTTCTGTATAATATTTTTATATTTGCGGGCATTGCTTGCTTTGATTTGTTTCGATGGATTGAACAATCTTCTATGCACGCTTGTGATATCCAATATCTGTTTGTAGTTTTCTTCATCGTCTGGTCTAAATCCAACAGGTTCCTTGTTGAATAGCAGTTTGAGGAGCCCCTGACTACTATGATAATTATATTTACCATCGATAATAATATCACCACTATGAAGGTCGAAATTGAGTGAACTACTACCTAGACTCCACGTAGAGTTGCGGTGTTCATATTTAGGGCCATATATGTAATCTATTTGTGGGTCTCTATTCCACAATTTCTGAATATAGCCCCGAATATTTTTTGGATAGTCTTCCAAGGAGTTGCCAGAATTATTGATTTCATTGTAGGGCATTTGTGCAGTATCATCTTCATCATAGTCATAATATTCATTATCTACGCCATCCTCATAATTCTCTTTCGAAAATGGCATGGAATATTCTAGTTCTTTTTTGTTGGTTTTTGCCGGCATAGATTTTATGGATTCAGTTTTGGGTGCCGCTGGCGATGGTTGCTGCTTAAATTGTTCTTTCATCTCATCAATACGTTTCGTAATAGGAAAAACCATTCGATTTATCGATTCATCCTCTTCAGAACGACCCAATTTAAATGCTAAATATTTCCTTCTAACATCATTGATGAGCCGTCTAAGTTTGAGTTTGCGATGTTGTGTTGACTTGCCACTCGACATGATGCTTATAAACTGATTAATTTTCCTTTATGTTGATGAATTTATCGAAACCATGTCGATATCGCCCATCATGCAAGTTGCAGTCTTTAACGATCATTAAAAAACCATAATTATCGGTGCTCCAGCATACGGAACAAATTTCTTTAAATTTTTCATAACTCATATCGGGGGATATGTGTTCGTTGAAAATGTGACGCAAATTCACATCATCACTTCTGAATACAACAATTATGTTTGCATTGTCTCGAATCAGATGTTTATTTATTGACACATATGTCTGACATAGAAAAGCAACATCAATTTTTTTATGTCTACCCATAGAGTAGTAGGACCTGATTTTGTCTTGCTTGCTGTTACATATATCGTCAAATATGAAAATGGAATTTTCTTTAGCGTCTACAGTATCTATGATTTCATCATTTTCTCTAAAACTGTGATAACCTATACCATGAACGCCATTCAACACTTCTTCGAGTAGCTGATATTTTGGTTGATATAAACTTTTCGAGAATATGTAAACATTTTCGAATTTAAGGCCATTAGGATGAAAAAGTAAGGATAAAAGTGCGTTGGATTTTCCACAACCACTTGGACCTACAATCAAAAATCTACAATTGGCTGGAAATAAATCACCATTTTTATTAAATTTTGGTTGATCTTCAAAAATATCTAAATTACATACAGGTAAAGATTTTTGATGTTGTTTAATTCGCATCTTGAATGGAACTGATAATTTTTAGGAGGTGGTGGGTGAATATAAAGATAAACTGATTTCAAATTCTATTCAAAATAGCTCTTTTCTTTTTACATGTTGATGTTGAAAGACGTGAAAATCTAGATTTATTATGAAAAACTAACGATTGCCAGATACATGATGAATTGTTATTTCGTCGATCCTCAGATTGTTGAAGGGAAAGCTTCTCAAATTGAATAATTATATTTTGATCTCGATCGTGGTTGTTTCCATCTTTGCTTAGGGACAGTTCTTCCTCCGCATATTCTTCTTTCAACATTTTTCTTCGTGTGTGTGTGTGTGTGTGTGTGTGTGTGTGTGTTTAGTTATTTAATGGGGGATAGCATTCCAAAGCCAATTAAATATGTCTCTGCAGTTTGCCATGCTGCACATGCGTGATACATTTCCATCATGATACATACACAAAGGTCGTTGCATCGTTAGATTTGGAGGTGGTGGATTGTAATGTTCAAGCTGATTCAGATCGATAACAAGGGTCGACAGTCCAATCCCCAATAAATATTCCTTTTTTTGGCTACCCTTTACATAAACTATATCAACATCTGAGAGTAATCTCCTAAGAATATCACCAACATCACTGAGTTCCACACCACAACCAAGATTATATTTTATTCCATGAAGATTTTTCTCCAACCATCTTACTACCTTCTGATCTTGCATCGATAAAGATAAGAATTTTACTTCAGGTTTCACTAAAAAATGTGCAATTTGATGCCCATTATTCACACATATCTCTTTTGGTTGAAAGCTGCCATTAATTGTGAAACCTTGAAAATCTACTACTGCCAATTTCATCTTGTTACGGTGACTGCTTCAGCTGAACTGAATCCTCAAAAGTTTGTTAATTTTCTTATAATTTCGCTTAGTGGGTGGTACTCGATGACGTTGTCGTGAACAATGATGCAGTACACCCTGGTGTTGGCTGGAAAACCTTTTCTCGCTTCAATCTCCAATTTAACGTCAACGGTGGAAAATTTATAACTATCATCTCGTTTGGAACAATCAATTGTAAAAATAAATCTTGTCTTGTATTCCCCATAATCGAGCACCGCAGTATTGCCTGTTCTACCAGTATAAGTGTTTGTAAATTCACAATAATTATAATGAGCTTCGCTATAGTCATTTTGGTCGAAATTCAATCGTAACCTTTCTTGAGGATAATATTCACCATTGAGTAATACACGTATATCTGAAATGTCAATATTTTCAAAGTAATTTGGATCTTTAGCGGGGTTATCTTTTCGATCAGAGTGAAAGCAGCATATAACATAACGAGGACATTCCACAACTGTGCCCGTTTTAATACTCCATAATTCTTGAGTAGCTCCGACAGTAAGGGCAGGAAGTTGATGAACTTCCCATTTCCGAAAGGGAAGTAAAATGGGTTTATCACTTTTTATCATGGAGAGTAGATTGAGTTTGATTTCATCATTAGGATACACATGTTTAACTCTAAGCTCTATATCACTTATCGTTATTTCACCTTTTGTCTCTTCAGGCTGCTCTCCTGTACCGGCTGTGATAATCATGGAATTGCTATCGTTGCGAGCCCTGATTAACCTAATGAGCTGTTTACCACATATTGCTTTCGGATAATCATTGAACATGTTGAGCAAATGTTTGAGAGGTATACGTATTGCAAATGAGCCATCATCATTTTGCAATGGCTCATCAGGGAAATTCCATCCTGCTTCATTTAATTCACTATTATCACCTTTCTCATAGCACAAAAATCCTCTTATTAGTGATACAAGTCCAGGGTCTTTAACAGTTTCAACTTCAGTGCCACATAATTCGTAGGTTATCGAGTCAAACAGAAAAGCACCATAATTATTCACCAATTTCAAAGTTCCGGCGCCCGAGGTTTTTTTCAATTGTCCCCTTATGAAAAGTGCAGATTCATACATTAGAAACCATACATCCGGTCGGTTAATAACAATTTCAATCGTATCATTATTGTTGAATGATTTTATGAATGGAAGGTATGTTCGATTTTCTACACGAACGATTGAATCATCTTTATCTACCGATCGATAAATGTCAAACGTGTGGTCTGACAACATAGCCGAGCGATTGTAGTATTCTTTTATTTCTCTGGGATAATCTCGTAAGCTGCTGCTGTTTCTTCGAGCGGTGTTGTTGTACTAATGCGCTTTCCCTAGACTGGGTTACATATTTATTATGTTGATATTGGGGGAAAATCAAGACCATTTCCTCAGTTCTAGTCGAACAATAATCTCTTCACCTCGAAAATTCACAAAGTTGAAATCCTGATCTAGTATAGTCAAAGTGATATTGTCAATTGTTCCGTTGCTATTCACAGGTAGATAAATCAAGTGTTGCGGTGTTATATCAATAGCGTATCCTGGATCAACACCAACTGAAAACTCGTAGATGGTGTGACAAATTTTATTGTTGTAAAATGATCCTTGAGCAAGACTGCAATCTATATGAATACAGCGTACTGGAACTATATTCACAGGCAAATCAGACTGATGTTCGACTCCTGCTACCAAATGTTTTTGAGAAAAGCCCAAAAGCTTACCTAGTACAATGCTTTTGGTAAAATCAATAGATATCGACCGATGGAAAATTTCACACTTCAACGTTGTATTGTTTGGTCTCAGGTAAAAGATTTTATCTCTTTCGCTCCTCTCGCTCTCTTCAACCAAGTATTTTCCAAGATAATTTTCAATATCGGAAATTTCGTATGTTCCACTAGGGATCTGGAGCTTTTTTTCCCCTTCTGCAGATGTTTCTGAATAATATAAATACGTATTTTCTTCAATGTTTGGTATTGTATTGTATGAATAAAAACCAATTAAAGCAATACCATACTGATGCTTGGGATCTAGTTCGATTGGGGGCACAAAATCTGCTGATAGTGTCGAACTACGTCCTTTCAATGTGAATACTGTCGACATGACTGATGATTGATTATCAAAATAACACTATTTATGCTTTATTAATTTTACTCAACAAAAATTGCAAACATAATTTACCACAATTGGATGTATTATATGTCTGATATACATTTCTGTTGTAGATTATATCACAATCACCTAAATATTTAACCAATTCTTTCGGAGGTTTCAGATCCCCAAAAGAATCAAAATACTCTGCATCGTTTCCTTCTTTGCTATATGCTACCCAATGTGTTCCAGGTCCATCTGAACAATCCAAGTTGATGATACCACATTCCTTCAACCTAGAACGTCTTCTTCTTAATAAATCATCACGCATGAATACACCTCGAAAGTTTGGAATTTTCAATTTTTTCGCATAATCAACCAACTCATGGTCAAATAATGCTCTATTGGGTAGCTTCGCAATTAGTTTTTTTGTTTTTTAACAAAGAGCCCATAACCCTTCTTATATTTTTTCACATAAAGACCATGTCCTACCGCTTCCATCGCCTTGTTGTGACGTTGATGTTCAGCCAACTTTTTTGTTGCGTTTTTGGCATCGATAAAGGTCTTGACAACAGCACTTCCACCGCCAAGTAAGCTGCCCAAAGTGCTCAAACCAGCAAGAATTGGCATCAACGGCAATATGCCGCCTGACTTGAATGGAATAATTCGAGGCAATCTGATGTTCTTCTTCCCCCCGGCTTTTTTGATAGCAGCTCGGGCTGCTTTTAATGCTATCAATGATGACTTTTTTATATCATCACTATTAGGTGACTTGCGCAACGCCTTTGTTAAGGGAACTATTAAGCTTCTCTTGAACGTCTTTTTCTCTTTGAAACCCATTCCTAGCTTGCGTTTAGCTTTCATTACACCTGCAACTATGAGTGCTGCAGTTTTTTCACCAACTGAAGCGTTTCCTGATTTTACACGTTGCCAAGCCTTATCCTCTAGAATTTTATCTGCTTTATGTCTTTCCGCCAAATCCTTTTGCTGCGAATAAAATATATCGTGTTCCATACAACTCTCATCGAGCGGGTTGATACCCTTCTGTCCCTCACGTAAACGTTTTTCTAACTTTGTACCAGGTCCGCAGAATTTGTAACCACCGGGTATATGCAGTTCAATAGGTAACTTATTAATGAGTGTATCAACAAGACCTCCTCCCTCTCTAAACGTTAGCATATTAATGAGTTCAGAATAAAGTACATCCACACTTTTATAGCTTATTTATCAAGTGTCGGTCACCATGGAAGGTTCACTCTATGAATTAATTGTGAGATACATTTTCATTGGATTTCACTTATCTACTACACTTTTATTTTTGACAACTTTATATAGTCTGAGAAATCTGAAAAATGCTTTAGTGTCCTAGTGGTAAATTTTTATTTGATAAAGAACATGTGAAATGTCTCAGTTGTGGGCTAACCATAATCTGCACGGAAAGTGATACTAACCTGTGCAGCAAAATGACTGAGGAAAGAAGTTTCAACATTATAGAGGGATCAAGATATTGTTGCCCTCTCAAGTGCATTGGTGCAGACCTAAGTGAAGATCAAGTGGATGGATTGGCTTGTCGAATTTGTGAATCTTTTGGTTCTTGTAGATGTGCTTGTATATTGTATCAGTACATGAGGAATAAAAAATAAAAAACAACCTGTACATAATAGTTTATTTACATTTTTTTTAACAATTCAATTCATCTATATCACTATTAACATCTCCAGATTCTACATATCTTTCAGATTAATAGCATCAACATTTTTATCAATTCTAACAATCTATGTCACTATCTTCATCTGCAGAGTCTATAAATCGTTTGGAATGTGCTTTGAAATTAGTTACAGTATTAGGCACTAAATCATGCAATCTATCACAACATGTATTCTTATCGTATATATCAAAAAGAACTCTATCAAAATCTGCGTTACACCAATATTTTCTATTTCTATACAATTTATATAGATTGTGTTGGCTAATGTATAAATGGGAGTGATCGCGAATGCTGAACAGTTTTGAATCAAACCTTCTCCTTTTCAATTCTTTTAGAAAAATTTTAAAGCAAATTTTACACAAAAATAAATTAAACTCTTTAATATGATAATAATTTCGCCATATACATAATTCATCCTCATCATATTCATCACTCCAGTCTCGTTTACATAGAATATGGCTTTGAGCTTTACGACTCGTGATAAATCTTGAAGAAAAGAGATACTCAAATGAAGTTGTTTTCTTTGCATAGGTTCTGGCATCCGCGATGATTTGATTCCACTTGTATGCGCTAAATTTCTTCAATATTTCAATTGTAATTATTTCAGGCAAATTCAGACGCATCACATTGAATATTGAATCAGTATTTTGAATTATTGTTTTGATTGCAGACTTTTGGAGAGAAAAAACCTTTATGGCTGATGTTAGATTCGAGTTGCTGAGTTGATGTTTATCTTTTTGTTCTAACTGATGTTGTTTAAATTGGTCAATATTGGCCATTCTGAAAAAAAAAAAAAACAAAATTTGCACTTCTCTAAGTTTGTGGTGGTGGTGGTGGTGGATTTGTTTGCAGTGAATAATGCCCCCAAGGTAGGGTGTCAAATGATGAAGAAATCAAGTAGCGTTTGTCATCTTGTGCGCTCAATACTATTTTTGATTGTTGAATCGAATAAATGTCGTGTGCAAAGGATCTTATTGTATTCTGTGATAAAACATGCCGTTCATTTCCTTTGAGGCATCTCACATAATCGTCAAAAGTTAAGCAGTTTTTAACAACACAATTTTTGGCACCTTTTGATTTCTTGACGGTTTGCCCCCCTTGAACCTTAAAAGAGTACATTTTAGCCCGCAAACCAACAAAATGAGTGATAATTTTACCATTCACCTCATCTTTCATTAAACCTGGTACCTTTTTATTCACTAATGGAATGTTGAAAGCATTGTCTTTAGGATAATCGCTAGTGTCAAAATGAGTATAACAATCTTTTTTTATTAATTCATATGGGTTAGAACCTTTAATCTCATAAAAGAATGAGTCCGTATCAATATACATGATTTTACAACCATCGGGATTATTTGGCAGCATATATTTGTAGTGGAAGTTAAGCATGCAGACTTTTGAGATATCAAGAATCGCCATACCTATGTATAAAGGTTTATTGAATAAGAGCTCATTCTTTTTGAGTTCGATCGCCATCAAATCTTCTCCGAACACGGTACGACTATGAAACCTTGGGGACGCAATCATGTTCATCGCCCCATAGCGACCCCCATATTGATTAACCAGACGAACTACCCGGTGTAATCGAATATTCTCCATGGTCTTACCAAAAATAGCATTGTTCGCAAACTTGAACTGGTTTTTACCAAATTTGGTGGTCGCCTTTGCACGAAGTTCCGTATTAAGATCGATATAGGGTTTCAACCAGGGGGATTGTCTGAATTTCAAAACTTTTTTAATTTTTGTTAATCTCAAGCCCAATTCTAAAACAGCCTTCAAATTCCGATAATGAATGATGTAATCTTTTTTATCTGAGAGTGTGCATAGTAATTTGGGTAGCTTTGAACCTGGAGGGACTATGTGCTCCGGACACACTGGTAGATCTTTATGTAGATCATGCAGATGTTGTGGATATTCCAGATCTACCTGAAGAATATATCCTTCTGGGCTATCATCAGGAACAGTGCTCACATCAACAGACGTATCACACCATTCAAAACCCCCAATTGGCAAATATTGACTCATCGCCCATCCATATAAATTATTTACATCAAGATACAGTAAATAAGATTCTGGCTTTGATGGATCAAAATTAGTCATCTGGGGATTGTTAGCTTCGGATAGTCTGTGCATGCAGCAACTGATCCCTCCACGTATACCCTGTTCCACAAACATAACCATATCAACATTTTTGAGCACCTGAAGCTGACATTTGGTGTATAAGAGCATACAGTCCCAGGTGTAACCTGGCATTGTGTGATACCATGCAGGATCAAGTTTGTACGTCTCCAAAGCTGTTTTCCGAAAATTTTCCATTACGTCTGTGAGTAGGAGTATGTCGGTTTTCATATAGAGATCGCTATATTCACCTAACGTTTTAATTTTGAATGTTTTCCAAACGGTTTGAGCATGCTGGTAAGTTTCATCATCTATGTGCGCGTCATTTAATTTATTATAAAATTCATGGATCTGTGGAAGTTTTGTATCGTTCAGTTTATCCATGTCCGTCATGTAGTCATAACAAAAAGTTCCCTTTCTTGTTAGCAACTCAAATTCACTATCTAGTAGACCAGAAAATTCCTTCTTGAGATTATAAAAATTATCTAAGATCAAAGTAGAGGCCAATTCATCCAAACTAGCCCCCATAAATTTGAAAGAGTCGATAAATCTGAATCTAAGTTTGGTTTCCGCATGAAAATATGTAAAAGAAATATATTTTTCTTTATTAATAGGTAGAGTAGTGATATTACCCCGATGCAAAAGAGATTTTACAATGAAATGACCATCGTAATTGGATAAATTATGAAAAACTATGGGCACAATAAAGAGTTTACGAAAATTTAAATTGCACTGCTGATGTGCCCATCCCCTAAATTCGGAAGAAAAATGATCATGATCTCTAACTATTACATCTTTCTTGTTAAAACTTTTTTCACATATATGACAACTTTTACCAACTTCTCTGGGTGTGCCCGACATTGGTTCAATATGTTTCATATGGGAATGAACAAAGGAAGCAATTTTATCTATTTCATCAGAAAACCAATCCACGCAATTCTCACCACGAAAACTAGCGTAACGTGAAAAATTATCATTATATGTACATTTTAAATAATATCCTACACTATACGGTACATGCTCCTGATACTTGAATGAAGTTTGACCGATTTTCTTATTGCATTGCCTAAGTATTGATTCAAAGTCTGCGTACACAATAAAGGGACATTTTTGTTTGTAAACAAAATTTCGAAATTCAACATGATCGTAATCCGGAAAAGATACTTTTTGATTATTGAAATCTTTGCACAACTCATAATGTTCATTTAATTTTATCTGAGATGAAAAATAATTCAAACACCTATCACATATCATTTTTTTCCCCTTATTTTTCGAGAGCTGACTTGAGATAAGTCTGGAAAGATTTTTAATCCAACAATAGTGATATTTAATTTCAAAGTCGTGTATATCTTCTGAAGGTGTGACATCATAGTCGCTCAAATTTGGAAAATATTTATCTTGAACTATTAGTAAATTCACATGTTTTTGCACGAAATGTTGTTGTGTTAGTCTTAAAGGCGAGACTGTATAAAATGATCGATTTTCTTTCTCTATCAATTGTAAACCATACACATTTATAGATATATTATTCATTTTTTCAAATTTTGCAATTTGCGATAGTTTCATGGGCAGTTCTAAACCATCAGTTTTTAGTACGTTATGGTAATTGGGGTAACTTCTGGTACGATTACTATGAGTTGTTGCTGGATGAAGTGCGCTAACAACACTCCAAAAAAAGCATGCGTTATCGTCATTCTGAACGTTAATACATGCATTTTTTCTCGAAATTTGATCAGGTAGTTTAATGTAAGATGATCCACCAGCGTTATTTCCTATTTCAAATTTATTAATTGCAACTTCCAAGTGAATTATTTTGCTCAAAGCCCAGCCGCTACCTTTATTGCTCATATCCTCGATGTCAGCTATGATACGATTAGTTATGTTAATATCAAACCAAAACTTCAATTCAGTGGATGGGTCAATTGTAGCATTAGGAGTGGTGAAAAATTTCCGATCCACAATTTCGTCATCGCCATTATTTTTAATGAAATCAGCACAAAAGGTTGTGTTAACTTTCAAAATTGGCATATCCCTCAAAACACTTGAAATTTTTGTTTTAAACAAATGGAAAGCATCTGTCAAAAATGGCTTAATATCAAGATGGGTTAAATTTATAACAATACCTGTCCTTACTCTACAATTATATAAAACATTTAAAGTGCGCCATATTACTCGAGAGCTGCGCCTTTGAGTTTGCCCTAATCCAGAACCTATGTATCTATTTGGAAAACATTTTATGAAACAACGCATTCTTTTTAATTGTGCAATTTTTGAATATATCATGCGTTTCTGACCAATACTGAAGTTACATTTTTTCAATGCCACATTGCACCGATAAATATGCTTGCGTATTATATGTAACCATATTTGTGCATTCGCAGGAGAATGATTTTCTTCCATTGATTTTAATGTTTGTTCTATTTTCGTCAATGTACCTTCAAAACGATTCATTTCTGCGTAGTACAATAACACCAAAAAAGAAAAAGAAAAAAGTGGAGATGCAGTGATATTGATGAATTACCTTATTTATCTACAATCTCCAAGGAAATGGCTGGATGTGTTTTCCCAGTATCTATGGTCCCTCGGAATATTAGCGAATATTTTCCTGATGACAGCTCGGTCGTATGTGCGCTGTAGTCCTCCGTCAGCCTTTTTGGCAGGAACGCTTTGAATTCGTTGAATTCAAAGAGCACAGCTGGACCGAACCTGGTCTTCACCAAAATACACTTTAGAATGTGGTATTTCTTATCCTTCTCCAACTCTGCTATACGCCTTGTTGGCTTATCTTCAAGAAGAGATTTTCGGTTAAGTTTGTTTAAATCCATGTCTATAATGAAAATGAATAAGAAAAATATGCATGAGATGTAAGATGAACAGAAACTTACTTTGTTCTGTAGGGTATCAAAATTTCTCTAATGAACTACTGCTACTGCTCTTTGGGTAATATACGATTTTTCTGCTACTGCTGTTTGGAAAGAAAAATATTTTAATATATGGATACATAATTTTCTAATTGATGCTTACCCAAAGATCGCACTATCACAAATTCAGATGCTCCGACAAAGTACAAATGAAAATTTCAATCGGCACACGAATGATCAACGATGTGTTCCTATATGGAAATAATAGAAAACTGACTCAAAACGTTAAGCAAAACGGCTGTTTATATAATCACGCCACCCTCTGCCGGAGATCGCGAGTCACGCAAATGTTTACATTTTAGTCGATCGTACACAAAAGAGTCTACCGCAGCTTTAAATATTGGAATTTGTGATTATCTATTTTATGTTTTAAGAAAAATCTCAAGTTTTCAGATCAGAAACGAACAGAAAAAATACATGAAATTGGAAAGTACAATATTTTCCTAGGCGTCTGTCAAATTATATTTTCAACCATATCTGAACAATCGAAATTAAAGAGGGAGCAATTCGTTTTTATACATTTCCGCTTTTTTCTACAATGCTATTTTAGATTCAAGGGAAAAATATCAGCTTTTCCCCAAATGCTTTTGATGTTGAATATGCAGATTATTTTTGAAAACCTCTCGCATATCAAAGATGTGTAAATTCATGGAAACATTTTTTTTCATTGACTTATTGAAATAGATTTGCTCAACTTTTTCATCTTTTCAAACATTTTCAATATTTTCGTTAAAGTCTGCTCAATGATATCTACAATCATCGAATTATTGGAAATTTTTTCGATACATTAAGGTTTTTCCTAAATATGGGATGAAAAATATCATAATTACATCTTTTTTTTTTGAGAGCACTTTGTTCACGGCTCCTTGCATAACGATAACATAACTGCCAGATTTTATTTTCACTTGAATGAAATTTCTTCATTGAATCTACTGCTAATTAAACAGTTTTCAGATCTGATGTTTTTCCAAATCAACGAATTGAAAAGTATAGATGCAAAATGGAAACTGAATATTGCTGCGATTTACAAAACCTACTCGTATTCGCATTTCAAAGATTGTTCTTAATGTTCATGGATCCATTCTTTCATCAACTTTCAAACGATTCAAATTGAATGAATTTTTTCAAACATTTCATTTTCACTAATTCTTCAGATTCAAATTGGAAGAATAAGTACGGCCCTGCTCATCTTTACTTTTGTTTATGTAATAGAATCCATACATAATGCGAACAACACGTATGTGTGCATATTGCAACTGACTCAACTAAAATTGCGGTTGCTTTTGTTTATGTCTACAATCACGAAATTTACCATATGGCGCTGGAATCCCTTATATTGCCCGTCTGCGTAAACCGAAACATTCATAAATAATTCCTGTTCATATAAACGATAAATGCCACCCCACTAATAATTCAAAGAAAGGATCTAGTACCTGCGAATAATCTGAAACCACACCCGGTATTCCCATTCAAATAAACGCTACCCAATAATAATCCGAATAAAATTTCAATGTAAATCGTATTTCACAGATTGATATTATTCTATGTATGAATTCTCATAATGTCAACTTGACAGAAGGTAACTTCAAAAATATTGGGGTTGAAATACTCGTATTTTAGCGATGCAACGGGGGGACCTCACCCGAAAATATTGAAAGCATAATTCTGAAGTTTGGTGAACGTAGGAAATTTTTGATCGATTACAAGGTAATTTATTATTACTTATCTAATAAACTATTATTTGAATTGAATTTCCTTGCAGTGATATCATATGAATACATTGATTCCCAACTCTGAGAAACCAATACCAGATATAATTTGTCCGTTTGAACTAGAGCGCCAGAAAGCTCGGGGCTTGAACCCATTTTTATGATAACCTGAAAGTCCCTGAGAGCCCCCCTCCCAATTAACAATTCCAATACAGGAGAATGGACAATGCGCGCAAAAGTTCACGTTAATTTCAATCATGCGTCACTCTCCCTTTATAGCACCAAACATCCCAAATTCTTACGACCCCCGTGGCGTAGCGGTAAGGACCCCGGACTCTCACCCAAACTCCCCGGGTTCATATCCCGCGTCCATCCAGAAAATTTTTCATGACGTCATCCGCCCGACGCATCAGACCCCCAGACACCATTAAGGGAGGTCATAGGTCAACTTTGGTCGGGAACCCGCCTAGTCCTACTACTTGTAGAATATAAACCTAAGCACGTTTGTGAAATTTTGTGGGAATCGTGTCACTGAAAAATTTTATAAAAATTATTAAAAAATATTATTTATGACACGATAACCTGAGAACGGAAGGAGATAGCGGATTGAAATTTTCAGGTTAGGTTGTGCATCTGAATGTGACATTTGAGTTCGTTTATAAGCAAAATTGGTTGTGTTTTGTTCCTCATTAACTCGAAAAATACAAAACCGATTGATTTCAAACATGGTTATTAGTTGTAGAATGCCAACGCGAAAATTCTTGCACAATTTCTTGAGGATGGTATAACTAGAAAATTTCAAAAAAATTATTGAAAATAATTTTAAAAAATTCTATATATCATAAACTATTCCTCCGACATGGCTGAAATTTTGAAAGAGCCTTCAGAACCTAACTCTACTGCAAAGTTCCAAGTTTGAACACGATCGGATCCATATTGTTGGAGAACCGAGCAGCCTTTTGTGAGTTCGGTAGCTGGATGCGAATCGTCGTATGATATGTTGTCTATGGTTGTATTTTTGCGAGAACCTTCAAAAATATGAATGTCATGATGACATATTTTTGCGCGTATGTTCTTGGGGAAATCGTGTTATTTCATCACAAATCTATGGGAGATGATAGCCCTACATTAGCGGTCAGACCTGGTTTTGAAAGAGATCCTCCTTAGGCAACTAAATATTTAAGGGATTTCTATGAACAAGAGTGAATATCTTTGAGAAATAAAGAAGGCGATTCTTCTTCAAGAGATCCATGTGCCTTCAGAGGAGTATATTTGTGAGAGGGGACTTTTGAAAGGTTATGTATTATTTTTAATATGATATCGCTGAAATTTTGCTGAAGGCTTCAAAACTTAACTTTAAATTAACCACACTTTCTGATCTTGTAAGGTGAGAGGCTCACTTGTGGATATTAAATCTCGTGATGGGTAGAGAGGAATTTTAGGCCAGTTTTTCTATCACTAATGAGAATATATCTTTATGTTTCACCTCATCACCTTTAGATCTATCAATGGACATTTATTGGTTAAGAATAAGTAATTGAATATTACTGGAATTCAATTGAATTTCATTCAATATGTAAGTAACTAAACTTATAATTTTCTTTACTTTGATTATTTGAATATGACATTAATTCCAGTAATATATTTCAAGAATAATTATGTATTCTTCTCCTATAGAAGAATTGAAGGTAGACAATAATGTGTTAATTTTTTCATCATTGCTTTCTATCCTGACTTCACGAAAAAAAAATGGCACTCAGTTCCGAGGAACTAGAGCGCCAAAAACAGCAAGGTTTGTCCAAAGTTCCCAAAATTCATTTGAAAAGCAAAAAGACGAGAGGGGGAAAACGAACAAATAAAAAATTGGTTCAAGCACTGACGTGAAGTCAGGAGTTTTTGCGCGTATGTTCTATTGTCCATTCTCCTGTATTGGATACTTTTAATCGAATTTACCATGGTGAATTCTATTGTCTATTCTCCTGTATTGGACAGCCTTAATCGAATTCACCATGGTAAATTCGATTAAGAGTGTCCAATACAGGAGAACAGACAATATAATTCACCATGGTAAATTCGATTAAGAGTGTTCAATACAGGAGAATGGACAATAGAACATACGCGCAAAAGCTCCTGACTTCACGAAATAAAAATTGGTTCAAGCACTGACGTGAAGTCAGGAGCTTTTGCGCGTATGCTCTATTGTCCATTCTCCTGATTGAAAACTCTTAATCGAATTTACCATGGTGAATTATATTGTCTGTTTTCCTGTATTGGACACTCTTAATCGAATTGACCATGGTGAATTCGATTAAGGGTGTCCAATACAGGAGAATAGACAATAGAATTCACCATGGTAAATTCGATTAAAAGTGTCCAATACAGGAGAATGGACAATAGAACATACGCGCAAAAGCTCCCGACTTCACGTCAGTGCTTGAACCAATTTTTTATTTGTTCGTTTTTCCCCTCTCGTCTTTTTGCTTTACAAATGAATTTTGGGAACTTTGGACAAACCTTGCTGTTTTTGGCGCTCTAGTTCCTCGGAACTGAGTGCTTATCAATTTGCCCAAATGTCTGTAATTTTCGAATTTTTCGTTGAAAATGGTCTTAAACGATTTGGTTCGACTCACTGATCAAGAATCCGTGGTCGAAATTCATTATGTCCGGCCGTCCGGCCGGCCGTAGGCACGATAACTCTCGAACGGGATGAGCTAGACAGTTGAAATTTTCAGAGTAGGTTTGGGAGATAAATATCTCGGCTAAGTTCGTTATCGGGCAAAATCGGACAGATGGTTTCGGAGTAACAAAAAAAAAATTTTTTTTTACAAGGCAAATTCCAAATTAAATTTTTTTTCAATAAGCTGTTTTACCATAAGAATCCAATGATATCATTTTTAACTCTTACAAGCTAATACTTTCGGAGATATGATTTTTCAAAATTTCAATAATAAATCGTATTTCAACGTTGTCACAGAATGATATTATTCTATGTATGAATTGTCATAATGTCAAATGATGTTCCTGAGACATGACATTATCTAATCAATCGAAGAATTGTGAGCGAAGTGAGAAAAATCTCAGTTGTTTGCTCTGAAATTAGGATTTCTCAAAAAATTCTTTCATTTCGGAACGGAACATTAAGTAAGAGATCTGAGAGTAGTGAGACTGCTTTTCATCCATAGACATAGATATAACTCTCGAACGGAATGAGGTAGGTAGTTGAAATTTTCAGAGTAGTTTAGGGAGATGAATATCTCGGTTAAGTTCGTTATTGGGCAATATTGGCCAGATTTAATTTGATTTCTTCCATGGTGCAGTTCTCATTCTCATGATTGCTCATTTAATCTTGATAAATAAACTATTATTTGAATTGAATTTCCTTTAGGATGCAGTTCTATCATATGAATACATTGATATAATTCCCAACTCTGAGAAACCAATACTTTCGGAGATATAATTTGTCTGTTTGAACTAGAGCGCCAGAGAGCTCCTGTCCACAGGGCTTGAACCAATTTTTTGAGGATTTTTTGAGGAAGGAATCCATACTCAAGAAACAAATGCCCATCAATATTTTGAATTTCCACAGACACGAGCTTTTTTATTTTCGAACCATAACAGTGAATAGTGCGGCTATTCGTTTGAGACCATTATTGTCCAAAAAGACGATCAGTTTTGTTTGGATGTTTGTTTTTAGAGTCGGATTTATATTCTTGGAAATATTGAGAAAGTTATTTTATTTCTGGAACTAAGCAGCAATGGGCGAGTTCAGTACCTAGATGAGTGACCGCTCTGGCTATAAATTTGAACAGTGCGCCAAAGCTCCTGTCCACAGGGGTTTCCCACTTTTTTAAGAATATTCTTGTATTTGAATATCAAAAATGATTCAATATTAACATCTTCCTGCTGATTCGGTATAAATGCGCAGGCAGTAAATCGAAGTTGTTAGAATTCCGGAGATGCAGCGTCCATAACTTCCGACATATCATATGATGTAATAAACAACACGTCGCTCTAGTCCTGAAATAATCCATTCAGATAAATGCAGTTCTCTCATTTATGACTCTTATTTATAATCTCCAAGTCGTATGATTCAAACGAATACGGTCACGTATTTTCATCTCCAGGAACTCTGGCTATTATCCTCAGGCTGAAATTATGCCAGGAAGTTGTACCTCGAACCAGGGGATCTTCTGAGTGATGGATAATAGAATAACAAACTAATGTAACAAAAGCCGTATGTAGAAAATTACATCCCGGCATGCCATCTTTGGTCATTTGTCGAAACGTTTGCCAGAAGTAAAATGCAGACCCTTCAGCATCTCTGAAATTATAGGAGAATTCTGAAGGTAATCATGGAGTTATTGCTGGCTATGATTACCTTATGCGATATTCGTGAATCAAGACAAGACTTCAATTTCTCCGGGATATTACAAATGAATGGAATTTAAATGGTAAAAATTCTTATAAAGCACTGACGTGAAGTCGGGAGTTTTTGCGCGAATGTTCTTTTGTCTATCCACGTCTCACATACTCTCACAAAATACTGTATGAAAATAAAATAACTGTTTTGCAATACTTTTGGCGCTCTTGTTCCTCGGACCAGAGTGCATATCAATTTGCCCAAATGTCTGTAATTTTCGAATTTTTTGATGAAAATGGTCTTAAACGTTTGGTCGAAAATGTCGAAATTGTCCGGCCGGCCGTAGGAACGATAACCCTCGAACGAAATGAAGTTGAAGTTTTCGGAGTAGGTTTGGGAGATAAATATCTCGACTGAGTTCGTTATTGGGCAAAATCGGCCAGATGATTTCGGAGTAACAAAAAAATTTTTTTTTTTAAATTACAAATTTCAAATTCAATTCTTTTCAAGATGCAGTTTCACCATAACAATCCACTGATATTATTTCTAACTCTAACAAACTAATACTTTCAGAGATATAATTTTTCAAAATTTCAATAATAAATCGTTCTATGTTTTCACAGAATGCTATAATTATTCTATCTCTAAATTAACACATGATCTGTGTTCATACATGTCAACTTATTTTCCTACAAGAGACAATAGAGACATGACATGTCAAATTCATCTCAGCTATCGTAGAATTATGAGGATTATAATATGATATCATACTTTTTGATTGATATTTTAATGCCCATGTTTGCCTATATGCCCATATGATGATCGGAATGGTAATGGTAAGTTAATAATATTGAGTTCAGAATATCTCCAGTAAAAACAAAACTGGAATATTGGCTTAAGTTTCAATTGATATTATATAATTTTCAGAGTGGATTTGAGAAATGAATATCTCTTTCATCATAAATTTGACGAATGAATATCTCGGATAAGTTCGTTGTTGGGTACAATGGGTCTGTTGGTTTTGGATTAATAATTTTTGTTACTCTTGTTGAATTTAAATTATTTTATGATGTTTGAATTTAATTTCTGTTATGATGAAGTTCTATCATCAGAATCCATTGATGTGATTCCCAACTCTTAACAATACTTTCGGAGATTTGATTTGTCAAAAGGCTTTACCACTTTTTTTTCAAGTGAGTACTAGATTTCGATTCGATAGGATCTGTATTTTTGAAAATATTGAAAAATTAAAATTCGCATTGAAGGTTTGTGCGGAATTTCAGCGGAATCTGACAAATGGATCTAAAATACAGGGTGAGTCTTAAAGTTGTACATTAATTTTAACCATAGATTCCTCTCATCAAATTAAACACTTTTTTCATTTACCATTCTTTCAAATTCGGCTCAGGTAAAAAGTTATAAGCGTTTGAAATTTCACAATGTGCTAATACTTCCCTGCATATAAATTATCAATAACATTAATGGTTGACGAGACAAAGGCTAATATTTGGAAAATATGTATCATAGTTATGGGAACCTTTACACCAACATTCATTTAATTCGGAAAATGGATGTTCAAGCTGCAAAATAAAAACTGATTTTCTTTCGAAACTACAGCCTGTATCTTTTTACCTGATCTGAATTTGGAAAGATGGTAAATGACACAAGTGTTTCATTTGATGATAACAATATATGGTTAAAAATACTGTTCAACTTGAAGACTCACTCTGTATATAATTTTTCTGGAAATTTTTTTATTTATTTTGAAGTTATTTTTTTTCGAGTGATACGATGCTCTCAAAATTTGTGACGGATCTGTATTTTTTGAGTTATTGAGGAAACAATATTTTTGATCGGTATAAATTCGAAACCGTTTAGCCGATTATGTCCATTAAAGAACTTAACCCTCGCATTCGGATACGCAACCTACCCTGAAAATTGAAAGTCGCTAACTCTTTTGGTTCGAAAGTTATCGTGGTAACAGCCAGTCGGCGGGACAGAATCGAATTTGACCTCCAATTCTTCATCAGTGAGTCGAACCTAATCGTATGATACTATTTTCGCCAAATAATTCGATAATTCCAAACATTTGGGCAAAATGATATCACGCTGTTCCCTAGAGCATGCGCGCTAAGCTTGAGTCCTTAAGTTGTACATCATTTCAACCATAGATTCCTCTCACCAAATGCATAATCTTTTTCAATTCTCGAAATTGGGCTCAGGTAAAAAGTTACAAGAGTTTAAACATTTCACAATGTGCTAATATACTCCTACAAAAGTAACTACACTCTTGTCCACTACAGGTTTTATCGTCTGAGATATGTTTCGGTAACGATGTTTCCATCCTTAAAGACGAAGCTTCACTAAAGCACGCTCCCAGGAATGGGTTGAGATTATAGCCTTAGACATACACCGATTAGTGAGAATAATGTTTTGTTAATAGGGGTTGGATCATTATTGAGTAAAATATCTTTTCTCTTACACATTTCGATCCCTTCTGGTATTCCTAAGTACAATTTATTGGAATTTTTCAACAATTTGACGGAATTTGCTAATTTTGAGTAGCCAGTTGTTAAAACGTGATTTGCAACAACATATTTATCGATGTTGTTGTTCCCAATGTGTCTCGTTTGCTCTTTATACCGTGTGAGAATGTTTCTGGTTGTTTGCGTGACGTAGCACTTGTTGCAATCTAAACATTCAATTTCATATATACCCGATTTGAACATGTCCGGAGTTCTATCGAATGAATTTCCTAGAAGTTGTTTAATTTTCGTGGAAGGTTTGGAAGCTAGTTTCATATTAACCTTTTTAAAAATATTCTGGAGTTTGCTTTTGGATGGAACGTGAGAGCTTGGAAACCTTTTACCGTTTTTATTTCTTTCGTTAGGGTTATGTTACTGAAGTGATTTTTAACTTTATGTTCGTTGATAATATTCTGAACTAGTTGATGACTATACCCGCTTCTTTCAGCAATTTGGAAAATCATTTATCTTTCTTTCTTGGAGTTAACATTGCTTAGCGGAATATGCCTAGCGACAGATTATTTACTCTTCTGGAAGCCAGACGAGTTTAGTATCTGGATGGGTGACCGCTCGGGCTATGAATTTAAGGAAGCTGGCCAAAGCGTACTGAGCTCACGTCGGTACTTCCCCAACTCTTTTTGTATTTTTGAATATAGATACCGCCTCCTCCTATTGATACATGATATAGACAGGAAAATCTTGAGTATTGAATACATAAAATAATTAATTCTACTGATATCATCTACCGCCCTTATAACTAGACCGTTACTACTCATTTCAGTCGGATAATAAAAGAATAATAGTCCTGAATCTCACAAAGACGAAACCAACATGATTATCTCAACGATTCAGTGCAATCTCGCTGAGTTCCTTCTCTATTCGAACGAACACAAAGTGCAATTTTCCGTATGTTCAACTGGAAATAAGAGATCACGAACCGACATTGATGTTTAAGTGCTCGAGAAATTACGATAGAAAGAATAATATCTTATTTCATTTAATGTCGGAAACTATCACGAAATTGTACCTATGCCGTAACACGACCATTACGCTGAATGCTTAGGCGTGCATTTCTACGTTGATCTTGATCTCGAAGTAGCCAACAGATACTTTGGTGAAATGAAGTCAATATCGATAGTATACAATACAGTGAGACCTGGATCACTAAAATAATAAGTAACACTTCTCGCTTGAATAGTTTACCCTTACTGGAACTCACTAACTTATGGAAATCAAAAGCGAATGCCAGTTACCAGGTGTACACGAAAACGTATAGGCTTATAATTCGGTATTATAATATGGTGGGTTCTCCAGAAATCCACGTTAGGGGGCGAAAACATAGAGTGGGGACAATTCTCGACATAAATCGCTAAATTTTGATATAAATTGTGGCCTGCGATTCCGAACATCATTCTGATTATCATACTTCTCCGATTCCAGTACGCTGTACCTACCCGGTAATCAAGAAGACTCCAGACGGCCCTAAGCGCCGCAGGCGATACTAAATAGTCTAGTCAACAAGTGCTTTTTAGGTCAAAATTTTCGCGTTTTCTCCGAAAATTATGATTGAGGTGTCATTCGATTCGGAATGGCATGTAGATAGTTTTCGATAAAATGCTGAGGTCGCTCGCAAAAATTACAATAGTTATAAACAATTCAGGGAACAAAAGAAGGAGGTTTAGGATTTCACCAATATCTCAAAAACTATTTGAGATAATTCAAATTTGAAGAGAGATCCAAATGGAGGAAGAAATTTCCTAAAAAAAAGTCCCAACTGCCGGAACTGCGCAAGCTCACGCAATCCTCGTTCCCTTCGTACCATTGATGACTAAATATTATTTAAATTCATTAAATATGAAAATAAAATATTGAAAGAATTCAGGCGCCTAAAGGATAGATTAATGAACAATAATCCGCGGTCCAAAAATCTTTATCGCGATTCTTCTATTAGTTATCCATTATTCAATTAACAATTTTTTGTAGCACGAACATTAACATTGCAAGTACGATAATTGTTAAACTATTGATCTGAGAATTTTTTCCTATCGTGGAGCTATTTTTCAAAGGTCTTATAATATATTCCTATTGGAAAATTTTAAATATTGATAATTTTCGTTTTGTTATGAACAATTTGCTTATGTGAAAAATTATAATTATAATATTCAATTTATAATATTACTATTGATCCGTTTTCTTATGATCAGAAACTACTTAAAAATGATTTTTAACAATTATTATCTGGTATTGTTTAGAAAATTGTTATAAACCAATGCATTGTGTATGAGATTATTTAAAATTTCCTTTTGAAGACATAATTGAAGCTTTATAATTATTCACTTGAGTAAATTGTTAATAACAAAACGAAAATTAACAATTTTTCAAATTTTTCAACAGGAATCTATGCCAGGACCTTCGAAAAATAGCTCCACGAAATGAAAAATTCCTCAGATTAATAGTTTAACAATTATCGCACTTACAGTGTTAATGTTTGAGCTTCGTAAATTGTTCTTTATTCAAGGAATAACTAATTGAAAAGTTGCGATAAACATATTCGGACCACGGATTATTGTTCATTGATCTATCCTAAAACGCCTCAATTTTTTCAATGTTTCTAATGTCATATTTAATAAGTTCACATAATACTTTTACAATGAAAAGGCGCTAAAAAATGAACTCACATTTATTATCGCTTCAATCATCACATAATACTTATTCATGAAAGATCCGGGGTGAGGCTTACGCAACCCTCTGGGAAAATTATAAATCTTGGTCCTAGTTCCGGGAATTGGTAGTTCTTTTTCAGGAAATTTCCTCTTCTTTCTTGAATCTTTTTTTCAAATTTGCATTATCTCAGATAGTTCCTGAGATATTGGCGAAAAACCAAACCCCCTTCTTTTTTTTCCACTTAATTGTTTATAACTATTGCAATTTTTGCGAGTGGCCTTAAAATTCTCTCAAAAACTATCTACATGCCATTCCGAATCGAATGACACCTCAATCATAATTTTCGGAGAATACGCAAAAAGTTTGACCTCAAAAGCACTTGTTGACTAGACTATAAAAAACTGAAGACTAGACTATAAAAAACTGAAGACTCCAGGCGCCCAGCTGAGACCGAGGACTCATCCTCTGCCATTCACCTAGACATAGTAAGCTTGCCACATTAAGGAGGGTTCCGATATTGCCTAACATTCGTCGACCGATTTACAAGATGGCCAGAAGCACTCCCACTGCTAGACCAAGAAGCAGCAACCTTCGACAGAGCATTTTTACGAACACTGGGTATCGCAGTTTGGTACTCCTCTACAACTTACCTCGGATCAAGGAAGACAATTTGGATACTGTATGTTCAACGAACTCAGCAAGTTGACTGGCACCAAACATCTCCGAACCACATATCATCCAGCAGCAACTCAAAGCAGCAGTCAGCTGCCATCAAAACAGCCGATGGACATAAACGCTTCCCACACAACTAATCGGAATCGCATGGCGTGAAGATCTGAAAACCACCTATGTAGAACTAGTATACGGAGAACCATTTCGATCACCTGATGAGTTCTTGCCATAAGAGGATGCCATATGTGAATGCAACAATCAGACTGACTCCGTGAAAAATCTACGATAGCAAATGCAGCAGGCCAGGCCCACGAATGGAGCGTCTCGCGGAGAGAGAAAAAGTTTCATCTTCAAGGACTTCCAAGCCTCGGACTACGACTTAGTTCGGTAGGATGGCCCAAAATCTTGTGTGCTGCCATACATGGCTAGTAATGGAGAAGATGCTTACAACACTCTCCTGTTAGTAACGAAGTCACTATACTGATCGCGATCGTCGTCATGAAGATGGGATATGACTGTGATGTACACTTGGAGTACACCTGTGACTGTGCTGGTGAGCCGTGTGAGGAATCCCTGGCCCTCGTGAGTGCGGCGTGTTGCACAGCATGGGTCACGTTGCCTTTGAGATGAGGTGACGTCTCTGCACTGAATGATTGCAGCCTTTCATCTCAAAGTGAGTGGTATGGTTGGACTGCACACCAGCAGCTAGCAGGAATTTTCCTCGGAAAGAGATAAAGTGTGAAACGCCTTCTTGTTGAACCAACGGAGAGATACGACGCCTGTTATGACCGATGCGGCTGATGTTATCAGGAGACGCGTAGCGATTGCGCCATCTGCTGGCGGGAAGAAGAAGTGCCTAGGGGTAAAGTAGATCCTTCAGTATGAATGAGAGACCATCTCTGTGAAATTCAAAACAAATTGATAGTTCTAACCTAATAGTAGAATGCCTGCCTTGAAAATTATCACAAAATATTCACATTATCATTATATTCTGAAACTTTTCTCTTCTAGGGTTAGTTATCTATCTGTTGAAATTATTTTACAACAATAAACTCATTTCGTAGATATCAAGTATATTGATGTGGCAGATGCACCATGAAAATTCATGCGGATGACCACATTTGTAAAGAACGGGTTTCGCAAGGATAAGGGACGCACAAGGCTGACCACACTCCTTATCTTGTTCTCTAGGGTGGGAAGTTAGGTTCCATGACGCCATGGACCATTCAGCATCGTCGTTTGCCGTTAAGGTCTTTTTTAAGAACAATGGGAGTTTTTAAGCTATGCGTCAGGCCTTTTGCATGCATTGCAACCACCACGTGCATCTCTTCCGTACAATCGTACGATCGAGAGATGGGTGATGGGTTGATGATTTCCGTTCACTCGGAAATGTGGCTGCAAACCGGAACAGAGGGGGTACGCCAACAGTGGTCACCCCCGAATATGTGGAACCCATTATGCCTCACACAAATCCAAACATATAGCTAGAATTATTTTCTAGGGAATTCAGAATCTCCTAGCAAAGTTAAATTCCATCAACAGTCACAAAATGCTGGTACTGACTGTATTCAGGTGTCCCATCATTAGTGCCCATTAGAAGTATACTTTGAAATATATATTAGATCTGTTCGAGATGTTCTATGAAGACATTAGACAAATGCTTCTTTTCTAAAATAATTGTAACGATTTATGACGTCCGGTTTTACCGGGAATCGATATCAACTTGATTATGGAATATTCTATTCTCGAATGTATTTTCAAATTCTACATATTTTTTATGTAGCATTCCCTATAGTTATCTTGAGTAGTTTTCTAGTTATTAACCGTTTTTTAACAAAAATCACTGATGAACGAACTGTGTATTTCTCGAGAGCGCAAGGCACTAAATTGGTTACCGAAAGGGTCTAACATGTTATTTTGTATGTAACATTAGGTTCTTATAGAGGAGATTCAAATAATACAGTCAAATTTGGATTTCACAAAATGACTATAAGTCGATTTTGTCAACTGCAATCAGTATGATTTATCCCCACATTTCAATTAAGAATTAAAAAAAATGGGTTCAAGCCCTGTGGACAGGAGCTTTCTGGCGCTCTAGTTCAAACAGACAAATTATATCTCCGAAAGTATTGGTTTCTCAGAATTGGGAATTATATCAATGTATTCATATGATAGAACTGCATCATAAAGGAAATTCAATTTAAATAATAGTTTATTTATCAAGATTAAATGAGCAATCATGAGAATGAGAACTGCACCATGGAAGAAATCAAATTAAATCTGGCCAATTTTGCCCAATAACGAACTCAACCGAGATATTCATCTCCCTAAACTACTCTGAAAATTTCAACTACCTACCTCATTCCGTTCAAGAGTTATATCTATGTCTATGGATGAAAAGCAGTCTCACTACTCTCAGATTTCTTACTTCATGTTCCGTTCCGAAATGTAAGAATTTTCTGAGTAAACCTAATTTCGGAGCAACTGAGATTTTTCTCACTTCGCTCATAATTCTTCGATTGATTAGGTAATGTCATGTCTCAGGAACATCATTTGACATTATGACAATTCATACATAGAATAATATCATTCTGTGACAACGTTGAAATACGAATTATTATTGAAATTTTGAAAAATCATATCTCCGAAAGTATTAGCTTGTTAGAGTTAAAAATGATATCATTGGATTTTCATGGTAAAACTGCTTATTGAAAAAAATTCAATTTGGAATTTGTTTACTCCGAAAACATTTGTCCGATTTTGCCCAATAACGAACTTAGCCGAGATATTTATCTCCCAAACCTACTCTGAAAATTTCAACTGTCTAGCTCATTCCGTTCGAGAGTTATCGTGCCTACGGCCGGCCGGCCGGACAGAATGAATTTCGACCACGGATTCTTGATCAGTGAGTCGAACCAAATCGTTTAAGACCATTTTCATCGAAAAATTCGAAAATTACTGACATTTAGGCAAATTGATAAGCACTCAGTTCCGAGGAACTAGAGCGCCAAAAAGTCACCTGAAAGTTCCATATACCTAAATAACAACAACATTCTTAAGACATTCTGTAATAAAGGTTGCATCGGAACAATTTATGTCAATTTGTATCGTGAAGTTTTGTATTGATCGGGTTACCGTAAAGTATAAAAAAAAAATTTTGAAATTTTGTTTCTACAATAACTCTCGAACGGAATGAGCTAGGCAGTTTCACCATAAAAATCCATTGATATCATTTTCAACTCCAACAAGCTAATACTTTCGTAGATATGATTTTTCAAAAATTCAAGAATGAATCGTAATCCTATATTTTCACAGAATGCTATAATTATTCTATCTATTATTTATTATATGATCTGTGTTCATACTCGTACATGTCATCCTGTTCTATGAGAGAGAGTCAAATTCATTTCGGCTATTTCTTCTTCTTCTTCTTTTCCTTTATAATTTCGTCTATTTTAATTTGATTCCTTCTATGGTGCAGTTCTCATTCTCAAGTTGCTCATTTAATCTTGATAAATAAACTATTATTTGAATTGAATTTCCTTTATAATGCAGTTCATCATAAGAATACATTGATATAATTCTCAACTCTGAGAAACCAATACTTTCGGAGATATAATTTGTCTGTTTGAACAAGAGCGCCAGAAAGCTCCTGTCCACAGGGCTTGAACCAATTATTTATTTACATTTTTCTGAATCGTTATGGCAAAAAATGTGTTCAATAAATTGAAACTTGTTACCTTTTTCACAAATAAATACGTTTTAGCGTGTAAGTCAATATATTTCCAGATTTCTTGACAGGAAATCTTGGTATTGACAAAGAATTTCTTGTACTGTCTTGAAATCAGAAATCACTTCTTGTCTTGATCTAGTCTTGAAATCGATACAAGTTAGTCGAACCAAAACGTTTGAGACCATTTTCAGCCAAAAATTCGAAAATTACAGACATTTGGGCAAATTGAAAAGCACTCTGTACCGAGGAACAAGAGCGCCAAAAAGATTTATTTGGCTAATGTCTTTGTGAAAAATGTCAAACAGATCAAATATATATTCTTCCGTAATCTTCTAATGGACACTCCCGGTAGGACACCCTGTAAATGCAAGTATAGACGAAACATATGTGAAAGTATCACTACTCACTCAGAGATTATGAACTATCAACATTGATATTTAGAATACAGTTACCTATCCTTTCGCATATTTCGAAAGAATATAAAATTTTGCCCTTGAAGATTCACCGTTTAACTCAATCTTCAAAAAAGAAAATTCTCCACTACCGTACTAACGGTACATAAGCTTAAGGTCGAACGACTAATAAATATAAATATCTCAACTATCTGAACTAAATGCAAAGTTGCAAGTAGGTACGAAGACATAATAACAGGCGTGATTAACTGCATTCATTAAGGATAGATATGAAGTAGATAATTTCCTACGAGGAGAATGAGAATGAGTTATTGCGCTTCCTGAAGAATTGAATTAAAGGATTAAAGACGAAGATTCTTCGTACCATTAAAATCTCAGATCACATAGTGTTGAATCTCAGAAATTTACTAATGACAATAATGCAAAAATTCTTCTCCTCATTTTCAAAATATAGAATATAAGATATTTTTTCGTTTATATATTATACAGAGTTCAGGCTATCAATATAAACTAAAAAAAAATGGGTTCAAGCCCTGTGGACAGGAGCTTTCTGGCGCTCTAGTTCAAACAGACAAATTATATCTCCGAAAGTATTGGTTTCCCAGAGTTGGGAATTATATCAATGTATTCATATGATAGAACTGCATCATAAAGGAAGTTCAATTCAAATGATAGTTTATTTATCAAGATTAAATGAGCAATCATGAGAATGAGAACTGCACCATGGAAGAAATCAAATTAAATCTGGCCAATTTTGCCCAATAACGAACTTAACTGAGATATTCATCTCCCTAACCTACTCTGAAAATTTCAACTACCTAGCTCATTCCGTTCGAGAGTTATATCTATGTCTATGGATGAAAAGCAGTCTCACTACTCTCAGATCTCTTACTTCATGTTCCGTTCCGAAATGTAAGACTTTTCTGAGAAAAACTAATTTCGGAGCAAACAACTGAGATTTTTCTCACTTCGGTCACAATTCTTCGATTGATTAGATAATTACATGTCTCAGGAAAATAATTTGACATTATGACAATTCATACATAGAATAATTATATCATTGTGTGACAACGTTGAAATACTATTTATTATTGAAATTTTGAAAAATCATATCTCCGAAAGTATTAGCTTGTTAGAGTTAAAAATGATATCATTGGATTCTTATGGTAAAACTGCTCATTGAAAAAAATTTAATTTCGAATTTGTTTTGTAAAAAAAAAATTTTTTTTTTGTTACTCCGAAACCATCTGTCCGATTTTGCCCAATAGCGGACTTAGCTGAGATATTTATGTCCCAAACCTACTCTGAAAATTTCAACTGTCTAGCTCATTCCGTTCGAGAGTTATCGTGCCTACGGCCGGACAGAATGATTTTCGACCACGGATTCTTGATCAGTGAGTCGAACCAACTCGTTTAAGACCATTTTCATCGAAAAATTCGAAAATTACAGACATTTGGGCAAATTGATAAGCACTCAGTTCCGAGGAACTAGAGCGCCAAAAAAGAGTGGGAAAGCTCTGTGGACAGAAGCTGTGGCGCTCTTGTTCAAACTTTGGCAAATCATATCTCCGAAAGGATTTGTTGCTCAGATTTGGGAATGCTTTCAATGGATTCTTATAATAGAACTGCATCACAAAAGAAACTTATTCAAAGCTTTAACATTAAAATGAGGTGTACTGTGGCTAACTGCCAAATAACAAGACACAAGGTGAAATATTTATTGATTTTAACCATCAACAAATATTCCGCGTGGTCGGACTGGAAACCTCATCGCTCAGTGTTCCCCAAAGAGGAAAGTATCATTCAAGAGCAGACACAGACCCCAGGGTTTCATGTTTCTCACCAATCATCAGTTTGACTTAGCCTGAAACCGAATGAAAACAGACGGGGCTCTAGGAAACTTATTTCCATCGGTGAGGTGTCTAGTCCGGCAACGCGGAATATTTGTTGATGGTTAAAATCAATGAATATTTCACCGTGTGTCTTATTTCAATTTAAAGCTGATTTAACGAACTTATTCCCAATATTCATTTCTCTAATCTACTGTGGAAATTATATTATATCAATTGAAACTTAGCCAATATTCCAGTTTTGTTTTCACTGGAGATATTCTGAACCCAATTTGATAACTTATTATTATTATTATTATAACATGATATAGAGTTGAGGTCGGAACCTATGAACTCACAAAAAAAATTAAAAAATTCGAAATAATACAAAAGTATAGCAAAGTGCAAAAAGCAATTAATGCGAAATCCTTAACAAAGCACGAAAAAAAATTAAAATAATGAAAACAATCGGCAATCACACAAATCCACCACCTCTCCACTCGTCATATCTGTTTTGAATGAATTCGTTGATGGGGCGTCTAGAACAGCTGCAGGAAGCCGATTCCAAACACTGAACACACGATTCGGGATGAAATATTCACGGCACTTACTGTGAAAGCACTCGCGAGATAGTTTCAATCTGTGGCCACGCAAACTGTTCGAGTTCAGTTCAAATAAACTCGACATATCAGAGCCAAGCAAACCATTAAGGACACGGAAGGTGATTATAAGGTCACCGCGAAGACGACGGTCACAGTATATATTTCCATCATCATATGGATTATCCAAGGACATTTAGGGTAGGGGTACATCATCCAAAAATTGGTGATGGTGTCCACTACCCTCTGACTAAATCTCCGGCTCGCTCTATCCACTGAGCTTCAACCATCATCATTCAATTCAAATTAGCCAACGTAAACAAGCGCGCCAAAGAGTACTGACTTCGTGTCAGTGCTTTTCTATATTTTTTCAAGTTTCTTTGACAATTCTGTCTTCTAATACAGCTATTAATTTCAGTGTAGGTCGAAATAAAAAAAAAGATTGCATTTAGGGTTCCCCGTTAAGAACGCAATGGCTTACGCATATTCTAAAAATCCAAATGTAATTTAATATAGATCTTTCAAACATTAGTTATTTATAAATTGACCCCAGGTCCACGGTACATTTACGAAATTTCAACTCGGAAACAACGCTATTTCCTCAAAACTGACTTGTCCGTGCACAGAAATGCGATGATTTTTCTTTTAAAACCTCACAATATCGGCTCACCATCAAATCTATGACTGCTGGACGTAAACCAACACAAGTCATATTACCCAAAAACAGCCACTTCTCCTTTGCGCATGCGCAATCTACTCGTGGCTGAAAGTCCTCTCAAAATCACACACCTCATAAAAAACTCTGATCTTTAACCCCAGTGCTTCAGGAGATATCACAGCTTCAATCCACGCATGCGCAGAAACTCCCAAGGGGATTCTTTGGAGGAATAGCATCCAGCACCTCAAAACCCCAATCCCCTCAGACGAAAACTGCAGCAGTTAAATCATTTCTCGTCTGCTCATGCGCACAACGGTCTATCATGAATTCAAAAATTAATCCAAGAACCACTTGGACACTTCACTCTCGACACTACGCTATTTCCTCGAAACTGGATTGCACACTCGCATAATTGACATGAGTTGGTAATATGGACCTCCAGTACCTCCACAGTCTCTGAATTTTCAGACAAATTCTGAATAACAATTTAAAATTCCACACATCGTTCGCCCATTTATTCAATTGCCCCCGTATATGCATACACGTCCATATTGAAATTATTTGCCCTTGTACATATGCTAGCGATCGCAATATAGGAACATGAATGTACTCATCCACGTAGGAAAACAACTGAAATAATTGGCACAGTTGGGAATTTCTAAATTATTAATTTTTTTTTCGGGCTCCTACTGATCTCTTCTCGGTGAAATTTCACACACCCGAATGGGTCATTATTGTTCACCGAAACACCAAAATTAAACTCAATCAGAGATTTGATTTGGAATTACAAGCAAACTATTCCGCAAATAGTTGAATATTTTTTCAATTTTTTCGAGTAATTGTAACCTCACGAAGAGTATTTGCTTCGGTATTTTGCATCTTACTACAGAGTTTCTATTCAATCAGATCAGTATTTTCGAGTTATCGTGAAATCAAAATTTTAAAATTTGAAATTTGTTTCCTATTTATAGCCATCCGATCCATACAAAACTTCGCATGCATAATAAATGTCATGATTCTACAATTGAATGCTAAATTACAGTTATATCGAGTGATCTGTTTCGGATATAATCATGAAAAATATTTCAACTAAAAATGGCCATAATGCCGAAACTGCTTAGTGGATTTTACCTATCAACTAACTTAACCGATATATTTATTCTCCAAAACTATCCTGCACATTTCAACTCTGTATCTCATTTCGTTCGAGATTTGACGTGCTAACGGATGGCCCGACAGAATCAATTTTGTCATCGGATTCGTCATCAGTGAGTCGAAACTAATCGTTTGAGACTACTCTTCGCCAAATATTCCAAAAATACAGGCATCCGGGCAAAATGATAGCAAACTGTCCCTTGCGGAACAAGCGCGCAATAACAATTTCATCATCCAACATTCGGCACACATCAACAAACAAATTGTTTTTTGTACAACTGCCATTGAAAGTGACACTTTCAATGACAGCCAACAGTGTTAAAAGTGAATGTTTATATGGAAGCGTGCTAAAAATATTTTTAACCATCAAGTATTTCTCATCTCGTGCCTCGTTTAAAAACTTTTCAACTTGTTCATGTGTGAGAGTTTATGATTTGTTGGGACGATATCCTTCTCTTTTCTGTTTTAAATATGCCATGACCTTGAAATATTTACTAACTTCATTTTTAACAAGGGCGCTTGAATGATCATTGAAAATTGGCTCCACAAAGTTGATGAACTCCATACTTGTTTTGTAAGTATGCTAAGAAAATAGGTTCACTGAAGTTCCCATCTACATTTCCACTTATTGATGTTACTCCTAGGGATTGCAACCCGGTATGTTTTCCAACCCGGCCGGGCCCGGTCACCTTTTCCGAAAACCCGGCCGGGCCCGCCGGGCCCGGCCGGGTTGATGTGTTAGTATGAAATCTATTTTATGTAAATTTGGTTTCAATGAATGGAGGAAAAATACAAAGATTCAAGTTTACGAAATAGTATTTATTAAAAACTATATAAAAACAACAAAAAAAACTTAAACTTTTATATGCATCACATTTGTCTCAACACTCTCAATTAACAAAATTTAACGTAACAATTTAAAAAATTCACTAAAAAAAATATATACCAATTATTTTTCAGTCCCAAAGTATGATCTCAAAAAACAAATACTGTTAATGGTTTTATCCCCTAGCCGGGTTCGCAACTTATTGCAGATATACCCCGCCGCCGAAAAAGCCCTCTCAGCTTCAACGCTGGTTGGCTTAATGCACATCATATAATCTTGAATTAGATTTAAATACAGACCTTTCTTACCATCAGCTTCAAACTGACTCATCTCTTTTTTTAAAATCTTTTCTAGGTCTTTGGTTTGTCCCGGACTTATTTTTCTACAAAATTCTGCTTTTTCTTCTAGTATTTGCTTTTCCAATTCTTCTTTTAGAGTCAATGATGAATGTGAATCACAATTCGCTTCACTCACAATTTGTGATTGAAGTGAATTTTTTTCAGGATTTATACCTTCATTTTCAACTTCAAGTACTGCATCAGGAATTTCACTTATAACTCTCTCTAATATGTTTTTCATTTCCATTCTCATAACATTTTTCTTTGGCATTGGAAACGTTTCGTCGGCTTGCCTCATGTACATGTCATATTTTTTTGGATTGCAGAGATAAACTAATATACCTGTCATCACCGTGGAACGACGTCCGTTAATTCTCATACGCAAAGCTTCGGATAATTGAACGCTTAGGCAAGAACTTTGTTTGTCTAGTTTGTCCAAAATGAATTTCAAAGAGGTCTCGGCAGTAAGAAGAGTAGCTTCCCTTCTACACAGAGCCTCTACCGCTAATTTGAATGGTTCCAAACTTTCTACGAGGTTTTTAATCGACGACCACTCTGAGTCGGAAAATTTGATCTCAGATTTGATATCGATTAACGCTTTATCCACGCAGTTTTTGAGCTTGTAGAAACGCTCCAACATGTTAAGTAAGCTGTTCCACCTTGTACGACAATCCAAAAGAAGGGCCAGCTCCTTTCCTGTTTCTTCGATAACATATTTTTGTAAATAGGTATCGTATTTTGTGGGCGACTTCCTGAACAACTTGACCACCTTCCGAACTTTTTCTACAAGTCCTCTGAATCCAGGTTTTTCTTCAGCGCGTGGAAGATCGTTTCTATTTACTGTCACTACCAAGTCTGTGTCAACGTCCTTTTCAATCTCACAATCTTCATCTCCATCGTCGGTATCGGACTCGAATAAATCTACGTCTTCGATTGCAATCCCCATGTTTTGATCTTTCCATTTTTTGTATATCACATCGACAACGGCTAACTGAATGCCATGCGCAAAACATAATTGTTGGAAGCAAGGCACGAGCCTACCAATTTTAACCATAACGCTGGCACCGTCCGTTGTCATCGCAATAACGTCACTTTCTAAATTAATGCTAAAACTTTGTAATCTGTCCTTTACCAAACCGATCGCGTGCTCTGCAGTACATGAACCATGAATTCTTACTAATCCCAGATTATAGTGTTTTTGTTTACTATGTAAGTTTATATTTAAGTATCGGTGGTTATGCTGTGAAGTCCACTCATCGAACGAAATGGAAAATTTTTGCCCTGAACTCTTTAAATTATCAAATTCTATCACCATGTCAGCTTTGACGGTGTTTTCAAAATTCATCACTATGGATCTTATTGTGTTTGGGGATTTGGGGAGTTGAAACCCAGCATTTGAAAATAAAAACCTCATATCCGGGTCAGCACAAAAACTGTTAAGAGAGTAACCACCTCTCGAAACCATTCTTGAAACCATCGTCTCCATAGACCTTGTATTTTTGAAAAAAGAATCAATTTTCCTCTGTTTTTTTGGAGGTAGTTCATCTATTGGAGTCTTATTCTTGTCTGGTTCTGATGTTGAAGTAGATGCCGAGGAAATAAATTTCGTTGCAGTACGTTTTAATTGAGTTTCTGCGGAAACTATGTTAATATTGTGCTTTGATGCTAGATGTGTTTTAACACCTTTGTATGATCCATTTGTTATCTTATAGATATTATTGCACATTGAACATTTTGCACCATTTCCATCGTTCACTTTGGTAAAGTAATCCCATACTGGATGTTGATTGTGAAGATTAATATTTTCATGTTTTTGTTGACTTGGACCTGGTCTCGATGATTTTCCAAATGACATGATGGATGTAAAAACGTACGACCTACGAGTTAAGAAAAAATGAATGCATTTTTCAATATTTTATTCAAATAAGTACAGACAACACAACTTTTGTATATATTATGCAAAAATGCAGTGTCAGTTTGATAGCACGTATACAATCTAATAAGTACCTACCTAGTAGTCGAGTCGAGTACCTAATCTATCTAAGTAAATCAACACACAAGTAAATTTATATAATATTCGTAATTGTAATATGCAAATAACAATTGAAATTAAGGTGCGGTGGCGACGAAATGGAGCAACTCATATATACTTCGTAAACGAAGGGCAAACTTCGACTAAGTGAAGGAAAGAAACCACGCATACAGCGAGCAGAGACGTCAGCAGCCAGGGTACAGAACGGCCATTGGCGCATTAGAACGGCAGCCCCGTGGTAAGCATCGCGGGATTCGCGGGTCGCGGGCTTCCGTATTGCAGTTTTCGCAACTACCGGGCCCGGTATAAAAACGTCCGGGCCCGGTGGATGTCTAAAAGGGCACCGGGCCCGGCCGGGCCGGGCCCGGACGGGCCCGGTTTGCAATCCCTAGTTACTCCGCATGATCCATATTTCTACTTTTATTAATGTCATTGACAGTATTTGTCACATTGACAGTATTTATGTTGCTCTTCTTGCAGACTCTTCAATATCCTCAAGAACAAGCAAATCAACACTTTTATTAATTATTCCACTATAGACAAACATCTTAAGCAAGAACCAAGACAAAAATTGGACAAGAAGATTTAAATGACAGCGTCTTTCTTATTTGTAAACAAGCATTTGTTAGTAACCATAGCGTTGACAACGTGTGCCATTCACAACAACCTTGTGATTATTTGAATATTAAAATGTATTTTGAAGTTTAATGTCGTTCCTAATTCGCCTATTTTATTATCAGAATAGGGCAGTTATACAAAAAACATTGTACGATATTTGTGTTAAAAGTGATTTTTTCTACAAACGTCAAAAAATGACAAGGTTCGCGC
This sequence comes from Halyzia sedecimguttata, assembly GCA_937662695.2. Classification (NCBI taxonomy): domain Eukaryota; kingdom Metazoa; phylum Arthropoda; class Insecta; order Coleoptera; family Coccinellidae; genus Halyzia; species Halyzia sedecimguttata. The sequence continues at coordinate 36,931,481 of OW569415.2, read as the reverse complement.
ATTGACAACAATATGCGAAGTGACCCTTTTTTTGATTTTCCTTCGTTACCATGACACCGTGCGCGAAGTAATGTGCGAAATACCTACTTCGCACACTGCATGTAAACTATATGGAATTTTTATATTTTAACCTTTATGTTCCTCGATTTCTCCGGTGAAAGATTTAAAATTACAGAATTGGCCGCATCTGCCGAATTAGGTGAAGTACTGCTTACATCATCGTCGCTCGAAATTTCCATTATTTCACAGTTATAAATATCACGCACGAAATTGACGCGAATAAAAAGTCACTCCAAAATAATTATCAAGAACTGTCACTTTGAAATAATGGTCAACAAATGCCATTTTATTTCCATAGTTACAGTAATTACTTGATTTGGAAAAACAGTTTAAGCCAGTTCCATACTATTTTTTTTCATATTAAGCTAAGCATGTTACTTATTTTAGATTTGTTTAGATTTAGTTTGTAGAAAAAATTTTGTTTGCATCTCATGCGCGAAATACTTTGGTGATCTCGACTATTTTTTGGCGCTCTAGTTCCTCGGAACTGAGTGCTTATCAATTTGCCCAAATGTCTGTAATTTTCGAATTTTTCGATGAAAATGGTCTTAAACGATTTGGTTCGACTCACTGATCAAGAATCCGTGGTCGAAATTCATTCTGTCCGGCCGTCCGGCCGGCCGGTCCGGCCGTAGGCACGATAACTCTCGAACGGAATGAGCTAGACAGTTGAAATTTTCAGAGTATGTTTGAGGGATAAATATCTCGGCTAAGTTCGTTAATGGGCAAAATCGGAGAGATTGTTTCGGAGTAACAAAAAAAAATTTTTTTTTTTACAGAACAAATACCAAATTAAATTTTTTTCAATAAGCAGTTTTACCATAAGAATCCATTCATATCATTTTTAACTTTAACAAACTAATACTTTCGGAGATATGATTTTTCAAAATTTCAATGATAGAATTATTCTGTGGCTATTCTATGAATTGTTATAATGTCATCTTTGACGTTGTCTCATTGCAATTCATTCCAGTAATGGTATCAATATGAGAATTAGAATATTATCATACTTTTGTTGGTTGATATTTTCATGCCGATGGTCAATCCATATGATGATGGGAATGGTAATGGTAAGTTAATAATATTGAGTTCAGAATATCTCCACTAAAAACAAAACTGGAATTGAGGAATGAATATCTCGGATGAGTTCGTTGTTGGGTAGAATTCGTCTATTGGTTTTGGATTGATAATTTTTGGCACTCTTGTTGAATTTAAATTCTTATATGATGTTTGAATTCAATTTCTGCTAAGATGAAGTTCTAAATTTCAATAATGAATCGTACTTCTGTTTTCACAGAATGCTATAATTATTCTATCTAAGCTTTATTATATGATCTGTGTTCATACTCGTACATTTCATCCTGTTCTATAAGAGAGAGTCAAATTCATTTCAGCTATTTTAATTTGGTTTCTTCCATGGTGCAGTTCTCAGATTGCTCATTTAATCTTGATAAATAAACTATTATTTGAATTGAATTTCCTTTATGATGCAGTTCTATCATAAGAATACATTGATATAATTCTCAACTCTGAGAAACCAATACTTTCGGAGATATAATTTGTCTGTTTGAACTAGAGCGCCAGAAAGCTCCTGTCCACAGGGCATGTTTTAACTCGGCTGCGCCTCGTTAAAAAAAATCAGTTCTCGATCACCAAAGTAGCATTTCGCGCACTAGATACAAAAATAACTATTTTTTTGTTCGTGAAATTGTTCAATTCGTTCCGCTCATTTCACAAACTTTTTCACTCACAAAATAAAACAAGTTTTAACACTCACATCATAAATAACTATTCTCGTCATGATTCGCTCTCAGCGCTGTTTACCCAATGGTATTGGAGAAAATTAAGAAACGTAGTTATGAAAATTATATAATTTGAATCTCTATGGAAATAACTACTTCTCCATTATTGGAGTTTAGAAAAAAGTCATACTGAAATTGTATAGAATTCTATCTACTATTGCGTACGGTACTGAGAAATACCATTGAAACTGTTAACCGTAATTTTTCAAGATAGCGGCTGAGCACCATTCCGTTATATCTTTTATTATTGATTTGAAAGAATTAATTTTGTTTTATTTTTCATTCGCCATTATCTGAATTACCTAATCAAAAATTCAGGACTATATAGCGGTATATCGTGAATAAACGGAATATATTATGTTAAATGAAAATATCTGTGCTAAGCTTCATTGCCAAAATGTAAACTTGTACACAAGCATGTCGTGAATATTTGCTATACTAATAGCAAAATCACTTTGTTCAGCTGCTCGATTTCCAGGACCATTTTTGGCGCTCTAGTTCTTCGGAACTGAGTGCTTATCAATTTGCCCAAATGTCTGTAATTTTCAAGAATCCGTGTTCGAAATTCATTCTGTCCGGCCGTCCGGCCGGTCCGGCCGTAGGCACGATAACTCTCGAACGGAATGAGCTAGACAGTTGAAACTTTCAGAGTATGTTTGAGGAATAAATATCTCGGCTAAGTTCGTTATTGGCCAAAATCGGACAGATGGTTTCGGAGTAACAAAAAAAAAATTTTTTTATTACAAAACAAATTCCAAATTAAATTTTTTTCAATAAGCAGTTTTACCATAAGAATCCATTAATTTCATTTTTAACTCTAACAAGCTAATACTTTCGGAGATATCATTTTTCAAAATTTCAATGTAAATCGTATTTCTACGTTATTATTATGTGGGTGTTCTATGAATTGTTATAATGTCAACTTATTATCCTGAGACATGACGTTGTCTCACTGTCCTTCATTCCAGCAATCGTATAAATATGAGAATTATAATATAATATAATACTTTTTGTTGGGGTATATTTTCATGCCGATGGTCAATCCATATGATGATGGGAATGGTAATGGTAAGTTAATAACATTGTTATTCATTCCAGCAAACGTATAAATATTAGAATTATAATATAATATCATACTTTTTGTTGGTTGATATTTTCATGCCGATGGTCAATCCATATGATGATGGGAATAGTAATGGTAAGTTAATAATATTGACTTCAGAATATCTCCACTAAAAACAAAACTGGAATATTGTTGTATTGGTGTAGAATTGAGGAAAGATATATATTATCGTTCATCATAGAATTGAGGAATGAATATCTCGGATGAGTTTATTGTTGGGTAGAATTCGTCTATTGGTTTTGGATTGATAATTTTTGGCACTCTTGTTGAATTTGAATTCTTCTTTGATGTTTGAATTCAATTTCTGCTAAGATGAAGTTCTAAATTTCAATAATGAATCGTACTTCTATGTTTTCACAGAATGCTATAATTATTCTATCTAAGCTTTATTATATGATCTGTGTTTATACTCGTACATTTCATCCTGTTCTATAAGAGAGAGTCAAATTCATTTCAGCTATTTTAATTTGGTTTCTTCCATGGTGCAGTTCTCATTCTCAGATTGCTCATTTAATCTTGATAAGTAAACTATTATTTGAATTGAATTTCCTTTATGATGCAGTTCTATCATAAGAATACATTGATATAATTCTCAACTCTGAGAAACCAATACTTTCGGAGATATAATTTGTCTGTTTGAACTAGAGCGCCAGAAAGCTCCTGGTCCTAATCTATTTGGTTTGACTCACCGATCAAGAATCCGTGGTCGAAATCGATTCTGGCTGGCCGGTCGGCCGTAGGCACGAAAACTCTCGAACGAAAGGAGTTAGAGGATTGAAATTTGCAGGGTAGGTTTGGAGCGTAAATATCTCGGACGAGTAAACGGATGAAATCCACCAAGCGGTTTCGGAGTTATGGCCGTTTTTAGTAAAAATATTATTATGAATATTCCCCAACCGATCACTCGATCTATCTGAAACTTAGCATCAAATCATGACCTTTATATGCATGTGAAGTTTTGTATTGATCGGACTGCTGTAAATTGGCAAAAAAAATTTCAAAAATTATTAAATTTTGATTCTACAATAACTCTCGAACAGGAACAGCTAGGCAGTTGAAATTTTCGGAGTAAGTTTGGGAGACAAATATCTCGGTTAAGTTCTTCATTGGGCAAAATCGGCCTGATGGTTTCGGAGTAACAAAAAAATTTTTTTTTACATTACAAATTTCAATTTTTTTTTAAAGATGCAGTTTCACCATAAAAATCCGCTGATATCATTTTCAACTCTAATAGGTATTCCGCCGTATTCACAAAGCATTCAATCTCCGTTAAGTCCTAACTGAGGTCCTCAGTTAAGGATAAATCTGCAACGCAACCTCAGTTAACGTATTTAACGGTGGTGAAACAGGCCTGTTTCACGTTAATTTTCACGTTAACTGAAGTTTGCGCTTCAAATTTATCCTCAGTTAGGACTTAACGGAGATTGAATGCTTTGTGAATACGGCGGCTTATCTCATTATTACTATCTACTTTGTAGGAGTAATTCAATAATTACTTTGAGATTCTGAATTCTGTATTTTATTTATTTTATTTTTATTGCTCGAAACATTTCGTCATTTCATTTTCCTCTACTTGCTACTTATCAAAGAAAAATTAATGTTATTTTACCGCAATGATAGCTCCTTGTGTGGATTTCCACTCAATAACTTCGTATACAAAAATGGTGTCAATAACACCCATATGTAATTTCACAATGGCAATATTAATGCATCAGATGTTTACCTACTGCGTCCTTAAGGCCTTGCAGACGTGCTTTATGAATTTAGAGCACGAGACCTGCATGAAAAACTCGTAAGGTGTGCTGGTATTTGCCTAATACGAACTTCAACAGCTACAGTGATCTGAATTTATCATTGAAAATTATGAATTCAAACAAACACGTTCTTCCAGGACACGAGTTATGTTTATTCAAAGGGGAATTGTGTCTGAAACCACATTGCTCGTGTTTATTTTTACAAAGATTTCTTCGCATATGTAATGAAAGTTGTTATTTTGGTGAGTTGAAAATAGTTTGAGAAGCTACCCTCAGTCAATTAGCTATATAAAATGTTTATGAATTTATGATACTTTCACCAGATGTTCCGTTGCATCATATTTTCCTACGAATTCTATTATTTACCTATTCTGGTAAATTCGATTAAGGGTGTCCAATACAGGAGAATGGACCATAGAACATACGCGCAAAAGCTCCTGACTTCACGTCAGTGCATGAACCAATTTTTTCACATGTGAACGCTTCTCTTATTCATACTAAACTTCATGCATTATTTCAGGGGAGGCGTGAAAAATCCACAGAACATGCCTGCAAAAGCTCCTTACTTCAGTTTGAATATAAGTTTGACCCGCCTGTTAAATTCCGAAACATTGATTTCGACATTTTTTGGCGCTCTTGTTCCTCGGAACAGAGTGCTTATCAATTAACCCATATGCGTCTGTAATTTTCGAGTTTTTGGCTGAAAATGCTTTTGAACGTTTTGGTTCAACTCACTGATTAAGAATCCTTTGTCAAAATCGATTCCATCCGGCCGTTAACAGGATAACTCTCGAACGGAATGAGCTATACAGTTGAAATTTTCAGAGTAGGTTTGGGAGATAAATATCTCGGTTAAGTTCGTTTGCGATTCTATGTCAATTTTGAGTTCATTTTTGATGCAACCGCCGAATTGAATACACAATTGAGCTAATATAAGTTTTGTGAAACCCACCATGGGAAACCAATACTTTCGGAGATATCATTTGTCAAAGTTTGAATAATTACTCGCTAGTAGTTTGACAAGAGCGCCAAAGCCTCTGTCCACAGAGCTTTCCCACTTTTTTACGCTTATGTTCTGGAGAACATTGCTCATCATTTTGCCAAATGTCTGTAATTTTCGAATTTTTTGCTGAAAATGATCTCACGATTGGGTTCGACACCCTGATGAGGAATTGGAGGTCAAATTTTATTCTGTCCGGCCGGCCGTTTTCAGGGTAGGTGGCGCACCCCAATACGATGGACAAGCTCGTTAATAGGCATAATCGGCGGAATGGTTTCCCAGTAATAATTTTGTGTTCAACCAACACAAATCTGATCGAATTTAAACTTGGTCAGTATAGTTAGAATACAAACCTGAGGAAGTGTGTGACATTTTGTGGGAATCGTATCACTAGAAAATTAAAAAAAAATTAACAAAATAGGTATAGGGGCAATTTTCAGGGTAGGTCAAAAAATATAGACTCGGTTGAATTGAAGGTTGGTGAGTGGTTGAAGAATATCAACATAAAAACGTGCGTAAAATTTTGAGAGAACCGTACCCTTAGAAAATTTTGAAATAATTACCAAAATAAAAATGGTTCAAGCACTGACGTGAAGTCAGGAGATTTTGAGCGAATTTGTTCTATTGTCCCGTATAGGAAAATGGACAATAGAACATGCGCGCGAAAGCTCCTAACTTCACGTCAGTGCTTGAATTGAACCGATTATTATTATTATTATTTTAGATCAGGATAATGCTGTTCCTAATTTTACATCTAAACAGAAATGTAATTGAAATCTGAGCAAAGAATTATTAAACGGATTTATATTAAATTAGCAGTGTGTAACACTGAAATAATGCAGTCCAGCGCAATGATTTACGATAAGAAGTCAGCATTAATATACACAAATAGGAAGGATGTGCATATTTTGAATTAGAACAATCTTTTGTTGTTCAATTAGCAGCCTAAACATTTTTTGATACGGTATATTATTTTAGAAACCTATGAACTAAAATGAAAGAAGCACTGATGGTATCAAGCAATATCTAGAGATTTTTCTTTCGTTGAATTCACAAGAAATCGCCGAATACCATCAAAGTCCATTAGGGAGAATCTAGCAAGTTTCACAGAGATCCTTCAAATTCTTCGAAGCCTATTTGTTGCCCTAGATGCCAATGATGCCTATGACCACATGTATGTGTTAAATGTTTCGTAATGAGCTAATTCTTCAACACTTCTTGCTCAACTTCACCATTATCCAAACAGGCTCAAAGATGGACCTGACTCATATTAAAACGATGTTTACTGGCAATCTATGGTACATTCAATTGTTGCATGGGAATTCATCAGAAGGTATGCATGTCCAATGTACATATGTTGAAGGATTTGGAAATCAGAGTATTGTTATTGTGCAAAAAAGTAAAAACTTGAATTCAATATAAATCCTATAGCGCAGAAATGGAATTCCAAAGAGGAACAGTGGTTGAAGTGAGTATATCTAAGAAGTTTCCAGCCATAAGAAAATTATAGAGCAATCTAACGTCAATGAAGTCAGAGGACACTTTTGGAGATTAGGAAAAAATGATTGGTGCATAATTGACCGCTTATTTATATCGCAAAAAAATACTCTCACGGGGAACTAGAAAAATGATTAGTTCATAATTTGCCTGTAACTTATGTCTAGTTTGTTTAGCAAAAAATCAATCAATCGAACTTTTGCTAACAGAAATCGTGACAAATTCTACACAGAGGTGTATTATTCTCTCATCTCATATTCATCAATTCACTTAATCTTGTAACTCTTTTGACAACTGAACGTTATGTTAAGACGTTTTTTTGCCGAAAATTATCTCAAACGATTACGTTCGAAATTCAATTCTTCCCGGCCGGCCGTCCGTTGGCACGATAACTTTTGAACGGTAAGAGATAGTGACTTGCATTCTTCAGAGTAGGATGCATATCCGAAGGCGACGGTTTTGAAGTTATACCCATTAGAATTTTTTTTGTTATTCCATTAGTAACTCAAAAAATAAACATCTGATCGAATTGCCACTTGGTAAATAGTTGTTGAATGCCGATGCGCAAATTTTTGCAAAATTTTGTTAGGATCGTATTAACGGAAAAAAAAATGAAAATTTTTCCGCAAAAAAAAATTTCAGTTTTCTTGAAAAATTTTATGTTTCGGAATCTAACTCTGCGTCAGTGGTTTTTGAATTTTTTTTTTCAACTGAAATTTAAACCCCTAGTGTCCGTCTGCACCGTATGTCTGTTAAACAGTGATTATATTTTTAAACAACGTTTTTATAGCAGTTAAAATGTTGAATGGAAAAGTTTAATTGGTAATTTCGCAAAAGGATCAGAGAAAGATCATTCAACTTATTGGTACTTGTCGACACGTGTTCCTGCTAATTGGCTTCTTCAGGACAAGGCAACCAAGAAACTAAGGAAAAATATGAAAATAAAACATTGTTCAAGAATATAATCAATGTTTAACGAGGCATAAGGGTTATGAATTATGATATTCTGAGTGGGATTTTTTTGAAATTTTATTTTGGTGGTTTTTCTTAACCCTTAAATGCATCGTGTATCATATATGATACATATACTTTTCGAACATGCAGTGACATCTCTGAGCAACTTTTCGAAACTTTTTGTGTTTCATATATGCAACAGTGCGTATTTGAACGCGGATTATATCTTTGTTATTGTTTACGTTAAATTCCAACAGTTCGATTCTGTTTTGAATTCAGCGCCAACTGTCGTCTGATTTGTTTCGTGGAGTGCAACATTTGTTTTTATTTTGTGTGCAGTTTTTTCAAGATTGGAGCAGAAATAAAACTATTCATTGATAGTTGTAATTAAATCAGTTGAAATATTAAGTAATTTTGAAGATATTGCTAGGAATTGAGGTAAGTTGAACTCCATTTCTCTCTGTATCATATATGATACAGTGCGCATTACCATGATATATTTCTTGTTATAGAATGAGTAGCTGGTTCGAGAAATTTCAACGAAAACGGCCCCTTAGCGAAAAGGAATTATTAGAGTTGATTGAAATTCCTCTAAGTAGCGAAGATGAAATGGAGGGAGAAAGTGATGATGACTCTGATACTGACCAGGGCATGAAGCCCGATAACCCAGATAGTGACACTACCGAAGATGAAAGAGAAGATGAAAAAGAAGATGATAAAGGAGACGATGAAGAAGATATAAATAAATTGCAGGAGGCTAGCAAATCCAAAGTAAGAATAAGTATGAAGAAGAAAAATGTACTCTGGAAAAAGGGAAATTTGGTGCTACCTGATGAAGACAAAAAATTTCTGGGTAGTGAAGAACTTCCTCAGGAGATATTAGAACTTGATTCTCCATTTCAATTTTTTAAATATTTCTTCGATGATACCTTATTAGAAAAAATTTCGTTAGAATCTTCCCTATACAGTACGCAGAAAAACCCTAATAAGGCGGAAAATATTACAAAAGAAAATGTACAAAAGTTTCTTGGTATTTGTCTTTTTACTTCAGTTGCTTACTGTACAAATGTGAGAGACTACTGGACGGAAGTGACTGGAAGTGACTTCGTGAAAGAGACAATGTCTTTGAATCAATTTGAACAACTGCGTTCTCTCTTACACTTCAATAATAATGAAAATCAAATAGGGACGAATGACAAGCTGTATAAACTACGACCGCTGATAGATCATTTGCAGGGAAAATTTTTATCAATTCCGATGGAAGAAAGTTTGTCGGTGGATGAACAAATTTGTGCAACTAAAGTCAGACACCATCTCAAACAATATTTACCTAATAAACCGCACAAATGGGGATACAAATTGTTTTTTTTGTGTGGTGTGTCGGGGTATGCATATAAATTTGAAGTGTACACAGGAAGGGAAAATGATCCATGTTTGCGGCCAGCAGAAGAGCCGGATTTAGGTGCTTGCGCTAATATAGTTATTAGACTGGCACGAGAGGTACCAAAGTTCAAGCGTCATAAAATATTTTTTGATAATTTTTACACTTGCTCGGATCTTGTAGTGTACCTCCACAAACAAGGCATTCTGACATTGGGAACTATCAGAAGAAACCGAATTCCTAACTGCAAGTTACCACTAGAGAATCTATTCAAGAAGGAAGATCGAGGGACTTCTGTTGAATTCGTTACGGACTTTGAATCGGTTCAAGTTTCCTGTTTAGCTTGGAAAGATAACAAGGTTGTCCATTTGATGTCATCATTCTGTGGACAAATACCAGAACACCTTGTCCGTAGATATGACAGGAAGGCTAAGGAACAGAAACAAGTAAATTGCCCAGAAATTGTAAAAGTATATAATAAACATATGGGCGGTGTGGATTCATTAGATAGTCACATTGGTCGCCATAGAATAAGGATGAAATCAAAAAAGTGGTATTTCCGATTATTCTTCCACTTATTTGATTTGGCCACTGTGAACGCGTGGCTACTTTACAAAAGAGTGATGCAAATCAAGCAGAAGAAACCTCTAAACCAAAAAAAATTCAGAGTACAAATTATTCAAACCTTATGCAGAACTGGCAGAGCAGCACCAAAAAGAGGTAGACCAAGCTCAGCACTACAGGAAATTCTTGAGCTGAAGAAAAAAAGAACACCTGCCGCAATCGTACCTCCAGTAGAAGTGAGGAAAGATGGGTTGGATCATTGGCCAGAATGGATCACTAATCGCGGAAGGTGCAAATATCCGTCCTGTAAAAATTTAACATACGTATTCTGTACCAAATGCAGGGTGAACCTCTGCTTAAATCAGAAAAACAACTGTTTCTATCAGTTTCACACAACCTAATATTTCAGTTAGGTAATGCTCAGTGTATCATATATGATACATATAAAATTTTGTGATTTTTTCAGTAAATATAAGAATTAGAATTTTTTTAATATTTTTCCCGGTAAAATATGACCCTTAATTATCCAGATATATTTTTTTCGAATTAATTTGAAAAATCATGCATTTAAGGGTTAATGTAGGTGATATAGAACATTTTGTAGTAACTTTGTTGATACAAAATAGAAAATCAGCAAGCAAAAGACAACTCTAAAATTGAACTCTGTGAAAAATATATTGGAAAGTCTTTCCGAGACAGGTTTATTAGGAGAAAATCAAGTAAAGTCATCTGTAAAGTTAACACTTATAATAGAATATCCAAAACTGTGTTGCATGAGTGATTTATGTCAATTGTTTAACTTAATCAGTTCTTCCTCTTGTTTTAAAAAATTACTCTCCTTTGACTACAGCTTCTTCTTAAATCTTCGCACTTTTTTATTGATGTCATATTTGGTATATTTCGCTTTGTTCGCCTTGACAGTGTGTGAATTTAGATTGAGCAAGAAATACAATATTAATTTTGGAAATACCATAAAGAATCAAAAAATATTTGTAATTCATTTCGACAAATTTACTGAAAATCGTGATATTGTGGAACACTGATACATCTTTAATTTCAATAATAATTTGGTTTTTCAGCAAGTAACGTCTAGTTCCGTTTAACATTTAGTAACATCTGTTCGTTTCGTGTTCCGCTTACAATTTTTATTACGAAAACCCTATCGAATCGTTCAGAATAATTACATCCTGAGCTTCTCTTCGCGAATTCCCAAATCGGATTTAACGAAAGCGAAGTTGTCTTTGATGTTGTTTGTAGTTACTCAACTAATCACTAATAGCAAACTGTACATCGAGCGCGAATTACATTGAGGATGTGAAAACTTGATTCCAATTCAGGAAAAAGTGAACGCTGGGAAATATTTTCTCGTCTTATGTAATGGAACCATGTCAGGAGGTAATTTTTTGCTTGCAATCTTATCGTTGATGATGGGGATAGCGATTGTATTGTCAAATAAATAATTACTGTTGGTGATTTGTCCCATCTTCTGGTGAGTGGGTTTAGATTGAAAACACTACTAATATAACATAATAATAATATAATTGTGTATATTATTTTCAAATCAGGTAATTAGATTTGTTCTTGGTTTGCGTAAATAATCTATAATATCAGACTATATTCGCAAAAAAAATCATTGAAATAAGTTCCGAACGTTTGTTCTTTCGAAGTCGGTATTTTCCTGAATTCCCTGCACATTCTACTATGCAAGCACGCTTTTGTTAGGCAGACTTGCGACTTGCGAGGCTTGTGGTATATACCGAATAATTCCATAATAAGAATTATATTACAGAACATGTCGTACGATCATCAATCAGAGCCAGGATATGCAGCGACTGACAATGAAATACTAGAACAAGCTGGTACCAAGAGGAAATGAAAAACATATTTGAAATTTTAAGCCATCTAAAGACAACAAAATAAGAAATAAGACTGAACCAATCAAATCGCAGCTCTTTGACAATTGTATGCAAGTTCTTTGAATTTCATTCTTTGAGCATGCGCATTGCCATTTTGCAAACAAAATAAAATAAGAAATAGATGGGAGTTGGACATCTTTAGTTCTTATTAGGTGTATAAACGCTATCATTCAAAATGTGCATGTTCAACATTCTTATCTCATTTTGATGTATTTCTTATTTATTTTATTTGCTGTATAAACCTGCCTTAACGCTAGCTGGAACCTATAGGTTTCTTATAATATTGTGAACATTTGCGTAAAATTATGCCTGTCGTCATTATAGAGATACCAATTTATTTGCATGCAATACAACCGAGTTAATGTAAATTCAACCATTTTAGTAGTCTAAATCGTGAAAGTATGAACTGATATATTTTGTTAAACGCATATTTTTCGAATATTTGAGGTCAACATATTTGAAAGAATAGTTTGCATCTTATTATTCGAATTTTTCGAATAATTTCAGAGTATTTTCAGAGATACCCATCTGAAATTTTTTTCCTCAATAACTCACAACATATAGATCCGATCGAATTGAAACTTGGTAATTAGTTGTAGAATGTCAACACGCAAATTTCTGCAAAGGTCGTCAGATTATTGAAATCACTAATTCACTTAACTTTAATCTTACGGGTTCGATTATTTCTCGCCATCTACTTTTTTTTCTAATTTTTTTCGCTGGACGGCCATATAGGGCTTATATATGGTTAAAAGGTCCTCAACAGGGTGCAAAGTATACCCCCTTATCTTAATCTGCCGAGCTTCAGTAAATCAATATCAGAGTGGAAAAGCCAAATGGAATAAATTCATTTTCTTGGTTACTATACATATTTATGGAAAATCCCGAAACACATCAAATTCAAATTTTAAATTGTCATTATTCTCCGCAAAAATTCGAACCCTACCTCCAACCTCCTTCGGAAGACAAGTACAACCCCTAATTTTCTAAATAGGGAGTATAGGCTTGTGATACATCGTTTGAAAGGTCACGTAATTCTCTATTCAGAAATGTGATCACATTTATGTTTATTGCAAAACTCAAAAAAAATCATGCGATTACCGAAATTCATTATAATATTCCTTCGAATATTCCCAAATCTTATTACAATAATACTAAACATATTTGCCTTCAAGATGTGATAGCAAAAAAAAAAAACATAACAGTGTGATTTCCAGATGGTACCATGCATCAAACTACGTAAAACACTTTCTATGGCAATGTCATTTACTTCAGAACGACTTCGCAAATTGTTTTGTGCTGATAAGTTGTAGTTTATAATTGTCTAATTTGTGTATGAATTTTATTAACTTCAGTTTTGAATAATAATTCTATTCACGTAAATGCATATAATAATAATTTTACAAATGATTAGTTACGGAGGTAACCCGAACACAAAAAGAACTAAGTCGCTTGTTTCCTTAGAATTTTCGGAATTTGCCACCTATAATCCAAGGGACTATAAGTAAAATAGATGTAAAATTAGATGTGATGCTCGACTTTGAAGAAAATCCAAATAAATCGAGTAGAGAGTAGAGATGCCTCCACAACATTCAATGTCAGCCTTACGTCGATTCTAAACATACTAAAACAAAATAAAATGCATCCCCATAAAATGGTACCTACCCAAGAGCTATTGGAAGACGATTTTGATAGGAGAACTTATTTTTGTGAACAAATGATGGACATGTTTTAAAAAATATTATCCAATTAGTAGACATTTTGTTTTCTGATGAGTACACTTTTTCTCTCAATGGCCCTGCTAATCGTGAAAATTGCTGCTACTGGTCTACCGAAAATACTCACTTGATGAGAGGGGAACACACGCAATTCCCTCAAAAGGTTAATTTTTGGACAGGAAATGTTCGAGACCATATCATAGGCCCCTTTTTCATTTAGGGCAATTTGAATGGCAATAAATATTTAGCAATACTCCAAAATGATGCCGTTCCAACTGTGGCAAATTTATATCCTGATCAAGGAAATCCTCAAGTTCCACGGAATACGAAATGGTTCCAACAGGATGGAGCATCACCACATTACCAACGCAATGTCCGGCAGTAACTTGACACAATATTTCCAAATCAGTGAATAGGAAGACGAGGAACGATCGAATAGCCAGCGCGATCCCCTGATCTTAACCCATTAGATTTCTTTGCATGGGGATATGTGAGGAACATTGTGTACAAAATTAAACCCCTTGATTTCAATGAACTAAAAGATCGACTAAAGTTTGCGATTAAGTTAATCACTCCATAGATATTGAATAATGTTGGAACAAATTTTTATTTGAGGTTAGGATGTTGCCAAGGCGTTCGCGGTGATTACTTCGAACATCTTCTTCATTAACATTCATAAGTTTTTTGCTACATTTTGTATCATATTTTGGTTTCTGATATTGTACCAAATTTGGCCCATCACTTGATATTATTTTTTTCTGATTTGATATTTGCAATAAACATGAAAGTGATAACATTTCTGAGTAGATAATGACGAGACCAAACGATGTATAACAAGCCCATACTTCCTCTTTGAAAAATTGGGGGCTGTATCTGTATTTCAAAAGGGGTTGAAGTTAGCGTTCGCAATTTTGGCGCTCTTGTTCCTCGGAACAGAGTGCTTATCAATTTGCCCAAATGTCTGTAATTTTAGAATTTTTTTATGAAAATGGTCTTGAACGATTTGGTTCGACTCTCTGATCAAGAATCCGTGGTCAAAATCGATTCTGTCGGGCCGGCCCTCCGTTAACACGATAACTCCCGAACAGAATGAGCTAGGCAGTTGAAATTTTCAGAGTAGGTTTAGGAGATAAATATCTCGGCTAAGTTCGTTTATTGGGCAGAATCGGTCTGATGGTTTCGGAGTAAGCACAGGCCTACATTACAAATTTCAAATTATTTTTTTTTTAAGATGCAATTTTATCATAAGAATCCATTGATTTCATTTTCAACTCTAACAAGCTAATACTTTCGGAGGTATGATTTTTCAAAATTTCAATAATAAATCGTACTTCTATGTTTTCACAGAATGCTCTAATTATTGTATCTATGAATTATCGTATGTTTGTGTTCACACATGTCATCTTGGACTTGCGTCCAACTTTTACGTATGAGTTGGACGCAAGTCCAAGATACTGTTTAAAACGGAACATACCAATATGAACTTTGTCACATTAAAGAGAACTACTCATCTGTCAAATATTCTGTTACGTTTAACGCGCCATTTCTGAGTGCGTTTTTCAGCGTGTGTTGGTTGCTTTCTAATAATTCAAAATTAAATATACGAAGGTGGTTTTGAGCAGGTGAGTTATTGATTTTCCTAGCCTTTTATGTGGTCATCTCCAGTTTCATTTTAAAATATTCCTTCGTAAACATTTAATATCTGCTAAAATTCTTAATTTCTGAATTACTTTGAAAACTTATGAATATAAGGTAACTTTGAATCGTTCAGTGTTACCCGCAATTTGAATTTGGTACATCGGGTAACTTTGAATTTTCATTTTAAGGTGTAGAATGCCACGAAAATCGGAAAAAGCGACAACCGGTGTCAGAAAATATGATACAAAAAGTGGGAAAGCCCTGAGGACAGGATCTTTGGCGCACCTGTTCAAACTTTGACGAATCATATCTACGAAAGTATTGGTTTCTCAGAGTTCGGAATGATATCAATGCATTCTTATGATAGAACTACATCATAGAATAACATGAATTGAATGAGAATACATTGATATCATTCCCAACTCTGAGAAACCAATATTTTCGAAGTTATTCTTATTAATAGACACATTTTGTTTTATTATAAGAATCCATTGATCATTTCCAATTCTGAGACACCAATACTTTCGGAGATATGACTTGTCAAAGTTTCAACAAGAGCGCCAAAGCTCTGTCCACAGGGCTTGAACCAAATTTTTAAGAGGAAGAATGACAATTTAAAATTTAAATTTGACATACATCGGGATTTTCCATAAATATGTACAGTAACCAAGATAATTAATTTATTCCACTTGGTGTTTTGACACTGTACTTATCACGTAAGGAATCATATCATTATATCGTGAATTTGGTACACTGATGCGTAAAAGGAACATTAAAACTTTTATTGAGTGCCAAAATATTGCACGCCCGACCGTAAAAAAATCGTCTCCATTGACAGAAAGATATTGTCTCCTTCCTTGAGCCTTGCAAACGGCAACGTCGGTAACCTTAATTACCTCCAATTCTTCTACACCTGTTCGTATTGCATGCAGGTAGACCGTAGATGGCTCGTGCACGTTCAGAAGTAACAAATTCGATCTCCTTGCCTCATTTCTCTTCGCGACTGCCGACCGCGAAGAACTCCATTCCGTCGACGATTCGCGGTCCGAAACATGCGCTCATTCCCAGATAATTTTTTTCGTCTTTTTTGTAATAATTTGATTGTTTCGGTTCCGTGTGAGGATGCGACATGTTGATCGGATGTGTTGTGGATTTTTGAGTGCATCAGTTCGGGTGCAGGGTCGATTGTTCTGTGACTATTTTTAGGAAGTTTTCCAATTATTTTCCGCGAAATGTGCAGCAGGGAGATAATCAGTGAGCTGGTGGATAAGATCCATTCGGTATGTTTACTTTGGAATTTTCTTTATCATGCCATTTTTGGAAAAAAATATTTCCAAATCGTTCAGCTTCTGATGTTCAAGTTCAGTCAATCATGAATGCAAAATATTTTATTGTGGTCAGAGCAAAATATTCGATTGTAGTCAGAGAAAAAATTCCTTGAAGGAACAATTTCGACCGAAGACGATGTTAGAATCTAATGACACTTTCAATTGTATATAATCTATAAGCAAAGGTCTTGAAATGGGCTAAAAAAATTGTATTTTTTGCGTATACGATTCAAAAATAATTAGATTTTGAATGTCAGGCAGATCTACAAGAATAAGCCTGCTCAGTCAGCGTTCAATATTGTCATGAAAATTCATAAATGGGTATGGAATCCTTCGATTGACTCCTAAAGTAAGATAGCTAACTAATGTTAAATTTAAGGTATTTAGGATCTATTACATTAAAGAAAAATTCCTTGAAGCACTGACAAAAGTCAGGAGCTTTTGCGCGCACGTTATATTGTCTACTCACCTCTATTGGACACTCTTAATCGAATTTAGCATTGATGTATACCGTTTTCTCGGCTTTTATAATATATGAATACATTTCATACTATTTTAACGACATACATCAGTAACGAGAGAATCTATGATCACATAATTTTTAATTCTTTCATTTATGTATTCTATTGAAATTGAAATACGAAAAAACTTACGCCTCAGGTAACTCCAGGATAAAATATTCACGAAATTCCGCGTCGGCGTTCTTCAAGTAATCACCGAGTTTCAATTGGATCAGATTTGTATATTTTGAGTTACAGAGGAAATTACAAACAAAATTCTGATGAGTATAATTCCAAATCCATGTGGCTGATTATGCCAATTACTGAACTTAAATGTCGCATTCGAATGCGCAACCTGCGCCCTGAAAATTGCAAGTCGCTATCTCTATCCGTTCTCAAGTTATATAATATTTTTTCGCATTTTTTTCTTAAATTTCCTAGTGGTACGGTCCTCACAAAATTTCACACACGTCTTTATGTCGATATTCTACAACAAGTTACCAAGCTTCAATTCGATCGGGTCTGTATTTTTGGAGTTATCGAGAAAATAATATTCCAGATGGGTATAACTCCGAAACCGTTGGGCTGACCAACAACGTACTCAACTCTCCCATTCGGATGCTCAACCTACCCTGAAAATTGCTACCTACCTTTTTCGTTCGCAAGTTATTAAGGCAACGGTCACCCATCCAGATGCTGAACTCGCCCAATGCTTCTCGGATCTCCAACAATATAGATCCGATCGTGTTAAAACTTGGAACTTGGCTGTAAAATATCGGACGGATAGTTTCCGGGATATAGAATTTTCTGCAACGATTTTTTATTTTTTAAAAATTTTCTAGTGATACGATTCTCACGAAATTTTGCAAGATTTTTTGCGCCGGCATTCTGCAACCAACTACCATGTTTGAATTAGATCGGATTCGCCAGTTATTGAGGAAATAATAACCAAATTTCAGATGGGTGTAATAACTGTAAAAACGTTTTCAGATTATGCCTATTGATAAACTCAAATGTTGCATTCGGATGCACAACCTACCCTGAAAATTGCAAGTCGCTATCTAATTCCGCTCTCAAGTTATCGTGAGATGAATAATATTTTTAAATTTTTTTCTTTAATTCTCTAGTGATACGATTCTCACAAAATTGCTCATATGGCTTTAAGTCAGAATCAGTCAAAAAGTTATGAAGAAATAAAATTAATTTTTCTTTATTGGAAAATCCTGTATATTATTCCATATTTGAATTCTTCACAAAATTCAAACAGAATTGATAAAGCACATGATATCCTAAATTTAACTGGTTTCGAGTGATCGAATTTTGAAAATTACTTTTTACCACTCTCAAATTCATTAAAGATGATCCGAAAATCCGAAATGATGGATATTTATTATGAAAATTACGCATGATGGAGTTTATTGTATATGATTAATTTTTAATTTATAGTTTTTTTGAGAAAATGAAAAAGCGTATTTGTTCAGGTTTGATGAAAATACATGGAACGAAAAAAGGTATATTTTAATGGTTGTCCTAGGTATTTTAAATTTTATGAAAACAATAGTAATGCCAGAAAAAAAGGGAAACAATATTTGATAAACAGCTAATTATTTTCTCTGGAATTCTATTTAATAAGTTTTTATCATTTACCTTCAGACGGTTATGCATTCGCTAAGCAAAATTTTCTAATGAATCTAAAATCATGTTGGCAGGAATGGTGGAAATTTCATGCCTGATCCTTTCTTACAACTCTCTTCGATATTTTGCGGCCTATTTTAATAGGTTACATTTTTTGTGTGACCCCACAGAAAAAAGTCAAGTGGGGACAAGTGGGAAATTCTCGCATTTCTTATTAAAGCTATCCACACCTTCATTGAATAAAAGGCTAGCTTTCGATTACCAACGCTAGCTAACTATTTGCGTCGGTTTGACACTAAGCACAAGGTTTATCTGTCAAACTGCATCAAATGTCAGCTAACGCTAATAACCAGTTAGTTAAACGAAAATAACGCTATTGTAATAGGCAATCATTTCAGGATTTCTCGTGTCAAGATCATCATTTGGACAATGGTGCATAGAGAAGACTAGCAACACTACTTTGTTCTTCTTCGCCATATGAGAAAGTAGAGTAATATCCAATCTTCGGATCATTCGGATGCATTTGCAATGGTCCCGATTTTTGCAACATTTTCATCATATTAGAATTGAAAGCGGAAAATTGAATAAATTGTTACAAAAATTTTCCTAACACTTGTACTACTTCCCGGTATGAGATACTGCTATTACAAACTATCGTTGATATCACACCCTTACTACTTCATGGGACGACAAAAAAAATGCTGAAATGCGGATTGAAACGACTCTCAATCGTACTGAGACTGTCACGGTCAACAGGCATTCATAACTGAAAATAGCGGATAAATTTCAAAGTAGGGGGTATGTTACAACTTTGTTTCGTCATGACTTTTCGGCTGATCAAGTATACAGGGTGCTTCACGAAGACCGTTCGTTAGAATATTTCAAAAAAAGACTCGAGATAAATACTTGAAATTTCATGGTTTAGCTTTGTTAGGAAAGATGAATTCGTAGAAAAAATTTCAGATTCGTTCGACGGTTTTACCGGAAATTATACCAACTTTCGTTTTTTAAATGTAATACCCAGTTTTTTCATTGATAATCAGATTGCCCATTGAATTCTATATTGTTTGAATGTTTCACTTATACTGGTGGTTCGAAGTATAATCGATCCAGAAGAAATTAATCATTGTAACCATAATAATGAATTACAACTATGAAATTAAATCTGTTGGTTTGTTCGAAGATGGCATATTTAAAATCTGGCATCTTCGGATTTACCTTTTATATTATACTTACGTATTCATAAGAGATTCAATGATTCAGCAACAAAATACTAATTGTTTTGATCATCAATGGTTTCAGAAATCTTGAGAGTTTGAGCTCTAGGTACTCGTCTATAAATTATCCAAATCCAATTCGCTCGTCTGGGTATATCTTCTTCGAATAGTTTCTGAATGGGACCTTATATTGGATAATTTCTTTTAATATTGATTGATTTTTGCGCGCATGTTCTAGGGAACAGCGAGCTATCATTTTGCCCGAATAACTGTAATTTTCGAAAGTTTCGCCGAAAATGGTCTCAAACGGTTTCCGATTACAAATTTTGTTTTCAAACAATACAGATTCAATCGAATTGAAACTTGGTAATTAGTTGTAGAAAGCCGACACAAATAATTATGCGAAATTTCCCGAGGATCGTATCACTAAAAAATCATTGAAAAATATGATGTATCTCAGAAACTATCCTTCCGATATTGCTGAAATTTAGAGCGAGCCAACCAAATCCTAATTCAAAAGCCCAATTCCAAATTTGAACACGATCGGAACTATATTGTAGGAGTTACTATAGTAGAGTTCAAACCGGGCTCTATCGTGTCACCCCGTGGGACCTTCATTGCTAAAATGTATAGACCACTGGGTATCATTCTCCATACCCTTACAATGTAAATTCAACTGGTCGTCAAAAAATCGTCGTGTGCAGGAAGGGGTGGGGGGAATTTTTCCAAAAATTGACAAAAAATTTTTTTCTGTTCATGGTCATCTATATACGGTGAACATCACTCACACAAACTTCTGTTGAAATATACGATTCAGAAATATTTTTTATTAATTGTCAAAAAAGTCGGATACAATGCTCTTAAATGGAATTCCTTAAGATATAAACGCTTGCCCTGAACACCCATATTAACTATTATGTTCCACTCGGTTTTACTCGAGATCTGTTAGGATTATCGAAAAAATGCTTTATATGAAAGGTCTGCTCCGAAAACCAACGATTCAGATGCTTCTTTCAAAATTACAATAGGTAGAATAGTTTCCTCACAAAATAAGAAATTGTGTTATTAACTCCCATTAACCGAAACCGAACCTGGAGACGCTAGTAAGGCGCAATTTGTAGCGTTAGTCCATGTTAGTGGCGACCTTATGGATTTGAGCTTTGATCTATGCACATAAGGTTCGTTATATCTATCCGACCAACTTTACAGTACTATTCCTGCGTGCCTTCAGAACGCATTTTGAAGATATTGTTTAAATTCCTAATTTTTTATATATATGAGAATTTTACATATAATTAATATATATTTGATTTAATTTTGTTAATTCGTTAATAAATATGCAAATATGCGAGTTCAAACTTATATTCATTACTTCATAAATCAATTTTGTGACGTAATATTAACACATTTTTGAAATCATCGTTCATTCTCATTAGTAGTAACAAGATTTCCTGAATCCTAGACCAAAAATGTAGAAAAGAATTAAGAAGGTATATAGTTGGTATCTATGATATTTAGGGCCTAAAAATTTCTTACATGTCATGATTCATCTAATTCAACTATCACTATCACATGAAGAATCATCAAGGGAAGGAAGATTTGAAAAATTTGAAGTACTCGTATTTGCACATGTTTTTGGGCCATACATTTGCAGGAGCCAATACACGGAATTTGTTTTCTTTTACAGGAACACATTGATCCTGTGCAATCTGAAATGAGAATTTCCATTTCATAAAGAATATTTACGGATCTGATATTCGAAATAATATTTACCTTTCCTACAACTGCAGTTGCTAAGGATAGATGTTTCCTTAGGTAGGATTGGCATCGTCGTTAATTTTGGCAGAAGTTTTCCATTTTCTACATACCACCCACTAAATATAGGATCCGGTAAAGATGGTCATGGTACATTACTATTGATCCAAATTTTTGTTTGGTAATGGACTCGAAGGCTGTGTTGTCTCAAACTATCCAATGTTGGAGGTAATTTACTTATGGATCTTGAAGAAGCTATAATATTCCCCTGAGCCTGTTGATACATTTCACATTTTCGTTTGTCGTATACAGATGGATTTCAAATTCAACAATATCATTGAATACTTATTCTCTCAAATTCTCAAAATCTTGAAAGTTCACTCTGCAGTATCTGCTCAGAATCTTCATCAATTTTCATTATTTTTTTACCTTCTTCGACATTTTGACCGAATGAAGATGCAAAGATGAGCGTAATGTGACTAACTTCATACCAATAATGTTGTAACTCAAGAACCATTCATCCATTCTATAGTACTATTTTCATTTTATCCCACTGTTCCTCCTGCAGCTTTGGAATTTTTGTTGATATGCTCTAGCGCCTGATCTACAGAAAGTTGGTTAAAATTCCCAATCAAACAATTAATAACAAAATTCCTATTTTTGAATTCATCATGTACTTCCGGTGCCATGTTTGAAAGTATTCAATGATATTGTTGAATTTGTAATCTGTCTGTATACGACAAACGAAAATGTGAAATGTATCAACAGGCTCAGGGGAATATTATAGCTTCTTCAAGATCCATAAGTAAATTACCTCCAACATTGGATAGTTTGAGACAACACAGCCTTCGAGTCCATTACCAAACAAAAATTTGGATCAATAGTAATGTACCATGACCATCTTTACCGGATCCTATATTTAGTGGGTGGTATGTAGAAAATGGAAAACTTCTGCCAAAATTAACGACGATGCCAATCCTACCTAAGGAAACATCTATCCTTAGCAACTGCAGTTATAGGAAAGGTAAATATTATTTCGAATATCAGATCCGTAAATATTCTTTATGAAATGGAAATTCTCATTTCAGATTGCACAGGATCAATGTGTTCCTGTAAAAGAAAACAAATTCCGTGTATTGGCTCCTGCAAATGTATGGCCCAAAAAAACATGTGCAAATACGAGTACTTCAAATTTTTCAAATCTTCCTTCCCTTGATGATTCTTCATCTGATAGTGATAGTTGAATTAGATGAATCATGACATGTAAGAAATTTTTAGACCCTAAATATCATAGATACCAACTATATACCTTCTTAATTCTTTTCCAGATTTTTGGTCTAGGATTTAGGAAATCTTGTTACTACTAATGAGAATGAACGATGATTTCAAAAATGTGGTAATATTACGTCACAAAATTGATTTATGAAGTAATGAATATAAGTTTGAACTCGCATATTTGCATATTTATTAACAAATTAACAAAATTAAATCAAATATATATGAATTATATGTAAAATTCTCATATATATAAAAAATTAGGAATTTAAACAATATCTTCAAAATGCGTTCTGAAGGCACGCAGGAATAGTACTGTAAAGTTGGTCGGATAGATATAACGAACCTTATGTGCATAGATCAAAGCTCAAATCCATAAGGTCGCCACTAACATGGACTAACGCTACAAATTGCGCCTTACTAGCGTCTCCAGGTTCGGTTTCGGTTAACGGGAGTTAATAACACAATTTCTTATTTTGTGAGGAAACTATTCTACCTATTGTAATTTTGAAAGAAGCATCTGAATCGTTGGTTTTCGGAGCAGACCTTTCATATAAAGCATTTTTTCGATAATCCTAACAGATCTCCAGTAAAACCGAGTGGAACATAATAGTTAATATGGGTGTTCAGGGCAAGCGTTTATATCTTAAGGAATTCCATTTAAGAGCATTGTATCCGACTTTTTTGACAATTAATAAAAAATATTTCTGAATCGTATATTTCAACAGAAGTTTGTGTGAGTGATGTTCACCGTATATAGATGACCATGAACAGAAAAAATTTTTTTGGCAATTTTTGGAAAAATTCCTCCCACCCCTTCCTGCACACGACGATTTTTTGACGACCAGTTGAATTTACATTGTAAGGGTATGGAGAATGATACCCAGTGGTCTATACATTTTAGCAATGAAGGTCCCACGAAAATCTGTTTTAGAGCTCTTTTCATGCCTTGTGAACTCTACTACTACGATAACTTGCGAAAGAGATAGCAACTTTCGTAGGTTGCGCATCCGAATGCTACATTTGAGTTCGTTGATAGGCATTATCGGACAAACGGTTTTGGAGTTATACTCACCTGAAATTTTGTTGTTATTTCCTGCATAACTCACAAAAAACAATTTCCGAATTTTGTGAAGATCGTATTACTAGAAATTTTGTTTTCGAACAATACAGATCGAATTGAAACTTGGTAATCAGTTGTAGAATTCCGACACAAGCACGAAATTTCGTAAGGATCGTACCACCACAAAATTTAAAAAAAATCATTGAAAAAAATCTGCATCTCAGAAACTATCCCTCCGATATCGCTGAAATTTTGCGAGAGCTTTTAAAACCTAACTTTACAGCCAAATTCCAAATTTGAACACGATCGGATATATATTGTTGGAGATCTCAGCACCCTTGTGACCGTTGCCACGATAACTTTCCTACGGAAGGAGATAGCGACTTGCAATTTTCAGGATATGCTACGTATCCGTATGGGACAGCTAAGTTCGTTAATCGGCATAATCGGCCGAACTGTTTTGGAGTTATACCTACCTTGAATGATGTTGTTATTTACCCACTCAAAGTACTGATCTGATCCAATTAAACCTTGGTAATTACTTGTAGAATGCCAATGCTCTAATTTTTGCAAAATTTCGTGAATATCGTAATACTAGAAAAAAATAAAAAATAATTTTTTCTTGAAAAAATTTATATTTTTCACTCAATCTGATGAAAATGGAATATAATAATTATTTGACAAATACTGAATGAGTTATTCATAATATTCTTTTGGCTTTACGTTCTCAGAAAATAATTCGTTCTTGATGCGGCATTTATTTTTTCGCTCATGGAATTCTTATTAACGTCAGCAAATATTCCTGAATTAAAACGGTGCAAATTTTATATAAAGATCAATAATTTCCTTCAAAAACTATAAGCAACAGTTCATTTGCTGATTCATTATTTGTAATGTATATGCCAATTATGCGCAACAACCGAAATTTGATATATTTTCCTAACCATGAACCCTTCCTCAACACCACTTCCATGCGTACTAAAAATGTCAGTTAGGGGATATAGTCGGACAAACGAAAATGTAAGTCATTTTTAGTTACAGACTACTACTGTACCTACAGTATTTCTCTGAAATATTTTCTATTAACCTGATTTTAATTGGTATACAGGGTGGCTCAGATCTTAATCAAGAAATTTTAACCACTTATTCTACGTCAAAAATAAGCACTAGTTTGTCATATAAACATATGTCGAGAAATGCTTCCTCTTCGAGATACAGGGTGTTAAAATTATAGAAAAAAAATGTTTTTTATTAATAACTTTTACACTTATTGAATATTTCTATGAAATTTGAGACAACACGATGTTCCCCAGATCATACGCGCAAAAAGTTAAGAATGTCAGTTGCAAAAACCAACGCCAAGATGCAAAATTTCGTGAGGACCGTATGATGAAAAAAATTTTTTTTTAATTATTGAATGAGCAAGCAGGGCTATGAATCTGTTGATATATCTGCTGAATTTTTTTTTCCTCATTCGAATAATTTCAAAATAGTATCAAGAATTTCTAGAGGCGACTCGACTGGTTTCAAGAATAGAGAGATTCGACTTGTTTCAGTCATGTTCCATCACAACAGAACAACTATTATCAGCAAGATAGATCTTTTTGTGTGTAGAAACAGTAACTGATATTAGTATTGTTTGATCATTTTCAAATATCGTATGTTGATATAGGTATGTTTACTTGGTTAGATTGAGCTCAATGAATCATCTGTTCTCTAAATCAGTGACCTCTCATTAAGAAAATTTGCATTCAATAGTATTTGTTTCGCTGAATTTAAGTATCTCAAGGGAATTTCACATAATTTTTGGTTTTTGTTACCTTCGCTTCAAGGATATAAAACGATGCTAATTTCATTTTAACTCGCGAAACAATTATCGTGGTACAATGCAACGAAAAATTTGATTTTTGAGCATGACACATTTTTGAGTGAAGTTTTCGAATACAAAATTTATTTGATTTCTTCATTGTAACCCTTAGAGTGATTCGATAAATTAGAGCATTCGATAAATCCATAATCTCTTGAAACCGCGGATGGGTGAAAAATTATTGTCGAATTGTTGCCAATTATTCAATTGATTGGTTCAAAATAGCTTCCTGTGTTTATAACCATTTGTGACAATATTGTCTATGCAAATGGTAACGATGGTGAATCATTTAATTGAAAAGCATTTCCGCTTAACTTGAATATCAACTATGTACTATTTGATTCACAATTCAAATTAAATTCGGAATATTGCAATATGATGGAAACGAGCATATACAATAAATCTGTACAATTTATTTTTCGATTAGAAATTATTGAACAGTTCGAATAAAAAATGTTCTTTGTTACATGGAAAAAATATTTTATCTTGGAATTATCATACTTCGACCAATAAAAAAATAGTCAGCTTTTTTTCTATGACCTACGGAAGGATTTTGGTATATTCTGGTATTAATAAGGGGTTTCATCTTAATTGTGCTTCAAATATTTCGGTGAATGATTTTGTATTCACTCACCTAGCCCTAACCTAACATGAAGCTTTCATTATTTTTTTCAATATCTCCAACAATATAGATCCCATTAAGTTCAAATTTAGAACTTGGCTGTAAAATTAGGTTTTAAAGGCCCTCTAAAATTTCAGCGATATCGTATAGATAGTTTCTGAAATACAGAATATTTTTCAATAATTATTTCTAAATTTTTGAGAGACACGATCCTCATGAAATTTCACATAAGTTGACATTCTACCACTAGTTATCAAGTTTAAATTCGATCGGATGTTGATAAAATTTGCGCGTAGGCATTCTATAACTAATTACTAGTTAGTTGGATCGCATTCGTATTTTTTGTGTTATTGAGGAAATAACAATTCAGATTCCAAAACCGTTCGGCCGATTATGCCTATTAACGAACTTAACTGTCACATTCGGATGGGTAACCTATCCTGAAAAGATCAGGTCGTTATCTCTTTCCGTAGAAAGTTATCATGTAATGGTCACCAATCCAGATACTGAACTCGTCCAACGCTGCCGGTTCCCAGTATTTTTTCAATATCTCCACCATTAAAGATTCGATCCTTTTGAAATTTGGAACTTTGACTTTGGCTGTAGAATTAGGTTTTGAAGGCTCTCACAATATCGGACGGATAGTTTCTGACATACAGAATTTTTGAATGATTTTTTTAGAGTTTTCTGGTGGTATGATCCTCACGAAATGTCTTTGTGCCCGCATTCTACAACTAGTTTCAATTCGATCGGATCTGTAAAAAAATACAGACATTTGGGCAAAAGGATAGCACGCTGTTTCCTAGAACATGCGCGCAAAAATGGTAGCCAGTAAACGAAAACATCAGCATGGAATCTCAAATAAATACATTCGATTCAACTACGTTGATAAAGAATCTCAAAATATTGCCAATTATTTTAAAAGAAATTTGATTATTCATTAGCTTTCAGATCATTTGGAATTTGTAGAATTTCATCAAATATAATTAAGATAAAGTAATTAAAGATAATAAATCTGGAGTCCACAAGCTAACCTGAAGTCATTGTCCGATGGTTCTCATTGGTCAAGCCTGTAGATCCTTCCGGAATAAAGGACAACAACTATCATCTATGTCGAGAACAGAGGTTCTGGATCTAGAGTATCTAGACAAACAATCTTAGAATCCTTTGAAATGAATAGATAATCAGACTTCAAAGTTTCTGCATGTACTCAATTTTCAACTTTAATTCAATACATAATATAAAAATACAAAAATAACTAAAATCAAATGTTCAAAAAAACCACCATTCAAAAATACCATCGATACAGGCTTGGCAACGTAAAATGAGGGAATCGTATACTAATTGCACGTTTTGCCTATTTTGAGTGGATTAATAATTTGTTCCATTGATTGTTCTGCGTAAACAAGTTGTTTTAAATGCCCCCATACGAAATAATCCAACGGATTCAAGTCAGGTGATCTCGCAGGCCATAGCTGCTAACCACGCCGACCAACTCCTATTAAAAGTTTGGTTTAACCAGGCGACAACATTGCGTTCAACATACGGTGGTGCTCCGTCGGGCTGATACCACATATGATTGTATGTCCACAGGAAAATCTTCAAGCAAAATTGCTAGATCGTTTTCTAAAAATTGCAGGTACGCATCGGTATTCAAACGATTAGTAAGGACTTGAATTCTAAGTAATTATCCGTTAAAGACTCCGCCCCTTCCATTAATAGAGAATCTTTGTTGAGAATTTTCTAGAGATCATACTCGTTCAATGTTCATTGTGGCAGTTATCTATGTAATCCCGAGTAAAAGCAGCTTCGTCCGACCAAAGCGTCTCTCTCAAGAAAGAGTTCCTGCATGTGATCTCCATGGTGCAGCTTATGTACTTTTTGCGCGCGTGTTCCGCAAGGAACAGCGTGCTATCATTTCGTCACAATGTCTGTATTTTTCGAATTTTTTTTCGAAAATGGTCTCAAACGATTAGGTTCGACTCCCTGATGAAGAATTCGAGGTCAAATTCAATTCTGTCCGTCCGGTCCGGCCGGCCGGTCCGGCCGTTAGCACGATAACTCTCGAACGGAACGACTTAGAGCGTTGAAATTTGCAGGGTAGTTTCGTAGCGTAAATATCTCGGACAAGTTCGTTAACGGGCGAAATCGACCGAGCGGCTTCGGAGTTAAGGCCGTTTTTAATAAAAACGTTTTTTATGAATATTTCCGGAACCGATCACTCGATCTTTTTGAAATTTGGCATCAGATTGTAGAATCATGACCTTTATATGCCTGCGAAGTTTTGTGTTAAACGGACGGCCCTAAAGTGGCAAAAAAAAACTTTGAAAATTTGAAAATTTTGTTTTCACGATAACTCGAAAAATACTGATCTGATTAAATTGAAACTCAGTAGTTAGATGCAAAAAACCAAAGCAAACACTTTTGCAAAATTTCGTGAAGATCACGTGACATGAAAAAAATAAAAAAATTACTACTATTTTGCGGAATATTTTGCTTTTAATGCCGAAACATATGTTTTTGAGGTTCATGCTTCCTTTTCCGGGCATTTTTCGATGTGCGCATGCGCAGATGAGAAGTCCTTTAACTGCTGTAGTTTTCGTCAGAGAGGATTGGGGTTTTGGGGTGGCGGATGCTATTCCTCCATAGAATTCAGATCCCTGATGAGGGTCTGCGCATGCGTAGATTCAAGATGCGATATCTTCCGAACCACTAGTGTTGGAGAATCGGACTTTTTTGTAAGGTGTGTTATTTTGAGAGGACTTTTAGCCGCCAGTAGATTGCGCATGCGCAGAAGAGAAGTGACTGTTTTTGGGTTGGATGGATTATGTTGGGAGTGCTGAGTCGATATTATGAGGTTTTAAAAGAATATTCATAGCAATTCAGTGCAAGAACAAGTCAGTTTGGGGGATGTAGCGTTGTTTCCGAGTTAAAGTGTCTGTACCGTGGCCCTGGGGCTAATTTTGAAATTGATGTTACCCCTTACAGACATTTTTCGTTATGCGCATGAGCAGACCATCAGTGATTTAACTGGTGGTGTTTTCGTCAGAGAGGATTAGGGTTTTGGGGTGGCGGATGCTATTCCTCTATAGAATCCCTTGTTGAGGGTCTGCGCATGCGTGGATTAAAGATGTGATATCTCCTGAACCACTAGTGTTGGAGAATCGGAGTTTTTTGTAAGGTGTGTTATTTTGAGAGGACTTTTAGCCGCGAGTAGATTGCGCATGCGCAGAAGAGAAGTGACTGTTTTTGGGTTGGATGGGTTATCTTGGGAGTGCTGAGTCGATATTATGAGGTTTTAAAAGAATATTCATAGCAATTCAGTGCAAGGACAAGTCAGTTTGGGGGATGTAGCGTTGTTTCCGAGTTAAAGTGTCCGTACCGTGGCCCTGGGGCTAATTTTGAAATTGATGTTACCGCTTACAGGCATTTTCCGTTATGCGCATGAGCAGATCATCAGTGATTTAACTGGTGGTGTTTTCATCAGAGAGGAATAGGGTTTTGGGGTGGCGGATGCTATTCCTCCATAGAATCCCCTGTTGAGGGTCTGCGCATGCGTGGATTAAAGATGTGATATCTCCTGAACCACTAGTGTTGGAGAATCGGAGTTTTTTGTAAGGTGTGTTATTTTGAGAGGACTTTTAGCCGCGAGTAGATTGCGCATGCGCAGAAGAGAAGTGACTGTTTTTGGGTTGGATGGGTTATGTTGGGAGTGCTGAGTCGATATTATGAGGTTTTAAAAGAATATTCATAGCAATTCAGTGCAAGGACAAGTCAGTTTGGGGGATGTAGCGTTGTTTCAGAGTTAAAGTGTCCGTACCGTGGCCCTGGGGCTAATTTCGAAATGGATGTAACCCCTTACAGGCATTTTTCGTTATGCGCATGAGCAGACCATCAGTGATTTAACTGGTGGTGCTTTCGTCAGAGAGGATTGGGGTTTTGGGGTGGCGGATGCTTTTCCGCTATAGAATCCCCTGGTGAGGGTCTGCGCATGCGTGGATTCAAGAAGCGATATCTCCTGAACCACTAGTGTTGGAGAATCGGAGTTTTTTGTGAGGTGTGTAATTTTGGGAGGACTTGCAGCCACGAGTATACTGCGCTTGCGCAGACGAGAAGTGAATGGTTTTGGGTTGTTTGGGTTATGTTGGGAGTAATGAGCCGATATTGTGAGGTTTTAAAAGAATATTCATGTCAATTCAGTGCACGGACACAAGTCAGTTTGGGGGAAATAGCGTTGTTTCCGATTTGAAATGTCTGTATGGTGGCCCTGAGGCGAATTTATAAATAACTATATTCGGTAGATCTATATTAAAATGCGTTCGGATTTGGAGAAGATGCAATTTCGTCCCTAACGGAGGACCCACAACCGAATTTTTTTCTGATCTACGGTAAAACTAACAGCCAAACTGTATTGATAGCCATATTTGTTGAAGGAACTTGAAAAAAAAAAAAAAAAGCACTGACGTGAAGTCAGTACTCTTTGGCGCGCGTGTTCACGGTGGCTAATTTGAATTGAATGATTCAAAAATTAACAGTGCTGTATCTAAGCTGCCATCAGGATAGAGTAACAAAGTTGGAAAAGAACACAAGTGACTCTCCTTAGTCGCACAAGCTCCTAGAAGATTTGGGAGGGTCAGTATAATCCTAATCATGTTTATAGCACGCGCGCAAAAGCAGATTGACTTAACAATGAAAGAAAAAGTGTAAAAAGTCAATCTGCTTTGGCGCGCGTGCTATAAACATGATAAGGATTATACTGACCCTCCCAAATCTTCTAGGAGCTTGTGCGACTAAGGAGAGTCACTTGTGTTCTTTTCCAACTTTGTTACTCTATCCTGATGGCAGCTTAGATACAGCACTGTTAATTTTTGAATCATTCAATTCAAATTAGCCACCGTGAACACGCGCGCCAAAGAGTACTGACTTCACGTCAGTGCTTTTTTTTGTTTATGAATTGAATGTAAAACTTCGGGTTTTAAGGTTATCCAAGCAAAACTTTGAGACACGTCAAGACTGGCAGCAATACATCTAGTACTAACTTCCGGATTATCTAGCACACAATCTATCACTTCTTCTTCTACGGTAATTGCCAATTCCAAAGTGTCGCATCCCTTGAAAAGCGTCGGAAAACACCCTGCGAGATCGTTGTCATCTATTAGGGAATCTCCTGTTGTACCCCCGATAAGCTTTTAATGCACAAAAACCCTACACAAAAATAATATATGCATATTCTGCGTTAGAAAACTGCATACTTATTCAGCAAAAGAACTAAACCAACAAACTAACTTTTAAATTGGCAAACAAATTTAGTTCTTTCACTAGGTGATAGTCAACTTACTTATTTATTTCTAGGCTTACTGTAATTTATGAAATTAAATTGCTCACATACAGAAACTTTAAAGTCCAAAAACTCGGAAATGAAGCCTCATCGGAAAAAAAATTGCTTAGTTTTTATCAAGAAGTCTGTATACGTCCCTTAATTTTTCACCTTGAGTTTTGAAGCACCCTGTATAAGTTTGTTGAAAATCATTATTTTATGAAATTGAATTTCCATCAAATAAATACCAAGTCAATCAAATATTCGAGTTCCTAATTCAAATCTCGCCTCGAGATTAATATTTTTTTAAATATATTTTTTTATTTCTATTGTAGGAATCTTAATGTGAGCACCAATTAATTCCTATTATAATATAGAATTCTTATGAAATTAATATCTCAATAGGAAGAACTGCATTCTCAAGAATCCTTTCAACAATTTACGGACACAAATTGTAGGTTGTCAAAACACTTAAAATGTTAACATTCAACCTCACAGCAATCGATACTAAATGTTGGCAAAGACCAATCACGTAGCGCAGATTGCTCTATCGATTCTGCGTTTTGATTCATTAGATAATAAGTTGCAAATTGAGACACATAAACCCAAATTTTTAAGTTGCATAATTCGAATAGATATCAGTTTTTTTAGTAATAGACAGAAGATCAACTGAAGCAATAATCGCGGCTGCACAATTATTACTCAACTGCTATAAAATATTCGTAATATATGGGTTGAATTACAATAATAAGTTGGTGACCTGATGTATATTTTTATTTCAGCATCTGATCAAGACGTAAAGCATGACTAATTAATATTCGAAGATTCCAGTGAAATAATATTTCATTTTGTTGGGGACTTCCAATTGATTTTCTACTACGGTTAAATTTAGTTTGGCTTCGCTAAAGAAGTTGTAATTTATTTACTTATGGACGTAATTTTGACTCTTATATACAACCGATCCAAACATGTAAATTGAAAATTTATAAAAGCACTGATGTGGCCTCACTATCTTCGCACAAGTTCATTGCGTGACGAATATAAAGGGTGTTATCGAATAAGTTGCGTCAGGGGGTGATTCTGCATGAAAAAATAATTACCGTTTGCTATATATCTATTGTCCGCGAATGCTTCGTTTACCGAGATACGGGGTGCAAATTTTTTACTCAAAAACTGACCATTTATTTGTTGCTCTGAAAACGGTCAAGATATGCAAATGACATTTTGTGGGTTTTAAGAGGTTGTTATTGCGCATTTTTAGACAAGCAATGAAGTATATTATGTTCATCATTGGCGTGCGTACGGGTAATGATCTCAATTTTTTGTATGAAAAAAATTGGTTCAAGCCCTGTGGACAGGAGCTTTGGCGCTCTTGCTCAAACTTAGACATACTCCGAAAGTATTGGTTTCTCAGAGTTGGGAATGATATCAATGTATTCTTATGATAGAACTGCATCAGAAAGGAATTTCAATTCAAATAATAGTTTATTTATCAAGATTAAATGAGCAATCTGAGAATGAGAACCGCACCATGGAAGAAATCAAATTAAAATAGCTGAAATGAATTTGACTCTCTCTTATAGAACATGTAATGACATGTAGGAGTATGAACACAGATCATATAATAAATCATAGATATATATAGCATTCTGTGAAAACATAGAAGTTTGATTCATTATTGAAATTTCGAACAATTATATCTCCAAATGTATTAGCTTGTAAGGTTGAAACTGAAA
Source organism: Halyzia sedecimguttata (assembly GCA_937662695.2). Lineage (NCBI taxonomy): Eukaryota > Metazoa > Arthropoda > Insecta > Coleoptera > Coccinellidae > Halyzia > Halyzia sedecimguttata. Next base: position 36,897,759 of record OW569415.2, on the reverse strand, counting down.
TCAATGGATTTTTATTATGAAACTGCATCTGAAAAAAATTGAATTTGAAATTTGTAAGTTGAAAAACATTTTTTTTTTCGTTACTCCGAAACCGTCTGGCGTATTTTGCCCAGTAACGAACTTGATCGAGATATTTATCTTCCAAACCTACTCTGAAAATTTCAACTGCCTAGCTCTTTCTGTTCGAGAGTTATTATAGAAACAAAGTTTAATAATAAAAAAAAAAAATTTGACACTTTACGGCAACTCGATCAATACAAAACTTCGCATGCGTATAAAGGTCAGTATTCTACAATTCGATGCTAAATTTCAGATAGATCGAGAGTTCGGTTTCAAAAATATTAAAATAAAAAACGTTTTTATTAAAAACGCCGTAACTCCGAAACCGCCTAGTGGATTTTGCCCGTTAACGAACTCGTCCGAGATATTTACGCTTCAAACCTACCCTGTAAATTTCAATCCTCTAACTCCTTTCGTTCGAGAGTTATCGTTTTAACGGACGGTCGGACGGCCAGACAGAATCGATTTCGACCACGGATTCTTGATCAGTGAGTCGAACCAAATCGTTTGAGACCAATTTCAGCCAAAAATTCGAAGATTGCAGACATTTGGGCAAATTGATAAGCACTCTGTTCCGAGGAACAAGAGCGCCAAAAAAGTATGGCACTGGGATATTTCAAACTAATAATCATTTTTGAATTGCTCGTTCAATTTATACCAAAAATTGCATGCCTTTTTTGGTACGGGTATTTTTCATTCATTTAATACCTTATTAAGTACTATCCACTTCAATAACATCAAACCAGAAAAATACAGAAAATAACATTAATAAATAAATAGGCGTAAAGCTAAAACAAATGTCCGAAATGACCTCCCTTAGAGACGATACAAGATTCAAATCTTCGTCTCATTGATTGTCGAATTCGCCCAAATATACCTGGTGTATTTCTTAGTGTCTCACATCCGCCTATAATTCGATTCCTCAGGTCTTCAACATTTTAGACGGGAGTGGAATACACTAATAACTTGAGAAAACCCCAAATGCAAAAATATAGAGGATTTAAATGCGGTCATTGAGCAGGCCAGTGCTCCGTACCTCCCGTAAATATCCAACGATAGTGCATATTCTTCTTCTAAGATTTCACAAACCAAATTAACCCCAGGTGATTTCGAATTAAATTATAAGTATATTAATTATATGAATCCATTTTGAGACCCTATTGGCAGAACGTTCTGGACTTATGATTTGTGAAAAATGGTATCAGCAGCCAGTTTTCAATAATATTCTAGTATAATCTATCTATAGGGACCATTTTCGGCCTGAAAATAGTAAAATAGGAGTTTCAGTAACCGTATCATATATTGACATGATATGCAATAGTTCCAAGATTCGGAGATAAAAAAATGATTATTTTGAAATTGCTTCTGCGTTAAAAATATGTACTAGATATTTTTCAGAAGCAATATATAGAAAACTATATTGCCTAATAAATAGTTATGAAAGAACATCAACTATAAAACAACTATTTTGTAACGTTTCGGAGACTAAATCAGATTCTCTCATCAGACACCAAGCGAAAATCCACAGAATTATTCTTGTTGAGGTTTATTCTGTGATTTGTCGCACATCTTTGAAAAAATATAGTTTCACTTAACATAGAAATTTCAACCAAATATGGCCAATTCCAATTGAGCAATTTGTAAAATTGCTTTATCTCATCAACAAAGTGTAATTTGACTCCTTGAGATTTTTTTAGGTAATCATAGCCTTAAATCAGAATCTTCATGAGGTGATCTCCATTGATCGTATGGAAAGATTTATTACTATTTATTATTTATTAATTTGTGTGTACAATGTACATACCCGTTCTTCTATTTTTGAATGTCTCTATTCCTTATGTTCCGACTTTCTTAACTCCAGTATGGTTTGAATGTTTATCCTGTATACGATTTACCACGAATACAGTGAATATTATATACATAGTTTTGGGATTTTTGTTTTTCATTAATCGGTTTTGTCTTGGTTGATAAAGATCTAAGATCATTTTGTGTCTTAAAACGGTTCTTATATTGAACTTAGAACCGATTTGTCCTTCTTTTTTTGGAAACGCCATGACCATAAGGGCTCACATTCAATAGAGTAGGATTTTGTTCTTCTTCGTTATTTTGTTGTACTTGATTAATTATTATTTGATTAGGAGCTCCTCTATCTAAATTATGATAGATATACCTGTTGATTAATTGTCTTGGTCAACAAAAGTTAATTTTGTAGATTTTCGCTTGGTGTCATATGAAGAAGTCTTATTTAGTCTCCGAAACTTTACAGATGGATGTTTCATCGTTGATGTTATTTTATTACTGTAGTAAGCAACATTGTTCTATATATTGCTTCTGAGAAATATTATGCTATAAATTATTTCTAAAGCAGAAGCAATTTAAAAATAATGACATTTTTATTTCATAGATATTTTGGGAGAGAAAACTCAGAAAGGAATAATCATTCAATGATGAATTCACCTCCCTAAGTATCCTCTTATGATAATAAAAAAATTGGTTCAAGCCCTGTGGACAGGAGCTTTCTGGCGCTCTAGTTCAAACAGACAAATTATATCTCCGAAAGTATTGGTTTCTCAGAGTTGAGAATTATATCAATTTATTCTTATGATTGAACTGCATCATAAAGGAAATTCAATTCAAATAATAGTTCATTTATCTAGATCAAATGAGCAATCTGAGAATGAGAACTGCACCATGGAAGAAACCAAATTAAAATAGCTGTAATGAATTTGACTCTCTCATATAAAACAGGATGAAATGTACGAGTCCACAGATCATATAATAAAGCTTAGATAGAATAATTATAGCATTCAGTGAAAACATAGAAGTACGATTCATTATTGAAATTTAGAACTTCATCTTAGCAGAAATTGAATTCAAACATCATAGAAGAATTTAAATTCAACAAGAGTGCCAAAAATTATCAATCCAAAACCAATAGACGAATTCTACCCAACAACGAACTCATCCGAGATATTCATTCCTCAATTCTATGATGAACGATAATATATATTTTCCTCAAATCTACAAAATTCCAGTTTTGTTTTTAGTGGAGATATTCTGAACTCAATATTATTAACTTACCATTACCATTCCCATCATCATATGGATTGACCATCGGCATGAAAATATCAACCAACAATAAGTATGATATTATATTATCATTCTCATATTTATACGATTGCTCGAATGAAACAACGTCATGTCTCAAGAGAATAAGTTGACATTATAACAATTCATAGAATACCCACATAAAAATTCTATCATTCTGTGAAAACGTAGAAATACGATTTACATTGAAATTTTGAAAAATCATATCTCCGAAAGTATTAGCTTGTTAGAGTTAAAAATGATATAAATGGATTCTTATGATAAAACTGTTTATTAAAAAAAGATTTATTTGGAATTTGTTTTGTAAAAAAAAAATTTTTTTTTGGTACTCCGAAACCATTTGTCCGATTTTGCCCAATAACGAACTTAGCCGAGATATTTATCCCCCAAACCCACTCTGAAAATTTCAACTCTCTAGCTCATTCCGTTCGATAGTTATCGTGCCGGACGGCCGGACAGAATGAATTTCGACCACGGATTCTTGATCAGTGAGTCGAACCAAATCGTTTAAGACCATTTTCATCGAAATATTCGAAAATTACAGACATTTGGGCAAATTGATAAGCACTCAGTTCCGAGGAACTAGAGCGCCAAAAAGTCTAACAACTATCTGGCATGCCCCAGCATCGTGATAAGCAATATTTGTAATTTTTGGCATGCCCACATGAAAAGGTTTGCCAACACTGACCTATACCACTGATTCGTAGATATTATCCGCACTTTTCATGCAATTAGTCCGCAACTGTGACAAAATATATTTAATAATTTTGTGAAAAGAACAAAAATTCGCAAATAGTATAGAAGAAGTTATACATCGAAGTCACCAGTATGGCCTTGTGAATATCCTGTCATATATATGTGATTATTCAAAGAGAAACTCCCAGCAGTGCCCTAAGGTATTGGTACATCATGGGTTTAGGATCGCTCAAAGAACGAACCATTGACGGAAAGAGAATGGAGATATAGTGTTAGAGATTAAGGAATGTCGCATCTTATTTTCTCGGCGTAATGAAAGAGTAGATTGGATGATGTCGACGCCACATGTTGATTCATACGGACCGAAATTTCTCCGGACTATTGATTCGCACTCTAACCTGTTAAATTCTAATTCACTATAAATTTCGAATAGCTAAATGAGTTGTGAAGTCCGCAAACAGTTTTATTGGGTAACTACCTTCGCTGATTAGCAAATCATTAACGAGTTCGAAGACCTCTGTTCAAAGCAAAATTTCAAGAAATTTGTCCCGCGTGGAGAACTTTAAATATAGGAGTGTAGATGATGATGATAAATACATATAATCATTCAAAATATTGCTTAATTCTCTTCATTCTTAAGTACATAGTTTATGTACACGCATAGTACGTGTGGTTATATTCTTGAATCGGCTTCTATTATATTCTGTCTAAGAAATGTTTTCATCTAAATTTTTGAAAGTCTGAACAGAAAATATTGTAATAAATCATTAAAGGATGCTTTGGGAGGTGCATTCATCATTTAATGGTTTTTTGGCGCTCTTGTTCTTCGGAACAGAGTGCTTATCAGTTTGCCAAAATTTCTGTTGTTTTTGGATGAAAATGGTCTTGAAGATTTGGTTCGATTCACTGATCAAGAATTCGTGGTCAAGATCGATTCTGGCCATTAACACGATAACTCTCCAACGGAATGAACTAATGAACTAATGAAATTTTCAGAGTAGAATTTGGAGATATTTATACCTCGCTTGACTTCGTTATTGGGCAAATTCCTGGTGGTTTCGGAGTAATGAACAAAAAATTTTTTTTTACATTACAAATTTCAAATTTGATTTTCTCCGGCCGGTTTTTACCACGATAACTTGAGAACGGAAAAAGATAGTGTATATAAAGATATGGGGAAATTGGTGATTTTTAAATGAGATAATGATGAAGTATAATTAGCAGCGTTTTTCAAAAAACCATCATTGGAGAAGATGATTGATCCAATTATACAGGATGAGTCTGTACGAACCCGTCCGATTTTAGGTGAAGGCTGATTTTCGTGAAATCGTCAATTTTTTTCTAAAATCCGAAAGTGTGCCAAAATATTTTAATGAACAAAATTAACGCCTTGTTAAATTAGATTTTGAGACAGTCAAAGTTTTTAAAATTCGATGTAGGTACATGATGTTATTTCAACCATTGCACATGATTTGGAATTTTCCCAAATACGGCCAAGGATTTTGAAACGACTATTTAAAATTACGAATCCTATTATGGATCTCTTGCAGCGTTGGTAGTTTCATCAAAATCAGATCATACATTCCGAAATTATAACTAAAAATATAATTGACCATTTCACGAAAATCGGCCTGTATAGCCCAAACAGGGGCTCGTAGCCATAAATCAAATATAGTTTCGTAAGTGCCAGACCAAGTACTACCTTCACCTAAAATCTGACGGGTTCTTAGAGACTCACCCTGTATAGATGAATTGAAGGTGATATTTTGAAAGTTTCAAGCCAAATACGAATCCCAATATGCTTCATTTTAGAGTTGAACGTTTATCATCATAAACCTGTCAGAAGGGGTTTGACTTTGAGAGAGTACGAACATTTTAATTCTTCGATAGCGGGAATTTTCATGTCATCTAATTCAAAAATTGTTTATGAATTTAAACCCAAGCATAATAATTTTCTATCGAAGAACTTTCTTCGCATTAAACGAGAAAGTAAAATCGAGACATGTTACTCACAATCTAACATCTAGAATCTACCATTAAATCACCTGATTATACCACAGTGGGCTCTCAATCTAATATTAAATTGACATAGATTCCCGCTAGAGAATAGAGATGCAAAATGCAAATACTCCGCATCATTGAAAATACTTAAAGCATCTAAACTATGATATGATCTCTCTCCAAATCACCTTGAAACCATCCATGTTTACCGTTAATAGGTCGATCTCGCTCCTATATTGCTGCATTTATACTTTAAATGTTAAATGGCTATACCCACTCGTTTTTTGCCAACTTATCACGTTTTCCTTGCTGAATAGGAATTTTTATGGTAATGTCACGCCAGTTGTGTCACGTGACATGTGGAATTGAAATATTCATAAGGGGCTTTTTATCGATCGATGTATGGTGTGTAGACCTGTTCAACTCGTAGGGCACGCTGTTGTGTGTAGGAATGACCGCATTTTTCAGTGCGATAGTAGGCGATAATATATGCTATTTCCATTAAACACTATGGATTAGAATTAGACCAATGGCGTGGGGATGATTTTGCATCGCCTTTACATCTTCTTTCTTCTAGAGGAGTATGGGCTATTCCTCTCGGGAAACTCGGGATATCAAATTTGTTATGTCATCACAATATTATAACCGATGTGAATTGAACAGCCCTTTTCCAACAGCCAAATTCTTTCTAGCAGCCAAATGATAAGTGGCCGGGATAATTCCAAATAAACGAATAATCCGTTTACGTGGGAAAATGCAATGGATTGAATGATGAATACTTTTTGGGGCGCTGTTCAGTTCAACAGCGTTCAAATGTATGTAATTTTCGAATTTTTGGTTGAGATTGGTCTTGATTCGTTTCGACTCACTGATGAAGAATCGCAGACCAAAATTGATTTTGCCGACACGATTATGCTCGAACGTAATGAGTTAGAGAGTTGAAATTTTTAGAGTTGGTTTGGAGTCCAAATGCGCCGACTAAGTTTGTTAATGGCCAAAATCCACCGAGTGGTTTCAGAGTTATAGCGATCTGAAATTTTGTTGTCCCTTATAACTCGAAAAATATTCATCAGATCGAATTAAAACGCCGTAGTTAGTTGAAAAAATTGGTTCAAGCACTGAAATGCGATCGAATTTACCATGATAAATTCTATTAATAGTGTTCAATACAGGAGAATGAAAATAAAACATGCGCGCAAAAGCTCCTGACTTCACGCCAGTGCTCGAACCAATTTTTTTAGCGTATTTTTTTTTAAATTTTCTATGGGTCCTCTCCAAATTTCACACGTCTTCATGTCAATATTCTACAACTACTTACCAAGCTTCAATTCGATTGAGCCTATATTTTTTGAGATATCGATGAAATAATATTCCAGATGGGTATAACTCCGAAACCGTTGGGCCGTTTGTGTCCACCTACGAACTTAACTCTCCCATTCGGATGCGCAACCTACCCTGAAAATCGTCCCTATCTCCTTTCGTTCGAAAGTTATCGAGGCAACGGTCACCCATCCATCTACTAAACTGACACAAGGCTGCTCGAATCTCCAACAATATATGTCCGATCGTGTTCAAACTTGGAACTTGGCAGTAGAGTTAGGTTTTACAGGCGCAAAGTTTCAGTGATGTCGGACAATAGTTTTTGATATATATAATATTTTCCATTGATTTTCAATGATTTTTAAAAAAATTTCCAATGATAAAATCATCCTCACGAAATTTTGCAAGATTTTTTGCGTTGGCATTTTACAACTAACAACCATGTTTGAATTGGATCGGTTCCGTATTTTTTGAGTTATTGAGGAAATAACAACCGAATTTCAGATGGGTATAACTCGAAAAACCGTTTGGCCGGTTATGCCTATTAATAAACTCAAATGTCGCATTCAGCACAACCTAACCTAGAAATTCCAAGTCACTATCTCTTTTGGTTCTCAGGGGTTATTTTGACATATTTTTAATAATTTTTTTTAATTTTTTAGTGATACGAATCTCACGAAATTTCACAAGCATCTTTAGGTATTCTACAAAAACTCACCAAGTTTCAATTCGATCGGGTTTATATTGGTTGAAAACAAAATTATTACTCGGAAAACATGGGGCCGATTATGCCCAATAACGAACTCGTCCGTCCTATAGGGACGCGTCACCTACCATGAAAATTTCAAGTTATCGTTATCGTGGCAATGGACGGCCGGCCGGCCGGACAGAATCAGATGTGTCCTCGAAATCTTCATCGGGTAGTCGAATTCAATCGTTTGAGACCATTTTCGGCAAAATATTCGAAAATTACAGACATTTGGGCAAAATGATAACCCGATGTTCCCCAGAACATACGCGCAAAAATGTAACCTTCATTCAATAAAGAATTAAAAAAATTACTTCAGGATCTTTTAGCTAAAAATATCTGCTTCAATTCATCAAAATACGTCCCATATACCATATTTGATTATCTTTAACCAACGAATGGTTTTAAATATAGATATTAATATATCTAAGTAACTGTTTTCCAACCTCCTCTGAAACTGACAATGATTCTTTCGTATTGAAAAAAAATACCGACACGAAGACAAAATTTTGTGAGGACCGCATGACTGGAAAATTAAAAAAATATATATAAAATAATTCTGTATCTCGAGAACTATCCGTCGGATATTGTTGAAATTCTACGAGAGCCTTCAAAACCTCATTTTATAGTAAAATTCTAGATTTGAACTCAATCGGATCTATATTGGTGAAGATATTGCCAAATTATCGAAATATTGCAACGATGTACTGGTCCATTTTTTTACACTCGACAAACGAAGTTGTCAACAGTTTTACAGTTATGACGTGCCTGGAGAGGATTTAATCTATCATGTGCATAGATCGGCCGAAGTCAGATTTGAGAAGTCGATACGTCAGTAATAACATTCGTTCAATAACTAGTGAGAATTGGATATGCACTTTTTGAAACCAGGTATCATAGGTCAGTTATAACATTTCTTCAAGTTTCGGCTTTCATCATAATCCTGTACTGGCTGAACAGCTTAGGGGTTGTGCTGAGTGTTCATAGCGCACGGGGCGTTTTTTATAAAATGTCAAGTCATAGTTCCTCATGGCACAACCATAAGATTCGACTGATTTGTGCCGTAGGAATAATTCTCGGAATAAACCATTGAAAATAGATCACCGCTATACAGGTGTTTTTTATCTCATTGCACATTTTTATGATTGAACTGATTTGTGTCCTTAGGGCGCCACAAACAGCACTGTTTATTTTCGACCCTACGGTATATGTGTATATTCGAATGGATCAATAAACACAGCCCTTTTTATTTCTGACCCAAAAGTGAATGTATGCATTTGAACACTTATGCCACCACAATGAGAGTGAATTTATGTGATCTGCTTTGACCCACTTGCTAATGACATGATTATGTTTATGATTCTATGGTTATACTGACCCTCCTTGGTCTTCCCCAAGAATACCCCTCAGAAGCTCCTAAGAGGTAGTACAAGATGGGAATATCTTGTGGTTTCTGTGCAGGCTTTTGTACTGTGTTCTTACGCCACCTTTGACACAGTCAAACGTTGTATCCACTGAGCTAGAAGAACCATTATTCAATTCAGATTGGTCGTGAACAAGCGTGCCAAAGAGTACTAAGAAATACGCAAATCCATTGAAAAAATAGCACATTCCGTTCGAGAGTTATCGTGCTAACGGCCGGACGGACGGCTGGAAAGAATCGATTTCAACCACGTATTCTTGATCAGTAAGTCGAACCAAATCGTTTGAGACCATTTTCAGCCAAAAATTCGAAAATTACAGAAATTTGGGCAAATTGATAAGTACTCTGTTACCAGTAACAAGAGCGCCAAAAAAAACATTTCTCGGTGTAAGTCATAAGTACCTGTAGATTGTTAATACAGTTTAATGAATCTATTAAAGTCTATTGATATTTTCCCAAGACCCAAGATAATACTTAGAGGAAACCGAATTTATAGCAACAACTAATTAGCATGTTCAGATAACATAATTCATTTTCCAGAAATACCATATTTTCTGTTATGACGGTACAGCTGACTTTATCGTTACTTCTTATGTAAATACAATATTTCAGCGATTTTGTATTTTATTTTTAGTGATACGAGTCCCATGAAATATCGTATGAACCTTGAGGTCGATAGTGTACCTACACTTGAATACCTTATTTCAATTCGGTGGATTCAGAAATATTGAGAAAAAAATTCTAACGTTCGATACTATTGACCTCTACCGTCGTATCCAGGACACATACCTACCCTGCAAATTTCAAGTCTCAAGTTCTCTCTTTCGAAAGTTATCGTGCTCACGGCTGGACAGACATATTCAATGTTAGTACGGATTCTTCTTGCAAAAAGAGATGTGAAAATAAGTGTAGACAAAGAATAGGGACCATTGGTGGATTTTACTGAAGAAACAATAAACTTTAGTCCAAACTTTGCAGCGATCTATTAATTTTGAAGACAGAACAGACAATTCCAGTTCAACTAAACCTCTATTTATCATGAGTCATGAATTGATTAATGCAAAACGTACTGATAACAGTGGTAATACTAACCATGAACTTTTCTATCAATAAGTAATGTTTCGTTCGCTCGATACCACATCTATTTCATTGGGATATGTGACGGAAATCGTTAAACAGATCATATCTGTTATGCTCTGCTGTCAGAAATACCTATTGGTTTAAGATAACTGTGCTAAGAGGAAATAGCGATGTCGGCAATATTATTGAAGATAGCTGTGTAAGAACATGACATTATTCATAACTTCCGACTATTCGCGCATTGTTAACATTATCCGTTTCATAATTTGCTTTTTTCGCCTCGGGCAGTTTCATGATAGAGGATATATCTTGGCCTCTATAAAATTAGCAGAGCAAGAATATCAATGAAAATTGCATCAATTGTAGAGAATTTGACGTGAAATTTGTTGCGCTCTTGGTCTTGGTCTCTGGTCTCTGCTAATTTAATATTAAGTTTGCAGAGCCACCCACAAATAAGCATCAAATAGCATCATAATGGTTATGAATAATTATCGATTATTTTTCCATCCGACGTGAAAACAACGCAAAAAATCCATTCCTTATAGCTTATAGATACTATGACATTTTCTTGGAATTTCCTGATTTCTGAGAAAATGTCGCCTATTTGGCAACAGCAGATTTGAAATAATTATATTGTATAGCAGTATATACCGTATGATGATTTATTATTTTTCTTCGGTTCGGAAATGTCTTTTAGTTTTTAAAATTGACCTATCCTTGAAAATATTCAATAACGCAGTTATGAATTTTTGTTCCTTACTACTTACACACACTGTATATACCATTTTAATGGTCTTTGTATATTTCTGTGAAAAATTTGCATTGTTTGTGAAACCTCTCATTATCCAGAAGAAAAAAACTACGTTTTCATGTTGTATTGATTGGTAAAATTTATTTATTTTTATTAACAACCTAAACAAACTAGAACAGATATAAATTTGGCATGTCTCTTGTAGGTAGCTAAGATGACATTTATGAGCAGTGAACACAAATAGAACACAGACAGATATAATTCGCATTCCGTGAAAACAAGTACGATGTATTATTGAAATTTTGAAAACTCATCTCCGAAATAAAAGTACATATTAGCTTGTTAGAGTTGAAAATTATATCAATTGATTCTTATGGTGGAACTGCATATTAAAAAAAATTGAATTTGAAATTAGCAGTGTAAAAAAAAAATTTTTTTCACTCCGAAACCATCTGGCCAATTTTCCCCAATAACGAACTCAACCGAGATATTTATCCAAACCTACTCTGAAAATTCAAACTGTCTAGCTCATTCCGTTCGAGAGTTATCGTGTCTATGGCCGGACCGGCCGGACAGAATGGATTTTGACCACGAATTCTTGATCAGTGAGTCGAACCAAATCGTTTAAGAGCATTTTCATCCTAAAATTCGAAAATAACAGACATTTTGGCAAATTGATAAGCACTCTGTTCCGAGGAACAAGAGCGCCAAAAACTAACAAAATAATTCGGCAATTCAGTTACGACTACCAATTCTAACGTATGCAACATTTACTATAAGCCTGTAGGTACTAGGAGAACACACAAGACATCCAGATGGTCTAAAATATTTTATTAATTTAGTTTCAAAATTTTCCCATGTTCTTCGAATTTTAGAAAATTAATATCTCAAGATTATTGACCCAAATGGTGTTACATGTGCTCTAATGAATTCAGAATTTGATGATCTATCCACAGAAAGGCAAAAAATAAGGGCTCGCAATTTGAAGAAAATATTGATGACGTCTCTGCCAACGGGAAATGGAAGAACAATAAGAGTTACGGGGAAATGATCCTGAAAAAATAAATTAATTTGATCTATTGAACCTTTTTTCGCTGTGTATGAAAGTGGAGAAAATATATCCATTATTAAATACTTTTGAGGCTCACTGTATATTTCCCGGGAACGAAACGAAGTAATAATAACATGAAATTTAGAATAGGTTAAAGTTTCGCTAATGAACTTAGAACGGTGAAAACAAAAATATTCATGCACATTGGCATAAAAAAGGCTTCTTTTTTTCACCGCAGTACTTTCGACGAGTATTTCATGAGTGTTACATCATGGCGGATATTAATTCGCATCAACCAATAAAAAAATTATTTTCACTTCCTTGTTGAATGGAGAAACCTAGAGATCTTGATTTTGAATTATCCCCAGAATCTTCACCAATTCTCTCTTCAATCAATATAGTTGTTAACACAGCTTGATTTCCGAATGATTCTCCAGTTCCTATCCACAATACTTTCCATATAAAAACAAACGCGAGATGATATCATCACAGTCTCGTGCAACGAATTATATTCATACTACAGCTAATTCTGACGATCATACTTTTTTACATAATTCTTCGTGGAATCTGTAATTAATAATAACATTATGTGATTTTTACTTTTCATTTAAAGAGCCGCATATACTCCTTAACGTGTTCCTGCATCGATAAGGCAGGTGAAAGCGGCATTCATTCGCTGAATGGAACACATATTTTGAACGATGTACCTGTTCAACTGAATCGCGAGAAGAACGGCATTCCGTTCTACGAATATTGAAGAAGTTTGAGAATGTTTATAAGCATCTTTTAGCGCGCTTGTTCTGGGGAACAGCTTGCTATCACTTGGTGTTATTATTATGTCTCTTTCGTTTAGCGGCGTTAATACTGTTAAAGCCCTGGTTTCTCTGACCAGATCGGATCCGAAATATTTCGGTGAAATAGAACGAACAAACGCTCTAATTTCAGTCAATAAATTCTCCAAGAAATAAAAATGCACGGTCCAATACAAACAGAAAGTTCGCCGAACTGCGCCGTTTTAAGATCGTTCAAATCAAAACCTTGTTGATTCCGACGAACTGCTGTCCGCACACTTCACCGAAATTTCGTTCCGATTTTTTATACAAACCGCTACACGTACTACACATACTACACAGGGTTTCACCGAAATCGTTGCCGAACTGTTCGTTCTATTTCACCGAAATATTTCGGGCCGATCTTGTCAGAGAAACCAGGGCTTTAGATGTATGATCATAGATCTCTGTGACATTGTTGCCATATGTTTCTTGGGCATGCCTTATATTTTTAAGAAAACTGTGGTACACGCAATTCATAACGATCTTTCTGTTTACTCCGTTGTTTGAGGCCGACAGAAAGCGTGCTTTGACTCTGAGCCTTACTCGAAATTTCGTGGAATCGCATTTGACTTTGTGAGAGTTTCAGCAGAGTCTTGAAAAAAAGAATCACCTTTGAAAACACCCTGCATACAGCGTGATTCAGAAGTAAACAAACGTCTTATCTCTCAAGAAATTTGATAGATAATCATTTAATAATGAATATACCTCCCGCAGTATCGTTTAATGATTATTTAAATTTGATAGGGATTTGTAAATTTGAAACAAGTTGCAAGCTCCGTGTAAAGCTCTGGTGAACACTATCATTGCATGCACCTCCTAAACGGAATGATTCTGGACTCCTGTTGACTAGAACTTTTTTCCAATTCTCATAGAAGAATACGTCACTGGGATAATTAACGTTGGTATTAACTTTCGGTTGAATATTTGCACGAATAATAAACTTCATCTCCAAAACTACAATACGAACATCAAGACAATCGGGTAGTATCCGGCTTGATCCTCCCAGGTTTTCAGTAGTAATACTCCTAGGGCCTTGATAATACCGAGATAATTTTGTCATAGAGAATGCTGAGAGCGTGTTGCTTGATAATAAATAGCCCGCGGCCTCGGGCTATTATCCTTGAGCAACACGGTTGAAAGATTCTCTACGACTAAAATTGGAGTATTTATCAAGGCCGGAGGGGTATTCGTTAAGATAATTTTTTACTTTGCAGATTTCAAAAAATTGATTGTCATTCTGACGTTTAATTATTGTCACAAGTAATATCACAAGTGATTGAATATTCGCGATAAGTCTGTCGACATATTTATTAACGAAACTGAGTTGCTTGAAAACACCACGAGTCCGAAGGACGAGTGGTGTTTTCTCCAAGCAACTCAGTTTAGTTAAGAAATAAAAGACAGACTTATGAGATGAATTCAGTCACGAGTGATATTTCATCAGTCTGTAATTTATATTTATCATTTGTCAAACAGTCGGTATCCATGGCTGAGTCGTTGAAAACACCAATGCAATAATTGATTGTCAATCTGAGAACACCACATGTAGGGTATTATCGCTGTAATCCAGAGGTGATTGGATGAAATTTGACACATGACTCAAAATTAAGTAATTTGATTGGTTACTATATTCAGTAAAACACTAACAGACTAATTCTTTTACTTTAGCTAGATGATTAAATTTACAAAAATATTCCTCAAAAACGCATCAACAGAATCACATATAATTTTATGTTACTGCTCAATTCCAACTTTTTAAACGCAATGTTTTAGAGATAGAAGTGAATAGGGAAAATACGGAATAGTAATTTTCTATACAAATAAAATTCAAATGTGGAAAATTTGCAGCATTCTTTCCAGCTCTTCTCGGTGTACTTAATATTTGAACGCAACCCTGGAGATTTTCCAGTGACTATTCCACTCGTTCGATATTAGAAAGTTCTGATAGCGACGCTCGTTTTACAGCGACAAAATTTTGACTCCTCCCAAATTCAAGACAGCATAGAAATTCAATATTTGTCGACTAACATTCATCTTATGTGCAGTGTCGGTTATTTTATCTTCTTGCTTATATTGTAGCATATGTAGCATATGAAAGTGTGTCATTTTTCCATTTATATTCTCGTGAAATAGTCATGTCAAATACCACTCGAGTTAATTTTTTTAAACAAATGTCATTCGCGACATTCCTAAGCAAAAAACCATATTTTGCCTGCAAAATTTTAACTGTAGTGTTATTATATACGATAAAACCAGGCATAATCGAAAATGTGATCGACTTGAATTATTTGGCCTTGAACGTCTTCATACATATATTTGGATATCAATAGATATTTTGGAGTCATTTCGACGGGTTTAATTCATCTCCATTTCAAATGAAACTTCTTGTTTTTCGGACAATGATATCCAACATCCTTGATCTTGGATCCGAATGCCATTTAAAATTCAAATTGTGAATTATGTTGACACCCAGTTATTTAATTTTGGCGTCGAGAATATATTTGCCTATATTATATCTAAGAGCAGCAAAGTGGCGTCCAACACAACATAAATCATCACTTGCTTTGAAATATTTCTTGAATAGATCGCTCTTTTGAATTTACCGGATTTAGTGCGAACCGAATTTTTTATTCTCGTACGAAATATATATTACGATATATTTGCTCCTGTGTCTTGAAGGAAAATTGTGGCCATTTTCCAATCCTCACAGGGCAACAGTATTCAAATTGTCCTGCTCTATACGTTGCGGAAAACCTCAAAATATTTTTCCCGGGATTGCATTTTCTGCTGTCTACCCATAGAGAGCCTTTGAGTACTTGTCGAATCGTGCAACTACGCCGTTTGAACGTTACGTGGTGTTTTGGTTTCGATTGAAGTTCTTCGAAGACTTCAAGAGGTTAATCTACATTCTCGACGACTTTTGAGAAGGATTCCACAAACTAAAAATCATATGCGACTTCGATTGGAATGGGCCAATGATCACGTGAATTGGAACGATCAATGAAGATCTGTATTGTTCACAGACGAGTCAAGATATGGACACTTTTCGTATAGTCGTCGTGTTCGGGAATATAGACCCATCCTCTTGCGCCCAGAAATCGCAGATCGGTTCAGGAAGTTTATCCGTTCGGATGTGATGCAGTTACTGATAGGGGAGCCATTTGTTTCAATGGACCTACAGAATTGTTGGTGCTTGATTCCCTCATGAATGCGCAGATTTACATGAAGCAAGTCATTGACAATATTATTCCTTTGTTTCATGCTGCTATTGAACCAAATTTCTCCCATCGTGCAAGAATTGTTGATGAAGCTCTGGAAATCCATGGTGTTCGACATTTGGTCCTGCCCCCTCGGTTGCCAGACCTCAAAATCCCTCAATCGAACACGCTTGGGATCGGGTACAAAAAGTTGGATTCTCATAAACCACCTCCACATAAACTTCAAGAACTCAGACGGCTTCTACCACAATTCTTGAGCGAAATTGATCAAGGCTACTTCAACGATCTGATCGAAAGTCGTTGTCTGGCTGTGGTTGATGTTCGAAGAGATCATACTCTTTACTGAACTTAATTTTCTAAATTTTTTGAGGGAACTGATTTTGCACTACAAATACTATGAATAAGTTTTCACCTAAAACTGTAACACTTATTAAGAAATGGCAAAATAATGAATTAGATAAGTAAGTAAACATTTAGATTTCTATCATTTACAAATTTAGTGAAAAATAATGGAAATTTTTGAAACAATATGTTTGCCTCAAAATTTCAGAACGTCCTCAACTTTTGTGATGCAGTATACTTAAAATTCAAATGGATATAAGGGAATTTTTTTGAGAAGAACTTCGGCAACTGTTTTAACTGAGGCTGATACATCGTACGAAATTTGAAAAAATCAACAACAAGAGAAGAGTGCATCTGTGGCGGAAGGTTGCATAGATCGGATAATTTTCTTAAACAAGCACTGACGTGAAGTCAGGAGCTTTTGCGCGTATGTTCCATTGTCCAGGTTAAGAGTGTCCAATACAGGAGACTGGACAATAGAACATACGAGCAAAAGCTCCTGACGTTAGTGCTTGAACAAATTTTTTTTTCGTAATTTTTTTGAAATTTACTTGGGATACGGTTCTTACAAAATTTTTTTTTTCCTAATTTCTTTGAAATTTTCTAGGGGTACGGTTCTTGCAACATGTCTTTATATCGATATTCTACAACTAGTTACCAAACTTCAATTCGATCGAGTTTATATTTTTTGAGTTATCGAGGAAGTAATATTCCAGGCGGGTATAACTCCGGAACTGTTGAAACGATTATGCCCGTACACGAACTTAACTCTCCCATTCGGATCCGCAACATACCCTGAAAATTCCAAGTCCCTACCTCCTTTCGTTCGAAAGTTATCGAGGCAACGATTACCCATCCATCTACTGAACTCACACAAGGCTGCTCGAATCTCCAACAATATCTATCCGATCGTGTTTCAACTTAGAACTTAGTAGTAGAGTTAGATTCCGAAGGCTCTCGCAAAATTTCAGCGATATTGGATGAATAGTTTTTGATTTATAGAATTTTTTTCAATAATTTTCGTTGATTTTTTAAACATTTTCTGATGATACGATCCTCACGAAATTTCCGCAGGAACTTTCGTGTTGGCATTCTACATCTTATTACCATGTTTGAATTGGATCGCTTCTATATTTTTCGAGTTATTGAGGAAATAACAAACAAATTACAACTGGGTTTAACTCCAAAACCGTTTGACCGATTATGCTTATAAACAAACTCAAATGTCGCATTCAGATGTACAACCTAACCTAAAAATTTCAAATCGCTTTCTCTTTCCGTTCTCAGGTTATCGCGTATTAAAAAATATTTTTTAATAATTTTTCTTTAATTTTCTAGCAATACGATTCTCACAAACTTCCACGAACGTGCTTAGGTTCATATTCTTCAACTATTCATCAAGTTTCAATTCGATCTGATTCATATTGGTTGAAAACAAAATTATTACTCGGAAACCATTGGGCCGATTATGCCCATTAACGAACGTGTCCGTCGTATTGCAATGCGCCACTTACCCTAAAAATTTCAAGTCGCTAGCTCTCTCCGTTCTCAAGTTATCGTGGCAACGGCCGGATGGCCGGCCGGACGGACAGAAACAAATTTGACCTCGAATTCTTCATCAGGGAGTCGAACCCAATCGTTTGAGACCATTTTCGTCAAAAAATTCGAAAGTTACAGACTTTTGGCCAAAATGATAACGCTATGTTCCCCAGAACATACTCGCAAAAACAAAGTGTCAACAATGACAGTAAATAAATAAATTCACATATACTTCCTAGCGGTTCTCTTGTGAAATAGCTTCCAAGTATTCGTTGCCAATTTTTCGGAAAATTCGATTGTTGAGCTTTTAATTTTAATTAGGTAAAATTATTGCAAAAAAATTGGTTGTTTGACTTAGTTTGTTGAGTTGTTTTTTGCATTGTATGAAATTTTATACAAATAAATAATTTTGGTTCTAACCTTTGCTTCATTTCTGAGGGAAAAACCTCAGCAAAAAAACCCTCTTTGAGTTGTGATTTGTGCAAATTGATTTCTTCACAAAATTTGCTGAAATTTAAAAATATTGATAGCCTAAGCTTTTCTTTCTTCTATGGATTCCTTCGTCAAAACACGGAGAGGTTTCTCCAAGGTCCTTAAACTCAACCTGAAAAATAATAAGACATGAGGGCAAAAACCTTTCAAAAGTGCCCTACCAGAAATATACTTCTCTGTAACCGCATGGATCTCTTGAAGAAGAATCGCTAGTTTTCAAAGATATTCACTCTTGTTCTTAGAAATCCCTTCAATATTTGAATTCAAAAAGGAAAATGTTGCTCGTGCGGCCAGGAGGGTCTTTTTCAAAACCAGATTTGGCCAATCCAAAATAAAGTTTATTATGGGAGAAACTTATCAGCCTCAAATTTGTACGAAAATTTCGGCTGTATGATATTTGGTCAATTTCATATGTTCTTGAATGGGAGAAGGTATCCAAAATTATTACATATGAATAACCTTTTCCATCACCATTGCAACCACCATGAATATCAATATCTATAGTCGGAAGTGGTTGCAAATTACTTCTCTCAATGAATTTAATCTTATCCAGCATAAGCAAATAGAATGGAAATTGCGGAGAAATTCTTAACGGTAACAATCGCATTAGTTGCTCCACAAATGATATTTCATTGGAGCAATGTAACTCGATGAACTTGAAAATTACTTTCTTCTACCAGTTGATCGATATCTCGGTATTTTAATTAAAATTTCATTCATTTTACACCTGCAAATTCTTGGATTGTGAAAACACCATTCGCCGCAAAAAGTGCAACTTGCAGTTGCAATAAATAACATCGACTTATTTCAAGGCTGCTTGATCGAATGATACCCACCTTTTTGCGCACATGTTCTGGGGAACACCGCGTTATCGTTTTGTCCAAATGTCTGTAATTTTGGAATTTTTTGCCGAGAATGGTCTCAAACGACTAGGTTCAACTCACTGATCAAGAATTCGAGGTCAAATTTGATTTTTTCCGGCCGTCTGGTCGTCCCGCCGTTGCCACGATAACTTTAGAACGAAAAGAGATAGCGACTTGAAATTTTCAGAGTAGGTGGCGCGTCCCAATATGACGGACAAGCTCGTTAATGGGAAAACTCGGCCCAACGGTCTCGGAGTAATAATGTTGTTTTCAACCAAGACCCATCCGATCGAATTGCAACTTGGTGAGTAGTTGTAGAGTACA
Source organism: Halyzia sedecimguttata (assembly GCA_937662695.2). Classification (NCBI taxonomy): domain Eukaryota; kingdom Metazoa; phylum Arthropoda; class Insecta; order Coleoptera; family Coccinellidae; genus Halyzia; species Halyzia sedecimguttata. The sequence continues at coordinate 36,877,910 of OW569415.2, read as the reverse complement.
GACTTAAAGACGTATGAGCAACTTTGTGAGAATCGAATTACTAGAAAATTATTTAAAAAATTATTAAAAAATACTATTCATCTCATGATAACTTGACAACGGAAAGAGTAGCGACTTGCAATTTGTAGGGTAGGTTGAGCATCTGAATGCAACATTTGAGTTCGTTAATAGGCATAATCGGCGAAACAGTTGTGCAGTTTATACCTATCCAAAATTTTGTTTTTATTTCCTCCTGAACTCAAAAAAATTTAAACCATTCCAATTAAAACATGGTAAGTAGTTGTAGAATGCCGACGCGCAAATTTTCACGAAATTACTTGACGATCATATCTCTGGAAAATTTAAAAAAATCTTTGAAGAAAATTCCATATCTCAAAAACTATCCTTCTGATATCGTTGAAATTTTGCGGATGCCTTCAGAACCTAACTTTACAGCAAAGTTCCCATTGCAATTTTTGTGATAGGTTGTGCATCATGATATGACATTTGAGTTTGTTAAAAAGCAGGATCGGCCAAACGCTTTTGGGGTTAATATCAATCTGAAATTTGGTTGTTACTTCCTCAATAACTTAAAAAATACCATGGCGATTCAATTCAAATATGGTAATTAGTTTAGAATGGCGACACAAAAATTTTTACAAAACTTCGTGAAGATCGTATTACTAGAAAGCTTAAAAAAAATCTTATATCTTAGAAACTATTCATCCGACATTTTTCGGGAACCTTCAAAACCTAACTCTACAACCAAGTTGCAAGTTTGAACACGATCGGATCTCTATTGTTGGAGTTTCGAGCACACTTGGTATTTTAATAGGAATTTAAATTTAATACTCAGTTGGACGATTCTCTCATTACTCAATTTCTTAAAATGGTACGAAATGTATTCATATCTTAAAAAAGCTGAGAAAACTATCTATATCGATGCTAAATTTGATTAAGAGTGTCTAATAGAGCTGAATGGGCAATAGAACATGCGCACTAAAGCTCCTGACTTCTTGTCAGCTCTTGAACCATTTTTTTTTCATTCAGCGCATAACGTTTGAAGACTGCGAAATTAAAATCTAGATTCTACTGTGCGAATCTGTAACTTGGAATAAATTCAGTAAATTACAGATAGTTTTTTTGTTGTAGGTAAATATGCTCCAAATTCTGTTCTTTTTGCGCGTATGTTCTGGGGAACATCGCGTTATCATTTTGCCCAAATGTCTGTAATTTTCGAATTTGTCGCTGAAAATTGTCTCAAACGATAGAGTTCGACTCCCTGATCAAGAATTCGAGGTCAAATTTGATTCTGTCCGACCGGCCGTTGCCATGATAACTTGAGAACGGAAAGAGATAGCGACTTGAAATTCTCAGGGTAGGTGGCGCATCCCAATAGGACGGACAAGTTCGTTAATGGGCATAATCGGTCCAACGGTTTCCGAGTAATAATTTTGTCTACAACCAATACTAATCCGATCGAATTAAAACTTGGTGAGTAGTTGTAGAATATAAACCTAAGGACGTTGTGAAATTTTGTGAATATCGACGGCTAAAACGCAGGACCTCGTATCATTATATTGAGCAAATATGCAGGAGAGAAAAAAAAACAAGTATGCAGGTGCATTTTTTCGAATTCACTACCTGTAATTCAATAAACATGTATACAGGTATATTGACTGAGTAAGTGAATTCGACAAAATTGCATGTGCGTACTTGTTTTTACTTGTTTTTTGTCTCTCCTGCATATTTGCTCAAAATAATGATACGAGGTCCTGCGTTTTAGCCGTCGATATCGTATTGCTAGAAAATTTAAAAAAAATTATTAAATAAATTGGTTCAAGCACTGGCGTGAAGTCAGGAGCTTTTGCGCGTTTGTTCTATTGTCCATTCTCCTCTATTGGACACTCTTAATCAAATTTACCATGGTGAATACTATTGTCCGTTCTCCTGTATTGGACACTCTCTTAATCGAATTTACCATGGTGAATTCTATTGTCTGTTCTCCTGTATTGGACACTCCAAATTTACCATGGTGAATTCGATTAAGAGTGTCCAATACAGGAGAACAGACAAAAGAATTCACCATGGTAAATCCGATTCAGAGTGTCCAATACAGGAGAATGGACCATAGAACAAACGCGTAAAAGCTCCTGTCTTCACGAAAAAAAATTGGCAAGCACTACGTGAAGTCAGGAGCCTTTGCGCGTTTGTTCTAGTGTCCATTATCCTGTATTGGATACTCTTAATCGAATTTACCATGGTGAATTCTATTGTCTGTTCTCCTGCATTGGACACTCTTAATGGAATTTACCATGGTAAATTCGGAGTGTCCAATACAGGAGAACAGATAATAGAATTCACCTTGGTAAATTCGATTGAGAGTGTCCAATAAAGGAGAATGGACAAGAGAACATACGCGCAAAAGCTTCTGGCTTCACGTCAGTGCTTGAACCATTTTTTTTTATGTGAGAAAATGTTATACAGCGTGAGCCCATTTTCTCGAAACTGTTTTTCAATCTTACTTGTGGTACTTTACGACATGGCGGTAAATCAGGGTACTTCTCTCTGAATTTCATTTTGTGTTCTTGTCGTATCTCCTTAGTCAATCATCATTAAAATCTCAATATTGTGGGTTTCAGTTGAGCACGGCATTTTCTCCAATTTATACAAAAACGTTGTTTCTCACAAAACGACAAACTAATAAATGTCCTCGCTAATCTTCGCTCGATACGATGCTAATCTCCTTACTTGTTTTTATTTAACTTTATTTGACAAAAAATGAATAAGAAATACCTCTTGACATTCCATTTTTAAACTGCCTGAATTATTTCATTGTGTTGAATGAGATTCCTTCACTTTCGAAGTAGTGGATGTTTTTGGCGCTCTTGTTCCTCGGAACAGAGTGCTTATCCATTTGCCCAAATGTCTGTAATTTTCGAATTTTTGGCTGAAAATGGTCTCAAATGATTTGGTTCGACTCACTGATCAATAATCCTAGGTCGAAATCGATTTTGTCCGGCCGGCCGTAGGCACGATAACTCTCGAACGAAAGGAGTTAGAGGATTGAAATTTGCAAGGTGGGTTTGGAGCGTAAATATCTCAGACGAGGTCGTTAATGGGCGAAATCCATCAAGCGGTTTTGGATCTATGGCCATTTTTAGGAAAAACATTTTTTATGAATATTTCCGAAATCGATCACTCGATCGATCTGAAATTTAGCATCAAATTGTAGAATCATTCATTTCAGCTATTTTAATTTGATTTCTTCCATGGTGCAGTTCTCATTCTCAGATTGCTCATTTACTCTTGATAAATAAACCTTTATTTGAATTGAATTTCCTTTATGATGCAGTTCTATCATAAGAATACATTGATATAATTCCCAACTCTGAGAAACCAATACTTCGGAGATAAAATTTGTCTGTTTGAACAAGAGCGCCAGAAAGCTCCTGTCCACAGGGCTTGAACCAATTTTTTAAATATCTTTTTAACGACAAGGAATAAGCATTTGATATTTGAGACGCATGCGTAACTTGATATACCCTTTAAGAATAGTATAGTAGAAAATTAGTATTGCCATTTAAAAAAATTATCGCATATCTCAAATTTGGGACACGCTGTATAACATTTTCTTACATCAAAAAGAGCGCAATTTGAATGAGTAGTCGACCTGTCCGATCATATTTGCAACAAAAAAAAAACTGTCTTTGATATAGGTACTGAATTCATTCCAAGTAAGAGACTCACACTGCATACCATTATGATGAATCCGAAAGTGTGTATGTTACCTCTTCACCCAGAATCCACTGGACCGTTATCAAATATCGTATATGATAGTAGAAAGGACATATGCTCTTTTTCATTCCGATCAAACAATTTTAATTTGATCCATGAAACTACCGACGCGAATAAGAATGAGTTATTAATTATAATTAGGCTTATTGTTGATTAAGTTATAACTCTCCCGACAAAATCCGATTAGGAACAAATCATCTAAATCATCCAACAATGGAAACAATCTCGCAAACCCTCAATTATAGTCTCATTAGTCCACCCAGTCAATGATGTTTATGGTCATCAGTTAATTCAATTAACGGGAAAGCAGGGTAATGTCACAGATGCGCTGCCGAGGATGTTTATATCACTTGCATTCTTGAAGAACCATACTTTCACCTGCGTCATCAATTGCTTAACCTTCGAGAGTTAGCCCTCTAGGTTTTTGATAGATATCGTACCTGGAGGAAGTTTTCAAGCCGCAAGGTTTACCTTGTTACTGTTATAGATGTTTTAAGAGGCCTTTCCGAGTAAAAATATGCACAAATAATTAATATTACAGTGCTGCAATTTTTGCGCAAATCTCGGCTATTTAGAATTTATTGCCGAAAATGGTCTCAAACGATTCGAATCACTGATAAAAAAATCGAGGCCAAAATGGATTATGTCCATCCGTTGCCACGATAACTTTTGAACGGAAAGAGACAGCGAATTTAGATTTTCAGAGGAGGTTGCGCATCAGACGGTTGATTGCGGCCAAACGGTTTCGGAGTTGAAATTTTGTGTTGAATCAATAAAGATCCGATCGATTTGAAACTAGGTAATTAGTCGTAGAATGCCAATACATAGGCTTATGCCAAATTTCGTGATGATCGTATCACTAGAAATTTGCACAAAAAAAAATGTGAAAAATATTCTGTATCCTTGAAACTAATTGTACGATATCTATCGCTGAAATTTTGAGTTTGTTAATAGGCATAATAGGCCAAACGGTTTTGGAGTTATACTCATCTGACATTCGGTTGTTATTTCCTCAATAACTCGAAAAATACGAAGCCAATCCAATTTGAGCATGGTAATCAGCTGTAGAATGCTGACGCAAACATTTTTGCAAAATTTCGTGAGGATGGTATCACTAGAAAATTAGAAAAAAAAACATTGAAAATTATTGAAAAAAGTTCTATATATCAGAGACTATTCGTTCGACATCGCTGACATTGTGCGATATTCTGTAAAACCTAATTATACAACCAAGTTCCAAATTTGAACACGACCGGATCTATATTGTTGGAGATATGGCAATAATATTGGAATCCGGGTTCAGTATTCGGATGGGTGACCGTTACCACGATAACTTTTGAACGGAAAGAGATAGCGACTTGCATTTTTTAGGGAAGATTCCATATGTTTTAAGTTTCCTAGAGCTCCTTCGTTTGTCTTTCAGTGGCTAAGCTACGCTGACGATTGGTAACAACCATGAAACCGGTACGTATCTGCTCTGAATGAAACTTTACTCTGTGGGGGAACACGGAGCAATGAGATGGCTAACCTGGATCACGAGGGAATATTTGTTGATGTTTACAATAGACGAATATTTCACCGTGTGCCTCTTTTAATAATTAGCAACTAGCTACAGTCACTTTATTATTATATGTTCCCTGGTGATCTTATTCTTACCAAATTTTGTATGAACAATCTATTGTTATTTAATATCTAACATCTCGTTTGATCCTTGGAAACGCCAAGAAAATAAAACTTGGAAGCGACATTCCTCCACGTCCAATCGACGAATAATAATAATAATAATAATAATAATGTCATTTATTTAGCGAAAGTACTAGTATACAAAGAACTATTATACCAATTACATGTGAAAAAGAAAAGAAAAAAGAATTAATACACATACATATGAAACTACATCCGAAAATGAATTTTTCTTAACTTAGATTTGAACTGCTTCAATGATTTGGAAGCTTTAATATTAATTGGGAGATTATTGTACCATCTGACTCCCGTCACATTCAGAGATTTATCCAGATTGCTGGTATTGAAACGGTCAATAAACAAATGATCCCCTGCTCTTAAACTATAATTCATCATATCTCCTCTTCTAATTAAGTAATTTGAAAAACATTTTGGTGTTAGTCCGTTCAAAATTTTATAAATAAAAATTAAATTTGCTTCTTCTATCATTTGATTAACATTCAAAAATTTCAATTGCTTCAACATATCACTTACTCTTGTATAAATGCTACATCCCAACAGAACCCGCATAGCTTTATTTTGCAGGATCTGAAGCTTATTCAATCATCCTTATTACAAAAAATTAACAGGGATATACAATAGGTGAACTGGGGATATATGATTGTATTGTACACAATTCTTCTGGCCCAATAGGACAATTTTTTTGATATTCTTCTAAAGTAGCCAATTTTTTTTCCTAATTTTCTACAAACGTACCCTATATGCTCCTGCAAATTTAGTTGAGAGTCCAATTGAATCCCCAAGTAACTAGATACGGTTGCTAGCTCAATTGGTTCCGAATTCATTTCTATTTTTAAGTTTGCTTGTTTAAAGAGGTTACATCTATATCTAGTTCCAATTATCATACACTTCGTTTTTGCAGAATTCAACTTGAGTTTCTTAAATTTCAACCAATCACCCAAAATATCCAATTCGCTATTCATAGTTCTGACAACTTCCTCAATACTGTCGCCGGACACGGATATAACTGTGTCATCTGCATACAAACTAACAGTACTATTATTCACATAATTACAAATGTCGTTAACATATAGAATGAAAAGTAAGGGACCGAGCACACTGCCCTGCGGCACACCGAAGTCCACACTCATTTTATCTGACATTTTGTCTCCTATTTTTGTAATTTGAGATCTATCCCTTAAATAACTTTCAATCCATTTGAGTACCGTTCCTTCAAGTCCATAATTCGAGCACATTTTGAGCAGGCGTTGACGATCAATGGTTTCGAATGCCCTCTTTAAATCTATAAAAACGCACAAAATAACTTTCCCTTCATCCATTTCTTTTTTCCATTTCGAAAATATAAGTTGACAAGCACTTTCACACGAATGTTTACTACGGAAACCAGACTGACCCTCATAAAATATGTTCTTCTCCTCAAAATATTTATTGAGCTGTTGATGAACCACCACTTCAAGAATTTTGCCTATAATTGGTAGCAAATTTATTGGTCTCAATTCCTCGGCCTTGAGAGGATGAATAACTTTCGGGACTGGTATAATAGTGCTGCATTTAAGGTCACATGGCACAACCCCACTTTCTAGAGACGTATTTATTATGTTAAGCAGAGGATATCCCATTATGGAGTAAGTCTCCTTAAGAATCCTAGAGGTGAGGAGAAAATCTCCGGACGACTTATTTTTTAGAGCAACTATAGTCCGTTGAAGTTTATTCAGAGTAATTTTCTGAAATTCTCGCAAATTACAACTCAAACCAAACTCAATCTCCACAAATTTTCTATCTGGTGGCGGTATTGATGTCACAATATTTTTTATACTATTTACAAAGAAATTGTTTATTGTTTGCTGTATATTATCTGATGTTTTACAAATATCCACATCACAATAATTTATTGTTTTATTCCCCTTATTTACGATTGATTTGAGTGTTTTCCACGTGTTTCTACTATTGTGACGGTTTTCGTCTATCCTTTTCTCATAGTATTCTCTTTCCTTTTTTCTGATCAAGCATACTACTTTATTACGCTGTAATTTATAATTATCAAAATCTGTGTCATTATTTGTGAATTTGAATATGTTATACAGTCTATTTCTAATCTTTTGCTCATGAATCACTTCTACATCAATCCATTTATGGGACTCTTTTACAACTTTTTCTTTTCTAGGTGATACATGTTCAATTGTTTCATTCATGTTTGCCATAAAGCTTTCATACAATCTATCAACATTGGTCGATGTGTAGTTCCAATTTTTTTCAATTAATTCTAGTTTTATTTGTTGTAGCTTTTCCCCGCTTAAATCACGAAATAATCTAGTACTAACAGTTGATGGTGAATTTAGATTTATTTTTATTCCAATTGTTTCATGGTCGCTGAACATAGGATAATCCCTCTTAACTTCCTGCAAGCTTGCTATGTTTGTATAAATATGATCAATCAACGTTTTTGACTCCTTCGTACACTGAGTAGGTTGTTTAACAATTTGTCTGAAGCCAGCTGTTTCCGCAATGTTCAGCACACGATTTGTATTGTAATTCTTAACTAATAAGTCAATATTGACATCACCAGCCAGAATTGTCTTGTTTTCACTTACACTCTTCAGATCAAAAAGTGACTCAAAAAATTGAAGGAAGTCACCAGCTCTTCCATTTGGAGATCTATAAATCCCCCCTACGATCAACGACTCCCTCTGTAACTGCAGCTTAATTAGCATCAACCAATATTCCTTATCTGATTTGAAAGTACATAGTTTCTCACACTGGACAAAGTCTCTAACATATATTGACACTCCACCAGTATGCCTACTTTCAGAGAAAAGTACAAAGTTCCTGTATCCCTGAATGCTATATTCAGAGTCCCCAATATCTTCCGTTATGTGAGTTTCTGTAACTATGAAAACCAGAGGTTGAAACTGAGCTATAGCTTGCCGTAATTCAATATGATTTGTGGTTTGCCCCTGTATATTTGCCACCAAGATAAGTCCCCCTGAAACTTGCGGTAATGGCTATATTTGGTATTTTATTTTTTCCTTCGCATTATTCAGTTGTCTTAAATAACTAGGACATGCAAGATCAAACACCCGATGATTGCAATTAATCCCGGGTATCTTCAACACGTCCATAGCATATTTACAATTTGTACATTCCAGGCGATCATTAGTACAGACCTCCCGTTTATGGTTTCTATTACAATTGGGGCATACCTGATCCAAAGTACACTTTTCAGCACGATGTCCATATCTCCAACATCGAAAACATCTCAGCACACTAACAAACTCGAAGAACCTGTAGCTTTTCCACCCTACACATAATTTTTCACGATTGTCTTTAATGTAATTAAACTGTTCACCAGATAGTTCTAGGATAACATTACACGTACCGTTTTTGTTTTTCGGAGTTTGATATTTTCGTACAAATTTGAGGTTATCTAGTATATTATCCGGAAAGTTTTGAGTCTTTATCGCGCCAAGAAATTCCTCAACACAACCTATCTCACTCTGATCAACATTTATCAACTTAATTTTTGGGTCCATCATTTTCCCCGTCGTGATTTCATATTCTTTACCAAGTTCACTCTGTGTTTTCTTTCTTAAGTTTTCCAAAGAATGTTTGTCCTCACAATGCACAACAACACATCCATTAGATGTATGTCTAATTTTGGATACCGATACTGCAATATCAGCCGGACTAATTTTATCCTCCAACACATTTCTTGTAGTATTACTGTTTTGTTTAGAATTTTTCGGTTTAATAATTAGAGGTTCAATTCTGTTTGAGATTTTCGATGAATTCTTTAACACTTCTGCAAATGAGGGCTGTTGCGAACGCTGCATGAGGTTTATTAACTGTTCAGCTTTGTCCAATATTTCTTCCGTCTTATTACTCAACTTTGTTGTTGTGGCACTCTTCAATTTTGATTCCGCAGTTTGCAAACACTCGTCGCAAAACCATTTTATGTTTCCACATTCTTGTTTGAACTTTATAAATTGATCCTTCAGTTTTACACAACCAAGATGAAATCGACTTTCACAGTAATCGCACCTGACGAATTTGGAATTAACAATAAAATTATCCGAGCACAGCGGACACACGTGTGCACCCGATGCCATCTCGATCAATAGTCTTCATTCTTGAACTTCATCTTCTAATTCGAGCTGAAATCCTTCCCAACAAATATCAAGTTTAGAGAGTTTCTTTCAAAAGGTATTACTATATCAAATGACCGGACGGATGGCAGAATACAATCCGCGAAATTCAGACAATTGTACAAAATGATAAGGTTCTAACACTTACGAAATGTTTAAAGAACCAGCAACGGAATACAGAATTATTGTCCCGTATCATGACTATCCGAGTCTGATGGTCATAACAGTAACGGATTTTGTATTCAAAATAGCTTAACCGAGATTTACGCTCGTACTGCCAATATGGCCTCAGGCACAAACATATAAACCTACTAACTTCTTGAATTATTAGATCCGATAAGGATCATATCCATGGGGTCACAAGTTAAATGCGGACACAAACGATAGAAGGACCAAATTTGATGCAATAAATTATGTCATCTTTATATATATATCATGAAACAGAGTCGGGTGAGTAAGACTCAAGAACGGCTGGACCGATTTTCATGATCTTTTATTTGATGGATTTGTCTCAACCCCAAATAGCAGAATGATTATTGAAATAAATGAATGAAGAAAATTCAAATCCGTATACAACGCTATCTCTAATACATTACAGAAAAAATACACGAGCAAAAATGAACGTGGTGGTATGCTGGTTCAGTTTGATAAATAGCACATTGTGAAGGGTCTGTCGTTTGTCATTATGCGTGGAGCGACTGTCAATACAATAGGAAATTTTGGATGCTTTGTTTGATTTTTCTGGCGGATACCTTAGTAATTCTGTGGAATTCTATTATCGATCGTGATTTCCAAACGGTGAGTTGCCTTCGAAGATATCTTTGTCAACATTGTTCTATACATTGCTTTTGACAAATATTTTGTCTTTCTAACGCAGAGGCAATTTACAAAATAATAAGTTTTTCATTTTTATCATTTTTTATAGATATTTTTCAGAGTTAGGAAGAGAAAACCCAGAAAGGAACCATGTGATAATAAATATACTTCCCCAACTATCCTTGAATGATTGAAAAATATCTCACAAACATGGAAGACGCTTCAATCGCAAAAAACTTACGATTATCACAATCCTTAGTGAAATGTTACCACAGACATTGATTGACATTACTGCAAAATCTGGCTACAAATATCAGATGATCTGATATTCGCCTAATTATGGCCGGTTTCTGAGGAAATTGAATGAAGTTTTTCTTCTGAATCCTATTGAATTGAACAGATAAACTGAAGTTAAACCTCCTGTGATGTTCCTCAGAAACCAGCCTTTGATGAAATGAAATTTGAACCAAATAGAAATAAAACATTCTGAAATATGTGGAAACTGATAAAAAGACCCTAACAAATACTAGCTCTTTATTACATCGTAATATCGGTGTTCATTTTCAATCAATATCAGGCTGTCAACAACTGTACCTCTTACACCAAATTAATTGGATAATTATAAAATTTGGGATGAATCTTATACTCTTGAAATCATATGAGACGATACCTGTATTATCAGTGAATATGCTGGGTACCACATCAAAGAATATTTCCGGGCTGTTTGGACATTAACGGTTCATACCATGCAAATACATTCATATATACATTATGTCATGGAATTCGAGAAACATTGTACAGATTTAAGCATAAAACTGATATCAAAGATGTTTATTCTATACGTTCGTTCATTGGAAATAATATAATTGGCTTAATATTTACCGATATTTTTCATCCTGCGAAATAGATATAAACATTTATTTTTATATAAATATTATTGATGAAGAATATATGTGTACTAGTATTTGTTCTCACTATTAGCGGTAGGAAGTTATTTTGCAGCTCTGTACATTCCTAATTACTTGATTACTACGGCGGAAATTAGCCTACATTCCTGTGTTATTGGTTCTTATAACTGCTGAATGTTTCCCGGCTTGGTCTTAAAAACTATGCTTTTCAAGTACACCAATAAGAAATAACTCGCATTCATTTCATAACATAACATTATTCAATTATGGATGGTTTCGCTTATAACATCGTGCCAACCCAATATAACAGTCCATATGTGTTAAATCTGGAGATCTGAGAGGCCATTCAAAAGGTTAGTTCCATCGGCCAGGAAATACATCATCCAGATACTCACGGACAGGTCTTGAAAAATGGTTGGGTGCATGGTCTAATTGAAACCAGATATTTCTATTCGGGCCATCGGCTTCATCCGGATCAGGAAACAGAGTAGCCAAACACGGAACTAGTACTTCTTGCAAGAATTCTAAATATCCAGCTACATTGGGATCTCCTTGTAAGAAAATTGGTCCTATTATTCGATTTACCTCACCATTTAACGCAAACGTTGATTAGTCAGAAAACAGGACGTTTTCTGTTTTCAACATGCCTGTTAAGTAGATCCATAATTTCCTCGCAAAACTAGAGACTTCTATCTGGATCATCTTCGGTGAGTTCCTGGAGGATTATCATTTTCCAAGGAAGAAATTACTATGTCTAAAGAATTTTCGTCACTGAAGACTGGCTAATTTCGAGTTCCCTAGCTGTCTGCCTGGTGGGAACATGAGCATTTTCTTGAACAGAGTACATTAATTTATTTCTTAAAGTCCCATTTTCCCATAACTGTTTTTCAATCTTGCTTATGGTACTTTGTGACATGGATCGGAAATCAGGGTACTTCTCCCTGAATAAATGAATAACTTCATTTTGTGTTCTTGTCTTACCTCTACTCCTGAGTCTTGATATTCCAAACTGTCTGAATTTATTCATTAAGTTGAATAGGATTCCTTAATTTTCGAGTTTGTTAATATTTGTCAAATATCATTTTAACGACAAGGAATAAGAATTTGATATTTGGTACGCATGTGTAACTTGATATACCGTTTCAAAAAATTATCGATGACGATATATTTCAAATTTGCGACACGCAGTATAACATTTTCTTACATTAACAAGAGCGCAATTTGAAATACTAATCGACCTGTACTGAATGTATCAACCAATTAATAGACTCACACTGTACATCTGAAAATATAGATCCGATCCTGTTCAAATCTATAGAACTTGGCTGTAGAATAAGGTTCAGAATTCTTTGTGTCGGTATTTTTCAATAGACTACCGATTTTTTATTTGATCAGATCTGCATTTCTGGAGTTATGGAGAAAACAATACTTAGAACGATTTTACTCATTAATTAACCTAACCAGAGCATTTTGACTCCAAATCTAGCCTGCAAATTTGAACTACCTAACTCATTTCATTCGAGAGTAATCGTGACTACGGCCGGAAAGACATAATTAAATATGTACTCAGATACTCATGATATGTACTCAGATATCAGTGAGTCAAAACTAAACGTTTGACTATTTTCGGTGAAAAATTCGAAAATTACAGACATTTGTGCAAATTGATAGGCACTCTGTTCTGGTGAGTAATCGCGCCAAAAAGAGTAAAGAATTCCTCATTTATAGTGTGTTGTTAAGATTCATCGATCCATAGCTTCTAGAGAGAAAGTACAAACATTCTTCTACATGACGATGTCCACTAAAAATGTAAAACGTTCAGGGATTAATGGAAGAATTTAAAGAAGGTATTCTCATTATTCTCCAACACTATTTAGGGTAAGTGCATCCACTACGTTGTGAGTACACGATTTGTCAATTTATCACTTAGCGCGTGAAAAAGACCAAGTGGTTCAGAGAGTATGCGTTCCTCACTCTCCTTTCTGTTAATTAAAGTGACTAGTGGCTTCAGAATGGTATTTTACGACTACGACATGACCAACGACATAACTAACCCGTTTTCTTGAAACAGACATGTAGCTTTAAGGTGAAAATTTGCACCTGAGTCAGTGATTATGTCTTCAGCCTGTCAAACCTACTTTATGAAAAACGAATAGGAATTATCGGTATTTGCGGTAAAATTATTGCAATGGAAAAACTGAAAGGATTGTTTTTATTCAGGTGGTATGTCTCGCTCTACCTTTGGCATTGTATTTTGAGCTTGAATCTTCGAGTATATCAAATATCAAAAATTAGCTGCCCGCCCCGGCTTCGCACGGTTGAAATGCTGATACTAAATTTACTACAGAATTTCTTTATATACAACTTTCACAGCATTTTTGTCGTTAGACAATACAAACATGATTTCTTTAGAGGTTACTCTTGAAAGAGCGACATATAATTGGCCATGTTAAAAACACTCAACGCTCAAATATAAGCCTGTAGCGTTGAAAGTTGGACCCTGCGATTTATTAATAATCATTGCAAAATATATCTTTAACGGAAATTGTAGGCGTTATATTGGGTCAGTAAATCCGATGGTATCAGAGGAATTCGGGGAATCAATACATCTATCCTGGCCTAGGCGAGCCTCACGCTCTACAGATGATTCTCTGTATTCGATTTCTATCCCTATCCTGGCTGTGCCGGCCCCCCGGTCGGTACCACCGCAACCGCTATGTCCCTGCATTTTAGATCTGCAATATCTTCGAAAATATTCATTCAAATTACATGCACAATGCATTTAAGGTACTTAATTGGATAAGGAACAATGCTGTATTACTTAAAATCACTTTGTAATCAAGCCTTATTTCTCTTAGAATGTAAAAAATAAAAAATGGTTATTGTGGGTTATCCTTAAGAGATAGACATATACCATAGCGGACTTTTTTGTAGAACTTTTTAAGGTGTACCATACTGTACTACATTATTTTGATCTATCTCGTAGGGTTAAGCCAGCGATTGCAATGAAAGCGCAAAAAATGTGTTTATTTACGACATCACATTAGAAACCTCTAAAATGTTTAATGTTTATTAAATAAACAATTTGTTATAAACAATTAAAATTGTTCGTTATATTTTTTAATTCATACCATTTTTTTATAAAAAAAATAATTAAAAATTTTTTTTTTACAAAAATGTACTTGGTTGTTTTTGTTTTTTTATGTAGAGAAATAAAAAGAATAATCCGAAAAATTTTAATTGTTTACAACAAATTGTTTATTTAATAAACAATGATAATTAAACAAAAAACAAATTTTTTTAAGATATTACGTAGAAAAATTAATTATGATTTAAAAAAGAATGACTGCTTAATATTAATTACAAGTAGTGAAAAACAATGTTAATTAACAAAACCGTTTTTATTTTTTTATTTAGAAACGGGACTTTTTTTTTTAAATCATAATTTGTATTAAAGATTACCATCCAAAAAAAATTTTTTAATTATTTGTAAACAATCCATTGTTTATAACAATTTTAAACAGTTGAAGATAAAAATTATAAAAAATCATTTTTAGTTAACTTTTGTTAATATAAAAACGAATAAATGCATTAAAAAAAAATTTTTTTACTGGATTTAGTTAACTTAGAAATTATCACCGACGTAAATAGTTAATAACAATGTGAGGATTAATAATTTTTGAATTCTGCCAACGGGAATCTGTTCTGTACCCTTTGAAAAATAGCTCCACGAAGCGAAACAAATTTGAGATTCGTAGTTTAACAATTATCTCACTTGCAATGTTAATATCCAAGCTTTGATAAATTGTTAATTAACTAATGAATAACTCAATGAAAAATTGTGATAAAATTTTTTTGCCGACGGAATATTATTCGTTATTTTATCCTCTAAGTGCCTGATTTTTTTTTAATTAAAATTTTAATATTTAATATGTTTAAATAGCATTTTTTGTTAAAGTAATCGAAGGTGGCGTGGCTTACAGATACAGGAATAGTCGTTTTCGGACGAATTTTCAGCCCTCTGTAAAAATTATTAATATTCATTCTACTCTGCCGGGAGTTGGGACTTTTTTTTAGCAAATTTCCTCCTCTTTTTGAATCTTTTTTCAAATTTGCAATATCTGGAATAGTTTCTGACATATAAGCAAAAAACGAAACCCCCCTTTTTTTAGTTAATTGTTTATAACTTTTGTAATTTTTGCGAGCGCATCTTGAATTTTGTCAAAAACTTTCTAAATGGGATTACGAATCGAATGAGCCCTCAACCATATTTTTCCGACTCTTCGAAATAATTTTGACCTAAAAGGCACTTGTTGACTAGACTAGTGTCCACCATTTACTGTTCGATCAAATATTAATCAGTGCTGTGCGTGAGCTGACATAAGGATATATGTAGTAACAAAGGCCACGCAGAACACAATTATTGCTTCTCCTAACTCGCACAAGCTCTAAGAGCTTATTTAGGGGTCTCCTCGTATGACCTAGGAGTTTCAGTACAATCAGATACGGTGAGTGAGTGTACATGGTTTAATCCTGAGTAGAATAAGCCATGGTGAATTTGAATCCAGTATTATAAATTTAATTAGGCCCTTCGTTTTTGCTGTACAAGGTGTTTTATGAGTATTGCCATAAAATTGTCTGACCTACAGTTCGAAAACAATTGATTCGGATTAATTCAAATTAAGTATCAAGGATTCCCATATTAATTCAGAATAAAACCTAACAAAAAATTCCGAATATAAGGTCCGTACTGAAAAAATAAAGATTTGTTCCTTTTGGGCGTGGTAAACACCCTGTACATGATTTTCGAAATAACTGATTGTCACGTTCGAAGCGGGAAAACCAAAGCTCTGTTTCTTAAAAGTCGTGATATTGTCGCATTAGTTTCCTCAATACAGGTTGATCCAGAATTTGTTCAAATAAATTCAAAAATTTTCTTTAACTTGTAGCTCAAATATTATTGGAACTATTCACTTCGAACTAAGTAATAAAGAATTCTATATCTTGTCAGAGTAACGGCTTAAGTTGCACAATATCAGGACCGTACTGAAGAAAAATTGTTCCTCCAGAAGAAGGTCTACTGAACACCCTCTACTTAGTTGTCCGGAAAAATGATTCTTAAATTCGAAGCAGCAATAACGTTCATTTCTGTAATTTTATCGCATTTGCTTTTACTGTACAGATTTTCTTCCTAGGAAAATTCAGACTCATAACTGGAAGCTATTATTATATAATTAGGTATATATTAATATTTTATGGTTCGGTATGCTGAAATAAATTGCGAATAATTATTTTTCTATCATAATTTTTAATGTCTTGTACAACATTGGAAAGTAATTGAACGCTGATTAAAGCAAATTTCAGATTTATTGAAATCAGCAGTAAAAAAATCATTTTTTTTAAGTAATATAAATAAAAATGGGTTCAAGCCCTGTGGACAGGAGCTTTTGGGCGCATGTTCCTTGTGGCCCGTACTGACCAGTAAAGAAAAAAAGCAGTATCATGTTGAATACCTTAATATTATTCTGGAACACAAATTTTCCATTACAATAATCTTCATCTAGCTTCTATTTAGTATCAATTCCTGTAGAACGTGATCATAATAAGTGTTTTCCATATAATAAAATGTGTTTGAACTTGGTATGTAGGAAATCTGACATTAATTATTGAAATTAATTGATTTGACAAACAGCCGTCAAATGAGGTAAATAGATTTTTGTGACGATTTTCTGTGACCATAAAAAAAATTAAGCATTTCATTATTGCATTTCTTGAAATAGGTACCTTTTCAAGTCGATCAACATCGTCCTTCTTTCGACGTCTAAACTATGACTTGATTCTTTATGTTTATGTCTTTGAATTTGTTTTCGGTGGAATTCAAAGAGTTCATAGAATAATCGATGAAAATACTGAGAGAGACCCAGGAAATTTGACACATTTTGTCTTATATCTCCAGAAATTGAAATCGTATAGAGCCAAAATTTTGCACAATGTTGCAAAATACTACAATTGACGTTAGTACAAGTTTTTGTTGCAATCTGATGAATAGTTCACGAAAAAAAAATTTTTTTTTCGAAAAAATTAAAAGAAATATTTTTTTAAAAATTACCAACATTTTGATCATAACAGAATTTTGCCAAAAGTTGCGCGTTTATATCCTCGAACTGACTACCAAGTTTCGATTCAACATCTTCTTTAGTTCCTGAAATATCAGGGAAATAACCTCAAAATTTTAAATGTCTATAACTCCTAAACCGTCCGGCCGATTTTGCTCGTTAACGAACTTAACCGTCGCATTTTGATCAGAAACCTACCCTGAAAGTTTGAAGTCGATAGGACCTTCGGTGCTCCTGTTATCGTGCCTACGGCCGGCCGGCCATACGGCACCCAAAAATCTGACACCGGATTCGTAATCAGGGAGTCCGAATTAGTCTATTAGCCAATTTTCAGCTCGAAATTCGAAAATTACAGACATTTGGACGAAATGATAGGACGATGTTCCCCTAGAACATACGCCCAAAAATGAATATTATGAAACCATCCAAAAACCGAGATGAATGAAAACAATGCTAAAATTTAACAAAATTAAAAAAGTTAATTATTATAATTTAACTCATGAACAAAGATATGATTAAATCAATCACACACATTAACATTTATCAGTTTTTGTGGTACAATGCTTCCTCAGTACGGTCCTAGTATTGTGCAATTTTTATTAAGCCGTTAGTCTGATAAGATTTAGGATTTTTTGTTACTCAATTCAAAGTGAATAATTCAAACAATTCAAATAATTTTTGAGCCACAAGAAAATTTTTGATTTTTTTTTCTGAATCACCCTGTGTTGAGGAAACAAATACGACAATATCACGAATTTCGAGCAACAAAGCTGCGGCTTTCTCGCTTCTAAAGTGATAATCAGTTTTTTTGAAAATCAAGTACAGGGTGTTTACCAGACTCAAATCGTAAAATCTTTGTTTTTCCAGTACGGTCCACAATTTGTTCATTATAATGAACAAATTGTTTGAGTCTGGTAAACACCCTGTACTTGATTTTCAAAAAAACTGATTATCACTTTAGAAGCGAGAAAGCCGCAGCTTTGTTGCTCGAAATTCGTGATATTGTCGTATTTGTTTTGTTTCGACTCAATATGGATATCTCTGATAATTAATTTGAATCAAATTGAATCAGCAGTTTTCTAACGATGGGGCAGACATTTTTTTGGAAATACTCATAAAACACCTGTATAACAAAAACGAAAAGCCCAATTAAATTTATATTACTGGATTCGAAGTCACCATGGCTCGTTCTACTCAGGATCAAATCATTTACTTTCACCCTTCGTACACCCTGTATTTAATTTATATATAAAGCTCTATGTCTCAAGGTATCGTTGTTGGTATCCAACCACTATTATTAGACCTTAATAAGCTAAAACAAAACTCTCCTTCGCATCCAGTGTTTTTATACGAGATAAAATCCCCACATTCTCACCTCGGTTAATTTTTATGATTAATGCAACTTCTTAAGAAGCAATAGCCATTCAATAGACAATATCTCGAAAATTTAATACAATGCCGCCTTCCTCTATCAGAGATAGAATCAGAATCAGAATGTTTTATTTCGACTCAATATGGATATCTCTGATAATTAATTTGAATCAAATTGAATCAGCAGTTTTCTAACGATGGGGCAGACATTTTTTTGGAAATACTCATAAAACACCTGTATAACAAAAACGAAAAGCCCAATTAAATTTATATTACTGGATTCGAAGTCACCATGGCTCGTTCTACTCAGGATCAAATCATTTACTTTCACCCTTCGTACACCCTGTATTTAATTTATATATAAAGCTCTATGTCTCAAGGTATCGTTGTTGGTATCCAACCACTATTATTAGACCTTAATAAGCTAAAACAAAACTCTCCTTCGCATCCAGTGTTTTTATACGAGATAAAATCCCCACATTCTCACCTCGGTTAATTTTTATGATTAATGCAACTTCTTAAGAAGCAATAGCCATTCAATAGACAATATCTCGAAAATTTAATACAATGCCGCCTTCCTCTATCAGAGATAGAATCAGATTCCATTTCGCCCTGGTAGGAAACGATCTAACACTCATTCTTTTATATTCGATGCTGGTAAAGATAAAATGGTTCATCGACAAGTCAATGGAGCTCTCCTAGCACCTTCCTGTAAAATTTTCTTGATTTGATATCAGCCATCAGCCTTGGAGCTATTGACGGTTTATAGACACCCGTACTCTCTTGGGATCTTAACTTCTTTGCACATATCCATAAAACTACTCCTATCCGATATTTATATCTTTTGTGTTATCATTCTCGTTAACGGCAAATTCCAGAGAATCATAGGAATTGATATTTCTTTGAACTTTTGGTAAGGCCTTGCTTTCAAGGACAATGTAAACAGTGTGATTCAAGATTTTATTGAATGATTCATAATATTCGAGAAAGATTTAAAATAATTATTTCTGAACTGAAATGAAGTTTCTATCAAATATATCTAAGGCTATTCAATCGTTCCACCGTTTCTCTAACTTTTCGATATCATGTTTATAGAATGCTTGATTCTTGTTCATGAAATAGACCTAAGTTTTGGCAATGACTTCCTCGTTGGTTTTTTTTCCTGGAGTATTCGTCTCAAGGTCCATTTTTTCTTTATTTCTTCGCTCGATTGGTCCAACAACGCTGTGTAGTATTCAAAATTGATACTTTTTGCCTCCTCAAGATAGTCAAAAAAAATTGGTTCAAGCCCTGTGGACAGGAGCTTTGGCGCTCTTGTTCAAACTTTGACAAATTATATCTCCGAAAGCATTGGTTTCTCAGAGTGGGGAATGATATTAATGGAATCTTATGATAGAACTGCATCATAAAATAGGAATTAAATTAAATAAGAATCCATTGATATCATTCCCAACTCGGAAAAACCAATACTTTCGGAGTTATGATCTGTCAAAGTTTGAACAAGAGCGCCAAAGCTCCTGTCCACAGGTTTTTCCCACATATTCAATTTGGCTTCTGTGCGTCAATTCTCAAGAATTTTCGTAATCAAATTCAAAACGTAGGTCCATGACTCACATCATGTAGGATTTATATACATCAGGAAATTATAATTAGAGTACCTACCTATTCTATTGAATTGAGAATAATTATTGAAATTTTGAAAAATCATATCTCCGAAAGTATTATTTTGTTAGAGTTGAGAATGACCTTAATGGATTCTCATGATGAAACTGTATCTTAAAAAAATTTGAATTTGAAATTTGTAATGTAAAAAAATATTTTTTTTGTTACTCCGAAACCACCTGGCTGATTTTGCCCAATAACGAACTTAACCGAGATATTCATCTCCTAAATCACTCTGAAAACTTCAACTGTCTAGCTCATTCCGTTCGAGAGTGATCGTGTTAACGGCCGGACGGACGGACGGCGGTACAGAATCGATTTTGACAATGGATTGTTGATCAGTGAGTTTAACCAAATCGTTTAAGTCCATTTTCAGCCAAAAATTCCAAAATTACAGACAGTTACAGTAACAGTTATGAGCGATAGAAAGTCGCAAACGCCATCCTCATGCAAGACATGAAACCCAGCGTTCTGCCTCTTAGGAATTCCAGTCGGTAAACGAATAAATTATTTTATGCAAAAAATTATAAGGGGTGCACAACACTTCATCTTTGCCATTTTTTTGCGAACTCAAAACCAGTTCTTTATACAATGATGGTGATCATATGCTGTACGAAACCAAAATTTCATGGGAAAATCAAAAAGACCTCACATCTATATGTCCTTTTTTTGCGATACGAATATTCTGTCTGGTTCTATTTCAAATATTTCATGTACTTTCGAAAGAATTGACAGGTTTTCGATGTTTTAAAATCGAAATCAGTGTGGTATAATTTGCATTGAATCATGGGAACATAAAAAATTATTTTCTAAATTCTTACCAAATATCACTATTGTTAAATCACCTCCAAAATCACTCAGTACATCATCACATGAAACAGTTTTAACCTTGAAGTGTATAGTTTACAATGATCATTATCATGAAATATATTGAAATATTCAAACTATTTGGATTCTACTGAGTTTGTTGAAAATTTCTGCGAATAGTATCGCAGTAACTAGTTGCATTCAATGACGACTAACCGCGATCTGGTAAAATTTTCCTAGCAGCATAGTTAGTCTGAAGATCAAGTTTTCATTTGAGTGAAGTTTTAGGAGGTAATTGTGGGAAATATGAATTCATCTTTGTAATTTAAAGAAGAAAAAAAATCAAGTGAGTATTCGATATGCGGAATAATATTCACGAATTCATCATTATCGAAATTTTCGACTACTCATAACTATTAGAATATATCCGTTACATTGTATTGAACGTGAATTGATTATTGATTGGCTATTATTTAGGTCCTTTGTTAATTAGGACTCGTAATTTTTTTCGAATAATTTGAATATTTGATGAAATCACACTATGTGGATTGCTCTGAACTATGGTCTCTACTTGTCCGTTCATCTCTTATTGGACTATTTTCTATTCGATATTAAAAAAAGTATTGGTTTCTCAGAGTTGGGAATTAAATCAATGTATTCTTATGAAAAAACTGCATCATAAAGGAAATTAAATTCAAATAATAGTTTATTTATCAAGATTAAATGAGCAATCTGAGAATGAGAACTGCACCATGGAAGAAATCAAATTAAAATAGCTGACATGAATTTGACTCCTTCTTATAGAACAGGATGAAATGTACGAGTATGAACACAGATCATATAATAAAGCTTAGATATAATAATTATAGCATTCTGTGAAAACCTAGAAGTACGTACGATTCATTATTGAAATATAGAAAAATCATATTTCCGAAAGTATTAGCTTGTTGGAGTTGAAAATGATATCGATGGATTTTAATGATGAAACTGAATCTTAAATAAAAATTACAGACATTTCCGGAAGTATTAGCTTGTTGGAGTTGAAAATGATATCGATGGATTTTAATGATGAAACTGAATCTTAAATAAAAATTACAGACATTTGGGCAAATTGATAAGCACTCAGTTCCGAGGAACTAGAGCGCCAAAAAGTCCCGCCTTCTCTCGTTCCGAAACCGAAAACCCGACAGCGTAGACACACCGGCTATCGGGCTCCTCGTACTATCTTGTCGATCTCCGGTATTAGAATAAAACGTCGGTACTTACCTGGGATATATATTCTTAATTTTCACTTTTCGACATATAATCGCCACATGGGGGTTTATTTGACGGTTTTTTACCCTTGTCTCTCTAAGTCGATTTTGACGTTTCTCGAACCAACTATTAGCAAGGAATTTAGACAATGTCATGTCTCAGGAAAATAAGTTGACATTATGACAATTCATATATAGAATAGTTATATAATTCTCTGAAAACGTTGAAATACGATTTATTATTGAAATTTTGAAAAATCATATCTCCGAAAGCATTAGCGTCTTAGAGTTGAAAATTATATCATTGGATTCTTATGGTAAAACTGCTTATTGAAAAAAATTTAATTTGGAATTTGTTATGTAAAAAAAATTTTTTTTTTATGACTCCGAAACCATCTGTCCGATTTTGCCGAATAACGAACTTAGCCGAGATAATTATCTGCCAAACCTACTCTGAAAATTTCAACTCTCTAGCTCATTCATTTCGAGAGTTATCGTGCCTACGGCCGGCCGGACAGAATGAATTTCAACCACGGATTCTTGATCAGTGAGTCGAACCTCGAACCAAATCGTTTAAGACCATTTTCATCGAAAAATTCGAAAATTACAGACATTCGGGCAAATTGATAAGCACTCAGTTCCGAGGAACTAGAGCGCCAAAACTGGTTCAAGCTGTGACGTGAAGAAAGGAGCTTTTACTCGCATGTTCTATTGTCTACTCACCTTCATTGGACACTCTTAGTCGAATTTAGCATCGATATATGGGTGATTCCGTTCTAACTGTGATATTCAATGTCCTGTATTGTTTGATCTCATAGGTCACTAATTAATAATCAATTTATGAAATTTTTGTGCTTATTGGAAAATTATGAACATATTTCAACATTATTTTCATATAATATAACTTGCCACTTACAGAAAACTTACAATATATCACTTAAATGTCAGTACCATGTCCCTTTCTAGAATTTATTTATTAAATGTCAGTACCGTGTCATGTCCATTTCTAGAATTTATTCATAAATTGTTAGTTTTTTTGTCGTAATAAATGATTTAAACTAATAACCTCATAAATTCTAATGTTTATGATCAAACTGAACAAAATTGACACATTTTTTATTTAATTTTAATTTTATGTTGATATTCTACAACTAGTTACCAAGCTTCAATTTGATCCAGTAAATTTTTTTGAGTTGTCAAGGAAATAACATTCTAGGTGGGTATAACTCCGAGACCTTTAGAATTAGGCCGATTATACTCAAAAACGAACTCAACCCTCCCATTCGGATGCGCAATGATTTTTAAGAATTTTGCAGTAATACGATCCTCCCGAAATTTTGCAACAATTTTCGCGTTGGTATTAACAACCATGTTTGTATCGGTTTCGAATTTTTCGAGTTATCGAGGAAATAACAACCGAATTTCAGATGGGTATAACTCCAAAATCGTACTGTTACATTTAGATGCACAACCTAACATGAAAATTTCAAGTCACTATCTCTTCTAGGCTGCTCGGATCTCCAACAATATGGACCCGATCGTGTTCGAACTTGGAACTTGGCGGTACAGTTAGGATTTGAAGGCACTTTCAGCCATGTCGGACGAATAGTTTCAGTTATATATAATTCTTTTCAATGTTTTACAATGATTTTTTAAAAATAAGTTACGATCCTCCCGAAATTTCGTAAAAATTTGCGCATCGGCATTCTACAAATAACTACCATGTTTGTATTAGATTGGTTTCATATTTTTCGAGTTAAGGAGGAAATAATAAAAAAATTTTAGATATTATGTATAACTCCAGAACTGTTTGGTGGATTATACCTATTAACGAACTCAAAGGTTGCATTCAGATGCACAACCTAATATGACATTAAATTAGGTCTATGGCTTTTAAAGGAACGAACAAATATTTTCGTTCCCATCAGCCTGTAATCACCCCAAGTCTTAGGAAATAATCCAAGAGAAAGAATATAAATATATATGACTGAATTACACTAATTCCACGAAATACCGGCGATTGTAAACCTAGCCGACAAAATAATACTGGTTCAATCCGGTCTAGGACGTAACCATTCATGATAGAATAACAAGCGTACGTCTTAAGACCATGTTACCATATAGCACTTGTCCTTTGATATCCCTTCAATATTTAAATTTAAAATAGAAACTTTGTTACAACTCTTCTGCCGGGTGGTGCCTTAAGGCGCGTCCAGACTATGCCGATTGGCACCATTCGGCCAATGTCAGGCGCCACGTTCGGTTCGGCATTTTCGGTTTTGCATGACGTCCAGACTGGTTTTGCAGTGTAGACGTCCTGAATGATGCCGAACGACTCAGTTGTGTTCGAGCATTTAAGGAGTGAAGTAATTTAATTTCAATAAAGAGTATGAATGATGACGCTTTTCTTCGGCATCCCTGCCAGTTCTTTTACTGTTAATACTTTTTCTACTTTCACTCGAAAAGCGACCTCCAACCTGTCAATGCCAAATGACATCTCAATTTCAGTTATTGCATCGTGTCTCCGATTTTTATTTTCATAATTCATATTACTATCCCATAATTGTGGACGAACACGTTACATTTCTATTACTTTGATCATCCGTCCAGTTCATTTCATCGTCAAAAAGTAATCAAACAACTGAACGCGTACAGATTAACACGAGATCGCCCTTCAAAGAAGTCTTCCTCCATAGACAAGGGATATATGTCTTCCTCTGAAGCCGGTCGTCACGTCCACATTGTGAATTTTGTTTTCATTCGGTTCGGCTTTCTTTGAACCGGACCGCGCTGATTCGGGTTGGAAGCGGCATGATTCGGTTCGGGCCGGCATTGCCGGCAAGGCCGTCCACACCTATCTGGCTTTGCCGATCGGCATAGTCTGGACGCGCCTTTAGGTGTTCCAAGTCGACTTTACATATGCTCTTAAGAGCCAACCATACTTGAAGTAACATTGAATATCTAGGTATCTTCCGGTGTTCGGTGGCACAAATCATTGTACCGAAAATGTCTGGAAATAAATTAGTTTTTTCTGTGACGGGAAAAAAATTTGACATTTCATCTCTGTTGACAGGTAACAAAATATAACTTTTCACGAAATTACTTTTTTCCCCGGGAAAAAAGTGAATACTTTTTTCCCGGATATATATACATATAGATAATGGAAGATATTTGCTACTTGCGCTGCTTCTATCAACTCCGGTGGAGTCAGAGAAAACTCAGAATCAAGCATTTTTAACTTTATGGTATTCAAAATAACTACTAAACAATTACTGAGTTCGCAATTTTTGAATCAAATCACAAAATTAAATTGACAGATATTTGATTACACTGAAGATTTCCTTAGCAACGCAGGTCTGATAGCTTACTAGTTTAAAAATTCAAATTTCATATCGATAACATTCTGACTTTAATATATTGTAATAATATGTTCTTTCACTATTAAATCGTCGTTTTTCCTGTCACAGAAAAAAATAGTGTATTATACACGGGAAAAATATTAGATTTCAGCTCTCGGTTTTTTGTCTCCCTCCGCTTCGCGTCGGGAGACAACATAACCTCGAGCTGAAATCTAATACTTTTTTCCCTTGTATAATAAATAACTATTTATGCATACTCTATAAGGAATTTTGTAAAATCCGAATATCCGAATAAATTCTTAATCTTGGTATACAGCCCTGTTGGATTCTGCAGTCAACAAAGTTTGCTGCCATTTCTATTGATATTCCATTTCTCATCGAATATTTTTCTGTTTACAGGGTCTTCCAAAGTGCTCCGCAAGACTACCGGACTGGGATAGTTTCACCGACAACCTGCCTCGATTCCACATACCAGCCATGCCGGCCGTCAAACGCGGCTGGTGCGGCTGTTTTCAAGTAAGTGATATATCAAATGAACTCAGAAAATGACATCCATTATCATATATCGTATCTCGTCTTGTAATAATTATTCGATCAAAGAGCACTTTATGAATGATATCAATCGAGGGCGTTAATTGATAATAACAAGGATTCAATTAAATACGAGAACGTGGGATGCTTTCATCACATTCAGCATGGTACTACGAACTCTTTCTTACAACTGTTAGTTATGAAATACTGTTAAATTTTATAGAGAATAAACAAGTTGGAAAAGAACTGGCAAGAAGATGAGGCGTGCTTGATCAAATTCTGACCAGCGCAGTCACCCATACAGATACTGAACTAGCCCAAAGCTGCTCAGCTCTAGGAAAAAAATGGTTCAAGCACTGACGTGAAGTCAGAAGCTTTTACGCGTATGATCTATTGTCCAATCCCCTGTATTGGACACTCTTAATAGAATTTCTAGTGGTACGATCGTCACGAAATTTCGCAAGAATTTTCGCGTTAGCATTCTACAACTAATAACTCTGTTTGAATTATATTGGTACTGTATTTTTCGAGTTATTGAAGAAATAACAACCAAATTTCAGATGGGTATAACTCCAAAACCGTTTGGCCTATTATACCTATAGACAAATTCAAATGTCGCATTCAGATGCACAACGTAACCTGAAAATTTCAAGCCGCCATCTCTTTCCGTTCTCAGGTATCGTGACATAACGAATATTTCTTAATTATTTTTTAAAAATTTTCTAGTGATAAGATTCTCACAAAATTTTGCGGGCGTCCTTAGGTTTGTATTCTACAACTACTCACCAAGTTTAAATTCGATCGAATTACTATTGGTTCAAAACAAAATTATCAATCGGAAACTGTTGGGCCGATTATGCCCATTAATGAACTTGTACGTTGTAGTTGGACAGGCCACCAACCCTGAAAATTTCAAGTCTCTTTCCGTTCTCAAGTTCTCAAATTTGACCTCGAATTCTTCATCAGGGAGTCGAACCCAATCGCTTGAGACCATTTTCGGCAAAAAATTCGAAAATTACAGACATTTGGGTAAAATGATAACGCGATGTTCCCCAGAACATACGCGCAAAAATAATATTTTATTTTCGAACGTACAATGATTTTACGTCGATTTTTGATTGAGAGGATCATCGAAAAGTACTATTTCTCCGCCAAGGAGGAGAAGTGTTGCTATGCAACACTTCTTTGATGTGTTGAATTAAATATGATAATTAAATTAAAATTGCTTCTATCGCAGTACCAAAATCACCCTGTATCTCAGAAGTTAATACTTTTAGGACATACGTTCGCAGGAAATTTTTTCTTAAAATTAGTCAAACAATCATCCCCTTAGATATTAGCATGTCTTTAAGGAGCACCCTGTATTGTAAATTGTTGTAGAGGGAAGAAGGTAACGTTGCACTGCGACCTTAAGGTCAATTGGGCCCCCTCGTCAGAGCTGTCGAAGTCATTACCATCTACAGCTCGTCTTCTAGTTCCCAGAGTTCCTATGAACTCCAGTATCTGGGATGGCTTCAAGGAGGCTTATTCTTCGCTCCTACAGATTTCTTGCCCAAAGGATTCCTTGCGTTGGTTTGAGAAGGCGAGGCATTCCGTTGTCAGGTGATCAGGAGTTTCATCCTCCTCCCAACAGAATTTGCACTCGTCAGTTTCTGCTAGCCCTAATCTCATCATATGCTTCCTAAGGCCGCAGTGCCCTTTGAGTAAACCAGTGAGGACGTGTAGCGTGCTCTAACTGAGGTCCAAGTATAGATAGACAGATAGTTTCCGAAATATAAAATTTTTGAAAAAAAATTTCTAGTTATTTTAAGCAAATTTGTGGGTCGGCATCTTACAACAAATAACCAAGTTTAAATTTGATCGCATATGCAAAATGGAGTAATTTCTCAACGAATGTTTGTGGACCGCTCGAATATTGGTGCCATTTATACACTGTGGAAAAACCAAATGTAATAATAAATTCATTATTTCGGTAACTGTAAATTTTTGTATAAAATTTCTCAGCTTTTATAATATATGAATACATTTAATACCATTTCAATGGCATACTTCAGTAACGAGAGAATCTATGATGAAGTTTAATTCTGTCATAATTATTCTTTCGAAATTGAAATACGGAAAAACTTAAGCCTCAAGTAACTGCAGGATACGATATTCACGAAATTCCGCGAAAATTAGTGGGTCGGCATTCTACAAATAATTACCGAGTTTTAATTGGATCAGATTTGAATATTTTGCATAATAGAGGAAATATCAACAAAATTTCGGATGAGTATAACTTCAAAACCATTGTGTAGTTCCACATCTAAGTGCGTCCAAAGCGAACACAGATGGTCCACAATGTTCACCTGTTCTTAAAAGGTGGATCTTCAAACAATAGCCTGTCCGAGCAGAAGGACCTGATGGTTTAACGTATAGGAGCACTTCCAATTCAGCTGTCTCAATAAATACAGAATTTGTTGGTTTGCGTCTATAACCAACTATATGTCATCCCCATTGAAATAGGTAATAACTGTAAAATTGATACAGATCTAGGATAACACAAGCAGATTCTCACTAAATAGTTCCTTCTTGGGTTTTGTCTGCCAAACTCTGATAAATAAGATACAAAAATTTTCATTTTGTAAATTGGTTCTGCGTTAGAAATACGAGATATTTGTCAGAAGCAGTGAATAGAACAATGTTGCCTAACAAATAATAACGAAACAACATCAACAATAAAACAACTAGATCAGACTCCTTCGTCAGACACCAAACGAAAATCTTCAGAATAATTTTTTTTTACATTTATTCTGATATTTTTCAGTTTTTGAACAGAAAACCCAGAAAGGAACCATTTAGTAATGAATATACCTCCTAAAGTATCCTTTAATGTTAAAAGGAATGTAGTCTAATAACACTATATTTTTGGAAAATGTATTCTCCTTAAAGGCTGGCATGTTTCAGCATTCCACCATTATCAAAGCCATCTGAAAGGTTGTTAGTAATATGTAATGTGAGTTGACTGAACAATAAACAAAATATGAAATTTAAAGAACTCAAAATAATAACTGAAGTTCCTATCTAACGAAATATGTCAAGGAGGTTATTGTAAAATATCAACAAATATCTAACTATCAAACTATAACAGAGCACAGGATGAAAGTCGAGTAAATGAAGTACAGCGTGTGATTGTACTTCGTACTTATCATAGATAGTTGATTGAAAACATATAAACAAAATAAACTTTATTTCTAATGTAATTATCAACAAATAAAATTCAAATAACAAAAACAGTTTCTCAGTCTTACACATCTAGATTTCACAGTAACAAAATATTAAATGAATAATACAATTCTGATAACAAAATAACTCTTAGGTCGACCTTATACGCCCGGAATTAATAGTCTGAAAATCTGAATATGTGAGGAGAATAGTAAATTAGTATGCAATTCCGTGTTTTCTGTATTAATAATATGAATTAAGAGTAGGAATTCAGAGAGACATTCCGGCTGTATAAGGCCGGCCTTACACTCCCAGATTTCACAGTAACAAAATATCAAATGATTAAAATACAGTGTAGGTAACCTCTTTAATCCGGACAGTTGATGGCAGGAAAGTTGTCCGGATTTTCGATTGGTCCGGATTAATGAATACCAGATTAATTCTTATAGGTTGTTCATTAAACAAAATAATGTATTCATAAAAGTAACAGAAAACATTAAATTAATTTAAATTCTCAACTAGAAGAGAAATAGAACCTATCTATTTATTATTCCCTTCTTTGTTGATTGAATAACATACATCATTCAAAAAGGTAACAGAAAACATAAATTAAATTTGAATTTTCATATATAACAGATCACATTTAAAATTAACTATTCATTTATTTCCAATTTCGAAGTAATCTGAAATTTTTGTTTGAACTTCAGAGTCAGCTTCATTTTTCACAGCAATATTTTTCATTTCGAACATCATCTTTGAACGTAGTTTGTCTTCTATTCGGCATGTTTGGATAAAAAAAATCGTTGTGAACTGCACGCAAAAAAACTAACAACAAAGTAAATTTACTCTGGTACCCAATAATCTTCTGAATTGTGTCTTACGTCCGGATTATAGAGATACGTCCGGACTATGGGTTTTGAAATCAGCCGTCCGGAGTACTGGATGTCCGGATTTAAAAGTGTCCGAATTAGAGAGGTTATAATGTACTATGAAATTGAGATCATGGTTTCGTAGATCTGCCTCTTGTATTGCACAATAATCACAATCAATTATTTATTTCTATGAGCATTACTAAATAGAAGTCAATTTTTATTTTGGAAAAAGGATTTTGAAAAACAAATGAGGTTTTTTGAGTCATCTGTTAGTCGATTCCTTATGGAGCTAAAAATATAGCCTGCGTCAGGCAAAGGTCTTTCAGCTTCCACGCTTGTTGGCTTTATTGTCAAAAAATAATCATGAAGAACGAGTCGAATTAGACACTAAACAGGGGCAGTCATGCAGTAGAGTCGGTGAGGCCTATTAAGATTTGGGGGAGTGGGGTTAATATCTCGTCAAATATGACAAATATTACTAAGACCAGATTCTGTGTCAGATCCGGTATATTGGTACCGGATCCGGTATAGACTAGATGATGCCAGATCTGCCGGATTTCCGGTCCTGGTTTTTCCGGATTGCAATCCCTAAGCATTACCCTTCGGAGTATCCTCCTTACTTTGCGGTCACGCACAATGTTCTTTTGATTTTCTGTGGTCATATGTATTTCCGTGGGCATCTAATGGATCTGTGAGGAAGGAACATAGCGATCAAATCTGTTAATATTCCCAATTTGTTGCATATTTGTTTACTATTTTACGTCGAGATTATTTTTCAGGTGTAAAAAATTTTTGGGTACCTTAATGCCTAATTTACCACCAACAATTCATAAGAAGCTATCAAAAATTTAACAAAGACCTGCTGATCTCTCTTCTACAAGCAGTTCTGCAGATTCCATCTCTTCTGACAAGAATGTACGGAAACGTTGCCGCCCTTGTCTCAAATAAAGAAGAGGAGTCCGAACAAATGCAAGGATTATATTATTTTCTTTCCAAGATCTATACAAATATTGTGATGTTTCAGCCTACAAGGTGTTGCCATAGAGTTTATTTGTATAAAATATTGCCTATATTTTGTCTTCATTTTTTTTAATGAATAGGTAGGTACATTTAGTATACTGAATGTAAAATTTACTGGAATATTCCAAAATTACAAATTTACTTTCAGGGACGCGATTAACCGAGTGTTTAAGAATAGCTTAGCTTCAAATTCGAAACCTACTATTAGATCGACTCTTGACCTTATTTTCTAATGGGGAAATTTATTCAATCCCGACAATACAAGGTGTTCCTTAAAGACATGCTAATATTCAAGGGGGTGATTTTTTGACGTATTTAAAAAAAAAACTTCCTATGAACGTATGTCTTAAGTCTTAACTTTTGAGATGAGGGGTGATAAAATTTTGAAAAAAAACCGTTGTTTAATAATAACTGAGATAATATTGTAGACAACTTTATAACATTTGGTACATGTCTTCTATCCATCAATGTGCATTTTCTGATGTACAAAAATTTTCATTTTCTGTACCAGTGGCGTCTATACGAGTTTTGCATTGAATATTTTTGGAGAAAAAATAGTACTCTTACTTTTGAAATAAAAATTACATTTGGGATCCTCATTCATTCCTATGCAAAGTTGATCTCATGGGTTTTGTTTTTCCGGCGCGCAGTTTCCGCTTAAAAAATAAAAATCGTTTTACTTCAGGATCAATTCCTCAAAAATCTGATGCGGTGTGGAAATGTTTGTGCATCGACTGAAAGCAAATAAAGAGATCAGATTTGTTCCAAAATGAATGAGAATCCAACAAATATGTTTTCTTGTCAGATGCTCTGTTCTTGATTGAAATAATTAAATTAAAATTGCTTCATATCGCAGTACCACCCTATATCTCAAAAGTTCATAGGAAGTTTGTTTCTCAAAATGAGTCAAAGAATCACCACCTTAAATATTAGCATGTCTTTAAGGAACACCCTGTATACTAGGTTCTCTGGAAACGGTAATTATTGACAAAAGAATCTCTCTAACCTTATTCAGAATACGTCTTGTTCTTGTGAAAGTTTTTTTTTTTTTTCTGTCGAACATACCCAGCATATGAATCAAATACGCTCCATTACAATCGTTTCAGAACGAGGAAGTAAAAATTGCAGTGATTATGTGATGAATAGTAAAACTGTTAGGTGAAATAACGTAGAATTATGCAAGATGGAACAAATCATGCCAGGTTCCGAATAATGAACTTCCTTATACTCCTCTATTTTATTCCGTTACTTATTATTCTTCATCTTCTGTTTTGCTTCGTTAATTAACTAATTCTTGAACGAAGATTCAAATTAAATAAATATCCGTTCAAGAGTATATATCGTGGTAAGGATTTCTCATTATTGGTTGGATAATAATTTGCGCAAAAACTAATTGTAGCTAATGGAAGATTTGAAGGATATTCATTTCGTGAAAACATATGAGAGCAGGTGGATGCGATATTCAGGATAATATACAATAAGGTTGAAGAACATAAAACTACATATGAAAATAAGAAACTGTATTATTATCGAAAATAAGAGGTAATTTTCTCAACTGAGAGTTGTTATGAATAGATTAAATAGGAGCGCGTAAAACGGAGAGATATTTGAAGATGTTTCGTATGAAAGCGTAGGAGAGCCATGGGGTGCAGAGTAGGTCTGGGAGATAAATATCTCGGTTAAGTTCGTTATTGAGCAAAATCCACATGGTGGTATCGGAGTAACGAAAAAAAAAATCTTTTCACATTACAAATTTTGAACTCAATTTTGTTTAAGTTGCAGTTTCATCATAAGAATCCACAAGATAATACTTTCGGAGATATGATTTTTCAAAATTTGATTTGATTGTGATTCTATGATTTCATAGAATGCTGTTATCGTATCAATGAAAATATAAATATGAATGATCTGTGTTCACACGTGTCGTCTTAGGGCTTTTCTGAAAGTTTAACCCATATACATATTGACTATCTATTGTATACTCCATTCTTTTTTTATAAAGTCTCCCGGTTGGCCATGATTTAGGTCTATCACGTTTTTGTAACTAAAACAAAGGCAGGTTGGCACTTCTGAAATATCGTCAATGTCAAAACAATTCTCTGAGACGTTGCCAATTTCTACTTTAAACAATCGACATAGTGATCCTTCATAGATAAGATATTATCACAGATCATTATATTCGAATAATCTACAATAAGAAAACTCCATTCTGTCTTAGGACATGTAGAACTCTCCAATTAAATTACTCAGTTTCCTGTCCTATCTCTATATTTTATTAAGGTTTGACAGTGATTCTGGTTTCGTAGTACTACTACATTTTGAAACTGGTGTATTTCAAGTTAGTGCAACAAGGTATTTAAATGTCTTCTGTAGGCTTATATCTTGACAATTTCGAAAAGTGGGGAATTCCATACGTACGTCCGTTCGTTTAGAAGTTTTCCTGTCGGGTTATTCAGGTACTTTTATTCTTTTTACAAATGAACTATCTCGAAGTAACGGACTACTGTATCCATTATTTTTCATTAAAATTTCAACACTTGATTCTTGATTTCCGTACAAGAAAAAAGCATAACTGAGTCTTCCAATCAGTTTATATACGTGAAATATTTCCATAGTAACAACAGATGAAAAATCGCCAGTCGCCAGGTCTTTGGAATTGTGGAATTCAGTAATATATTCTCAATTTAATTATTTTTCCCATGAAAATTCACATTGTGTAAAAAACGTAATTACTACGACTTCTATGTAGAGAGGACAACGTTGCGTAGTTATCAGGACAAGAAAATGAGCATAACCTAACATTTTCAAAATATACACTGTGAAATGTGTCAAAATTTTATGGCCAACCGGGAGACTTTATAAATTTGAATGGAATATATATGGTGTAACCCTAGATCGAGTAGATCATCATCAGCTGTTTGCAGGTTCTTGCAAAGAATCCCGTTGTCGATCACCGTTTCCGAACGCGACAGTCAGCGCTCAGTGTCGAGGTAGAATTTACATAACCTTATTGGATTATTTTAATGATGTGGCTTATGAAGGCCATAGGAAAGGAAAACATTATGGAAAGGAAAACATAATCATCACTCAATTCTATGATATTTTCCTTGGGTATTTCGAGTTGTGAAAACTATGCACCGAGTATAAGTTGCAACAACCCTTTCCACGAGGTTAAATCATTGCAGATTGCTCATTTAATCTTGATAAGTAAACTATTATTTTAATTTAATTCCTTTTATTATACAAGTCTATCATAAGAATCCATTTATAGCATTCCCAACTCTGAGAAACCAATACTTTCGGAGATATGATTTGACAAAGTTTGAACAAGAGCGTCCTCTCCACAGGGCTTTCCCGCTTTTTTTTCAATAAAAACATAAGTTATGTGAATCATCATATTAAGTGTCTTTCAGTCCTCTTTGCATCATACTCATAATCGGAAATTAATTTCCATCGGCCAGAGAAAAACTATGTAGAAATAGTTTTTCCTCTTCAGAATTCATTCATATCATAGCATAAAATTAGCATTGAACGAAATATTGATAATCTTAAGTAGATCAAACTTGTTCAAAACTATTGGTCTCATTCTGTAAATAAGCGCATAATGTTTAAGACAAACGTTATATGAAGCCACTGAAGAAGGGTTAAGGAAGTCAATATATTCGTATATTATTGGATATTAAAAAAAATACTGCTATACAGGGCCCCTGTTGTTGTTGTTGAGAGAGAACTCTCCTACGAGATTTATCACGTCAGTGACTGTGCGCAAACTCCGTATGCGAATTGTCGGTTGAAATGTGTTTCTCTACTACTAAATAGTGAGGGAGAAGTGAGATGAGATTCCTTGTAGGAGTTATCGCATGCGAATACTCATCTCTACGAACGTCGAGTATACGGGGCCAGGAGGACGTTTTTGATAAAATGTTAATTCATAGGTTCTCAGGGCACAACTGTTCGATTTGACTGACTTGTATCATAGGAATAATTCTCGGAATAAATTATTGAAAACAAAACCACTGATATACATTCACGCCGCCACAAACAAAGCACTGTTTATTTTCGACCCAACAGGAAATGTATGTATTCGAATGGGTCTAACGCCACTATAAACTATAAACAGAGCACTTTTTATTTTTGTCCCAACAATGAATGGTATGTATTTGAATCGAGACTTATCGTTTGATACCATTCTCGACCAAACAGTGGACCAGTTTTATTCGGACGTTTGTGTTGACAGTCAGATTTTTAGTCTTGGAAATAGTATTTTTTTTCTGGAGCTAAGCAGCTTTGGCTATAAATTTGAACAGCGCGGCAAAGCTCCTGGCCACAGTGCTTTTCCAACTAATTTTTCTTTTCAATTTTACTCATCTCAAATCTTCAGTCTCATTTCAAGTCGATTTCTTCTTATCCGTACAGTTTCCTCCATAATAAACTTAGCAAATTATACGACAATTCCCCTAAGGTATATCTAGGGAACGTAACTATCATCTTTGAATCGAAGGTCCGCTGGTGCATTCACATGATTGAAATGAGAAAGTTATTTGCGTTTCAGCGAGAGTCGAAGCAAGAGTCCGTGGCATTTTGGCGCCTCAGGCCTTGATGGTATTATGTCCGAGTGGGAATCGCTCGTAAAACTTGTAAACCTGACCCAAATCTCGGAGACGCGTGAGGGTTTCTCTCAAACAGTGACTCACGTGTATCGAAATACACTGGTCACAAAAAGTATTCATATTGGCCGAATAATAATCGATCATGAGAGTACGATGAAATGATTATGTTGAGACTCTTATGCGGCCCATACACATGCTACTTTTTCGGCATTCTAGCATCTTGCGAAACCGCTAGCAACCAAAACGCCCAAAAGTGGCTCGAAAAACGCTTGTGTTTGTGTATCCGCTGCCACGCTGGCGATTCACCAAGCAGCACGAAACGCCGGACGCCGAAATCAGACGTGTTTGATTTTAGCTTCAGGATAGTCGGCAAAATTTTGAAAATTGCTTGTGTGTGTGTGTGACGCTTTACAAAGTCAGAAGAGTTTATTTCATCTTTCATCGAACAATTTTTTTTTGCTTGAGCGACATTTTTAAACCTCTCTCGTCAGCGAATGGTGAGCTACTGAGAAAAAGTAGCATGTGTATGGGCCGCATTAGGTCTTCCGGGAGAACCCTCATAAGCTCTGAAGGGCTTATGACTGTTTTTCCTCTGTTACTGTGTCCTTACGCCACCTTAGCATCGGGATCGAATTGGGCACCTCCATCTGTCTGGAATTCAGCGTTAAATCAACTAGAAAAATTCAAACAATCTTCAATTATTATGCGGAATAGTTTGCTTGAAATTCTGAAACCACATTGATTGAGTCTTATTTTGGCACAATATGTCCTCCTCTTGGTAAAATATTTTATGGATAACATAATTTCTGGAGCTTCTAAAAACAAATTCCAATAAGAAAATGGAAATAGCAACTGGCCAACTTAGGATTGCTTTTTTTACAACGTGAAATTTATATCGCAATTTGTGCAACGCATGTTGAAGAAATGATTCACGATGCATTCATCTGCATGCATTCGTATAAGTACGGTGGCGTTTGCTATCAAAATTTGCCTGACTGTTGAGACCCTTGGGAGGGACTGCAAAACCATACTAACACCTCATGTCAATTTTGTGTGTACAAGCCAGTTTCAAGGCATCAGTGTAATTTCCGAGCTGGATGAGTGTCCATAATGTGGCTCCTTTCGTGCATTTTTCGTTATGCACATGAGCAGACAAAAAGTGCTCCTCTTGAAAGTGCCAATGCAGATCAAATATCAATGTCAAA
Source organism: Halyzia sedecimguttata (assembly GCA_937662695.2). Taxonomy (NCBI): domain Eukaryota; kingdom Metazoa; phylum Arthropoda; class Insecta; order Coleoptera; family Coccinellidae; genus Halyzia; species Halyzia sedecimguttata. The sequence continues at coordinate 36,840,553 of OW569415.2, read as the reverse complement.
TGACATTTGGGCAAAATGATAGTACCTACGCTGTTCCCCACAAAATACTCGCAAAAATACATTATATGATACTTACGGAAAATGTTTGTTTATTGGCGAAAGATGGCGCTCTTCAACGAAGGAAACAAGAATAAGAGCAGAAAAAACACATAAAAAACATGTATTTAGCAATTCTGAACAGGTTGCCAGTTAAATATGGTGTTGATTACTAAATAATGTTTGTTCGGTGTTTTTTCTACTTTTTCACTTGTTCGCTCGTTGGATCAACAGCGTCATCTAAGGCAAGTCAACAAAAATTTTACGGACGTATTTTGACTTAGAATTTGATTTTGTCATAAAAAAATTGGTTCAAGCACTGACGTGAAGTCAGAAGCTTTTGCGCGTATGTTCTATTGTCCATTCTCCTGTATTGGACACTCTTCTTAATCGAATTTACCATGATGAATTTTATTGTCTATTCTCCTGTATTGGACACTCTTCTCAATCGAATTCACCATGATGAATTCTATTGTCCATTCTCCTGTATTGGAGACTCTTCTTAATCGAATTTGCCATGATGAATTCTATTGTCCAGAATGGACAATAGAATTCATCATGGCAAATTCGATTAAGAAGAGTCTCCAATACAGGAGAATAGACAATAAAAATCATCATGGTGAATTCGATTGAGAAGAGTGTCCAATACAGGAGAATAGACAATAGAATTCATCATGGTAAATTCGATTAAGAAGAGTGTCCAATACAGGAGAATGGACAATAGAACATACGCGCAAAAGCTTCTGACTTCACGTCAGTGCTTGAACCAATTTTTTTTTCGATTAAAAGGGTCCAATCAGGAGAACGGACAATAGAATTCATCATGGTAAATTCGATTAAGAAGTGCAAAAGCTCCTGATTCACGTCAGTGCTTGAACCAATTTTTTTTTTTAAACCATTATTTGCCTTTAATTATTCTATCCTTCATAACATCTCTCTCTCTCTCTCTAATGTATTCCGCAACGAACTGTGTGATAAAATTACGTGAGGGCCAGTCCATGATCACAGAACATACCCTAAGTACCTAAGGTAACTAAGGTATATTCTGTGTCCATGTTATTCTATGTCTATGGAGGTAAACAACAAACGTTAACACCTTCTGTTTGAAATGAAATCTCAGCTTTTAAGTATTGTGAATAACTACTTTTTTTTTTAAATTGAGTTATTTTAAAAGTATCCGTCCAATGATTATTGAGTATAATATTTGATATCCATCCTTATAGAAATGGCAAAATTTTGAGGTTTCCCTTGCCGATATATTGGGAAATATCGATAATATAAGTCGACCACTCAAGGAAGGTGAAGCAGTTTTCAGGGCAGAACACGTTTTATTATGTGGTATGGAGAAAGATTTCACAAATATTAAAAGCTTCTGTATGCAGACATCTAGCCTGACTTCTCCACCACTTGAAATATTCATTCGTCTCAACGAAAATGTTAAAAATTAGAAGTATATACCTACCTATTTTATTATGTAAAGTCTATAATTCAAGAAACATTGTTGAAGTATATTGTTTTTTTTTATTTATAATATCATTTAAATTAATATTGTAGGACGTTACTTTAAAAGTTCTAAGCTATACTGACTTACAGCTAAAATATTATAAAGAAAAGAAGCAATTGGATAGTCTAACTATCATTTTAATAAAATGATGCATTTTTATTGTTCAAATAAAGATATTTTGTTAACATACAAGAATTTCTTCATTCAATGGTATTTCAAAGATCTAATTACAGTTTTAAATATAAAATAAGTGTCCAATACAGGAGAATGGACAACATAATTTACCATGGTAAATTCGATTAAGGGTGTCCAATACAGAAAAATGGAAAATAGAACATACGCGCAAAAGCTATCTATCATTTTCTTCAAGTTTCACGCCCCAAAAAGGCCTAAATCGTCAGTTTCGCTTTCGAAAATTTCCGACCCCGTCTCTCGAATTAATTCTGACGTTTCTCGGATTGACTTTTTGAATGGAAAATCGTCGGACTCAAAACCTCCGAAACTTGTATCGAATTATTATATTTAGGCTCAACCTAGAAGAACGAAATTTGGGAAAAACACAAATCGATTCGTCTTCTTCGACTGGACGGCAAAAGTCCGGGTCGAGCAATCGTTTCTTCGGAGCCTTACGCTACACCAAATCGGTACTACTGAACTCGCACAAGAATGCTCGAATCTCCAACAATATTTAACCGATCATATTAAAACTTGAAACTTGGCAGTAGAGTTTGGTTATGAAGGCTCTTGCAAAATTTCATGAATTTCAAACGAATAGTTACTGATATATAGAATTTTTTTTTTTAATTTTTAATGATTTATTAAAAATTTTCTACAAATGCTATCCTCACCAAATTTTGCAAACATTTTCGCGTTGCCATTCTACAACTAATAACAATGTTTGAATTCCATCGGTTCAGTATTTTTCGAGTTAATGAGGAACAAAAAACCACCAAATTTCAGAAAATTTCAGATTGCTATAACTCTATAACCGTTTGGTCGATTATGCTCATAAACAAACTGAAATGTCGCGTTCTGGTGCACATCCTAACCTGAAAATTTCAAGCCGCTATCTCATTCCGTTCGCAAGTTATCGTGACAACAAAAATATTTTTTAATAATTTTTTTAAAATTTTCTAGCCATACGATTTGCACTAAATTTCACGAACGTGCTTAGGGTCATATTCTACAACTACCCACCAAGTTTCAATTTGATCGGATTCATATTGGTTGAAAACAAAATTATTACTCGGAAACCACTGGGCCGATTATGCCCATTAACGAACTTGTCCGTCGTATTGGGATGCGCCACCTACCCTGAAAATTTCAAGTCGCTAGCTCTTTTCGTTCTCAAGTTATCGTGGCAACGGCCGGCCGGCCGGCCGGACGGCCGGCCGGACAGAATCAAATTTGACCTCGAATTCTTCATTGGGGAGTCGAACTTAATCGTTTGAGACCATTTTTTTCAAAAAATTCGAAAGTTACAGACATTTGGGCAAAACTATAACGCGTATGTTCCCCAGAACATACGCGCAAAAATGGTTCAAGCTCTTTGGCGCTCTTTTTCAAACTTTGACAAATCATATCTCCAGAAGTGGTTTCTAAGAGTTGGGAATTATATCAATAGATTCTTATGATAAAACTGCATCATGAAATAAATTAAATAAGAATCCATTGATATCATTCCAAATCTGAAAAACCAATACTTTCGAAGATATGATTTGTCAAAGTTTGAACAAGAGCGCCAAAGCTCCTGTCCACAGGGTTTCCCACTTTTTCAATTTGGCTTCCCCCTTTTCAAGAATTTTCGTGATTAAATTCAAAGTCTATGAATTATCTCATGTTGGATTTACATACATCAGCAAGTTATAATTACAGTGTTCTATGAAATCATATAGATCCTGAGAATAATTATTAAAATTTTGAAAAATCATATCTCGGAAATTATTAGTTTGTTAGAGTTGAGAATGAAATAATTGGCTTCTTATGATAAAACTGCATCGTAAAAAAAATTGAATTCAAAATTTGTAATGTAAAAAAAATTTGTTTTTGTTACTCCGAAACCACCTGGCCGATTTTGCCCAATAACGAACTCAACCGAGATATTTATCTCCCAAACCTACTCTGAAAATTTCAACTGTCTAGCCCATTCCGTTCGAGAGTTGTCGTGTTAACGGCCAGACGGATGGCCGGACAGAATCGATTTTGACCATGGATTCTTGATCAGTGGGTCGAACCAAATCGTTTAAGACCATTTTCAGCCAAAAATTCGAAAATTGCAGACATTTGGGCAAATTGCTAAGCACTCTGTTCCGAGGAACAAGAGCGCCAAAAATAGGGGCTGATTTCAGAGTTACCCCTTCACCCGCCCGCAGGTGGTAAAGATTATAGACTTTTCTGTAACAATTGTTATATTTAATTGAATAGATGAGCTTACATTAAGCATCCATTCGAATCTAATTATTATAGTGAAAACTTAGTTAACTAGTATAATTATTACTGCAACTTGCATACTTTTGTTTTATTCTAACATCAAAATTGTTACGTATTAGTCGATGTCATGGTAACCGTACATGCTATGTAACTTTGAATTTGGCAACTTTATTATACGGGCTCAATTTTGCGCCAGTGTTTCTGTTAAATAAAAAAAATAAACATACGGATGAAGGAAGTCTCCCTTTAGACATGAACGGTAATTAGTGTTTTTATGGGAGCTATAATGAAATCTAAATGAGTGTAATGAATGTGCAATAATGACACATTATGTCGTAGATAAAATATATGAAATGTGTTGATAGCATAGCTGGTCCCCTTCTATTTTTAATTTATATAAACTTCTTACCTGGGGCAAATGATATACTACATAAGGCCATAGGTAGTCTCACGAGTTCAGGCATGTACAACATGCCATTAGTTAAAACCTCTATAATATCCCAACGAGAGTTTGCGGATGATATGAGGGGTCTCCTTGTGGAAGACCCAGGAGGATCAGTATAATAATAATAATAATAATTTGATCAGGTAATCATGCATCTCAGTTTCTGCTGCAGAGGCTGCAAATATACTTATGGAAATGGTTGTGTGACCACAATCTAGTATTGAATGTTAATAAAACACAATTTATTTACTTTCACAGTGACAGATCAAGCTTGTTTTATCCAAAAAAAATTGGTTCAAGCCCTGTGGACAGGAGCTTTCTGGCGCTCTAGTTCAAGCAGACAAATTATATCTCCGAAAGTATTGGTTTCTCAGAGTTGGGAATTATATCAATGTATTCTTATGATAGAACTGCATCATAAAGGAAATTCAATTCAAATAATAGTTTATTTATCAAGATTAAATGAGGAATATGAGAATGAGAACTGTACCATGGAAGAAATCAAATTAAAATAGCTGAAATGAATTTGACTCTCTCTTATAGAACAGGATGACATGTACGAGTATGAACACAGATCATATAATAAAGCTTAGATAGAATAATTATAACATTCTGTGAAAACGTACGATTCATAATTGAAATTTCGAAAAATCATATCTACGAAAGTATTAGCTTGTTGGAGTTGAAAATGACATCAATGGATTTTTATGGTGAAACTGCATCTTAAATAAAAATTGAATTTGAAATTTGTTACTTAAAAAAGATTTTTTTTTTTCGTTACTCCGAAACCATCTGGCCTATTTTGCCCAATAACGAACTTAACCGAGATATTCATCTCCCTAACCTACTCTGAAAATTTGAACTGCCTAGCTCATTCCGTTCGGGAGTTATTGTAGAAATTTTTTTTTTAAATTTTCAATTTTTTTTTACACTTTGCGGTAACCTGGTCAATACAAAACTTCACATGCGTATGAAGGTCATGATTCTACAATTTGATGCTAAATTTCAGATAGATCGAGTGATAGGTTTCGGGAATATTCATAAAAAATGTTTTTACTAAAATTGGCCATAACTCCGAAACCGCTCTATGGATTTCGCCCATTAACGAACTTGTCCGAGATATTTACGCTCCAAACCCACCTTGCAAATTTCAATCCTCTAACTCCTTTCGTTCGAGAGTTATCGTGCCTACGGCCGGCCGGACAGAATCGATTTCGACCTCGGATTCTAGATCAGTGACTCGAACCAAATCGTTTGAGTCCATTTTCAGCCAAAAATTCGAAAATTACAGACATTTGGGCAAATTGATAAGCACTCAGTTCCGAGGAACTAGAGCTCCAAAAATCACCGTTTCCGATTACCAAATTAAGGTTGAGGATAATGTGAGATTTCTCGGAATCATTCTCGACAAGCACTTAAAATGGGGCCCTCATACTGATATGATAAGCTTACAGGAAGATTAAATATTACATGCCATACCTTCTTTATGCTTAGATGTAATTTGGATTTGCATTATCTCAAGTTCGCCAACTTGAGATATTATGCTAATTTTCACTCTATACTTTCATATGGAATAATTTTCTGGAGAAGTTTGTCTTTTAGGAATGACATAGTTCAAAAGAAGGCTTTAAGAACCATGTTAGATCTAGGTTACAGACAATCTTTTGTTGTTCACAAAAATATGAATAATACAAGAAAAAATAGTGCCTTTCATGTCCGAACACATGTTACTGTATTAGGTGAGAAATCTCTAGAATGTATGGCAATAAACCTATTCAATTATTTTTATATTATTATTATACTGATCCTCCTAGGTCTTCCCGAAGGAGACCCTTCATAAGCTCTCGAGCGCTTGAGCGAGTAAGGACAATCAGTTGTGTTCTGTGTGGGCTTTGTTACTGTGTCCTTACGCTACCTTAGGCACATCGCTGTTAATTTTTGACCCAACAGGGAATGGTGGCGATTACCGTGACTAGAAAATGTATTTCCTAGCCTCGGGATTGAAGCACTCTCCCACTGAGCCAACTGCAATATCCTGCCGTTAGGTTCAGAAACATCGTCAAAGAAAATTCAAGAAGACTCTGAAAGGTTTTATCATGTATGGTTCACATGACAAAATTATTCAGAGTCTTCCTGAATTTTCTTTGACGATGTTTCTGAACGAGTTTAGAGAATACTGTAGGAAATCATCTCATGTTTCTTAGTTTTTTCTTTTTTGCGCGTATGTTCTGGGGAACATCGCATTATTATTTTGCCTAGATGTCTGTAATTTTCGAATTTTTTGCTCGTCTCAAACGATTGGATTCGACTCCCTGATGGAGAATTCGAGGTCAAATTTGATCATGTCCAGCAAACCGGCCGGCTGTCCGTTGCCACGATAACTTGAGAAAGAGATAGTGACTGAGAAGTTCGTTAATGGGTATAAATCGGCCCAATGGTTTCGAGTAATATTTTTGTTCTCAACCGATGCAAATCCGATCGAATTGAAACTTGGTGAGTAGTTGTAAAATACAAACCTAAGGACGTTTGTGAAATATTGTGAGAATCGTATCTCTAGAAAATTTTAAGAAATTATTAAAAAATATTATTTATGTCACAATAGCCTGAGAACGGAAAGAGATAGTGACTTAAAATTTTCAGGTTAGGTTGTTTATCTGGATGCGACATTTGATTTAGTTTATAGGCAGAATCGACCAAACGGTTTTGGAGTTATATCTGTCTGAAGTTTGGTTGTTATTTCCTAAATAACTCGAAAAATACAAAACCGATCCAATTTAAAGATGGTTATCAGTTGTAGAATGCCAACGCGAAAACTCTTGCGAAATTTTGTGAGGACCGTATAACTAGAAACTTTTTCAAAAAATCATTGAATATCATTGAAAAAAATTCTATATATCAGAAACTGTTGGTCTGGCTAACTCTGCTGCCAAGTTCCAAATTTGAACACGATCGGATCTATATTGTTGGAGTCGTTGGAGATCTGAACAGCCTTGTGTGAGTTCAGTAGCTGGATGGGTGGCCGTTGCATCGATAACTTTCCAACGAAAGGAGATAGGTACTTGCAATTTTCAGGTTAGTTTGCACATCCGAATGGAAGAGTTAAGTTCATTTTTGGGCATAATCGGTTTCGGAGTTTTACCCACCTGGAATTTTGTTTCCTCGATAACTCAAAAAATATAGACTCGATCGAATTGAAGCTTGGTAACTAGTTGTAGAATATCGACATAAAAACGTGTGCAACCGTACTCCTAAAAAATTTTCAAAAAGTTACGAAAACAAAAATTGGTTCAAGCACTCTTAATCGAATTTACCATGGTAAATTCGAGAGTGTCCAATAAAGGAGTATGGACAATATAATATGTGCGCAAAAGCTCTTGACATAAAGATGAACCAAATATATCGTAATCTGACGTGCTTGAGTATTTCATAATTGCAAATTTTTTTGTACATTCAAATAATGGCCGCGAGTTTGCGTCACATCCAAATCGTCAGATTATTGAATGAGAGCTAACATCCCCTCAGAAAATCTGACGCGCCGGTTATTTTTTTTTCATTTTTAACCCTTACGTATTATTGCCCCTACCATGCAAACAATCAGATTAACATACGTACATTATTAAAAATACGTAGGACATGGATGCTATCAATATCTGACGCGATCGAGTATGTCTATGCGACAGATTTTTTTTACATTTTTGAAAATCTATAGCCGCTCACCCCACCGATGAAGAGGTATACATTATATAACATTTTTTTCTTTTTATCATCTAAGCGTCTCTATGACGTTCGAGTAAATCCACAAATAGCATCGTGGTTTCCCCTACTATTTGGGGTTCTTAGTTACCCATTTAATGAATTATTTTTGTATTTCAGGATGACGAACCACCGGAAATTACATACTGCGTGGTGGATACAACAGGAACCCTATCTCTTCAAGCTATTACACCGACACAACCAATGCCTTCACAAGAAGAATTGGATTCTAAATTCGCAGAACTTGTGGTGAGTATGATATGATACAGGAGCTAAGACAGGTACTCGAGATTCTATAAAAGCCGCTTTACACTATGCAATATTGGTGCAATGCAATGTGAAATGACCGAATGGCGCATGCGGGACGGCAATTTTCTGATCAGCTGATGCAACTTTTAAAATTAGAGCTGGGGCTATTTTTCATGCAATTATTTGGCAATTCTGGTTTGTTTTTTGGTGACTTTAATGGAAGCCAACATGAATATGATATGATAAAATTCACTAGGTGTTTGACTCAACCTATCATTCGAAACTTTTTTTCAGCTCTATCTATTTTCATCAATTTTATATGGTTGGAATTTCTATTTATCACTCGATGAATTAAGCATGAAGGTATGGGTTCCCAAGTATGTTTAGTCTACAGAAACAGAACAACTTCAATACTATTGTATGAAAAGCATGCTCGCTTATATTCCATCAAGTCTGATGATTTTATCATAATAAAATAGCGCGCACGAGAGCACTGACTGATATTGCCCAAAACTTTAATAACTTTGTAGATAATCCAATTCAATAAAAGCTCGCGGAATGCCGAATTATCCGTAACTTCTATTAATCGAATGACCCACCTCAGCTTCCCTTTTATTCGTTGACATATTTTCTTCTTACATAAAACACCGTTATAATAATTGAAATTTCCTCTGATCTCATAATGGCAAGTTAATGTTGTCGCAATATGAAAGCTGTGATAAAAGTATAAATGCAAAAGTGCCTTTAGTTTTCTTTAAGTTGATCATTCAAGTTCTTGAAAATAATATTGCACTTAAATTGCAGTATGGAATAATCATATTCATGCAATGCAATGCGTTGCATTGCTATTGCATTGCATCAATATTGCCTAGTGTAAAGCGGCTTTAAGAAATGGATCCTTTAATACCGAGAAAAATTATTTTTATATTGGAATATTGTCTTGGCATAAAGTGGAGGTACGGTTTGGGTACCGGGAACCCCGTTTCTATAAGCCCTGGGACTTTTGTATATTTGGATGTATCGGGTCAACTGTCGAGACACGATTGTGGAAACTATATGATAATGAATTGAATAACTAATAGTATTTTCAAATAGTCAAACAAAATATCAGAATATCTTCCTGAAGTTGTTCTCATTGAACGAAAGCACTCTCTATTTGCCTAAGAAATAATAAGGTACTTGATACCTACACAATATCAGACCTAAGCTGAAGCATTGTACTGAGTACTTGAAGCCTTCTTGTGCTCCCGAGTACTGTGCCCCCCACTTGTTAAAACTAGTTACTGCTTCGTAATTTGAGTTCAAAGAAAAGGCTTAGTGCATATATATCTCTTAAAGCTCCCGAGCACTTCCGAGGATTATTAAGCCTTTCCGAAATCTTGTCGTAACACGCATAAACACTCATGGGCTTGTGTGGGAGCAGTTAATAACTGATAATTACAACTGATAATTACAAGTTCCGTTCATGCCCCAATTAATCACCCTAATACACATACCGCCGTATTCACAAAGCATTGTTAAGTGTTTGAATCTCCGTTAAGTACTAACTAAGGTCCTCCGTTAAGGATAAATTTGAATCACAAACTCAGTTAACGTATTTAACGGTGGTGAAACAGGCCTGTTTTACTTAACGGAGATATTAGGGTGATTAATTGAGGCATGAACGGAACTTGTAATTATCAGTTGTTGGTTATTGATGCCTACATGTTGCGTGGATATGTAAATATTGACAACCTGTTCAGTATCAAAACATTGTTATGTGAATCGAAAGAAGTGAAATTTTTCGGAAATTTTCATCTGAATTCACAGATATATTCGATATAAAGGGTGAGTCTTTAAGTTGTACATTAATGTTAACAATAGATTCCTCCCCTCAAATAAAACACTTTTTTCATTTTTCTAGCTTTCACTCAGGTAAAAGGTTACGAGCATTCAAATATTTCACAATGTACTAATGCACTCCTGCATATTAATTTTATATGGCTGAGATGGTTAACGTCAAAAAAATAGAGCAACGTGGCTTAGATCATGATTCGAGGATCGAAGGTCAGGGAAGCATCTATGAAAGTCGCGAATTTTCAGGAATTTCAGATTTCATGGCGTTCAATGGGGAATATCTCGTAAATAGTGTGTTTAAGGAGAAATTATGAAGAATAATTTAATTCTCAACATTCAGTGTTGGGTAAAAAAAATTAACAGTGCTGTGTCTAAGGTGGCGTAAGGACACAGTAACAAAGCCTACTCAAAGCTTTGACAGATCTTAATTGCCAAATCAGTGTGCTTCTATGTCAATTTCCAGTTCATTTTTGATGCAACCACCGCATTAAATCCACAATTAAGCTAATCGAAGCTTCGTGAAACCCACCATTAATCTAGGAAACCAGTGGAGGTAGGAAAAAATGGCAATTGGAGAATATGTGTCATTGTTATAAGAAACCTCACACCAATATTCGTTTCATTCAGAAAAACCACGTGACAGCTAAATAATAAAAACAGCCTGTATCTTTTTTCTGAGCTAAATTTGGAAAAATGGTAAATGAAAAAATTGTTTCACTTGTTGAGAGGAATCTATGGTTGAAATTGATGTACAACTTAAAGACTCACCCTGTATATTCCTATTTAGATTTCCATCTTATTCAAAATGCTAAAGTAATGAATACAATCACGATACAAAGTAATGCTAACCGATTTCTGCAGATTAAATTGTTGGCATTTTGAAAAATTTAAAGAAGGTCTGACGTAAAACCTGTCACATGACTCAAAGAAGATTTGCTAGATTGCATGTTAACATGTTTCTCCAATTGAATACAATCATGTCTAACAATTCCGAGTAAATATCCTCATTTCCAACAGATTTCTAAAAGTACTCACTGCTCGAAAAATCGAATTACTTTTATAAAGTTCTTAGCAATCGCAAGCCTTTTGTGAAAACGCGGTGCTTAGTGCTTGAGGCTCGGGGGCATTTTATCGAGTGTTTAGTGGTCGAAGCGCTTTTATTCAGTGCTCGGCAGAGCTCGGCACAATACTTCCAAATGCGTTCGCTCGTAGCCGCCAATAACCGCCAAATTGATGTTTCGTATCTGAGACTCAGCTCAGCAGTCTCAGCACAGTCAGTCAGTCGCCAATTTTACTTTATGAGTGCTGTGCGTGCCGCGTGGTTGTGGCTGGACTTACGATAGGGGCAATCACAAGGAGTGTCTAAACAGTATAGAATTGGTTGAAAGAAACACCCAAAGATTTTGTTAAGTAGTAAATTTTTCGCATTACTTACAACCAAAGGGCAGTCGGCGCCTGGCTTCTATTTGAAGAACAATAGAGCCAGGTCGCCAGGCGCCGTCTCCACTTTGGTTGGAAGGAATGCGAAAAATGACAACATGTTCCTATGAAAAGCGGGAAGGTCAAACAGCAAACCGTGATAGTCCTAAAAAAGCACTGACGTGAAGTCAGTACTCTTTGGCGCGCGTGTTCACGGTGGCTAATTTGAATTGAATTATTCAAAATTTAACAGTGCTGTATCTAAGCTGCCATCAGGATAGAGTAACAAAGTTGGAAAAGAACACAAGTGACTCTCCTTAGTCGCACAAGCTCCTAGAAGATTTGGGAGGGTCAGTATAATCCTAATCATGTTTATAGCACGCGCGCCAAAGCAGATTGACTTTTTACACTTTTTCTTTCATTGTTAAGTCAATCTGCTTTTGCGCGCGTGCTATAAACATGATTAGGATTATACTGACCCTCCCAAATCTTCTAGGAGCTTGTGCGACTAAGGAGAGTCACTTGTGTTCTTTTCCAACTTTGTTACTCTATCCTGATGGCAGCTTAGATACAGCACTGTTAAATTTTGAATAATTCAATTCAAATTAGCCACCGTGAACACGCGCGCCAAAGAGTACTGACTTCACGTCAGTGCTTTTTTTTTTTTTTCAAGTTCCTTTAACAAATATAGCTATCAATACAGTTTGGCTGTTAGTTTTACCGTAGATCAGAAAAAAATTCGGTTGTGGGTCCTCCGTTAGGGACGAAATTGCATCTTCTCCAAATCCGAACGCATTTTAATATAGATCTACCGAATATAGTTATTTATAAATTCGCCTCAGGGCCACCATACAGACATTTCAAATCGGAAACAACGCTATTTCCCCCAAACTGACTTGTGTCCGTGCACTGAATTGACATGAATATTCTTTTAAAACCTCACAATATCGGCTCATTACTCCCAACATAACCCAAACAACCCAAAACCATTCACTTCTCGTCTGCGCAAGCGCAGTATACTCGTGGCTGCAAGTCCTCCCAAAATTACACACCTCACAAAAAACTCCGATTCTCCAACACTAGTGGTTCAGGAGATATCGCTTCTTGAATCCACGCATGCGCAGACCCTCACCAGGGGATTCTATAGCGGAAAAGCATCCGCCACCCCAAAACCCCAATCCTCTCTGACGAAAGCACCACCAGTTAAATCACTGATGGTCTGCTCATGCGCATAACGAAAAATGCCCGTAAGGGGTTGCATCCATTTCGAAATTAGCCCCAGGGCCAAGGTAAGGACACTTTAACTCTGAAGCAACCCTACAGCCCCCAAACTGACTTGTCCTTGCACTGAATTGCTATGAATATTCTTTTAAAACCTCATAATATCGTCTCAGCACTCCCAACATAACCCATCCAACCCAAAAACAGTCACTTCTCTTCTACGCATGCGCAATCTACTCGCGGCTAAAAGTCCTTTTCAAAATAACACACCTTACAAAAAACTCCGATTCTCCAACACTAGTGGTTCAGGAGATATCACATCTTTATTCCACGCATGCGCAGACCCTCAAAAGGGGATTCTATAGAGGAATAGCATCCGCCACCCCAAAACCCTAATCCTCTCTGACGAAAACACCACCAGTTAAATTACTGATGGTCTGCTCATGCGCATAACGAAAAATGCCTGTAAGGGGTAACATCAATTTCAAAATTAGCCCCAGGGCCACGGTACGGACACTTTAACTCGGAAACAACGCTACATCCCCCAAACTGACTTGTCCTTGCACTGAATTGCTATGAATATTCTATTAAAACCTCATAATATCGACTCAGCACTCCCAACATAACCCATCCAACCCAAAAACAGTCACTTCTCTTCTGCGCATGCGCAATCTACTGGCGGCTAAAAGTCCTCTCAAAATAACACACCTTACAAAAAACTCCGATTCTCCAAAACTAGTGGTTCGGAAGATATCGCATCTTTAATCTACGCATGCGCAGACCCTCATCAGGGATCTGAATTCTATGGAGGAATAGCATCCGCCACCCCAAAACCCCAATCCTCTCTGACGAAAACTACAGCAGTTAAAGGACTTCTCATCTGCGCATGCGCAATACGGAAAATGCCCGGAAAGGGCAGCATGAACCTCAAAAACATATGTTTCGGCATTAAAAGCAAAGTATTCCGCAAAATAGTAGTAATTTTTTTATTTTTTTCATGTCACGTGATCATCACGAAATTTTGCAAAAGTGTTTGCTTTGGTCTTTTGCATCTAACTACTGAGTTTCAATTTAATCAGATCAGTATTTTTCGAGTTATCGTGAAAACAAAATTTTCAAATTTTCAAAATTTTTTTTTGCCACTTTAGGGCCGTCCGTTCAACACAAAACTTCGCAGGCATATAAAGGTCATGATTCTACAATCTGATGCAAAATTTCAAAAAGATTGAGTGATCGGTTCCGGAAATATTCATAAAAAACGTTTTTATTAAAAACGGCCTTAACTCCGAAACCGCTCGGTCGATTTCGCCCGTTAACGAACTTGTCCGAGATATTTACGCTACGAAACTACCCTGCAAATTTCAACGCTCTAAGTCGTTCCGTTCGAGAGTTATCGTGCTAACGGCCGGACCGGCCGGACCGGCCGGCCGGCCGGACCGGACGGACAGAATTGAATTTGACCTCGAATTCTTCATCAGGGAGTCGAACCCAATCGTTTGAGACCATTTTCGAAAAAAAATTCGAAAAATACAGACATTGTGACGAAATGATAGCACGCTGTTCCTTGCGGAACACGCGCGCAAAAACAGCAATATGTAGCTATCCTTATATCTAAAACGACACATCTTGTTTCTCCATACCTTCAGTGGCTGTGACACGACCTCTTCATTTTTCCGACAAAGCAAGGTCGCAATCTTCAAAACTCCTGACCATTTCAAGTGTTATTTCGATTTTCATCGACCACAAAGCCACTCCTGACCAGGTTGCTGAAGCTGTAGCGAAATTCACTGCAGCAGTTTACTCAGGCAACAGATAGCAGTCTCTCAACCAACTGCGAGTTCAACTCATCCAGAGGGCCCTTTGTAAAAACATTTTCAACTTAGCGTCTTTTTCGCCCACGGGACTGGCCCCTCACCAACATTTCTTCAGGGCGTTTTTGAAGGTGCAGTTGTGGAGGCACCGAGAGATGACTGCAGAGCAATGGAGATGGAAATCCGCCCCAGATGGTTGGATGCCTGTCCAAACTACTCGGCCTCCAGGACCCGATGCCTTATTAAACTCAATTTCCTGCGCATGCAAAATAGGTTGCAGAAATGCATGCTCTTGTCGAATAGTCGGGCTCAATTGCTCAGCCATTTGCGCCCCCTGCAAGGGGCATGCTTGCCTCATTTCAGTCGGTGAGCAGCATATGACATAGCTATGGACCCCTCTGAACTCCCGAGTACTTCCGAAGACGAAGATGATCTGAAGACACAATAAGGATCAGCCGTGGAAGAGGAGGAAGATAATTGTAAAGACTTTTTGTTTATGAATTATAAATATATACTTTGATATAGTGAGCAACTCTCTCATTTTTTCTTCCCTGTTCTATTTTCTGGGATCGTCTGGTGAGTCATCAATGATTGATGGTTACTTCGTAATCAGAGCTTCATATAATGATTTTTTAAGTTTAAATGTTTATATAAGTTGACTAAATTCAATGATTCTTGAATAATAAGCACTCTGTTGCATGAGTGCATGCAAGGGAGAAGTTTTTAGTTCAGACGAAGTTTACTGCGTTGGACTGCCTTAGCGGAAATTTGGCGCGACTAACTCTTTCGGTTTAAAATTCATATCTCAGCACCGAAGTAAACACATTTTGAATTTCAAAAACATCTGATTCAAAATTTAATGTCCTACAAGTTTAGTCCTGTAACATTTTTCAATCGGTGAAGTCCTTTTCGGCCTTAAAGCGTTAGAAGTTGAAGGTTGTCAAACTTTGAGCTAAGTTTGTAAAAAATTGCTCATCTTTGACGGGCGATTGAGGCTGAACCGCTAAACCGATTTCGAGGTTTTGAACACCATTAGGCGGTAAATCTAATGTTCTTCAAAAAACAAGGGAGAAAAAATGTATTGAAGATGCGTTATATGTGAAATACTGAAAAAAGTCCGAAAATTTTGCGGTTTTTAGGCTCCCAAATCTGAAGCACAACCTAGAAACCGTCGCAAACGCAGATGGTTGTTATTCAGGACTTCTAAAAGGGGTTAAAACGATTTCCACTTCTGGAGCATTTTTTAGGGGCTAGAGTATCAATTTAACTGGGCTAAGAAGGGTTTCGTTCATTTTAAAAGAAGAAACGAGAAGTAGGTAAAACATACGTGGGCGAGGGTGACTCCAACATGTGGATTCGAATAATATCAGAATAAGGTTCCAAACGAGCTGATATGATGTAGCCATGAACTTGTAATCTCCTCTCCAAAATATTCGAATTATAAGTTTCATCAACCATCAGATTTGCTGCTACTTGCCATTAAGAGCTGCATAATCCTGAAGCACTTATTAAACTGGTAACCGCATGGATAGACATTAAGATCTATTTCTTTGGATATAGACCTGATTTATAGTTCTGTTTGAACGAAGAGTCCACAGAATCATTCAGGTATGAAATTATTATCGGCAGCCGATTTGCTTCTTGCGAACAATCCATCAAAAGAGACAGTTTTATACCTAATTGTTCATTTAATAGAAGTCTGTGTTGACGGAAATACATCAGCTGTTTGATTTCCATTGAAGAATTCTATTTTTTCTGTAATTTCCAGTTAATTGATATGCACATATTAAATTCCATACGATATTCTCGTGAAAGTAGAAGTAGTGCGTCAAATAATACCACCATATTTCAATCACTTTCTCGATATGAACATGAAGTGCCCAGCAACCAACGTGAAAGATTCTACAGCAAACCAATCCATAGAAAAATCGAAAAGGTAGTGAATACAATACGTTTGAAGAAATGCAATATTTCAAAGAATATTTCTGAAGAATAAAAACCTTTGAAATTATTTAATATTTATATTCTAACGGACAGCCTGCTATATAATGTTGCCCAAATGTCTGTAAATTTAGAATTTTTTGCCGAAAATGGTCTCAAACGATAAGGTTCGACTCACTTATAAAGAATTCGAGGTCAAAGACAATTCTGTCCGGCCGACTGGCCGTTGCCACGATAATTTCCGAACATAAATAGATAGCGACTTGAAATTTCCACCCATTTTGCGCATCCAAATGGGCCGGTCAAGTTCGTTGATGGGTATAATATAGGCCAAACGGGTTCGGAGTTCATACTCGTCTGAAATATTGTTTCTCTATTTCAGTATCGTAATAAGTCAATTCTAGCACCAAAACAGTGCTGGAATGAACTCATTCCCGCATTGTTTCTATAGTTATATTTTTCGTTTTGTGGTAGTCAGCACTGACATTCGATCCTATCAAATTTCAACACACGTCAATTGACAATACAATATAATCAAGATATATTGAAATAATTATTGAGGAAAAGTATTATTTTCATTAAAGAATATGGTACTACAGATTTCCTTCTTGCTATTTTTGAATCATTCATGCTATTAGGAAACTGTTTTAAATCTGATCTCCATGCCCTACGTACGTTTCAAATTCAAATTCCGTAATCTGTCAGCTTTCGTAACAGTCCCACCAACTACCAAGATACAATACAAAAGTCACTAGGATGTATAATCCGAATTTTTCGTTAAATTTCAACAGTATTTTACAAAACTTGCCTGAAATACAGAAAATATCGTCTAATACTCGTTGCAGAAGGCAATTCTAACACTCATGCTTTCGAAAACTCGCTCCTTCGTCGCACGTTTTCGAATTTCGCATTCGTGTTTTAATAGGAGCCCATTCTGCAACTTGTTTTAGAATATACTATTCTCAATAACTCAAAAAATACAGATCCGAATGAATTGAAACTTGGTAATTAGTTGAAGAATGCCTGCGCGCTCATTTCTGCGAAATTCCGTGAGGATCGTATCACTAGAAAACATTTTCTTTTCGAAAATGATGTATACCCCTGAAATTCCGCAAAAAGTTTCAAGCCGCCATTTTACAATCGAGTAGGTACCAGATTTCTACTCGATCGGCTTTGTATTTTTGCAATTATTGTGAAAATATTATTTCAAGCTGGTAGCTACTTCTGAAATTCCGGATCATGTCAATCTCAGCACTGCAATAAGTCCTGTATAGCCGAGATGGTAGCGTTGTTGCGTGCCACGTAGAAGATCCGGGTTCGAATGCCCGTTGAGTAAGCTATTTTATTCATTCTAAGAGTTCATACAGTATTTCGTGTGGGTGTGTTGAGGAGTGAATAGAACATGCGTGCAGAAGCTCCTCAGTGCTTTTTAAGAATTTTATTATATTTACTTTCACTCGAAAATACGCTCTGAACTTGTTGATTTAGTAACAACAGTATCAGCCCTTGTTCAAAATTATCATTTCATTTCAAATGCAAAGGAATTCCGTTGTAAAATTACAAAAAGCAAAAATGTGGAAAAGCCCTGTAGACAGGCGCTTTGGCGCTTTTGTTCAAACTTTGACAAATCATATCTCCGAAAGTATTGGTTTCTCAGAGTGGGGAATGATATCAATGGATTCTTATGATAGAACTACATCATATTTTCAAATAATAATTTATTTATCAAGATTAAATGAGCAATCTGGAATGCTTCAAAAAAAGGTGTCATTTGAAAAGAAAAACAACAGTGCCAAAAATTATTAATCCGAAACCACCAGACCGTTTCCACCCAATAACGAACTTATCCGAGATATTTATTCCTCAAATCTACTATGGAAATTATATCATATCAATTAGAACTTTGCCAATATTCTAGTTTTGTTTTTACTGGAGATATTCTGAACCCAATTTTATTAACTTACCAAAGTATATATTTCCATCATCATATGGATTATTCAAGAGCTATCTACGATAGCTGAAGTTGTTTCCTTGGTCATTTTGCATTCAATCATACTTTGTTTTTTAGAACAGGAGGTATTTTATTTGAAGAATTTTGAATAGAACTAGAAATAAATATGACATCATACTTAGTTCGACATGTCTCTTATCTGTAGACAGAGACAATACCTTCTATTTTTCTATGAGATGACAATCACAGAACACTAATATATGACAATGATGACGCACAGAATATATCTTACCTAGGGTATATTCTGTGTGATGACATATTTGAACACAGACCATTAAATTTATAGATACGGACGTTAATTTCCGATGACAGCATTCTGTAAAATCATAGATTTAATGTTGAATTTTTGAAAAATCAGTGAAAGTATCAGCTTGTTGGAGTTGAAAATGATATCAATGGATTCTTATGGGGAAACCGCATCTTAAAAAAAATTTAATTTGAAATTTGTAGTGTAAAAAAAATTTTTTTTCGTTACTCCGAAACCATTTTGCCCAATAACGAACTTAGCCGAGATATTTATCTCCGTTCAAGAGTTATCGTGGTTACGGACGGCCGGACAGAATCGATTTTGACCACGAAGTCTTGATCAATGAGTCGAACCAAATCATTTAAGACCATTTTCATCCAAAAACTCGAAAATTACAGACATTTGGGCAAATTGATAAGCACTCTGTTCCGAGAAATAAGAGCTCCAAAAATGGTTTAACCACGATTTATTAGCGTTTCAGTGACTTATTCGGTAATTTCATCGAATTATCTGGTTGAACCAACCTTTTCTTTACGAAAGAATACGGAATAATGAAGGTTTACAAAAATATTTAATGTGAGAGTTATTGGGCCAATGCGCAGAAAATATTAAAAAATTGTCTGTATTATGCCTAATCTAGAGAATATTTCTCGTTTATTATATTATTTTCTATCCTCATATGGAAGAAATCAAACAATTTGAAATGTTTGTGAACTGAAACAACACTCTATAAATTTGCATCGAAAAGTTTTAATTCACTAAATTGAATTGAATTTTTGAACAAAACAATGAAAGAGAGAATTAAGTGGACTTTTACTGCTATTTTTACGTTGCCCCAAAACCCAACCGCTGTTAGAATTCCGATCTAAAAAATTGGTTCAAGAACTGTGGACAGGAGCATTTTGGCGCTCGTGTTCAAACAGACAAATTAGATCTCCGTATTGGTTTCTTAGAGTTGGGAATTATATCAATAGATTCCTTTGATATATATATATATATATATATACATATATATATTCTTTTGAACTTGAGCACTACAATTTGTTTTTTATCTAACAATAAAGCATGTGTATGAAAAGAGTGTTAGCAGAGGTTAGTGTAACGGGGCACCATATAATTTGATATATGATACTAGAGCTTAGGGAAAAACCTCAGTAAAAAAACCCTATCTCCCCGTTAGTGTTGTGATTTATGAAAATTGAAATTGTTAACAAAATATGCTGAAATATTAAATATTGAAGGGCATCTTTTTCTTCATTATCACTTCTTCCTTCACTTCAAGGTACCCGAAACCCAATCTGGAAAAGTAAAGACAAAGGGAGAAAACGAACAAATTGAAAATGGAATATTCTATATTTTATTAAATAGATTTGAAACTTGCTACCCATTTTAAAAAAGATTCAGAAACATTATGAATAGCCCTAAAACCATCTTTGAATCTATATATGCGACAATTATTAACTACATGATCTATGCTTTCCTCTGCTTCCCCGCATTCACAACTAGGGCTCTCAACTGAGTTCCACCTGAAAAGCATGCTGTTGCAACGACCATGACCGGTTCTTAGACGATTCAGAGTAGACCATATTCTCCTTGGTAGATCAAACCCCGGAACTCTATTTGAAGGATAAGAAATTAAATCTTTCTTGAATAAATTGCAAGAAATCCATTCAGACCGCCAATCTTCCTTGTCACTTTTATTCGAATTAAGAAAACAGTTGGACCATAAAGGGTTTCGTGACTTCAATCTGGGAATCTTATTGTCTGGAATGAAGGAGATAAATGATGCTAAATTTTAGATAGATCGAGTGATCGGTCTCGGAAATATTCATAAAAAATATTTTTACTAAAATCGGCCATAACTTCGAAACCGCTTGATGGATTTCTCCCATTAACGAGCTCGTCCGAGATATTTACGCTCCAAACCCACCTTGCAAATTTCATTTCTCCAACTCCTTTCGTTCGAGAGTTATCGTGCCTACGGCCGGCCGGCCGGACAGAATCGATTTCCACCTCGGATTCTTGATCAGTGAGTCGAACCAAATCGTTGAAGACCATTTTCATCGAAAAATTCGAAAATTACAGACATTTAGGCAAATTGATAAGCACTCAGTTCCGAGGAACTAGAGCGCCAACAAGTTTCGTATGACAATTGCCCAAAACAGGTTTAAAGTACCTACAAATAGTAGATTTTTCATAAAACATGTATCAAAGAAGAGTAATAATGAAAAATTACCTGGTAATCGATCAAAAATTTCCTGATCTACGTTCACCAAATTTTCTCCTCTCTTGAACTGCAGAATTATGCTTTCAATATTTACATTCTATTTGCATTCTTTTTCTATGGATGAAAAGCAGTCTCACTACTCTCAGATCTCTTACTTCATGTTCCGTTCCGAAATGTAAGACTTTTCTGAGAAAAACTAATTTCGGAGCAAACAACTGAGATATTTCTCACTTCGCCCACATTTCGGAATACACTTTATTCTCATAATTTTTCGATTGATTAGATAATTTCATGTCTCGGGATAATAAGTTGACATTATGACAATTCATACATAGATAAATTATATCACTCTGTGAAATACGATTTATCATTGAAATTTTGAAAAATCATATCTCCGAAAGTATTAGCTTGTTAGAGTTAAAAATGATATCATTGGATTCTTATGGTAAAACTGCTTATTGAAAATAATTTAATTTGAAATTTGTTCTGTAAAAAAAAAATTTTTTTTTGTTACTCCGAAACCATCTGTCCGATTTTGCCCAGTAACGAACTTAGCCGAGATATTTATCTCCCAAACCTACTCTGAAAATTTCAACTGTCTAGCTCATTCCGTTCGAGAGTTATCGTGCCTACGGCCGGCTGGACAGAATGATTTTCGACCACGGATTCTTGATCAGTGAGTCGAACCAAATCGTTTAAGACCATTTTCATCGAAATATTCGAAAATTACAGACATTTGGGCAAATTGATAAGCACTCAGTTCCGAGAAACTAGAGCGCCAAAAAGAGCAATCTACAATGCTTCAATGCTTTGATGCTCCAAAAATTGTCATTAAATTTATTTATCAAGATTTAATGAGCAATCTGCAATGATTCAACCTCGTGGAATGGGTTGTTGCAACTCACACTCGGTGCATAGTTTTCACAAGTCGAAATACCTAAGGAAAGTATCATCGAAATGTCTAGAGCAAGGCTGGAGATAATCAGCAGATTGTCCATTTATTCCTGATATTTGAGTAGGTAGTGGATTACGAACAAATTATTTTAATAGTTCAAAATATATTAATAAAATACCATCCTCTTTTCATTCCATAATTTAAAATTTAATAGTTCATACCACTAACACATTCTTTTCTGTACTATGAACCTTAACTCAAGAAAAAATGTTTGATGCACAAATGTAGATCCATATTTCAGTATTTTTTCGCTACCAACATTATGAAAATACTGTATATAGATAGGTACATGTCTCACTACTTAAGGAAGTAAAAGGGAATATTAACCTCAGTGGTCAGCGAACAGTAATTTCTTTTGATGATTCCATTATGTTCTTCTTTCCTATTGCCTCCATAAACTACATCATTAAAATGATCCAATTCTAAATTTTCTGAAATATCATCCCCAATATTTATACATAAATTATTCAATATGTAATCAATCAATATTATTTTCGGTAGTTTCAACCTACGAATTGACAATCTCTAATAGCTAGAAAATATGACATTTATGAATAGTGATCACAGACAGATTCCGTTTTCACATTTTGTGAATACATAGAACTTACGATGGATTATTGAAGCTTTGAAACATCATATCTCCGAAACTATTAGCTTGTTAGAGCTGACAATGATAACAATGGATTCTTATGATGAAAGTGCATCTGAAAAAAGATTTAGTTAAAAAGTTGTAATTTAAAATTTTTATTTTTTTTCGTTACTCCGAAAATATTAGACCGATTTTGCCCAATAACGAACTTAGCCGAGATATTTATCCCTCAAACCTACTCTGAAAGTTTAGTCTAGCTAATTCCGTTCGAGAGTTATCGTGTTAACGACCGGACGGAAGTACGGACAGAATCGATTTCGACCACGGATTCTTGATGAGTGAGTCAAACCCAATCGTTCAAGACCATTTTCAGCCAAAGATTCGAAAATTACACACATTTGGGCAAATTGATAAGCACTCTGTTGCGAGGAACAAGAGCGCCAATATCTTAAAAACTGATAGAGCTATGAAGAAAAACATTTTGAAACACGGACATGTATTTATTGACAAAAACGTCTTACTTTGACCTGAAAAATAAGCCCCTTAAATTTGAATTTTGAAACAACCTGTATATTAGTTGACCTAATATGTTGAGACTTTATGATTATATAGCGAGAAGATATTTTCGTTAGTTACTACCGTATTTCCTATTTCTGAATCGTTCAATGACAATAATATTGATATTATTGATTGTTCTAGTCAGTTAGTTAGAATTCTCAAATTTTGTTGAGCAGTTTATCTACCATGCAAGTTCAAGATCAGAAGAAGGCATTTGATTTCGCGGCGTCAGACAACAATCTCACATCTGATATAGGGAAATCTGAATTTTAGAAAGGCTCGATGAAAACATGCATAAGGTATGCTGGTGCTTCAATAACAATTATTAGTCTGCTATAATGTGTCAATCAACATTGGTTAAATGATTGATATAGTTATAAAAAATCCATTCAATTCAACCACAATCGACAATGCTATAAATATAAATGATATTTGTCGAAATAAATCCATTGAATATCCAATTGTACTTTCTTCACAACTGGTTATTTGGCATTAAGTGAGGCTAACTCTTTACCTAATCTTGATTTATTACTCTCCAAAAGAAAACCAACCTCAGCAAAGGTGCTGTGAAAAATATTTTCTAACGCCCCATGAAATTTCAAGGTTTATGTATCGTTTCTAGAATTAAAAAATCAAATAAAAAATTCGAGAAAAGCACTGACGTGAAGTCAGGAGATTTAGCGCGCATGTTCCATTGTCTGTTCACGCCTGATACAAAGTCGATAGAGCTACAATTCGGCACTCGATTGTAACATGGCGGCACGAAGGTATGTGTGGATATTGAGCGGATTCTGACGCATACTTTCAGAAATATAAAATGTTGAAGAAAAAAAAATTTTTTTCTAGTTATATTCAGGAGATATTGCAAAAATTATCGCGTCGGCATTCCCAAAGTAATTGTCAAATTTTAATTTGATCAGATTTGTATAGCTTCAGTTATTGGGGAAATACCAACAAAGTTTAAGATGGGTATGACTCAGAAACCGTCGGCGGGTTATGCCCATCAACGAACTTAACTATCCTATTCGGATGCAAAACCCGCCCTGAAAATTGCAAGTCGCAATCTCTTTCCGTTCTCAAGTTATCTTCAGATATACAGGGTGTCCCAAGTTTATTTATTTATTTATTTATTAGTTCGAGTGCCTATTAGACGATTCTGGGGAACTGGACATATTTGAAATCTGAAAATTGGGATTATGATATTGCTTGAAATTCTCTACTGAGCTAAAATATTTTCGAAGCCCTACCACTTCCGGTTATACAGGGAGTGAAAATAAATTTGATGAAAACATTTTTTTTTCAAGTTTAGCATTCCTGATATGATCAAGTATTCAATGCTGAATACATTCCTGTTAAAACCATTGTATTCATTCGAATAGTTTTCAAAATATCGAAAAAAAACCGGAAGAAAAGTCAAATATGTTTAGTCAGTATTATGTTCATTATTCTTGTTTTAAATATCCTGAGCGTGAACCGTTTTCAGAACATCGAAGAGGAAGAATGTGGAAAGGTCATGCATCTTTTGAATTTCAGAAATATCATCACAGTGTGTTGTGATAAAAAATTGGCCATAACTTCTGTTTTTCAAATTAGAACCCTATTTTTGGCGCTCTAGTTCCTCGGAACTGAGTGCTTATCAATTTGCCCAAATGTCTGTAATTTTCGAATTTTTCGATGAAAATGGTCTTAAACGATTTGGTTCGACTCACTGATCAAGAATCCGTGGTCGAAATTCATTCTGTCCGGCCGGTCCGGCCGCCCGGCCGTAGGCACGATAACTCTCGAACGGAATGAGCTAGACAGATGAAATTTTTAGAGTAGGTTTGGGGGATAAATATCTCGGCTAAGTTCGTTATTTTTTACAGAACAAATTCCAAATTAAATTTTTTTCAATAAGCAGTTTTACCATAAGAATCCATTCATATCATTTTTAACTCTAACAAACTAATACTTTCGGAGATATGATTTTTCAAAATTTCAATGATAGAATTATTCTGTGGCGATTCAATGAATTGTTATAATGTCAACTTTGACGTTGTCTCATTGTCATTCATTCCAGTAATGGTATCAATATGAGAATTATAATAATGATTCTTATCATACTTTTTGTTGGTTGATATTTTCATGCCTATGGTCAATCCATATGATGAGGGGAATGGTAATGGTAAGTTAATAATATTGAGTTCAGAATATCTCCACTAAAAACAAAACTGAAATATTGGTGTATTGGAGTAGATTTGAGGAAAGATATATATTATCGTTCATCATAGAATTGAGGAATGAATATCTCGGATGAGTTCGTGTTGGGTAGAATTCGTCTATTGGTTTTGGATTGATAATTTTTGGTTCTCTTGATGAATTTAAATTCTTCTATGATGTTTGAATTCAATTTCTGCTAAGATGAAGTTCTAAATTTCAATAATGAATCGTACTTCTATGTTTTCACAGAATGCTATAATTATTCTATCTAAGCTTTATTATATGATCTGTGTTCATACTCGTACATGTCATCCTGTTCTATAAGAGAGAGTCAAATTCATTTAAGCTATTTTAATTTGATTTCTACCATGGTGCAGTTCTCATTCTCAGATTGCTCATTTAATCTTGATAAATAAACTATTATTTGAATTGAATTTCCTTTATGATGCATTTCTATCATAAGAATACATTGATATAATTCTCAACTCTGAGCAACCAATACTTTCGGAGATATAATTTGTCTGTTTGAACTAGAGCACCAGAAAGCTCCTGTCCACAGGGCTTGAACCCATTTTTTTATGATCGCGTTATTATTATTATTTATTATTATTGATAAGGGGTTACGTTGCACCGCGACCTTGAGATCTATTGTGCCCCCCATCAGAGCTGTTCTCACCATTACGCCATCTACAGCTCGCCCTCCAGTTCCAGAGTATAAATGAACCTCAATATCTGGGAAGGCTTCAAGGATATTACGTCTTCACTCCTACAAGTTTCCTGTCCAAAGCATTCCTTTCGCTGACTTGCAATGGCGAGGCATTCTGTAACAAGGTGAAGAGGAGTTTCTTCCTCCTCCCCACAGAATCTGCACTCGTCAGTATCTGATAAACCTATTCTCATCAAATGCTTCCTGAGGCGACAGTGTCCTGTGAGGAAGCCAGTAACCAGGTGTGACTTATTCTTACAGAGATCCAGATACCTTTTGGATCTCACTTCTTTAAAGTTCCTAAGGAACTTTTTGGAATGAACCAAACCTGGAAGATTCCGCCAGAGTGTCTCTCTTTTGGTTTCCTCCTTCTCCAGAAACTCTTTCTTGTAGGTGCATTTTCCTATGCCGCAGAAAGGTTCTGGGCCGATAAAAGGAGTTCGTGCTGCCTTTCTGGCAAGTGTATCGGCCTCTTCGTTCCCCTTGATTCCCGAGTGACCGGGGACCCAGACTAAAAAGACCTTATTATTCTTGCCAATTTCATTTAGTTTTCTTCGGCACTCCCATATCAACTTTGAATCGATGGCATGGGAGCTCTGTGCTTTGATAGCAGATTGACTATCCGAATGGATGGATTGCTATGTCGCATTTCTGATATTTTCTTTCTAGGTTAATATCTGCACATCTTTCGATTGCGAGTAATTCTGCCTGGAAGATACTCAAATGGGAGCCTACCGACAGTGCGCACTTGGTGCCTGTCCCATATACCCCAGCGCCAGCTCCCGTCGTGGTTTTTGAGCCATCTGTGTACCATTTTATGGTATTTTCTTTGAAAGTCTGGGTGGTGAACTCCCTTTCCCATTCTTCCTTTCTACTTAGCATCGTGGTGAAGTTCTTCTCAATGCCTACTTTTTTGACCATTGCATCACTAGGAAGGTTCACTGATGGGATGTAATTAGTCAAAGAGGTCCAGGCTCTCTGACATTTAATCCTCTCAGTTCCTGTACCTTCCTTAGATATTCTGAGGGTGGCCTCATGGGCTAACCTCTCAATCACTAGATGCAGAGGTGAGAGATCTGTGATGATCTCAAGTGCCCTGGTTGGACACGTTCTCATAGCTCCCGTGATGCACACACAAGCTAGCCTTTGCACTTTGTCAAGCGCTTTCCTAGTAGTTGTCTGATCTGCTTTGGCATGCCAGACTACTGCCCCATAGGTAATTATTGGTCTCACAATCATGACGTACATCCATCGCAGTATTTTAGGGCTACAGCCCCAAGTCTTACCGGATAGATTTCTGCACGCCATCAGAGCTCTTATTGCTTTACTTGCAGTGATATCCACATGCTTGTTCTACAGAAGCTTTCTATCCAGAGTTATTCCCAGATATTTAACTTCAGACTTCCAGTCAATCACTTCTCCATTCAATGAGAGGGATTTTATGGCTGGAAGGTTTATTTTCCGGGTGAATGGAATTACTGTGGTCTTGGTTGGGTTAATACTCAGCCCCACCGACTGGCACCACTGCTCAATAATTCTGAGGCCCTCCTGTAGTAAGTCACATAAGATGCCCTCGAATTTGCCTCTCACTATTAGAACTATGTCGTCAGCATAGCCTACGCATTCGAAGCAAAGCTCCGTTAGCCTGTGTAGTAGTTGTAGATGATCGCGTTGGATTCTGCGGTGAAAAATAATGATAGTTTTCTTACATGATTATGCTCCTAAATTAAATAATTTCTGAGTTTTTTTTTTAATTTAGGAGCATAATCATGTTAGAAAACTATCATTATTTTTCACCGCAGAATCCAACGCAATCATAAAAAAATAGGGTTCTAATTTGAAAAACAGAAGTAATAGCCAATTTTTGATCACCATTTTCGACACAAAATTTGAAACACCCTGTGATGATATTTCTGAAATTCAAAAGATGCATGACCTTTCCACATTCTTCCTCTTCGATGTTCTAAAAACGGTTCACGCTCAGGATATTTAAAACAAGAATAATGAACATAATACTACAATTTCTCCAAACCCTTTGGCGTCCACCATTATATCAGGGAAAGATCTATACCATAAGGCCTTATTTCTGGTGGAACTATTTATTGATGACTACAAAAATTTGTCTGCTCGACTAGTTTCGGCGGTACAAACTCGCCATTCTCAAGAGTTGAGTAACAAGACAACTGCAAAGGGAAAAAATTTCAAATAGTAAATTTCAAAAGATTTAAAAAAGTCAAAAAATAAATTAGGAAAAGAATAAATTAAAAACTCACAAAGCAGTACTCCTGTCACAGTTCCAAAATTGGGCAGAACAATCGACGGAGAAACATTTAATATATAAAACGTCACAATTTAAAATAGAATATAGTCGATAAAAACGAGATGTCAAATTTAAAATGGGTTCAAGCCCTGTGGACAGGAGCTTTCTGGCGCTCTAAGTTCAAACAGACTAATTATATCTGGTATTGGTTTCTCAGAGTTGGGAATTATATCAATGTATTCATATGATAGAACTGCATCATAAAGGAAATTCAATTCAAATAATAGTTTATTTATCAAGATTAAATGAGCAATCATGAGAATGAGAACTGCACCACATTTTCAAATTTTTTTTTTGACACTTTGCGGTAATCTGGTCAATACAAAACTTCACATGCGTATAAAGGTCATGATTCTACAATTTGGTGCTAAATTTCAGATAGATCTAGTGATCGGTTTCGGAAATATTCATAAAAAATATTTTTACTAAAATCGGCCATAACTCCGAAACCCCTTGATGGTTTTCGCCCATTAACGAACTTGTCCGAGATATTTACGCTCCAAAACCACCTTGCAATTTTCAATCCGCTAACTCCTTTCGTTCGAGAGTTATCGTGCCTACAGCCGGTCGGCCGGCCAGACAGAATCGATTTCGCACTCGGATTCTTGATCAGTGAGTCGAACCAAATCTTTTGAGACCATTTTCAGCCAAAAATTCCAAAATTACAGACACTTTGGCAAATTGATAAGCACTCTGTTCCGAGGAACTAGAGCGCCAAAAAAACAAGTTTCGTATGACAATTGCCCAAATCAGGTTTAAATTACCTACAAATACTAGGTATTCCATAAAACTTGTATGAAAGAAGATAAGTAATAATAAATAATTACCTTGTAATCGATCAAAAATTTCCTGATCTATGTTCACCAAATTTTCTCCTCTCTCGAACTACAGAATTATGCTTTCAATATTTACGTAATATTTTCAAACATTTTCGGGTGAGTTTCCCGTTGCATCGCTAAAATACGAGTATTTCACTCCCAATATTATTGAAGTTACAATATTCCCTTCTGTCAGTCCCGTCATAAATTGAGAGAACTGAGCATTCGTCTATGGATGAAAAGCAGTCTCACTACCACAGAACACTAATATATAAGAAGTGAAAGCTTAGTACTAATCCGAGGCAACAAAGATGGCGTCAAAGCCGCCGCCATTATGGGTTGCAGGATAATTCAAACGGCGGGAATTTTGAATATATGCATGTCCTCAAGATACCTTATACCATACAATTGCATATTCTGGGGCATTGTATTTATTCATCTTCAATGTAAATTCAGACCTCTGTTTTATAAAATCTGATCAACTCAGTATATCCATGAATAATTGTAAGAAAATTACATTGATGATACATAAACTGAATAGTTGAATTAGATGTGCAAAAATGGAATAATAAATTTCAAGAATGTATTTATTAATTTTCTAATTCAATAATAATAATCATTTTCATTCATGTATAGAGTATATATACATACAACAATAAATAATATCACAGTGTTTGTTGCAATCAGGCATTGTCCAGTCCTAGTCTCATCCAAAGAGTTCTTGAAAAAAAAGCAGTGTCAGAATTCATAAAAAGCAAAACATTAGAATGTGTTAACAATTCTATATTAGGAATGGTATAATTCATCTCGGTCATATCATCTCCATCATCAATGATATCAGGGAAACAAGTGAAATCTTCAGCTACGATGTTGTCATTAGTTATTGCAAATTTTTGAATAAAATACCCAAAATTACCTATATCTTGATAGAAATGGTTTGCACATTATTATTTTAAAATAGGAGAGGTGAAATTATTTAAAACAATAACTTTTAGAGCTTTTTGTTGAACTGATAGAGCAAACTCGCTTCCAAGCAGCTGATCGGGAAGTATCCACTGGAAATCGAAAAGATTTCTTCTGAAACCTAAACATCGGAATGATTATGCATTTTCTCATAGGGAAGACCTGCCAGAATAGGCGACAATCCTAGAACATGGAGATACAACTGTATCTTTTGACATTTTATATGTAAAATAGAAGGAATAGGAAAAAACAATGAGCAATATCGGTTGTACTCACCCAATTACACGAAACAACAGAAATATGATAGCTTCTCCTTATCTAGTGGATTCTCATGGCACCTGAAAATCATTTTTCTAATTGAAAATAAATTTATCACTAATTAAAAAGAAGTATTTAAAAAATGGCAGCGCATAACAGAAGAATGAAATGAATAGAATATACAACTTATATCAACAAACCCACCTTTAGATTTTCAATAATTCCAGATATCTTTCTCGAAATCTCCCAAAAATATTCTATTTGCAAAATGGCTGAACCGCTGAGCTGAATGTTCATTGTTTACCATTGTTTACCTTCATCCTTCATAACATAACAGTTGAATCGGATTCAATCGGATATCTTCGGTTTATGCCGAAGGAAGCCGCCATCTTGGGTTGCAAAGGACCACAGAAGGCGAAGTTTCACCCCCCTGCTCACTACTCTCAGATCTCTTACTTCATGTTCCGTTCCGAAAAATAAGACTTTTCTGAGAAAAACTCATTTCGGAGCAAACAACTGAGATTTTTCTCACCTCGCTCACATTTCGGAATACACTTTATTCTCATAATTCTTCGATTGATTAGATAATGTCATGTCATGTCATAAGTTGACATTATGACAATGCATACATAGAATAATTATATCAATCTGTGAAATACGATTTACATTGAAATTTTGAAAAATCATATCTCCGAAAGTATTAGCTTGTTAGAGTTAAAAATGATAGGAATGGATTCTTATGATAAAACTGCTTATTAAAAAAAATTTAATTTGGAATTTGTTATGTAAAAAAAAAATTTTTTTTTTGTTACTCCGAAACCATCTGTCCGATTTTGCCCAATAACGAACTTAGCCGAGATATTTGTCCCCCAAACCTACTCTGAAAATTTCAACTCTCTAGCTCATTCCGTTAGAGAGTTATCGTGCCTACGGCCGGCCGGCCGGACCAGCCGGCCGGACAGAATGAATTTCGACCACGGATTCTTGATCAGTGAGTCGAACCAAATCGTTTAAGACCATTTTCATCGAAAAATTCGAAAATTACAGATATTTGGGCAAATTGATAAGCACTCAGTTCCGAGGAACTAGAGCGCCAAAAACAAAACACACAAATTAGGAGTGTGCAGGTGAACACATTGAACCAAAGAATTCTCAAAATAAGGAAAGTATCATAGAAATGTCTAGAGCAAGGCTGAACGACGCTTTCCCCTTTGGGGGAACACCTAGCGATGAGGTGACCAGCCCGAACCACTAGGGAATATTTGTTGATGGATAAAATCAATGAATATTTCACCGTGTGTCTTTTGATTATTAGCAATTAGCTGCAATTCATCTTACTATTTCTTCAAAAGTGTTGATCCTTGAAATCGTAAGATTTCATTATGTAAGATTTCAAATGGGGCAATAAACATCGACTTCTCGATATCTTCTATGGTCATAGAACTCGAAAAATTTGACGTATGTATTAATTTTGGATAGAAAATTGATTTTTGTTTTAATATTTATAATAATTAACAATATATCGACGCCTTTCATAATACTACGATGGTCTGGCCGACGGAAATGTTTCTTTAAGCTTTGTCGTCGATCGAAATAAAAAAGTCAAAATTCTATGAATATTTTGCTGATCGACCGGAAATACTTAATCCACTGTATTGGTTATAATTTGTATATAAAACTTGGCTGTAAAATAAGGGTCTGAGGGCTCCCGCTATTCTGAGACACTGACACCCGGTTTCTGAAAGGCTGGTCAAAGATAACAGAACTGTTAATGTCAAATCAGTCCGAGTTTTTGCGCTTTGCGCAACTCAGATAAGGGTTAACAAGAGTTTGATGTCTGATTCGTTAACATTTGTGCTGATCAGCCTTTCGAAACCTGGGGTGAATTTTTTAGTATTTTTTTTTAATTTTCTAATCATACTATTTTCATAAAATTCTGCATAAGTATTCGTGTCCATATATTCCAACTTACTACCGAGTTTTCATCCGATCAGATCAGCTATAACTCCAAGTATACTTCACGGCTTTTGTTGCATTTGCAACCGATGCATTTGGACTCCAAACCTACTCAGCAAGTTCCAATATTCTGAATAATTTCCTTCGAGAGTAATCGTGCTCACGGTCGGGCAGAATTGAGTTTGACCTCGCATTATTCATCAGTGAGTCGAAACTAATCGTTTGAGACCATTTTCGACCAAAACCTCGGCAAATAACGACCTTTCGGCAAATTGATAGGCAATCTGTTCAGCAATAAGCGCACCAAAAGTGTTTATATCGTTTGCTGCTCACATTTAATATTCCTATGCTGAACTTCTGCATATTCTGTCAGCATACAACTTGGACTGTATAAATCTGTACCTTTTGAACTATTTTTAATTGTTTTTTGTAGGAAGAATTGGATCTCACCGCACCAAATAAGGCAGCCATGCTCAGTTTACCACCGCAAAAGAAATGGCAGATATATTGCTCAAGAAAGGGAGAAGACACGGTGGATGAAGCTCATGCTCCAGAACATTACATTGAAAGACTGCATACCCTAGCGAAAGTGAGTTAGTAAAAAATATTCCTCCTAGAACCATAACGATTCATCTGGGCCCTAAGGTTGCTCGTATACCAGCACTACGAGACCGCAACGCGACCGCGACTTCTTGTCGCTTAGAAGTCGCGGTACGAGATCACTGATAGCGCCCACACCAAAGATGCGGCAATTCGACGCAAATCCCTCTTTAAAAAGTATCATCGTGGTCGCGTTGCGGTCTCGTCGTGCTGGTATACGAGCGGCCTTAAGGTGTAATATTTTCAACTCTCTAAGCCCCACTTGCGTGGAATACGAGGTTAAAATAAAAAATATTAAGCACAGTTAAGTAAGTCCGAGTTGAAATATTACATTTTTAACTCTGCGATTGCATTGCACTAGAGAAATTAACTCCGAGTTAGGTAACCCGTTTTATTCTTTGATTTTTATAATGTGCTTTTCTGGTTTTTCACAGGCTATTATTGTATATCTTTTGTTGATTTTTCTATGATAATCTGTGTATCTCGTATTATATGGTGTTAACATTGGCAGTTTACCAGCAGAATGATTTTTTCTCTGCTCCTTGAACACAAAAATTTGTTCAAGCCCTGGCCTATTTTGCCCAATAACGAACTTAGCCGATATATTTATCTCCTTAGCCTACTCTGAAAATTTCAACTGTCTAGCTCATTCCGTTCGAGAGTTATCGTGTTAACGGCCGGACGGCCGGCCAGACAGAATCGATTTTGCCAATAGATTCTTGATCAGTGAGTCGAACCAAATCGTTTAAGACCATTTTCAGTCAAAAATTCCAAAATTACAGACATTTGGGCAAATTGATAAGCACTCTGTTCCGAGGAACAAGAGCGCCAAAGAAGACTTATTCAAGATATGCTAATTTATGCGACTACTTAAATAAATGACGCTTTGCCCCTTCCATTCTCGGCGTATTTTATTTGCACTCATCGCAAGTATTTTAGCACTAGAACAAAAGGCAGCAATGGCATTATTAAGTTGTTCAATCGGCCAATTCTTTCGTTGCGACTTCCTCTTGTAATTTATGACCATCTGAAATAAAAAGTAGACACTTAAGTATAATTTACCATTCAACTCATCAAGCAATACAGCGCACCAAATACAGTTCGCTGCATTACCCCACATCGATCCTGATTTTGTTTTCTAACCTAAACTTCATTGTCATTGAGATAAAAAATTAAACGTAGACAAAAATCATTAAATGAAGCACTAACATATATGTACGAACAAACTTTAAATTTATCCAATAATCACAAAATTAGAAGGAAACCAACGAAACTCACACTTTTTAATACTGTGCAGTACTGAATGCACCGATTTGAGATAAAACCTTTGTAATGTAGTTCCCACGTCTATGAAATCACATTCGGCTTGGGTTTATCTTTCGCGCTTTTACACTTATTTATATGTATGCGCAGTATTACCCCGCTCTCCCCAACCAACGTTCTCCAAATCTTCTATCATAAAAATCGGATGTTATATATTCGATGATCTCTTCATCATTATCAGCAAGTAGTATATCATTTTCTCAAAAACACACAAAACAAGCAAGTTACTTATCACTGCTAATATTTATTATTTATCAGAAATCGAAACTATTTAAATTGGAAATTGAAATTTTGACATTACTAACCCGGAGTTAGTGATTTAACCCTGCTATTTTGAGGGGTTAATTTTTATTGATAACTCCGGGTTAACCTATAACCCTTGAAGGTGCAAGACGAATTATCAATTTAACCCTGGGGTGAGATTTAACTCGGGGATAAATTAGGATAACCCATATTCATGCAAGTGCTAGGAAGAGGTTTTAGTAACAATATTCTGGTTAGTTTTTTTCCATCCTGACTAACGAATGCTTTTTCATAATATAAAAATATATAATATCAACATTCTTGACGTCATTTGATGGTATCTGTCCCATTTTCAGCTCCAATATCCGGATCAAAATGCGGAAGAAGAAATCAGAGCACGCACCAAACAGATAGATGGACTAAAAACTGCGTTACGTACTTCAACGCATAGTTTTGTTATAAAATTTATAGAACTCAATGGACTGCCAGCGCTTCTAGAGTGCCTAGAGAAAATGGACTATTTCACTGCACAGAGCTCAGTTCATACAGGCATAATAGGTTGTGTGAAGGCTCTAATGAATAATTCGGTAAGCATATTCACACATTTAATTTTTTGTTGGGTGGTTTATTAAAGATTGAATAGTTGATAAGATAACTGCATAATGATAATCATGATACCTCAAGACTATTACTATAGTATTATTTAGATTTTGCACATCCATTGCCTGATTTTTATACACAAATATCTATAAATAATAAAAAAGAAAAAATGTAAAAAAATATTCTGATATAGAAATA
Source organism: Halyzia sedecimguttata (assembly GCA_937662695.2). Taxonomy (NCBI): domain Eukaryota; kingdom Metazoa; phylum Arthropoda; class Insecta; order Coleoptera; family Coccinellidae; genus Halyzia; species Halyzia sedecimguttata. The sequence goes on along the minus strand of OW569415.2, from coordinate 36,805,137 downwards.
ATTATGAAATATTGTGGAGGATTAAAATGGTAAAATAATAAAGATGATTTCTATGATAGAAATTGTCAAACAATTGAAGAATTAATGATATAATAATAAATGGTACTCACATTTATTTTTTCCCAAGTGACAGGAAAAGCCTTTTACATGGTTACGCCGAGAGGGTCCGCTCTCTCAGGAGTGTGAGACTCCAGTTGTTGTTTGTTTACTCACTAAAAAACCTCTCAAACGTTCTTTGGAGTAGTTCTTCGTCCTATCCTTACAGCGTCCCTTAACAAATGACATGAGCTGCAAGTGGCCTTGATGGGACCTGATGACTCGAAGTGTTACGAGCAACACTGCTTTCTGCATTCTATGCGCCAAAACCTCGGCCAGGGATATACAGGCCGGAATAATCTTTAGTTCTGTCACTTAGTTCGCTCTCATTCCGCCTAGACATCCTATGATTAGAACGACCATTCAAACTTTATGCCTTAGATATAGGGTCCCCAGTTCGAACACTAAATCCTTGTATTTTACCCTCTTCTGTTTTCCTTTCATCACCACATTATTTTCACCGGAGGAGGAAAATTCGACGACAAACAATTCCTTGAGTTCTTTGTCCAGCACGACTATATATTTCTTTTATGGCGCGGGTCTGCCGAGTTGTGGGAATAGCATAGTTCCAGTAGATGCAAGCTCTGTCATTTTCAACGCTTCAATCTCCAGAGGTACATATGGTAGCACTGGTTCGTTGTTTATCTATAGCATAAACCTCCCTCAGATAGAAGTAGAGAATTAGGAGTGCCGCATTGTGTTTTTCTACATACCCTGTTGGGGCATGGAGTCTGCAAGCAGATAGAATGTGCATAAAATGTTCCTGCTGGCTGTGACTTACTCTGCACGTTGTTGGAGTGTCCACTTTCATGATGTTCTTTTTATACCATTTTGTATTCATCACCGCATTTTGACAAGCCATAACAAATTCGTCCGTTTTCTACTCGAGTCCAACTAACTTCATAAAGGCGAAGGATTACTCTTCCTACAGGCCCTGATCTTTCAAACTCCTGAAATATTTGGAGTACAAGTTTTTACCCCTATGATCTTCGAGTAGTGTCTTCAGTTGTACCTGTCTCATCTCTCTGCCAACTCATTTTCGTCTGTTGGCGTGATAGGTGATCCTGCTAGTTGTAAGTTTCATCTTCGAGATGCCGAATTATTATTCACCCGTCTAGTGCAATGTCTTCTTCAGTTCTTCCTTTGCTCATATGAAAAACAGCACATTTGTCCAAATCGAATGACAGTCCTATTGCTGAGGTGTATACGGCAACGATATTCAGTCGTTGTTGAAGTGCCTTGGAAGGAGCGTACATGTTTGAGTCGTCCATGTACAGGAGATGTGAGACTAGGTGTTCGCATCTGCCTGATGGCCTGGCCTTGTACCCTATTCTGCTGGCTCTCAACTGGTAGTAGTGTTTTGCAGAACAATAATGGACTAAGCAAGTCTCCTTGAAACACGACTCGTCTGTATCTCATCCATCCTGTGTAAGTAGTCTGACCTTCCAACCGAACGGCGAACTTAGTTTTCCATAACGCCATAATATTTTCCATCACATGGACGATATTAAAGTGGATTTTGAGGATCTCTAGCAGGCGTATTATCAAGCTGTGTGCCGATGTGTTAAATGCTTTTGCGTAATCCAACCATTTATTATTGATTTATTTGTTTGACAATCATTTGTATCACAGAAATCATTTTAATTCTCCTCAATATTTCTGGTTTCAGATCCAATAATAATAATAATATTTTTTTCACATTTTTTCTTTATTATTATTTTAAGATATTTGTGTACAAAAATCAGGCAATGGATGTCTAAATCTATATAATCAAGTATCTTTGCCGTTAATATTTAAATCAATATTATTAATATCCTTAAACTACTTTATTGAGAAATGTAGCGTTATTTTGCATTAGTTCTTAGTTAATTATCACTATGTCGACAATTATGAGGGTGATTGTGGGCTTGAAGTACCATGATTTGCTCACAAATTCTAAAACCTATTCACAAGTTCTAGCCTTAGCCACCGCATTTTCTCATTCAAATGTTGACATTAACCTCCCAATTTATTCGTTCTGACTCAAATACATTTTCTGTATAGACTGGGAGAGCTCATGTCCTGGCCCATCCAACGAGCATCAACACCATAGCTCAGTCATTGAGTACAGAGAACATGAAGACAAAAATAGCAGTTTTGGAAATACTTGGAGCAGTCTGCTTGGTCTCAGGAGGCCACAAAAAAGTACTCGATGCGATGATGCACTACCAAAAATACGCTTATGAACGAACAAGATTTCAGGGTATAATTAATGATCTCGATAGATCCACTGGTATCTACAGGGATGACGTTAATTTAAAAACTGCCATTATGTCCTTCGTGAATGCTGTTCTCAACTATGGCCAAGGATCTGAAAACCTAGAGTTCAGACTTCATCTGCGGTATGAATTCCTAATGTTAGGAATTCAGCCAATAATAGATAAACTGAGGAATCATGAAAACGACACTCTCAATAGGCATTTGGATTTCTTCGAAATGGTAAGGAATGAAGATGAAAAAGAATTATCCAGAAAATTCGAAGAAGAGCATGTCGATACAAAAAGTGCCACAACGATGTTCGATCTACTAAGAAAAAAACTCAGTCATACAGCGGCTTATCCCCACTTCCTATCGCTTCTTGAACACTGTTTATTGTTACCGTTAGACTTAGGATCTCATCCGCAACATTGGCTATTGATGGACAGAATTATGCAACAGATTGTACTTCAACAAACCGAAATTGTCGATGGTCGAGAACAACCGAAAGATCCGGATGTTCAAGCTATCAAAATCAACGTAAAAGAAATTGTTCATCTGTTAGCCAAAGAAGAAGAACTTGTTGCTGCAAGAACGAAAGCCGATGAATTAGAACGTGAAAATACAGATCTATCGAATAAGTTGGCGAAGAAAGAGCAAGAATTAGATCATAGAACTCAGGAGAAGGAAGACATCGAATCTAGTCTCACAAGAATCAAAGATAGGCTGGAGAAGGAAACAGCTACACACATCGAAACCAGGCAGCGTTTAAGCGAAACGGAATACAGAACTGCTGAATTAGAAAGACAAATTCTTTGTGAAAGAGGTGAACGCCATAGGTTAGAACAATTGGTCACATCAGGCTCCATAGCAGATGATGCCAAATTAAAAGGTTTAAAAGCGGTGTCAATGGACAGTACCTCTAGCTTCAAATCAGATAAGCCTTGTCCTCCTCCGCCTCCTCCTGTAGCTCCCCCTCCACCGCCGCCAGGTCCCCCTGGTCCACCACCACCCCCATGTGCTATGCCTGCGGCTCCACCAGCCGAAATCTTTAAAGTAGAAGTTGTAAAAAAGAATGTCCCACAGCCATCGAACCCACTGAAGTCTTTCAACTGGTCCAAAATTCCTGACACCAAATTAGGTGGAACTATTTGGAGTGAACTGGATGACACCAAGCTTTATAACGCAATGGAGCTGGATTCCATTGACAAGTTGTTCTGTGCATATCAAAAGAATGGTGTTACGGTAAGTTTCAGTGAATTAACTTCAATACCTCAAAAATGGAAGTTATTTAAGATACCTTCTATATCAATCGTTGATTTAGTTATCAGATAGCAAATTCTCTAATTCCAAATCGAAGTGGCCTTTTACCTTTAGAATCATTGGTGTCAAACTGAAGCCTGCAGACGATATTTGAGTACCGCGATAAAGCAGAACAATTTCGTAAATTGTCCGCCGTATTCACAAAGCATTCAATCTCCGTTAAGTCCTAACTGAGGTCCTCAGTTAAGAATAAATAAGAATCGCAACCTCAGTTAACGTATTTAACATTGGTGAAACAGGCCTGTTTCACGTTAATTTTCAAGTTAACTGAGTATGCTATTCTTATTTACCCTTAACTGAGGACCTCAGTTAGGACTTAACGGAGATTGAATGCTTTGTGAATACGGCGGATTTACTATCAAAATTCAATTATATCTAATTTGACTCAATTAAAAAAATTAAATACGATTTACACTAATTTATTTACAATTATTGCAAAAAAATTTATACCAGCGATGAAGGATCATGAGGAATCCGCTTATCTCCCTATTGGCAGAAATATTAATAGACAACCTAGAAGCCACCGCTGACACACCCTATCTTTTTCAAATTCGTATATTTGTTTAGATATGTAGATGATGTGCTCGCGTGTTTTAAGGGAACAGACCGGCAACTAAGAATAGTTGTAGATTTCATTAATAGCATTTATGCAAATGTCAGATTCATAACAGAAATCGAAAGTGATGGCGCTATTAATTAACAAACAAATAAACATGATTTGTCGATATTAAGGAAATTTAAAATATTTGTAGATTTCATTAATTGCATTCAACCAAATATCAGATTCATGACATAAATGGAAAATGATGGTGCAATTAATTTTTTGGATTCAAATAACGCGGAAGAACAATTGACAATATTAAGGTAACAATTCATACGGATACATATTCATTGATCCGTATCACCCATTTGAACATAACATCGCTGTATTTCTTAGTATGTTACAATGCCTAATCAATATACCTTTTAAAGAATTAAAAATTATTGAGCAAATAGAGGAAAACAATGGATATGACCCAGAGTTAAATAGAAAAAATTTTGGAAATCAATTAGTTTAGTATTTCCAGAAATCAGGGATAGAAATGAAATATTAAATAGCTTAACATATTTTGACAAACCGAATCACTAAGTTGAAAGGTTCTGAAAAACCAACAGGTACCTAAATATCTCATTCCGGATAAACAATAGCCTGGCAAAACTCATTAAAAATAATAAATCAAAGAGTAATAAAGGAGATGAATCCATTTTTATTAGTTAAATTGCGGTAGTTGTGATATATTATACAGTGTGGAAAAGTCAAATGGAGTGAATTCATAATCTTGGTTACTGTACATGTTTATGGAAAAATCCACAAGAAGAAGAAGGAGGAGGAAGAACATAAGGACTCTATGCTCAGGTCATCGATTGTAAGGTATAGGCAGATCATTTAAAAGAATTTAGTATGATCATACTTAGTTATCTGTGAGTATGATGTAGTCTGCTGAAGTCGCTGTCTCGACGAAACGCGTCACAATATTAAATAAATTAGTGTAAATCGTGTAGAATTTTTCATTTGAGTTGATATGGATTTACAACAAGTAAAAAACACAGGCATTCAATTATATCCAATTTGATAGTTAACAACAAGAAAAACGTTATTTCATCCCTGAAAACCCGGATATTTTCAATTAACTTCAAATAAGATTTTCATTTGCTTTGAAATCCGTTAATAGTTAGGTAATTGAGTTATCGAATGAATGATACCACGAGTTAGGGGTGTAGCTACCGTTGTATCAGACTCCGCCTCCTCTAACAACGAATTTGAGGTAAAAATAGTAAAAATTCAAATACTCAACTTCTTATTGCTAGAAGAACCGAATGAATAACGAAAGTGCTTGTCACTTTTCACTGTGAACAGTACACGGTTACCAGAATAAATTTTATCATGCAGAGCGATTGGCATTGTGGTTACGGCGTCTGCCTGAAGGGCCAGATGTCCCGAATTTAATCCCGGGGAAACATATTTTCTCGTCACGGTAATCGCAACCATTACTGTTGGGTAAAAAATTAACAGTGCTGTGCTTAAGGTGGCGTAAGGACACAGTAACAAAGCCTACACAGAACTGATTCCTTCTAACTCGGTCAAGCTCTTAGGAGTTTATGAGAGGTCTCCCTGAGGAAGACCTATGGAGTCCTAAGAGGGTCAGTATAATAATATCAATATCAATGTGCTAGATGGGACTTCCCCTTTTGGACTTCGCTGCTGTCGGTTAAGGAAGGGTCCAACAGAATTCTACATTTGATTAAATTATATGCTTTATTCACCTCTGTAGTATCAATCGAATTACCTGATGAGGGAGTATGATAAAATTGTTTTTTTTTCGCAGAATGAAGGTTCAATTGAAGATTTGCGCAATCTTGGAAAAAACAAAACCAAAGTGCTATCTGTCATTGATAGCAGAAGAGCTCAAAATTGCACCATTTTGCTCTCCAAGCTCAAAATGTCAGATGATGATATCGCCAAAGCAATTTTGAGTATGGACAGCAAAGAACAGTTACCTATAGATATGGTGGAACAGTTACTCAAATTCACACCTAGTCCAGAGGAAGCAGCTCTATTAGAAGAACATAGCGATGAGATAGATTCCCTAGCGCGTGCTGATAGATTCCTCTATGAAATATCCAAGTAAGTATGGAACTTATACCACATCACTTCTCGTTATTCAGCTTGTTGCGAGTATGGTCTGGGGAACATCGCGTTATCATTTTGCCCAAATGTCTGTAATTGTCGAATTTTTTGCCGAGAATCGCCTCAAACGAGTAGGTTCAACTCACTGATGAAGAATTCGAGGTCAAATTTGATTCTGTCCGGTCGGCAGTTGCCACGACAACTTGAGAACGGATAGAGATAGCGACTTGGAATTTTCAGGGTAGGTGGCGCGTCCCAATACGACGGACAAGTTCGGCCCAACGGTTTCCAAGTAATAATTTTGTCATCAAACAATACAGATCTGATCGAATTGAAACTTGGTAGCAAGTTGCAGAATACAAATACAAAGAAGTTTGTGAAATTCCGTGAGAATCGTGTCACTAAAAAATTATTAAGAAATATTATTTTTTCTCCTCCGGGATGAAAAGTTCACTTTTAGTCCCTGTCACACGGGACAAAAGTACCCGATTCTCTCCCGGTGAGATGGCAAATGTGCGCATGCGGGTACTTTACTTTATCTCCCGGTTACCTAGCAACCGCGTGTTTATATCTCTAGTTGATGACAGCTGAGTCAAAAAATGGGTTCAAGCACTGTGGACAGGAGCTTTCTGGCGCTCTAGTTCAAACAGACTAATTATAGCTGGTATTGGTTTCTCAGAGTTGGGAATTATATCAATGTATTCATATGATAGAACTGCATCATAAAGGAAATTCAATTCAAATAATAGTTTATTTATCAAGATTAAATTAGCAATCATGAGAATGAGAACTGCACCACATTTTCAAATTTTTTTTTTGACACTTTGCGGTAATCTGGTCAATACAAAACTTCACACGCGTATAAAGGTCATGATTCTACAATTTGGTGCTAAATTTCAGATAGATCGAGTGATCGGTTTCGGAAATATTCATAAAAAATATTTTTAATAAAATCGGCCATAACTCCGAAACCCCTTGATGGTTTTCGCCCATCAACGAACTTGTCCGAGATATTTACGCTCCAAAACCACCTTGCAATTTTCAATCCGCTAACTCCTTTCGTTCGAGAGTTATCGTGCCTACAGCCGGTCGGCCGGCCGGACAGAATCGATTTCGCACTCGGATTCTTGATCAGTGAGTCGAACCAAATCATTTGAGACCATTTTCAGCCAAAAATTCCAAAATTACAGACACTTGGGCAAATTGATAAGCACTCTGTTCCGAGGAACTGGAGCGCCAAAAAAACAAGTTTCGTATGACAATTGCCCAAAACAGGTTTAAAGTACCTACAAATAGTAGGTATTCCATAAAACATGTATAAAAGAAGATAAGTAATAATAAATTACCTTGTAATCGATCAAAAATTTCCTGATCTACGTTCACCAAATTTTCTCCTCTCTCGAACTACAGAATTATGCTTTCAATATTTACGTAATATTTTCAAACATTTTCGGGTGAGGTCCCCGTTGCATCGCTAAAATACGAGTATTTCAACCCCAATATTCTTGAAGTTACAATATTCCCTTCTGTCAAGTTGACTTTATGACAATTCATACATAGAATATACATAGAATAATTATATCAATCTGTGAAATACGATTTACATTGAAATTTTGAAAAGTCATATCTCCGAAAGTATTAGCTTGTTAGAGTTACAAATGATATGAATGGATTCTTATGATAAAACTGCTCATTAAAAAAAATTTAATTTGGAATTTGTTCTGTAAAAAAAAATTTTTTTTTTTGTTACTCCGAAACCATCTGTCCGAGTTTGCCCAATAACTAACTTAGCCGAGATATTTATCCCCTAAACCTACTCTGAAAATTTCAACTCTCTAGCTCATTCCATTCGAGAGTTATCGTGCCTACGGCCGGCCGGACGGACCGGCCGGACGGCCGGACAGAATGAATTTCGACCACGGATTCTTGATCAGTGAGTCGAACCAAATCGTTTAAGACCATTTTCATCGAAATATTCGAAAATTACAGACATTTGGGCAAATTGATAAGCACTCAGTTCCGAGGAACTAGAGCGCCAAAAAGGTTAATTATTTCATTGAATACCGACAAATATAATAAAAAATGGATTTTATTAACTCTGATGAAAGTGAATTAGACGGAGAAGAAAAAAATTGTATACGCACCTAGGGAGAAAAGTAGGACATCCTCGCCCGCGATTGTCACCCTCGCCTGTGGCTCGGGTGACAATCATTCGCGGGCGTGAATGTCCTATTTTTCTCCCTCGGTGCGTAATATACTATTTTCTGTCACGATAACCTGAGAACGGAAAGAGATAGAGACTTGCAATCTTTAGGGTGGGTTGTGCATCTGAATGCGGCATTTGCGTTTGTTAATAGGCATAATCGGCTAAACGGTTTTGGGGTTATACCCATCTGAAATTTGGTTTTAATTTCCTCAATAACTCGAGAAATACGGAAACGATCCAATTTAAACTTGGTTACTAGTTTTAAAATACCGGCTCGAAAATAATTCTTGCAAAATTTCCAGAGAATCAAATCACTAGAAAATTTTTAAAAAATTATTGAGAATCATTGAAAAATATTCTATATATCGGAAACTATTCACCTGACATCGCTGAAATGTTGCGAAAGCCTTCAAAGCCTAACTCTACTGCCAAGTTCCAAGTTTGACCATTATCGGATGTATATTTTTCAAGGTACGAGCAGCCTTGAATGCCAATGCGCAAATTTTTGTAAAATTTAGTGAGGATCGTATGGCTAGAAAAAAACATTTCGTGATATATCAGAAGCCGTTTTGTCAGATTCCGCACAAACATTCAAGCCCTCAATTTACAATCAAGTACCATATTTCAGCGCCATCGGGTTTAGTTTAGCAGTTAATGTGAAAATAAAATTAAGAACTGCTATCTGCTTTTCGAGTCTAGTAAATCTCAAAACTAGTAAATCTCAAAACTAATATACCTAGTCTCGTCAACAAGTTCTTTCTAGGTCAAAACTTTTGTCGTATTCTCCGAAAATTATGATTGAGATGTCATTTGATTCGGAATGGCATGTATATAGTTTTTGAGAAAATGCTAAGACCGCTCGCAAAAATTGCAATATTTAGAAACAATTAAGTGAAAAAAAAGGGGCTTTGGTTTTTCGCCAATATCTCAAAAGAATTCAGAAGAATTTTAAAGAAAGATTCAAAAAGTGGAGGAAATCTCCCAAAAAAGGTCCTATCTCCCGGAACTGTAGGACCAATATTCATAATTTTCCCAGAGGGTTTAAAATACTCCCTAAAAAGGGGACTCCGGCTTGCGCAAGCCTCGTCCCCTTCGGATCTTTAATGAATAAATATCATTTAACCGCGCATGTTCTATTGTCTATTCAACCTCTATTTGACACTCTTAATCGAATTGTCTATCGATATAGACCGTTTTCTCAGCTTTTATGAGATATGAATTCGTTTCGTACCAATTCAATGATATACACTTGAGTAATGAGAGAATCGGCTCAGATCACAGAATTTTTGATTCTGACATATGTATTCTATTGGAATTGAAATTCATCAAATATCCAATAATGTACGAAAAAATGTACGTCTCAAGTAATCTCAGGATACGACATTCACGAAATTTCGGGAAAATTAGCGCATCGGCATTCTACAATTAATTACCGAGTTTGAATCAGATCGAATTAGTATATTTTGAGTTATAGAGGAATTAACAACAAAATTTGAGATGTGTATAACTCCGAAACCATTTGGTCGATTATGCTAATTAACGAACTTAAATGTCGCATCGGATGTGCAATGTGCAACCTACCCTAAAAATTCAAGTCACTATCTCTTTCCGTTCTCAAGTTATCGTGAGATATTAATCTCTTTTCATATATTTTTTTAATTATCTAGTAATACGATCCTCACAAAATTTCACATACGTCTTTATGTCGGTATTCTACAAATAGTTAGTTGGTTGGGCCGATTATGCCCATTAACGAACTTGTCCGTCGCATTTGGACGCTACCCTGAAAATTTCAAGTTGCTATCTCATTCCGTTCTCAAGTTATCGTGGCAACGGTCGGCCGGACAGAATCAAATTTGACCTCGAATTCTTCATCAGAGAGTCGAACCTACTCGTTTGAGACCATTTTCGGCAAACAATTCGAAAGTGACAGGCAAGATAGAATCACGCTGTTCCCCAGAAAATGCACGCAAAAATCAAAATCACTATCTGCGAAAGCAAAATTGTACCAACTGTTACGGTGGAATTCACAAAGCTTTGACAGCTCTTGATTGCCAAATCAGTGTGATTCTATGTCAATTTCCAGATCATTTTTGATGCAACCACGGAATTATATCCATAATTAAGCTAATCGGAGCTTCGTAAAACCCACCATTAGAATATTAAACATGTATCCACTGTCTTGTACTTTTCTAGAGTTGCCCATTATGAACAACGTCTACGCTGTCTACACTACAAGAAAAGATTCCAGATAACAGTCAACGAAATTTGTCCAAGAATCAAAAATGTGATGGAGGCATCTAGGGAGATTTCTAGATCAAGAAGACTGAGAAAATTACTGGAAATTGTTCTGGCTCTTGGTAATTATATGAACAGAGGAGCCAGAGGAAATGCTTCAGGCTTTAGATTAGCTTCATTGAATAGATTAGGGGATACTAAATCCAGTGCTAGTAAAGGGACCACCCTTTTACATTACCTAGTTGATATTCTGGAGAAAAAGGTAATTACTTTTGGATATTATGTTCATGCATGCTTCATGCACCGTTGCTGATGATCATTAAGTTCCTCATTCTAACCACCAGAATCAGAAAGGAGCAAAACCTCTGCTATCATCCTTGATATTTTGCCAAAAATATCGTTTGACAAATTTTTGTCCCATTCATTCAGAAATTAGAACACTCGTAGGCGGGTGAGGACCTTGAACTACTTTAGTTGGTATCCTTTCCGAACTTGCTTCAGATACTTCTGCAAAAATACAAATTTCTTTGTACTTTTCATGACTTCAATTACCACCTTTTCTTCTTCTCATTCTTTCTGTAGCACCTAAAACTTTATCCATAATAAATGAGGAGCATATATTATATGATTCTGATTGTATTTGAAAGTAGGCCAAGATTATTGTTTCATATACATACTGCTCTTAAGGGGTAATTTTTCTTCCATTTTTCAAAATGATTAAATTCCTTATCGTAAAGATCTTCAGAGCTTACGTCAAATATTAGCACTGGCTAAAGCACTTTCAGGTTCTTCAACAGCATCTTCGATCATTTTGACGTATCATAAATTAAAATTGTTACTTGAAATCAGACAACGATCGTTGTCTGAAGAAGATAAGAAAACATATTTATTATGATTGCTTTTTGAAAGACTTGAATCTATGCATTAATGAGAGATACAGGGGTCCTTATAAATCATTGTAACATCGCAGTTAGCTTTGGATTTTCATTTGCCACTTCTCACTGCTTGTGCTCTGTTTATATCATAGAATTTCTTATTTGAGAACCAGTATTGAATTATTGTTAATTCTTAAGATACTTTTTGAAATTTCTGAAAAATCAGTTGCCAAACTATTTAAATCTGCAATGACTTTCGATTTAGAATAAAACACATTTATTGTGATGTCCTATTACCGCAATGGTACATTATCAATAGTCCATGGATTTACTCTATAGAGGTCTATAAATATGAATATCTGGCGAAATATCCTGTTGTTCATATTCTAGAACTTCTCTGAATTCCACATTCCCACATCAGAGGTGTTATAAACAGATTCATGCAGACTAGAAACGTTAATGAGGGAAAATCGACAGGAAGATCTCAAGCTTCTCAAGAAGTTGTTGAAGAACTGGGAACACAAATTGGACAAAATCCTCAAATGTCCTTGAATAAATTATCTATACAGTCTGGTGTCCCCTGGAATACTTGACCTAAAATATTAAAAAAAAATTGTACTCTTACAAAATATAGATGGTACAGCAACTTCTACCAATAGATATTCCACGTTGCCTAGAGTACTGCTATTGGTTTTTAAATAGTCATGACGTCGACAGATTATTGGACTTAACTTTGTTTAGTGTTGAGGCTTGGTTTCACTTGTCAGGTTATGTGAATTCTAAAAACATGACTACTAGGACAACCGTATATTAAGTCGAGGACTTCAGCCTTTCCTTCCAATCCAACACACTCTCCAGACTTGACTTCCCTGGACTTTAGCATCTTTGCATATCTGATAGGTGAAGTTTTCAAAAGACAGTACGATAATATTGTGGATTCATTGTTAGAATTCTCACAAATGGCCAAACTCCCAAACTTGGAGTTATCTTACAGTTATTCAATGTATTCATTCCATTTGTATTGATTTTTTACCAACATTCGAACATTAAAATTAGTTCAACAGGTATCAGTACTTACATATCAAAAATTCTAAATAGTATTTCGAAAATTCTTCTATTCAAACATAAGGGAACTGATTATTCATACTGTACAATAGCTAATATAATATCTCTTGAGAATGACTTAGGAGAACAGAATCCCCATTAATAAATAATTCATTCTCGATTCCATCAGCTGGATAACTTCTGAAAGAAAACTACTTAAAACGGAGAAAAATTCCAGTACCATTTATCATTCATAATTCTGTCAATCAATTTACCTAACTCTGGTCATCACAAGGTCTGCTCTTCCAGAGGAAGAGTTAGGCTCAGCAATTATGCTGATCCAGAATCACGTGTAATAAAAACTGAAATACAAAATTTCCTTTATTTGAAAATTTCACTTTCTACAAACTCAACTATTAAATCATTTTATTTTGTATAACATAAATTTTTGGTCCAAACTGGAACGGGAGGAAAAATAATCTCCCAGTCACAATCATTTTGGAACTCATAATTTATCATTGCCAATGTGAACAAAGCAGAAAGTGAGGTTATGCGTATGTTACCGGAATTGTAAATGTAAACAACATGCATATGAAGCAAAATGAGAGGGTTTCAGAACCAACTACGATGTTACAATCATTTATAAAGACCTTGCATTTGTACTCTAAATTATAATTACGAATATAATCTCATTTCTATATTTCTAAGAACATATTCAGATATTATCAGGATACAAAAAGTAGTACTCTTACCAATGATGATTTTCGCTTATTCCAGTTCAGGGATATTCTGAAAATTGACGAAGATATTCCTCATATACATGAAGCTGCCAAAGTCTCCTTGGGTGAACTCAACAAAGATATGGCCCATTTAAGAGCTGGTTTGAGAGATGTAGCCAAAGAGATTGAATTTCACCTGAGTCAGAGCCCCTTAGCCAATGACAAATTTGTTCCAGTTATGAGGGAATTCCAAGCTACTGCCACTTGTCGATTGGCAGAAATTGAGGACCAATATCAAGACATGAAGGTAATTTTCTGATTCTTCTGTTCTACAATGTTCACCTGAAGAACACAACTAACTTTTAAATTAAATTTTTTTCTAGATAATTAAATTATAAAATCATCTATAAGATATTAAATATTTTTCCACATAATGACGGAATTTGGTCTTCACAAGGTTTGATGACAGCGGTGAAAACTAATTCGGCATTCCATGTCAGAGCATATTGGAATGAAAATAATAATGGAAAAATGTCTACAACTCTACACAGTATAATCAGGCCTTTTAGACCAGGGTAGATAATTTTTGAAACCGAAAAAAATTATAGTAGAATGGAACCCGTTGTAAAATGAAGAGAATATAACAAAAATGATAGGAAAAATAATTTTCCGGCGATAATTTACAGGTGATCTGAGGTCGGGAAGGGGAAGGGGGTGAGTTTTTAAGGGTTAAAAACGGTTTATCTCGATTTCCGGCAAAATTACAAGTCCCATGGAAAAAAGTTTAATGGCAAAGTTGTAGGTAATATAAAGATCTACAACTTTTGTATCTACACTTTTTTCACATATCCTCAAAATTTATGTGAAAAATTCAAATAACCACGTATATTGTTTGTTCAATTTTTATCTTTTACAAAATTTTTTTTTTTCACCAAATTTGGTAGAAACTTTCCTCTTTATGTCCCAAATACACTTTTTTGGATTTAAAATATTTTTTTTTTACCTTAATTTGACTCAATATCGAAAAAGCAGCCTAATTTTCAATCGAAAATTCTCACGTCAAAATATCTGCTTTTTTAAAAAAGTAGGTGGGCTTTTTGTTCGTAGAAATCTCTACTTTCTGATGGTGTAAAAAAAATATACATTACTATGGTGAATTTTCTTAGAAAATGCTACGAAATAACGGGCAATAAGGCCCAGACCCTCCTAGTTCCTTCTCCACTTCTCTATGAAATACCTTTTGAAGGGCTGAAATTTTTCGAAGGTCACTCAGGTATATAAGTTATCATAATATAGCATCAAATAGGCATCTACGCATATAATTTGTAGAAGATTTCGAGGATGATTGATTCTAATTCTTAACTTTCTCAAAATATTGTAGATGACTTATTAAATATTAAATTTCTTAGCATTTTCTGAGAAAATTTACCATAGTAATGTATATTTTTTTCAGACCATCAGAAAGTAGAGATTTCAACGAACAAAAAGCCCACCTACTTTTTAAAAAAAAGCAGATATTTTGACGTGAGAATTTTCGATTGAAAACGCTTCTTCGTTATTAAGTCAAATTAAGGTGAAAAAAAAATTTGAAATCCAAAAAATTACAATTATTTGGTTCATGAAAAGGTAAGTTTTTACCAAATTTGGTGAAAAAAAAAATAATTTTTGTGAAAGATAAAAATTAAAAACCAAAAACGTGGTTGTAATATTGTAAAATGTATATTATTAGATTATCAGATTTTAGGTTTAAGTAGAGACCGTTTTGGGTCATCCCGCGCATGTAGCGCGATAAGGATGGTATGTCAAAGAAGTGGAAATAAAAGAATGCCAGTTGAGTTTAAGAATCCATGTGTTACAAATATAAATCCTTCCTAATTTATCACAGTGGCGACGAGAAAAATAAATAAATCAAAATTAATCAGATTAATAAACACAAAGACCTATTAAATACAAAAATGTCGGTCGGAAAGATCGGAGAATTCAAATTATCGGAAAAGAGGTGGAGTACGTATATAACACGTATAAGCCAATACTTCAAAGTGAATGAAGTGGATGAAAAACTGAAGAAAGGCAAATCAGAATCTGTGGTGACTTTAAGGTCACATTGAATCCCTTTTTGCAAGTAGACAAATATCCTGTGCCAAAAATTGATGATTTGTTGGGTTCTCTTGAAAATTGTGTTTTTTTTAGTAAATTGGATTTTGCGCAGGCTTACGCTCAATTTGAATTGGACGATGAATCTAAAGAATGGGTGGTTATAAATACGCATAGAGGTTTATTTAGATTTAATCGCCTACCTTATGGAGTTTCATCGAGCCCTGGAATTTTCCAGAGAACCATAGAGAGCATTTTTAAAGGTATGAAAAATGTTTTGATTTTTATGGACGATATTTTGGTGGCCACGAAAACGGAAAAAGAGCACATCAGTGTGTTGATGGAGGTTTTCTCGAGATTAGATCAGTATGGTTTGAAAATACAAATAAACAAATGCTGTTTTTTTCAAGAATCTGTAAGTTATTTGGGGTTTGTTATTGACAAAGTGGGAATTAGCACTTGTCCAAAGAAAATTGAAGCCATAAGCAATGCTAGAGCTCCTTCGAATGTCAAAGAATTAAGGGCATTCTTAGGCCTTGTAAATTATTATTCCAAATTCATTTTTAATATTGCGCAGAAGCTTGCTCCCTTATATTATTTGTTGAAGAATAGCGTTAAATTTAGCTGGGGTAGATCACAACAAATGGCATTTCAGAATATCAAGCGAGAATTAACATCGGCTCCAGTGCTAACTCATTAT
The DNA here is from genome assembly GCA_937662695.2 of Halyzia sedecimguttata. Lineage (NCBI taxonomy): Eukaryota > Metazoa > Arthropoda > Insecta > Coleoptera > Coccinellidae > Halyzia > Halyzia sedecimguttata. Next base: position 36,788,939 of record OW569415.2, on the reverse strand, counting down.
GATGAAAAGTTACCACTCACCTTAGCATGTGATGCTTCATCTTACGGAATAGCGGCAGTAATATCGCATGAATTCCCAGAAGGATATTCTAAGCCGATAGCATTTGTTTCGCGATCTTTGAATGTATCAGAAAGAAATTACAGTCAAATAGATAAAGAAGCCTTAGCGATTATCTTTGGGGTAAAAAAATTGCATCAATATATTTACGGTAGAGAGTTTACACTTTTAACTGATCATAAGCCATTGATCAGTATTTTTGGAAATAAAAAAGGTATACCTATTTTTGCGGCCAGTCGACTACAAAGATGGAGTGTAATTCTATCAACTTATAAATTTCAAATTAAATACATTAAATCTAAGGAAAATTGCATAGCAGATGCTTTATCACGGTTGCCCTCAGAATCGCGGAAATTTTCAAGTAGTGAAAAATATGATTTTAGCAATTTTTTCTACTTAAACGAAGGTTTGATGATAGACGCAAAGGTTATAGCTAAAGAAACCAAAAAAGATCCCATACTGAACAAAATATTAGGATATTGTTTGCATGGATGGCCAAATGAAAATCGTGATGGGAAAATGAGTAATTATTGGAATAAGAGAGATCAATTGAATTCAGATCAGGGGTGTCTGTTATGGGGGTACCGTGTAGTAGTACCGGAAATTTTGCAAAAAAATATATTAAGGGAGATACATACCACGCATTTAGGTATAAACAAATGTAAATCAATAGCTCGTTCGTATGTTTATTGGCCTAACATAGATCTAGACATTGTAAAAATGTGCACAAATTGTAACATTTGTATGAAGGTTAGTGACAACCCTCAGAAGTCAGTCTTATCACCTTGGCCAAACACATCGAAACCATGGTCGAGAATCCACATCGATTTTGTTGGTCCGATATATGGTAGCAAATATTTAATTATTGTTGACTCATACTCGAAGTGGTTGGAAGTAATGGAAATGAAATCGACAACTTCTATTTCCGTGATTAATAAACTGAGGACTATATTCTCTCGATTTGGATTACCTGATACCTTAGTTTCTGATAACGGACCACCATTTAGTGCTGTAGAATTTATGGATTATTTAAAAAAAAATGGTATTCACCAACTTTGCTCTCCACCCTATCATCCTTCAAGTAACGGAGCAGCTGAAAATGCGGTTAAGACCGTTAAAAGGGCCATACAGAAAGCACATTCGGAGAAACAAAATATAAACGCATTTTTGCAAAGATTTTTATTCGACTATAGAAACGTCCAACATGCTACAACAGCTTTTAGTCCAGCTGAATTGATGTTTGGTAGGAAACTTAAGGGGAGATTAGATAATCTGATACCAAATAGAAATCTTGTATTCGAATCGAAAAGTAATAATCAAATTCAAAATTATGAGGGAAAATACAGAGAATGTAAACTTGGGGATATCGTTACTTTCAAGGATTATTCTGTTCAGAGTAAACCTATTTGGAAAAGAGGGAAGGTCATAAGTAAGGAAGGAAATGTTTTGTATGAAGTACAATCTTCTGAGGATGGTAAAGTTTCAAAGAGACATATTGATCAGATCAAAAAAGTAGTTTACCCTGTGCATTTACCATCGGACGAAGATAGTGTTTCAGATAATATTAAGCGGGAATATTTTGAGGAAGAAAATAATGTTAATTCAAACTTAAACAATGAAAATACTATAGGTATAGAAGATGATGATAAAAATGGTGTAGATTTTGGGGCTGGGAACAAAATTACACCAGTTGTAGAAAATGTCAAAACTTATAATTTAAGGCCTCGGCCAAACGTTAAATGAATTTGAAAATTCTGTATATAACTGTATATAGCCATTAAAAATGAAAGATATTGTAAAATTAGGGTAAGGGTGTAATATTGTAAAATGTATATTATTAGATTATCAGATTTTAGGTTTAAGTAGAGACCGTTTTGGGTCATCCCGCGCATGTAGCGCGATAAGGATGGTATGTCAAAGAAGTGGAAATAAAAGAATGCCAGTTGAGTTTAAGAATCCATGTGTTACAAATATCCTTCCTAATTTATCACAGTGGTTATTTGAATTTTTCACATAAATTTCGAGGTTATGTGAAAACAGTGTGAATACAAAAGTTATAGATCTTTTTATCACCTACAACTTTGACATTTAACCTTTTTCCATAGGACTAGTAGTTTTGCCGGAAATCGAGATAAACCGTTTTTTACTCTTGAAAACTCACCCCCTTCCCCCTCCCGAACTCAGATCGCACGTAAATTATTTTTCCTATCATTTTTGTTATATTCGCTTCCTTTTTCAATGGGTTCCATTCTACTATATTTTTTTTTTACTTTTTACCATTTTCAAAGGCTTCGACCCTGGTCTATTTGTTTTCATATCGAAGATTAAGATGAGATGACAAATTAATCATGTCTAATACTATACAGTTGCATAGTTACATTGACACTGTATTCAAGAAATGTTGCAGATATCAGTTCAAAAAAAAGTCTCAAAGTAAAAAAAATCTTAGAGAGCACTGACGTGAAGTAAAGAGTTTTTGCGCTCATGTTCTATTATCTATTCACGCCTCATACAAAGTCAATTGAGCTCAAATTCGGTACTCGGTTGTAAAATGGTGGCACGAAGATATGTGTGGAATTTTTTTGTGTGTTATACGATAATAACGAAATTCCGCAACAATTAGTCAATTTTGAGTTGTTGAGGGAACAGCAATAAAATTTCAGATGGGTACAAATCTTAAACCGTTAGGCCGATTATGCCTATTAACAAACTTAACTTTCACATTGTATGCGTCACCTACTCTGAAAATTGTAAGTCGCTATCTCTTGCTGTCCGAAAGTTATCGTGGCAACGGCCGGATGGATGGACATATCGAATTTGACCTGGAGTTCTTCATCAATGAGTCGAACCTAATCGTTTGATACTATTTTTGGCGAAAAATTCTAAAATTACACACATTTTTCCCTAGAACATGCGCGCAAAAAATCTATTCTAATGAACAGTTCTGACATTGCACTCATGAAGACTCACTCGATGGTTCTGATGTTTGACGGCTTCTTGTTTTCTCTAGTGGCGAATACTTAGTGGTCCTTTAAAAGACTCATCAGCATTTTAGTCAAGAGTTCGTGCTAGCCAGGAGAATAATAATAATAATAATAACTGTGCTTTTGTATATTGAATCGAAGGCAATTGACCTAAGAATTTCAGCCCATATTACAAGATATGCATTGTGTCGGGCGGACGAAGAAGCCCGCTCCCCACCTCGACCAGTCTTTCTATGTGGCGCACCTAAATCTATACTTTTGATAAGGGAGATGAGTCTGGTGGGTGATAACTTGTCCAGTTCCCTCAGTATCAGTTTATGGACTCCTAGTTCCTCAAATATGATCCTGTCCTCAGCGGAGTAGTCACTCATGATGTGTCCGATAGACTCATCGTCCTCCAGGCTTAGTCTGTACTCAGAGTTCTCAACCAAACCCAACCAACTTAGGTATTTTCTGAAGCCACAGTGGCCCGTGTACAGCTTTTCAAACTCATAGGTCTAATATGGAGAATTTGAGCCATCGTCTGATTTCAGCTGAGGAACCAATAATGCAGGAATATGCAGGGTGGTAACATCTGGTTGAAAGGGATATCGTTTAGCCTAGGCATTCCTGACGCGTATCAATTCCAGAAGTGCCGACGTGAAGCATTAACACTATGATTGCTACAACGGGAGGGCGGTGCCGGAGGGGAATCCCTGCCCGCCCTATCGGGATAGGTTTCATAGTGGCAGGGGTTGAAAGCACGCAAGCTGGACTAGAAGGGTTCTATCCACTTCGGCGTGTAGTAATAGAGGTTGGATTGTGCCTCCTCCTGCCAGTGAGCGTGTAGGTCTTGCAAAGCAAAGCCATACTGGAAGTAGCATCCTTGATGTTGAGTGCTGATTGGGCGTATACCTCGCCCATGGGGGCGGAGTCACAGACTTTTTCCTTCATTCCATCTTCAGTTATGCATATTATGTATTTAAAATATAATAAATAAAAATAAGGGACAAATCAATTGTTAAATCTAAAATTGTATCACAATGGAGAAACCTGCCTCATATCGTCTTTTCGCAGTTTCATGGATACATTTTGCCACTAGAAATGAAACATGTTATTGGCACAATTTCTCTATAGAGATACTATAGAATAATCTTTTGTATTTTTTCCAGACGCGTTTTGAGAGAGCAGTCCGCCTTTTCGGAGAGGATCCCAACAACACCCAGCCTGATGAATTCTTTGGCGTTTTCGATTCATTTCTTTTGTCTTTCGGGGAAGCGCGACACGACAACGAAAACATGAAGCGTAGGCAAGAAGAGGAGGAAAAAAGGGCGAAGCAAGAAGCGGAGCTAAAGAAATTAACCTTGGACAGAAAGCACAGTCGTGAGGGTATCCTTTCGAAGATCAGTAAAACCATGAGCATCAAGAATGGAGATAGCAACCAAAAGGGCGAATTCGACGATCTTATTTCGGCTCTGAGAACCGGTGATGTCTTCGGTGAGGATATCGCGAAGTTCAAGCGGTCGAGGAAGAGCCGGATAGGCACTGGTGGCTCCCCACCCCGGAGGAACTCTGGTACCAGAGAGGACAGTAGGGATAGAGTTATTGCCAATGGGCGTTGTCAGTAAATAAATTTAGATTTCGACATGACTGATTTTTTTTAGCTTATTTTGTGGTACAAACCTTAAAATTTTAATTTGAATTCTTAATTTCCAACTACTGTCAGGCCTAAAGATTCCTTTGCTCATCGCGACATATTTGTATGTTTTTGACGAATTGATATTTTTCTTTCAATGTATACTTTTGTTTATATGTATATTTCTCATATACCTACTATTTTAGTCATCTTTTTATTGGACCAACATGGATTTTTAGATCACTGTAATAATTTTGTACAATATTTAATTGTTAGTATCGTTTGTATTTTATACAATTGAATAATGATCATTATGAATGTTTGTATGGTTAGAATAGATTTTATGTACGTTTATATTGCAGCGCTTTGATATAGAACTGATTGCAACAGTGAAATATATCATTGTTAATTTATTTTAATTTGTGTTTGATTTGGAATCTGCGAACAACCGAAATAAAAAGAAAAATTTTCTTATTCGTCCATCTTAAGCGTAAGTAAATTGTTTGATCTTCATCGTCTCTTTGACTGGTTTCAATCAAATGGAAGGTTATCACTCCATCTTTTACGGGGTCTCCAGATGTTTAAAAAATCGAAACAAGTGAAATAGGCACTAGATTTAAATTGATTAAAATCGATGTTCGATAGAAAACTTTGAAATGCGAGACAAAAACTGACTTTCATTTTTTAGTATCCTAAGCTGAACATAGTTTCATGTCCGGACGATATTTGGTGCTTGAAATTTGCTCACTGGGCAGAAGAGCCTGTATGTTTCGTGTGATTCGTATATAATGTAGGTATAATAATGTGGATGCAGATTATATAACTATGAGTATTGGGTAACTTCTTCAAGTTGATAATTACGTGGATTACTCACTTCAAATATTGCAACTAATCCCACAATATTTAGTTTTTAATTACATTTCAAAACTCTTCACACATTTATTAGACTTTAATATAACATGTCTTAAACTTCATTTCTACAAACAGTGTGAGAATAACTAAACCTAAAATCAATGTAGAATGTCAAAGGAACATTTCTAAGTCTCTGAGATCTGAGAAAGGTCGATGTTTTTTTAAACCGGTAATTACTGGGTCAGCGCATCCACCGTTTCGTACGAAAAGAGAAAACAAATATTCTATAACCTGATTGTGGCACCTCCTACTTGATCCGATTGCGAATATAATCCATCTGGGGACCCACTCAAAATTTCATCAAAATCGATCACATCGTTTTTAGGAGATCAGTAACATACACTTACAGAAGAATTATATACAGTGCTTTCCAGTAACTCCGCACCTTTGGAACTTTCGTTTTCTATTGATATTTCTGTTTTTATTTCTTACACGTTGGTGCACGAAAAGTGATATAAAACTCGGCCAACCACGACTTCAGGTTTGAGAGGCCATTTTTAAACAAAAACTATCTCGAAAAATTCAAAATTTTTGTATGAAATACTCCAAGTAAACTTGTTAAATTAGATTTTGGATCCATGTGCAAAAATTCAGGTCGGAACAACACGAAAAATAATTTATGCTGATAAGTCTCAAAAAATTTGAATAATTACGTAAGACAATTTTTTTAGTGACTAGATCAGTTTGCTGCAAAATGCCAATTTATAGCTAAGTTTCTTATTGAAATAACACAAGTACTTATATTCTATGATTTCTATGAATTTCACAGATTTGTGAAAAGTCGAACAAATGTCGAAAAACCAAGTTCAAACAAAATTTTCTAGTTACAATCATATTAATGAGGACACTTATATTGTCTAGTCACCAAAAAAAATCCGAAATGTAATTATGTATAATAATTTTGGTACATTGATCAAAATCAACATTTTTCTTTAGATATGGCGATTTCCGCTCTAATCGGGAGCCGCAGTTGGCCGAATTTTATATCATGATTTATCATTTTTGAAGCACCATTTCCAAAAAAAAACTGGTAAAAAATAAAATCAGAAAAGTCATGCGAAGTCTTCGTGCGTCGGTATTTTTCAACTAACTACCGCGCTTTAATTGAAATCAGGTTTTTTTGAGTTATTGGGCAAAACTAAATTTCAGATGGCTCTAACTGTGAAACCATTCTGTGGATTTTGCCCTTTAACGAAGCTGGGGCGCATTTGAACTCCAAACCCACTCTCCAACTCATTGCGTTCGAAAGTAATCGTGCTGACAGCCGGACAGAATCAAGATTGACCTCGGATTCATGATCAGTGAGTCGAAACTAATCGTTTGAGACCATTCTCGGCTAAAAATTACAAACATTTGGACGAATTGATAGGCAGTATAGGTTCAACAGAACAGCACGCCAAAGAACACGTAACTCTGTCCGGCCGTCCACGAGCACGATTACTCTCGAACGTAAACAGTTAAAGAGTTGAAATTTGCAGGATTGGTTTGGAATCCAAATGCGCCCGTTAAGTTCCTCAAAATATGCCGACAGCACCTGGAAACTTTGGCTGCCAAAAACCGAGTTGAGCTCGGGTGGATACCAGGCCAGGGCACACAGGGGTTGAAGGGAATGAAAGAGCTGACGCACTCGCTTGAGAGTGCTCGGCTATCTCCTGTTCGGGCCAGAGCTGGCAGTAGGGGTGACCAAATCGGCTGTGAAAGGCCTTAAATGGATCCTGCCCTTCACTAACTGAAGAAGTCTTACTACTGAGTAGGAGTAAGATATTGCTACCACAGCAAGATCCGAAATATTGCTATTCTGATCATCGCTTTTGAGCAATATGATCTGTCATTTTTACAAACATATTGTTATCCACATTGCTATCTCAGTAACCTCAAAATAGTACTTGCTAAGAGCATAACAAGATTTAGAATATGGCTAAGAACCACTTTTTCCTTCCAAGAAATCGAAAATATTGAAAATAGGTACCTATGTACTTTGATAAATATAGGTATAAATAATCGTATATATTTATTAAAGGTACTTACTTGAAAATACTTAATTTCAAGGGAATAGCTAAGACTTAGGTCTGACACTAACAATCCCTTCTATTTGTGAACAAAAAAGTTCATAAACTATTCAACCTCAATAATAAGAGGCTGAGAGAATTTTATTCATATATTTATTAGTTCATGAGCAAACTAGGATAGATACTATTTCTTTTAAGTTAGAGATATGCATTCGAAGACTGACCGAATGGATGAAAAAAATTAAATAAACTATTAATACAGCCTTAGTAATAAGATGACTACCTTTGATTTCATGGTAGAGCCAAGGGTATTTTATTCATATATTTATTTGTTCATGAGCAAATTATGAGATATACTGCTTCTTTTAAGTTAGATATGCATTCGAAGACTGACTGATTGGATGACAAGAATTAAATAAACTATTGATTCAGCCTTAATACGAAGATGACTTCTTTTGATTCAATTGAAGAACTGACGGAATTTGTTCAGGAGAAAACTAGGAGACATACTGTTCCGTTTAACATTCGAAGTCTGACTGAAGAAAAGAAAAATTGAAATTTAATATTTGTTTAGGTGTTTGCAAGTCTTCAATTTTTCGGTCATGGTAGCGGTTACCAATATTCGATGAGTTTCCTGAAAATTGATCAATTACTCCATCTTGTTAGTCTCATAAATGAAATAGTTCGTTTTTCGCTTTCGTAACATTTTATATATTTGGTTAGGAATTACGAATAACCACCGAAAAACGGAAGAAATGTTTATCAATTAAGGGTAAATTCTTCTTCTAATTCACATGAAAGTCATGAAATACAGTGTTGTCAGCTCTGAAATCAATGATTTTTGACCTACTTGATAGCAATATTGCTGGAAGAAAATTGATAACCAACATTGCTATAACAGTCCGAACAGAATACGTAGTACCATAGTCATATTGTTAAAAATTAGGAGGATAGCATCAAACCAGGTAACACAGGGACCTCCCAGAGATGTCTCGGCGAGCTCCTGCCGGGATATTGTGACGCCTATTGCGATATCGCTGGGAGGTCGCCAAGAGCTCCCTATCACCTCCAAATGTCCGCCACAGGGGATGAGCCCAGTAACATCTCTGAGATATCGCATGGGGAAATTCTCAAACTGCTCACCCTGGGGAATATTTTGGGAGGTTTATTGCGATATCGCAGGGAGGTCGCCTAGACCTCCCTATCACCTCCAAATGTCCGCCACAGGGGATGAGCCCAGTAACATCTCAGAGATATCACATGGGGAAGTTCAAAACTGCTCACCCTGGGGAATAACTTGAGAGTTTTACTGCGATATCGCAGGGAGATCGCCCAGACCTCCCTATCACCTCCAAATGTCCGCCACAGGGGATGAGCCCAGTAACATCTCAGAGATATCACATGGGGAAGTTCTCAAACTGCTCACCCTGGGGAATATTTCAAGAGGTTTATTGCGATATCGCAGAATGGTCGCCCAGACCTCCCTATCACCTCCAAATGTCCGCCACAGGGGATGAGCCCAGTAACATCTCGGAGATATCGCATGGGGAAGTTCTCAAACTGCTCACCCTGGGGAATATTTTGAGATGTGTACTGCGATATCGCAGGGAGGTCGCCCAGACCTCTCTATCACCTCCAAATTTCCTCCACAGGGGATGATCCCAGTAACATCTCAGATATATCACATGGGGAAGTTCTCAGGCTGCTCAACCGGGGCAGTACTGAGAGAAGATGGCTGCGATATGGATCTATAATCTATATATCCTCCGAATGTGCAGTACATGTGTGGCGCCGAATACATCACTTCGATGCGTAGATCGATATTCCACTCGGGTTATAAGCGATGGGGTTGTTCTTCCGGGTACAGAGTAGACGACTGCGCCATCTACCGGTGGAAACGAGAAGTGCAGAGTAGGGATGGAGTAGATCCCTACAACACGCCACCTGATTTCCTATTCTTGTTGAATTTGCGAGGTTTTCAGGACCTCGCAATGGAATGTGTTATTCTCGTTACACTTGTGATATCTTGAGGAGCTCGCAAGAGGAATGTCTTTTTCTAGTTATCTGCGTGATATCTTTAGGAGCTCGCAATGGGAATGTCTTATTCTGGTTATCTTTGGGATATCTTTAGGAGCTCGCAATAGGATTATCTTATTCTTGTTATCTGTGTGATATCTATAGGAGCTCGCAATAGTAATATCTTATTCTGGTTACATATGTGATATCTTGAGGATCTCCTCAATAGGAATATCTTATTCTTGTAATACTTGCGATGACTTAAGGAGCTCGCAATAGGAATGTCTTATTCTGGTTATCTGTGGGATATCTTTAGGAGCTCGCAATAGGAATATCTTATTCTTGTTATCTGTGGGATATCTTTAGGAGCTCGCAATAGGAATATCTTATTCTGGTTACATATGTGATATCTTGAGGATCTCGCCACAGGAATGTCATATTCTGGTTATCTGTGGGATATCTTTAGGAGCTCGCAATAAGAATATCTTATTCTTGTTATCTGTGTGATATCTTTAGGAGCTCGCAATAGGAATATCTTATTCTGATTATCTGTGTGAAATCTTTAGGAGCTCGCAATGGGAATGTCTTATTCTGGTTACATATGTGATATCTTGAGGATCTCGCAACAGGATGTCTTAGTCTGGTTATCTGTGGGATATCTTTAGGTGCTCGCAATAGGAATATCTTATTCTGGTTATCTGTGTGATATCTTGAGGATCTCACATTGGGAGCTCGCATTTTCATCCACATTGTAACCTCTCAGAGACCTCTATGCGAGGTCTGTGTTACCTGGGAATATGACTGGAATAGCAATGTTTATAGCAATACACAAACAGAATAGGTCTGAAATGTATCCTGAGAAAGCACCTGAACAACATTCTCCGAGAAAACCTTGTTTGAAGGAAATGTGGCGAGGCAGACGAAACTGTCCGACATATCATATTTGACTGTCCAGCCCATACACAATGGAGACATAAGGGCGACGACACGACCCTGAGTGCCAGAAACCGAGCGAGGAACTAAGTCAAGGGCCTAATTCTACTCGCTAGGAAAATGGACCTTATGTAGGTAATATACCGATAAGGCAGTGGGAATGTTACATGAGGTCCCTATAAGTCCTGCAGCGGTGCAGGACTTAGCTCTCCTATGGGGACTAGCAACCCGAGATGAGGGGGATCAATCATGAGACCATATCAGCTAATAAGAGATCGACCGAGGTGCAATATGCTTCTCTTGGCTGCAGCATGGGCTACTCGCTCAGTCTGTTTAGGTCTAACACAAACAAATAAGTTTGTTGGGCAAACTCTGCTGTGGTTTCGGATGTATCTATATTGTTGGAGATATTGACAAAATATAGTTTCAGGACGATAGAATTACTAATATTATCATTTCTGAGTTCATGCCATTTTTACAAGGGTAGTGCAATTTGTTTAATAGATTATTTTAAATAGATATTTAATACTTTTCGCTTGTCGAGACGATGTAAATATGGTACTTATGGACATATTTTAAAGAATTTGGACCTTATCTTTCTTCTAGATATAATTATATCTAGAAGAAAATATCGTTTAACTTTTAATCAAACCTAAATATTTAGGTCCAAATTCTTTAAAATATGTCCATAAGTACCATATTTACATCGTCTTATAAGATTATAAGTTACTCATGATGTTTCATTGTTTGTCATTGTTTTATATTATATAGACTATTTCCGATTACGGCAAATCCTCGAATCTTGTGTCCCCTATATTAATAACAATCAAACATCATGAGTAACTTATAATCTTATAAGAATCTTCCATATTATCACAATTTTTCCCAATACGAAAAAACCATTTTGAAAAATCTCAAATGTATTTTAAGAGGAGGTTGGAGAACATTTATTTAAATGCGTTTATATCGATATTTAAAATATTCGTTTGGTCAAAGAGAATCATAGCATATTGGACGTATTTCGATATTCATCAAAATATCTGATCTGAAACAGATATTTTCAGATCAGAGATGCTGTACATTTATTCGTTCTGTACTGAATGAAGGTTTAATTTGTAAAATAGATTCGAAATCGATGTCTTAACGCAATAATGGCTCGAAATGTTTGAAATAGGTTATATTGAACTCATTCTAATGAATTGGAAAGAAAATTTTGGAATATGATAACTGATTAGTTGTGTGTTCTTAGATGAATTAAAAATAACCCGCGTCATTCATAGAAGATTCACGTTTACAATAATTTCGTAGAATTTTCTTGGTATTTTTGACTTATATCACATAAAAGATAATTTTTCAAGAGCCTTTAAAAAGTTATTTTACAGCTAGATTTAAACCCGATCGGATCTATATTGTTGGAAGTAATTAACCTGATATGGTGGATGACTGTTGCGAACAGAATAGTAATGTATTAAATTTACATTGAAACGTAAGTGTTGTTGCCTGAGCAGCAGATTTGAAGGTGCTACACTAAACTGTAATTTGAATCATCATTGAATTTTTAAACCCCTACAAGTTCCAAACTGTTAAATCAATTTTGATCATATTTTGCAAGATTATTGTTTTTGAGACACTTAAAAGAATTCCATAGATAAAAGGAAAAAAACACCACCGTTAAAAAGTTTTTAAGCGCGGGTACCTACCAGAACATCACTTTGTACATGAAAAAAAAAAAATTTATTGTCAGTTTCATGAATAGAAGAAAAAATACTATGGAAATCAGTAATCTGCAATTAGAATGATACAAATATTCTCGGAGTAGAGCCATCTGAAAACTGAAAAAAAAAAATGTATCTCGATCATCTCGAAATAAAAGACTGATTTCAATATATGATTATGAATAAGGTGCTAAAAAATAATTTCAATGTAAAAGACAGGAACGTATCTCAGTCTTTGTTTTGATGAGCAGACTCTGTATATGATTCACATTTTTGTCATTTAAGTACATACATTTTATCGAAGAGGAGAAAAAATGCTCTCGAAAACAATGCAATTCAATTGAATTAGTATTTTTTTCGTGAAGACGAAAACGTTTCGGAAAATTCATTACCCAATTGTTTAATCAATTTTGATATGTATAATTTTACTCAAACAATTTCTATGTGAATTAAAAAAATGATAATTGCTAATGAATAGAAATGCATACAAGTTATGCATTTTTCAGTCCTCTTCGATAGATTTAAAACTGATTTTCGTAAGATTCGAGGGTTATTCCGAATATCAGTATGTCCTCGATCAATTCTCTGAATTAACTGAGCTCTGGTATTAAGTTGCCTGACTAAAACTTTTCAACTGACCCCATAAAAAAATTGCTATAAGATGAGAGAAGGTCTGTTCTAAATTTTTTTTTAACGAATATGTTGATGAGAAGAATTTGAATCATATACAGAGTGATGTTTTTAATATCTGATCATCAAAACAAACGCTCAGATATGGTCCTGTCTTTTCATAGAAAATATTTTTAGCAGCTTATTCATAATCACAGTTTTGATTGAAATCAGTCAATTATTTCGAGAAGTATAGGAAATATTTTGCTTTTGCACACACGTTTTGGGGAACAGCGTGCTATTATTTTGTCCAAATGTGTGTAATGATCAAATTTTTGGCCGAAAATGCATTTTGTGCAAAAAATCTCATACCTAATAACCTAATCATTTGACACCTCTGCCAAACGGTTTCTGAGTTATATTACCTATATGAAATTTTGTTGTTGTTTCCTCATTAACTCAAACCGATTCAATTCAAACATGATAATTAATTGTAGAATGCCGACGCGCAAATTTCTGGGAAATTTCGTGACAATCGTATCATAAGCAAATTTTTATAAAATTATTGAAAATCATCAAAAAAAATTCTATATCTGAGAAACTATCAGTCCGATATCGCTGAAATTTTGCGAGAGCCTTCAAAACCTTACTATACACAGCCAAGTTCGAAGTTTGAAGATTATCGGATTCATATTGTCGGAAATATGAGCAGCTTTATGTGAGTTCACTAGCTGGATGGGTGACCGTTGCCACGATAACTTTCGAATGGAAAGTGATAGCGATTTGTAATTTTCAGGGTAGGCTGTTTGTTGTTGAGCATAATCGGCCCAACGGTTTTGGTGTTATACCCATCTGAAATTTTGTTGTTATTTCCTCTATAACTCGAAATATATCAATCTGATTCAGCTAAAACTCGGTAATGACTTGCAGAATGCCAACGCGCTACTTTTCGCGGAATTTCGTGAATATCGTATCCTAAAATCACTTGAGACGTAAGTTTATTCGTATATTATTGGGTAATTAAAGAATTTGAACTCTGATAGTATACACATGTCAGAATTAAAAATTCTGTGATCTTAGACGATTCTCTCATTATTCAAATATGTCATTAAAATGTACGGAATGTATTCATATCTTATATAAAAGCTGAGAAAACGGTCTATATTGGTAAATTCAATTAAGAGTGTCCAATAGAGGTGAATAGATAATAATAGAACATACGTCCAAAAGCTCGGGACATTTTGTTTTTCAGATGGCACTACTCCGTAAAAAAAATTGTGCCATTCGAATTGACGATTGGTATCCATAGCATTTATATCTTTCTCTTCGCGAAACGGAGGTCAAAACAATTTTGTTTCGTATACAGTGTGATGTCTTGGTACCCGGACGTAAAAAAATAATGTACTACGGTTATGCTTTTTTTTTCATTTATGAATTCGGATTCTTTTCAGTGTCACAAAGACAATAAGCTTGCAAAATCAAGTTAGGGGCTTATAGGTGTTTGAAAATTCAATGATTTTCAGGAAAAACACTATATCTAGTAGGCATAAGGGATGGTTAAGTGCCCATTCCTGACTCATCATATGGTCCGCTATTAAACATGGGTCATTGGTCAGAAATCACCCTGTACATACAAATATAATTTCTCTTTATACAAAATGATTCATATAGGCTATGAACTCATTTTCAAATGCGGAGAGAAATCAAAATAAAATTAATCATTGATAAAATGCATTTAAACCACTAAAACTTCCATTGACATAACATGTAACTTAATTGCTGTTAATCGTGGTTTCGCGCCCGGAAAATCTTCATCATCATAGTGTCAGTTTAAATATATACTAACTGACAAAGAAACTGCAACACCCAGAAGGAGCTGTTTAAATTTTAATTTTTTTTTGGTAAAACATAGATAGTATGGCAAGGAGTAAATGATTAAAATTTGGAGAAAAAATAGTGAAGGTTTTTTCATGTAAACATTTTTTGTTACTTACATATTGTAGTTGTTTTTTGCAAATTTTTTAAATTTGACAATAAACCAGCTGTTCGAGGAGATCCAAAGTCGATGTTTAGTTGTTGTTAAAATGCCTAGAGCACGTGTATGCGGAATTTATCACCTGCTAAGGGAATTTGAAAGAGGTCGAATTATTGGTCTACGGGAGGCGGGTTGTCATTTCGAGAAATCGCTAACCGTACGAACAGAAATCCAACTACTGTTATGAGATGTTGTCAAGCGTGGTTTGATAATGCCCAAAATCGAAGAAGAGTAGGCACCGGATGTCGGAGGGGCCCAAATGAAGTTCAAGATCGATGTCTAAGACCGATTTGCGACAACTCGATCTTTGGCTGATAAGTGGTTAGGAGAACAAGGCCATCCTGTAACTGTCCGAACGGTTTACCGCCGAATAAGATTTTTTGGACTGCAGCATTATCGACCCCACCTTGTGTTACCTCTGACGGTTGAGCATCGCTGGCAACGATTACAGTGGTGCAAAGAACGTCAACATTGGAATGTGGAATGGCTTCAGGTCAACGTTTCTGATGAATCTCGATTCTCCTTGGGTGCACATGATGGCCGAAAAAGGTTTAGACGAAGTCGGGGAGAAAGACGTGAACCTCAGTTTGATATTGAGCGTCAGGTACACCGGACAGTAGGCGTTATGGTATGGGGTGCTTTTGCACATGCAAGTAGGTCACCTTCAGTCTTTATTCGAGGTAACATGACAGCGCTGCGTTACCTTCCAGAAATAGTGGAGCCATATGTTCTTCCTTACCTTAGTTTAAACTTTTTTGAAGCGACCCATGTGAATCTTTTGCCATGGCCGCCCAGATCCCCAGATCTGGCCATGAACATGTTTGGGACATCATGGGTAGAAGGCTTGGAAATTTACCCCAGCCCCCACTGATTTTGGCGTCTATGATACAGGAACTACAGGTAGCTTGGAATAGTATCCCTCGAGAAGAAATAGACCATCTTATTGCATCGATGCCAAGACGTGTTGGGGAGTGTATAGATAATCGCGGTGGACAAAGCAGGTGTTGCAGTTTCTTTGTCAGTCAGTATCTGTGAGTATGTACTTATTTAATTTTATTTTGATCAGAATTCCTTCCAGTTTTATTTGGTTTCGGGCACAAACGCCACTCAAATAAGTAATTCTTCTGGATTTATAGATCTGCAGATTATTTTCTTTACTTTGGAAATCAGAATGAAGAAATTTCACCAGCGTACATAAATTTCTCAGAGGAAGTAGCACGAATATCACACATATATAAATTTAAAACAAGTGGTTCTTAAACTGAACCTTGTGGAAGACCATTATCACATTTTTTAAATTACTACTATTATTGTCAATAAAAAATAAAAACACGAAGCGCTCTGTCAGGATATGTTCGAGTAAAGGAAGCATTTATCCACACTTCAAATGAGTATAAATTTCCAAATCAAACCATAATTTCATACTGTGTCATATGCTGCCGACAAACCCACAAATGCTGTTCCTGTTTTATTATTGCAACCTGATTCGATCAAAGAAATGAGAATAAGAATCTGCTCAAAAGAGATAGACACTGACACGGTAGATGTGAAATTCAACTGGAACTGGATTCTGGGGATGCGTCCTCTCGTGTCGAAGGAGAGATGCAGTTGGAAGAGCGAACAGTTACACCACCAAAATTAGTTCAATTCTTGGTAGACAACTGAGCATGATACTAACGAAGAAATGCAGTCATAGAAACTCCATCAAATGCAATACTTATCTTGAACTTAACATCTCAATCAACTCTGCATCTACGACGGCTAGAAATTATGGAAAAGGTATTGGAATATTTCGTGTTTACGCCGATACCTACATATCTAGTTACACTATTTAAGAATTTTATCGTGATAAATCAACAAAGTGTCAAGCATCTGATATATGTAATCAATTACGAAGTTTATATGAGCGTTACCCTAATAATAAATCGAAAACAGATGGAGGAATGTAGACAATAATTTATTGGTCTTTTTGCCCGATAATTGTATTTTCAATGAAAATTTTTTCGATGGTGTAATGGAAACAGGTTTATTAATATAAGCTATATCGGTAAAACATGTCTGTACTACAGTTCTCAATTCGGTGCAGGTTACATAATAGGAGTATTATACTTTGTCGTAAATCCAGAGATTTCATAAGGTGCAAAAAATTATTGATTCAGACAGTGTTGTTGAAATATTGCCATATATAGAATTCGAGTGACTGTGTAATGCTTATATCCGTGTAATTTTCGAATTCACTATTCTATTTTTCTTGTTGATTGCATTTCATTAAATTTAATTACACCGGTCTAGATCATATCGGTGCAATGCCAAAACCGCGAATGTGCAAATTGGCTGTTTTTCACCTGAGTACATAAACGGCGACGTTAGACTTGAAAGCATTCCATGCCAAAAGCACGAATGTCTTCTGAAATGAATAATGCCTGTGTGGCCTGATCACCGTTTCGCGAGAGTAGGAAGTCATCAGTGTTTGTTCCAGTGCATAAACAACGAATAAAGTCATATTACCGTTTTTGACGCACTGTTCACCTGAACATATGCCTATAAATTCGTCCAAACGTCTGTAATTTTCGAATTTTTGGCCGACAATGGTCTCAAACGATTAGTTACGACTCACCGATGAAGGATCTGAGGTCAAAATCAATTATGTCCGGCCGTCCGTCAGCAAGACTTCCCAAACTCATTTTTACTGTAACGCCCTTGGGACTTTGCCATTTTTTTACGATGCCCCTTAACTCAGCCCACAAAAATATAATAATAAATTTCATGATTATATTTAGAAATATCATGTCTGCGATGATTTTAAATCGATATTTAATACCTGTATAAAATAAACTGCATACATATTACATACAATGAAAAAGCGTAAATAACTTAAAATCGACAAGAATTTTATAGATTATCACAATTTTTTTCAATACGAAAGAATCATTGTCAGTTTCATAGGAAATTGGAAAATAGTTATGTAGATGCATTTAAATTGATATTTAAAAACATTCGTTAGTCAAAGAGAAACAAATATGGATACTGGAAGTATATTGATGAATGGTAACACATTTTCAGATCAGAGATGCTGCAGTAGGCAGTAGATATTTTTGTGTTCTACCTAGCCTTGGGTGAGTTCAATAGCTGGATGGATCACTGCAATTTTCAGGGTAGGTTGTGCAACCGAATAGGACAGTTGAGTTCGTTATTGGCCATGATCGGCTAAACGGTTTTAGAGTTATATCCATCTTAAATTTTGTTTTTATTTTCTTAATAAGTCAATTAAAACTTGGTTATTAGGTACCTACTTCTAAAATACCGACCCGCAAATTTTCTCAGATTTCTGGGAGGATTGTACAATATCACAGGAAAAAAATTGTAATTTACGTAACAAGTCCGGAAAATAGGGTTTTTTTGGACGAATAGACAAAATTCTAGGACGAGCGTAAGCGAGTCCTAGAAGTCTATGAGTCCAAAAAAACCTTTTTCGGGCGTGTTGGGTAAAATATTTTTTCGGCACGTGTAGAATAACAAATCAATGAGACGACACATTTTTTTTTGCGCGTATGTTCTGGGGAACATCACGTTATAGTTTTGCCCAAATATTTGTAACTTTCGAATTTTTCGACGAAAATGGTCTCAAACGAATTAGTTCGACTCCCCAATGAAGAATTCGAGGTCAAATTTGATTCTGTCCGGCCGGCCGTCCGGCCGTTGCCACGATAACTTGAGAACGAAAAGGGTTAGTGACTTGAAATTTTCAGGGTGGGTGGCGCATCCCAATACGACGGACGAGTTCGTTAATGGGCATAATCGGCCCAGTGGTTTCCGAGTAATAATTTTGTTTTCAACCAATATAAATCCGATCGAATTGAAACTTGGTGAGTAGTTGTAGAGTATGAACCTCAGCACGTTTGTGAAATTTTATGCGAATCGTATGGCTAGAAAATTTAAAAAAATATATTAAAAAATATTTTTGTTGTCTCGATAACTTGAGAACAGAAAGAGATAGCGGCTTGAAGTTTTCAGGTTAGGATGTGCACCAGAACGCGACATTTCAGTTTGTTTATGAGCATAATCGGCCAAACGTTTTTGGAGTTATAGCCATCTGAAATTTTCTGAAATTTGGTGGTTTTTTGTTCCTCATTAACTCAAAAAATACTGCACCGATTGAATTCAAACATGGTTACTAGTTGTAGAATGCCAACGCGAAAATGTTTGCAAAATTTGGTGAGGATAGCATTTGTAGAAAATGTTTAATAAATAAAAAAAAAAATATATATTGAAAGCATAATTCTGTAGTTCGAGAGACTAGAAAATTTGGTGAACGTAGATCAGGAAATTTTTGATCGATTACAAGGTAATTTTTCATTATTACTTCTCTTCTTTCATACATGTTTTATGGAATATCTACTATTTGTAGATACTTTAAACCTGTTTTGGGCAATTGTCATACGAAACTTGTTTTTTTGGCGCTCTAGTTCCTCGGAACAGAGTGCTTATCAATTTGCCCAAGTGTCTGTAATTTTGGAATCTTTGGCTGAAAATGGTCTCAAACGATTTGGTTCGACTCACTGATCAAGAATCCGAGGTCGAAATCGATTCTGTCCGGCCGGGCGGCCGGCCGTAGGCACGATAACTCTCGAACGAAAGGAGTTAGCGGATTGAAATTTGCAAGGTGGGTTTGGAGCGTAAATATCTCAGACGAGCTAGTTAATGGGCGAAATCCATCAAGCGGTTTCGGAGTTATGGCTGATTTTAGTAAAAATATTTTTTATGAAAATTTCTGAAACGGATCAATCGATCTATCTGAAATTCAGCATCAAATTGTAGAATCATGACCTTTACACGCATGTGAAGTTTTGTATTGATCAGATTACCGGAAAGAGTCAAAAAAAAATTTTGAAAATAAAAAAAAAAGTTTTTCTACAATAACTCTCGAACGGAATGAGCTAGGTAGTTGAAATTTTCAGAGTAGGTTAGGGAGATGAATATCTCGGTTAAGTTCGTTATTGGGCAAAATTGGCCAGATTCAATTTGATTTCTTCCATGGTGCAGTTCTCATTCTCATGATTGCTCATTTAATCTTGATAAATAAACTATTATTTGAATTGAATTTCCTTTATGATGCAGTTCTATCATATGAATACATTGATATAATTCCCAACTCTGAGAAACCAATACTTTCGGAGATATAATTTGTCTGTTTGAACTAGTTATCTGTAAGCTATGAATTTGTAGGTAACGATTGCTCTGTAAGAGGCCGCCTTATGAAATCGTAAATAATGCAATTCTGGATTTGTTCCTGTAACTATCCCATTTACGGTGCTATATTTGAACTACTTTGATAAATTTATTGGAAAACATAACCTAAAACCGTAGAAATATTTTGAATTTGAACGTATTCGCGTAAAGTATCACTTATCAGCCCAATATATTTCATTAGGATTTTGTTTGATTGCAGCGTTACTATTATTAAGAGAGATGAAGGAAGGAAATGAAATATATACATTATGAAATGAGATAATAAATTGATTTATAACATGGTTTTACGTATAAATAGTCCGTATTACTCGAAAGAAATGCCCATATTAAAAACTAAAATGTATAAGCCGATTATTATGTATAAGCCTAATTTTTATGAGATTTTTATATTAATGGCATTGTTTCTAGCTTTCATCTGCCAAACAAAGACAGCTCTTTACATGGCAGCTGCAGGAATAGCGAGTATTTCAAAATGAAATCGTTAATTGGAAACCTCTATAGGTGTTGATTCCCATCATTCGGAAAAATCTTCCTTCTTTTGATGTCAAAAGCAAAGGGTCCAAACAAACTCTCATGATCAAGTGTTACACTTTATTCAGAATCGATATTACACAAAAAAATACCCGTCGCTCTCAAAAGAGGGAATATTATAAAAAAGCTACAAAGTAGGGCCTGACATGACGGGTCAGTAATTCTGTACGCCGAAGACACCTCGTGCTTCCCTGGAGGGAAGTCTCTGGTACCGAAGAAGTCTCTTCAGTTTGTTGTTGACTTTCGGTGTGCGCGGTCTTGATACACAATTCAGTAGTGGTGCGAGTAGCGTGCGTTGTACTGTCATATTACGCGATAACTATATCGCGTTGTTTTTTCTTGAATTTTCCAGTGCTCTATTAATAGTGGGTATGTGAGTAGTTCACCATTTTTTTTTCTTTTCGCTCCATTTTTCATCATTAATTGAGATGGCAGTTGGAAAACTTCAAAATACATTTATTTTTTTTTAATTCGGTTGATCTCGATATATATAGTGAAAATTATAATGAGACATTATAAATGAGAGCCATAAATCTTACGTTAAAATATGAAGAGTTAGCCTCTTCTTTTTTCCAAAATGATGTTTTCGGTACAATATGTGCCACAATCAAATAATTAATACACAAACCAAGATAATAATGATGAATGAGGAATAATGTTAATATTATAAATTGTTCCAAAAATTCATCATTGTCAAAACATCTATGATTTCGAAACAAATTAAATTAAGAAATATCATTGGAAAATCCATTAATCAAACTGATGCTGCTAAATCCCAGAGATTCAGTTAGGTATATTAGTAAACAAGATAATTCAATACACTAATTGACATTATTAAATGGTTCTTTTCTGGGTTTTCTCTCCCGAACTCTGAAAAATATCTATGAAAAAAATAAATACTATTTTGTCAATTGCTTCATCGCTAGAAACACAAGAAAGGAACCATTTAATAATGAATATACCCCAGAAAGTATTCTTTAATGTTTACTTATTGATATGCTAAGATTGCTATTTCAATATAAAATAGGATTCATATAATGTTCATTTTTTTGTATAGCAATTTATGGGTTAATCCGCAAATAACATTTTTTTTAATGTAATGTACCTATATTTCCGTCGATGTGTTGGTCCACGTATGACCTTTCTGTCTAGGGGTAACTTACCAATAAGTGGTTTGCTAAGTACCAACACTAAGCTGCTCTAATGTACAGGCAAAAGAGTGTCTACCATTAATCAACGATATTATTATGTAGACGAATGAATGAGCAATTGCTAATTATACCTATTAATAGTGTCATTATTTATTCAAGTAAGTAAATATAGTTTATTCAGACAGTTTCAAGCAGATATTAACCGATACAATCTGAAGTATTGGATGAGCCACTTACGCAAAGATTGTATTATTCATAATAAAATGCTCATCGGAAATTCTACCAGAGCGAACATAAATTGTTCAAAATATGGCTTACAATCTGAATTTCAGATATTCAACGTTCATGTTATCGTACAGGCAGACAGTTTTACTGTACAAACGTTTAACTTGAAAGTGAAGTTTTTAAAAACATGAATACCAAAAAGTTGCTATAAGTGACTTTTAATAGTAAAAATTGTCCCCCTGTAGGTACATAATTGGAATTATGTAGGGTGTTTCGCTTGATATCACCCCAGGAAGAGGGGAGTAAAATCCATAAAACACCCTGTATCTCAGTTACAAAGACAGTCAGAGCCAGTTAATGTGGTATATCTAGAACCATCTCGATGCCTTCTATTCGCCTTTCAAGTATTTCCGTTTCCAATAAAACACCCTGTATAAAAAATCTCTGGATCTGTTATACAAAAAAAAATGTATGATGTAGATGAACAATCCAGAGAATTGATGCAAATGGATGAAGGCATAATAAAACTTCCTGTAAAATGTGTAAAAGTATTTTTTCTAATTAGAAGAACTTTCTAAAAGAAGTTCTTAGAAGAAGTTGTTAGGTATGAAGGATTTAACATGGATTCCTATTAATTTTCACGAATTCCACATGCATCGAAAGAAGGTCAGTTACACCGTTCACCCAATCGTCTGGACTACGATTCCGTTTGTTTATTTTATTTCATGACGTTTTCTGCTAATTTATTGAACAATCTGGAGAATAATAGTGAATTAGTTACAATATGGTATTTGGGAAATTCTCAAGTAATACCAAGGAGAACATGTGGTACGCCAAATGAAATTGGTGAAGAAAATTGGGAACTGTCGGGTAGTGGGGAACATTAAGTGTAAATTTTATCCATCCCATCAACAAAGGGTGCAAACGAATAAAAATTCCTCAAGGAAATTTTTACCTGTAACTACAGAACAATAAAAATTAGGCATTTTCAATTTAAATGTTATAGGTTTTTCAATATTGTTTTTGTTGAATTTTATCATTTAAATGAGAACTTCCCCCCAACTCAGCCTTAAATACACAAACGATACAAATTATTAAATATAATGTAGATAAATCGAATTTATCTACCGTTCGAAAAACACATGCAATTGTTATATTTGAATCTTCTTTCATCTAAGTTTCGTTAGTAAAAATTGCTATCTTAAAATGTTTGAGAATTGCATCTTTATTTAAATTATTATCTAAATAAGTATGAATCATAGATTTTGACATAAAGTTTCAAGTACTTAATGTTTATTTATCCAGTTCTTCTTGAACTATCAGTCTAACGCATTTCTTTACTTTCCTAATTCGAATGCTCATAAAATTAGCAACAAGGAGAAGATCAAACAAGGATCCAAGAGCACCGTTAATTCACAATAATATTAGATAGGTACCAATTAAATTTCAACAGAATCGTATGAATCAAGATGCTAAACGCGATAAATGCCGAACTTTCTGTTTGTAGGTCTCTCCTCCATTGTTCCCGTAATGCGGAATGAACATTTCGTACCCAAGGCGAAGCATATTTTTCTCAGAGATAGCCTTGGGTTAATCATCATGAATTTCGATGAAAAATTGCAATCTGGAGTCGTTGACCCACTTAACCATGAGTGATAGGAGGTTTAGCCGCTTATCTCTCAATATCCAATGTTGTTTTCTAAATAAATTAAATGTCTAATGAATTCACAAATTATTATTGTTTGCTTTACTTGTTATAATTCAGGGGAATATTTGATGGTAGGTAGATGTAGGTAAGCAACTTCCCCAAATTATCGTGATTTGGTGGAATCAGGAAGTAACTTGAAAGCATGGTTTAAATAGCAGTTTGAAACTAAAAAGTTTACAAACTATTAGGTTTGCTTCTAACATTTTAGTAATATGTTTTCACTTTTTCAAGTCAAAGTGTTTCGATTTTTTTATTTGGATGACAGGCCTTATAAGCGTTATAAGTTCATACCATTTCAGCACGGAGGGAGGGAGAAAATTTTGAACTTTTAGAGCACATTTGAGTTTGAAAAAATTGGTTCAAGCACTGACGTGAAGGCAGGAGCTTTTGCGCGCATTTTCTATTGTTCATTCACCTCTATTGGACACTCTAAATTCGAATTTACCATCGATATAGACTGTTTTCTCAACCTGTGGTAGATTTAAGTTTTGAAGGTTCTCATAAAATTTCAGCGATGTCGGATGAGTACTATACAGGGTGAGTCTTTGACCACTGCATTAATTTTAACCAAAGATTCCTCTCATCAAATGAAACACTTTTTTCATTTACCATTTTTCCAGATTCGGCTCAGGTAAAAAGTTACAAGCGTTTAAAGATTTCACAATGTGCTAATACACTCCCGCATATAAATTATCTATGACATTGTTGGCGAACCAGAATAAGGCCTGGTAACGTGGTTTACAGCTTGATTCGGGATTCCAACGCTCAGGGACGGATCCATAAAAGTAGTGAAATTTCTGGAGTTTTCCATTTTAAAACATTCAATGAAGAATATCTCGAAAACGGTGCGTTTAAGGAGAAATGATGAAGAATAATATAATGTTCTAAAACGATGGAATATTCTTGAAATGACTCAAGAAAAACTTTAAATGCTTTCTTTATGCTAATTTCGTTTAGTTTTATGAATCCACGAGTCCATAACTAGAAAACCAGTAGAAGTAGAAAATAACTAATATTTGGAATATATGTTTCATAGTTATAGGAAACTTTACGCCAACATTCATTTTATTCGAAAAAAGGATGTCAAAGCTACAAAATAAAAACTGATTTTTTTTCAAAATTTCAACAGCCTGTATCTTTTTACCTGAGCTGAATTTGGAAAAATGTTAAATGAAAAAAGTGTTTCATTTAATGAGAGGAATCTTTGGTTAAAATTAGTGCAGTGGTCAAGGACTCACCCTGTATATATATATATATATATATACTCTGATATATAGATTTTTCTTAAGAATTTTCTAGTACCTACCTAATACAACCTTCCCAAAATTTTGCAAAAATGTTTGCGCTGGCATTATAGCACTAATTATCACGTTTGAATTGAATCGGCATCGTATTTTTTGAGTTATTGAGAAAATAACAATCAAATTTCAGATTGAACAAACTCAAATGTCGCCTTAGGATGCACAACCTACCCCAAAAATTGCAATTGGAACTTGGTTGTAAAGTTAACTTTGAAGCTTCTGAGATATAGAAGTTCTTTCAAAGATTTTCAATAATTTTTTCATAATTTTCTAGAGAGGCGATCCTCACGAATTTTCGTAAAAAATTGCGCGTTGGCATTCTACAACTAACTACTACTTCGAATTGGATTGGTTTTATATTATTCGAGTTATGGAGGAAATAAAAACAAAATTTTAAATAGGTATGACTCTAGAACTGTTTGGCCTATTATGCCTATTAACGAACTCAAATGTTGCATTCACATGCTCAACCTACCCTGAAAATTGCAAGTCGCTATCTCTTTCCGTTCCCAAGTTATCCTGAGATGGAAAGTATTTTTCAATAATTTTTTAAATATTTTCTACTTATACGATTATTATAAAATTGCATATTCGTCTTTATATCTGTATTCTGCAACTAATCACCAAGTTTCGATTCGATCGGATCTGTATTGGTTGAAAACAAAATTATTACTGGGAAACCGTTGGGTCGATTATGCCCATTAACGAACTTGACCGTCACATAGACACGCACTACCTACCCAGAAATTTGCAAGTCGCTATCTTTTTCCGTTGTCAAGTTATCGTGGCAACGGCCGGACGGAATCGAATTTGACCTCGAATTCTTCATCAGGGGGTCGAACCCAATCGTTTGAGACTATTTTCGGCCAAAAATTCGAAAATTACAGACATTTGGGCAAAATGATAACGCAATGTTCCCCAGAACATGCGCGCAAAAAATATCAAAGGAAGTTTCGGTATTTTACCGACCTTTACGAAAACACGATATTCGTTTTGCAACTCGGGAATTTTGATTGAAACTCGTTAAGTTTGCAATAAATTTACAAATCGTATTTTGGGAAATTTAAACATTTCTTCAAAAGTTATAATTATTTCAGTTTCAAACTGCTCTGTTAACTCAGATGGTGTATTGGTACTATACATTGAGTAGATTTGTAAATTGCGAATACAAAGCAAATTGGTTCTGATCATGTATAGGTAGGTACCTATAATGAAATAGATAATTACACATAATACCTACCTATTATTGTATCATGGTTTTGATATATCTTTAGTGAAAATGTAGGTATAAATAATAATAGTAAAATTTGATGAAGAAACGAAATAGTACGAACAAATTTCCAGTCGAATCTTGTGAAACGGATATTCTACTATTGAAAGTACATAAACATCATATGGGTTTCATAAGAATTCGGAAACAATAAAATTAATTATCCGAAAATAAGTTATATCTAGAAATTACAGACTTAATGATCATATCTGCAGTAAACGATTTATTCGCAATAAATTAGATTTAATAATTATATTATTCCGTGTCTGTGAAAAATATCCATTGTCGTAATGTAATTTGACAGATTCACTAAAATCAATCGAAATAGAAGATTTGCATCGACTGTGACGTTCTTTGAATTATCGATGGATTTAAGAATTTATTCGAATGCATATATATTTAAATCAATTTCCGAATATGCCCATTTGAAAATATGTTTGCTTGATATAACAGATCTCTAATGATCATCAATTTCAGAAGTGTATGGTGCTGAAAGTTAGTGCAATATATTAGGTTTGTTTTAGCATGAAATCCGGATTCGAACGAAGTCGTCTAGTTCCGGGCGGTTCGGAATTGATTCATTCCATGCTAAAACCAATTGATCAGACAATGCACAAGTGTGCTAAATCTGCTGACATGACGTAGGTACCTACTTTCAAAATTTTGCAATCCATATTTTAATGTGGAGAAAATCAATTTTTATGTATCTCGTTTCTTTTTCTACCTATATCCACAGTCGTCTAAAGAGATAATCGGGAGCCCAGTCTGACAACGCTGAACCTGAATGTGCACTGGAGGCCTCCACCTTCAATGCAGTAGCGCGGGATATCGTTTATTTCTAATTTAAAACATAAGCGAATTCATTGAATTAGTCATTTTCTTTGAATTCCTTGGAAGAATAAACTATATCAGAACCTACTTGGCCAATAAATTGAATAACTACATTTAATGCAGCTCATTAATCTTGAGATAAAGATGAAATATGTTGGTAGTTGTTAATCAATTCATCACTCAGCAAGAACCACGAGAAGATATCGTATCTAGACTGGTGATGAGTCCTTTCTTTTCGTGATGGTATTTCGGTAAATTTGGGTGAAAAATAAGAAGAATAAAAATGTTGTCGGAACTACCAACATAATTTTCATTTCTTGAAGATGAATAATTGCTCAGTTGCTATTACCATATACCTAATATAATATTATATATATTAGAACTTTGGATGTTGAAGGAGAAGGAACACAATATTTTCGTTCGAATTCATTTCAGTCTGTAATATCAAATGTAAACACCTTTAGTGGAATAATCCAAAATTCACACACACACTGTTTAATCACAGAACATATATCACTATTGCACCAATTCACGAAATATATATTCAACCGATAGATACTGGTTAACAAACTGACAAGCTTAATACTGTTTAATGGCGAACTAACGTAAAGCGTGTTGCCATTTAAACATGTCCCAGGCTCTTCTAAAGAGGTCTGAGCGATATCCGAACTTGAACATCTATACTAGATTATATTATAAAAGCAAGGAAAACCTTATGTTCTCACTTTTAAAGATTATAATTATACTGGCTGGTCATCTGAAAATGAAGCGGAGCCATTTTCAGAAACTGCGTGAACATTTCAGCTCTTAGTGATCGTTTTTTGTTAAAGGGAAACTTTTTCCCGGTTTCTCTGACTCTAAATTCACACCATTGGCGTACTTAACTCGAATGATTGACAGTTTACCCTTAGTAATTTTGTAGATGAGTTTCAAATTTAAATTCTCAATAAGTATTGGGCGCAATTGCAAAATTTAGAAAGAATTGCAAGAGCTTTGAGAATAAATCTTTATCGATCCCCAAAGGCCATTGATATAGTGAAAATGGCGTAGTCAAAAGTACGGAAAAGAGCGTTCCACTTATAATAAAAAATAGAATGCTCTGCTCTGAGCGTTTTTCTAAAATGTTGACGCACTTCTTGAGAATGGCTCTGTCTTGAATTCAGTTGACCACCATGAATGTGGATCTCGATGTGGATGCATATCTGGAGACTAGACAGAATCTTCCTCTTCTCGAATATAGCTGGCAGCTCGTGCGATAATATAATCAGAGCTTATAAGGTGTAATAAATAGTAAACATAGAGAATGGACTGCAGAATGTCCCCAAAAAATAAAGCACTCTCTAGAAAGTGATAAATCGTCTGTAGAACGATCGTTTTGTGTCCTTGGAATTTATATTGGCAGTCCATTCTCTTTAGGTCAAGGTATTATTTTGCACCTCGAGAATTAAATTTACACCCTCACTCTTTTGGAGTTTTCATAAATGAATAGATATAATTAAATCGAATTGATACAGAATAGAGGAAAAGGTATGAACCCCTCCGCACTCTTGGATATTTTTGGTCAACTCAAATTTGACATATAATAGGTAATAGGATAATACAATTAATTATACGTATAATTTAATTAATTGCAAAAGTTTACTGGGTAATTCCGCAAAAGTAGCAGAGAAAAATCATTCTTCTGGTACTTGCCGACACGTGCTCCTGCTAATTGTTGATAGGTACTAGCACAATGATTTTTCTCTGCTACTTTTGCGGAATTACCCGTTGAAAATTTTCAATTAATTAAATTATACATATATAATTAATTGGAAAAATTCAACGTATAATTCGTCAAAAGGAGAAGAGAAAAATCATTCTTCTGGTACTTGCTGACACGTGTTTCTGCTTATTGGCAAGTACCAGGATTACCCATTAAACTTTTCCAATTAATTATACGTACAATTGTATCATGGTTCTGATATGATTTTAGTGAAATTGAAAATGTAGATATACGCAATAATAGAATATCAGATTTGTATGCATTACGTTTCTTCTCCTACTTATATCCACTGCCGTCTATAGAGATAGCCTGGAACGCAGTTTGACAACGCCACATCAAAATGTCCCTTGGAGCCTTACTCCTTCATTGATTCATTGAATTAGTTACTGTCTTTGGAGCCTCTTGAAGAATAAACGGACCCTAATTGGTCAATAAAATCAATAACTACATTACATTCAGCTCAATAATCATGATATAAAGTTGGAATAGGTAGTTGCTACTCAATTCATTCTTCAGCAAGAATCACGAGATGGTGTCGGCTCTGACAGGGGATTTATCATTTGGAGCTGGTTTTGAAAGGTATTTTGGTAAATTTAGGAGAGACTTTTGGTATTACATCGAAGTCCTCGAAATGTTTCAAACTATAAGGATGTAGAAGAAAAATTTTGTCGTGGTATAGTCTTAACCTATACATCCTGCAGGTCTTCATTTGTTGGAAAACCGAAGCAGCGTTGTAGTTTTCTATCATGAACCGGACCAACGATGAGTCAGGCCATTATCGATATTGTCATAGTAAAAAATTCCCCCCAATCCCATTTCCTCACGTTCGTTACAAGAATTGATATATACCTGAATCAAATAGGTTCCAAAAGTTCGATCAAAATACCTCTCTGCCTCTTCCGGACAAAAATGTGAGATGTGCTCATTTGGAGAAGACTGGGTGAGTCACAATCAACGTACGGATCTTCCTACGACTCATTCATAATTGGAAACCAATTAGAATATGGCAACTAATTCGTGTCATACATGATCCTGTAAATGTACATAGAGATTTAAAGGGCAGCGGAAACAATAATCGAACAATAAATCACCCCAACCTCTTGTTTAATGTATCATAAAACTGGGCGATAAGTGGGTAGTACGACACAAATTGTAGGTGGTACCTTTATTCATTGCTCACTGGTGCCAGCTCGATATGGTTTTATGCGTCAACATTCATGTTCGCGGGAATCACCCAGTGGCGTCACATTCCCATTAATTTTTGAGAATCAGATGCTGCTCCACTCACCATACAGAAACCCAACATGGGTGAATAGTGTGTTGGTGTATGTTCACGTTGGGTTAAACAAAATACAGGGTGTCCGGTGAGTTAGCTTAACTGGTTTAACCCTGAGTAGAACAAGCCATGGTGACTTCAAATACATCTATATGAATTTAATTAGATCCTTCGTTCAGGCTACAAGGTGCTTTATGAGTATAGCCCAAAAATTGTCTGACCCATAGCTCGAAAGCTACTGTTTTTGGGCGCATGTTCTAGGGGAACATCGTCCTATCATTTCGTCCAAATGTCTGTAATTTTCGAATTTCGAGCTGAAAATTGGCTAATAGACTAATTCGGACTCCCTGATCACGAATCCGGTGTCAGATTTTTGGGTGCCGTATGGCCGGCCGGCCGGCCGGCCGGCCGTAGGCACGATAACAGGAGCACCGAAGGTCCTATCGACTTCAAACTTTCAGGGTAGGTTTCTGATCAAAATGCGACGGTTAAGTTCGTTAACGGGCAAAATCGGCCAGACGGTTTAGGAGTTATAGACATTTAAAATTTTGAGGTTATTTCCCTGATATTTCAGGAACTAAAGAAGATGTTGAATCGAAACTTGGTAGTCAGTTCGAGGATATAAACGCGCAACTTTTGGCAAAATTCTGTTATGATCGAAATGTTGGTAATTTTTAAAAAAATATTTCTTTTAATTTTTTCGAAAAAAAAATTTTTTTTTCGTGAACTATTCATCAGATTGCAACAAAAACTTGTACTAACGTCAATTGTAGTATTTTGCAACATTGTGCAAAATTTTGGCTCTATACGATTTCAATTTCTGGAAATATAAGACAAAATGTGTCAAATTTCCTGGGTCTCTCTCCGTATTTTCATCGATTATTCTATGAACTCTTTGAATTCCACCGAAAACAAATTCAAAGACATAAACATAAAGAATCAAGTCATAGTTTAGACGTCGAAAGACGATGTTGATCGACTTGAAAAGGTACCTATTTCAAGAAATGCAATAATGAAATGCTTAATTTATGGATATAATATTATCTAAGTATTGTTGGGATCGGGCAGTTGGAAAATTTTTTAATAAAAAAATTTGTACCGACGTTAAATCAAGCATTCTACACGAGTGTGCAAAATTTCAGTTCGATACGATCTCAATTCCAGAAGATATTGCTTAAAATTCACATTCCAGCGTGTTTTGACGTTCTATGGTCACAGAAAATCGTCACAAAAATCTATTTACCTCATTTGACGGTTGTTTGTCAAATCAATTAATTCCAATAATTGATGTCAGATTTCCTACATACCAAGTTCAAACACATTTTATTATATGGAAAACACTTATTATGATCACGTTCTACAGGAATTGATACTAAATAGAAGCTAGATGAAGATTATTGTAATGGAAAATTTGTGTTCCAGAATAATATTAAGGTATTCAACATGATACTGCTTTTTTTCTTTACTGGTCAGTACGGGCCACAAGGAACATGCGCCCAAAAGCTCCTGTCCACAGGGCTTGAACCCATTTTTATCTGATTCAGATTAAGTATCAGAGATCACCAAGAGATACTAAGTCAAAATAAAAACTTGAAAAAAAATTCGAATATTAGGACCGTACTGAAAAAATAAAGATTTGGGCCTGATGATTTTCAGAAAAACTGATTATCACGTCCGAAGCGGCAAAGTCAAAGCTTTGTTTCTTGAAATTCGTGATATTGTCCCATTTGTTTCCTTATCATAGGGTGATTCAGAATTTGTTCAAATATTTGCGTAGCTCAAAAATCATTGAATCTATTCACTTTGAAATAACCAATAAAGATTCTTAAATCTTTTAGAATGCCGGCTAAACAAAAATTGCACAGTATCAGGACCGTACTGGGGAAGAATTGTTCCTCCGGAAGAAGGTTTACTGAACATCCTGTAGATTGTCCGGAAAAATGATTCTTATAGGTCCGAAGCAATTTTTAGGATTTTCGCATCTGTTTTTTCTCTACAGGGTGTTCTTGAACTTTCTATGAGAATTCAAACTCATATCTGGAAGCTGATGTTTTCATCGATTTACCTCGACTTTTACTGATGGTATTTTATGGTACAGTATGTTCAGAATCTGATAAATGTTAATGTTCGTGATCAATTTAATCTTATTTTTGTTCGTGAGTTTATGTTTGATTTATTTGGAAGTATTTATAATAATTAAGTTATATTCATTTTTGGCGCTCTTGTTCCTCGGAACAGAGTGCTTATTTATCAATTGACCCATATGTCTGTAATTTTCGAATTTTTGGCTGAAAATGGTCGATTTGGTGGATTCACTGATCAAGAATCCGTGGTCGAAATCGATTCTGTCCGGCCGGCCCTCCGTTAACACGATAAATCTCGAACGAAAGGAGTTAGAGGATTGAAATAATTTGCAGAGTAGGTTTGGAGCGTAAATATCTCGGATGAGTTCGTTAACGGGCGAAATCCACCTAGCGGTTCCAGAGTTATGGCCGTTTTTGTGTAAAAACATTTTTTATGTATATTTCCGAAACCAATCACTCGATCTATCTGAAATTTAGCATTAAATTGTAGAATAATGACCTTTATATGTATGCGAAGTCTTGTATTGATCAAGTTGCCGTAAAGTATCAAAAAAATTTTGTCCGGGCATAATTAACATAAATGCATAAGTATGACCTAATTTGAAATTTACCGAGATTTGGGTAAAACCGCGTTTTCTGGTGACGAAAATTGCTCAAGTTGATTACACAACGAAAATAATTCTCAGCAAATTATCTTTTTGGCCTACAAGATACTACTCCTCTTCAACGGCGAAATTCGTATGAAGACAAGCAAGTAAATGCATTATACGGTGTGTGGATGAAGTAAGGAACAAAATTCATAACTGCCTTATTGAAAGTTTTAATGAAAACCACTCGGATAGGTGAATTTTAGTTTTTAATGAACCATTTTATGGCATACAAATTCGTTCTCTTTTACAGAGTGACGTCATAACTTTTTTTGAATGAATACCCCAAATTGGTTTTGCTGCTTTATTATACGGTGCAACATACCTTGATGACGGTGTAAAAAATTGTTACCGTAGATAACAATTTTTTTTTATTTTCTGAAAAAAATGATTTTCTGTGATTCCGATTTTTACACCATCATTAAGGTAAGTTGCACAGTCTTATCGTTGTAAATATGCTTGAACAGGTCGATTAGTATTTTAAATTGCGCTCTTTTTGATGCTTTACAGTGTGTCCCAAATTTGAGATATGACGACATCGATTATTTTAAATGGCCAACATAATTTCCTTATGAATATTCTTAAAGGGATTAAGAAGCTACACATTCGAACCAAATATAAAAATCTTATTTATTATTGTTGAAAAGATATTTAACAAATATCGAGTAATTCGAAAATGAAGAAATCCACCCAATTAAATGATTCAGGTGCCGGCTCAGGTGGTGCAGTTGGTATAAAGACCTGCTGTGGTGCCGGGGTCGCGGGTTCGAGTCCCGCTCAGGGCATGGATGTTTATTGTGATTGTCCGGTATGAATGTGATTACACTTTATTTCTGCTGGTTAATGACGAAAGTCAAGACCATATTTAGGGACTAGGTCCACCATGATTAAAAAAAAAAAAAAAAAAAAAATGATTCAGGTAATTCAAATATGGAATGCTGAAGGGTATTTGTTCGTCATTTTTTGTCAAACAAAAAACTTAAATAAAAAATGTGGGGAAGGAGCTTTGGCGCTCTTGTTCAAACTTCTACAAATCATTTCCGAAATTATTGGTTTCTCAGAGTTAGGAATGATATCAATGGATTTTTAAAATAGAACTGCATCATAAAAGAAACTTAATTAAAATCAAACAACGAGCTTATCCGAGATATTCATTTCTCAAATATAACCTGAAAATTATATTATGTATATCAATTGAAACTTAGTCAATATTCCAGTTTTGTTTTCACTGAAGATATTCTGAACACTTTTTGATAAACTTACCAAATTATATATTTCTATCAGCATATGGATTATGCAAAGGCATATAGGGTATTTATAATATTCTATAATTGGTCATTTTGCATTCAATCATACTTTGTTAGAACAGAAATACATGTGACTTGTCTGTTATAGGGATATAAGATGACAATATGTATGAAAAGTTGACACAGATAGAACACAGACAGATAGAATTCGCAATCTGTGAAAATATTGGAAGTTGCTACGATGTATTATTGAAATTTTGAAAAATCATATCTCCGAAAGTATTAGCTTGCTAGAGTTGAAAATTACATCATTCGATTCTTATGATGAAAGTGCATTAAAAAAAATTGAATTTGAATTTTGTAATGTTTAAATTTTTTTTTTCGTTACTCCAAAACACCAGGCCAATTTTGCCCAATAACGAACCTAAGCGAGATATTTATCTCACAAACCTACCCTGCAAATTTCAATGTCTAGCTCGTTCCGTTCGAGAGTTATCGTGGTTACGGCCGGACGGACGGCCGGACAGAATCGATTTTGACCATGAATTCTTGATCAGTGGGTCAAACCAAAACGTTTAAGTTTGAGACCATTTTCAGCCAAAAATTTGAAAATTACAGATATTTGGGCGAATTGATAAGCACTTTGTTTCGAGGGACAAGAGCGCCAACAACAAGTGAGGAGAGTAGCATCGTATCGAGCGAAGATTATTGAGGATATTTATTAGTTTGTCATTTTGTGAGAAACAACGTTTGCTGAAAAATCGGACAAAATGCCGCACTTAACTGAAACCCACAAGATTGAAATTTTAATGATGATTGGCTTCGGAGATAGGACAAGAACTCAAAATGAAGTTCTTCATTTATTCACAGAGAAGTATCCTGATTTACCGCCTATGTCGCAAAGTACCACAGCAAGATTGCAAAACAGTTTCAGGAAAATGGGCTTTCAAGAAAAACAAATAATAATAATATTTACTCCTCACTGTTCAAGAAAATCCTCTTGACCTCACTATGCAGATCGCCATGGATCCCGAAATAATTAGCCAGTCTTCAGTAACGAGAATTCTTATTATAAAATGATCGAGAAATTGACAATCCTCTAGGAACTCACCAAAGGTGATTCAGAAAGAAGACTCCAGTTTTTGTCTTTTGAAAAGTCTTTATATCGGCATTCTACAACTAGTTACCAAGTTTCAATTCGATCGGATCTGTATTGTTTGAGTAATAGGGAAAACAAAATTTCAATGGTTGGATTTTTCTGAAATTCAATAACTAACCTAACCTTACCTTACCCTAAGAGACAAGTATACAAAAAATGGTTGTAGTAAATGTTTTTTATAATAATCTCAAGTATATAGGCGGCGCGGCAGCTTTCTGTTTATTTTACTGATGAAACGAAAAAGAACACCCAGTATGTGTTCTTTTTCTGTTCATCAGTAAAATAAACAGAAAGCTGCCGCTTCGCCTATATACTTGAGATAATTATAAAATCTATCCATATTTGAAAATCCTCGAACCCTTTCATGATTGACACACTTTCATTGAATTGCCCTTGACATTGATACGTCCCTGGCCTGAACTGTGGATTCGAGTCACGTTAGCCTGTTCTTCGTAGAGCCCTTTGACGTACTGCTAATAATGAATATCCGCTTCCGTTTATTTCCCACGTCATGCAACGGCAAACCAAGAAATCGCCTTAACGATATTTTAAAACATAGTTGAACTCGAACTACCTTCGGAAAAAAAGTCAGCGGAGAAACTGCTCCAGAGATACAGACAGCCAGTTCTTCTTCTTTTGCACGCCTAATGTCTTTATCGCTGGCTGACTAGCGAAATGACATGATAGATACTAATTTGATGAAACGGTTGGTAGCCGGAGTAGACGATAGAAAATTGTTGACGACGGAGTGGTTGAGATCAGAAATATAGTGTTATTGTGACCACGTTTTTGCCAGGAGTATCATTAACTCAAGTAGTGTATTATTTTCACGCCAGTCGCAGACAGCGATTTTGACCGAACTCCGAGGTCTAGCTATTTGGTATTCAGTGTAATTTATCTGTTTTTCATCTCTCCTTGAAGAGCAGTTAAGCGTTGAACAGCACAGGAAATCTGAGTTTGGAAAGTATACGAATTAGATTTATGTTCAATATTTTCTCGAAAAATCCTTCGGAACTGTGAGCCGTGAAAAATGGCTGTAAACACAAGCATCCAAAAAATCTGGTCCACTTTTTGGCCGAGAATTGTCTCAATCGATTAGTTTCGACTCAAATACATACATTCACTTTTGGGTCAATTAACAGTGCTGTTTCTGTGGTGGCGTAAGGACCCATTCCAATAGGCGATCGCAAACAACAGTGCTGCTACTTCTTGTGAACTAGAGGAATTGGGATAAATGATATCTCATACGTACCTACTAAATTACCTAACGTAAATATTTTTATTTCTCTCTTGTTTCACGAATTTCACGTTTGTATTAGTGATGAAGAGTAAAAAGAAGTGGAACTGTTATTACTTAGTACCTGAATGTTCAACCAAAGCGAAAGAAAATGTTTTCTTACATTATTTCAAAAAAAGAGACGGCTGCGAAATAGAAGATGGCTTCGCATGGAAAGCATATATCGAGAATTATGAATGTGTGCAGTTTGCTTCTAACCAGTAGCTATTTTGTATTAATGTTTCAAACAAATTTTTCTGATTAAATTAATAAATTCTGTTATTATACCGAATGTTTTTATTGCTGATATGCTAGATCTTTAGTTTCACTCTTTGGAAACACGTTATTGAAAAAGCACTCAAGACAAAATTCTGCCCGATGAAATTATTGAAATTTTCATTGCTTTTTGATAATTAAATTCAGCCTATGAAATTATCAACAAAATCATGTGTGAAAGTTAATGATTTTGAAGATATTTCACATCCGAAGATATCGTATACATGGTATATTCTATATCGAAATCAAAAACTCTGAAAATACTTTTTGTTTGAATCGGAAAAAACACTAATCGGTCTTAATAATATATTTGAAAAATGTGGAGGGTATTTATACAATTATTATTTGAATTTATTTCATACGAATTTCGTAATATGCTTGTAATAAGAATTTCCAATACAGGTGATCATTTCTCCAACAAATGCATCATTAAAAGGCACTTGTATAGGTAAATAGATTATGATGAAGTGACATCTCAGATCACACAGCAATATTTGCACCTGACCATAATAATTATGTATTTTTTTTGTAGGTATAGTTCCTATCGCTTGATTGATTTAAATATTTCAAACCCTTACATATATTAATGCATGTCTCATTTTGGCCACCACTTTCGAGCTCATTACAACGTCTAATTAAACCACCTCCTAACCAGGGGGAAATTATGATTTCTGATCTTTCCACTTTTTAATCATTTATTTTTCATGTTTCAGGTTTGTAGGCCCAACACTGATATTTTATTCAGTGTTTATGTGTTATTTACAGTTGTAGCATTGCCTTTGAAATCTCAACAGAACAGCTTATTTACTTTCAGAAAACAGTTTGGATTTTCATTGAAGGAATATGTATATACTTGATAGCAAGTTAAACCTGTTAACTTCTCACTCTTCTGCACTTTTACACACTTCTCCCCTTTGCGGAGTGGTAGCTGAACAAAGATTGCTAGATCATTCACAAATAATTGGTATAAAAGCACTGGAGGGTTCTGTAATATTAATTTCGATATGATGTGGTGGTACCTTCAAATGTATTTTTTGAAAATATCGTACTTGGTATTCTTATATACTGCTCCATACATTATTATATGATTAGAATCCAATACCGCCCATCATTTCATTAAAGGATCTTCAGATTTAACAATTACACTACAAACTACAAGAATATATAAACAAACGTTATCCTAATTGTAGCCGCCATTCACACAATGACTGCAGCGACCCCAATGGCGAATGCCTTTACATACATTCACTTTTGGTTCGAAAATTAACAGTCCTGTGTTTGTGGTGGCGTAAGGTCTCTGTTTAAATACATACATTCACTGTTGGTTCAAAAAATAAAAAAGTGCTGTGTTTGTGGTGGCGTGAGGACCCATTCGAATATCTATATTTACTGTTGGGTCGTAAGTGAACAGTGGTTTGTTTTTGGTGACGTCAGGACACAAATCATTTCAATCGTGCCATGGGATAACAAACACCTTTATAGCAGTAGTTTATTTTCAATAGTTTATTCCGAGAATTATTCCTATGACACGAATCAGTCGAATCATACGGTACATTCATTATAATATTCCGTTGAATATTCCCAACTTATTTCAATAATACTTAACTTCACGATGTGATCGAAAGAAAATGAAAACAAACCATAACATTGTGTTTTCTAGATGGAACTATGAAAACTACGTAAAACACTTTCTGTGGCAATGTTAGTTTCTTTAGAACGCCTTCGCAAATTGTTTTGTGCTGAAAAGTTGTAGTTTATAAATTGTCTAATTTGAGTTCGAATTTCATTAACTTCAATTTTGAATAATTTCAATTAACGGAAATATACAAAATAACAATTCTGCAAATGAGTGGTTACGGAGATAACACCCGAACACAAAAAGAAGTAAGTTACTTATTCAATGAGAAATGTCCGAATTTGCCGCCTATAACCCAAGAGACAATAAGTAAAATAGAGGAGCAGTTTCGCGAGTTTTGGGCATGTAAGGCAGATTAAAAAAGAAGCAGCTGATACATTCTGTGATGATGTGAAATTAGATGTGATGCTTGACTTTGAAGAAAATCCGCATAAATCGAGTAGCCATATATCGATTCTAAACAGATTAAAACAAAATAAAATCATCCCTATAAAATGATACCTCCCAGGAGCTCTTAGAAGTCGATTTTGATAGGAGAACTTAATTTTGTGAACAAATGATGGACATGTTGGATAACAATTTCTTTCAACGGGCATGCTTATCTTCAAAATTGCAGCTACTGGTCTACCGAAAATCCTCACTGGATGAGAGAGGAACACACGCAATTCCTTCAGAAGGTGAATCTTTGGGCAGGAAATGTTCAAAACCATATCAACCATAGGCTCTTTTTTTATTAGGGGAAATTTGAATGGCAATAATTGTTTAGCACTACTGTCGTTCCAACTTTGGCCAATTTATATCCTGATCAAGGAAATCCTCAAGTTCCACGGAATACGATATGGTTCTAACAGGATGGAGTACCACCACATTACCAACGCAATGTCCGGCAGTACCTGAATGCAATATTTCTAAAACGGTGGATAGGCACGCGCGATCCCCTAATCTTAACCCATTATAGTTGTCTTTTTATGGGGATATGTGAAGAGCATTTTATACAAAACTAAACCCCTTTATTTGAATGACATAAAAAATCGAATAACGCTTGCTATTATTGATCCTGTGATCAATCTTGGAAGAAATTCTTATTTGAGGTTAGGATGTTGCAAGGCGTTCGCGGTGACCACTTTGAACATCTATACTTCATTAACTAATAATTGGTTTCATTTTGAGTTTTCTCTCCCAAACTCTGAAAAATATCTGTTGAATAAAAATTTATTATTTTGTGATTTGCTTCTGCGTGAGGAACACAAGATATTTGTCAGAAGCAATAAATCGGACAATGTTGCCTAACAAGCAGAAACGGCACAACATTTCGTAACTTTTCGGAGTCTAAATCAGACTCCTTCGTCAGACATTTAACGAAAATCTTCAGAAATATTATTATTATTTTTTTCTAGAATTTCAGAATAGCTATATCAACAAAAAATAATTCTGAAGATTTTCGTTAAGTGTCTGACGAAGGATTGTGATTTAGACTCCGAAACGTTACGAAATTTAGTTGTTTCATCGTTGATGTTGTGTCGTTTTTGTTTGTTAGGCAACATTGTTCGATTTATTGCTTCTGACAAATATCTTATGTTTCTTACGCAGAAGCAATTCACAAAATAATACATTTTTATTTGACAGATATTTTTCACAATTTGGGAGAGAAAATCCAGAAAGAAACCAATTAATAGTGAATGTATCTCCCACACTATCCTTTAATGATTATTTACTTTATTAACATTCATAATTTTTTTGTTACATTTTACTTTTTGATATTGTATCAAATTGCGTTGTTTTATTTTTTTCTAATTTGATTTTTGCAATAAACATGGAAGTGATAACATTTCTGAATAGAGAATGACGAGACCTTTCAAACGATGTATCACAAGCCCATCCTTCCTTTTTGAAAAATTGGGGGTTGTACCTGTCTTCCGAAGAGGGTTGAATGTAGGGTTCGCATTTTTACGAAGAAAAGTGACAATTTGAATTTGATGTGTTTCGGGATTTTCCATAAATATGTACAGTAACCAAGATAATGAATTTAATCCATTTGACATTTCCACACTGTATATTTGCCCTACTGGCTGGATGAAGTTCAATTATATTAAAAGTTGAATTATTATAATGTTATAATCAGGCATTCAAATATGAGATAAGAATTTAATATCTTGAAAATTTTACAAATTAGAATAAAAGTGAGATGTCGGAGACAACGTTTTATAGTTTGATCATAATTTCTTCTCGTCATAATTACGATAAGCAATCTAGTCCTTGATATATCACTATGTGATAAATGATAGGAATTTATTAGATGTAGGTAATGAAGTTTGCAATAAAAGTAGTGGAACTAATTCCACAATAACAATTGATCAAGGTAGTGTTCACTTATGAATATTAAACGTATTGTTGTGGTTTTATAAAAACTAAGATGTAAAATGCAAAGCTCTATTAAGCTCCACACTTTCAATTGAAAGTAAATCCTCATTTTTTACTTTTGAATCCGAGGCAACCACCCACGAGATACTTCAGAGAAAATATAGATTGTTTCTATTCCATGGTATCTATAAAAAAAGTAAATACAATATGCCGATTCATACCTGATCAAACTGTGGCTGTAATTGATCTAGATTTGTCTCTACTATCTCCATGTTTGGGTTAGTTCTATTGGATTTTAAGTCTTTGTGGTATCTAACACATAAATACTTGCCGGCACCATTTCTAATCCTTCTTAGAAACAATTGGGATTGATGTCGAAAAGCTTTGCGTTTTCAAGAGATTATGTACAGGTGGTAGGTGGTCTGGCTTGTCTGAAACTTCCTAGAAAGCAATTAGCTACTTCGAATCTTCAGATAATGAGAAACGTCTGGCCAGAGTTCTCTTCGGGTGATAAGGTTATTGAAGGTTATATATTTAGTGGGCTTCCAATCTGAATACTGACAGATATTCGGGAGAAATACCTTGGTATCGTAATATACAGGGTGATGTTTTGTTGCTTTTTTGGATTCAGCAGCTAATTTTAGATGAACTTTCATCAGCATTCTCTATTCCTAAATGCAGCTGTTCTTCAGATTTTTCAACTTTATGAATATTTTATACATTTGTAACGTCACGCTTGAGGTCATCTACCGTCGTCACCTTTTGCAGATATAATCCTAATATAGCATCTACAGGGTGTTTGAAATTTAATATACATTCAAGGCAATTTCAGAACCCAATTTTTTCAATCAACATGCTATGTTTTTTGGCGTTCTTGTTCCTCGGAGCAGAGTGCTTATCAATTGGCCCAAATGTCTGTAATTTTCGAATTGTTAGATGAAATTGGTCTTAAACGATTTTGTTCGACTCACCGATCAACAATCCGTGGTCGAAATCAATTCTGTCCGGCCGGCCGTAGTAATAGGAGTAATAGGAGTTAGAGGATTGAAGTTTACAGGGTAGGTTTGGAGCGTAAATACCGTTAACGGGTTAAATCTGCCTAGCGGTTTCAGAGTTATGGCATTTTTAGTAAAAAAAATTTTCATGAATATTTCCGAATCGACCAATCGATCTATCTGAAATTTAGCATCAAATTGTATAATCATGACCTTTATATGCATGCGAAGTTTTGCAGTAATCGGATTGCCGTAAAGTGCCAAAAAGAGCTACAGCTTCACAAATTTTCAGAGTGGGTTTAAGAGATAAATATCTCAGTTCAGTTCGTTATTGGGCTAAATCGGCCGAATGGTTTCGGAGTAACGAAAATAAAATTTTTTACATTACACATTTTAAATTCAATTTTTTTTGAAGTTGCAGTTCTA
The DNA here is from genome assembly GCA_937662695.2 of Halyzia sedecimguttata. NCBI lineage: Eukaryota > Metazoa > Arthropoda > Insecta > Coleoptera > Coccinellidae > Halyzia > Halyzia sedecimguttata. The sequence continues at coordinate 36,746,642 of OW569415.2, read as the reverse complement.
TGATAAGAATCCATTGATGTCATTTTAAACTCTAACAAGCTAATAGTATCGGAGATATGATTTTTCAAAATTTCAATAATACATCGTACCTCTATGTTTTCACAGAATGCGAGTTCTTTCTGTCTGTGTTCACTGTTCATTCATTTCATCTTATTTGTTTATAAGATTCGTACTTTGAAAATATTTTGTGTGGGAAAACAAGGTTCCGCATCTTGAATTTGTGAATTTATACAAGACTGTTTTGATACCAGAAATAATATTGACTTATTGCATATTGAATAATTTATGTGCACATATTGGGGATGACGTTTCATAAGATTTAGAATTGGATCATCTTAATGATGTAGTTTATGAAGGCAATAGAAAAGAACAACATAATGGAATCATCAAAAGAAATTACTATTCTTTGAACACCGAGGTTAATATTACCTTTTACTTCTTTAAGTAGTGAGACATGTTCCTATATACAGTATTTTCACAATGTTGCTAGCAAAAAAATGCTGAAATATTGATCTACATTTGTGTATCAAATATTCTTTCCTGAGTTAAGGTTCGTAATACAGAATGAATGTATTAGTGGTATGAACTATCAAATTATGAAAAGAAGATTGTATTTTATTAATATATTTTGAACTATTAAAATAATTTGTTCGTCAGCCTATACTTATTCAAAATTCAGGAATAAATGGATAATCTGCTATGATTGTCTCCACCCTTGCTCTAAACATTTCGATGATACGAGGTTAAATCATTTGGTATTGCTTATTTAATCTTGATAAATTAACAATTATTTGAATTTAATTTCTTTTTTGGTGCAGTTCTATTATAAGAATCCATTGATATAATTCCCAACTCTGAGAAAACAATACTTTCGGAGATATGGTTTGTCAAAAATTGAACAAGAGCGCCAAAGCTCCTGCCACAAGGCTTTCCCCCTTTTTTTCCTCAAATTTTCTGCAAAAATAAATAACGATTCAATCATAAAAAGCATTCCCTATATCTATCTGCCATGGGTTTCGAGTTATCAAGGCTATTTATAAAAGTTGAGAATTCGTTTGGAAATAATTGGAAAGCAAGCCTTGGAAATGAAAACTCTCACATCAAACGTAAAAATAATGGCGATTTCCATTGCCACGCTCGGATCACTCGGAGTCATATTTGACAGATATTTTCGGTTCAATTGGACAGATGCATGACAGATGAGATCGATTTCGAGTGCTCCGAGAGTGTCAATGGGAATCGCCATAAATAGTAGTTGTCAATATTGCATATCAATTATTGCGTTTGTTAAATAGTTAAAATGGAAAGTCAGCAATATTCAAACACAGATATTTTGATTTTAGTTCATAACCATGGGGAATATAATAAAATCATACAAAGAACCTGTCGTACGTTCAATGAGAGATACCTTTATCTACCTCCAATAAACCAGAGAAAATTTCACCGAATAAAATCGAACTTCATGATGTATGGAGCAGTAAAATCTGCTAATGTTCGTCATAAACCTAAAGTAAATGATGAAACTAATGAAGTCAACACATTACGATATTTAGATGCATATACCCGGCGTTCAATTTAATTGGCCACATTAGATCTGGGCTTAATATATTCTACAATTCAAACTATATTGAAAAAACATAAAATGTACAGCTACTACAGTGCAGTAACTTCAACTAGGAGACGATGCAAGAAGAATTGAATATTGCGAAGAAATGCTCCTAAGAATACAAAAGAACCCAGTTTTTTGCGGAAAGTCAGATGGAGAAATGCAGGATTCATTACTGTTCTGTTGCGAACCCGCATTTAAAGCGTGAAAATCACTTTCAACGTCATTTCAGTTTTAACGTTTTCTGTGTGACCATGGGAAATCGATATGCCTTTGTAATTAATGATGGACATTTAACATGCGAGGTACATCGAAATGGTATTGAGAGATATACTCTCCTCAAGACCTTTCCCATAATATTTTGCGAGATTGCTGGTACCAGATGGACGGAGCTCCCGCTCATTCAACTTGAGGGTGATTGAGAGCTAACAGATAATTTCGAGGATCGCAGCATTGGCCGCAATGGTCCTATGCGTTGGCCACCAAGGCACCCGATATGACGCCTCTCAATTTTTTCTCTAGGGTCGTCTTTAGAACACGGTGTATCAGAGTCCAGTTCAAACCAGAGTAGTATTGGATAATCCAGACCGTATTTACAAGGCTTGTACAAGAAAATGGAGCATTCATTCATGTATTTATTAGTTTTTTTATTTAGCTTATCATTGAATTAGTCCATTATTTATTTAATTACTTTTCATAAACCATTTCCAACACTTGCTATCTAATTATTTCCTAACGAATTCTGAATTCTGCGTTATTTAAATTTGCAACAAAATCGAGCAAAAAAGCATAGCATCGTCGTTGAAGTTTGAAATTGCCTCGAATGAATATTAAATGTCCAACAACATGTAGGTGCTATATGATTTTGCAAAATGCTCCTGATGCGCATCTCTCCAATTTTAGCCCTGTATCAGGAGCTTGCGTGAAGGCCAATGGGAAGACCGAAGACAAGTGGAGTCTAGATATCGGACAACGTCAAAGAACGTTTTAAACCGAAAATATATATATATATATATATATATATATATATATATATATATATATATATATATATATATACACTCATAAACAGCCATTCGGAGGCCCAAAAATGCATGTTCCGCAGCTTATCGGAAGCCCGCACCACCTTTGGGAAGCCCGACTTCGGGCTTCCCAAAACTAACGTGTATAAATTGGTCTGGAGATTGCTGACACCTCAGGGACCATTCTCTCAAATTTTTGCCCGGGCACCAAAAATGCCTTATACATCTCAAAACATACGCGATCGGGTTCACGGAACGTCCGCGCTGAGAGCGCTTCGGTCGGTCTGTATAAACTTTATATACATTCTAAAGATTTTACGCATTCTACGACGCCCGTATAGGTTCATCTGCATATGGCAGTCCCATAAATTTGGCATCATCGGAGATAATAATATCCCATCCAAAATTATCGCACCACTCACATATTCTAACAGAGTTCGATTAATCGAGAGAACATTGAGGTATCATCTGAAATATCATAGAAGGCTCATGTCAAGTACACACTTTTGTCAGTATTTTACTGTTGCTATCATATACGCAAATTTTACTAGGAGAATATGAACAATTATTTTGTTAATTTCATTTCTCTTCACATCGTGAATTTTTGCGCGTATGATCTGGGGAACATCGCGTTATCATTTTGCGCAAATGTCTTTAATTTTCGAATTTTTTGCTGAAAATGGTCTCGAACGATTGAGTTCGACTATCTGATGAAGTATTCGAGGACACATTTGATTCTGTCCAGCCCGCTGGCCACCCGTTTCCACGATAACTCGAGAACGGAATGAAATAGCGACTTGAAATTTAAAGGGTAGGTGGCGCATCCCAATGCGACGGACAAGTTCGTTAATGTTCATAAATCGGCCTAACGGTTTCCGAGTAATAATTTTATTTTCAACCGATATAAATCCGATCGAATTGAAACTTGGTGAATAGTTGTTGAATATGAAAATAGAACGTATGTGGAATTTTGTGAGAACCGCATCACTAGAAAATTTCAAAAAAAATTATTAAAAAATATTATTTATATCACGATAACCTGAGAACGGAAAGAGATAGCGACTTGAAATTTTCAAGTTAGGTTGTGCATCTGAATGCAACATTTGAGTTTGTTTACAGGCATAATCGGCCAAACGGTTTCGGAGTTATAACCATCTGAAATTTGCTTGATATTTTCTCAATAACTCGAAAAATACAGAACTGATTGAATTCATGCTTGGTTATTATTTGTATAATGCCAATGCAAAAATTCTTCCAAAATTTTGTGAGGATCGTATTATTAGAAAATTTTTAAAATTTGATTGAAAATTATTGAAAGAAATTCAGTAAATCAGTAACATCTATGTCCGACATCGCTAATATTTTGTGAGAGCCTTCAAAACCTAACTCTACTGCCAATTTCAACATGATCGGATATATATTGTTGGAGATTCGAGCAGCCTTGTGTGAGTTTAGTAGATGGATGGGTCACCGTTGCCTTGATAACTTTCGAACGCAAGGAGATAGGAACTCGCAATTTTCAGGGTATGTTGCGTATCCGGAGTGTTGAGTTTCATTATGGGCATTAGCGGCCCAACGGTTTCAGAGTTATACCCACCTGGAATATTATTTCCTCGATAACTCAAAAAATATAGACTCGATCGAATAGAAGCTTAGTATCTAGTTGTAGAATATCGACATAAAGACGTATTTAACATTTTATAAGAACTGTACCCCTAGAAAATTTCAAGAAAATTATGAAAAAAAAATGATTCAAGCACTGACCTGAAGTCAGGAGCTTTTGCGCTTATGTTATACTGTCCATTATCCTGTATTGGACACTCTGAATCGAATTTACCATGTTAAATTCGATTAAGTGTGTCCAATACAGGAGAATGGACAATAGAACATACGCGCAAAAACTCCTGACTTCACGGCAGTGCTTGAACAAATTTTAAATAGCTATAGGGTACTTACATTTTTTTTTACTAGTTAGATGTCAATAAACTAGTGTAAAAAATTGATTTTTAACTAATTTGCAAGAACTCATGAAAAGAACAAGTAATTTATTTTGAGCCCCCTAGCTGTCGGTTTTAATTCAAATTTTGCATGGTCCAAGAGGTGATTATTGGTAACCTAAATACGGAATTCAATTCGATCAGATCAGTATGCTTCGAGTTATTGGAAAAACTAGTTTTTGAAATTTCCTAATGTATTTTTTTTGTTCCCAGTAACCCAATCAAAACAAAGCTGTGCGTACATTCAAGTCGTCATTAAATTAATTATTTCTGAATTTCAGTTACATCAAATAAGTAATCTCGGAAATATTCGAAATTTACACAAAATGGCCATAATATCGAACCCTTTCAGCCAATTTTGCCCTTCAGCAAATTAAACCGAGATTTTCATGCACCAAACGTACCCTGCAAATTTAATTTATAAGTCATTTCATTCGAGAGTTATAGTACTATAGATATATAAATTAAAAAATTTATGATCTCCGAAAATATTCGCCAGAGCACGAACATATTTCATACTAGTATTACTTATACCCATACCTATATCCCCTGATAAATTAATCGACTTAGGCTACTTCGAAGGGCTACTGGCCAGCTTTTTCAACCCTTAAATATAAAAATTAAATATCTCCGGAAATATTCACCGGAGCACATGCAGATTTTATATATGGGTTAATTATACCGATAACGACGTCCCCTGAAAATATGATCGGCTTCCTGATGGGTTTCGGGGTAGTGAGTTCAACCCCTAAATTTCATAAGTTATATATCCGGAAGTATTCACCGGAGCACATACAGATTTCATACACGTATTACTTAAACCCATGCCTATAACCCCTGGAAAATTTATCGCCCATCTGAGGGGCTGCACTGTAGTTTTTTAACACTTCACTTTCAAAATTAAATATCTCTGGAAATATTCGCCGAAGCACATACATATTTCATACACGTATTACATATACCCAATACCCATACCCATAAACCCTGGAAAATAAATCGATTTTGCGAGGGGTTGCAGGGTAGGATTTCAACCCTTCAATTTCAAAATATAATATCTCCGGAACTATTCGCCAAAACACAAACAGTTTTTGTATGCGGGTTAATTATACCGATAACGACATACCCTGAAAAATTGATCGACTTTCCGAGGGGTATCGGGGTAGTTTTTCCAACCCTTAAATTTCATAATTTAATATCTTTGGAACTATTCGCCGGAGTACATACATATTTTGCATATGGGTTGATTATACCGATAACGATATCTTCTGAAAAAAGGATAGACTTCTCGAGGGGCTGCGGCATAGCTTTTCCAACCCTCAAATTTCAACATTCAATATCTCTGGAACTATTCACCGGAGCACATACAGATTCCAGACACGTATTGCATAAACCCATACCTATAATCCTTGGAAAATTGATCAACCTCCCGAGTGGCTGCGGGGTTGATTTTCAACCTTTAAATTTCAAAATTTAATTTCTCTCTATTCGCCGAAGCACATACATATTTCGTATATGGGTTAATGATACCGATAACGACATATACATTTTTCATACACGTATTACTTGTACCTATACCGATAACCCAGAAAAATTCATCTCAGTTCCCGAGGGACTGCGGGGTAGTTTTTTCAACCCAATTCAGGGGATATAGGTATGTGTATAAGTAATAAGTTATAAAATCTGTATGTGCTCCGGCGAATAATCCCGGAGAGAAAAATTTCTTAAATTTGAGGATCGAAAAAACTACCCCGCAGCCCATCGGGTCCATAAAATTCTTAGGGAATGTCCTGATTGGTATAGTTAACCAACACACAAAATCTGTATTTGCTCCGGCGAATATTTCCAGAGATCAAATACTGGGTGAAACTTTGAGTTGTACATTCATTTTAACCATAGATTATTAACATCAAATGAAACACTTTTTGCTTGACCATTTTTATAAATTCGGCTCAGGTAAAAAGATACAGGCTGTTGAAATTAAAAAAAAAACCTGTTTTTATTTTATGGCTTTGACATCCTTTTTCTGAATAAAATGAATGTGTGTGAAGAAAACTTCACGACAAAGTTTCCTATAACTATGATATATATTTTCCAAACATTAGTTTTTTCCTACTTCTAGTGTTTTTCTAGTCATAGACTCGTGGATTCATAAAACTAAACGAAATTACCATAAATATGGTAATGTTCTTTTAGAGACAATTTAAGAATATCTAATCGTTTCAGAACATTGAAAATTTCTTCATCATTCCTCCTTAAACGCACCGTTTTTGAGATGTTCTTCATTGAATGTTATAAAATGGTAAACTACCGAAATTTCAATACTTATATGGATCCGTCCCTGAGCGTTGGAAACCTCATCAAGCTGTAAGCCACTTTACCGTACCTTTTTCTCGTCCAGCATTAATGTTATAGATAATTTATATGCAGGAGTGTATTGGCACATTCTGAAATCGTAAAACGCTTTCAACTTTTTATCTGAGCCAAATTTCGGGTGTTTCCGCCAAAAAGTCTGCTGAAATAGTCTGCTAGGTTCATACCGATGCCTCACGACCCCGTTTTAACAATGATATTAGCAAATTGTCCTACTCTGGTCCTGATACTTTTAATTACGCAGGCGGAAACTTAACAAAAGGGGTGATATAGTTGCAAAATTCGAAATCCGACAGTTGATTGTTTCAAGATTTAAGGATGTTTTGCGCATATTGTCTATATTCACGCCTCACATACCCTCATGAAATACTATATGAAATTGAGTGTAAATAAAGAAAGCGAAACCAGGGAAATAAATCATTGTATTTTGAAATGAAATAAATCCAAAAATACAAATCTGATGGAGATCAATCCGATAGTCGATTGTGAATTCTAAAATTTAAATTTTAGCAGGAAAATACCGGAGACCTTATTTGTTCAGAATGAATCAAGGTCTTTTCATTTATTTATGAACAAAGGACGACAAACTGTCCATAAAAGTCCAGATCACAAATTTCTATCTGAGGAAAAGCCGGGGGTAGTAAGCAGGCGAGACAATAGACAGTTTTTCGCCGAGGTGCATATCACATTTTTTCGTAGACCTCTACATACAGTTGAAATGATTAAATATTGTTTTTCATAGAGGTCGACGAGGAAATTATTTTTAAATGATAGAGTATGAATAGGAAAAAAATTTTGTTGCGAAACAAATTTAAGGGGTGGCTATTTCTTCTATCCCTTGCAAACACAATAGAATACAATTATTGATGAAGATACCTCCCACAGTATCCTCTAATGACTACTTACAATACATAGAATACTACTCAATATTTTTTTGAGTGCCTTCTCGCTCGCATATAATGTCCTTATAATTTTATTCATTGTTTTTAGTTGGTTTAAATAAAATGTAAATTGGTTTTCCGGTGCCATCTTGAGGGAACTGTATATAATAAAGGGCTGCCCAACAAAAATCTATAAAATACCCACCCTATTTTTTGACAATAAATAACCTCTCAAATTTACAATTATTGATTAACACCCTCTATATAGAGACATCGAATATTCAGAACATTTCTCTTGAAACTGTTAAATTTGTATAGAATTCGATGGAAATCTAAGGCGATCATAGTGACAACACCGCCGGGCTTCCGATAATCGTACAAGTGCATACTTTTTACACAGAGGGCGTCAAATCCACCTAGAAACATGTCGGGATTCCGAAAATCTTCAATTCATATATTTTTTTGTATATAGAAAATAATCTTCCCCTCTGAAGTTGCTCTTGAAGATAAGACTGTTCTGAATGTTTTCCAAAAAAATACACTCTCCTAAACCAATCAGAAAAGGCGGGCCTCCGGTTGCCTGTGCAACGTACCGGGCCTGGTAGAAGGCGCGTTATGAGTATATATATATATATATACTTAAATATTAACACATGTGAGACCCGCGGTAGCCAACAGACAACCTGAGACCCATATCAGAATATAACTTTTTTGAAATATTTTTTTCATTATCACAAGGTTATAATGGTGCTTATTGCGAATATCGTGAGAGGGGAAGCTTTTTCAAAAAACTGTTGAAAAAGAAATCTCCAAAGAAGTTCCGAGACCCGTTATATATCAAACACTAATGCGAGGCCCTCAGTGTATATTCTGGTATATTCTTCACACTTGCGAGTCCCTCCAACGATGCCAAATCTAAACATAAACAAAAAATTGAATAAATAGTCGAGACAATGAGCCCGCGAAGGCGCGAAATGCAGATAATATTGAAGTCGAACTCGCAAGTCAGATTGTGAACTATTTCAGCGGGAAAGTAGATTCGTTCTTTCCAAATACGCGAAAGCTCCTGACTTCAGTGCTTGAACCAATTTTTGGCGCTCTAGTTCCTCGGAACTGAGTGCTTATCAATTTGCCCAAATGTCTGTAATTTTCGAATTTTTCGATGAAAATGGTCATACACGATTTGGTTCGACTCACTGATAAAGAATCCGTGGTCGAAATTCATTCTGTCCGGCCGTCCGGCCGGTCCGGCCGTAGGCACGATAACACTCAAACGGAATGAGCTAGATAGTTGAAATTTTCAGAGTAGGTTTGGGTGATAAATATCTCGGCTAAGTTCGTTATTGGGCAAAATCGGACATATGGTTTCGGAGTAACAAAAAAAAAATTTTTTTTTACAAAGCAAATTCCAAATTAAATTTTTTTCAATAAGCAGTTTTACCATAAGAATCCAATGATATCATTTTTGGCGCTCTAGTTCCTCGGAACTGAGTGCTTATCAATTTGCCCAAATGTCTGTAATTTTCGAATTTTTCCATGAAAATGGTCTCAAACGATTTGGTTCGACTCACTGATAAAGAATCCGTGGTCGATATTCATTCTGTCCGGCCGGCCGGCCGTAGGCACGATAACTCTCGAGCGGAATGAGCTAGACAGTTGAAATTTTCAGAGTAGGTTTGGGAGATAAATATCTCGGGTAAGTTCGCTATTGGGCTAAATCGGACAGATGGTTTCGGAGTAACAAAAAAATTATTTTTTTTTAAGAGGCAAATTCCAGATTTATTTTTCTTCAATAAGCAGTTTTGCCATAAGAATCCAATGATACCATTTTTAACTCTAACAAGCTAATACTTTCGGAGATAAGATTATTCAAAATTTCAATAATAAATCGTATTGTCACAGAATGATATAATTATTCTATGTATGAATTGTCATAATGTCAACTTATTTTCCCTAGACATTACATTATCTAATCAATCGAAGAATTGTGAGCGAAGTTGGAAAAATCTCAGTTGTTTGCTCCGAATTTAGTTTTTCTCAGAAAAGTCTTACATTTCGGAACGGAACATGAAGTAAGAGATCTGAGAGTAGTGAGACTGCTTTTCATCCATAGACATATAATATAATGCTCAGTTCTCTCAATTTATGACGGGACTGACGGAAGGAAATATTATAACTTCAAAAATATTGGGGTTGAAATACTGGTATTTTAGCGATGCAATGGGGACCTCACCCAAAAATGTTTGAAAATATTACGTAAATATTGAAAGCATAATTCTGTAGTTCGAGAGAGGAGAAAATTTGGTGAACGTAGATCAGGAAATTTTTGATCGATTACAAGGTAATTTTTCATTATTACTTCTCTTCTTTCATACCTACATGTTTTATGGAATATCTACTATTTGTAGGTACTTTAAACCTGTTTTGGGCAATTGTCATACGAAACTTGTTTTTTTTGGCGCTCTAGTTCCTCGGAACAGAGTGCTTATCAATTTGCCCAAGTGCCTGTAATTTTGGAATTTTTGGCTGAAAATGGTCTCAAACGATTTGGTTCGACTCACTGATCAAGAGTCCGAGGTCGAAATCGATTCTGTCCAGCCGGCCGGCCGGCCGTAGGCACGATAACTCTCGAACGAAAGGAGTAAGCGGATTGAAATTTGCAAGGTGGGTTTGGAGCATAAATATCTCGGACGAGCTCGTTAATGGGCGAAATCCATCAAGCGGTTTCGGAGTTATGGCCGATTTTAGTAAAAATATTTTTTATGAATATTTCCGGAACCGATCACTCGATCTATCTGAAATTTGGCATCAAATTGCAGAATCATGACCTTTATACGCATTTGAAGTTTTGTATTCACCAGATTACCGCAAAGTGTCAAAAAAAAATTTTGAAAATTTAAAAAAAGTTTTTCTACATTAACTCTCGAACGGAATGACCTAGGTAGTTGAAATTTTCAGAGTAGGTTAGGGAGATGAATCGGTTAAGTTCGTTATTGGGCAAAATTGGCCAGATTTAATTTGATTTCTTCCAAGGTGCAGTTCTCATTCTCATGATTGCTCATTTAATCTTGATAAATAAACTATTATTTGAATTGAATTTTCTTTATGATGCAGTTCTATCATATGAATACATTGATATAATTCTCAACTCTGAGAAACCAATACTTTCGGAGATATAATTTGTCTGTTTGAACAGCGCCGTAAAGCTCCTGTCCACCGGGCTTGAACCCATTTTTAAGATGTAGTTTTACCAAAAGAATCCATTGATGTCATTCTCAACTCTAACAAACTATCGGATATGATTTTTTTAAATTATAATAATTATTCTCCATTTTATATTATGATTTCATAGAATACTTTGATTATAATTTGCTGATGTATATAAATCCATCATGAGATGAGTCATAGACCTACATTTTGAATTTAATTATAAAAATTCTTGAGAATTGACGTACAGAAGTGACATTGAAAAATGGGTTCAAGCCCGGTGGACAGGAGCTTTCTGGCGTTCTAGTTCTAACAGACAAATTATATCTCCGAAAGTATTGGTTTCTCAGAGTTGGGAATTATATCAATGTATTCTTATGATAGAACTGCATCATGAAGGAAATTCAAATCAAATAATAGTTTATTTATCAAGATTAAATGAGCAATCTGAGAATGAGAACTGCACCATGGAAGAAATCAAATTAAAATAGCTGAAATGAATTTGACTCTCTCTTATAGAACAGGATGACATGTACGAGTATGAACACAGATCATATAATAAAGCTTAGATAGAATAATTATAACATTCTGTGAAAACATAGAAGTACGATTCATTATTGAAATTTCGAAAAATAATATCTCCGAAAGTATTAGCTTGTTGGAGTTGAGAATGATATGCATGGATTTTTATGGTGAAACTGTATCTTAAATAAAAATTGAATTTGAAATTTGTTTCTTGAAACAAAAATTATTTTTCGTTACTCCGAAAGCATCTGGCCTGTTTTGCCCAATAACGAACTCAACCGAGATATTAATCTCCCTAACCTACTCTGTAAATTTCAACTTCCTAGTTCATTCCGTTCGAGAATTATCGTAAAAAAAAAATTTAAATTTTAAAAATTTTTTTTCACACTTTGCGGTAACCTGGTCAGTACAAAACTTCACATACGTATGAAGGTCAAGATTCTAAAATTCGATGCAAAATTTCAGATAGATCGAGTGATCGGTTTAGGAAATATTCATAAAAAATGTGTTTTACTAAAATTGGCCATAACTCCGAAACCGCTTGATGGATTTTGCCCATTAACGAACTTAGCCGAGATATTTACGCTCCAAACCCACCTTGCAAATTTCAATCCTCTAACTCCTTTCGTTCGAGAGTTATCGTGCCTACGGCCAGGCGGCCGGCCAGGCGGCCGGCCGGACCGGCCGGACAGAATCGCTTTCGCCCTCGGATTCTTGATCAGTGAGTCGAACCAAACCATTTTCAGCCAAAAATTCGAAAATTACAGACATTTGGGCAAATTGATAAGCACTCAGTTCCGAGGAACTAGAGCGCCAAAAATGGGTTCAAGCCCTGTGGACAGGAGCTTTCTGGCGCTCTAGTTTCAAACAGACAATTTATATCTCCGAAAGTATTGGTTTCTCAGAGTTGGGAATTATATCAATGTATTCATCTCATAGAACTGCATCATAAAGGAAATTCAATTCAAATAATAGTTTATTTATCAAGATTAAATGAGCAATCATGAGAATGAGAACTGCACCATGGAAGAAATCAAATTAAATCTCGCCAATTTTGCCCAATAACGAACATAATCGAGATATTCATCTCCCTAACCTACTCTGAAAATTTCAACTACCTACCTCATTCCATTCGAAAGTTATATCTATGTCTATGGATGAAAAGCAGTATCACTACTCTCAGATCTCTTACTTCATGTTCCGTTCCGAAATGTAATACTTTTCTGAGAAAAACTAATTTCGGAGCAAACAACTGAGATTTTTCTCACTTCGCTCACAATTCTTCGATTGATTAGATAATGTCATGTCTCAGGAAAATAAGTTGACATTATGACAATTCATATATAGAATAATTATATCATTCTGTGACAACGTTGAAATACGATTTATTATTGAAATTTTGAGAAAACATATCTCCGAAAGTATTAGCTTGTTAGAGTTAAAAATGATATCATTGGATTCTTATGGTAAAACTGCTTATTAAAAAAAATGAATTTGGAATTTGCTCTGTAAAAAAATTTTTTTTTGTTGCTCCGAAACCATCTGTCCGATTTTGCCCAATAACGAAGTCAGCCGAGATATTCATCTCCTAAACCTACTCTGAAAATTTCAACTGTCTAGCTCATTCCGTTCGAGAGTTATCGTGCCTACGGCCGGCCGGACAGAATGAATTTCGACGACGGATTCTTGATCAGTGAGTCGAACCAAATCGTTTAAGACCATTTTCATCGAAAAATTCGAAAATTACAGACATCTGGGCAAATTGATAAGCACTCAGTTCTAAGGAACTAGAGCGCCAAAAAAGAGCAATCTACAAAGCTTCAATGCTTTGATGCTTCAAAAATTGTCATTAAATTTATTTATCAAGATTCAATGAGCAATCTGCAATGATTCAACCTCGTGGAATGGGTTGTTGCAAGTCACACTCGGTGCATAGTTTACACAACTCGAAATACCTAAGGAAAATATCATCGAAATGTCTAGAGCAAGGCTGCAGACAATCATAGCAGATTGTCCATTTATTCCTGATATTTGGTAGGTAGAGGCTGATGACGAACAAATTATTTTAATAGTCCATACCACTTACATATTCATTTCTGTATTATGGACCTGAACTCAAGAAAAAATGTTTGATACACAAATGTAGATCCTTATTCCAGCATATTTTTGCTAGCAACATTATGAAATTACTGTATATAGGAACATGTCTCACAACTCATTGAAATGATCCAATTCTAAATCTTCTGGAACATCATCCCCATATTTATACATAAATTATTCAATATGTAATCAGTCAATATTATTTTCAGTTTCAAAACAGTCTTGTATATATTAATAAATTGGAGAATCGGATACTTGTTTTCCAACAGAAAATAATTTCAAACTACGATAGACAAGTCTGTAGTAGCTAGATGAATTGACATTTATGAACAGTGAACACAGACAGATTCTGTGTTCACATTTGGTGAATACACAGAACTACGATGTATCATTGAAATTTTGAAATACCATATATCCGAAAGTATTAGCTTGTTAGAGTTGAAAATGTTAACAATGGATTCTTATGATGAAACTCCATCTTAAAAAATATTTAATTCAAAAAAAAAATTTTTGTTTCGTTATTCCGAAACTATTAGGCCGATTTTGCCCAGTAACGAAATTAACCGAGATATTTATCCCTCAAACCTACTCTGAAAATTCCACCTGTCTAGCTCATTTTGTTCGAGAGTCATCGTGTTAACGGAGGGCCGGCCGGCCGGACAGAATCGATTTTGACCACGGATTCTCGATCAGTGAGTCGAACCAAATCGTTTGATACCATTTTTATCAAAAAATTCGAAAATTAGAGACATTTGGACAAATTGATAAATTCTCTGTTCCGAGGAACAAGAGCGTCAAAAAGTGGGAAAGCCCTGTGAACAGGAGCTTTGGCACTCTTGTTCAAACTTTGACAAATCATAACTCTGAAAGTTTTGATTTCTCCGAGTTGGGAATTATATCAATGGATTCTTATTTAATTTATTTCATGATGCAGTTCTATCATTAGATTGCATTGATATAAGTCCCAACTCTGAGAAACCAATACTTTCGGGGATAAAATTTGTCAACAATTGAACAAGAGCGCCAAAGCTCCTGTACGCAGGACATTTTTCCAATAATGGTCAATGGTTTCTTCAAATCTTGTTGTCGAAAAACTTTCCACCTATACCCTATTATTGTTGTCAACATTGATATTTATATTCGTTCATGATGATATTCACATCACTTACATTTCACATGAACTATTTGTTTTCTCTCATCGAAATGTCTTCGTTGAAGTTGGAGCAGTGTTTGGGTTTTTGCACATCAGTCATACTGGAAGTTGATGTAAACTTGATTAGGTACTTCACAAACCTATATCACGTTTTCGCATTAGGATTGCACCTAGATCTGAAATGGTCTTCAATTTTTTTGGCGCTCTTTTTCCTCGGAACAGAGTGCTAATCAATTTGTTCAAATGTCTGTAATTTGTCTTGAACGATTTGGTGCGACTCACTGATCAAGAATCCGTGGTCAGTATCAATCCGCTCGTAGACACGATAACACTCGAACGAAATGTGCGTCGCGACATTGTCCTAGGGGCGTCGCACGTTGATTGCGACCGAGTCTAGTTAGCTGATAACGTATTACTAGGCTAGTACTAAAATTGGTAATTATTTTTGGGGGCTGAGTTAAGGGGCGTCGTACAAAAATGGCAAAGTCCCTAGGGCGTCACAGTAAAAATACGTTTGGAAAGCCCTGAGCTAGACAGTTGAAATTTTCAGAGTAGGTTTGGGAGATTAATATCTCGGCTAAGTTCGTTATTGGGCAAAATCGACCAGATGGTTTCGGAGAACTAAAAAAAAAAAATTTATACTACAAATTTTAAATTAAATTTTTTTTCAAGATGTAGTTTCACCATAAGAATCCATTGATATCATTTTCAACTCTAAAAATCTAATACTTTCGGAGATATGATTTTGCACAATTTCAATAATAAATCGTACTTCTATGTTTTCACAGAATGCTATGAATTATTATATGATCTGTGTTGATACATTTCAACTCATTTTCCTGAGACATGACATGTCGAATTCATTTCGGCTATAGTAGAATTATGAGGATTATAATATGATATCATACATTCTGGGTGATATTTTAATGCCCATGGTTAATCCATATGATGATGGGAATGGTATTGGTAAATTAATAATATTGAGTTAAGAATATCTCCAGTATAAACAAAACTAGAATATTGGCTAAAGTTTCAATTGATATAATAATTTTCATAGTGGATTTGAGGAAAGAATATATCGTTCATCATGAATTGAGGAATTAATATCTCGAATGAGTTCGTCATTGGGTAGAATTGGTCTATTGGTTTTGGATTAATAACTTTTAGCACTCTTGTTGAGTTTAAATTCTTCTTTATTTTACCTATAAAGTATTTTACTTAGTAATAGAAGAAAGGCATTAGATATCTCTCACAATTTTGTTGGAATTCAGTTCTGGTAATTTGTAATGAGGAAATTTCAAAAAATGTTTTTTTCCATAATATTTTGAAAGTATTTGTCTCTCCCAGATATTCAGGAAGTCGGTCGTAATTTCGTTTTTCCGCATGAATATCAACATAATTTCTTGTCTTATTCAGATTACTTGATAATTGTGACAAAAACTTTAAACTCATTACAGTACTGCGAGACCTTGTCAGAATTTTCGCGATGTTCTGGGGAATATCACGTTATCATTTTGCCCAAATGTCTGTAATTTTTTAATTTGGCCGTTACCACGATAACTTGAGAGCGAAAAGAGAGAGCGACTTGAAATTTTCAGGGTAGGTGGCGCATTTCAATACGACGGTCGAGTTCGATAATGGGTATAATCGGCCAACGGTTTCCGAGTAATAATTTTGTTTTCAACTAATACAAATCCGATCGAATTGAAACTGGTTGAGTAGTTATAGAATACAAACCTGAGGACGTTTGTGAAATATTGTGGGAATCATATGAGTAGAAAATTTTAGAAACATTATAAAAAAATATTATTTATATCAAGATAACCTGAGAAAGGAAAGAGATAACTTGAAATGTTTAGTTCAGGTTGTGACTCTGATTGAAACACTTGAGTTTGTTCATTGGACATAATCAGCCAAACGATTTTGGAGTTGTACCCATCTGAAATTTGGTTCTTATTTCCTCAATAACTCGAAAAATACTAAACCGATCCAATTCAAACAAGGTTATCTATTGTAGAATACCAGCGTTAAAATTCTTGCGAAATGTAGTGAGAATCGTATCACTAGAGAGTTTTTAAAAAATCATTGAAAATCCTTGAAAAAAAATCCTATATATCAGAAATTGTTCGTCCAACATCGCTGGAGATTTTCGGGGGCCTTCAGAACCTAACTCTTCTGCTAAGTTCCAACTTTGAACACGATTGGATCTATATTGTTGGAGATCCGAGCAGCCTTGTTTGAGTTCAATAGCTGGATGGGTTTACCGATTGTATGAAAAACAAACATTTTGTAATTTAGAGATAGTTAACCGTTCACCGAATTAATAATTCCAAAAATGGATGGAATATAATATGCAGATAATTCAAGAATCATTTCAAAATATTCGTCTTTAAGTCTTAGACACTATGAATCTACTAAAACACGAAAATTGAGAGTCGTGTAGTTACACGACTCATTAACACATATGAATGAGTAAAGTCAATAGTTTTTCGGGAATTTAGAGAAACCAATAATTCACTGAAACAATTGGAAAATATCGCGGGGCAGTCAATAGTAAATATTTAAATGGTTAATATATCGTATGATCGTGTGTGGAAATGGCAATGACTAATGAATATTATTATTTCATAAATATTCATTTCAATGTATCTGATTCTTAGAAAGATAATAATATATTGACCCAGTGTTTGATGACACTTTCATAACTATTACTAGCCAAATCAGTGAACTTCTATGTTGATTTCCAGTTCATCTAGCCGAAATCGTATTAAAGCTATAATAAATCTAATAAGAGCTTTTTGAAAACCACCGTTAGTGTACTGAATGATCTATAGAGCAGTGTTGTCAGATTGGCGGGACTCTCATCTCACAGCAACCTGCTCAATTGAGAATATATACTCTGGGTCTCGCAAAGTATATACAGAACTTCTACAGCGCCACCTGAAGGGAATTCCCATTAACTAAATTCCGTGTAAGTTGAGGTTTATAACAGACAACCGAGTCCAAAAATTTTTTTGGGGGAGACATCAGGGAGCTGAGGGGGGGCCCTAAGGAGTCCATTTCCACCAAAAAACAATGCGAGACCCGGAAAGGGGCCTCACATGTGCGAAACGGGTCTCACTTTTTACCACCCATATACCATTTTGGGACTCAGTTGTCCCTTAGTTACATCTATATATATATATATATCTACAAAGGTGACGACGGTAGATGACTTCAAGCGTGACGTTACGAAAGTTTAAAATATTGATATGAATAGTTGAAATTCTGAAGATTGTCTGCAGTTAGGTATAAAGATTGCTGTTGAAACTTCATCTAAAATTAGCTGCTGAATCCAAAAAAAGCAATAAAAATTGGTCCAAGCACTGACGTGAAGTCAGGAGATTTGCGCATATGTTCTATTGTCCATTCTCCTGTATTGGACACTCTTATTCGAATTTACCATGCTTAATTCAGAGAGTGTCCAGTACAGGAGAAAGGACAATAGAATTCACCATGGTAAATTTGATTAAGAGTGTCCAATACAGGAGAATGGACTATAGAACATACGTGCAAAAGCTCCTGACTTCACGTCAGTGCTTGAACCTTTTTTTTCGTAATTTTTATGAAATTTTCTAGGGGTACGGTTCTTAAAAAATTTCAAACACGTCCTTATATCGATATTCTACAACTAGTTACCAACCTTCAATTCGATCGAGTTTATATTTATTGAGTTTTCGAGGAAATAATATTCCAGTTGGGTTTTCCGGAACCGTTGGACCGATTATGCCCGTAACGAACTTAACTCTCCCATTCGGATACGCAACATATCCTGAAAATTCCAAGTCCCTACCTTCTTTCGTTTGAAAGTTATCGAGGCAACGGTCACCCATCCATCTACTGAACTCACACAAGGCTGCTCGAATCTCCAGCAATATATATCCGATCATGTTCAAACTTATAGAACTTGGTAGTCGAGTTAGATTCTGAAGGCTCTGCGATTCTGAAGGCTCAGCGATATTGGATGAATAGTTTTTGATATATAGAATTTTTTTCAAAAATTTTCAATGATATTTTTAAAATTTTCTAGTGATATGATCCTCACGAAATTTTGCAGGAACTTTCACGTTGGCATTCTACATCTAATAACCATGTTTGAATTGGATCGTTTACCTATATTTTTCGAGTTATTGAGGAAATAACAATCAAATTTCAGATGGGTATAACTCCAAAACCGTTTGGCCGATTATGCTTATAAGCAAACTCAAATGTCGCATTCAGATGTATAACCTAACCAGAAAATTTCAAATCGCCTTCTCTTTCCGTTCTCAGGTTATCGCGTATTAAAAAATATTTTTAAATAATTTTTTTTAAATTTTCTAGCGATACGATTCTTACAAAATTCCACGAACGTGCTTAGGTTTATATTCTACAACTATACACCAAGTTTCAATTCGATCGGATTCATATCGGTTGAAAACAAAATTATTACTCGGAAACCATTGGGCCGATTATGCCCATTAACGAACTTGTCCGTCATATTGGGATGCGCCACCTACCATGTTTATTTCAATTCGCTAGCTCTCTCCGTTCTCAAGTTATCGTGGCAACGGCCGGCCGGACATAATCAAACTTGACCTCAAATTCTTCATCGGGGAGTCGAACCAAATCGTTATAGACCATTTTCGTCAAAAAATTCGAAAGTTACAGACATTTGGGCAAAATGATAACGCGATGTTCCCCAGAACATACGCGCAAAAATATGTAGTCGTATTTGTAATAAGAGATTATGTGTCGACTTCCGGTTTTTCCGGAAGGGGCGCCATCTTGAAAATATTTTCAATAGAAAGATGACACCTGACTTTGGCTTACACCAGAATTTCAGAACCCAATTATTTTTCAATCTTTATATTTTTTTAATGTATGGTTTCAAACAATCACCCTGTTTATCATGCCGGATTTCAATATGACTCACCTTAAAATGATTAACATTACCGAAGGAGCTCTTATGAATTTCAGGTGATTCGTACACACTGGAATTCAGTTTCAAAATCTATGTGAAATGATCCACCTATAATAATTGAAAACCGAAGATATACTCAGAAATGTTATGATATGCAAGATTTCTCCTGACGGAATTCAAGCCTTAATTTCGTCAGCAATTTGATATACTCTATCAATGATATTGTGGTTCTCTGAAGAATAATCACAGATGCCGTTACTTCGACAGATCACACTATACTAGTACATCAAGCACTCTTGTTCACTACAAATTTTTTCGTGAGATATATGTTTCTGGAACAAAATAATTTAAGTACTTTTTGAGTATGCCGATTTAGAAATTTATTTTCTCATTATGGTGGATCCATCAAAACTAATCATATATTTCACCTGGTGTAAGGCGTCATTTGTACAATTATTTCATTAGATTAATTCGTAGAAAGCTCCAGAATATATCTTTCAGTATGAACTCTGGTTGGTAATCTAAAATATGTGAAAATATTTTGCTCGCAATAATACAACTAATACTCAATAATACAGTGAGCGTCAAATGTATGGAATAATGGATTCATTTTCTCCTTTCAGGAAGCGAAAAATGGTTTCAAAGGTCAAATTAATTTATTTTTTAAGGAATATTTTCTCGAAATTTTTATTGTTCTACTATTTCTCGTTACCAAGCAGTGACGTCATCGATATTTTTTTAAATTGCAAGCCCTTATTTTTTTCTTGCTATAGATCATGAAATTCTGAATTCAATAAGGCACATGTAACGTTATTTGAGTCAATAATTCTCGAGATATTTATCTTTCACATTTCAAAAACATTTGAAAATTTAAACTGAAGTCTTCACCAAATAAACGCATTCTTATTGCAAACACGTTATTTGAAGGTGTCATAACATAAATTATCAAAGTTGATGACCATTCACTTCTTGATAGTACGCAAATCGAGCAAACATTTTGGAGTTTCAGGTTGTATTGCTCTTATTTCTCATATTTCGTAAGGCACGTAAGGACTAGGAGAACACAAAAGACATCCAGATGGTCTAAAATATTTTTTGTGAGATTCAGTAACAATACTAGTATCGTTTCTATAATTAAGAAAATGTTTATTTGATGGTGACTAAAAATTTTCACATGTTCTACAAATTTTAAATAACATTTATAACTCGAGAATTATTGACCCAAATGGCGTTACATGTATATTATTGAATTTAGTATGTTATGATCTATCTATTCCAACAAAAAACAGGGGTTTGCAACTTAAAATAAAAAATAATATTAATATTAATAAATTACTTCAGTAATTGGTAACGGGAAATGGTAGGAAGGTAGGAAAGAAAATATTCCTTAAAAAATAAATTAAAATATTATTATTAATATACAATTCTCTTTTCATAATTTGATAGTTCATACGAATAAAACATTCATTCTGTATTATGAACCTTAACTGAAGAAATAATATTTGATACACAAATGTAGATCAATATTTCAGCATTTTTTTTTGCTAGCAACATTATGAAAATATTGTATACAGGAACATGTCTCACTACTTGGGGAAGTAAAAGGTAATATTAACATCGGTGGTCAACGAGCACAATTTCTGTTGATGATTCCATTATGTTGTTCTTTACTATTGCCTTCATAAACTACATCCTTAAAATGATCCAATTCTAAATCTTCTGAAACATTATCCCCAATATTCATACAGAAATTATTCAATATGCAACAAGTTGATATTATTTTGGGTATCAGAACACTCTTGTATATACTCACAAATTCAAGATTCAGAACCTTGTTCTCCAACACAAAATATTATCAAAGTACGAATTATTAACAAACTAGAACAGAAATATATTTGACATGTTATAGGTAGATAAGATGACATGCATGAACAGTGACCTCAGATAGAACACAGACAGATAGAATTCGCATTCTATGAGAACATAGAAGTACGATGTATTATTGAAATTTGGAAAAATCATATCTCCGAAAGTATTAGCTTGTTAGAGTTGAAATGAATTTGTATGTTGGAATTGCATCTTAAAAGAAAAGAATTCGAAATTTGTGAGGCAAAGAAAAATTTTGTTTTTCGTTACACCGAAACCATCTGGCCGATTTTCTGGAATAACGAACTTAACCGAGATATTTATGTCCCAAACCCACTCTGAAAATTTCAACTGTCTAGCTGATCCCGATCGAGAGTTATCGTGTTAACGGCCGGACCGGACGGACATGCAGAATGGATTTTGACCACGGCATCTTGATCGGTGGGTCGAACCAAATCGTTCAAGACCATTTTTATCCAAAAATTCGAAAATTACAGACATTTGAGCGAAATGATAAGCACGCCGATCCGAGGAACAAAAGCCCCAATAAATAAATCCATTATTACATACTTTTGATGCTCACGGTCAATCCTCAATGAGCGAGTCAAGCCTAATTGACTTATAAGCCGCTCAATAAACGTTCCACTTTCCCCTATTCAAGTTATGAACCCTAAATATGAAAACTAATTATTTTATTTTATAATTGAATCTGACTAAATTCACACGATAAGAGATTCCGAGATTATTAGATATTTGTACTAAATGTCATGAGATATTTTGTGTAATATTCTTGTATGAACAGAATTCCATTGTGGCGAAAAAGTCTTCTCTCGATTCGATTGCGTAATTTTCATGAAAACACTTGATCCTCTCGCTATATTCTTTCCCGGAAAACGTTTAACCCAACTTATCCAATTGTTCTGTTCATTGTTTACTTCGCGTAACGGTGAGAAATTTGCTGCATTCTTCAATGGAATGACGTGTTTTACATTCCGTAGATACTGGAAAGAACCACAGTTAGCCAATATTCCTATTTTTGGGGCCTTGGCATCTCACGTAATATTTTTTTCGTGTCGCAAGTATAAGATATAAATTTAAAAGAAATAAATTATAAAAGCACAATGTTACATGGCGTCAGAAGCTTCAGCGCGCTTGATCATTAAATGCTCAATAGATTTCACAAATTTTTATCACCGTACACATTGCTGAAATTTATGGTGAACAGAAATACCTAATATTTTTTTTAAAAAGCGAAAAAGTTGCTCCACTAAAATTTTGGATGCTGGATTTTGGAGCTGAGAACACTGAATTTCATAACTTTTGTATAGAAAAAAAGGGGAATTTAACGTTACCTAATTGAAAATAAATTTTTGCGTTTTCAATGGTTTTTCTTTATTTCTAACCTAATATATCTTATTCTCAAATGTCAGGAAGACGAAAATCTAGCAAGACTCAGATCACATCGAGTGAATGATCAATTTCTTGGAAACACACCAAATATTGGTTACTGCTTTATTTAATAAATACAGGCTGGTCCACAAGTAACTGTAATACTCTAACAGTGAATAGATGGTACCCAGGAGAGCCAGAAAACTACAATTAAATATGGGCTAAGGCCCTTCATTTCTGAGATAGAAGGTGATTTATCGATTTGTGCAAAACTTTTTGGTTAGCTATAACAACCGAACCATTCAACGAATTATTTACAAATTTTGCATTTATTGTAATTTCAGGCCAACAAACTTTGCATATTAACCATACCAAAAAAGTGCAGACCCATCAGGACTCAGATATTTTAATTTTTGCATTACGGTCTAATGAAACACCCTGTACATGAAATATCAATTAGTCGTTAATATCACCTGTATGGATTATTATTCGTTTGGGGCTGCTTGAAGCAGAAAGTCTATGCGGATGAAATATGCAGCATAGAACTGATTGCAAGAAAATGTATTGAGGAGAGGGATCTTTCAAAACAAAATCTAAGCCAATTTGTTCATGAGAATATTCAAATGTTTTTTAAAATTTTTTGCATATTTTGGATTTTTAAATAGTTTGATATCATTTTCTGAAACTAAATTGTATTCTGTTATCAGAGCATCCCATCATTTGATTTTCCATTCAGTGGATATTCAATTGATGGGAGGGTGAAGATGCATATCGTGATTTTGAATTGAAAAAAATTAACCTCTTTAATTTCTCTTGGTTGATTAATTCAATTTCTGGAGGATCTCATCACAATATTCGGGACAGAAACATACAGCGTTAATTACTCTTTAAGAAAAAAAATTAACGGTTTGTGTGCCGTTCTAATGAAAACCCCTATTCGAAGGAAAATCTATGGAGAAACAGACAATATTAACGACTAATTGATATATATATATATATATATATATATTCTTTTGACTGAGAGCTGTATATGTGTTAGCAGAGGTTGGTGTAACGGGGTACCATACAATTCGACGTATGATACAAGAGCTTAGGGAAAAACCTCAGCAAAAAACCCTTTCTCCCCGTGAGTGTGGTGATTTGTAACTATTGTTCACAAAATTTGCTGAAATTTAAAAATATTGATGGGGATATATTTCTTCAATGTAGATTCCCTTGTCAAAAAACGGATAGGTTTCTCCAAACTCAACCTGAAAAATGAAAAGACAAGAGGAGGAAACGAACAAATTAAAAATAAAACATAACCTTTCAAAAGTCTCCTTTCACAAAAATACTTCTCTGTAGGCGAATGGGATCTCGTGGAGAAGAATCGCCTCCGCTAGTTTTCGAAGATATTCACTCTTGAAATCCCTTCAATATTTTAATTCAAAAATGAAAATGTTGCTCGTAAGGCCAGGAGGGTCTCTTTCAAAACCAGGTCTGACCGGTCCAAGTCCAAGCGATGATTATTCAGAACTTCAGATATTCGAAGCCCGCTACAGGGCCCTTAAGAAGGGCTATCATCTCCCATAGATATATATTTTACTTTATATTGTATAAAAGAATGAAAAAATGCGCCGGACAAATTACGACTTATGTCATGATAATCCATGAACATGCTGTTTCATTAGACCGTCAATCAAAAATCAAAATATCTGAGTCCTGGTCAGCACTTTCTTGGTATGGTTCACTTGCAGAATTTGTTGGCCTGGGACGACAATAACTGCCAAATTTGAAATTAATTCGTTGAGCGGTTAGACAGTTATAGCTAACCAAAAGTTCTGTTCAGAAACAAAGTCTAAGAACATATTTAATTGTTATTTTTTGGCTCCCCTGAGTAGCGTCTATTCACCATGAGACTATGTACAGTTACTCGTGGACCAGCCTGTATATAAGATTATGTATATCTACTTGTTCTAAATATTTTCGAAATCTTGGAAAATTAAACAAGTGGTCCTCTATTATATTAAAAATCTTGTTTTATTCTAGGCATGTATCTACTATTATGAGGTTGCTGAGATAACAGCATGTGTAGCAAAATTTCTGAACAAATGGCAGATCATATCGCTCAGAATCTATGATCCGAATACAATATGATCTGCCATTTGTTCAGAAATTTTGCTACCCATACTGTTATCTCAGCAACCGTTGAATCAATATCTTTTTGGCGCTCTTGTTCCTCGGAACAGAGTGCTTATCAATTTGCCCAAATGTCTGTAATTTTCGAATTTTTTGATGAATATGGTCTTAAACGATTTGATTCGACTCACTGATCAAGAATCCGTGGTCGAAATTTACTCTGTCCGGCCGGCCGGCCGTAGGCACCATAACTCTCGAACGGAATGAGCTAGACTGTTGAAATTTTCAGAATAGGTTTGGAACATGAATATCTCAGTTAAGTTCGTTATTGAGCAAAATCGGTCAGATGGTTTCAAAGTAACAAAAAAAATATTTTTTTTTATATTACAAATTTCAAAACACATTTTTTTCAAGATGTAATTTCACCATAAGAATCCATTGATATAATTTTTAACTCTAACAAGCTAATACTTTCGGAGATATGATTTTTCAAAATTTCAATAATAAATCGTACTCCTAGGTTTTCACAGAATGCCATAATTATTCTATCTATGAATTATTATAATATGATCTGTGTTGATACA
This sequence comes from Halyzia sedecimguttata, assembly GCA_937662695.2. NCBI lineage: Eukaryota > Metazoa > Arthropoda > Insecta > Coleoptera > Coccinellidae > Halyzia > Halyzia sedecimguttata. The sequence goes on along the minus strand of OW569415.2, from coordinate 36,720,882 downwards.
TGTCAACTTATTTTCCTGAGACTTGATATGTCAAATTCATTTCAGCAATCGAAGAATTATGAGAATTATAATATGATATCATACTTTTTGGTTGATATTTAATGCCCATGGTTGATCCATATGATGATGGGAATGGTAATGTTAAGTTAATAATATTGAGTTCAGAATATCTCCAGTAAGAACAAAACTGAAATATTGGCTAAAGTTTCAATAGATATAATATAATTTTCAGATTGGATTTATGGAAAGAATATATCGTTCATCATAGAATTGAGGAATGAATATCTCGGATGAGTTCGTTGTTGGCTAGAATTGGTCTATTGGATTTGGATTAATCATTTTCGGCACTCTTGTTGAATTCCAATTCTTTTATGATGTTTAAATTTAATTTCTACAATGATGAAGATCTATCATAAGAATTGATATAATTGATATAATTCCCAACTCTTACCAATACTTTCGAAGATATATGATTTGTCAAAGTTCAAACAAGAGCGCCAAAGCTCCTGTCCACAGGGCTTGAACCCATTTTTATTGGCAATATTGCTATTTGAAAACAGAATAGATCTACGCAAATATGCATGATTGCATCAATATTTTATTTACCAGACTATCCATCTTTCATAAGAAGGATGAATGATATTATGAGAGTATATATGATGAGACAGGGCGTTTAGTTCCTTCGATTCTACCGAGTACACCAACTTACTTTCATTTTTCTTTATTGAAAAACCACGAAATATTGATTTCAACATAGGCTGGCATATTTGAATAACAGTTTTGAATACCGATGAGTCATGACAAGCTAATCATCGAACAAAGCATTCTATGGTTAAATGGCTCAGCAGGTTTTATTGAAACTCTATCGAGGATAATTCAATCCTGCATAATAAAACTGCGATTAATCATGACATATTATAATAATCCACGAGAACAGATGTCAATAGATCCCATGCCATAAAAACGTCGTATATATTGTAAAGTTGTTTAATTTATATCCTTAGAGATTGTCTGAACTCCATTCCACGCACTAGAATCCTTAGATTCGAGGCTAATAGGTATCCTTGTTGGAAATATGTGTGAATTGAACTGTCCGAAGAGTACTAAACTCTGAAAACCGGAGAAATTTTCCTATAAGATATTGAATATTGTAGAATTACCACTCATCAATACCCAGTTTTTTGTATCGACTCGACTAATGCACGATAGTTAGTTCTTTTATTGCTCGAGAAGATGCAATTTCATCTGTTTTAGCCTCGGTTTTAGCAGCAGGTATGTGCTTCACGATATGAAACTTATGCATTGAAACCTTTGAATGTAATGTTCGATGGACGAATTTAGGTTGATGATAGGTTTATTCGTGTGCATGAGTGAATGAATCTGATTAACTGTTTTCATTATTCAAATTCACCAAAGTTTACGGCCTTGTTGACTTAGCTTACAGGACACGCAATAAAAACATATCCATAGAAAGAGCTCAGACAGGATTTTTCTATTACCGCCGATTACTGCTGATACCGTTGTTATAATCAATGTTTCATTTTCGGAGATACAGGGTGATAAAGTTATTCTTAAAGACTGACTACTTATTTATTTCTCTGAAACTGGTTGACATGAACAAATGTAATTTGGTGCAATTCGTTAAAATATTCGTATTTAACAGAAAGTTGACAGTAGCCACTTGCGTCGTTACTAGATGATTTATTAACGAAATGAAAAATACGCGTAAAGATGTTTTATTAAAAAACGAAAAAAAAAGCGAAAAAGGCATGAAAGTTCTTTTATTACAAATTGAACAAGGAATTAAAAACTGATTTTTAGTTTTAAATATCCCTGTGGCATGCCTTTTTTTTTTCATTCACAAAATTGAGATCATTACCCGTATGCACGCCAATGATGAACATGAAATTCTAACTTGCATGTCAAAAAACGCGTTATAATAACCTCTTAAAACTACCCAAATTTCATTTGCATATCTTGATAGATTTTCAGAGCAAGGAATGAATAGTCAGTTCTCAAGAAAAACTTTATCACCCAGTATCTCGGAAAATGAAATATTTCCAAAACTTGTATAGCAAATTAATTATTTCTGAAATGTGTGGCATTTATTCAGTAACAGCCTGTACCTATATGTATAGACAGGCTGATTCCAAATTAGACGTGAACCTTGGAGGAGGTGTTAGTATGGAACAGTTGCTGTCGTTTGAGCTATAATTATTGATAACCGAAAATCAACAGTTTCCGAGATATTTGAATTCTTGTGATTTTGAAAAGATTTCCCTCCGTAGTTCATTTTTGTCTATTTTTTCTGCGTTGACCAAATTTGATTATAATTTTGGATTATTTTTATCAGAAAAGAATATGATATGTGCGAAAAATGTAAAACTATGCCGTAGTAGATGTTGAAAAAGAATCAGTATGTTTGAAAGGGGATATAAGAAGTAAAGAAAGAAAAATAACGAATTAAACATTTTTTGATTGCAACTAAACTCGAAATTTCATGAGAAAATGTATGCATAAATTATGTTCGAAATTACCTCCACCATTCTTTATACAAGCACGTACCCTCTTTCTTATTTCTTCAGGTGATTCTTTTCTTATGAAATTTACTCTCGCTGCCTTTTGATTACACTTTCACTATTTTTTATGACGGACATTCAAAAGGTTGCTTATAAAAAATCTGCTGAAACGAAACTAGTGAATGCATACTAACGAAATAATTATTTTTAGAGAGTAAAGAAGGAATTAGGCAGGTTTTTGAAACAATTTTGGCAACACAAATTGTGGAATTGTGCTTCCCAACAACTCCGCACCAAGCGGGCCTTTTCTTTTATATTAATATTTCTGAATTTTATTAATTACAAAACGTTTGTGCACCAAAAATGATGAAAAATGATATAAGACTCAGCCAACTGAGACTTCCGGTTTGAGCGGAAATCGTCATTTTGAAACAGAAATGTCCATTATCTCGGAAACTTTTTCTGGGAAGCGCTTTAAGTAAACTTGTTTGAAATAACTTTTTAGATTTATTTGCCGAATTTCAGGACGGAAAACTATAAAAAATATTTTTTTTCGCTCATAACTGTTTTAAAGATTGAATAATTACCTAATGGATTTTTTTTCGGTGACTAGACAACAGTAGTGTCAGCACGAATATGCCTGTAATTAGTAAATCCGTTTGAAATTGGTTTTTCAACATTTGATCGAATTTTCCCCCAAAAGTCGTTCCATTCTGGTGCAAAGTTGCTCCTATTCGTACTTTCACCATTAACATTTTTAAATTTAACATTCAATTCACATCCGAGAATCCCAAGAATACAAATCTTGCCGCAAATTGCCAATTTGTAGCTAGATTTTCGATTGAAATAGAATTTTGCCATGAATATCCATTGTTCAATTTCAACGCCAGTTAATTATTTTCTATGGTCAAAGATTTGTGAAAATTCGAACAAATGTCAAAAATGTTCAAACAAAATTCTCTATGCTTTTCATGCTGACACCAATATTCTCTAATCACCAAAAAAAATCCGTTCGGTATTTATTGAATATTCAAAAGAGTAAGCAAGAAATGGAAACATATTTTTCACGGTTTTTCGACCTGAATTATTGCACAATCGTCTAAGTTGTATTTTCGAACAAGTTTACTTAGAGCGCTTCATACAAAAATTTCGAATTTTCTGAGATGGTTGATATTTTGTTTAAAAATGGTGATTTCCGCTCAAACCGGAAGTCACAGTTGGGCGAGTTTTATATCAACTTTTTGTAAAAAATAAAATTCAGAAATATTAATATAAAAGACAAGTTCCTCTTGTTGCGGATTTGCTGGGAAACACTGTAGAATTGAGAATTATTATTGAAATTTTGAAAAATCATATCTCCGAAAGTATTAGTTTGTTAGAGTTAAGAATGATACCAATGGATTATAATGATGAAACTACATCTAAAATATAATTGAATTTAAAATTCGTAATGTTGAAAAAATGTTTTTTGTTACTCCGAAACCACCTGGCTGATTTTGCCCAATAACGAACTTAACCGAGATATTAATCTCCCAAACCTACTCTGAAAATTTCAACTGTCTAGCTCATTCCGTTCGAGAGTTATCGTGTTACGGCCGGCCGGCCGACAAATCGATTTTGACCATGGATTCTTGATCAGTGAGTCGAACCAAATCGCTCGAGACCATTTTCAGCCAAAAATTCGAAAATTACAGGCATTTGGGCAAATTGATAAGCAAGGAGGAACAAGAGCGCCAAAAATAATAAGAATACAATTCGAGGCCATATTGCCAGAACGATCAGAAAACGTTGGTTCATGATTAATCATTAGCAATTTAGTTATTCGATCAATTAACTGCAGTTGGCCACAACTTTTGCCTTATATCAATTATAAACACGACCATTTCAAGAAAACTGAATTCATTACGAAAACGACCTGAAAAATTATCGACACGGCAAGACATCCCAAGGCTGAAGCAATAAAATTCATAGTATCAAAATGTAGATTGCCATATTGCTTCCAATTATGAGTCAGACATGCGGAAAAGCTACTGTCTTTGAGCAGCATGAATTGTCGAAACATCATACGGAACGCAGAAGTCGGTGATAAATATATTACGTCACAAAGAATGGTTGCATACAGGACGCGGTTTGATCTTAAGTGTACATATATTTCTAGATATGGAAGAGCGAAATTAGTTCTGCTCGAAAGAATTCTTACTCGACAGCGATGTTCATAAATTACTGATTCATTATTTGTGTGGAGATTGCGGAATCGAAGGAATAATATAAAGACGACTCATCAAATATTCATTGAGATTTTTATTTGCTAAGTGACTATTACTGACTGAACTTTCTTCTCTGTATAAAAGGTAAATATGGCAAATAACATTGAAGGAATTCAACATTCAACAAAATGATTCATCGCGAATGAGGGGACTTCAGTTAGTTAGAAATTGTAATTAATGATTTTTCTCTATTTCAGTATCGTAATGAGTTCATTACAGCAGTAAAAACAGTGCTGAAATGAGCACATTCTCGCATTGTTTCTAGTTATATTTTTCGTTTTGGGTAGTCAGCACTGACATTCGATCCTATATCAAATTTTAACACTCGTCAATTGACCTTATAATATCATCTGGATATAGTGAAATAATTGTTGACAGGAAAAGTTTGATTTCATTAAAAAATAAGGTACATACTAGAGATTTCCTACTTGTTCATTTTGAATCATGCATGCTTTTAGGAAACTGTTTCAGATCTGGCCTACGTTCGATGCAAATTCGAATTCCGTAATCTGTCAACTTTCGTAACAGTCACACCAACTGCCAAGATACAATACAAAAGTCACTAGGATGTATTATCCGAATTTTTCATTGAACTTCAGCAGTATTTTACAAAAATTACCCGAAATAGAGAAAATATCGTCTAATAGTTGCAGAAGGCAGTTCCAACACTAAAGCGTTCGAGGACTGGGTCCTTCGTCGCTGGTTTTCAAATTTCGCATTCGTGTTTGAATAGGAGCCCATTCTGCGACTTATATTAGAATATACTATTATGTGTGAGAAATATAGTGGTTATATTCGAAGTTCCTTGACACGCAATAGGCATTTATGGAGACTACGATATCGTCACTTTCGTTCCTTTCCATATCAGAAGCGCAAGTGGTAGCAGTCATTTAAACTGGAAGAAATGAATACCATTCCATTTGAGGTTCTTTTGAATGTCTCAGATAAGTGCATTAGTCGAGAGAAATGATCAAAAATAACTTTCCACAGCGTACCATGAACTATTATCTGCATGAATACTCATGAATCAGCGTACGACATGATAGGTACAGCATTTCGAACGAATTTTCGTCCTTTTCGAACGGAGAAAAGCACTCAAAACAATAATTTTGCAACTGAGTGACTGACTTACTGATCATCAAAAGCTCTAGGAATTCTAGGGTACTTCCCGAAGTAATAGAATACCTGGGCACAAACAAGAGAAGAATTAATAAATCTGTAACTTTCACCCTCCAACCCCTGCAACGAGAGTGCAGATCTGTCTATAAAACTTCCCGAACCTAGAAAGCTGAAATTTGGTTCGTAGGCTCGAATTAGAAAACAAACAACAGAAAAATTAAGAAATATGTAAATTTAACCCGTAAAGGGTTGTGCAAATCTTTGTATAAAACTAAGGTACATCCTGAAATCCTAGAAAGCTGCGATGTGGTACGTATTCTATGATAAGCATATACAAACAATGAGCTATATCTTTCTGTTCGAAAGTTATCGTGGCAATGATCCTCCAGCTAATGAACTCGATCAAGGCTGCTCGGCTATTTTTTCAATATCTCCAACAATATAGACCCAATTTTTTCAAATTTGATTTTGAAGGTTCTCGTATTCTGCGATATAGGACAGATAGTTTTTGAGATTCTGATTTTTTAAATGTATTTTTAAAAAATTTCTAATTATACGATACTCACAAAATGTTTGCAAAAATTTGCGCGTCGGCATTCTACACCTAATTACCAATTTAAAATAGGATTGCATATGTATTTTTTGAGTTATTGAGGAAATAATTAAAAAAATTCAGATGGGTATAGGTCCAAAAGCGTTTGGCCGATTATTTCTTTTAACGAACCTAATGATCGCATCCGGCTGCACAACCTGCCATGAATTGCAGGCTGTCTGTTCACGGTCGAAAGTTATCGTGGTAACGGTCACCCATCCAGATACTGAACTGGCCAAACGCTGCTCGGTTTCCAGTATTTTTTCCAGCTATATGCATCCGATCGTGTTCAATTTTTAATTTGGATGTAGAAGGCTTTCGCAAAATTACAGTGAAATTGGACGGATAGTTTCTGAGATACAGAATATTTTTCAATAATATTCCGCAAAATTTCGCATAAGTCTTTGTATCGGCAATCTACAACTAGTTACCAAGTTTCAATTAGATGTGTTCCGCATTGTTTGAAAGCAAAATTTCATCTCCGAAGCCGTTGGGTCGTGGCATTTGATTTTAACATGACCTATTGAACTATAAACACCATATATTTTATAGTTTATTGGTTAAACTGTTGTTCATGCCCATATGTATTTATTGGACAAATAGGCAGAGCTTTCGGAAATAGGATCGAAGAATACCAGAATTAATTTGTCAAGAAAAATCAGAATTCTACCTATGCCAACCATCTGTTAGAAACGGGACATGAATTTGACACTAATTTCGAAGTTCTCCACGTTCTAGAAGTCCTTGAAATAAATAGGCACAATAAAAAGCTCATTTTGCTAAATGATCAAACAGACCTAAACCGATCTCCCGTACTTAACCTTTTTCAATAAAAATCTGGAATTCCCACAAAAATGGTCCAAACCTCATGAATCTTTTTCCTGTATATTTTGTATTTAAGGAAAACGATGTTGTAGAATAAGTTAGTTACCATACTCACCTGAAGAAGTCAAGATGTAATTTACGAAACAATTGTTGTGAAAATAAACAGATTTCAGCGGTAATAAAGTGTTAAAGTGTACTTTAATCGTTCATCATTGTAAATGGCTATTTACTTGAACGCAACTACTGAAGATGAATCCTTTCCATCTCTAATATTTATTTCATAATTTCAACAAGCATTGCCCGAGTCATGAAAATAATTGCTACAGTGGTCTTCCCGAAATGGACTGCTGCCAAGATCTTGCCTCGATTTTATCAGATAATATTAAATGCTTTCAAAGTATATCATTTCAGCCTTCCGTTCAACTCTCAGAATTCCATCACGTTTCTTTTACTGCTTACACTATGAGAACCGTAATATAGGTAGTTTGCTATGATACCAACACAGGAACGCCTTGTGTATTTTCTAAATTTGTTGGGTATATTGACCCTCAACGGTCAATTGTGGGATATGGAAATTTTATTTGGCACAATGAGCTTTTCGCACGTTGGTTTTCATTGCTGTATTTTATTCGAATTAATAATGTATTAGTTGAACTTATAAATGAATTTAATTCTTAGAATCATCTTGGCTAAGATAACTGTCCTTTTTCTATTTGCCCGAATTTTGTGCAGAATTATATTTGTTTTAAATTTCAGAGGGAGTGGCAATACTTATTTCGCTTTACTATCACCAAAGTGAATTGTAGCCAACATCAAATATGACCTTGAAATACACTCCTTAGTATTGATTGGTTCTCAATAAATATTTTCTTTATTTCCTGCAACAATAATTCGGGTTCAGCATGGCGACACAAATATACAAAAATTATTTTGATTTCTCTCATTATTTTTGTTCGTGTTCAAATATTTCGTTAATTTTTTCAATCGTTAATGACGAAATGAAATTTTTGCCAATGAATCATTTTAATTGGTTTGTGAAAATTTTACGATATTTCCATACTCTTGAACACATTTGGACAAGTTAGACTCAATACTCAATAAAAAGTGATACCAAAAGTTATGTGAATCGATGAGAAAAATAATGTAACATGAATATTCAATCATTGAAGTGATATTAAGGATGTGAAAGGCAAACATTATTGATGTATAATCCGTTGAGTGAATAGTTATAGGATATATGAATTGGTGTATCCTTGCTATATATGGTGAAATGTCAATCTAGCTGGTTCAAAATATGAAGTGAAGATCTTTTCATTCAAAAATGAAATTTATTGAGTACCATGTATTATATAGAGGGTGAAGCAAAATTTCTGGATTTTTTTGTTGATTTACTTTTCTACATTAAATTTATTCTTTCTGGGTTTTCTCTCCCAAACTCTGAAAAATATCTATAAAATAAAAAATTTATTATTTTGTGATTTGCTTCTGCGTAAAAAACTAAGATTTGTCAGAAGCAATCAATCAATTCTGAAGATTTTCGTTAAGTGTCTGACAAAGGAGTCTGATATAGACTCCGAAACGTTACGATATAATTGTTTCATCGTTGATGTTGTTTCGTTATTGATTGTTAGGCAACATTGTTCGATTGATTGCTTCTGACAAATCTGTGTTTTTTACGCAAAAGCAAATCACGCAATGATAATGTTTTATTCTATAGATATTTTTCAGAGTTTGGGAGAGAAAACCCAGAAAAAACCATTTAACAATGAATATAGCTCCCACAGTATCCTTTAATGATTACTTACTTTTCTACGCTCACAAAGGTGGAGAAAATCTGCAGTGTTTATGTACAGGTTGAACTTATATTAACAAAGATAGAGAATGTCCAAAATTATCCTACTTCGGTCCTGATTCTTTGAATTTAAAGTAAATGAAGGAGATCGAAAAGGGTGGTATAACATCAAACTTCGAAATCTGTCAGTTGAGTGTTTCAAGATTTATTGAACTTTGACATTTCACTCAATATCCTAAAATGACTTCAGTATAAGATTTTTTCATTAGTAGCATTCCTTCCGAGGCACCCTGTATATTAATGAAATAATTTATTGATGATAATCAATTCTAGGGTAGGTACATGGATTCCCTAAAATGTTCGAAATATCTATCGTGGATTTTTTCGGCCAAAATTTTTACATTTGCAAATCTAATATCGATACCGATTTTTGTGTCAATACATTATTGCGTTGTCAAGAAATATACAGTCTGAAATGGTCTTAAACGTTTTGGTTCGACCCACTGATCAAGAATCCGTGGTCTAAATCGATTCTGTCCGGCCGGACGTAACCACGCGATAACTCTAACGGAATGAGCTAGACAGATGTAATTTTCAGATTAGGTTTCAATTTTTTTTAAGATGCACTTCCATCATAGGAATCCATTGATATAATTCAAAATTTAATTTCAATAATTATTCTGAATTCTATGAATTCATAGAATACTCTAATTATAATTTGTTTAAATGTATATCTAAAGCCAAAATGAGGTTAGTCATAGACCTAAGTTTTGAATTTAATTAGGAAAATTCTTGAAAATTGATGCACAGGAGCCAAATTGAACAGATGCACGCAGTGTTCCCAAGCGGTCGCCCATGCAAATACTAACCGTGCCCGATGCTGCTTGGTTTCAGTGTTCGGAGAATATTTAGCATATTCAGTATCGTATGGCCGCGAACAATATTTCTTCCTCTGACTCTGCAATTATATTTATGATGCAGTTCTATTTATGCAAGGTTGCGAAAAGTTCCTATTACATCCGAAAATGTCAAACACAAATTAAAATTAATTTCTAGGACATGTACATCTTAAGATTCTGAAGAGCTTTAATGATGTGGTTTTGGCAGTCCTCTGCATATTTACATTAAAGAAACTGTTTTTGGTTTAATTAATTTATTCCATGTTAGAGACTCGCACTGTTACTTTTTGGCGTGACTAGAAAATTTCTTTCCTAGCCCCGGGATTGAACTCGGCACCTCCGGCTCCTGAGCCAGACGCTCTAACTAATGAGCTAATCGCGCTGAAATTTTGAAATGAATTCATTCATTACAGATCTTGAGTCTTTCAGTCCGGTAGGTTCATTTGAAGGGGTGGAAATTTTCATTATAATATGTAATAATCGGACAAATCTATTTTTTAAAATTTTAGGCATACTTCGGATAGCTATCAAATAGCTTTTTCAATTTTTTGGTTTGAAAATGGAATCATTTCTTATGTTCGAGCGAAAACGCATTCTGTATGAATGATATCGGAATTTATCAAATATTAATGGGTTTCCGGCTATTTTTAAGAGACAGTACCTATATATCCTAAGACTTGAGTTCATATAAGTTTTAGAAAAATACAAGTTTTGCTCTTATCAACTGTTAAATAGTTGTGATTCTACTTATATTTATTAACCTTGAATTTCAAAAAATCAGCATATTATTCAGCTACCCCTTTGGAAATGCAATTTTGTCTAATTATATATTTCTTTCTTTCAAGATGTTAATCTGCAAGGAGTTCATATTTTCATCTGCGGTCCGAGCTGGACAAGCATATGTAAGTATTCATTTTACATACTGTTGAATCATAATTTTAATGTTATCTTTTTAATTGAAATTAAATCAAATCAGATATTTATTTATTCCCTTCAGATATAAAGGAATATGGGACATGTCAACAGAAAATATACAAATACATCTATGGCAAAAATACATCAAAATGCACTTTAGCATGATAAAAAAACAATCAAATATGGAGAAAATAAACACATATTTATTTAGTGGATCAAAAAAAATTGGAATCATTCAAGAATTCCTTAACACTATAGTATGCTCTTGAATACTGCACATTTTTTAGTTTTTTCTTGAATACCGGGTGCTCGTATGATCATATCTGCAGTGGTACATTATTAATAAGCTATTTTGAGGTTGTGTGCATAGGGAAATACAGAAGACATTTTTAATGATCACACTTCTATCAGTTAGAAATGAATAGATACAATCAAGGAAACGCCTACGAAGCCTAAGCTAAAAAGTTTGCTGATAATGAATTAAAAATGAGGGAATCAAACGCACGAGATATATCGAAGGATAGACCGGCGGCACAAAATCCATTATCGAGACATTTATAGACTATGTATATATATATGTAGACTGCAGCAGTTTGCGTTGAATGCCACCTCCGAAATCCATGTTGATTGTGTTTTAGTATTTTATGCTTGTTGATATAACTATACGACCGTAAATAATTCACTTAATCGCCTTAGAAACAAGCACTGACGTGAACTCAGGAGCTTTTTCGCGTATGTTCTAGTGTCCATTCTCCTGTATTGGACACTCTTAATCGAATTCACCATGGTGAATTCCATTGTCCGTTCTCCTGTATTGGACTCTCTTAATCGAATTTACCATTCGTCAATTCGATTAAGGGTGTCCAATACAGGAGAATGGACAATAGAACATACGCGCAAAAGCTCCTGACTTCACGGCAGTACTTGAACCAATTTTTTAATTTTCTAGGGGTACGGTTCTCACAAAATTTTACATATGTACATCTTTATGTCGTTATTCTACAACTAGTTTGCAAGCTTCAATTCGATCGGGTATATTTTTTGAGTCATCGAGGAAATAATATTCCAGATGGGTATAACTCCGAAACCGTTGGGCCGATTATGGCCAACGGAGAACTTAACTCTTCCATTTAGATGCGCACCATACCCTGTAAATTGCAAGTCCCTATCTCCTTTCGTTCGGGAGTTATCGAGGCAACAGTCGCCCATCCAGCTACTGAACTCACACAAGGCTGCTCAGATCTCTAACAATATAGATCCGATCATGTTCAAACTTGGAACTTGGTAGTAGAGATAGGTTCTGAAGGCTCTCGCAAAATTTCAGCCATGTTGGATGAATAGTTTCAGATATATAGATCTTTGATCTATGATTTTTAAAAAAAAATCTAGTTATACGATCCTCACAAAATGTCGCAAGAATTTTTCGCATTGGCATTCTTCAACTAATAACCATATTTAAATTGGATCGGTTTCGTATTTATCGAGTTGTTGAGGAAATAACAACCAAATTTCCGATGGGACTCCAGAACCGTTTGGCCGATTATGCTTATAAACAAACTCAAATGTCGTATTCAGATGCACAACCTAACCTGTAAATTTCAATTCGCTATCTCCTTCCGTTGATTCTGTCTGGCCGGCCGTTGCCACGATAACTTGAGAACGGAAAGAGCTAGCGACCTGAAATTTTCAGGGTGTTTGGTGCATTCCAATACGACGGACAAGTTCGTTAATGAGCATAATCGGCCCAATGGTTTCCGAGTAATAATTTTGTTTTCAACCAATACTAATCCGATCGAATTGACACTTGGCTAGTAGTTGTATAATACTGTGCGTCAATTCTCAAGAATTTTCGTAATTAAATTCGAAACGTAGGTCTATGCCTCATCTCATGTTGGATGTATATACATCAGGAAATTATAGTCAGAGTATTCTATGAAAACATTATATAGAATTGAGAATAATTATTTAAATTTTGAAAAATCATATCTCCGAAAGTATTAGTTCATTAGAGTTGAAAATGACATCAATGGATTCTTATGATGAAACTGCATCAATAAAAATTGAATGTAAAATTTGTAATTTAAAAAAAAAAATTCTTTTCGTTACTCCGAAACCACCTGGCTGATTTCACCCAGTAAGGAACTTAGCCGAGATATTCGTCTCCTTAACCTACTCTGAAGGTACTGAAAATTTTAACTGTCTAGCTCATTCCGTTCGAGAGTTATCGTGTTAGCGGCCGGCCAGACAGGAACGATTTTGGATGGATTATTATTGATCAGTGAGGCATGCCAAATCGGTTAAGACCATTTTCAGCCAAAAATTCCAAAATTACAGACATTTGGGCAAATTGATAAGCACTCTGTTCCGAGGAACAAGAATGCCAAAAGCACTGAACGGGAAGTTAGTACTCTTTGGCGTTCTTGTTCACGTTGGCTAATTTGAATTGAATGATGACTCCTCCAAGCACAGTGGATAAAGCGAGCCGGAGATCTAGTCCATTCACTGTCGGGTCAAAAAGCTCATCATTCAATTCATATTAGACAACGCGAACAAGCGCACTAAAGAGTACTGACTTCACGTCAGTACTTTTTTATATTTGTTCTTTGACAATTCTATCTATTGATACTGTCTGGCTATTAGTTTTACCGTAGGTCGAAATCAAGAAAAAAGATTGCGGTTAGGGGATCCCCGTTAGGAACTCCATTGCTTACGTCTATTCTTCAAATCCGAAAAAGGTAACAAGATGCCCGAAATGGGTAACAAGAAATTCGAAAAATGGCCCAAGGACCACGTTATGGACACTACACCCTCGGACACTACGCTATTTCCTCGAAACTGGCGTGCACACTCACATAATTGACATGAGCTGCTATGCTGTTTATATTGCCTCGCGTTCCTCCCCAGGTTCTCAACTTTCAGACAAATTTTGAAAAAAAAATTAAAATCCAACCCATCGCTCGCCCATTTATTCAATTGCCACCTTATATACACGTCCATATTCAAATGAGTTGCCCTTGTATATATGCTAGTGATCGCAATAATCAGATACAATACGTGTAGGAATTGAAGTCGAATGTATACCAGATGTGATTTCCCACGTAGGAAAACAATTGAAATAATTTGCTCAGTTCTAAATTATTACATTTTTTTAAAGCCTCCTAGTGGTCTGTTCTCAGTGAAATTTTGTAAACCCCAAGAAATCAATAATGGTCATGGGAATGCCAAAATTAATCTCAATCCGATTTTTGGTTTCTGATTTTCATGCGAAATATTCCGCAAATAGTTGAACATTTTTTGAATGCGTTTGCGTCGGCATTTTGCATCTCAGTTTCAATTCAATCAAATATAGTTTATAGACATCAAATCAACACAAAACTTCGCACGCCTATAAACAGGGCCGTAGCTAAGAGCTATTCCGAGGGGGGGGAGAAACGTCTTTTGGCGCCCCTAATTTGAAAAAATAGACAAAAATCGAAAAACACACATATAGATAAAGTGTACATATATTGATAAATACTACATAGTTTTTTAATAAAGAATGAATTATAAATTAATGTAACTATGAATGAAATTATTTTACAAAGAACACCGCGTTCTGAATTTGTGTTTTTGAGTGAAAAAAATTGTTTGCATCTCTCAAAAGATCCAGGGCCAAAAAAGAATTGTATTTGACAAAAATAAATATAAATATCAAGCTTTCGAGATGATAAGAATAATCTGAAGATTTTATAAATATTAAAAAGGCAATTTTCGAAAAATGATATAACAATAATTTCATGTGACCCTGCTATCTAGAGTGGAATGTTCCAACAATTCTTCGAAAATATCTGCTATTTGGAATATTGAATGAGTTTTTTGTAATTCCTGAATTTAAGCAATATTTTTGTACTCATCACCCTGAAAATTTTTGTAGTATGCATATAGAAAATTAAATCTTCGATGTCACTCAATCGAATATTTTACCGAAATATCACGAAAAAAAAATGTTATGTTTTATAGACACTGAAAATCAACCTGTCAGTGCAGTTGTTAAATGAGGATTCACAAGGTGCTACTTCCCTTGAAAACTCAGCAATGGCCAAAACTTATTCTTTTCAATCTATTCGAAAATACAGTCCTCTTTTTAGCGCGCATGTTCTGGGTAACATCACACGTTATCATTTTGCCCAAATGTCGGTAATTTTCGAAAATTGTCGCAAACCATTTGGTTCAACCCTCTAATGAAGAATTCGAGGTCAAATTTGATTCTGTCCGACCGGAAACCCGTGCCACGATAACTTGAGAACGGAAAGAGATAGCGCCTTGAAATTTTCAGGGTAGGTTGTGCATCTTAATGCTAGTTTGTTCATAGGTATACCCATCTGAATTTTGGTTGTTATTTCCTCAATAACTCGAAAAATACAAAACCGATCCAATTCAAACGTGGTTATTAGCACTAGAATTTAAAAAAAAATCATTGAAAAAAATTCTATATTCCCTAAACTATCCATTCGATATCGCCGAAATTTTGCGAGAGCCTTCAGAACTTAACTCTACTGCCAAGTTCCAAGTTTGAACACGATCAGATAGATATTGTTGGATATTCGATCAGCCTTGTGTGAGTTCAGTAGATGGGTGGCTGACTGTTGCCTCGATAACTTTGGAACGAAAGGAGATAGGCACTTGCAATTTTCATGGTAGGTTGCGCATCCGAATGGGGGGTTAAGTTCGTTTTTGGGCATAATCGGCACAATGGTTTCGGAGATATAACCACCTGGAATATTATTTCACGATAACTCAAAAAATATAGACCTGATCGAATTGAAGCTTGGACTAGTTGCGGAATATCGATATAAAGACTTGTGTAAAATTTAGTGAGAACCGTAGAAATTAAAAAAAACAAATTGGTTCTTAATCGGTTAATTCGATTACGGAGAATGGTCAATAGAACATGCGCCAAAAGCTCCTCACTTTGCGTCAGTGCTTGATCATCTCGCCCTTAGCCATGTATTCATGACAGTTGCGCCTTTTTCCGTTTCAATTTTTCTTTTCTGGGCTGTCCTGCTGAATTCCGCTCCAGACGGTTTGTTATTTTGGCAAGGATCCATATCGATATTCGGTTTTCGATTTTAAATTTCAAACGTGTGTCATATCGTTACGAATGCAGTTGATTTATGACAGCCTACCACTTGACAACTGACTACTGAGTTTTCCAGGTGGTTCCCAGAATTTAAGACTCTGTAGTTCTCAAAATAAGGGAGATAAACTAACATATACTCCATTCACTTTAATAAAGTCTCCCGGTTGGCCATGAAATTTTGACACATTCCACCGTGTATATTTTGAAAATGTTAGGTTATGGTTATGCTCATTTTCCTGTCAGATAACTACGCAACGTTGTCCTCTCTACATAGAAGTCGTAGTTATTACGTATTTTTTCACAATGTGAATTTTCTTGGGCAAAATAATTAATTTGAGAAGATATTATGTGATTTCAACAATTCCAAAGATCGGGCGACTGTTGATGAAAATGTTTCATCTGTTGTTACTATGGAAGATATTTCACGTATATAAACTGGTAAAACTGGTTGGAAGATTCAGTTATGTTATTTTTTGCACGGAAATCAAGAATCACTTGTTGAAATTTTCAGGGTAGGTTGTGCATCTTAATGCTAGTTTGTTCATAGGTATACCCATCTGAAATTTGGTTGTTATTTCCTCAATAACTCGAAAAATACAAAACCGATCCAATTCAAACGTGGTTATTAGCACTAGAATTTAAAAAAAAATCATTGAAAAAAATTCTATATTCCCTAAACTATCCATTCGATATCGCTGAAATTTTGCGAGAGCCTTCAGAACTTAACTCTACTGCCAAGTTCCAAGTTTGAACACGATCAGATAGATATTGTTGGATATTCGATCAGCCTTGTGTGAGTTCAGTAGATGGGTGGCTGACTGTTGCCTCGATAACTTTGGAACGAAAGGAGATAGGCACTTGCAATTTTCATGGTAGGTTGCGCATCCGAATGGGGGGTTAAGTTCGTTTTTGGGCATAATCGGCACAATGGTTTCGGAGATATAACCACCTGGAATATTATTTCACGATAACTCAAAAAATATAGACCTGATCGAATTGAAGCTTGGACTAGTTGCGGAATATCGATATAAAGACTTGTGTAAAATTTAGTGAGAACCGTAGAAATTAAAAAAAACAAATTGGTTCTTAATCGGTTAATTCGATTACGGAGAATGGACAATAGAACATGCGCCAAAAGCTCCTCACTTTGCGTCAGTGCTTGATCATCTCGCCCTTAGCCATGTATTCATGACAGTTGCGCCTTTTTCCGTTTCAATTTTTCTTTTCTGGGCTGTCCTGCTGAATTCCGCTCCAGACGGTTTGTTATTTTGGCAAGGATCCATATCGATATTCGGTTTTCGATTTTAAATTTCAATCAATATTCATATTCACTATTCACGAATAATTTATGTAAGAAGAAGTAGGTTATGTTTCTTTCTATTGAACGATTTTTATGTATATTGTATTGCCGGGGAAGGCTGGGAATTCCCCACTCCTGCCATCTAGTCTCTAGCAGCAACAAAGCTTTCTACAATGCTGTCGGTCTAGTACAAATAAATTGAGTTGATAGTAGGGTAGGCAATCATTCGTTACAGTCACTGTACTTAATGTATAATAATAATCATCTTATGCAAGTAGTAGTTCAAAAAAAATCTGTTTTCATTATGTCATTTTGCTATAGTTTTTCAAATATCCGCGATCAATTTGGCGCCCTTTGAGATATGATCCGGGGGGGGAGGCTCCCCTCCCCCCCCCCCCGGTAGCGACGGCCCTGCCTATAAAGGTCATGATACTACAATATTATGCTAAATTTCAGATAGATCTACTCATCGGTTTCGGAAATATTCATAAAAAAAATTAATTTAAAATGCCCTTAACTTCGAAACCGCTTGGTGGATTTCGACCATCAACAAACTAACTGAGATATTTACGCTCTAAAACTACCCTACAAATTTCAACTCTCTAACTAATTTCTTTCGATAGTTAACTTGCTAACGGCTGGACGTACAGTATTAGATTTGACCCCAGATTATTCATCAGTAAGTCGAACTCAGTCGTTTGAGACCATTTTCGGCAAAGAATTCCGAAAATACAGACATCTGGGCAAAATGATAGGCAGGCTTTTCCCCGAACAGCGCGCCAAAAATATAGCAAATTACGAATTGAATTTGTGTAGTGGAATACGAATTTTCCGAGAAATAAGGTGAAAAATTCGTTCACTCTTGGTATACTCCTATTCGTTGAAAAGTGGGTATGACTGAAGTGCTCCTGGGTAATTCAACTTATAGATGGCAGTTAGAGTACAATCGTGAGGCGTGTTTGCCTCTTTCACCGTATGACTAATGTTCACGCTCGCTTCTTTTTCAACATGAACATGTGATGAATTGACTTGGGGCTGCAGTTCAAATGCTCTTGAAAACGTCGTTCTTGCATAAGAACAAAGTGAATGTCCCTATTTGGATTTCGTTACAAGTGTACAACAGCCGCGAAAATGAGAGAACGATTGAACGTTATGATTGAACGATATGATTGAACAGTAGCTTAAGTCATTATATGACAGATGACTATGACGGGAGCTAATTAACTTCTCTTAGAACAATTGCTGAGTGATAGGCGTATCAGATAATGCAAGATTTTTCGTGGAAGCGATTTTTTTAATGGCACGTAATTGGTTCCCTTCAACATTGAGAAATCTGGGAAATAAAGCGCAAGTTGTAAGCAATTTATTACAGTTGGTGCATTGTGCAGCACTTGAACGAGTAATGGTGATGGGAAGTTTACGAGAAGAATACGTGATTGAGGAATTCCTTTTTTGAATGAAATACTTCGTATTACCTATATCTAGAGATTGACTAACTCTTACACCTACTCTAGAGTGGGAATTATGTTTTCCATTAACCTTAGTGTACTTATCATGAAACTGATCACATACGATAAGGTCAAAATTGATTGAACTGTTCTCTTATACAGGGGTACGAGGTACCTGAAATTTTTTAATGTGGGCAATTATTGTCGTGAAGGTATAGCCTTTAAAATGTGGAGACACATTCCCACTTCTTTATTTTGACATCCTGTATATTTTCACCAATAAATTTGTATCGACTTTACTTGAAGCACCTATGTTTAGAGCAAAACGGAGTAATGTGGCACCACACTTAGTTTTTGAGTCTTTATTTAAAAAAAATACAGGGCTCAGAAACTGGAAAGGTAAATTATAGGGCAGCATATTCATTTGTAAGTACGTATCTTACTATGATGGAATAAATTAAACTCGCACAGGATAATCGAAAAGTGGGAAAGCCCTGTGGGCAACAGCTATGGCGCTCTTGTTCAAACTTTGGCAAATCATACCTACGAAATTATTGGTTTCTCAGAGTTGGGAATGATATCAATGGTATCTTATGATAGAGCTGCACCATAATAGAAATTAAATTCAAATAATAGTTTATTTATCTAAATGAGCAATCTGCAATGATTTAACCTCGTGGATGGGTTATAGCAACTTACACTCGGTGCATAGTTTTCACAACTCGAAATACCTTAGGAAAGTTCATCGAAATTTCTAGAGTAAGGCTGGAACAATCATAGCAGATTGCCCATTTATTCCTGATATTTGAATAGGTATAGGCTTACGAACAAATTATTTTAATAGGTTATTTCATTATTTTGAAAGATTGAATATGTATTTTATAATCTTCATTTTCTTTATTTGAAAACGTATCTCATTATAAGACAAAATATATTAATAAAATATGTATAATCCTCTTTTCATAATTTAATAGTTCATACCACACATTCATTCTGTATTATGAACCTTAACACAAGACAAAATATTTAATTCACAAGTATATCAACATTTTGATTTTTTTTGTAGGCCACATTATGAAAATACCGTATATAGGAACAAGTCTCACCACTTAAGGAAGTAAAAGGTAATATTAACCTCGGTGGTAAATGACCAGTAATTTCTTTTAATGAGTCCATTATGTTGTTCTTTCCTATTGCCTTCATAAACTACATCATTAAAATGATCCAATTCTATATCTTCTGAAACGTCATTTCCACTATTTATAGATAAGTTATTCAATATTCAACAAGTCAATATTATTTTTGGTATCAAAACAGACTTGTATATATTCAAGATTCGGAACCTTGTTTTCCAACACAAATTTTCAAAGAACAAATTATGATCAAATGAAAAATAAGGTTATGTAAATTCTACTTCGGCACTCAGCGCTGACTGCTGCGTTCGGAAACGGTGATCAAGAACGCGATTCTTTTTCCAGAACCTGAAAATATCTGATGGTGATCTACTCGATCCAGGTTTACACCATATACATGCAATAGATGGTGTATCATGTATATGGGTTACACTTTCCAAAAATCCCTAAGATGAAATGTATGAACACATATCACTCATATTTAAATATTCATATGAGTACAGCATTCTGTGATTTAATATTGAAATTTTGAAAAATCTCCGAAAGCATTATTTTGTTAGAGTTGAAAATAATATCAATGGATTCTTATGATGAAACTGCATCTTAAAAAGAATGCCGACGCGCAAATCTCTCAAAAGTTCGTGAGAATTGTACCACTAAAAAAACCATTATACAACCAATGTGAGGGGGCCGAATTACAAATATTGATAATATTTAAAAAACATACCGAAAATATTTATAAAATGCTCAATTTCATTATTACCTTTCAACTAATACAATATCCAAAGGCAAGAGCTAGAGCTCACTATTTTTCGATAATTTCTGAGTTAATCATTTTTGCCGGAAACGTATTTCGACTGTTTGGAATGACGAACGAACGCTAAATCTCCTATCGAATTTGTTGGGTAATAAATTCGTGCTAGGATCCCGATGCACCAAAAATATATTAGATGGTGCTATTCAAACATATTAATATCGAAGGGGGCCAATATATATATATACAGGGGCCACATTACCACCTTTTCCTCTAGTATTTTTCGTAATATTTAGGGTTTTTCAGTACTCTTGAAAGATGAACAGTGACACAAAATTTGTAAAATCTACAAAGTATTTTTTTTAGTGATGCGAACCTCACGAAAATTCGTAAAGATAGTGCGTCGGCATTCTACAAGTATTTCCCAAGTTTATATTGGATTGGATTTGAATATTTTGATTTATTAAGAAAATATCAACTAATTACCAATTTTATATTGGATCGGATCTGTATTTTTCAGTTACTGAGCAAATAACAATAAGTTGTCAGCTGGTCTCAAAAACCGTTAGGACGATTATGTCTATTCACGAACTCAACTGTCACATTTGGATAAGCAAACTACCCTGAAAATTGCAAGTCACTATCTCTTTCCATTCGAAAGATATCGTGGTAACAGTCACCCATCCAGATAATGAACTCGCCCAAGGCTGCTCAGTTTTTAGTATTTCTTCCATAAGTCCAACAATATAGATCCGATTGCGTTCAAATTTGGAACTTGGCAGGTTTTGAAGGCTCTCGCAATTTCAGTGATATCGGACTGATTGTTTCTGAGATAAAGAAAAACTTTAAAATAAAAAAAAATTCCAGTGATACGATTCTCACGAAATTTCGCTTCGCCTTTGTTTCAGCATTCTACAACTAGTTACTAAGTTCATTTCGATCAGATCTGTATTGTTTGATTTATTGGGAAAACAAGATTCCATCTCCGAAACCGTGTGACCGATTATGGCTATTACCGAACTTAACTAAACGCATTCAGATGCGGAATTTACCCTGATGTCGTTATCTCTTTCCGTTCGAAAGTTATCGTGGAAAAATCGAATTTGACCCCGAATTCTTCATCAATGAGTGGAACCTAATCGTTTGATAACTTTTTCGACGAAAAATTCGAAAATTACAGAAATTTGGCCTGGTTATACGATAACGTGTTTGATAAAAAATTTTGCAATTCGCAAATATGAGATATATGATGGTAATTCGAATTAAATTCAAAATGCTTTTCGAAAAGGAGTATTTGAATATAAAATGGAAATAGCTATTCTGCATTCCAAATACTTTTATTTTAAAAATATAACAACTCTGCATGCAAGCAATAAAAATGAAATTCAGCCGTAGAAGGAAGCTAATTGTTGAATGTAAATATTCATTTACAATCTCAATATGCCTGGATAATATATCTTTAATTCTTCAGGGCGATTTATAAACCAAGATTACAGAATGACATAAACATTCATTATTGCGCCAACAATATGAAGTATTCTTCAAGGCTTTCAGGCTCTTTTTCAGAAAACAGTAGTAACGTGAGACTAAAGATTACCTCAAATACATTCCTATCCCATTGTTTATAACTGCTTTAGTCACAGGCAGATTCAATTTAATATTCCATATCTATTCCAATATTATTATCCAAACAAAATTCATTTGGGCGGTTATGGATTTGATAACGCAGCTCAACTCAGTTTCTATTTGGTTTCAACTGTCCCTTTGTGATAATGAATGTCTCATTAATATGTACATTTAATAAATCATTCCAAGTGCGCAAACTTCCCCACGCATTTACGCGAAGTGGAGTTCGGATAAGTTTTTACGGGCGGAAAAGTCACTTTGCGCAAGTGTTAGGAAGAATGTTTTTCCTTCGAGTGTCTTATAATAACAAGAAGAAACCAAATTGAAATATAATAATTTATTCTGAAAATTTTGATTAATGATACAACTCAAACATTCAAAAATAAACGATAAATGGAAGAAAAGAACAAATATCAAATTATTTGTTCATAATATTCAAGAGGAAAGAACAATTATTTATATATCCATACATCAGAGAAAAGGGTATTAAGTCTAAAATATGAATTATCCGGTCTTTTGGCTCAACTAGATTAAAATTTCGCGCTCTATTCAGTGGTCTACTCTTAGGCAATTGGACATAAAATGACGAAAATAGAATATTAAAAGCAGTATTAATTCCACTGCGATTCTGGAGCAAAACAGTATTAACTTACTTTCACATGTATTAGATCCAACATGATACATAATATATCACCTAGGCCAAAACTACATTATGTCCAAAAAATATTAAGTCCATAATTACAACGCGACCCAAGAAAACAATGCATACCATCATTAGAGTGCGAAATACAAATATTAAGTCACAGTCATGAAATTATTCTGGAAACAAAAAAATATTAAGTCCATTTATTCTGTGGAAAAATGACCATTATTCATATACATGAATATTATCTGAATCTACTATAAATTATGAATATCTACAGGCTTCAAAACAAGCAAAATAATAATTAATTCTACTTGTTTTGCAGCTTGTACTGTACAATTATTGTATTTTTCTCCTGTAAATGCAATATTTTGTCACTTAATACTCTTTTGCTCTGGGGTATGATGAACTTTGCTATGGCGAAAAGGGCAAGTAATGTTCTGGTTCGTTGAAGGACAGTCGTTTGAAAGTTGATCATTCTCCGTAGGTTGATTATTTAAAGTAGAGTTATCTGTAGACCATCCGCCGTATTCACAAAGCATTCAATCTCCGTTAAGTCCTAACTGAGGTCCTCAGTTAAGGATAAATAAGAATCGCAACTTCAGTTAACGTATGTAAAGGTGGTTAAACAGGCCCGTTTCACGTTAATTGTCACGTTAACCGAGGTTGTGATTCTTATTTATCCTTAACTGAGGACCTCAGTTAGGACTTAACGGAGATTCAAACACTTAACAATGCTTTGTGAATACGGCGGCATATCTTTCTTTTGATTAGTTGACTCGTCGATGTAACTCTAGGCGACAGTGGTAGATTTTTGGCTTATCAGGCGCTCGACATTGGTTATTTTTCCCCAGAATTAGATAACATAGTAGCCGACGAACTTCTGAAACTACCAGTATACTGCGTAGGATTTTCTAATTCTAAATATGCTGCTATTTCCCTTGTCCTCGATGTGATCAATCATTATTTTCATCGCGCCTGCAAGCACCGGCCCACCACAAAATCGTAGCAACTTTGATGAGAAAGTAAATTTCATCAGGTGCATGTTCCATAAATCTAAAAACTTCACTTTTTTAAAATATTTTGGTTTTTTCGGATGGTACCCAACTTATTGCTTCTTTAAAATCGAAGTGAGTTTGAAATATTCACAAAAATTTAAGTTTCTCTTCACTTTAAGTACACTTTTCAACATCGAATATTTGCTCCATATAGTGTACTTGGCTGATATTTCTTCTTCAAATGCAAAAATTATGCTAACAATACATACTCCTCGAGGATTGTTGTCCCTTTACTTTGAGAACAGATTTCAACATTCTGATATTCTGCTTATACTTGACTTTAGATTTTGCAGGTAATAAACTCAAACTCGCTTCATTAGCCAACTGCAATGTGGAATGTGGATCACTACAATAACTGTTCATTTCAACAGTGTTTACAACGTTTGTGTAGGAGAGAAAATCTTGAGGTATTATACAATCTGAGAAAAATTCAAAATCCACAAGTCTTGTTGCTTGATAAAATTGTTCTTGAGAATTTATCATGCATATCTAATTGCTTTTGCTATTGCTTTAAAGCAATATCGAGGATAATAATTGAAAAGTGGAGTTTTATACACTGGCAAGAGTTTCACATTGCATAAAATAATGACCCGTTGCTGAAATATTCCTCATGAACATTTCCCCTAGCAACAACAATTTTGATCAGTTTGAAATTTCCGTGCCTCAAAATATTTTTTACGAACGATGCGGAAAAGTGTTACTTTGCCAACCCAAATGTGCGAAAAAGTACTACTTTGCGCACGCTCATACGAAAAATAATAGAAGTTGATTTTTTGACACAGACTAGTAGTATTTGCCAGATTCATCATGTCAAAATTAATTGAACAATATAATAATATTTAAATATCATACTCTCTAGTAGCATTGAGTATCAATATACGCGAGTATATTAATTCACAATGCTAGTAACTAAACTCCAAAAAAATGCTTTTAAGGATCACTGATAATATACCTGTTTCATTTCAATGAAAAAATATCCTCGGTAAATGTATCCAATACATTACATTACAATTCATAAACGTCTTTGTGGTTTGCCTTTTATTTGTAAAAAAATATTTGGATGAAAAGATTATTGAGATTGTGAATAATTGCTATTTATTATTTGCAAATGAAATTATTATTATTCATTATTGATTTTTATATAAGCTTCAACTTTTCTATTCATATCCATTCCTGAAAATTACTGAACTCCCCTCGTACTAACTTCCAACATTCATTATCTTCGAAAACCAACTAATCACGTCTCACAGCCAATCAGTTAAGCCGAATGTACATGATTGTGTATATCTTACGTCTGGTTGCTTCAGGAGTGCAATTAAAGGTGCTTTCTCAACAAAAACAATATTTGCAAGTCAAGTCGTGTGTAATCACGGTATAGCATAATTAATCTAACGAGGCAGTGATGAAACTAGACTTTCTCAGAAGCAGTACGGCACAGTTTTTTTTTACGTGAATATCAGATATTGAGAAAGGACTGTTTATACATTTAATATATTTAATCATAGGTATAATTGATATGTTTTAAGACTGAGCATACGGTGGGAAAAGTGACTTCATAGCATTTTATTTCAGAAACGCCCATGTTCAAAGGAAGATATTATGTGTATTAGGGAATATACAAGGTGTCAATGAAAAAACTACATTATACAGACTAGTTTGCGATAAAGGACCATATACCAATGAGAAAACTTCTTATGAGCGTAACTCCGAATCGCCTTCGCTTAGAAAATACAGGGTGTTGAAATTATTTTTTTTTTATTTATTTCGATTAATTTTCGATGAAAGCCTCCTACAAATTCATAGAATTACGATTTATTATTGAAATTTTGAAAAATCATATCTCCGAAAGTATTAGCTTTCTATAGTTGAAAATATTATCAGTGGATTCTTATAATGAAACTGCATTTAAAAAAAATCGGACAGAATCGATTGTGACTACGGATTCTCGATCACTGAGTCGAACCAAATCGTTTAAGATCAATTTCTGCTAAAAATTATAAAATTACTGACATTTGAGCAAATTGATAAGCACTCTGTTCTAAGGAACAAGAGCGCCAAAAATATTGTTTATTCTTAGGTAATCAAATTTGGCACCTTGGGCCCGTGAGAGAAAAAAAATCATATTTCATACACTATCCATCAGATTCCGCAGAAATTCCGCACAGCCCTTCAAGAAGTCATTTTACAATCAAGTACCGGATTTCAGCTCGATCGGCGTTGTATTTTAGCGATTATTATGAAAATAAAATTTCGAACTGGTATCTACTTCGGTGAAATATTGATCCATATATAACTCAAAAAATACAGATCCGATCAAATTGAATCTTAGTAATTAGTTATAGAATGCCGACGCGCAAATTATTCCAAAAGTTCGCGAGAATCGTACCACTAAAAAAATACCATAAGGATATTTTCACATGCATACGATACGGTCCCGTTCGGTTCGGTTCGTTTTCGGTTTTAACCGAAAACGAATGAAGTTTGTTAGATTTTAAAATGATATCAATAGCCTCTTACGATGAAACTGCATCTCAAAAAAATATAATTTGTAATGTAAAAAAAATATTTTTTTTTCTCTTACTCTGAAACCTTCAGGCTGATTTTGCCCAATAACGAAACTAACCGAGATATTTATCTTCCAAACCTACTCTGATAATTTCAACTGTCTAGCTCATTCCGTTCAAGAGTTATCGTGTTAACGGCCGGCTAGACCGACTGACGGACAGAATCGATTTTGACCACGGATTCTTGATCAGTGATTCGAACCAAATCGTTCAAGACCAGTTTTATCCAAGAATTCGAACATTACGGACATCAAGGCAAATTGATTTGTTCCGAGCAACAAGAGCGCCAAAATCTGATATAACGATTTCAAATATGAAAGTCTGAACTTATTTTACTGTTGTGGAAATGAATATGTAATTTGAACTAAACAGCTGCAAATTTTCGTAAAATATATACGTATGGAAACAAACATAGAGAATTGGTATAGTTTTAATGAAGAATAATTAACCTTTCTATGCAATTTGCTGTTTTTCATTACTACCTTTCACTTCGTTTTATGTGCTTCGAATCTTCATTTCTTAACGATGCTTGGTAACTTCTGCTTCGCCATATTTCAAAACGAATAAAAGTCATAAATCCATTTCAGCGTGAAATCAATTAGGTTGAAGTGACCAAGGATATTTCTTCGCCTCTGAGTAGCCTTTCAGTATCAGATGTCGCATTTAACGTCCTGAAATGAACTTGTCCAGTCGGCACATTGTCGTAGATAACAACCACAATTTCTTCTGATTAATCTTGCCTAGATTAACTCTGAAATATGAAGATTACACATCTATCTGGTTTCTAAAACACGTCGCATATCTAGTCGCTGAAAACCAGAGGTTACAAAACTCGATTGATCGAAGACATCCGCAATTCAAACGGCAGCTCGATATCAATCTCCTGGAATCGAGCTGCTTTTTTTAGAAATCGTAATCCATAAAATGATTGTGATATTTTAAAAATATGATGATTGAAATTAAGGACATGCATCGACATTTCTGAGGCAAAATAATTTTCCTTCAATTTCAATCCTATCCTCGCAATTCTTAAAAACCTTTGAAAATGGTAGTAAGTGAAAACAAAATATAGTGGGATGAAACCCATTGGACAAGGAAGAGAATATAACAAAAATTACACTTCTCTATGAAATATCTTTTGATTGGCTAAAATTATCCGTAGGTCACCCAGGTGTATAAGTTACCTCAAAATAGCAATACATAGGCATCTACGCATACAATTTAGAGAAGATTCTACAACTTTCTCAAAATATTGTAGATGTCTTATTAAATATTAACTTTATTAACTTGGCATTTTCTGAGAAAATTTACCATTGTAATGCATTTTTTTACACCATCAGAAAGTAAAGATTTGAAGGAACAGAGAGCCCACCGACTTTTTTAAAAGAACAGTTATTTTGACGTGAGAATTTTCGACTGAAAATTGGGCTGCTTTTTCAATATCAAGTCAAAATAAGGTGAAAAAATAAATATTTTAAATTAAAAAAAATTACAGTGTTTGGGTCAAAATGGTAAGTTTTAACCAAATTTCGCTAAAAAAAAACAATTTTTTGTGAAAGATGTAAATAAAAAACCAAAACCTTGGTTATTTCAATTTTGCACATCAATTTTGAGGTTATGTGAAAAAAAGGTTAGTAAGTTATAGATCTTTTTATTACCTACAACTCTGCCATTCAACTTTTTTTCCATGGAACTCGTAGTTTTTCCGGAAATCGAGATAAACTGTTTTTTACCTTTAAAAACTCACCCCCTTCCAGTTCTCGACCTCAAATCGCCCGTAAATTATTTTTCCTTCAATTTTTGTTATATTCTCTTACTTTTCCAATGGGTTTCATCCTACTATTATTTTTTTTTGTTTCAAAAATTGTCGACCCTGGTCTAGATGTTCGGAGCTTTTGCGCGAATGTTCTTTTGTCTATTCACGCCTCACACACCCTCACGAAGTACTGCAATCCTTCAAGCCGTCTTTTTTAAACCGAGTACTAGATATCAATTCGATAGGATTTGTATTTTTGTATGTATTAGGAAAATAAATAATTTTGGCTTGAAGGTTTGTGCGGAATTTCAGCGGAATCTGACCCATAGCTTCTGAATTATATCATTTTTGAAGAAAAACATTTTCTTATTTTTTTCCTAGTATATACCTAATACGAAATTCCGCCAAATTAGTGCGTCGGCGTTCTACCAATAATTCCCAAGTTTGAAGTAGATCAGATTTGTATTTTTTGAGTTATTGAGGAAATAACATCAAAATTTCAGATAGTTGTAACTCCGAAAATGTATTCTCGATAACTCAAAAAATACAGATCCGATCGAATTGAAACATGGTTACTAGTTATAAAATACCGACGCAAAGAAGTACGTGAAACTTCGTGAGGACCGTATAGTTACAAAATTTAAAAAAAAATATTTAAAAATATTATGTATCTTACGATAACTTGAGAACTGAAAAAGATAGCAATTTTCAGGGTAAGTTGCGCATTCAAATGCGACATTTAAGTTCGTCTGTAGGCATAATCGGCTTAACGGTTTTGGAGTTATACCCATCTGAAATTTTGTTGTTATTTCCTAAATAACTCTAAAAATACAAATCCGTTCCAATTCAAACATGATAATTAGTTGTAGAATACTGACCGAATCACTAGAAAATTTAAAAAAATCACTGAAACAATTCGGTATCTCAGAAACAAACCGTCCGATATTGCTGAAATTTTGCGAGAGCCTTCAAAGCCTAACTTTACTATCAAGATCCAAATTTGAATACGATTGAACATGCGCGATTGCATCTGACTTCACGTCACTTCTTTTCAAGAATTATTTTTCATCTAGTATTGATAATTGAAGATTATAGCAGTATATTCGAATTAAGCTCCTATGTTGTCGAGATAATTGAAAGATAAAATATTCATTGGACCGGTATAATGACTCGCCAAATTTAATAAATCACCTTCAGAACTGGAGCAAAGATAATGAAATAATTTATTCTGATTGTATCTGAAGAGTTTGAGCATTAAATGAGTGAATTAACTATAATGTGACTAGTTCGTTCGATTGCGCAGCTGGTATGATACTAAAAACTAGATATTATGCATACTAAACTGTTATCTAAAGCTTCACATCAATTTAAATTGGACTTCTCTATTGATGACATGCAACGAATGACATGCTTTTCCGGCTATTCTGATTTTCTGATCGGTTACGTATTCGGGAGATCCGTTCTAGAGCTGATAGTATGTACAAAAATAAAGGTAATTCTTTATGTAAACTTTTTTCCAATTATTTCCAAACGAACTTTTATGAATATGCTTAATAACTCGAAAACCATCGCAGATGGATATAGGCAATGCTTTTTATGATCGAGGAAAAAAGCTTCGTATCTGAAAAAATCGAGTTTTTGTGGATAGAAATTGCCTTGAATGGAAATTAAAATTTCGAACACCCTGTAGATGCTATATTATTTTGCAAACTTGCGATACAAAAAATAATGCTTCTGCTGTGCATCTCCCCAATTTTAGCGCTGTATCTACAAAGGTGATGACGGTAGATGTCTTCAAACGTGGCAATATAAATGTAAAAATATATTCGTGAAGTTGAAATAACTGAAGAACGGTTTGGGTTAAGTATAGGACATACCTACTGATGAAAGTTCATCTAAAATTTGCTGCTGGAGCTAAAGAAGCAATAAAAGAAATGTAGTCGTATTTGAAATAAAAAAGTATTGGTAAGAGTTGGGAATTATATCAATGATTCGTATGATAGAACTTCATCATACTAGAAATTAAATTCAAACATCATAAAAGAATTTTATTCATCACGTGTGCCAAAAATTATTAATCCAGAACCAATAGATCAATACTACTCAACAACAAACTCATTTGAGATATTCATTCCTCAATTCTATGATGATTCTATGAGATATTCTGAATTCAATATTATTAACTTACCATTACCATTCCCATCATCATATGGATTAACCATGGGCATTAAAATATAAAATATCACCCAAAAAAGTATGACATATTATAATTCCCATAATTCAACGATTGCTGAAATGAATTTGACATGTCATGTCTCAGGAAAATAAGTTAACATGTATCAACATAGATCATATTATCTATAATAATTCATAGATATTAGATTGAAAAATTTTAGCATTCTGTGAAAACATAGAAGTACGATTTATTATTGAAATATCGGAAATCATATTTCCGAAAGTATTAGCTTGTTAGAGTTAGAAATGATATCGATGGATTCTTATGATGAAACTGGATCTTGAAAAAAATTTAATTTGAAATTCGTAATGTAAAAAAAAATTTTTTTTTTGATACTGCGAAACCGTCTGGTTGATTTTGCCCGCTAATGAACTTAGCCGAGCAATTTATCTCCCTATTTACCTACTCTGCTCATTCCGTTCGAGAGGTATTATTGTGGTTAGGGCCAGACAAAATCGATTTTGACCACGGATTCTTGATCAGTGAGTTGAACCAAATCGTTTAAAATCATTTATCAAAAAATTTGAAAATTACAGACATTTGGGCAAATTGAAAAGTATGTGTCGGTATTTCTGGAAGTCTTAAAAATCTTAAAAATATTTTCATTATTTTCATACTCTAGCGAAAGATAATTAGACTGGAAGTAGATAAAATTAAACAGATACGATAATTAGAAATTCGTTTACTGTCGACCTGCAAGTCAAGGTGTGGATTATTCCAAAATATAATAGAAGATCATTAACTTTGTTTATTATTCAAGGATTACCTAACGACTCCTCAATATTTTAATGCTGTTAATAGCTCATTACTACATAACCCAACCTACTTCCCACGAAGATCCATATGAAAAGAGTTTTGCACTCATGACGATCGAGAATGAAGAAAAATTATGTTGGTAATTCCGTATATTATATTGTTTATTGTTATTTTATTTCTTCTGATTTATTGAGCTGCTCTATTTGCCCGATTATGTATCTTCATTGCTACGAACCTACCTTCCATTGTTGTTCATTTTTCTATTGCATCGTTAATCTATGGAGGAAAGTAAACCTCATTGAAAGACAGTTTAAGATAATTGTTAATAATTAGCATATTTCTCCACCACTTTTTCTTATGTTGGGATTGAAAAAATAACTTTTTATTGTTTCCTGCATGTCGTTAAGTTCATTCGATCACCTTCTTGCTGTTTTTTCCATAAAAACTTCTTGTAACGTTGAAATTCTGTTCTTAATATTTCAATCAAAAGACAATTATTCTATTTTCATTTATCGCTCGCGTATAATGGTTGAGATTAGGTATAAAATATAATACGATTAAGGCCGGCTTTATACAGCCGGAATGTCTCTTTGAATTCATACTCATAATTAATATTATTAATTAAAAAATTGTTTCAAGCCCTGTGGACAGGAGCTTTTTGGCGCTCTTGGTCAAACAGACTAATTATATCTCCGAAAGTATTGGTTTCTCACAGTTAGGAATTATATCAATGGATTCTTATGATAGAACTGCATCATGAAAGAAATTGAATTTAAAAAAAGTGTAGTTTAAAAAAATGTTTCACAAATTATCATTTAAACAAGAGCGTCAAATAAAAGAGCAATCTACAATAATTCAAAAATTGTCATTAAATTTATTTATCAAGATTAAATGTGCAATCAGCAATGATTCAACCTCGTGGAATTGGTTGCTGCAACTTACACTCGGTGCATAGTTTTCACAACTCGAAATACCTAAGGAAAGTATCATCGAAATGTCTAGAGCAAGGCTGGAGACAATCATAGCAGATTGTCCATTTATTCCTGATATTTGAGTAGGTAAAGGCTTACGAACAAATTATTTTAATAGGTCAAAATATATTAACTAGCAACATTATGAAAATACTGTATATAGGAACATGTCTTACTACTTAAGGAAGTAAAGTGTAATAGTAACCTAAATGGTCAACGAACAGTAATTTGTTTGGATGATTCCATTATGTTCTTCTTTCCTATTGCCTTCATAAACTAGATCATTAAAATGATCCAATTCTAAATCTTCTGAAACATCATCCCGAATTTAGACGTAAATTATTCAATATGCAACCAGTCAATATTATTTTCGGTTTCAAAACAGTCTTGTATATATTCACAAATTCAAGAATCGGAAACTTGTTTTCAAATTAAAAATTGACATGACTCTAATAGTTAGATAAGATGGCATTTATGAACAGTGAACACAGACAGTGAATACATAGAACTACGATGTATTATTGGAATTTTGAAAAATCATATCTCCAAAAGTATTAGTTTGTTAGAGTTGAAAATGATATCATGGATTCTCTTTTTTCGCCGTTACTCCGAAACCACCAGGCCGATTTTGCCCAATAACGAACTCACCGAGATATTTATCCCTCGAACCTACTCTGAAAATTTCAATTATCTGGGTCATTCTGTTCGAGAGTTATCGTGTTAACGGCCGGACGGAAACTGTTTTTCAATCTTGCTTATGGTAATTTGCGACATGTTCAGTACGGCATTTTGTCCGATTTCTCAACAAATGTTTTTTCTCAGAAAACGACAAACTAATAAATATCCTCGCTAATCTTCACCCGATACAATGCTACACTCCCTACTTGTTTTTATTTAACTTTAACTACCTACCTGAATTATTTCATTGAGATGAATAAGATTCCCCCATTTGCGAATTAGTTGATTTTTGTTAAATATCTTTCTAACAACATGGAATAAGAATTCGATTTTTGGATCGCATGTGTAACTTGATATACCTTTTAAGAATAGTCATAAAAAAAATGATCGATGACCACAAACTTACATCAGAAAGAGCACAATTTGAAATATCGGAGCATATTTACAACAAAAAATGTGGGAAAGCCCTGTGAGCTGGAGCTTTGGCGCTCTTGTTCAAACTTTGACAAAGTATATCTCCAAAAGTAGGTATTGTTTTCTCAGAGTTGGGAATTATTTCAATGGAATCTTGTGATAGAACTGCATCATAAAATAAAATAAACTAAATAGGAATCCATTGATATCATTCCCAACTCGGAGAATCCAATACTTTCGGAGTTTGAACAAGAGCGCCAAAGCTCCTGTCCACAGGGATTTCCCACTTTTTAAATTTGGCTTATGTGCGTCAATTCTCAAGAATTTTCGTAATAAAATTCAAAACGTAGGTCTATGAATCATCTCATGTTGGATTTATATACATCAGGAAATTATAATTAGAGTATTCTATGAAATCATATAGAATTGAGAATAACTATTGAAATTTCTCCGTATTAGTTTGTTAGAGTTCAGAATGACACCAATGGATACTTATGATGGAACTGCATCTTAAAAAAAAATTGAGTTCAAAATTTGTAATGTCGAAAAAATTATGTTTTTTGTTACTCCGAAACCACTTGGCCGATTTTGCCCATTAACGAACTTAACCGAGATATTCACCTCCTAAACCTACTCTGAAAATTTCAACTGTCTAGCTCATTCCGTTCGAAAGTTATCGTGTTAACGACCGGACAGAATCGATTTTGACAATGGATTCTTGATCAGTGAGTCTAACCAAATCGTCTAGGACCATTTTCAGCCAAAAATTCGGAAATTACAGACATTTAGGCAAATTGATAAGCACTCTGTTCCAAGGAACAAGAACGCCAACAAACTGTCTTTGATTTACTAAATTTAGTCCAAAAGTTATAGACACATTTAAGACCATTTTCTGTCAAAAATTCGAAAATAAGAGACATTTTGGCAAATTGATAAGCATTCTGTTACGAGGAAAAAGAGTGCCAAACATACATATAAAATGCTTTGTAGATTTGACATACTCTGAACAGCCAACATGTATGTCTGCGGAGCAAAAAATTGTCACATATCATGATATAATCATCTAATAGATAATGAATATTTCATGATAGCTGAGTATAGAATCGTATGAATTCCAAAGAACCTTAATAATGATGTTTTCTGACGAACGGAAATCACGTTGCTCTTGCCGAAAATTTACATCTTTTTATGTGCCCAATAAAAATATTGATGAGGAGGGAATCATCAGGTAAAAATGAGAGATAGAATGTGAAGGATTTATTACAAGGTTAGACAACATCGATTAGGATGCATTTCATTTTGGCATGACGTCAGTACCTGAGTAATTTTCGATGGCGCAATAAATAGGTACAATTATTGTACCTATTTATTGGTCTCAGTACAAATTAACGCATGAACTATTGATGGACTTAATGTGCCAATTCGATACAAGAGAAGATAACATAATCGAAATAGTTGAAACCTGAAGGAGACACACGCTGAAATATTCATTGATTTCAACCGGATCCGCGTGATCCGAGCTAGGTCACCTCATCGCTCAGAGTTCCTCCCTTCTTGAGTGACGCTTTCCTCTTATCTAGAGAGGAAAGCGTCATTCAAGGGCAGACACGAACCGTGGTTTCATGGATGTTACCAATCATCAGCGTGACTTAGCACCCTGAATGAACCACCGAAGGCGTTCTAGGAAACTTAATTCCATCCGTTGCGAACTGGTAGGGAGAGAATCCCACCAGCGCACCTATGGATATCCTTACGAACCCCGACCCTATGCGATGAAGAAACCTTGAGCGATCTTCAGCGACGTTCATTCTTTTGCCGTAAGAGGGTCAGGGACTGCAAGGCCGTCAACCTATATAAGACCTTCATGGAGTGAAAACGCCCGGTTTAGTGTGGTTAGCTAAACCAGCAACCAGTGAACATTCAATGAGGTGAATTGTGGCTCATAGCCAATAGCTAAAGAAGACAATTAGCCACAGTTCGGCTCCTTGTATATTCACTGGTTGGTGGTTTATCTAACCACACTAAACTGGGTGTTTTCAGTTCGTAAAGGTCTTATGTAGGATAACGGTCTTGCAGTTCCTGACCCTCTTACGGCAAAAGAATGAACGTCGCTGAACATCGCTCAAGGTTTCTTCATCGCAGATGGCCGGGGGTTCGTAAGAATTTCCATAGTTGACACTGGTGGGATTCTCTCCCTACCAGGTCGCAACGGATGGAAGTAAGTTTCCTAGAACTCCTTCGGTTGTTAATTCAGGGTGCTAAGTCACGCTGATGAATGGTAACAACCATGATACCACGTTTCGTTTCTGCCCTTGAATGACGCTTCCTTTTTTTGAGGAACACTGAGCGATGATGTGACCTAGCTCGGCTCACGCGGAATATTTGTTGATGGTTAAAATCAATGAATATTTCACCTTGTGTCTTCTTTAGTTAATGGTGATTTGTTACCGTTTTAGTTTAAACCTGGATATTGGTCTTTAAAACTTGTAGGGTTCTTGGACGGTTCACATAAATACGGGATTTCGAAAAACCTCATAGAAAAAATCGCGAGAGGTTAAATCGGGAGAGCGTCTTCTGGAACAACTTCCCGAAGACTCTCACAAGAGAGTTCCTGTACAATCGCCTTCTGGTATGGATAAAAGTGAAGGTCATCATGAAGAATTCTCCTCAAAGATCGATCGGAAATTAAAAGGGCAGACGCATGTTTGCGCGCAGGACGTTGTGATGATCGCAAAAATAGGGCTCTCAATGTTCTGAGGTGATCTAATGGGCCGAGGGAATCCAGTTCTTCGTCTTGTCACACTTGCATTTTCTCTGGACGTAATGACCCACGTAACAAAAATTTCCGGTTTGAGGCAGGACGGGGGACAACTAGGCTAAATTAAAGTGATTCCGAAAGGTGCGCTGGGTTCCAATCCACTCGAAAAATAGACCTCAACGGCAAATACATGATCCTCTCTGTTCCAACGCATGATGGCGACTGAACTATGTCGGGACGACACTTAATAGTTCCACCTCTCGAACGAGAACAGTAACGCTCCGCTACGACATCAACCTACTAAATGGCGTTCACTTTGTAGTGTAAATAAAGACTGTTATCTTTCATCAAGAGAGCGTAACATCCGAGGTAAAAACTTGAAAATAAATGCAAATAAGACCGTAGTAAACTCTGATTTTCCGCCGATAGACACTCGGGATCAGAGCATATCTCATTGAGCTTCACAATGGATGGTCTTCTTTCTTGGTGAGGATTCATCGATTCTTTTATTCAAGACTATCGACGGTGAACAATAAAACGCATAACAGGAGGCCCTACTCAAGTATCATGGAGAATTTCACTCGGTTGCAACGTTCAAGATTATGATATGGCGTAGTCTTAACGTACTTGTAAAGTCGTAATGCAATAGAAAAAGCACTCATAGTAGTAGCTGGTGTATTCTCCAACTAATTATTAAGATGTGCACCCCTAATGCAGTTAGTTAGAGCGTTATGAGGTTCTCAGTGCAATTCCGGGCAAGTCAGAAGGTATAAATAAAAAATTGGTTCAAGCACCGACGTGAAGTCAGGAGCTGTTGAGCGCAAATTCAATAGTCTATTCAACTCTATTGGACACTCTTAATCTAAATTAACATAGAGTGTTTTCTCACCTTTTATGATATGATATGAATACACTTCGTACCATTTTAATGACAGACTTGAGCAATTAGAGAATCGTCTAAGATTACGATTCTGACATATTATGTAGTCTATCGAAATTGAAATTCGTTAAATATCTAATAAATTACGTAAAAACTTTCGTCTCAAGTAATTTCACGATACGATATTCCACTAAAAC
This sequence comes from Halyzia sedecimguttata, assembly GCA_937662695.2. Lineage (NCBI taxonomy): Eukaryota > Metazoa > Arthropoda > Insecta > Coleoptera > Coccinellidae > Halyzia > Halyzia sedecimguttata. The sequence continues at coordinate 36,683,663 of OW569415.2, read as the reverse complement.
TAGCGCGTCGGCATTCTACAAGTACTTACTGAGTTTCAATTGGATCAGATTGGATCGGATTTGTATATTTCGAGTTATTGAGGAAATATCAACAAAATTTCAGATGTGTACCTATAACTCTCGGTATAACTTCAAAACCATTTGGCCTATTATGCCTATTAACGAACTTGAATGTCGCATTCGGATGCGCAACCTACCCTGAAGATTTAAAGTCGCTATCTCTTTCCGTTCTTAAGATATCGTGAGATACATAATATTCTTTCACAATGTTTTAAAAAATTTCTAGTGCTACGATCCTCACAAAATATCACATAGGTCTTTATGTCGATATTCTACAACTAGTTACCAAGTTTCAATTCGATTGGACCTGTCTTTTTTGAGTTATCGAGAAAATAGTATTGCAGATATTGCGGGTATAACTCCGAAACCGTTGAGCGGATTATGCCCGACAACGAACTTAACTTTCCCATTCGGATACGCAAACTACCCAGAAAATTGCAAGTCGCTATATCTTTCCGTTCAAAAGTTATCGTGGCAACGGTCACTCATTCAGATACTGAACTCACCGAAGGCTGCTCGGATATCAAACAAAATGGATCCAATATCCAATGTCCAAACTCGAAACTTGGCTGTAGAGTTACGTTTTAAAGGAGATGCCGGACGAATACTTTCTGATATATAGATTTTCAATAATTTTTCGATCGGATCTTTATTCTTAAACCGTTTGGCCAATTATGCCTATTAACGAACTTGTCTGTCGCATTTGGATGCGCAACCTACCCGGAAAATTTCATGTCGCTATCTCTTCCCGTTCGGAAATTATCGTCACAAAGGCCGGCAGGCCGGACAGAATCGAGTTTGACATCGAATTCTTTATCAGCGAGTCGAACCTAATGGTTGGGGACTATTTTCGGCAAAAATTACAGACATTTTGCCAAAATGATAATACTCTGTTCCCTAGAGCATGCGCGCAAAATTCTTTCTACCATTGTTCGGCAGAAAATCTGCAGAGGTACCGATTATTTTCAACATTTTAAATTTTACGTTTTAAATACTTTGAAATTTAACTCCTAAATTTGGAAATTTCAAAAATAAATGACAAGTACATTGTTACATAATAAGGATATTTCAAAATATCTTCGGATCTCATTTTGAACGAATGTAATGAAACTCAACTATGTTCTAGTGAACACCTATGTAGAACATGTGCGCAAAGAAAACATTTCAAACAAATATTGCTACAAGATTTATGTTCATTCTTTGGAATGGAATATTAACGATGTTATATGTTTGGTCGTTTGAAAAGGTTAATATTTGGAAATGATGAATCAACGTACCAAAATTCTCCATGCGACTGTTATCACATACACTCCATTCACTTTTATAAAGTGTCCCGATTGGCCATGATTTAGGTCTATCACGTTTTTGTAAGTAAAACAAAGGAACCTCTGAATTATCGTCAATGTCAAAACAATTCTCTGAGACGTTGCCAATTTCTACTCTCAACAATCAACATAATGTTCCATCTTAGACAAGATATTATCACATATCATTATCTTCGAATAATAAATAAGTCTTCGCTTTGAAATTGAAAATGCCGAAAGCAATTTAGAAGAACCAGAGACGAAGTACAGATCAGGAAGTGCTATACAGAACTGAAATCTGCAATAGGAAAACTTCATTCTGTCTTAGGACATGCTGAACTCTCGAATTAAATGACTTAAGGCGAGTTTATACGGCAAATAAAATAAGATAAAATAAAATAAGCAACAAATTAAAATAAAATAAGAAAGTTGAATATGTACATTTCTATGACAGCGTTTATACACGAAATAAGTATAATTATTTTTCAAAAGAAAATTCACATTTTGAAAAATACGTAATTACTACGACTTCTATGTAGAGAGGACAACGTTGTGTAGTTATCTGACAGGCAAATGAGCATAACCTAACATTTTCAAAATAGTAATAATTTTCAGCTGGACATTGCCCAGCCCACTTCATCGAAATAATGGCATCATTGATCTTTTATAATACATATTCCGTTTCATTTAGCAGAATACTTCGAAAACTGCTTTAATCTAAAACTGGTGTGGTATAACTTACGGAGAAGGATTTTAATTCTCCCCGGCTTCATAAAAACGAATAAAGGCGATGTCAGTTAAACCGGAAGCAACAGTTGCGGAGGGCAAATAAACTCAGACAACAGGTGTTTTTGATTAAATTCGAAACACTTGACGTTCTCAGCCATTTGGCTAACGGATCACATTTCTATAAAATAACGTACCTATATAATAAGATTCAAACAATAGTCTTGTTATCGTCGTATTCTCCTTCATTCGAATGACGTTACTACTGATATTTTATATGCGATTTTCATGATACTATTCGAAGTATCAACATTTTATAGGTATCATTATCAAAGATGCGCATATGGTTCAATAGCTAACGGTTCTGCACACTTCTTCAACATCTGATGTCCTCTGGCATTCACTTTCTGATACTAATTCCAATCCCGATGAGGAAATACCTTCTCACTTTCATTATTACAGTCCAAAATTTTTAATATGCAAAATTTATGATTAAAGAAGACCTTCAAGGTTATAAATGGAAGGCTGAATGAAAGTAAATCAATATTACCTGTTATAAAATTCCGTCATAACAAAGTGTTCCAGTCTGAGCGTGATGATATACTTAAATACTAACCTTTGTCTATTGTATATAAACGCCTGCGGGTGTTTCATCTCACAAGGTTTCCTAATGTAGCTGTAAATCATGTAGTGCAAAATTTTCAATTCGGTTTTATACCAGTAATATCATTGTTTTTGTACAAGTGACTTCGAAATAGCTGTTGAAAATATTATCTTGGTTGCGAAAATATTTTCATTTGATTATTCAGGATTAGCAATTCTAAAATCGTTTGTCCTTTGATTCCGATGACAACTGTCACTACGTTGCCATAGAAGTATTCACAAGAACAACAAGATATTAAATATTTTACATGATGTACATAATTCTGACGAACATCAGGAACCCAATTAAATTATAGTTTATGCAACAATGGTGTGAAGTGCCGGTTTATGTTCCATGGTGTAATATTTTTAAAGGCCGAAAACAAATAGTAAATTGTATATGCATACTCATAAGAATCGGAACTTTAATTTGAAGTTACTGACTGGCAAAATATGGAGGCAATCAATGAAGGATTTACGATTTTCGGGAGCCTACTCTTAAAAACATTTGGGGACCCTTCACCTACTTTTTCATTTTCTTTTAAAACAACTTTTCATGATTTTTCAAAACAAAACGTAACATTTACTTATATAATAATGAGGTTAGTCAAAACAAAATATAAGAAATGAGCGAAAATATTTGTATCTAAAATTGAGGGAACTATTATAACAAAAGTAAATGAGGTACAAAATACAAAATAAAACAATAAATATTGACATTTAAAATTATTGTGTAATTAAAATGAAATATATAAAATTAAATAATATCGTCAGATTATACTTTTTTTTTACTTTCATGTGTACTGTTGGATTTCTTGATTGGAGACCGTCGATGTTCTGTGTTATCGAAATACAGTGTGTAGATAAAGTAAGGAACAAAATTCATAACTGCATTGTTGAATGTTTTTCATTAACCACCTTATGGCATAAATTTTTTTTTTTTTTTTTATTGTGCTTCGACCGCTGAGAGTCATTAGCACAGACCACTGTTTACAAAGTTGGAGTTACATAAGTAGGAAATACAATATAATATGTATCATTAACATTTGGGTGTATACTTTGTATTATTGTGAGTTACTACCTGGTCTATATCTTATGATAAAGTTCGATTTCTTTGAGGAAGTCAAGTGTCTTTTCTAGTTCTTTGTTATTTCCCAACGCAACTTCTATCCGCGCACTCACTCCGAACTCATGCCGTTTTGTCTGATATTTTGCGTACTCACTTATTACATGTTTAACTGTCATTCGTGTTTCACATAAAAATTTTACTTATGACGTCATTCACTTTTACAGAGTAACGTAATAATTTTCTTTTTAAATGAATAACCCAATTTAATTCGCTGCGTAATTACACGGTGCAACTTACCAAAATGACGGTGTAAAAAATTGTTACCGAAGAAAACAATTATTTTTTTATTTTCTGAAATAAATTGTTATCTACGGTACCTACCAATTTTTAAAACCATCATTCAGGTTAGTTGGACCGTCTAATAAAGAAGGAAAAAATTGGGGTGGTCTGTTATAGAGAACAAAGTATGATTGAATGCAAAACGACCATTGAAATAGCCTCAGCTATCCTAGAATTATGAGGATGATGATAAAGGTACCTACTTTTAAGATGATAATATAATGCCCGTGGATAATCCATATGATGAGGGAAATATATACTTCGTTAGATAAATTGGGTTTAGAATATTTCCAGGATGAACAAAACTGGAATATTGGCTAAGTTTCAATTGATGTAATATCATAGTTGATGTTTTCATAGTAGATTTGAGGAGTGAATATCTCGGATAAGTTGGTTATTGGGTAAAATTGGTCTGTTGGTTTTGGGTTAATGATTTTTGGCACTGTTGTTGAATTTAAATTCATTTATGAATATTTGAATTTAATTTTTTTATGATGAAGTTCTATCATAAGAAACCATTGATATAATTCCTAACTCTGAAAAGCAATACTTTCGGAAATGTGATTTGTCAAAGTTCGAACAAGAGCGCCAAAGCTCCTGTCACTTTGACAAATCATATTTCCGAAAGTATTGGTTTGTCAGAGTTGAGAATGATATTAATGGATTCTTATGAGGAAACTGCATATTAAGGAAGATTGAATTCGAAATTTGTAATGTAAATAAAAATATTTTCGTTACTCCGAAACCACTAGGTTGATTTTTCCCAATAACGAGCTTAAACGAGATATTTATCTCCCAAATCTACACTGAAAATTTTTTGCTCATTCTTGCTCATTCCGTTCGAAAGTTATCGTGGTTACGGCCGGCCGGCTGGACAGAATCGATTTTGACCATGGATTCTTGATTATATTATGTGAAGGCATTCACATAAGAAGTTTTTCATTCGAAGATGAAAAATACTTTATTTGAAACCAACTGCACTGCTCCGTTGTACTGAAAAGTCCACACCGTTATCGCCATTTTCCCTCAATACCAATTATCCAACACTTTCCTCAAACAAACAGACAATCCTATCTATTTTGTTCTCAATCCATTGAAATGCACTCATTCAACTTTTGTATGTCAATGATTCCTGTGCATTTGTACGAAGAACATAATGAATTCGTTTCGCTAACAACCATCATTGCTTAAGCGATATTTTCCCACAGTAAAGTCATGCATGACCTGTTTGTCCATAAGCACTTAATATCCAGTTCAGTTGTTTGATGGGGGTTCGAATAACGATTTCTATGTCCATCATTCTGTTATATTCTCATGAAGGGTCTTTCAAAATTATTTATTCAGTCTGATATCATTTGGTGCATATGGTAGTGGCCCCATATTAATCATTGTACCTAATTGTTTAAGATATAATTTTGATAATGTGAGCTCAACATACGTTCTGATATAGTAATCTAACATCTACGTTCCTTCCGTCTACCAATTATTTTCGCAAATTCCAGGCTTCATAGATGATAATATGATGATATTCTTACACTTAACCGTACTCAAATCAGTAATACAGTTTTCAGTAAAATCATGTTTTCTCTCGTGGTGCAGCCCTATATTTTTTAGTGATCATTATTCTAGATCCATCTACCCGAACATGTTTTGTCGATAGATTGAGAAACAAATCTTAACTTAATATTATTATCTTCAGATCTGAGGTATTTTTTCGTACTTAACGGTTTAGTGTTTAGTGGATGGAAAGAATTGAATTTGACTACAAATTGATCATCATTAAAACAACTTATTTCCTGCTATATTTCAGAATCTGCATCGAATAATGAAATGTCACAGTCGGTGACATACTCAATTTGATGAAGAAAATGGGTAGTGGTAGATGACACATTGGTATTGGTACCAAAAGATCAAATAGAGATGATATTAGATACATTCAATTATTTCCTAGACAAAATTAAGTTCAGAATGGTGAGAGAGAGAGAGTAATAATAGCATTCTATTTTTGTATATATTATGGCGATTTCCATTGACACGCTCGGATCACTCGGAGCTGTCACTCTGTCATATTTGACACATATTTTCGGTTCAATTGGACAGATGCATGACAGATGAGATCGATTTCGAGTGCTCCGAGCGGGTCAATGGAAATCGCCATTAGTGATGCGTTTGAAAATGGTAAAAAGAGAAAAAAAAATAATAGTAGGATGAAACCCATTGGATATGGAAGATAATATAACAAAAATTAAAGGAAAAATAATTTATGGGCGATCTGAGGTCGAGAAGTGGAAGGGTTGAGTTTTTAAGGGTAAAAAACGCTTGATTTCAATTTCCGGCAAAACTACAAGTCCCATGGAAAAAAGTAATGGGGCAATGTTGTAAGTAATAAAAAGATCTACAACGTTTGTTTTCACACTTTTTCTCATAACCTCAAAATTTATGCGAACATGTGAAACAATCAAGTTTTACAAAAAGATTTTTTTCACGAAATTTGGTGAAAACTTACCTTTTTATGTCCCAAACACACTGTAGTTTTTTTGATTTGAAATATTCATTATTTCACTTTATTTTGACTCAATATCGAAAAAGCACCCCTATTTTTCAATGGATAATTCTCCTTTCAAAATATCTGCTTTTTGAAAAAAGTCGGTGGGCTCTTTGTTCATTGATATCTCTACTTTCTGATGATATAAAACAAATGTACATTACTATAGTAAATTTTCTCAGAAAATGCTACGAAATAACAGGTAGTAAGGCCCAGACCCTCCTAGCTCCTTCCCCACTTCGTTATGAAATACCTTTTGATGGGCTAAAATTTTCAGTAGGTCACACAGGTGATAAGTTATCTTAAAATAGCAATAAATAGGCATCTACGCATATAATTTACAGTATATTCTACAACTTCTTCTACATATTAAATATTAACTTCATTAACTTCGCATTTTTTGCAAATTTACCATCGTAATGTATATTTCTTCACACCATCAGGAACTAGAGATTTCAACGAACAAAAAGTCTACTGAATTTTTTAAGAGAGCCGATATTTTGACGTGAGAATTTTCGATTGAAAATTTGGCGGCTTTTTCGATATTAAGTAGAACAAGGTGAAAAAATGGATATTTCAAATAAAAAAAACTACGGTGTGTTCAGGACATAAAAAAGCGAAGTGTTCACCAAATTCCGTGAAAAAAAAAATTTTTGTAAAAGATAAAAATAAAAAACTCGGTTATTTGAATTTTTCAAATGAATTTTGAGGTTATGTTACGAAAGTTTGATAAAAAAAGTTGTAGATCTTTTTATTACCTACAACTTTGCCCTGTAACTATTTTCCATAGGAGTTGTAGTAATGCCGGAAATCGAGATAAACCGTTTTTTACCCTTAAAAACTCACCCCTTCCACTTCCCGTCCTCAGATTGCCCGTAAATTATATTTCCTTTCATTTTTGTTATAGTCTCTTCTTTTCCAAGGGGTTTCATCTTACTATTATTTTTTTTTTGTTAATTTCAGATTGGTACACAAAACCGACGGATTGTGGAAGGTGTCTTAACTTTCTATGGTTGAACTATAGTATGCAACAGAAAAGAAATATTGCTTCAAATATGCTTAATAGAGCTGAATTTGAAAAGAAGAATATCCAAAAGGTCTTTGATATACTTGAAAAACTACCCCAAATTTTATTTAAAAAAAATTGGTTCAAGCACTGGGGTGAAGTCAGAAACATTTGCGCGTATGTTCTATTGTCCATTCTCCTGTAATGGAGGCCCTGGATTTACGGCAAATAAATTCGAAAATTCAGACATTTGGGCAAAATGATAACGCGATGTTCCCCAGAACATTCGCGCAAAAATTACATACACTCAAAGAACATAAACTAGCTGGAGCCATTGTCCATACAACAGAGGGATTACAGCGAACATTCTATATCTACCAGTTGAAACCAGAACACGAAACCAGAATCATGACGTAACGGCACATCTCGAGGACTCGAGAGGAAATATTCTAAGCTACTATTTTCCTCAAAGTTTCTTACAGTATGCACAAGACATTTAATGACTTAACTACAATGAAGCATTCTATAATATTTATAAAACAACAAGAGCTTTTTCACAAAAGTAAAAACCAAGACAGATTTAATAATTCGCAACGCAGTAATTACTGTTCTGGTTTAGGTAATTTTTCTTGATACATTAAAAATCCATTATATTTTTTCTCTGTTTATGCTTATCAATTTGCCCAAATGTATTTAATTCTTGACTTTTTGGCTGAAATGATCTTAAACATTTTGGTTCGACTCAGTGATCAGATTGACCGCGAATTCTCCGTCTAATTATAATTTGCTGATGTATGTAAATCTAACATATGAGGTGAGCCTTAGACATACGTTTTGATTTCAAGTTTTTATGATGCAGTTCTATTGTAAGAATCGATTTATATCATTCCCAACTATGACAAACCAATACTTTCTGAGATATAATTTGTCAATGTTTGAATAATTACTCGCTAGTAGTTTGACAAGAGCGCCAAAACTCCTGTCCACAGAGCTTTTCCCGACTTTAATTGAGAAAAAATATGGTCACAGTAGGAGTATAGCCATTCAAATTTAAACTTGGAAAATCATTAACTAACACGATTGGAATAATACAAAACGAAAACGGCGTGAAAATTCAATGTTATCAAAGAACAAAGTAGAAGGATTCTTGAATACCAATTAACGTTAATGGAATCGAAAATTCGTCCCAGTTGTAATTGATTTGTTGATCAGGAAAGCATTTACGATTGTTTCCATAATCTCCTCTCGAAATTGAGTAATCAATGTTCCTATTAACGCATTGGGCGGTCTGCTATATAGTATGCTGTTAGATGCCGAGGAAATCGAAGAAACTATTTAATTCTCATTCGTGCTAAGTTAACTCTTATCCATAAACGAATGTTTTTCTTCTGGTCTGGGATTTTGATTTAAATAATCAACATTCCGAATAGAAGGAGTGAGGGATAAGGAAAAAAAGGACTTTTATCCTTTGATTTGTTTCATTCCATGATTCGAGGTAAGCTGAATCTGTAGGGATATATTTAATCCCTAGCCATTTCTGGTTCCCCCAGTAGATGGCGCAATTGTCTGCGCCGCACTCTTGAGGGCAACCACCTCGATCATAAATTTTGCAGCTTGTATATTCCAGGAAGTTCCAGGTAGCCCACTTCGCATCGATCTAGCCTAGTATCGAGTGAAGTCCAGCGCAATCAGTGCTGCTCCAAGGCATTTTTTATTTGTACCAAAATCCCAGATGAAAATGTATGCTTTTCGATAGAATTGTATAGCACCAATGACGTCACTAAAAAATTGACATATTACAGCTTCCCGTCTGATGTGAAGTTGGAACGCAGCAGTTTGCGCATGCGAAGTAACGACTTTATTAGCTCATAGATGTAGCGATAAACTTTATTTAGCCCATAGATTTAGCGAGAAACCGTATATGAATAGAATAACATTTTATGGTTAGAGGAACTCAGCAATATTTGACATTTGACTGCTATTAAAAAGAAGTGTTCTATGCTCTGTGATAGTGATCTATGACATAATATTTAACCTTGGCCTTGTTCAAATCGATGACGTATTGTAAAACCAAGTAAAGGCAAAATGTATGCTTTTCGTCAATGTGGTATGCATGTACGAAAAAATATTGGATTGTATAGCAATTCGTACAATTGCATAGCCAGGAGAAGCCCTGAGCGCAATGCACGTCTACAGCAGGCCCCTTACCACGCTGTATAGAAAAGTTCAACGGTAGGGCTGGAACGAACGTCGATCATCATTCAATATAAATATCAAAAGGTAATATGGTACCTCTAGGTCGCTAGTCTGAATCCGTTAAGTCCATAAATAATACGAAATTATATTATTGTTTGGGCTTTTCTGATTCCATAATATTGTAGAGCGAACATAATGAGTGTAATTTTTCAGTCCTGGAATCAGCATATTATCGACGAACTATGGTGGAAACTCTCATCCTGTATTTGCTTGATAAAAGGTGGGAAAGCCCTGTGGACAGGAGCTTTGGCGCTCTTGTTCAAACTTTGACAAATCATATCTCCGAAAGTATTAGTTTTCAGAATTGGGAATGATATCAATGGATTCTTATAACTGGGTTCTATGAAGCTGCGTATAAAATAAACTACGCGCGGCAAACCCTCGAACATTGGCTCGCGAGTCGCGGGTGGCCTCGCGCTATGTAGTGTACACGGGGTTGCTGCTCGTGGCATTCCCGTCAAAAACATGCGAGGCCGAGGCCACCTCGCGTATCAATGCTCTAGGGTCTGCCGCGCGTACTTTATACGCAGCTTTACTGATGCCACGTAACACTCCCCACTCCCGTCTCCCGTTCAGCACTTAAGGAAATTCGTAGCGACGTACTCAGTATTGTGCAAGCTAATATCGCGGCATGTAACACTCTCGTTATGCACTCATGGAAATTCGTAACAAAGCTGTGAGTATTATGCAGGAGCTAGTAAATCGTAACTCCGAAAGTATTAGCTCGTTATAGTTGAAAATGATATCAATGGAGTCTTATGCTGAAACTGCATTTACTGAGATATTTATCTCTCAAACCAACTCTGAAAATTTCAACCGCCTAGCTCATTCCGTTCGAGAGTTATCGTGTTAATGGCCGGACAGAATCGTTGACCACGGATTCTTGATCAATGTAGATGTAGATGCCAGTTTGGTATATTATTGTCACAATAATTTCTGAATTATTAAGCTGATCGAGCTGAAATCCAGTAGCTACTCTATTATAAAATAGCGAAATTTCAACGGAACCTGACGGACAGATTCTGAACTTTAAAATTTAATTCCCTGGGAGATCATTCAAAAGGTCCTCTTGTACCAATTCATCAGCCTGAAAATATATCATCCATATACTCGCGGACAGGTCCGTCAAAATGGGGAGGCGCACCATCTTGTAGAAACCAGATGTTTCTATTCGGGAAATCGAGTTATCCCGATCAGGAAACTGGATAGCCAAACTCGAAACTAGTATTTCTTGCGAAAATTACAAATATCCGACTCCATCGAGATTTCCTTGGAAGAAAATTGGTCCCATAACAAGCAATCCTTGACCCAGCGACAATTTTGACGACTTACCTCACTATTTAACATAAACGTTGGTTCTTCAGAAAACAGGGTGTTTTCTATGTTTACTACATTTCTGTCTAGTAAATCCATCCATAATTTGTTCGCAAAACCGCAGTCTTCTATCTGGATCTCCTTCTGTGAGTCTCAGGAGGATTGAGGAGATTGGAGGATGAAATTTCTGTTTTAAGAATTCTCGTCACTGAAGACTGGCTACTTTCGAGTCTAGTGCCTAGTGGGGACATAGGGATTTTCTTGAACATTGAACTTTCATTTTGACATCCTCAGTGAAGGTACTCTGAAGATGATTATTAGTTTTTCTTAACTGCCCATTTTTCTGAAACTGTTATTTAATCTTTCTCATGGTAATTTGTGACATGGGCGGTATATCAGGAAACTTTTCTCTAAATAAACGAAGATTTTCATCGCCAATCATCATTAAAATCTCAATCTCGTGGGCTTCAGTTAAGTTCGGCATTTTGTCCGATTTTTCAACAAACGTTATTTCTCACAAAACAACAAACTAATAAATATCCTCGCTAATCTTCGCTCGATAAGATACTCTCCTTCTTCTTCTTCTTCTAATGCATATTCACTAATGAATGTTTGCGACCACACGATTCATTTCTATCCTGTCTCTAGCTGTATGTATTAGTATAGGCTTTCCACTGTTCGCAAGCCCGTCCACTGTCTTATGTTACGTAGCCATGACATCTTCTTTCTTCCCACTCCTCTCCTTCCCTCAATCTTTCCCTCGATAATCTTTTTTTTATTTAACTTTTTTGTTTCCCAAAAAATGATAAACAAATACCTCTTGACATTCCATTTTAAACTGCCAGAATTATTTCATTCAATTAAATGAGATTCTTTGATTTTCTAATTATTCGATGTTTCTTAAATATCTATCTATTTAACGAGGAGGAATAAGAATTTGATATTTCCTACGCATGTGATATACCCTTTAAGAATAGTATAAAAATTAGAATTGCTATCTAAAAATCATATATCAAACTTGGGACACACTGTGTAACATTTTCTTAAATCAAAAAGAGCGCAATTCAAAACAACCAATCGACTTGTCAGAGCATATTTCAAACAAAAAACTGTCTTTAATTTATTGACTATATTCCAAGTTAGAGACTTGTACAGTATGTGATATTTTCGTATAATTATAGGTATAGGTATATATGTTTCTCTATTTCAGTATCGTAATGAGTCCATTCCAGCACTAAAAACAGTGCTGGAATGAACTCATTCCCGCATTGTTTCTAGTTATATTTTTCGTTTTGTGGTAGCCAGCACTGACATTCGATCCTATATCAAATTTCAACAGACGTCAATCATCAATATAATATAATCTGGATATAGTGAAATAATTATTGAGAGGAAAAGTTTTATTTTCATAAAAAATAAGGTACTAGATATTTCCTTCTTGCTAATTTTGAATAATTCATGCTATTAGGAAACTGTTTTACATCTAAACTCCATGCCCTACGTACGATTCAAATTCAAATTTCGTAATATGTCAACTTTCGTAACAGTCACACCAACTGCCAAGATACAATACAAAAGTCACTAGGATGTATAATCCGAATTTTTCATTAAATTTCAACCATATTTTACAAAACTTGCCTGAAATAGAGAAAATATCGTCTTATACTCGTTGCAGAAGGCAATTCCAACACTCATGTGTTCGAAAACTCGCTCCTTCGTCGCTCGTTTTCGAATTTTGCAATCGTGTTTGAATTGGAGCCCATTCTGCAACTTGTTTCAGAATATACTATTTTTTTGCACTTTCCGTATTTCTTCTGAATATTTGTAAGATTTTAGGCAATCCGTGTACAATTTGACAACTATATTTATCATGTATCTGTGATACTTACCTATGCAGACAAGTGCAAATAAATAAATAAATAAAAATATTTTGCCTGAACTATCAGTACACGATAAGGTATGTAACATCTCGCGACTTGTCTTTGTATTATATTATAATCTAACGCAAAATTGTAGGTAGGTACTCTTTCAGCCTTGGAACCAATATTTTAATTATTCCATACAATAGAAATAGTCCAATTCCCTGTGATATCTTTCACTATTTTTCACTACCTTATCGTGAATTCATTCGAGCACTCAATTATACTTTTCGCGCTGAGATACGGTACTGAATAATTGAAGATCCCAATCTCCTAAATTTAAAATCAGACTTCGGCAGCTATTTGAATTAAATTTATTCCTCTATTATTCTTCTATAGCGACACTCCTCTAAAATGCCACGAATTTCAAGCACGTAACAATTGAAAAATAAATGGCGAGGACCAGGGTTTGTGGTCTGTCAATGTTACAATTTGTCCTCTTCTCGGAAGGTTCCTCTCAACAAGAATTTTTATTGCTGCACTCATTAAAGTGCTCTTTGGCGAGCAAACATATACCTAACAATCATGTGGGCAGGTTCACAACACTTTGGGTGTATTTTTGATGACTCATAATGAATTCTTTTGTCACTTTGACTTGGTGTGAGCTGCCATTGTCATAAAAAAGATTTAGTATTCAAACCAAGTCTGGGTATAACACAAGAAATATTAAGTTCGAGCATGAATGTTCCACCACACGTGGAAGCGAATAATTATCATGGACTGCAAATGGAATTACACTTGTGAATACCAGTCAGAGTGGAATTTCGTAGTTTCCGGTAGCTTTAAGGATCTCAAAGGAGTATTTGTCGTACTCAAACAAATCTGCGAAGTATTCGTGGTATACACCAGGCTGCCACTGAATTACACCTCCTGTTGGAGATTTGTGAAATACTATTAGTCTAGTCTAGTCAACAAGTACTTCTTATGTCAAAATTTTTTTTATTCTCCGAAAATTATGATTGAGGTGTCATTCGATTTGGAATGGCATGTAGATAATTTTTGATCAAATTCCAAAGCCGCTCGCAAAAATTGCAAATGTTATAAACAATTAAGTGAAAAAAAAGGAGACTTGGGTTTTCGCCAATATCTCAAAAACTATTCGAGATAATTCAAATTTGATAAAGGATTCAAATAGAGAAAGAAATTTAGTAAAAAAGTCCCAACTGCCGGAACTGTAGAACCAATATTTATAATTTTCCTAGAGGTTTGAATATACACCCGAAAACGGGTATGCGCAAGCCTCGCCCCCTTCGTACATTTGATGAATAAATATTATTTAAACTTATTAAATATGAAAATAAAAAATTGAAAAAATTCAGGCACCTTCAGGATATATCAATGCACAATAATCCGTGGTATAAAATTGTTTATCACGATTTTTCAATTGGTAATCCATTAGTTAATTAACAATTTTTTGCACTAACATTAACATTGCTAGTACGATAATTGTTAAACTATTAATCTGAAAATGTGTTCCTTTCGTGGAGCTATTCTTCAAAGATCTTCGAATAGATTACTATTGGAAAATTTTCAAAATTAATAATTTTTGTTTTGTTATGAACAATTTAGTTAAGTGAAAAATTATAAATCTTCAATTTATAATATTACTATTGATCCGTTTTCTTATGATCAGAAACTACTTGTTAATAACAAAACGAAAACTAACAATTTTTCAAATTTTCTGTCAACTGTCAACAGACAAAACTGTCGCTATTGGTCAGTTCACAATCCAAACTAGATGATGGAGGCACATACACAATTTCCTGAAAAGGTGAATGTATATGGGCTGGAACTGTGAGCAATAAGGTTATAGGGCCTGTCCCTGTTGGACTTCTTCTTATGGGGTTATATCAAAAGCAAAGTTTACCTCCATCGGCCAAACAACATCGAGGAGTTGAAACAGAGAATTCGGGCCGAAATAAGAGCAATACAGCCTGAAATTCTCCAAAATGTTTGTTCCGAGTTTCAAGCTCGATTGGCCTACTGTCAAGAAGTGAATGACCATCCATTTGAGCACTTAGTGTGATCATTTTCTTGAGTAATGTCACCTTCAATTATCGTTTTTGCAATAAAAATGTGTTCATTTGGTGTAGACTCCACTCAAAATTTTCACACGTCGCATCTCGAGAATTGTTGATCTAAATGGCGTTACATGTGCATTACTGATGTAAGAATTTTATGATCTATCCAGAGCACGAAAAAAAATAGGGGCTGACAATTAAAAAAAAATATTGATGACGTCAATACTTGGTAACGGGAAATGGTAGAATAATAAGAATTACGGGAGTCTCTTAATATTTTTCGCTATTCCTGAAAATAGAGAAAATAAATCCATTATTCCATACTTTTGACGCTCACTGTTTAGTTGACTGTCCCTATGATGCCAGATTCAAAATATATAAAATTTGCTGACCTGGCCAACTTCGTACTGCCCCAGAATCAATAAATGTTGTGTTAACTTATTAGCTGAATTAAAGCCGGGTTTTCTATAAAGATTAAATGAATTAAGTTCAATAAGTTTAAAACAAACGATAAAAATGAAAATTATTTCAAATGAAATGAAATGGAATAACTTGAGTTATAAATGGTGTAACTAATCCGATTTTGTTTGAAAGGACCCTGCAATTCTCCTCTTACTGATGAATTTTTCAATGTCCGTCTTTTTACTGAAAATTGCAGAGAGCTTTTTTCCGTATCTAGAGCTCGTATGGTGCTATTTTATAACTCTGTCTTTTTGAGAATTATGTGTTTGTAACATTGATTTCTTCAATTCAGCACTAGTTGTTTTCAAAGGAAGACAAAGTGTTTAATTGCGTAGAAAGTACTACAGTGTTCTCCTGTGTTGATGTTCATATTATCAGAAGCTAATATACTAACTGACAAAGAAACTGCAACACCCAGAAGGAGCTGTTTTTTAATTTTTTTTTTGGTAAGACAAATAGTATAGCAAGGAGTAAATAATTAAAATTTGGAGAAAAAATCGTGAAGGTTTTTTCATGTGAACATTTTTTGTTACTTACATAATGTAGTCGTTTTTTTTTGCAAATTTTTTAAATTTTACAACAAGTCAGCTGTTCAAAGAGATCTGAAGTCGATGTTTAGTTGTTGTTAAAATGCCTAGAGGACGTGTACGCGGACTTTATCGCCAGCTAAGGGAATTTGAAAGATGTCGAATTATTGGTCTACGGAAGGCGGGGTTGTCATTTCGAGAAATCGCTAACCGTACGAACAGAAATCCAACTACTGTTATGAGATGTTGTCAAGCGTGGTTTGATTATGCCCAAAATCGAATAAGAGTAGGCACCGGACGTCGAAGGGGCACAAATGAAGTTCAAGATCGACGTCTAAGAGTTATGGCTATTAGAGACCGATTTGCGACAACTCGATCTTTGGCTGATGAGTGGTTAGGAGAACAAGGCCATCCTGTAACTGTCCGAACGGTTTACCGCCGGATAAGGTCTTTTGGACTGCAGCATTATCGACCCTATCTTGTGTTACCTCTGACGGTTGAGCATCGCTGGCAACGATTACAGTGGTGCAGAGAACGTCAACATTGGAACGACGACGTCGGGTAGGAAGACGTAAACCTCAGTTTGATATTGAGTGTCATGTACACCGGACAGTAGGCGTTATGGTATGGGGGGCTATTGCACATGCAAGTAGATCACCTTTAGTCTTTATTCGAGGTAACATGACTGCGCTGTGTTACCTTCAAGAAATAGTGGAGCCATATGTTCTCCCTTACCTTAACCGGCTCGAGAATCCAATATTTCAGCAAGATTATGCTCGACCTCATGTTGCCAGAGTTAGTTTAAGCTTTTTTGAAGCGACCCATGTGAATCTTTTGCCATGGCTGCCCAGATCCCCCGATCTTTCGCCCACAGAGCATGTTTGGGACATCATGGGTAGGAGGCTTGGATATTTACCCCAGCCCTCACGGACTTTGGCGGCTCTGATACATGAACTACAGGTAGCTTGGGATAGTATCCCTCAAGAAAAAATAGACCATCTTATTGCATCAATGCCAAGACGTGTTGGGGAGTGTATAGATGATCGCGGTGGACAAACACATTATTAACAAAGTTATTAAAAAAAATTGTAAACCCTTCGTCTTTTTTCTTCAAATTTCAGTCATTTACTCCTTGATATACTATCTATGTTATACCAAAAAAAAATTTAAATTTAAACAGCTCCTTTCTGGGTGTTGCAGTTTCTATTTCAGTCAGTATAAGTGAATCCTCGCATTTGGGTCATTCATGTCGCGGCTCCTGGTTATGTAAATAAATAATAAAAAAATAATGTAAAAATTTTAGTGAATTTCTTATTCCTTACATTGATTCGAATTCATTCCACTCTGAAAATTTTCGTTGGAATATACATATTCTGTGAGAAATTATTTCCCTACTAGCAGAACGTGTCAATAATACAACGAGATTTTCATCAACCAAATTAGACCATCCTTATAATTAAAAATTCATCATTCGGAAACGTAAGAATCACAGATCTACCGTGAGCTCGTTATGGTATCTTCCTATCTTCATTTGTTCTTTACTTCACGCTTTCTACTCCAAGAACCACGAATCCAATATTGCACATTCTATGACACACACCGTCGCATACAAGATTTAAACAGAAGACACTTGGTCTGAATTGAAATTATTCAGATTCGGAGAACCAACAGCCGTAGAAATAGCCGTTGTTGATCGCCAGAGTGGAACCGTAACCGTCTTTCTTGGGAACGGTAGGTTCTGCTCAGCTGATTCTACGACCCTTGCCGGCAATTTTCACCTTTTGTTGGGTAACAGGTGCTCTTTCGAAAACGTTTCGCAGGTGAATCCGATTTCGGTCATCCTTGGACCTTGAATAGTTGATTGGTCTTCGGATATCATCTACGGCATCACCTGTAATTTTTTAGGATGGTTGAGAAATGAGCGGCAAACCAGTGAAAGCTGTTGGATTGGAAATCGAATCGAATGTGAAGAAAAATTCGTACTATCGTTGATATTATTTTGTTCAAATATCTGTTATTTTCGAATCTTGATCCTAGAATGGTATCTGACGATTCTTATTAATTGAGACTCCGTAAACTTATTTGATTCTGTCCGTCCGTTCGTCCGTAAACAGGCTTTCGAAAGAATGACTATAGAGTTCGATTTTAAAATGCGCCAGTCGAGTTCGTGGATGGGCGAAATAGTTATAGTCCTAACAAGTACGCAAAGTATTAGTTTTCCACACGCAAAAACAGTTGCAGAACGCGCAGCGGAGTATGCATGGATGAGTACTTGCGTGCGGAAAAGGCAATTTGCGCAAGTGTTATAGAAACAATGTTTTTCCTATGACTGCCACATGAGATAACAACATAATTAAAAAATTCTTAAAAACCACTGACGTGTAGTCAGGAGCTTATGAGCGCATTGTGTATTCACCCCTCATAAAAAGTCGATCGAGCTGTAATTCGGTGGTACTCAATTGTAAAATGGTGGCTAGAAAGTTTGTGCGGAAATTAATATGATTCCGCTGATTCTTGACGTATAGTTTCTGAAATATAAAATAAAAAATATATATATATTTTTTTTAGACATACGAATTACGATATTCCCGAACTTTCTCGACAATTAGTGCGCCGGCATTCTACAAGTAATTATCAAGTTTTAATTGACGGATCGGATTTTACATTTTGAGTTATTGAGGAAATAAAAACAATATTTAAGATGGGTATAACTCCGAAACCGTTCGGCCAATTATGCCCAACGACGAATTTAACTGTCCCATTCGGATACGCAACCTTTCCTGAAAATTGCAAGTCACTATCTGTTACCGTTCGAAAGTTATAGTGGCAACGCTCGAGCTCACCAAAGGCTGCTCAGATCTCTAACAGTAATTCCAAAAATTTGCGCGTCAGCATTCTACAACTAATTGCCATGTTTGAATTGGATCGGATTTGTGTTATTGAACAAATTACAGAAAAATTTCAGATGGATATAACTACAAAACCGTTTGACCGATTATGCCTATTAACAAACTGAAATGTCGCATTCGGATGCGCAACCTATACCCTGAAAATTGGAAGTCACAATCTCTCTCTATTTCAAGTTCATGAGATACATAATTTTTTTTAAATTTTTTAGTGATTTCACATATGTCTTTACGCCGGTATTTTACAACTAGCTGCCTAGGTTCAGTTCGGTCGGATCTGTATTGTTCGAAAACAAAATTAACTCGGAAACCGTTTGGCCGATTATGCCCATCAACGAACTGTTTCCTCGAATTCTTCATCAGTCGATCCTAATCTTTTGAGATCATTTTTGGAAAAAAAATTGAAAATTACAAACATTTTGGCAAAATGGCGCGCTTTTCCCCAGAACATCTGCGCAAAATTTTTTTCATATTCTATTCAAATTTATTACTCGATGTATATTTTGCAACGTAAACATTCTTGGCACCCCACGTGAAATATCGACTTTTTATTAACCTCAATAAATGCTACGTAGTTTTCATCGAATTGGATGGACACTACAAAATTAGGAGTTAAGTTGAGGAAAACATTCTCGGAATCTCCGAAAAGTCAAGCATCACATCTAATTTCATATCCGCGCACAGTATATTAGCAGCTGCTTTTTTAATCTGCCTTACATGCCCAAACTCGCGAAACTGCTTCTCTATTTTACTTAGTGTCCCTTGGGCTATATAATAGGTGGCTAATCCGGAAATTTCTCAAGAAACAAGCGAAAAACTTCTTTTTGTGCTAGGGTGTTATCTCCATAACCAATCATATGTAAAATTGTTATTTTGTGCATTTCCGTTAATCGGACCATTATTCAAAATTGAAATTAATGAAATTCAAACTCAAATTACACAATTTATAAACTACAACTTATCAGTATAAAACAATTTGCGAAGTCGTTCTTAAGAAACAAAGATTTCAACAGAAAGTGTTTTACGTAGTTTTCATGGTACCATCTGGAAAAACCAATGTTATAGTTTTTTTCATTTTCTTTCTAACACATCTTGAAGGCAAATAAGTTTAGTATTATGGTAATAAGATTTGGGAATATTCGGGGGAATATTATAATGAATTTCAGTAATCACATTTTCTATTTTGATTTTTGCAATAAACATGAAAGTGATAACATTTCTGAATAGAGAATAACGCGACTTTTCAAACGATGTATCACAAACCCATACTTCCTATTTGAAAAATTGGGGATTGTACCCGTCTTTCGAAGGGGTTCGAAGGTAGGGTTCACATTTTTACGAAGAAGAATGACAGTTTAAGTGTTTCGGGATTTTCCATAAATATGTATATTTACCAAGATAATGAATTCATTCCATTTGGCCTTTCCACGCTGTAGAATTGCGAAAGCGGAAAATTTTCTTTGATTGCGTTCAACACGAATTTGCTCAAATGTCTGTGTGACAATACCTGAAGAATGGGAGCGAAATACTGATTCTAATATCCTTTAAATTAACGGTAAGAGCTAGTATCAAAATAAAGGATAACAGGAACGCTTGCAGAGGTTCATAAAGCTGAGCATATATTATCTATGCTGAGCATCTGGCGTCATACCTCTTGGCTAACAACCTCTCCCTCGCATTATATAGAACCAGAAGCAAACATAGTAGCAACCCGGTACGCTTTGTCCGTTTCGTAATTTCCCATAGCCACGAGGAAAAAAGTAGTTAGTTCCAACTCGTCATAACACATGTTTACGCTGCAATTTGGACCGCCATAAAGTATATTCTTTCATGAAACATTGATATATTTCTTCGTTTCTTTACCAACTACTGGTCGTCCATTTCGGTTCGGTGGAGAACTCGGCTGAATGAAATTGCTCCTGTAATCTATATTTATCCCCACATATAATTATGATGAGAGGGATTGCCGGCACGGCAACATAAATAAGACTGCTTCTGTTCTTTTAATTTTTGGAAGCATTAAAATGAAATCAGGGGTATATAATTACTCTCGTCGATCTCTTTCCGCCTCTGCTACGCAACCTGAAAACGAAACTTAATGAAATCTGAATTGGTAAAACAACGGTGAAGGTTTGCCTTGTCTAGATTGCCATGATTTTCGTTGTTCATTTGCCTATACTCTGATTGTGCTTCAGTTAATATCAGAAAGATACATGATCTTCATAAATCACTTCTATGTTCTGTTTATACCATCGAATATCTAAACTGATAGCCAATATTGAATTATTGTTAATACTTAAGATTCTTTTTAAAATTCCTGAAAATTCAGTTTCCAAATTATTTAAATGTGCAATGACTTATTATTTAGAGCAAAACACATTTATTTTAATGTCCTATTACCGCAATGGTACGTTAATCAATGGTGAGTGGATATACTCTGTAGAGACCTTTAAAAATGAATATCTAGCGAAATATACTGATGTTAAGATTCTAGAATCTTCTCTGAAAGCCCACATCAGAGGTGTTATAAACAGACCTCAAGTTTCTCAAGGAGTTGTTGAAGAACTCAGAACACGAGTGAACAAAATCGTTCATAGTCTGGTGTCACCTTGAGTACTTGCCACAACAAAGTATTGAAAAAAAACTTAATTTGTACCCTTAAAAAATAAGCATGGTACAGCAACTCCTACCAGTATATATTCCACGTCACCTAGAGTACTGCTATTGGTTTCTAAATAATCTTAACGTTGACAGATTACTGGACTTAACTTTTTTCAGTGATGAGACTTGGTTTCACTTGTCGGGTTATGTGAATTCTCAATACTATAGATTTTGGACATCTGAGAATGCACATAGTTTCATTGAGACCCTAATACATTCGTAAAAAGTTGGTGTGTGATTAAAAGTTTCTGGTCATAGAATATATGGCCCAGTCTTCTTAAATGATACCATTAAGGTGTAAGGTATAATATGAAAGGTACATAAGAATAATGCTGGAGCCATTCATAATCCAATAAGATGACGAAGAAAATATAGTTAGGATCTTTTCAAAAAGATGGGGCAACTGCCCATACTATACTTCTGAAACTCTAAGCTATTTGCAGGAGTTCCATGACCACCATATAATAGTCGTGGATTCCAGCCTTCCAAAAATGCAATACAAATTGGGCACCTGGAATCATCAATAACAATGTGCTGCCAAAATATTGGCCCACAAATTTAAAAAAATATATTTGACTACAAATGAAAAGGAATTTAGAAATGCCTTGACAATACTGGTGCATATTTTGAACATTTGATGTGAATTCATTGTTAGAATTCTCACAAATGGCCAAACCCCCAAACTGGGAGGTATCCTTCAGTTATTTAAAGTATTATGTCCAGTTATCAGTGCATACATGTCAAATATTCTAAATAGTATTCGAAAAATTCTTCCATTCAAACATAAGGGAACAGATTATTCATATCTGTTCACTAGCTAATATGATATCTTTTGAAAATGACTTAGGAGAATAGAACCCCAACTAATGAATAATTCACTCCCGATTCCATTAACTTGACATTTTCTGAAAAAAACTCCTTGAAACGGAGTAAAATTCTAGTATCATTTATCAATCATCATTCTTTCAATCAAATTACCCTACTCTGGACATCACAAGTTCTGTTGCAAACCCAGAGAAGGACTTAAGCTCAGCAATTATGGTATGTACCCCAAATCACGTAGAATAAAAACTTGAATCCAAAAATTCATTTATTTGAAAATTTCACTTTTTACAAACTAAATGCGAACCCTATCAACTATTAAATCAATTTATTTTGTGTAAAAAAATATTTGGTCCAAACTGGGACCGGATTTAGACTCCGAAACGTTACGAAATAGTTGTTTGATCGTTGATGTTGTTTCGTTATTGTTTGTTAGGTAACATTGTTCAATTTATTGTTTCTGGCAAATATCTTGTGCTTCTTACGCAGAAGCAATTCACAAAATAATAAATTTTTATTGGATCGATATTTTTCAGAGATTGGGAGAGAAAGCCCCGAAAGAAACCATTTAATAATGAATATACCTCCAACAGTATCCTTTAATGATTATTATTTTAAGAGCTAATACTTCCACGAAAGTTTCTGTAGTTAGTAGGAATAATCATGTCTGCGTTTTGGTTTTGTGCAATGCAATACATTCAAAAATAGCTTTCTCCCGCTTCTTCATAAGCAGATGCAGCACGATTGGCTGAGTAGTATAGAGAGTTTGACTCAGGTGCCGGAGGCCCCAAGCTCAATACCGAGGATAGGAAATAAATTAATATTCACGGTAATCGCCACCATTCACGGATGGATCAAAAATTAATAGTGCTGAACCTGAGGTGGCGTAAGGACACAGAAATAAAGCCTACACAGAACACAACTGATTCTCCTTTCTCGCTCAAGCTCTCAATAACTTATGAGTCCTTGGGCAAGACCTTTGTGGATCAGTATAATAATATATAATAGATCCAATCCGTAATTTATGTTATTTTCCCTTCAAGAAATTGTATCAAGATGAAACTTATTAGATTTTTAGTTACACTATCTGAATCAAAACTGAAATATACATGAACGAGCGTGCTCCCAGCCCCCACGTTAGTGCTGTCATAAAATTTCTTTAATGATTTTATGGTGATCACTGCAGAATAATTGAAGGTGCAAAATTGACATGATGTTGCTTGAAAATAGAATGAGGTGAACCGTAGCTAATTGCTAATAAATGAGTGAATATAAAATCGAAACTGATTTGAGTAATTTCATTGGTGTTCTGATGAAACGAGTATGGAGAGAAAGGGTTCTAGATAGTTACAGTCTGTTGAATGCAGTCCTCTTTCGAAACAACTACTAAGTATCTCGAAAAATTATTAGATCTATAATTGCGGTTATCGACGGTTCGTCGCTTGATGTACTGTTGGAATCTCCATAGTTTTAGCATTGTAGTTAGACAACTTCGTGGGTCTATCTTATGAGGAAATTATTTCGGGTGATTTTGACCGTCATCTTACATTGATTTATGAAACGGTCCAAACAAACGAGAAATGCTTCCTCTACATGGAACGGCTCAAGGAAAAGTTTACTCTATAATCATTCTTTAAGTTGACATTAATTTTAACCATAGATTAAACTCATCAAATAAAACACTTTTTGCGGGTATGTTCTGGTTAACATCGCGTTATCATTTTGCCCAAATGTCTGTGATTTTCGAATTCCTTACCGAAAATGGTCTCAGACGATTGGGTTCGACTCCCTGATGCATCAGAATTCGTCAAATTTGATTCTGTCCGGCCGGCTGAATATCCGTTTTCACGATAACTTGAGAACAGAAAGAGATAGTGACTTGAAATTTTCAGGGTAGGTGGTGCATCCCATTACAACGGGCATGTTCGTTGATGGGCATAATCGGCCCAATGGTTTCCGACTAATCATTTTGTTTTCAACCAATACAAATCCGATCGAATTGAAACTATTTGTAGAATACAAACCTAAGTTTGTGAAATTTTGTCAGAATCGTATCACTAGAAAATTTAAAAGAAATGATTGAAGAATATTATTTATGTCACGATAACCTGAGAACGGAAAGAGATAGCGACTTGAAATTTTCAGGTTAGGCTGTGCATCAGAATGCGACATTTCAGCTTGGCATAATCGCATAATCGACCAAACAGTTTTGGAGTTATATCCATCTGAAATTTTGTTGTTATTTCCTCTATAACTCAAAATATACAAATCTGATCCAATTAAAACTTGGTGATTTCTTGTAGAATGCCAACCCACTAATTTTCGCGGAATTTCGGGAATATCGTATCCTGGAGATGCTTGAGGCGTAAGTTCTTTTCGTATTTCAATTTCAGTAGAATACATGTGACAGAATTAAATATTCTGTGATCACATATTCTCTCGTTACTGAAATACCTATGTCATTAAAATGGAATTAAATGTATTCATATATTATAAAAGCTGTGAAGACGGGATATATCGATGCTACATTCGAAAAAGAGTGTCCAATAGAGGTGAGTAGACAATAGAACATGTGCGCAAAAACTCCTGACTTCACGTCAGTGCTTGAACCAATTTTTTAAATTACATATATTCCGAAGGATTTTGTAGAGAATTTGAATGAATATAGCAAATATATTTCCATATATTTCTGATAAAAATATGGTTGTTTTCAAAAGATCAATCAGATTCATTCCACAGTTCAGACGAACTTATTCTTCTAACGAGGGACATTGTGATGTGCTCTATTGAAGCCATCCTCTTATTCTTTTGAACATAGGTATGCGATTCCTTATACCTACATATTATAAATTTGTAGATATCTCAAAATTTGGAATTTTCTAGATCATCGTTTTAATTTGGTATATTAGTAGTCATAAAAAAATAAATTAATTCAATTAAGTGCAACAACCATCGATATATATATCAGTCCTTTGTATATCGACCACGCGAACGAAACCCGTCACCAAAAAGATTTCGTTGATATCCTGCAGCATTATCACATTCTCCGTAAGTAATAAATAAATTGAAATAAACTTGAGAGGTATAATTCAAGAGGGATACAAACGACGAAGAAAACCATTTTTTTTTTCAAAAAATGCAGGGGTTATCCTTCCTGCAACCACTGATTGAAGTAAACCCACGGTTGTTAGTGTAAAACACGAAGGTTTGCTAACTCTCAAATTCTGCAATGTTTGAAAAAAATGGGTTCAAGCCCTGTGGACAGGAGCTTTCTAGCGCTCTAGTTCAAACAGACAAATTACATCTCCGAAAGTATTGGTTTCTCAGAGTTGGGAATTATATCAATGTATTCTTATGATAGAACTGCATCATGAAGGAAATTCAATTCAAATAACAGTTTATTTATCAAGATTAAATGAGCAATCTGAGAATGAGAACTGCACCATGGAAGAAACCAAATTAAAATAGCTGAAATGAATTTGACTCTCTCTTATAGAACAGGATGAAATGTACGAGTATGAACACAGATCATATAATAAAGCTTAGATAGAATAATTATAGCATTCTGTGAAAACATAGAAGTACGATTCATTATTGAAATTTGGAACTTCATCTTAGCAGAAATTGAATTCAAACATCATAGAAGAATTTAAATTCAACAAGAGTGCCAAAAATTATAAATCCAAAACCAATAGACGAATTCTACCCAACAACGAACTCATCCGAGATATTCATTCCTCAATTCTATGATGAACGATAATATATATCTTTCCTCAAATCTACTCCAATACACCAATATTCCAGTTTTGTTTTTAGTGGGGATATTCTGAACACAATATTATTAACTTACCATTACCATTCCCATCATCATATGGATTGACGGCATCGGCATGAAAATATCAACCAACAAAAAGTATGATATTATATTATCATTCTCAAATTAATACGATTGCTGGAATGAATGACAATGAGATAACGTCATGTCTCAGGAAAATAAGTTTACATTATAACAATTCATAGAATACCAACAGAATATTTCTATCATTCTGTGAAAACGTAGAAATACGATTTACATTGAAATTTTGAAAAATCATATCTCCGAAAGTATTAGCTTGTTAGAGTTAAAAATGATATGAATGGATTCTTATGATAAAACTGCTTATTGTAAATTTAATTTGGAATTTGTGTTGTAAAAAAAAATTTTTTTTTTTTTAACTCCGAAACCATCGGTCCGATTTTGCCAAATATCGAACTTAGCCGAGATCTTTATCCCCCAAACCTACACTGAAAATTTCAACTGTCTAGCTCATTCCGTTCGAGAGTTATCGTGCCTACGGCCGGCCGGCCGGACAGAATGAATTTCGACCACGGATTCTTGATCAGTGAGTCGAACCAAATCGTTTGAGACCATTTTCATCAAAAAATTCGAAAATTACAGACATTTGGGCAAATTGATAAGCACTCAGTTCCGAGGAACTAGAGCGCCAAAAATGTCCCAAGGGATGACAGAAATAGATGAAACATAATTTATAAAGTGAAGTTACATTCATTCTAGTTGCACCATATGTTCATTCATAACTCCCAAAATTCAGCTCATATAATATTGAAGGAAATAATTTCAGATTTAGCATTGCGCCGATAATATATTTCTTATTATAATATAAAGCCCTTTGAGTTAACGTATCCGCGTGAAAAACAATGTAAATTTCAGAACAATTATTTTCTCTGAAAAATATTGGGGATGTAATTGTTGGAATACAAAATCATCCAAGAAATTCCCCATACAACAAATTCTTACGAGTTCCAAGATGAGTGAGATAAGACAGCAAATAATTTGGTTAAATTTACAATGTATAATAAAATATTGAAATATAACCAATAATAAAAACTCCACAGATTTGTTGCGGTTCCATATAAGTGCCTTCTCAATAAATAATAGAGACATTAAAAAAATTGTCATACTCTTAAACGACGTCCGAATATTTCGACCAAATATTCGAATATTAAAGTCATACTGTGTTTGATTTATAACTTAAAGGTTCATGGACTTGTTGGGAATACAAATTTTTGTTTTTTTCATTTTCTCATTTCAGTGGTAAGAAAAAATGTTCATGTTATTTAGGATTTGTTTCAGGGCTAATGTTTTGTCAAGTCTATTTTTATCATGATTTATACATAACTAATTTACCAAGGTAACATTTATACATGATAATCTCAAGTCGAGTTTTGCAATCTACTCATGTATCCTTCTAGAGGAAAAAAACATAAGAATTATGTTGACTGAATTCAACCTATTTCGTGTATTCTGATGCTTGACTACTCAGATTAGCCCACGATATATTTGGATGATTAGATTTGTGCAGGTTTCAATACGAAGATAAAACTTTTCATTTAAAAAGAATTATAATTGGAATATTAAGCAAAAATTCATTCCACAAGCAGTGCAGACGTTAAATTTAAATATCTACTTCTATCTCGTCGTCATGGCCTCCAGGATCATCTTTGCAGAGATCGATTGTTTACAGCCAATTTTCCAAAAATATTTCACACATTCTGGCCCAAACCTCCGTTTCAATATTATAATAATATGTACTTTATTGGTCCTTCAAAATACTACAAAGGATCTCAACATTTCTTTTCATAGGCAAACACCCTCATTACTTCTCTAAAAATTATTAAATTAATATAATTAATTGAACTAAAGGAATATAATATGTTTCTACATGGAAAACTCAAATACCTACAATATTTGGGTTACACCATTGCTGCAGACTGCGGTCCAAATATGTATGCATGTTTCAGCCTGATCAAGATCAAGGTCACTCTCTTTGGGGTGTCGAATCGAATTTTCGATATGTGGAACGGTCTGAGCAGTGAGGTTATCAGTGTTTCGTCGGTGAACAACTTCAGAAACAGACTTGATGAGGTGCTTAATTAACAGTTCTTTTTCTTTTGTTTCGCCTTCTTGCAGTTAATTGATGTGTTCGCACTCGAGAGTGCTGAATTATTCTGTTTTGATTGGATCCAAATGCACACTATGCAACATTTCAAATATGGAAAGGATCTGAACTGTACTAAGCTGACGGCAATCTTCCGCAGAACAAGAATGTGGAACAATATTTGAACAAACATGCTCTCTTATCGCACAGTAAACATGGTTTTATCTACTTGAAATATTCTAAATCGACCTGTTCTATCTATAAAATTGAAATTTTATTGCGTAAATTGCGAAAGGTGAAGCCATTGTAATAACAAAGTTGCTTTACGATAGTGGTTCATGTCGAATACTTTTCAATCATTTATAGTGTATGTGGATAAATACACTCAATGCCAGCTACAATGTAATAGAAAATGCATAAAATTATTTTATTATTACATTGCTATCTTATGAATTGACTAACAAAAAATATTTCCCCGCCTTACGAATAAACTATAAATGATTGACTAATCATTAAAGGATACTGTGGGAGGTATACTCATAATTAAAAGGATTCTTTCTGGGTCTATCTTCCGAACTCTAAAACATATCTATAAAATAAAAATTATTCTATATCAGACTTCTTCGTCAGACACTAACGAAAATCTTTAGAATTTTTTTGAAGATTTTCGTTAAGTGTCTGACGAAGGAGTCTGATATAGACTCCGAAACGTTACGATATAGTTGTTTCTTCGTTGATATTGTTTCGTTGTTGTTTGTTAGGCAACATTTTTCGATTGATTGCTTCTGACAAATATCATCTGTTTCTTACGAAGAAGCAAATCACAAAATAATTCATTTTTATTTTATAGATATTTTTCAGAGTTTGGGAGGGAAAACCCAGAAAGAATTATTTTAATTAAACATTATTGCTTTTGTGGAGGCAATTCAACAATGTTGGATTATGTTGTTAGGGTGCCAACCCCGTTCTATGAAGGATCAAGCTGACCATAATGTCCGGTCGAAGGAATACCATGGGAACAAAATGAAAATTACTGCCTTCTAGTTCCGGTAGGGCGCGCAAATCATGAACCGTATAGTGATTGTCGTGTCTTCCGTTTATTCCGTCAACAATATTTAATTTTATTTGGCTCAAAAATAATTTCAGTAATTGTTACATAATTCTACGAATCTTGAGATAAAGAGGGTTGAAAGTTGGAAAATTTCGCTTTCTGGCGCTCTTGTTCCTCGGAACAGAGTGCTTATCAATTTGCCCAAATGTCTGTAATTTTCGAATTTTTGGCTGAAAATGATATCAAACGATTTGGTTCGACTCACTGATCAAGAATCCGTGGTCGAAATCGATTCTGTCCGGCCTGCCGTCCGTTAACACGATAACTCTCGAATGAAAGGAGTTAGAGGATTGAAATTTGCAGGGTAGGTTTGGAGCGTAAATATCTCGGACGAGTTCGTTAACGGGCGAAATCCATCAAGCGGTTTTGGCCGTTTTTACTAAAAACGTTTTTTATGAATATTTCCGAAACCGATCACTCGTTCTATCTGAAATTTAGCATCAAATTGTAGAATCATGACGTTTAGACGCATGTAAAGTTTTGTATTGATCGGGTTACCGTAAAGTGTAAAAAAAAAAATTGAAAATTTTTAAATTTTATTTCTACAATAACTCTCGAACGGAATGAGTGCAGTTGAAATTTTCAGAGTAGGTTAGGGAGATAAATATTTCGGTTAAGTTCGCTATTGGACAAAATAGGCAAGATGGTTTCGGAGTAACGAAAAAAAATTTCTTTTTGGACTTACAAATTTCAAAATAATTTTTTTTAAGATGCAGTTTCACCGTAAAAATCCATTGATATCATTTTCAACTCCAACAAGCTAATACTTTCGGAGATATGATTTTTCGAAATTTCAATAACGAATCGTACTTCTATATTTTCACAGAATGCTATAATTATTCTATCTATGATTTATTATATGATCTGTGTTCATACTCGTATATGTCATCCTGAGTCAAATTCGTTTCATGTATTTTAATTTGATTTCTTCCATGGTGCAGTTCTCATTCTCAGATTGCTCATTTAATCTTGATAAATAAACTATTATTTGAATTGAATTTCCTTCATGATGCAGTTCTATCATAAGAATCTATTGATATAATTCCCAACTCTGAGAAACCAATACTTTCGGAGATATAATTTGTCTGTTTGAAACAAGAGCGCCAGAAAGCTCCTGCCCATAGGGCTTGAACCAATTTTTGTCTGATATATTTGAAACATATTTTTTAACCTTATCTGGCATCATGATTGCATTTCAAAAATATTGGTGCCTTACTCGGGGGGTCCCAGGAACAGTGCCTCCAATATTTTCAAAGAAACAATGAAACACATCTGCATTTTTCTAATATAAGAACAATTATTTTTCATGCCTCTTTATTATTTTGAATAAAACATAAAACCTACTAGCGGTCAATTTATGTATTACTGAAAAAAAATACAACAGAGTTTTACTACGTATATCATCACTAAATTATTTGTTTTGAGAAAATGTTGAATATAGTATGGCCAGTAAAAATATGTATCTTGTGCACTGCGTAACTCTTTTCACGGTTCTTATGATCCGTAACTTATTCTGGCGTTTTCAATAATTAGTACCCGACTGCCCGAAAGGAGGGTTTCGGTTTCGAGCGTATGTATGTCTATTACTAATAGTCTTGTTCTACAGCCTGAACGGTTTGCTGTATTTCAACATATGAGGTTCGTTATTATTTAAGGAGTAACATAGGCTATGAAATTCGGTGGAAACATTGTCCAAAGATGAGAGGGGGAATAAACAAAATTTTTTTCTTTATTCTATCAACATCATTATCAAATGAAAGGTAATAAATAGACAATTCCAAATATATATGCCTTATAACACTTTTATGCTACCCATTTGGCAAAAAATTCGAAATAGGGAGTTCGACGAATGGTAGGTCCCTCCAATTTCTAGAGCTTTCTTTCAGGAATCAATGGAGCGAATTAATGAAATTAGATTAAAAAAAGTCGCAAAAATGATAACAACTGACGTGAAGTCAGGAGCTTTGGCGCGTATGTTCTATTGTCCATTCTCCTGTATTGGACACCCTTAATCGAATTTACCATGATAAATTCAAAATAAGTGTTCAATACAGGAGAATGGACAACATAATTAACCATGGTAAATTCGATTAAGGGTGTACAATACAGGAGAATGGACAATAAAACATACGCGCCAAAGCTCCTGACTTCACGTCAGTGCTTGAACCTATTTTTTTTGTAATTTTTTCGAAATTTTCTAGGGGTACGGTTCTTACAAAAATTTTTTTTCGTCATTTTTTTCGAATTTTCTAGGGGTACGGTTCTTGAAAAATGTTAAACACGTCTTTATGTTGATTTTCTACTAATAGTTACCAAGCTTCAATTCGATCGAATCTTTTTTTTGAGTTATCGAGGAAAGAATATTCCAGGTGGGTATAACTCAGAAACCGTTGAACCGATTATGCCCAAGAACGAACTTAACTCTCCCATTCGGATACGCAACCTACCCTGAAAATTGCAAGTCCTTACCTCTTTTTATTCGAAAGTTATCGAGGCAACGATCTCCCATCTACTGAACTCACACAAGGCTGCTCGAATCTCCAACAATATTTAACCGATCGTGTTGAAACTTGGCAGTAGCGTTGGGTTCTAAAGGCTCTTGCAAAATTTCAGCAATTTCAGTCGAATAGTTACTGATATATAGAATTTTTTTTTAATTTTTTCAATTTCTTGAAAATTTTCTACAAATGCTCACGAAATTTCGCAAGAATTTTTGCGTTGGCATTCTGGACCTAATAACCATGTTTCAATTCAATCGGTTTAGTATTTTTCGAGTTAATGAGGAGAAAACCAAATTTCAGATGGCTATAACTCTAAAACCGTTCGGCCGATTATGCTTATAAACAAACTCAAATGTCGCGTTCTGATGCACATCCTAACCTGAAAACTTCAAGCCGCTCTCTCTTTCCGTTCTCAAGTTATCGTCACAACAACAAAAATTTTTCATAATTTTTTAATAATTTTCTAGCCATACGATTCGTACAAAATTTCACAAACGTGCCTAGGTTCATATTCTACAACTACTCACCAAGTTTCAATTCGATCGGATTTATATTGGTTGAAAACAAAATTATTACTCGGAAACCATTGGGCCGATTATGCCCACTAACGAACTTGTCCGTCGTATTAAGATGTGCCACATACCCTGAAAATTTCAAGTCGCTAGCTCTTTCCGTTCTCAAGTTATCGTGGCAACGGCCGGACGGACAGAATTAAATTTGACCTCGATTCTTCATTGGGGAGTCGAACTAAATCGTTTGAGATTTTCGTAAAAAAATTCGAAAGTTACAGACATTTGGGCAAAGTGATAACGCGATGTTCCCCAGAACATACGAGCAAAAATGAGCTGGAAAAATTACGTTTTGATTCTTTCAATAAGTGACACGAAAAATGAAGATGTGGTACTTGCTGATCCAATAATTTTATTTTCATATTTTTTGGATATGACTAGAAAGACCCTTTGTCTATTTTTACGTCTTCTTGATCATCTAGACTTGAGAGTGACACACCATACAATAGTATGTCATGAATAATAACAATACAGATACAAATATATCGAACTTAGCGTATAGTAACGCAACAACCGTGTAATTAGGTAAATGAAGCTTCCGAGGAGCTTAGAATAATTCTAGTATCGATTTATTATCATTAGCAATTAAGTGAAGCATCGGCTTCCACAACGTGATACGACGCGCAAACAGGTTTACCTATCACCATTTTTACTGATTAATAAATGTAAAGCAAAATATATTTGTAAGGAGGCGTGTTTACGTCATTTTGGGATATATTACAACGTGGCAAGGGCGTAGCCAGGGGGGGGGGTTTGGGGGTTCAAACCCCCACCCGAAATGTTATTTTTTCTCTTAAAAAAAAAATTTTTGCTGCAGAAAGTGACCCTTACACTCCCAAAACCCCCCCCCGAAATTAATTCCTATTTCAAAACCCCCCCAGAAATTAATTCCTATTTCAAAACCCCCCCCGAAACTAATTCCTGGCTACGCCCTTGCAACGTGGTAATAGCATGGTAAAAGAAATACATTCAAACAACCCAAAATCAGAATCAAGATGGTACAATATTGATATTCGTTCTTGGGTATTGCCCTATATACTTGGATTTTCGTTCTTTTCTCCTTCCTCTACTTCGTCTGTTGTCACAGTATAGCGTCATATTTTACAACAATGATTCTCCAATCATTTTAATGCGGAACCCTTCCGATATTTACGATATACCTTTTCAAGTTCGATTTCAGAAATAGTAAGACCATTTTCGGAAAAAATATAAGCAATTTCGGTAATAGTAAAACCAATTTCGGAAAAAGTAGAACCAATTTCGGAAGAAGTACAGTTAATTTCGGAAAAAAGTATATCCAATTTCGGACAAAATATTCAGATTTCAGTACAATTTTGTGTCCATCAAACTCATTTTCGATATGTTCCAAATTAATATCTTCCTTCTTATGATTAGGAAAATCAGGCACCTTAGGCACAGTACTGTTATTTTTTCACCAACAGAATATTGTGTCGCTACTGTCTGACTAGAAAATTTCTATTCTATTCTCGCGATTGAACTCGAGACCTCCTCTTCCTACAGCATACACAGGCTGGTTAATGTTTAATCGCATACGAGTAAATGCTGGAAAGAATGATAGTTCCGAACGTGGCGAGTGTAAGGAAGTCGGTAGATATTTCGCAACAAATCTGACTAGCCACGTCGAAAACAGATCTGCGAAATCCGTATGTTTTTGCGCGTTTGTTCTAGGGAACATCGCGTTATCATTTTGCCCAAATGTCTGTAATTTCCGAAGTTTTTGGTGAAAATGGTCTCAAACGATTGGGTTCGACTTCCCGATGAAGAATTCGAGGTCATATTTGATTCTGTCCACCCGGCCAGCCATTGCCACGATAACTTGAAAACCGAAAGAGAAAGCGACTTGAAATTTTCAGGGTGGATTGTGCATCTGAATGTGACATTTGAGTTTGTTTATAGGCATAATTGGCCAATCGGTTTTGGAGTTATACCTGTTATCTGAAATTTGGTTGTTATTTCCTCAATAATTCGAAAAATACAAAACATATTAAATTCAAACGTGGTTATTAGTTGTAGAATACCAACGCAAAAATTCTTGCAAAATTTCGTGAGGATCGAATCACTAGAAAATGTTCAAAAAATCATTGAAAAAAAATCTATATATCAGAAACTATTCATCCGAACTATTCATCACTGAAATTTTGCGAGAGCTTTTAGAACCTAACTCTACTGCCAAGTTCCAAGTTTGAACAGGATCGGATCTATATTTTTGGAGATCCGAGCAGCCTTGTGTGATTTCAGTACCTGGATGGGTGACCGTTGCCTTGATAACTTTCGAACGACAGGAGATAGGGACTTGCAATTTTCAGGGATCGTTGCGTATCGGAATGGGAGCCTTAAGTTTGATTTTGGGTATAATCGGTCCATCGGTTTCGGAGTTACACCCACCTGGAATATTATTTCCTTGATAACTCAAAAAAATATAGACTTGATCGAATTGATGCTTGGTTACTAGTAGAATATCGACATAAAATTTTCGGGAAAAACACGCATACTGATTTCGCAGATATGTTCTCGACCTGCCTCTTAAAATTTGTCGATAAATATCCACCGACTTCCAGACAATCGACACGTTCAGAACTTTAATTCTGTGGCTTCGAACAAAAAAAGCCAATGTAAATATTTTGCGGTTCCCAGTAAAATGACTTACCAATGTCACGATGGACTCAGCTTCATTGTCATTTAAACTAGAACTCAAAACGTTATTTTCAATTGCGATTTTCTCGAAAGTGAATATTTTGACTTTGGCCATTTTAGCTTCAAGGCACAGAATTATTTCCAGCATTTACATGCGATTAACAGCCAGTAAATTTCCTGCTAAGACGGTAACGGTAATCATACTGTTGGGTCAATAATTACGAGGGCTGTGTCTAAGGAGGCGTGACGGTAACTAAGGCTAAACAAAACACAACTAATTCTCCTAACTCACCAAAGCTCTTAATACTCAATAAGTATACTTAATTATTAAAATCATATAATCTGAAGGTACCTAATTCTGAAATCTGAAGGTTACTAATTTTGGCAGCGCCTTGTCTTCAGCCCAAGAAATGTATTCGAATTATATGAAAAAGTTCAGCAAGGGTGCAACTTTTTATTAACACCTTGGTTATTTCAATATTGAAGCGAATTGAATAAGAAATGCATCCTTTATGATTAACAAGGGATTCCGTCAAAAAATAATCAGAAATTTCAGAAACACCAACCCAATAATATAAGCCGAACCACCCGACCCTAAAATCCAAATTCCACAGAATAGGAGGTTGCAATTGATCGATTCATATTTTTCCCGGAGTTTAGTCATTCTAAACGCGCGAGTTAAAATCATAAAAGAGATGATATTCATTACGAACGAGTCTGATAGACGCAAAATTGTACAAAGTAAATCTGAATAGTTTCCTGTTTCACTTTTTCCGAAATTGAGTTTACTGTTTCCGCAATTGGTTTCACCTTTTCCGTAATTGGTTTTACTTTTACGAAATTAGTTTCACTATTTCCGAAGTGGCTTTTTCTGGAATTGGTCTCACTTTTTCCGAAATTAAGCTTGAAGAAGTTTAGATTAAATTAATTGAAGAAATTCGACACAAGAAAGTTGTGAGTAAATTCAGATGCGCGAACTTTATTTTCTCGAAAATACGTATACAAGAAATAACTACGGAAACATGGTTTCTCGGAATAAAAATTTGAATAATCCATATTCGAAACTTTCACTATTTTCACTTGTTCGTATTGAGATTTCTTTATTGAAAACACTACTTACATATACATATTTGTCACCTGAAAGTGAAAGCCTCAATCATCCATATTTCATTTCGATTGAAATTCATTCAAATCCAATCGATATTATTCAATTTCAGCGACACCTTGTCAATCATTAACAACGCCAGATATTAATGAATTCATTTCAATGTCTAAAGGATCATTCCATAACACCATAAATAAAAAATGTAAATTCTATGAATCGAGTGAATTGAATGAACAAAACACTCAATTGGATTCTTCAGAAACTGGTTTCTTCAAAATGATTCGTTATTAATATTCACAATTCATTTGTAAGCTTCGCTTTGCATTTTGATATGCATTAATTTATTTGGATTTTATTCTGCATTGTGTGGGTAACTTTTACAGTTAACCTGAACGCTGTCATGAATTGGCTTATCTGGGAATACAAAGAAGGTATAGTTTTGCGTGCAATGGAGAAATTGAAAATGATGTGGATGTTGAACTTTTTGCCAGTTTGATATAATGGTAAAAAATATATGACTCTTAACTCAGCAAATGAACATTGATCCAATATTTTCAATTTTGGAGATATTATCAATTCAATAATTTCAATAGTTATGCAGTATCGTAGTAGATTATGCACGACTGTTGAAAACAGTTGAAACACTACTCCTAATTTTGTTAGACTATATTCTAAGTGACATTTCATATAAGAGTAACATTTCATTATTTTCGTTTCGCCATTATCATAGAGCGATTTGCTGTTGCCCAAAGCAAAATAAAAAACTGACTTCCATTTCTTGGTATCCTAAGCTGATCAATTCTATTTTCATATCCGCACTATATTTGATGCTTGAAATTAGCTCCTTTTGCAGAAGGGCCTGTATTTTTCGTGCGATTCGTGGGGATTAAGTGGTTGCAGCTCAATATACGTACCTAAGTAAATTCTTTAATTTAATAACTATGTGAAATACATACTTCAATACTGCAGCTAACGAATCCTACGATGTACTTTATCTAACATCTTTCATTTCAAAGCCTTTCGCACATTAATTACACTTCAATATAATATGTCTTGCACTCAATTTTAAAAAATAGTGTAATACTGACTAAACTTAAAATAACGAATGTCGAAGTGACATTTCCAGGGTTCTGAGATATGAGAATAGTCGATGTTCTAATAACTGTATCAGCGCAACTGCCATTTTACACTGAACAAAAATAAAACAAATATTCTGTAGGATTGTGGAGCCTCCTGCTGGGTCCGATACCATCCAGGGACCCACTCAAAAGCACACACATCAATTTTGCCATCGACATCAATCTATGATTGATGTCAGACTGAACTGATGTCAGATTTACCGTGTAACCTTCGTCATAGAATTCGACGTATGATATAAGAGCTCAAGGAAATATCTCAGCCAAAAAAACCCATTCTCCCCGTGAGTGTTGTCATTTGTAAAAACTTAAATTCGTCAAAAAACGGAGATATTTCTCAAAGGTACTTGAA
The DNA here is from genome assembly GCA_937662695.2 of Halyzia sedecimguttata. Lineage (NCBI taxonomy): Eukaryota > Metazoa > Arthropoda > Insecta > Coleoptera > Coccinellidae > Halyzia > Halyzia sedecimguttata. Next base: position 36,645,716 of record OW569415.2, on the reverse strand, counting down.
ACTCATCCTGAAAAATTAAAAGACAGAAGGAGAAAAACGAACAAATTAAAAATAATACATATCCTTTCAAAAGTCACTTCTCACGAAGATTTTCCTCTGTAGCCGTATGGATCTCTTCAAGAATCATCTCCACTAATTCTGAAACGTAATCACACTTGCCTTAAGAAATCCTTGCAATATTTGGTTAAGAAAAAATGTTGTTTGCTTATTAGCTTTTCAAAACCAGGTCGGCCATCCAAGCGATGATTAATTATTCGAAACTTCAGATGTTTGGAGACCGCTACAGAACCCTATTGTAGGGCTATCATTACCCATAGATATTAGCTTCACTTTCTAAAAATGAATGAAAAAATGAGCTGGAAAATTTATGTTGTAATTTAATATGGAACAAAATATCAATTTAGCTGTCGAAAATATACATTTCTTTGAGGCATGATCCAAGAATTTAACGAATGAATAATTTCTTCACTCACATTTTCGATTTTGCTTTGAAATCTGTCCCTATTAGCGAACATTATCACCATTGCAAGAACTATCTCGGATCTAATTCAACTCGTTTCGATAAAAACTGCGAATCATCGGTCTCCAGCAGTATCAAAAGCTTCCGACTGATCTGCATTATGACATATCAAAGTAGAAACCATTAAGTTTCCGTTATGAACAAGATTCATCATAGATCTCTGATGGCTTAATAATTGCCTTGCATACAGAGATGAAGGAGAATTGATACTCATATCCCGGCTGTCCAGAAAAGTAAGAGTTGAACTTAAAATTTTATTATCCAGGGCAGGTATTCGGCATTTGCAATTAGCTTCTATTAAATTACGAAATATATATTTGATCTCGCTATTAAATTGAAGAGTAAACCTTCGAGTTGTTATTTACGATGGGTTAGACAGTCAAGCGATGAACCTAATTGTTTGGGATACTGCGGAATTACTACAAAAATATGCTTGAATTACTGGATTCTCAATATCCTTCGAACCCATTTTTTAAATCGATGATTATGAGAGGAAAAACAAATTTATCGGTTAGAAGGGATTGAGCTGTGCTCACCTAGTATACATGGTATTTCAATAATAATTGTCTATAAGGGGTGAGTCTTTAAGTTGTAAATTACTTTTTATCATAGATTCCCCTCATCAAATGAAAAACCTTTTTTATTCACCATTTTTCCAGATTCTGCTGGTTCCAAGGTTCTTAGATAAGAAAAACCTGGATCAAAACAGTCGATAAGTCAATCGAGGAAAACAATCTCGCATTTACTCTAATTTAACCGAGGCAGGCACATGAATGTAATAATTATTAGCTCATATTTTAATTTATCTATTATATATATATGTCGAAGTCAATCGTTTGTTTATGTGTAGGTACATAGTGCCGTAGTTAAATTCGAGCTAAATTGAAATTATATAAAATTCCTAGTCCACAATTTAATAGATGGAATAATTCATTAAGAAGTAGTGTCAAATTTATTTACCGTTTGATGAAAATACTGAGTACCGATGACCGAAGTTCACTTCTGCACACATACTATAAGCTTATTATTAAACTAGTGGGAATAAAATAATTAGACGTGACGTGAGTTATATCTGCAGACAATTATTAATTGAATGTGTTTTACAAGGTGAAATTATGTTCCATATATGAGGGAAATCTCAGAAAGATTTTGCAGAATCAAAGCATTATGAAAAAAAATGTATTGTTGACATGGATAGCAGATAATTTGAAAGTTTTATTCACTATTGGGAGGGTTTCTGCATAAGAGGGAGTTGGAGTTCGTAAGGATCTGGTGCTGGTATAAGTTTGCCATTCCAGTAATTCGCCACCATAGGGTTTGAGATTCCTAGAGCTCCTCCGTTTGTCATTCATTGATTCAGTTATGATTATGATTGGTCACAACTATCAAACCGTATCTACCCTGACTGACACATTTCCTCGATGGGAAGACGTTGAGGGGTGGCTAGCTTGGATCACGAGGTACTATTTGTGGATGGTTAATCGAGGAATATTTGAGCGGTAAAATTCGTGGTGGAAATCTAAAAACTCAATTTGGAATTGGACATCGGGATAGACAGTTCAACTTTCAGTTAATCTTTATTGCAATTACACCTAGCTTTCTAACAATATGAGAAGTCGATTCTTAACTTATCAAAAAGTGAAGTGCTTCCATACGGACGGTCGTACGGTCGCACTAAATTGAATTTCACCAGGAATTCTACACCAGTAAGTCCAATGTAATTGTTTGAGATCAATTCCGGCTTAAGTCTAGAGAAGAGAGCTTTCGTCATTTGAACGAAACGATAGATCTCTGGCGCGAGCTCATAAAAAGCAACTGCCTGAATAATGTTCATGATACAGTACCATATTCAAGGTGAATTCAATCGAAATCCCTATCAAAATCTAATTTCTGTGGAGTCTCACTATCTAGTTAACCGATAGGCTTCTCGCCCCCACATCAGGAAGTTTATTATACAACGTTGCAGCGCAGAAGTCAGGACATCGCTGGGATCTACTAAGTCTCACATAGTCCTATCTAATGGTAAACTTATTTCTGGTGTCATGTTCGCGAATGTCTGACTGCGTTATATTGTTCTTGAAATGAGCATGAATATACGCCAGACACTCCAAAATAAACAGTGAAGGAAAGGTGAGCAGTCCAAGATCTTTGAAGACATGCTTACAGCAGTCGCGATACCCCAAACCGTCGAAAACTCTAACCGCTCGTCTCTAAAGTCCAAAAATTATCCCAGCATGAGTGCAGTTACCCCATACTAGTACTCCATACCTAAGATGCGCTTCCACCAGAGCAAATACGCGGACCTCAGCACCTCAGTGGACAAAGAGCTGGAAAGAACTCTTAGCGCAAATATATTGATTGCTACTCAGTCTGTAAGCCAGCTGATCGACATGATCTGTCCATGTGAGTGACACATCAATGAACACACCCAGAAATCTAGCAGAGGAATTCATATTGGATTGGCTATCAGATTTTCTGACGCTAAAAATGAGTTCCTGAGTCTTCTCCTCATTCACGCAGAGTTCATTGGACAGAAACCAATCGCTGCCCCTGACATGTCAGCCAGGGAGCCCAGGTCCGATGACTCGACAGTCAGGGTGGTGTCGTCAACAAAGATAATTGATTCAACATTAACTAGAAAGTCGGGGAAATCATTAATGTCAATGATAAAAAGGATTGGTCCCAATCTTGACCCCTGCACCACACCTGTCCTGACGGGCCTCAAAGATGATGGAACACCATCCAAGACCACTACTTGGGATTTTTCACCCAAGAAAGAGCGGATCAGGTTCATTCCTACCTCATCGAACCCAAATTTTTATAGCTTGTATAAGTGCATATCGCAGGGTACACAGTCGAAGGCCATCGTCAAATCAATAAATGTATCTTGGCAGAATTTTCTATTTTCGAAATAATTTTAAGCGCTCTTGATCAGTTGGAGTATGGCATCTGTGGTGTTTTTGCCTTTTCTGAAACCGAACTGACATGCGACTAATAGGCCATTACTTTCAAAAAGGTCGATTATCTGGTCCTATATAACTCTCTCAAGGATTTTGGAAAATATTGGCACTAGTGAAATTGGGCGGTAATTATTAAGATTACTTGATAATATCTTATCGGTCGCATTTCTGAAGGGCTGAACCAAGCCACATGACCCCGTTCTAATAATGATAATAATAATACTTTGGGAAATGCGTTCAATGTTGTTTTCTGAGTTTTCTCTCCCAAACTCATTTTTGTAATAATTTAAATATGTATGTATTCGTAGATCGTAAATAACCCTGATGTTTTCCATGTCGATTTCAATTCCTCGAGAGCATATCGATTGAGGTAAAACACTTTATTTACGGTGATATTTATTGTAATTACTCAACAATTATTTCGTCCTTTACATTAGACTTCACGAGTTGAGTATGATTTAACTGAAGTCGTAATGTACCTAATTGGCGAAACAATTGTTGTGTAATTTTAATAAATAATAGTGGAAATGAAGTGTTTTACTGCATTCGATATTGAGATGGAAATATCAACAATTTCATGCCCGTAATCGTAATCAAACATGTCGCCGTATTCACAAAGCATTCAACCTCCGATAAGTGCTAACTGAGCTCCTCAGTTAAGGATAAATTTGAATCGAAACCTCAGTAAACGTATTTAACGGTGGTGAAACGGGCCTGTTCCACGTTAATTTTCACGTAAACTGAGGTTGCGATTCAAATTCATCCTTAACTGAGGATCTCAGTTAGGACTTAACGGAGATTGAATGCTTTGTGAGTACGGCGGATTTTCTCGATTAAGTAGGTATATTTTACTAGGAATAAGGATAAGGGTACACTCCAGAGTATTTTTGAAAAAGTCAGAATGAATGAAAATCACGTAGAAAAGTCCCATGCCAGAGAGCTTTTCCAACTTGTTTAATACAGCGTCGATGTGGTGGGATTTGCTCAACAAGGACCTGCTACTGGACTTTTTGGCGCTCTAGTTCCTCGGAACTGAGTGCTTATCAATTAGCCCAAATGTCTGTAATTTTCGAATTTTTGGCTGAAAATGGTCTCAAACGATTTGGTTCGACTCACTGATCAAGAATCCGAGGTCGAAATCTATTCTGTCCGGCCAGTCCGGCCTTCCGGCCGGTCCGGCCGGCTGGCCGTAGGCACGATTACTCTCGAACGAAAAGAGTTAAAGGATTGAAATTTGCAAGGTGGGTTTGGAGCGTAAATATCTCGGTTGAGTTCGTTTATGGGCAAAATCCATCAAGCGGTTTCGGAGTTATGGCCGATTTTAGTAAAATACATTTTTCATTAATATTTCCGAAACTGATCACTCGATGTATCTGAAATTTAGCATCAAATTGTAGAATCATGACCTTCATACGTATGTGAAGTTTTGTATTGACCAGGTTACCGCAAAGTGTCAAAAAAAAATTTTGAAAATTAAAATTTTTTTTTTTTAAATAACTCTCGAACGGAATGAGCTAGGCAGTTGAAATTTTCAGAGTATGTTAGGGAGATTAATATCTCGGTTAAGTTCGTTATTGGGCAAAATAGGCCAGGTGGTTTCGGAGTAACGAAAAAAAAAATTTTTTTTAAGTAACAAATTTCAAATTCAATTTTCATTTAAGATGCAGTTTCACCATAAAAAACCATTGATATCATTTTCAACTCCAACAAGCTAATACTTTCGGAGATATGATGATGATCAATAATGAATCGTACTTCTATGTTTTCACAGAATGTTATCATTATTCTATCTAATCTTTATTATATGATCTGTGTTCATACTCGTACATGTCATCCTGTTCTATAAGAGAGAGTCAAATACATTTCAGCTATTTTAATTTGATTTCTTCCATGGTGCAGTTCTCATTCTCAGATTGCTCATTTAATCTTGATAAATAAACTATTACTTGAATTGAATTTCCTTTATGATGCAGTTCTATCATAAGAATACATTGATATAATTCCCAACTCTAAGAAACCAATACTTTCGGAGATGTAATTTGTCTGTTTGAACTAGAGCGCCAGAAAGCTCCTGTCCACAGGGCTTGTTTCTATGTGTGTGAAGTTGGCCCAGCACTTTTTGATTTTCAAAAAAAAAAAAATTGTGCTGAATTGTGCTAGGTTTGTGCTGCTTTGTGCCTTTGAAATTTCCTTTCTATTTCATGTGGTTCTCAAGATATTTCAAAAATCAATAAAATGGGCTAGCCCAGGTGTTTTCGAAAAATCAGGTTTCAATGGCTGAAATAGATTGTGCTATGCATGTACTGAGTTGTGCCGTTCGAATTTTTCCGAAAGTCCTACTAATTTCGCAGAAAATCGAGAAGTAAAAAAAAAGTTAGCCCAGCACTTTTGTTTCTTCTTCTCACAAATGAGTGAAATACTTTGTACTACATTTGTGCTGTCTTGTGCCGTAAATATTTTCACGAAAATTTTTCGAATTTTCTATGAAATGGCGAAAATGAAAAATGAAGTCAGCCCAGCACTTTCGAATTTTTCCATTGGAAACATGCTCAAAAAATTGTGCTTCACGTAGTATAAGTTGTGCCGTTGAAATTTTCACGAATATCCTGCTAATTTTCCAAAAAATTAAGAAATAAAAAGCCAAGCACTTTCGTTTTTTTTTGACGAATTTTTTTTTACCTAATTGAACTTCATTTGTGCTGACTTGTGCTGGTCATATTTTTCAGGAAAAACTTTCAGTTTTCCCTATAAATGGAGAAAATAAGAAAATTCAGTAGATTGTTTGAAAACCTGCAATGCGTGGCAACAGTGTGCGTGAAGTTGGCCCAGCACTTTTTGATTTTCGAAAATTTTTTTATCGTACTCAATTGTGCTGGGTTTGTGCTGCTTTGTGCCGTCAACATTTTCGTTTTATTCCATTCCGTTCTCAAGATATCTCACATAACATCCTTCGAATAGAGCCTCATTTAGTTATATATGTTGCAACTGACTGAATCCCGTTCGATTAATAAGATTAATTATTTTACTTTTTCACACGAAATGTGCATTTTACTTTTGTTTTGTTTTTCATAAAAAATGTTTCTGTTCTTCGCATTTTATTCCATCGGTAAGAATATCGAAATTTCAGAGAGAGTTATCAAGCTCTTCGAAAGTTCATGTGAACAGTAAAAAGGGTTCAAATATAAAAATTTAACTAATGGAAGTAGAGTAAAAATGTCTTACTTACCTAAAGGTTCTTGACCGAATAGAAGAGTTTAAATATTAAGCATTATTTTGTTGATCATAATACTACTAGTCAAAATACAAATAGTAAGAGACTTTCAATTTCTGTTTTTCCCAGTTGAAGGTTCCTTGAAGGAATTGGAGAACATGAAATTTTCAAATTTTCATCTTTCGAAATGCCATTGGAACATATACACTGAGACACCCAGTATATCGAAATATTTGAAATACCAATTTTTCAGAAACACCCTATAACTTGATAACCAATCAAGATATCTGGGATTTTTTGCTGGTAATTGATTATCTGGAAAAAAAGGGTATCCTTAATTTTTTTTTTCTAACCCTTATGATTCTCGAGATGCTCTCAGTGATCATCAAATTTCGGATACACTGTACAACCTGTCAATTTCATATTCGCAAGAAACAATAAAATAATGAAATCTGTCGACAATCTACTTTCAACAATATTATGGATATTCTGCTCTGAAAGTTGAACTATGGCAACCGCGCTATCGAACCCCGCGGCAGTTGATGTCGTAAATTAGTACGAATGGAGTATGTAGTGACAGTTGACAGTTATGATCAGAGCGTTGCGGGTTGCTGTTCTCAACGATTAGAATAGTATTTGTTGCTACGTTGCCCTTTACAGATTTCCCTTATCTAAATCCGTAATTTACACGATTAGAAGAAAAAAAAATTGGTTCAAGCCCTGTGGACAGGAGCTATTGGGCGCATGTTCATATTCCCTGTGGCCCGTACTGACCAGTAAAGAAAAAAAGCAGTATCATGTTGAATACCTTAATATTATTGAGATTATTATATAATAATCGATGAAAATACTGAGAGAGACCCAAGAAATTTGACACATTTTGTCTTATATCTCCAGAAATTGGTATCGTATAGAGCCAAAATTTTGCACAATGTTGCAAAATACTACAATTGACGTTAGTACAAGTTTTTGTTGCAATCTGATGAATAGTTCACGAAAAAAAATTTTTTTTTTCGAAAAAATTAAAAGAAATATTTTTTTAAAAATTACCAACATTTCGATCATAACAGAATTTTGCCAAAAGTTGCGCGTTTATATCCTCGAACTGACTACCAAGTTTCGATTCAACATCTTCTTTAGTTCCTGAAATATCAGGGAAATAACCTCAAAATGTTAAATGTCTATAACTCCTAAACCGTCCGGCCGATTTTGCCCGTTAACGAACTTAACCGTCGCATTTTGATCAGAAACCTACCCTGAAAGTTTGAAGTCGATAGGACCTTCGGTGCTCCTGTTATCGTGCCTACGGCCGGAAGGCCGGCCGGCCGGCCGGCCGGACGGCACCCTAAAATCTGAAACCGGATTCGTGATCAGGGAGTCCGAATTAGTCTATTAGCCAATTTTCAGCTCGAAATTCGAAAATTACAGACATTTGGACGAAATGATAGGACGATGTTCCCCTAGAACATACGCCCAAAAAGCAGTATCATGTTGAATACCTTAATATTATTCTGGAACACAAATTTTCCATTACAATAATCTTCATCTAGCTTCTATTTAGTATCAATTCCTGTAGAACGTGATCATAATAAGTGTTTTCCATATAATAAAATGTGTTTGAACTTGGTATGTAGGAAATCTGACATCAATCATTGGAATTAATTGATTTGACAAACAGCCGTCAAATGAGGTAAATAGATTTTTGTGACGATTTTCTGTGACCATAAAAAAAATTAAGCATTTCATTATTGCATTTCTTGAAATAGGTACCTTTTCAAGTCGATCAACATCGTCCTTCTTTCGACGTATAAACTATGACTTGATTCTTTATGTTTATGTCTTTGAATTTGTTTTCGGTGGAATTCAAAGAGTTCATAGAATAATCGATGAAAATACTGAGAGAGACCCAGGAAATTTGACACATTTTGTCTTATATCTCCAGAAATTGAAATCGTATAGAGCCAAAATTTTGCACAATGTTGCAAAATACTACAATTGACGTTAGTACAAGTTTTTGTTGCAATCTGATGAATAGTTCACGAAAAAAAAATTTTTTTTTCGAAAAAATTAAAAGAAATATTTTTTTAAAAATTACCAACATTTCGATCATAACAGAATTTTGCCAAAAGTTGCGCGTTTATATCCTCGAACTGACTACAAAGTTTCGATTCAACATCTTCTTTAGTTCCTGAAATATCAGGGAAATAACCTCAAAATTTTAAATGTCTATAACTCCTAAACCGTCCGGCCGATTTTGCCCGTTAACGAACTTAACCGTCGCATTTTGATCAGAAACCTACCCTGAAAGTTTGAAGTCGATAGGACCTTCGGTGCTCCTGTTATCGTGCACACGGCCGGACAACCGGCCGGCCTGCCGGCCGGCCGGCCGGCCGGCCGGCCGGACGGCACCCTAAGATCTGACACCGGATTCGTGATCAGGGAGTCCGAATTAGTCTATTAGCCAATTTTCAGCTCGAAATTCGAAAATTACAGACATTTGGACGAAATGATAGGACGATGTTCCCCTAGAACATACGCCCAAAAATTGAAGACGAAAATTATGATTGCTGATACAAAATTGTTTTAATTTCAATTTTCTGCAAAATAGGAGGAAATTTCGGAAAAGTTCGAACGGCACAACTCAATGTATATATAGCACAATCTATTTCAGTTGTTTTACATCAATTTTCCGAAAAGTGCTAAGCTGGCCGGTTCTACGCATTTTGTGAGATATCTTGAGAACCGAATGGAATAAAAGAAAAATGTTGACGGCACAAAGCAGCACAAACCCAGCACAATTGAGTACGAGCAAAATTTTCCGAAAATCAAAAAGTGCTGGGCCAACTTCACGCACACTGTTGCCACGCATTGCAAGTTTTCAAACAATCTACTGAATTTTCTTATTTTCTCCATTTATAGGGAAAACTGAAAGTTTTTCCTGAAAAATATGACCCCCACAAGTCAGCACAAATGCAGTTCAATTAGGTAAAAAAAAATTCGTCAAAAAATAACGAAAGTGCTTGACTAACTTTTTTTTTATTTCTTAATTTTTTGGAAAATTAGCAGGATATTCGTGAAAATTTCAACGGCACAACTTATACTACGTGTAGCACAATTTTTTGAGCATGTTTCCAATGGAAAAATTCGAAAGTGCTGGGCTGACTTCATTTTTCATTTTCGCCATTTCACAGAAAATTCGAAAAATTTTCGTGAAATATTTACGGCACAAGACAGCACAAATGTAGTACAAGTTATTTCACTCATTTGTGAGAAGAAAAAACAAAAGTGCTGGGCTAACTTTTTTTTTACTTCTCGATTTTCTGCGAAATTAGTGGAACTTTCGGAAAAATTCGAACGGCACAACTCAGTACATGCATAGCACAATCTATTTCAGCCATTGAAACCTAATTTTTCGAAAAGTGCTGGGCTAGCCCATTTTATCGATTTTTGAAATATCTTGAGAACCACATGAAATAGAAAGGAAATTTCAACGGCACAAAGCAGCACAAACCTAGCACAATTCAGCACAATTTTTTTTTTTTTGAAAATCAAAAAGTGCTGGGCCAACTTCACACACATCTTGTTTCTTTAGAAATTGAGAGTAATTGATCGCCCCATTGTTGAAATTAGTCACACGTACGCCAAAATGCCGTTGATAACAGGCTGACTCGGATATGTAAGATATTATTTTCCACTCATTTAGCGGGTTCATCGGATATTGTTATCTACATAAAACCCCAATCTTTATGTTTATATTGAAATAATAGATCTTCCCAAACTTTTCAATTAAATATCTCTTGTTGCAAAAAGAAGATAAATACGGACAGACTGATTTCAGTTAACAATAGTTGAGCGAAAAGACAAATGTTTCCTTTCAACAGTTATAAGCAACATACACCAGCGGTATAAAACGATTTGTGGGAGGGAAAGTCCATTTAATGCCAATGCAGATAATCAATGACACTGATAATTACCTTAAACGTACCATTTTGTTTTATTATGTCTTTACGACAGTTTAGGTTGTATTTGTATTTCCTTTCCAGGTGCGGCAGATATACTACCATTCAATCATGGGTTAGTTTTCTCTTCGGATAAGAGCCAGCTGTTGAGTATAGGCACATTAACATGTCGATGAAACTATCAATGTCGATTGGCGATATATAAATTGATTCGTCAAATAATAATGAGTTGTTGAAGATAACACTATCGATAAAATTACTATTAGGAAATTTTTTCTCGTGTATCCAAGTGGAAGTTTATAGATATTTATTTGCACGTTTTGTTCCAGGAGTAATAATTGAAGAGCACTAAATCACATGGTAAGTTTAATTTTAATTGTTTTCCGCCATAAAGAATACATATTATCGATTGATTTGTTCGTTGTTCAAGATCGAAGGGTGCTTTCTGGAAGCAAACTTAATACAGAACTGTAGGTATACCACGATTTTAGAAACGAGAGATGATTTCTTCAGTGTCAAAGAGTATTTATTATCTAATGGCAATTATCAAATTTTAATACAAAGAACTGTTCATTCACTTAAATTCAGAACTCACTTCAAGATATGAAATTCGATATGGAGTTTTATGGTCGAAACTATTTTTTTTTGTCTTACCAGTGGATCCGTACTAGCACATGACTGGACATTTTTGAGAGAAAAACTGTTACACCACTATACTTTTTTGAAAATAATCATCAATTTTGAATTCGTCATTCAACTTGTGAGAAGAAAGCATTTTTCAACTAAGCACCTTTCTTGAGTAAACAATTAAAAATGGTTAATGATTGAATGCAGCCATAAAAAATTGGTTCGAGCACTGACGTGAAATCAAGAGCTTTAGCGCTCATGTTCTTTCGTCTACTATTCATCTCTAATGGACACTCTTAATCGAATGTACCATCGATATAGACCGTTTTCTCTGCATTTATAAGATATGAATAATTTTCGTACCATTTTAATGACAGACTTGCGTAATGAGAGAATCGTCTAAGATCATAGAATTTTTAATTCTGACATATGTATTCTATCGGAATTGAAATTCCTTAAATACCTAATAATATACTAAAAAACTCACTAACCAAGTAATTTCAGGATACAATTTCAGATCGCGAACAAGTATACAAGTAATAGCCGAGTTTTAATTGGAACGGATTTGTGTATTTTGTGTCATAGAGGAAATCACAACAAAACTTATATGTATAACTCCAAAACCGTTGGCCAATTATGCCTATTAACAAACTCAAATGTCGCAATCGGATGCGCAACCTACTCTGAAAATTGCAAGTCGCTATCTCTTTCCGTTCTCAGGTTATCGTGACATCAATAATATTTTTTAATATTTTTTTTTCAATTTTCTAGTGATATGATTCTTACAAAAGTTCATAAACGTCTTGGTTTCAGTATTCTACAACTAGCTACCAAATTTCAATTCGATCGATGATGTATTGGTTGATGTCAAAATTATCACTCCGAAACCGTGGGCCGATTATGCCCATTGAGGAACTTGTCGTATTTGGAAGACCCGCCCACCCTGGAAATTTCATGTTGCTATTTTTTTCCGTTCTCATGTTATCGTGGCAATGTCCGGCCGGAAATAATCAAATTTTACCTCAAATTCTTCATCAGTGAGTCGAACCTCCAAAAGTATTGGTTTCTCAGAGTTGGGAATGATATCAATGGATTCTTATGATAAAACTGCATCATAAAAGAAATTAAATTCAAAAGATTGTAATTAAGAAAAAACAAGAGTGCCAGAAATTATTAATCCGAAACCACGATTCTACCCAATAACGAACTTATCCGAGATATTCATTCCTCAAATCTACTCTGAAAATTATATTATATCAATTGGATAACTTACCAAACTATATATTGCCATCATCATATGAATTATCCAAGGACATTATAATTCTACGATAGCTGAGGTTATTTCATTGGTCATTTTGTATTCACTTTGTTTTCTAGAACAACTAGAAATAAATATAACATGTCCCTTCAAGATGACATGTATGAACATAGATCATGAAATTCATAGATATTAGATGATACAATTACGGACGTTCATTTTCGACAACAGCATTCTGTGAAATCATAGAACTACGATTTAATATTGAAAATTTGAAGAATCATATCTCCGAAAGTATTAGCTTGTTAGAGTTTGAAATAATATCAATAGATTCTCATGATGAAACTGCATCTTTTAAAAATTTGAATTTGAAATTTGTAATGTAAAAAAAAATGTTTTTCGTTACTCTGAAACTATCTGCCCGATTTTGCCCAATAATGCACTTAGCCGAGATATTTATTTCCCAAACCTACTCTGAAAATTTCAACTACCTTGCTCATTCCGTTCGAGAGTTATCGTGTTAACGGCCAGACATAATCGATTTTTACTACGGATTCTTGATCAGTGAGTCGGACCAAATCGATGCCATTTCCAAACAAAAATTCGAAAATTACAGACATTTGGGCAAATTGATAAGCTCTCTGTTCCGAGGAACAAGGGCGCCAAAAACCATTTTTGGAATGAGCAAAACTCTGATAATAAGAATAAGGCTGGCCTCTAACAGCCGGAATGTCTCTCTGAATACTCTGAAAAATCAGACTGTGTGAGAAGAGTAGTTAATTAATATGCAATTCCGGGTTTTCTGAATTAATAATATGAATTAAGAGTATGAATTCAGAGAGATATTCCGGCTGTATATTGCCAACCTAAGAATCATGGAAATAACTTTGTCACACATTCACTAATTCTTTTTGGCGGTCTAGTTCCTCGGAACTGAGTGCTTATCAATTTGCCCAAATGTCTGTAATTTTCGAAATTTTCGATGGAAATGGTCTCAAACGATTTGGTTCGACTCACTGATCAAGAATCCTTGGTCGAAATTCATTCTGTCCGGCCGGTCCGGCCGGCCGTAGGCACGATAACTCTCGAAAGGAATGAGCTAGACAGTTGAAATTTTCAGAGTACGTTTGGGGGATAAATATCTCGGCTAAGTTCGTTATTGGGCAAAATCGGACAGATGGTTTCGGAGTAACAAAAAAAAAATTTTATTTTACAAAACAAATTCCAAATTAAATTTTTTTCAATAAGCAGTTTTATCATAGGAATCCATTCATATCATTTTTAACTCTAACAAGCTAATACTTTCGGAGATATGATTTTTCAAAATTTCAATGTAAATCGTATTTCTACGTTCTCACAGAATGATAGAATAATTCTGTGGGTATTCTATGAATTGTTATAATGTCAACTTATTTTCCTGAGACATGACGTTGTCTCATTGTCATACATTCCAGCAATCGTATAAATATGAGAATGATAATATAATATCATACTTTTTGTTGGTTGATATTTTCATGCCGATGGTCAATCCATATGATGATGGGAAGGGTAATGGTAAGTTAATAATATTGAGTTCAGAATATCTCCACTAAAAACAAAACTGGAATATTGGTGTATTGGAGTATTGGAGTGGATTTGAGGAAAGAATATGTATTATCGTTCATCATAGAATTGAGGAATGAATATCTCGGATGAGTTTGTTGTTGGGTAGAATTCGTCTATTGGTTTTGGATTGATAATCTTTGGCACTCTTGTTGAATTTAAATTCTTCTATGATGTTTGAATTCAATTTCTGCTAAGAAGAAGTTCTAAATTTCAATAATGAATCGTACTTCTATGTTTTCACAGAATGCTATAATTATTCTATCTAAGCTTTATTATATGATCTGTGTTCATACTCGTACATTTCATCCTATTTTATAAGAAAGATCAAATTCATTTCAGCTATTTTAATTTGATTTCTTCCATGGTGCAGTTCTCATTCTCAGATTGCTCATTTAATCTTGATAAATAAACTATTATTTGAATTGAATTTCCTTTATGATGCAGTTCTATCATAAGAATACATTGTATAATTCCCAACTCTGAGAAACCAATACTTTCGGAGATATAATTTGTCTGTTTGAACTAGAGCGCCAGAAAGCTCCTGTCCACAGGGCTTGAACCAATTTTTACAGATAGGTTTATCATTGCCATTGCATTGTTTGACTTTTCAAGCCTCCTTCAATTATTTAGTATTCCAACATGCTTAGTATGATAAGCGGAATGATTTTCGAATATATTCACTGTTTACTCAAGAAAGGTGCTTTATTGAGAAAAATGAAAGAGAGCTTTTTCCTCGCAAATTGAATGAGGAATCCAAAATTGATGCTTATATTCATGAAAGACGTGCTGTAACAAATATTCCTTCGAAAATGTTCAGTCACGTGCTATAACGACCATAGGTAGGGCAGAACAAATATTTTCCATCACAAATCTTGCTACCTCGCTGGAAATTGGGGCCTAGAATATCTCAATCAAATATCTCAGCCGTTTAGCAGAAATTAAAAACTTAATTTTTTTCCATTCAAACATTAAATGCAAACGAACCATTTACCGGAAGTTCATTGAGCAAATTCATATTATTTTCCGATTTTCTATCGCCTCCTGGATTTTTCACTTTTCCAAGTGGACCTATGTATAATTAATTAATGGAGTGTAAACATTTCAGAATCCAATTGATGGCAATGTAGTCTAGTTAACAAGTGCTTTTTAGGTCAAAATTTTTGCGTATTCTCCGAAAATTATGATTGAGGTTTCATTACGATTCGGAATGGCATGTAGATAGTTTTTGAGAAAATACTTAGGCCACTCACAAAACTTGCTATAGTTATAAAAAATTAAGTGAAAAAAAAGAGGGGGCTTTGGTTATTCGCCAATATCTCAAATACTATCCGAGACAATTCAAATTTGCAAAAAGATTCAAGAAGAGGAGGAAATTTCCTAAAAAAGGTACCAACTACTGGAACTTGGACCAATATTCATAATTTTCCCAGAGGGTTGAAAATACTCCCGAAAACGGGTACTCCGGCTTGCGTAAGCCTCGACGAGATCAATGAACAATAATCCTTGGTTCGAAAATGTTTATCACGACTTCTCAATTAGTTATCGATTAGTTAATTAACAATTTTTTGTAGCAAGAACATTAAAAGTTCGATAATTGTTAAACTATTAATCTGAGAATGTTTTCCTTTAGTGGAGCTATTTTTCAAAGGTCTTGGAATAGATTGCCGTTGGAAAATTTGAAAAATTGTTAATTTTCGTTTTGTTTTAACAATTTACTCAAGTGAAAAATTATAAAGCTTCAATTATGTTCCAAAAGAAAATTTTAAATTATCCCATAAACAACCCATTGGTTTTAAACAATTTCCCAAACAATAGGAGATAATAATTATTAAAAATCATTTTTGAGTAGCTTCTGATCATAACAAAATAATATAGTAATATATAGCA
Organism: Halyzia sedecimguttata; assembly: GCA_937662695.2. Classification (NCBI taxonomy): domain Eukaryota; kingdom Metazoa; phylum Arthropoda; class Insecta; order Coleoptera; family Coccinellidae; genus Halyzia; species Halyzia sedecimguttata. The sequence goes on along the minus strand of OW569415.2, from coordinate 36,629,689 downwards.
ATAGTAATATTATAAATTGAAGCATTTTAATTTTTCACTTAAGTAAATTATTCATAACAAAACGAAAATTAAAATTTTTTAAGATTTTCCAATAGGAATGTATTCTAAGACCTTCGAAAAATAGGTCCACGAAAGGAAAAAATGCTCAGATTAATAGTTTAATAATTAGCGTACTTGCAATGTTAATATTCGTGATACAAAAAATTGTTAATTTACTAATGGATAACTAATTGAAAAATCGCGATAAACATTTTTGGACCACGGATTATAGTTCATTGATCTATCCTGCAGTCGCCCGAATTTTTAAAATTTTTTATTTTCATATTTAATAAGTTTAAATAATATTTATTCATCAAAGGTACGAAAGGGGCGAGGCGTGCGCAAGCCGGAGTACCCGTTTTCGGGCATATTTTCAACCCTCTAGGAAAATTGTAAATATTGGTCCTACAGTTCCGGTAGTTGAGACCTTTATTGGGAAATTTCCTCTATTCTTTTTTCAAACTTTAATTATCTCAAACAGTATTTTAGATATATGCGAAAACCTAAACCTCCTATATTTTTTGCACTTATTTGTTTATAACTGAGCGGCCTCAGCATTTTCTCGAAAACTATCTACATGCCATTCCGAATCGAATGAAACCTCAATCATAATTTTCGGAGAATACGCCAAACCTAAAAAGCACTTGTTGACTAGACTAAATGAAGAATAATGGATTGAAAATCATAACTGATCCAGTTTTGAAGTTTATAGAGATCGTCGTTTTATAGATAGTCAGATGGAAATATCCTCTGGTGTTATTAAAAAACCATGAATCAATTCCTTCAATACGAATGCAGCATAGAATGAAAGGAATGGCAATCAGAGTTGTATTTCCGATGGCAACACGCCTTTCCACCCATATAGGCTTGAAATACCACACGATTCCAACGTGAATAACATGACTTTGTCTATTACTAATGGCGAAACTGAAATAATCCAGACAATAAACTTTTACTTTTTCCTCTACGAGACTTTACGAGAACATAGATCACGAATTCGCTCTGATAAACCTATGCATCATCAATTATGAAGCATTTTCCTTAATGGGTGGGAGTGAACACTGTGAAGATCGTGAGGGAATTTTTCATTTTCTCTATTTTCATCTGTATTGATTGACTCGACAACGAAATGAAAGTAAACTTGATACTCCATTGGAACCGAATGAACACTTAAAAGAACAGGACAAGTGGATGAACATTATAATGAGAATAGCCATGCCATGCATAATATTAATTTCTTGCAAATAATAAGGAAAGTAGATATTCTGATCATACACAGAATACTCTAATCAAGAAATAACTCTTCTGCAGCGGATCCGCAACATTTCTTACGCGCATGTTCTGGGGAATATCGCGTTATTATTGCGCGTATGTTCTGGGGAACATCGCGTTATAGTTTTGCCCAAATGTCTGTAACTTTTGAATTTTTTGACGAAAATGGTTTCAAACGATTTAGTTAGACTCCCCAATGAAGAATTCGAGGTCAAATTTGATTCTGTCCGGCCGGCCGTCTGGCCGTTGCCACGATAACTTGAGAACGAAAAGAGCTAGCGACTTGAAATTTTCAGGGTGGCTGGCGCATCCCAATACGACGGACAAGTTCGTTAATGGGCATAATCGGCCCGGTGGTTTCCGAGTAATAATTTTGTTTTCATCCAATATAAATTCGATCGAATTGAAACTTGGTGAGTAGTTGTAGAATATAAACCTAAGCACGTTTGTGAAATTTTGTGAAAATCGTATGGCTAGAAAATTGAAAAAAAATTATTAAAAAATATTTTTGTTGTCACGATAACTTGATAACGGAAAGAGATAGCGGCTTGAAGTTTTCAGGTTAGGATGTGCACCAGAACGCGACATTTCAGTTTGTTTATGAGCATAATCGGCCAAACGGCTTTAGAGTTATAGCCATCTGAAATTTGGTTGTTTTTTGTTCCTCATTAACTCGAAAAATACTAAACCGATTGAATTCAAACATGGTAATTAGTTGTAGAATGCCAACGCGAAAATTCTCGCAAAATTTCGTGAGGATGGTATTTGTAAAAAATTCTAAAAAAATCATTGAAAATTGAAAAAAAAAATTCTATATATCAGTCTTTAGAATATTCTAACGAACGGTCTTTGGAATCACCCTGTACGTGTACCGTGTACCTAACCACTACTTCTGAAAAATGAACAGCAGATTTCGTTCCTTCTACTTTCTAACCAGAAATGCCTGATCGTTCAGTATTAATAAGTGTAATTGCTGCAAATTGAACAAAATATCGCTAGGCCAACCCATTTCTCAGAAGCGTACAGAAATTTTGACGCGTCTTCCGATTCCCGAATCAAAACATACAAAAATACTCGGTGTGAATGAACTAGATATTAGATTTTATCTACACGAATCACGTTTTCGGTGTTTAATCACGGAATCATGTCAGCAATTCCCGTTCGTTCTACGAAATCGGACTTGTAAATAACAATTTGTATAACCACAAGAAAACTAAATAATTATTGCCGTCGTAATTATGAAAACATGTTGGAGCACACGTAAGGCGATCGGATCAAATGGCCAGAGCAAGAAGTTATCGAGCACATAATGAGGCGATTTCCTCTTCAGCGTACAGATTCGAGCCTTGATTTGACATAAATAGGCCGATTTCTTCGGTTATTTACGAACATCGAACGGTAGCGAGAAAATGACAAGTTTTTGACGTTTATGGTTGTTTATCGATGGTTGTGTCAACAGATAGACATATCCAGTTTAAGACGTTGAGGACAATTTGTTAGGTACTATAAGCCAATTAGGATAATGAGGAATGAGGGAGAATGGGATATTGATCTCTGTAGCACCAAGGAAGATATTTGAACCATTTGTTGCAACTTTGATGAAGCGATCTTACGGTTTGTTTATTGAATAGAATCCGGCAAATACAACTGACTCGAAATTCGTTTGTTCAATTCATTAATTTGTGTATTTTTGATTCCTAGTCTGGAGGTACCACATTACCTTTTGATTTTCATTGCGAATGACGCACAATATTTCTTTCTAACTCCTTCCTTTGAACTTTTCAATCAGCTGAGGGGGGCCTGCTGATCTTAGATCCTCTCCAAGATTCATAGAATATCAAGGTGTTGACACCCCTTAGAAAAATTCGTTAAAATTTTCGTCCGAAAAACGGAACTAGATTAGGTGCCTTGCATGTATTTTTTGGCGCTCTTTTTCATCGGAACAGAGTGCTTATCAATTTACCCAAATGTCTGTAATTTTCGAATTTTTGGCTGAAAATGGTCTTAAACGATTTGGTTCGACTCACTGATCAATAATCCGTGGTCGAAATCGATTCTGTCTGGCCGTCCGGTCGGCTGTTAACACGATAACTCTGGAACGGAATGAGCTAGACAATTGAAATTTTCAGAGTAGGTTTGGACATAAATATCTCGGTTGAGTTCGTTATTGGGCAAAATCGGCCAAATGGTTTCGGAGTAACGAAACATTTTTTTCACAGTACAACTTTCGAATCAATTCATTCAAGATGCAGTTTCAACATAAAAATCCATTGATTTCATTTTCAACTCTAACAAGCTAATACTTTCGGAGATATGATTTTTCAAAATTTCAATAATACACCGTAGTTCTATGTATGTATTCACAGAATGCGAATTCTAACTGTCTGTGTCCACTGTTCGTAAATGTCATCTAGCTATCAGAGACATGTCAATTCGTAGTTTGAAAATATTTTCTGCTGGAAAACAAGTATCCGATTCTCGAATTTGTGAATATATACTAGACTGTTTTGAAACCGAAAATAATATTGACTGGTTGCATATTGAATAATTCATGTATGAATTCGGGATGATGTTTCAGAAGATTCAGAATTGAATCATTTTAATGATGTAGTTTATGAAGGCAATAGGAAAGAAGAACATAATGGAATCATCAAAAGGAATTACTGTTCGTTGACCACTGAGGTAAATATTACCTTTTACTTCCTTAAGTAGTGATACATGTTCCTCTATACAGTATGTTCATAATGTTGCTAGCAATAAAATGCTGAAATATGGATCTACATTTGTGTATCAAATATTTTTTCTTGAGTTAAGGTTCATAATACAGAATGAATATGTTAGTGGTATGAACTATTAAATTATGAAAAGATAATGATTGGTTCGTCAGCCTCTGCCTACTCAAATATCAGGAATAACTGGCCAATCTGCTATGATTGTCTCCAGCCTTGCTCTAGACATTCGATGATACTTTCCTTATTATTTTAAATGATAATTTTTGAAGTATTAAAGCATTGAAGATTGCTCTTTTAATCTTAATAAATGAACTATTATTTGAATTGAATTTCCTTTATGATGCAGATCTATCATGAGAATCCATTGATATCATTCCCAACTCTGAGAAAACAATACTTCGGAGATATGACTTGTCAAAGTTTGAACAAGAGCGCCAAAGCTCCTGTCCACAGAGCTTGAACCAATTTTTTATTATTGGAATCCATTATTTTATCCATAAGAAACCGCCATTAAAAATTTCAATTTTCAACGAGAAAATGATCATTCAAATTTGGTTGCACATAATGGCTGTTCAAATGATCGAAACTTGGCACCTATCCGTGACGTAACTCGTCATATCTACTATCTCTGTTTTCTCGTGTCCGTTTTTCTCTTTGTTTTGCTGTAACAAGCAGCTGGACTCGCCAAGGGTAGATTTTGATTACGTCTCTCTCTTCTCATTTCCGTTTCACTCTTTGTTTCGCTGTAATAACAAGCAGATTGAATCGAAGAGGGTGGATTTTGATTATGTCAGCCGTTATAGCAACGATTCTACCAATCAGAAGTGTTCCACCTCATTTGAATTTGCTTTTTGATTTTCCAATTTTCAATACCGAAACGTTCAAATTTTATAAATTTTGAAAGTGGATGAGGGCATACATGATGATCTGATATTGAAGTAGTTTCAGCAAAACATAAACATATGGTATTTCGTATTACATGCAAGAGACCTACTGTCAAATCTTGTTCTACTTCACTCTGTAATATGATGGCGCTAGAGTTGATTTGGCATATACTGCAACAAGCGACAAAGTTAAATTTCATACCACTGTTACTATTGGTTCAAGTTAACCCAATTCTGTATATTCAAAACGGGTTGTCTTCTCAATGATTAAGTAGAGGATAGATTTGAAAATATATTTGATTTGGTCATTCAGAACTAGGTATATTGATGAAATAACAAAAATGATTCGTTAAATTAATACACGAACCAAAATCTCCACTTTTCAATCCATTCTTCAATATAGAGGGTGATTTCAAATTAGACGTGGACCTTGAAGGAGGTGTAAGTATGACTTATTTGCTGTCGTTTGAGACATATTTTTTGGTAACTGAAAATCAACAGTTACCGAGATATTTGACTTCTTGTGATTTTTAAGAGATTTCTTAGTTATCAGATAAGGCTATGATGTGTGTGAAAAAATCAAAACTATGCTGTATTGGATGTAAAAAATTCCGCGAAAACTAGTGGGTCAGCATTCAACCAGTAATCACCGAGTTTTAATTGGGTCAGATTTGTATATTTTGAATTATACAACAAAATTTCAGATGAGAAAAACTCCAAAACCTTTTAGCCGATTATACCAATTAACGAACTTAAATGTCGCATTAGGATGCGCAACCTACCCTGAAAACTGCAAGTAGATATCTCTTCCCGTTCTCAAGTTATCGTGAGATACATAATATATTTTCGTAAATTTTTTTTTATTTTCAGGCTTACAGTTATCACGAAATTTTACACACGTCTTCATGACAATATTCTACAACTAGTTACCAAGCTTCAATTCGATCGGGTCTGTAATTTTTGAGTTATCGAGAAAATAATATTCCAGATGAGTTAACTCCGAAACCGTTTGACCGATTATGCCCAACAACGATCTTAATTCTTCGATTCGGATGTGCAAGCTACCCTGAAAATGTCAAGTCCCTATCTCTTTTCGTTCGAAAGACACCGAGGCAATGGTCACCCATTCAGCTACTGAACTCACCCAAGCCTGCTCGGATCTCCAACAATATAGTTCCGATCCTGTTCAAACTTGGAACTTGGCAGTAGAGTTTGGTTTTGAAGGCTCTCGCAAAATTTCAACGATGTTGGACTAATTGTTTCTGATATTTAGAATTTTTAGTAATACGATCCTCACGAAAGTTTTCAAAATTTTCGTGCTGATATTCTATAAATAACTACCATGCTTGAATTATTTCGGATTCTTATTTTTCGAGTTACTGGGGAAATAACAACCAAATGTCAGATGGGTGTAACTCCAAAACCATTTAGCCGATTATGCCCATTAACGAACTAAAATGTCGCATTCAGATGCACAACCTACCCTAAAAATTGCTATCTCTTTCCGTTCTCATGTTATCGTGAAGTAAATTATACTTTTTAATAATTTTTGAAAACATTTTTTGTGTTACGATTCTCAGAAAATTCGACAATCGTCTTCGTGTCAGTATTCTACAACTAGCTACCAAGTTTCAATCTGATCGGATCACTCGGAAACCGTTGGGCTGAATATCCCTATTAAAAAACCTGTCCGTCGTTTTGGAACGCGCCACCTACCCTGCATATTTCAAGTCCCTATCTGTTTCCGTTCTCAAGTTATCGTGGCAACGGACGGACGGACGCACAGAATCAAATTTGACCTCGAATTCTTCACCAGGGAGCCGCACCCAATCGTTTGATACCATTTTCTTCAAAAAATTCGACAATTGCAGACATTTGGGCAAAATGATAACGTGATGTTCCGTATAACATGCGCGTAAGGGGAAGATGAGGGAAAGAAAAACAAAGAATTAAATATTTATTTATTTATTGCAACTAAACTAGAAATTGCATTAGAGAATCTGGTTAATGCGGAGAAGTATATTTAACTGGAAAGGTTTAACGGTTAATTCCGCAAAAGGAGCAGACAAAAATCATTCTGTTGGTACCTGCCAATACATGTTTCCGCTAGTTGGTTCTTCAGAACAGGACAAGCAATAAACCAAGGAAAAGGTGGAAACAAAAAAACTGTAATTTTTTTAAATTTTCTAGTGATACTATTTTTTGAAACAGCCCCAGATTTGTTTTCTACAACTACTCACCAAGTTTCAATTCGATCGGATTTGTATTGGTTAAAAAAATTATTACTCGGAAACCGTTGGGCGGATTATGCCCATTAACGCTATTTCTTTTCGTTCTGATGTTGTCGTGGCAGGCCGACCGGACAGAATCAAATTTAACCTCCAATTCTTCATCAGGGAGTCGCACACAATCGTTTGATATCATTTTCGTCAAAAAATTCAAGAAAAACAGACATTTGGGCAAAATGATAACGCGATGTTCCCCAGAACATACGCGCTAAATTATCGGAAACATGTCAACAGATTTATATGAAAATGTGCATAATGCTCACACTCAATCTAAAAATATTCAACACAATATTTCAAGATCCGTATTTCTCTAGTAATAGGCAAAAATAAACACCAGCATATTGCAATAAACATAATCAGTATGATTTCAAAAGGAAGTAAAATTTATAGCGTAGTGTTTGTAATTATCGAACAATATGTGGTTTCTCAAACATCTATAGTTAATTCCATAGTATCATATGAATGATACGGAATTATTGTAATAGCTAAATTGTTATATATTAATCTACTTATTCTTATTGCCACTCGAATAGTTTCTCGAATCACTATTATTAAATTAGTAACCACAATTGTTCATCTGAAACATATACCTAACTTGAAAAATGACTAGAAAATCAAACCAGTCGACATGAGCAGAGGATGTTTGTTCATGAACAGACGTTTATTATTAGGGAATGTGGTAAATAAGATAGTCGTGAGTAAGGAAAGAGAAACATTTGTTTCGTTTACGGGCACGTGCCTATTGCTGACCGCCTACGATGTAGTGGTAATATTCACCTGGAGGCCATCACGGCAACATCTATGATCTTTATCATGACTCTTTGATTTCCTAGCGTTTTGCCTGACTTGGACCTAGTTTTGGCAACAGAGTCGGCTGCAAGTGCAATGTACAATTTCTTTACTAATATAAAATCAATTCGATTCGATGCGTAGCAAAAATTTGGATTATTGTACTAGTCTAGTCAACAAGTGCTTTTTAGGTCAAAATTTTTGAGTATTCTCCGAAAATTATAATTGAGTAATTGTGTAATTCGGTTTGGAATGGCATGTAGATAGTTTTTGAGAAAGTGCTAAGGCCGCTCGCAAAAATTGCAATAGTTATAAACAATTAGGTGAAAAAAAAAGGAGGGGCTTTGGTTTTTTGCCAATATCTCAAAAACTATCTGAGATAATTCTAATTTGAAAGATTCAAGAAGAGGAGGAAATTTCCTAAAAAATAGTCCCGACCCCCGTAACTAGCACCAATATTTGTATATTTTTTTCCCAGAGGGTTGAAAATACTCCCGAAAACGGGTACTCCGGCTTGCGTAAGCCTCGCTTCCTTCAGACCTTACATGAATAAATATTATTTAAACTTATTAAATATAAAAATTCAGGCGTCTGCAGGATAGATCAATGAACAATAATCCGCAGTCCAAAAGTGTACATCGCGTCTTTTCAATTAGTTATCCATTAGTTAATTAACAATTTTTTGTAGCGCGAACATTAAAATTGCAAGTACGATAATTGTTAAACTATTGATCTGAAAATTTTTTCCTTTCGTGGAGCTATTTTTCAAAGGTTTTGGAATAGATTCCCGTTGGAAAATTTGAAAAATTGTTAATTTTCGTTTCGTTACTAACAAATTACTTAAGTCAAAAATTATAAAGCTTCAATTATGTTTTCAAAAGAAAATTTTGAATTATCTCTTAAACAACGAATTTTTTGAACAATAGGAGGTAATAATTATTAAAAATAATTTCTAAGTAGTTTCTGATCAAAAGAAAACGGATCAATAGTAAAATTATAAATTGAAGCTGTATAATTTTTCATTTAAGTAAATTGTTATTAACAAAACGAAAATTAACAATTTTTATAATTTTCCAATAGGAATCTTTTCTAAGAACTTTGAAATATAGCTCCACCATAGGAACAAATTCTCCGATTTGTAGTTTAACAATTATCGTACTTGCAAAGTTAATGTTCGTGCTACAAACAGTTGTTAATTAACTAATGGATAACTAATCGAAAAATCGCGATAAACATTTTTAAACTACGGAGTATTGTTCATTGATCTATTCAGCAGGCATCTGAATTTTTTCAATTCTTTAACTTCATATTTAATAAGTTTAAATAATATTTATTCTTCAAAGGTACGAAGGGGGCGAGGCTTGCGCAAGCCAGAGTACCCGTTTTTGGGCGTATTTTCAACCCTCTAGGAAAATTATAAATATTGGTCCTACAGTTCCGCTAGTTGCTACTCTTTTTTAGGAAATTTCCTCCTCTATTTGGATCTTTTTTCAAATTTGAATTATCTCGAATAGTCTTTGAGATATTGGCGAAAACCTAAACCTCTTTCTTTTTCTTTTCACTCAATTGTTTATAACTATTGCAATTTTTGTGAGCATTTCCTCAAAAACTATCTACATGCCAATCCGAATGGAATGACACCTCAATCATAATTTTCGGAGAATACGCAAAAATTTTTACCTGAAAAGCACTTGTTGACTAGACTATACAGGGTCTTCATAAATGACTGTAACATCGCAGTTGGCTTTGGATTTTTATTTGCCACTTCTCACTTCTTGTTTTCTGTTTATATCATAGAATTTCTAAACTGACGCCCAATATTGATTTATTGTCAATTCTTAAGACTCTTTAAAATTCAGTTTCCTAACTATTTATATCTCCAATGACTTATGATTTAGAACAAAACATTTATTGTGATGTCCTATTACCGCAATGGTTTTACTCTGTAGAAAAATTAATATTTGGCGAAATATCCTGAAGTTCAGATTATAGAATCTTCTCTGAAAGCCCACAACAGAGGTGTTATAAAGAGATTCATGCAGATATGATAAGACTGGAAACGTTAACAAGGGAATATCGACAGGAAGACCTCAAGTTTATCAAGAAGTTGTTGAAGAACTGAGAACACTAGTTGAACAAAATCCTCAAATGTCCCTGAATAAATTATTTTTACAGTCTGGTGTTCCCTTTAGTAAATGCCACAAAGTATTAAAAAAAAACAAATTTTGTACCCTTACAAAATAATGATGGTACAGCAACTCCTACCAAAATAGATATTCCACGTCACCTAGAGTAGGTACTGGTTTCTAAATAAACTTAAAGTCGACAGATTATTGGAATAGACTTTTTTTAGTGATGAGGCTTGGTTTCACTTCTCCGGTTATGTGGATTCTCAAAACTAACGATTTTTGCGCGTATGTTCTAGGGAACATCGCGTTATCATTTTGCCCAAATGTCTGTAACTTTCGAATTTTTTGACGAAAATGGTCTCAAACGATTTAGTTCGACTCCCCAATGAAGAATTCGAGGTCAAATTTGATTCTGTCCGGCCGGCCGTCCGGCTGTCCGTCCGTTGCCACGATAACTTGAGAACGAAAAGAGCTAGCGACTTGAAATTTTCAGGGTAGGTGGCGCATCCCAATACGACGGGCAAGTTCGTTAATGGGCATAATCTCCCCAGTGGTTTCCGAGTAATAATTTTGTTTTCAACCAATATGAATCCGATCGAATTGAAACTTGGTGAGTAGTTGTAGAATATGAACCTAAGCACGTTTGTGAAATTTTGTGTGAATCGTATGGCTAGAAAATGAAAAAAAAATTATTAAAAAATATTTTTGTTGTCACGATAACTTGAGAACGGAAAGAGATAGCGGCTTGAAGTTTTCAGGTTAGGATGTGCATCAGAACGCGACATTTCAGTTTGTTTATGAGCATAATCGGCCAAACGGCTTTAGAGTTATAGCCATCTGAAATTTGGTGGTTTTTTGTTCCTCATTAACTCGAAAAATACTAAACCGATTAAATTCAAACATGGTTGTTAGTTGTAGAATGCCAACGCAAAATACTTGCAAAATTTCGTGAGGATAGTATTTGTAGAAAATTTTTAAAAAATCATTGAAAATGAAAAAAAAATTCTATATATCAGTAACTATTCGTTTGAAATTACTGAAATTTTGCAAGAGCTTTTATAAACTAACTCTACTGCCAAGTTTCAAGATTTAACACGATCGGTTAAATATTGTTGGAGAGTCGAGCAGCCTTGTGTGAGTTCAGTAGATGGGTGACCGTTGCCTCGATAACTTTCGAACGAAAGGAGGTAGGAACTTGCAATTTTCAGGGTAGGTTGCGTAGCCGAAAGGGAGAGGTTTTTGGGCATAATCGGACTAACGGTTTCCAAATTATACCCACCTGGAATACTATTTCCTTGATAACTCAAAAAATAAATATTCGATCGAATTGAAGCTTGGTAACCAGTAGTAGAAAATCATCATAAAGACGTGTTTAAAATTTTGTAAGACCGTACCCCTAGAAAATTAGAAAAAAATCACGAAAAAAAAAATTTAAGAACCGTACCCCTAGAAAATTTCAAAAAAATCATGAAAAAAAAAATTGGTTCAAGCACTGACGTGAAGTCAGAAGCTTTTGCGCGTATGTTCTATTGTCCATTGTTCTATTGTCCAATATTGAAGAATGGACAATAGAACATACGCGCAAAAAATTCTGACTTCACGTCAGTGCTTAAACCAATTTTTTTATTTGATAATCCCCACAGTTTTGTTGAGACTCCATTACATTCGCAAAAAGTTGGTGTTGGTGTTGGTAGATTCTCGTCGTAGAGATATATCGCCCAGTTTTCTTTCATTATACTATTAATGGTGAAAAGAACAAAAGAATATGATGCTGGAGCCATTCTAAACCCAATAGATAATGAATAAATAGAGTTGGGATATTTTCAACAAGGTGGGGCAACTGCCCGCACTACTTCTGCAAATCTAAGCTATTTGCAGGAGTTCTATATACCAACTGTATAATAAGTCGTGGACACCAGCCTTCCTTTCCAACATACTCTCGCGACTTGACTCGCCTGGACTTAAGCATCTTTGCATAATTATCAATAACAATAATATGCTGCCTGAATATTTCCCCACAAATGTTAAAAAATATATTTTACTACAAACGAAAAAGAGTTTATAAATGCCTTGAGAATAATGGTGCACATTTTGGACATTTGATAAGAATTCATTGTAGAATTCTCACAAATGTCCAAACTCCCAAGTCATTTTCAAGACATATCATATTATTTATTGAACAGATATTAATTAGCTGTCCCCTTGTGTTTCAATGGAAGAATTTTTGAAATCCTATTTAGAATGTTTGAGTTGTAGTACTGATAAGTGAATGCATACTGTTTTTCGCAAATTCTAACTTGGATTTCAAAAATTCTTCCTTTCAATCAGAAAGGAACAGATTTTTCATATCTGTTCAATATATAATATAAAATCTGTCTTGAAAATGACATGAGAATAGAATCCCAACTAATGAATAATTCGATTCCATCAGCTTGATATTTTTTGAAAGAAACCGCCTTAAATTCAGTAAAATTCCAGTATCATTTATCATTAATCTTTATTTCAATCAAATTACCCTACTCTAGTCATCACAAGGTCTGTTGTAAACTCAGAGAAGAAGTTAGGCTCAGCAATTATGCCATGTACCCAAAATCACGTGTAGTAAAAACAAATATTCATTTATTTGACAATTTCACCTTCTACAAATTTAATGCGAACTATATCAACTATTAAATCAAATCTCACAGTGACAATCATTTTGAAACTCATCATTTATCATTGCCAATGTAAACAAAGGAGAAAGTGAGGTTAACCGGTTAATGAGGTAATGCAAGCTAGCTGTTTTATGTGACAACGGTTCAATCGAGTCAGGCGCCACATAAATGTCTAAGTTTGTCGGATTTCTATGAATATCAATGCGGATCGAATTAGGATATTCCTAGCAAATTGTAGATACATTTCGTACCATTTTAATGACAGACTTCAGTATCGAGAGAAACGTCTATGATCACAGAATTTTTAATTCTGACATGTATTATATCTGAATTGGAATTTTTCAAATATAGAATGATAAAGGAAAAAACTCACTTCTCAAGTATATTCAGGATACGATATTCATGAAATTCGGAGAAAATTTGAGCGTCAGCATTCTACAAGTAATTAGATACCGAGTTTCAATTGTATCATATTTGGATATTTTGAGCTATAGAGGAAATAACAACAGAAAATCAGATGTGTATAACTCCAAAACCCTTTGGCTGATGCCTATTATCGAACTCTAATGTCGCATTCGGATGCGCAACCTACCCTAAAAATTGCAAGTCGCTATGTCTTTCCGTTCTCAAGTAATCGTGGGATGAATAATATTTTTTAATTTTCTAGTCATAATATTCCTTCTTGCTTCCCGATCCCCTGGGGTTTATTTGACTTGTGAAATATATGCATAAGTATATTAATTATACGAAGCCATTATGAAGATCCTATTGGCAGGAATGCTCTGGTCTTGTTGACTTATTAACAACGGTATTGCCATTTTTCATTATTATTTTTGAAAACGCTAAACAGCGTTCATGGCCATTGGAAGATAATGTCTGAGCTCTGCGGGACTTTACACTGGTGAGGAAAGGCTGAATTCCGTGTTTTGTCTCATAGGTGGCGTGGCGATTAGGTATGATCGACCAAGCCGACTCTGAGAGGCTTAACGCGGTTCAGTTAAGTTGAATTTGTTGAGAAGCTACAAGGTACTGATGAAGGCCAAGAAGCCAGAAACGCGTCTGCTCTTGCTTCTCGACAAATCAATGAATTCCCTGGGGTTTATTTGACTTGTGAAATATATGCATAAGTATATTAATTATACGAAGCCATTATGAAGATCCTATTGGCTGGAACGCTCTGAATTTGCTGATTCATAATATTCCCTAAAAATTTCACAAACTTCTTTGCATCGGTATTCTACAACTACTCACCAAATATCAATTCGATCGGATCTATATTTTTTGAGATATCGCGAAAACAATACTCCAAATGGGTATAGCTTTGAAGCCGTTTGGTCGATTATACCCAGCAATGAACATAACTGTTCCATTCCGATGCGCAACCTACCCTGAAAATTGCAAGCCGCTATCTCTTTCCGTTCGAATGTTATCGTGACAACGGTCACCCATCCACTGCTGGACTCACTCAGAGCTGCTCAGATCGTGTTCAAATTTGGAACTCGGCTCTTAAAATTTTCTAGTGATATGATCCTCACGAAATATCGTTAAAATTTACGCGTCGGCATTCTACAACTAATTACGATGTTTGAATTGGATTGGTTTAATATTTTTTGAGTTAAAGGAGAAATAAAGACAAAATTTCAGATAGGTTTAACCACAGAACTGTTTGGCTGATTATGCCCATTAACGAACTCAAATGTTACATTCAGATGCTCAACATACCCTGAAAATTGCAAACCGCTATCTCTTTCCATTCTAAAGTTATCGTGAGATGAATAATATTCTTTAATAATTTTTTTTTAATTTTCCAACATGTCCAACAATTTATATCTGATTGAGTTTAAATCTAGAACTTGGCTGCAAAATAATTTTCTAAAAAGTCTGGCAAAATCTCAGCATTATCTGAATCTTATAGCTTTTGAGATAGAGAATTTTTTTGATAATTTTTTTCTAAATTTTCTAATCATACGATCATCATGAAATTTTGCATAGGTATTTTCAATTACCAAGTTCCAATTCGATCATATCAGTATTTTTCGAGTTCCTTTATGAAGGCGATATCGAGCTTATGGCCGACTTGACGGTCAAAATTGGATTTGAGTCCGAATTATTGATGACTGATTTGATCCAATCATTTTGACCATTTAGGGATAAAATTTTCAGAAGAACAGACATTTGGAAAAAACGATAGGCCAGGCGCGCCAAGAAGAAGTCGATTGTGAAGTTAAAACACTTAAAACCGTAAGGTCGTACTGAATACACATCTGGTCCAAATTTCGCTCACCTCAGTATCCGCATTGCCATAAATATCTTTTGGCCAAACATATTTTAGTATCGGTTCTAGACAATACAAAAATATGAATATAAAATTCGTTCACCTGGAGCAATCGCCTTTCCGTTACAATCCCAAATAAGAAAAATTATTCATAGACAACTACTTTCCAAACAGGGTATGGATAGGAAGAATATCATAAATCAAAAAGAAACAGTTTAATATATTTAACTCTGTTTCAAAACAATGAAGCAATAATGAACAATATAAAAAACAATCGGTTGAAAATAGTCGACCAATGGGGATTCTATTGTTTTAGAAAAGGCAAGATTAGATGATATAGTATCAGTCCCGATGAATGAATATTCAAGAGTGCTTATTCAGTACCACCCAAATTCAGAATTAATTTTATCTGATGAAAAACAGATCAGTGCATTCAGAGGGGACTCAGAAATTTTGATTTTCACTTGAGGGGCTAATCAGACATCCTTTACATGTGGTTAATTTAATATCATCTGATTCTGCATATATTTAACCTTCGAATACAGTTCTTCACATTTCATATTTTCAATTCAAATTTATTGAGTTGAGAGAGGAAATCTTTAAAAATAGACTCTAACCAAATTCTTCTCCCTGAGGATATTCAAATGTTCCAAATATTAATCTATATATTTTTTTTTCATTTATTTTATTTTCAGCCAAATATTCGGAATTTTGTTCAGGAGAATAAGCGCACGAAAAGCAAAGAATAAACGAATACTGAAAAATTGGTGACATCCTTTCTATCAAGAACATTTAAAAATGATTGAAATAAGATTTCTATGGAAATTTTTTTACGATTATTTCATACTATACTCACACACTATTCTAGGTATTCCAGCAAAGATTAAATTTTTCGCTTGTCTAGTAATTATGAGGTCCACTTTATAATCTGATATCAAATAAAACTCTCAAGGATAATGTACAGCTTTGACGGATAGATGGATATTCCCTTGGAAATGACAATTACCATATCTAAACTGTCGTTGAAATAGTAATTAAAGCAACGATAATTATTAATCAATCACTTTGTTGTCCATAATTATAACTTCAGTGGCATGAACAAAGTAGGTAATATTTATTCGGAAAAATTTAAATTCAAGGATTACCTCTCTATAGGGTGTGAAAATATCTGTATAAGCCTTTGACCTTATTTATGGAGTACTAAATTACGACTGCAATACGGTTGCTTTCCAAGAAATCCTCTATACAGTGTGTTTCTGAATAATACCGAAAAAATGTAAGGGGTGATTCTATTGTGAAAATTGAGGTGTGTACCTATTTGGTATACAATTTTTTGAAAATCTTCCACCGGAAAAGCTACACCCCTCCGAAGATTGTACGGCATTGTGTCCGATTTTTCATCAAACTTTGTTTCTCACAAAATGACAAACTAATAAATATCCTCTCTTATCTTGGTTCAATTCGATGCTACCCTCCTTCCAGTAAGTCAAATAGAATCGAGACCATTTTCGGCTCATAATTCGAATATTGCAGACATTTTTGCAAAAGTATAGCGCCATCATATCAATCAAGGGTTATATTTGGGGTTGAAGAAATTGTTTTGAGTTTAATCAACATGCACATATATTGTATGTCTCTGTGATTATTGTTGATTGAAATATGTATGTGTATGTATACGAATAAACCATACTATCATTATATCAACGCGCAAAAACATTTATTTCATATTAGTTGCAATTCTGAAATTATCATCATTGAACGTTCAATAGAACGGCCACCATTGAAATTATCATAATTTGCATTTTGTATCTCATTTGTACAACGAGACGTGTTCCACCAATCAATTGAGTGAAACCCATTGATTATTCTTAATTACGATCATATTACATTTCGATAATTGGGTGTCTACGAACGAGTAACCGCGTTGCAACTGATAAATATTCAACATTTAATTTTGATCGTGTTCTATTGGGAACTTCCAAAACTCTGGTGGCGGGATTCGGCAACTAACCACGCTAGTAATAAATGTAAACAATCTCGTGTTGGACAGGTCAGTCGACGAAGTTTGACCGAAATTTTCATGGAAAATTTAAATTATAATTGACTTGAGATCATTGTTGGATTACTTTGTGATATAGATTCAAATATTGATCATTATATAACTAATTTTATGGCACTTGATTGATATAAAGACTACAACCAGTAAGTATATTCATATATGTTTGTCAAACTTACATTATATTTAAAAGTTCTTTCAGTTACTATTTGCGAATGATTAAGAAGGGACTCAGTTGATTAGAATTTCTGGAGTACATAGGAGCTTCAACTTCTAATTCTAGAGTCCTTGTAGAAGGAGAAGAGGTTCTAAACGTAGATCATGTAATCGTGTGTGACAAAACAAATTGTGGTCCCAGTTTCATAGACATTTGTTCTTTATGTTTACAAAGTAGTGCCCTTAATTCAGTACCACATAAAATTGATGGCCCATTAATGTGGAGAATGGTAAACTTAAAATAGAAGGTATGGTATATTCTTGTAAAGTCGGAGCACGGAGGAGGTGTAAACATATTACTGATGTATTAATTAAAGTTCAGGTGCATGATGTTCTAGTTTATTTATGAGAATATAGTGTCAAATTGAACCAGATAAAGCTTTTGTAAAACAGTTACCAATAATTGAAATGATTTTTTCAAAATATGATACATATATTATGTGAAAAGAATTATTAACAATAAGTGTAATGTTTGAGGTATAATAAAGATTATCTGGATGTAGTTCCATGTTAAGTACTCTTCGATCTATTAGTTATCCTTCTAACGCATTTCCAATATTTATATTTGGTTTTCCGGAGGTAAGAAGTGAAAACTCAAACCTATTCATTTTGGCATTTTTTTCGCCCATGAATTGCATTGAGGCACACAACAATAGTCGTTTCTGGTCGAAGACATATTAGGCAGGATAATATTCACTATTTCAACTTGAATTTTTCGTTCAAACAAAAGTTTATTGACGAATACTGAACAATTAAACTCGAGCACGTGGCTCATTACTAGCTTGGTTAGTTGCCGAATCTCGCCACCAGAGTTTTGGAAGTTCCCAATCATACATTACATGAGAATTGCTCTGGGGTCTGGAGAAATAGCGGCAATTACCCCATGATCAGAAATAGATCCTAGACTGGTTGGAGTATCCATAAGATAAATGCTAAATAAAACTGCAGATTTCATACAAACGTTTATTAAATTTTGTCTCTCTTCTTTATATAAATTTGTTAATCATTGCAATGTTAGCGTCCATTATTTTTGGCGCTCTAGTTCCTCGGAACTGAGTGCTTATCAATTTGCCCAAATGTCTGTAATTTTGGAATATTTCGATGAAAATGGTCTTAAACGATTTGGTTCGACTCACTGATCAAGAATCCGTGGTCGGAATTCATTCTGTCCGGCCGGCCGTAAGCACGATAATTCTCGAACGGAATGAGCTAGAGAGTTGAAATTTTCAGAGTAGGTTTGGGGGATGAATATCTCGGCTAAGTTCGTTATTGGGCAAAATCGGACAGATGGTTTCGGAGTAACAAAAAAAAAAAATTTTTTTAGTGTCTGTAAGAATAACTGTCAGTGCTGTGATCACCTCGGCGAAAAACTGTATATTGTCTCGCCTGCTTGCTATCCTCGTTAACGCCTCGGATAGCAATTTGCAGACTCGACTATAATAAACAGTTTTTCATCCTTAGTACATAAATAAGTATGTATTTCTCAAATTTCCACCCCTTGAGTTTAATAAATCGAACTGAAAAGCTCAGAGGTCCAACCGCCTGCCTGTATTATTATTATTAAATTCGATTTTTTTTCAAGACAACCATATATTTCTTCACTATTTATGAACGATTGTAGTACATTGCAATGGACATTTTGCGCGCATGTACTAGGGGACAACGTGCCAAATATCGGCAGTTTAAAAAAATTTTGCCGAAAATGATTAGGTTCGACACACTGATGAATAATTCGATGTCAAAATCAATTATGTCCGGCCGGCTGTTGCCACGAACGGAAAGAGATACCAACTTGTAATTTTCAGGGTAGGTTGCGAATCCGAATACGACGGTTAAGTTAGTTATTGGGTAGATATCAAATCGCACAATGATAATGTCGGAACGAAAACATTTTAATGTCACTATTATATGGAATGTTACTTAGAATATAGTATGTCAAAATTTCGAACATTGAAAAAAAAACGTTTTTAATGATAGATTTGAGTAAAGAGAAAATTTTCTAGGATCACAGAATTTTCAATTCAATTGTCAAATATATAATAATATACGAAAAAACTTACGTCTCAAGTAATTTCAGGAAACGAAATTCCGCAAAAATTAACGCGTTGGCGTTCTACACGTAATTACCGAGTTTTAATTGGATCTGATTTGTATATTTTGAGTTATAAAGGAAATAACGACAAAATTTCAGATGTGTATCACACCGAAACCTATTGACGGATTATGACTATTATCGAACTGAAATGTCGCATTGGGATGCGCAACCTAACCTGTAAATTGCAAGTTCCTATCCATTAAACTAATTTGATTAAATATATTTTATATTAATTTACATTTACTGACTGTAGTATTCCGACGAGTGTCGACATCTGTCTGATGAAGATGCAGTGTCTAACAATCGCCTCTTAATATCACAATAAATGAGTATCAATGAAAATACTGTATCATATACAGGGTGTCACGAATATAACTTGGAAAAAGTCAATTGTATATTCTTTTCGTCATAGGATGAAAACTTCATATATAAACAGTAAACAGTTTCTCTTGTTACATAATTTAAATTATTGGTTTTTTTTTACTTTTATTTTTATAATCTGAGTAGCTATAGGCTCTGCCTCCGCTCTCATACACAGAAAATAATAATATTAATAATAAAACCATATAGCCGGTAAGGCTCAGTTACGGAAATAGAGGCAGTTGAAGTGAATTCCCTGAGGGTAACGAAAACGGTGCCGGTAAGGCTCTGTCATACGGAAATAGAGGCAGTTGAAGTGAATTCCCTGAGGGTAACGAAAACGGTGCATCCTACGGACATAAGACTGGCATAACTTTTTTGTGTAGAAATGTACCGTCTACATTCTGTATTCAAAATACTGAAAATGTCCCAAAAAATAAATATTTAGCATTGTGCTAACTACTGTTGACCACTTCGCTGGTCGAGTGTAAAACTAGTGGAACAGTATCTCGATCGTTATAATATTTCGATATTTCGGCCATATCTTCACCAATATAGATCTGATCGAGTTTAAATCTAAAACTTTACTCTAAAATCAGATTTTCAAGGCTCTCGCAGAATTTTAACGATATCTGATAGATAGTTTCTGAGATACAGATTTTTTTTTATTTTCTTTATTCTCCAGCCATGCGATCCTCACAAAATTCTGCATAAGTCTTCGTGTGGGTATTTTTCAACTGACTGACCGCGCTTTTAATTCAATCCAGGGCCGTAGCTAAGAGCTATTCCGAGGGGGGGGAGAAACGTCTTTTGGCGCCCCTAATTTGAAAAAATAGACAAAAATCGAAAAACACACATATAGATAAAGTGTACATATATTGATAAATACTACATAGTTTTTTAATAAAGAATGAATTATAAATTAATGTAACTATGAATGAAATTATTTTACAAAGAACACCGCGTTCTGAATTTGTGTTTTTGAGTGAAAAAAATTGTTTGCATCTCTCAAAAGATCCAGGGCCAAAAAAGAATTGTATTTGACAAAAATAAATATAAATATCAAGCTTTCGAGATGATAAGAATAATCTGAAGATTTTATAAATATTAAAAAGGCAATTTTCGAAAAATGATATAACAATAATTTCATGTGACCCTGCTATCTAGAGTGGAATGTTCCAACAATTCTTCGAAAATATCTGCTATTTGGAATATTGAATGAGTTTTTTGTAATTCCTGAATTTAAGCAATATTTTTGTACTCATCACCCTGAAAATTTTTGTAGTATGCATATAGAAAATTAAATCTTCGATGTCACTCAATCGAATATTTTACCGAAATATCACGAAAAAAAAATGTTATGTTTTATAGACACTGAAAATCAACCTGTCAGTGCAGTTGTTAAATGAGGATTCACAAGGTGCTACTTCCCTTGAAAACTCAGCAATGGCCAAAACTTATTCTTTTCAATCTATTCGAAAATACAGTCCTCTTTTTAGCGCGCATGTTCTGGGTAACATCACACGTTATCATTTTGCCCAAATGTCGGTAATTTTCGAAAATTGTCGCAAACCATTTGGTTCAACCCTCTAATGAAGAATTCGAGGTCAAATTTGATTCTGTCCGACCGGAAACCCGTGCCACGATAACTTGAGAACGGAAAGAGATAGCGCCTTGAAATTTTCAGGGTAGGTTGTGCATCTTAATGCTAGTTTGTTCATAGGTATACCCATCTGAATTTTGGTTGTTATTTCCTCAATAACTCGAAAAATACAAAACCGATCCAATTCAAACGTGGTTATTAGCACTAGAATTTAAAAAAAAATCATTGAAAAAAATTCTATATTCCCTAAACTATCCATTCGATATCGCCGAAATTTTGCGAGAGCCTTCAGAACTTAACTCTACTGCCAAGTTCCAAGTTTGAACACGATCAGATAGATATTGTTGGATATTCGATCAGCCTTGTGTGAGTTCAGTAGATGGGTGGCTGACTGTTGCCTCGATAACTTTGGAACGAAAGGAGATAGGCACTTGCAATTTTCATGGTAGGTTGCGCATCCGAATGGGGGGTTAAGTTCGTTTTTGGGCATAATCGGCACAATGGTTTCGGAGATATAACCACCTGGAATATTATTTCACGATAACTCAAAAAATATAGACCTGATCGAATTGAAGCTTGGACTAGTTGCGGAATATCGATATAAAGACTTGTGTAAAATTTAGTGAGAACCGTAGAAATTAAAAAAAACAAATTGGTTCTTAATCGGTTAATTCGATTACGGAGAATGGTCAATAGAACATGCGCCAAAAGCTCCTCACTTTGCGTCAGTGCTTGATCATCTCGCCCTTAGCCATGTATTCATGACAGTTGCGCCTTTTTCCGTTTCAATTTTTCTTTTCTGGGCTGTCCTGCTGAATTCCGCTCCAGACGGTTTGTTATTTTGGCAAGGATCCATATCGATATTCGGTTTTCGATTTTAAATTTCAAACGTGTGTCATATCGTTACGAATGCAGTTGATTTATGACAGCCTACCACTTGACAACTGACTACTGAGTTTTCCAGGTGGTTCCCAGAATTTAAGACTCTGTAGTTCTCAAAATAAGGGAGATAAACTAACATATACTCCATTCACTTTAATAAAGTCTCCCGGTTGGCCATGAAATTTTGACACATTCCACCGTGTATATTTTGAAAATGTTAGGTTATGGTTATGCTCATTTTCCTGTCAGATAACTACGCAACGTTGTCCTCTCTACATAGAAGTCGTAGTTATTACGTATTTTTTCACAATGTGAATTTTCTTGGGCAAAATAATTAATTTGAGAAGATATTATGTGATTTCAACAATTCCAAAGATCGGGCGACTGTTGATGAAAATGTTTCATCTGTTGTTACTATGGAAGATATTTCACGTATATAAACTGGTAAAACTGGTTGGAAGATTCAGTTATGTTATTTTTTGCACGGAAATCAAGAATCACTTGTTGAAATTTTCAGGGTAGGTTGTGCATCTTAATGCTAGTTTGTTCATAGGTATACCCATCTGAAATTTGGTTGTTATTTCCTCAATAACTCGAAAAATACAAAACCGATCCAATTCAAACGTGGTTATTAGCACTAGAATTTAAAAAAAAATCATTGAAAAAAATTCTATATTCCCTAAACTATCCATTCGATATCGCTGAAATTTTGCGAGAGCCTTCAGAACTTAACTCTACTGCCAAGTTCCAAGTTTGAACACGATCAGATAGATATTGTTGGATATTCGATCAGCCTTGTGTGAGTTCAGTAGATGGGTGGCTGACTGTTGCCTCGATAACTTTGGAACGAAAGGAGATAGGCACTTGCAATTTTCATGGTAGGTTGCGCATCCGAATGGGGGGTTAAGTTCGTTTTTGGGCATAATCGGCACAATGGTTTCGGAGATATAACCACCTGGAATATTATTTCACGATAACTCAAAAAATATAGACCTGATCGAATTGAAGCTTGGACTAGTTGCGGAATATCGATATAAAGACTTGTGTAAAATTTAGTGAGAACCGTAGAAATTAAAAAAAACAAATTGGTTCTTAATCGGTTAATTCGATTACGGAGAATGGACAATAGAACATGCGCCAAAAGCTCCTCACTTTGCGTCAGTGCTTGATCATCTCGCCCTTAGCCATGTATTCATGACAGTTGCGCCTTTTTCCGTTTCAATTTTTCTTTTCTGGGCTGTCCTGCTGAATTCCGCTCCAGACGGTTTGTTATTTTGGCAAGGATCCATATCGATATTCGGTTTTCGATTTTAAATTTCAATCAATATTCATATTCACTATTCACGAATAATTTATGTAAGAAGAAGTAGGTTATGTTTCTTTCTATTGAACGATTTTTATGTATATTGTATTGCCGGGGAAGGCTGGGAATTCCCCACTCCTGCCATCTAGTCTCTAGCAGCAACAAAGCTTTCTACAATGCTGTCGGTCTAGTACAAATAAATTGAGTTGATAGTAGGGTAGGCAATCATTCGTTACAGTCACTGTACTTAATGTATAATAATAATCATCTTATGCAAGTAGTAGTTCAAAAAAAATCTGTTTTCATTATGTCATTTTGCTATAGTTTTTCAAATATCCGCGATCAATTTGGCGCCCTTTGAGATATGATCCGGGGGGGGAGGCTCCCCTCCCTCCCCCCCCGGTAGCGACGGCCCTGATTCAATCAGATCAGTATTTTTCGAGTTAATGGAATAAACAATTAGATGGCTATAACTCTGGAACCACTCAGTAGATTTTGGCCATTAACGAACTTAGCCGACGCATTTGGACTCCAAACCGACTCTGAAAATTTGAACTCTCTAACTCATTGCGTTCGAACGTAATCGATCTGACGGCAGGACAGAATCAAATTTGACCTCGAATTCTTCATCTGTGAATCGAAACCAGCCGTTTGAGACCATCCTCGGCCGAATATTCAAAATTTATAGTATTGAATTGATAGGCACAGCGCGCCAAAAACTGTCTATAGCTCTCCGGATGTGGGTTTATATGAAACTTCATTTTTGGCGCTCTAGTACCTCGGAACTGAGTGCTAATCAATTTGCCCAAATGTCTGTAATTTTCGAATTTTTCGATGAAAATGGTCTTAAACGATTTGGTTCGACTCACTGATCAAGAATCCGTGGTCGAAATTCATTCTGTCCGGCCGTCCGGTCCGGCCGGCCGGCCGTAGGCACGTTAACTCTCGAACGGAATGAGCTAGAGAGTTGAAATTTTCAGAGTAGGTTTGGGGGATAAATATCTCGGCTAAGTTTGTTATTGGGCAAAATCAGACAGATGGTTTCGGAGTAACAAAAAATTTTTTTTTTACAAAACAAATTCCAAATTAAATTTTTTTTAATAATTAGTTTTATCATAAGAATCCACTCATATCATTTTTAACTTTAACAAGCTAATACTTTCGGAGATATGATTTTTCAAAATTTCAATAATAAATCGTATTTCAACGATGTCACAGAATGATATAATTCTATGTATGAATTGTCCTAATGTCAACTTATGTTCCTGTGACATGACATTATCTAATCAATCGAAGAATTGTGAGCGAAGTGAGAAAAATCTCAGTTGTTTGCTCCGAAATTAGTTTTTCTCAGAAAAGTCTTACATTTCGGAACGGAACATGAAGTTAGTAAGAGATCTGAGAGTAGCGAGACTGCTTTTCATCCATAGACATATGATATAACTCTCGAACGGAATGAGGTAGGTAGTTGAAATTTTCAGAGTAGATTAGGCAGATGAATATCTCGGTTAAGTTCGTTATTGGGCAAAATTGGCCAGATTTAATTTGATTTCCTTCCATGGTGCAGTTCTCATTCTCATGATTCATCATTTAATCTTGATAAATGAACTATTATTTGAATTGAATTTCCCGTATGATGCGGTTATATCATATCAATACATTGATTTAATTCCCAACTCTGAGAAACCAATACTTTCGGAGATATAATTTATCTGTTTGAACTAGAGCGCCAGAAAGCTCCTGTCCACAGGGCTTGAACCCATTTTTTGACGCAGAATATGTATACTTTAGACAATCAAACGTGTTCTATATAAATGTAGATCTCATCCGAGGGAATTATATTTTCAACTGATTCTGCTGTTCTGACGTGTATGAAGGCATCAAAGAGATTATAATCTTCCAAAATATTTCAAATACATCCAAATTCTGGGCGTAATACCACAACTGCCTATTACTCCATCGATCGAATAAGCTCCCAACAAATGATTCTCAATTAAATTGAAGTAATCCTCTATCAATTTCGAAACTGTATCAGGGACGAAATTTGCATGTTTTATAAAATTGCATTGGCAGGTTATGCAAAACACCCAATGAATTTATGGCTTAATTTGATTTAACAACATATTTCTGTTTACGACTTACCTAATGAAAATGTCAGTGTTGTAAAGCGTTGACAGAATTATTTATCTGATGCCTAATCTATCAAAAAGTGTAGACTTTATCAACGGATATTAGCATAATAACTTTCCTTGAATAATAAATGGAAAAATAGACATATTTTGAATATGAATATTCATGGAAAGTGTCTATTTTGAAGTTGTGCTGAAATTTTTTCATCCTTCATTTTTTCCTTGTCCTCGATGTGATCAATCATTATTTTGCAGAGTTTATCACGCTTGAAGGCACCAGCCAACCCAAAAATGGTAGCAACTCTGATGAGAAGGTGAATTTCATAAGGTGCATCTTCCATAAATCTAAAAACTTCACTTTTTTCAAATATTTTGGCTTTTTTCGGACCAAACCAAGTGATTTTAAAATATTCGCTCAAATCTAAGTTTCAAGTATACTTTTTCAACATGGAATTTTTGCACCATAGTTTACTGGGTTGATATTTCTTCTTCAAATGTAGAAAGTATGCTAAGTATACTTCCTCCTCGAGGCTTTTTGTCCCTTTACTGTGAGACCAGTTTTCAAAATTCTGATATTCTGCTTCATACTTGACTTTAAATTTTGCAGGTAATAAACTCAAACTCGCTTCATTAGCCGCCTGCAATATGGAATGTGGATCAACATAAGAACTGTTCATTTCAACAGTGTTTACAACGTTTGTTTAGGAGAGAAAAGCTTGAGGTATTATACAATCTGAGTAAAATTCTGACATAATCATGTGTCAAAATCTACAATTCTTGAGCTTGATAAATTTGTAGCTGAGATTTTATCATGAATATCTATTCGATCAAGCTGTAATGCAAATATCAGAAATAAATGAAAAGTGGGGTGTTACACATTAGTAAGAATCCCACATTGCATAAAATAATCACCCGTTTCTGGAATATTCATGAATATTTCCCTAACAACAATTTTGATTAGTTTGACAATTTCGTGCCGCAGAATATTTTTTCCAAACAATGCGGAAAAGTGTTACTTTGGCAACACAAATACGTGCGGAAAAGTACTACTTTGCGCAAGCTCGTAGGAAAAATATTCTTTTTGCCCGAAACCTCACTTACCGCAAGTGTAGAGATGACTGAGTAATTTAATAATTTGATAATATTCTATATTAGTAAGGTTAGTATAAGTTATACAAAGAAGGGAATTGTGATCTGAAACTACATGGAATTCCTAATAGAAATAAATCTCCAACTATTTTCGTTTGATCGTTTGAAAATGATTTTCGTAATTTAATCATGATACATGAGGGGAGTTACCGTAACCGGCACCGTATTTGAAACATATTACAAACTGGAATTTTTTTTCAAAATGCACCAATTATCTCAATGGTTGAAAATAATACTAGATAAGATTGACAAAATATTCAATAGGTCGATATTTTCTGAAGATATAAACCTTCGGAATAGAGCGGCACCCATCAGAAAAAAATCATATAAGTCTCTCAGATAACTCAGTACAAGAATCGAATTTTGCACAGAAATTATTTCCAATGGAACTGATTCACCTTGAAGAATTAATCACGTGTATGACTCAACGTTAATAAAAAATAATTGGTTATTTCAATATTTAAGTTGATGCTTTGGCTCTTTTAACGCAATATTCTACGATCAGCTTCGGAAGTAACGAACATGTAGTGGTGAAAATGTGAAAAAATTTGAAGATATGTAGATAGAGAAGGAGGAAACTGAGTAATTTTGAATTTCAATGAATAAGTATTAAGTATCATTGAAGGTTACTTCGGGAGGCGTATACATCATTCAATATTTTTGCGCGTATGTTCTGGGGAAGATCTGGGGAAAATGGTCTCAAACGATTGAGATCGACTCCCTGATGAAAAATTCGAGATCAAATTTGATTCTGTCCGGCCGGCCGTCTGTTGCCACGATTATTTGAGAAAGGAAAGAGATAGCGACTTGAAATTTTCAATTATTGTGGCGTATCGCAATACGACGGACAATAATTTTGTTTTCAACTAATACAAATCCGAACGAATTGAAACTTGGTGAGTAGTTGTAGAATAAAAACATTAGCACGTTCGTGAAATTTTGTGAGATGCGAATCACTAGTAAATTTTAAGACAATAATTGAAAAATATTATTTATGTCACGATAACCTGAGGACGGAAAGAGATAGTGATTTCAAATTTTCAGGTTTGTTTGTGCATCTGAATGCGAAATTTGGGTTTGTTTATATGTAGGTATAATCAATCAAATGGTTTCGGAGTTATACACATCTGAAATTTGCTTGTTATTTCGTTAATAACTCGAAAAATACAGAACCGATCCAATTCAAACATGGTTATCAGCTGTAGAATGCCAACGCGAAAATTCTTGCGAAATTTGGTGAGGATCGTAATAGACTAGAAATGTTTAAAAAAATAATTGGAAAAAATTCTATATATCAGAAACTATTCGTCCGACGCCGCTGAAATTTTTCGAGATTCTTCATAATCTAACTCTCTATTGCCAAGTTCTAAGTTTGGACATGATCAGATCTATATTGTTGGAGATCCGAGCAGCCTTGTGTGAGTTCAGTATAGCTGAATGGGTTACCGTTGCCTCGATAGCTTTCGAACGAAAGGAGATATAGTTACTTGCAATTACTTACTTGCGATATTCTTCGGAGTTTGGAAGGAAAAATCCAGAGAAAAAATTGGTGCAAGCACTGACGTGAGTTCAGGAGCTTCTGCGCGCATGTTCTATTGTCCATTCTCCTGTATTGGACACTCTTAATCGAATTTACCATGGTAAATTCGAGAGTGTCCAATACTGGAGAATGGACAATAGAACATGCGCGCAGAAGCTCCTGACTTCACGTCAGTGCTTGAACCATTTTTTTTATGGATTTTTCCTTCCAAACTCGGAAGAATATCAATAATATATGTATGTTCAACAACAAATGATTTGTTGTTGAACATACATATATTATTGATAGCCATTGAAGAAAGCCATTGAATACTACATAATATACATTTGTGTGTAATTTTTAGTGTTCGTTTCCCGACGAAAGATCTACTCAATGATACAGGTGAATAACGAAATTCGAATTTATTCCATCTATACGTATCCTGAAAATATTCAGGCTAGAATGCAAAAGGAAGAGTCGACGCAGATAAGGAGTTATGAGAACCTCCCAAACCTCAACCCAGTGACCTGTGAAAGTTAAAGGAATTTACCGAAGTTATCTGGTAGTTTCATCGCGTCGGTAAAATATCCCGATGAAAGAGCTCTCGATTGTCTTATAAAATTAAACACATCTCATATTCTACATCAAAATTTGATAGGGAGTGATTGACAGAATTGACAGTCTTGAAAGTTTTAATCCATTTTTTCCCCACAATCTTCAATGAATTGCACAAGCCAACACTTGTTTTAATGCCGAATGATTTGTAGATGAATTGATTTGATCAATTATGTAATTTATTTTTGCTTAGGTGCAAATAGAATAAAATATACAAATTTTGTGAATAACCTACATATCAATGGTCGTCAGGATATTTGGGCTATTCTCTTTTTGTTCGAAAGTTATCGTGGCAACGAACCCATATTAGTTTCGAACATGATCATATTTTGCAAGCTTATTGACATTGAGATTCTTAAAAGAATCTGAAAGCGAAAATGAATAGAAAACACTCTGTATATGTCATTCAGTACATGTCATCACAAAAAAAATATTATTGAAATCATTGTGATGTTTATAATGTCTGATATCAAAACAAAGACTCAGATACGGTCCTGTCTTTCACATTGAAATTATTTTTTAGCTCCTTATTCATAATCATAGTTTTCATTGAAATCAGTCGATTATTTCGAGAATTATAGGAATTATTTTGTATTTTAATTGAAAAATCGAGATAATTGTGAAATCCTTAGTTTTGCAGCTAAACGATCCGTTTTCTGGGAAGTTACAGCTCATAAGATTTGCATATTCTTCCGTATGTATATTTAATTAAATGTCCTGAATAAGCTGATATATTATTATTATGGATACAGGTAATTATTATAAGATACGGAGTAGAGGCAAAAAACTATTATACTCAAAAAACGAAAAAAAAAATAGCCCAAAACAAGAAGCGACTGATTTTTGTTTCCTTTCCATATCCAGGTTCCTGTTAGTTCTGAACAATAATTCTATGTTGTTTTTGGCGCTCTTGTTATCAACGTTTTTGTGACTGTATCCGAAATAGGTACTCATGCATTCTAGATATTTTACTCATTTAACCCAAGTTCTTGCGCCTATACGTTCCGGGGAACATCGCGTTATCATTTTGCCCAAATGCCTGTAATTTCCGAATGTTTTGCCGAAAATTACCTCAAACGGTTAGGTTCGACTCACTGATGAACAATCCGAGGTCAAATTTGATTATGTACGGCCGGCCACGATAACTTGAGAACGGAAAAGGATAGCGACTTGAAATTTTCAGGGTAGGGGGCGCATCCAAACACGACGGATAAGTTCATTGATGGGCCTAATCAGCGCAACGGTTTCCTAGTAATAATTTTGTCATCAACCAATACAGATCCGATCGAATTGAAGCTTGGTTACTGGTTGTAGAATACTGACAGAAAGACGTTTGGGAAATTTTGTGGGAATCGTATCACTCAAAAAATTTAAAAAATATTATTTATTTATGTCACGATAATCTAAGAACGGAAAGATATAACGACATGCAATTTTATGGTAGGTTCGAATCTGAATGTGATATTTGAGTTTGTTAATATGAATAATCGGCCAAGAAGTTTTGGAGTTATACCCATCTGAAATTTGGTTGTTATTTCGTCAATAACTCGAAAAATACCTACGAATCCGATCCAATTTAAACATGGTAGTTAAATGTAGAATGCCGGCACGAAAATTATGGCAATATTTCGTAATTGAAAAAAATTCTATATATCAGAAACTATTCGTCTGATATCACTGAAACTTTGCGAGAGCCTTCAGAACCTAACTCTACTGCCAAGTTCCAAGTTTGAACATGATCGGATCGGGTGTCCGTTGCCTCGATAACTTTCGAACGAAAAGACATAGGGACTTGAAATTTTCAGGGTATGTTTCGCATCCGAATGGGAGAGTTAAGTTGTTGGGCATAATCGGCCAAACGATTTCGGAGTTATACCCGATCGAATTGAAACTTGGTATACAGTTGAAAAATATCGACATAATATAAAGACGTGTGTGAAATTTTATGAGGACCGTACCACGAGAAAATTTTAAAAAATATATAAAAAAATATTATTTATTTCACGATAACTCGAGAACGGAAAGCGATAGCGACTTGCAAGTTTCAGGTTAGGTTCGCATCCCAATGCGACATTTAAGCTCGATAATTCTCTAATAAAAGCTGATAAAACGGTCTAAATGGATGGTAATTTGGAATAGGAGCGTCGAATGGAGGTGAATAAAACATTAGTAAATGAAATTTTGTTGGTTTAAGGCTATCTTGAAAAATTGTATATTTCAGAAACTATGCTTGATCGACTTCGTATGAGGAGTGAATAGACAATGGAACATGCGAGCGAAGCTCCTGACTTCGAGTCAATGCTTGAACCCATTTTTTTAAATAACACGAATCGAAAAAAGAATTCCTAGATTTCGAGCATGGTTAGAGTTCCAAATCTCGAAAATTAATGAGAAGATTTTGAGATTTTTTTTGTTTTGGTATCATATCCACCTTTCGGATTATAGCCATCCGTGTTGCATCCCTGTTTGAAAAAATAGTAGTCGTTTATGCTTGGAAGAAATAACCGATGCATCATTAAATTTCATCTTCTTGGTGGGTTTCATGTCCATGGTAAAAGTTGCAGTAATACCTCGCTGCTGTCTGAATCGCATCGACTTCGTTCAACTTCAACCACTAATTTACCTATAATCACCATATCCTGACTATCTTTTAATTTGAGATTTCACCGAAGTGAAACAGTAGCCAAAGGTAAACATGAGGCTTCGCGTGTCTTAGTCCAAGGTTACGGATGAACCTTATACTCATCGGAATGGACCAAATCGTATGTAATATCGTGGATTTTCACAATGATTCCATCTTTAGAAGCAACGAGCTTCTATCTAAAGACGACAGTAGCGTACCTAGACATTACAGTAATAATTGGTTCAAGCACTGACGTGAAGTCAGGAGCTTTTGCGCGCATGTTCTATTGTCTACTCACCTCTATTGAACACTGTTAATCAAATTTAGCATCGATGTATAGGTACCGATGAATACATTTCATACCATTTTAATGGCAGACTTCAGTAACGAGATAATCGTCTGTGATCACATATGTATTCTATTGGAATTGAAATTCGTTGAATATCTAATAATATAGGAAAAAATTTCTTACAACTAGTTACCATGTTTTTGAATTGGGTCGGATTGTGATTTTAGTTATTTTATTAGAGTTATTGAGGAAATAACTACCAAATTTCAGATGAGTATATTTCCATAACCGTTTGGCCGATTATGGCTATTAACAAATGTCGCAGTCAGATGCAAAACTACCCTAAAAATTTCAAGTTATCCATATATAAAGCTATCTCTTTTCGTTCTAAGGTTATCGTGACATAAATTCAGAAATCCCATTGACAGAACGCTCTGTGCTTGTGGATTCAACACATATTTGGAGCTCTTGTTCCTCTGAAAAGGGTGCCAATTTGCCACAATCTCCGTAATTTTCGAATATTTGGATGTAAATGGTCTTAAGCGATTTGGTTTGACTCACTCATCAAGAATCCGTAGTCAAAATCGATTCTGTCCGGCCGGTAATACGATAGCTCTCGAACGGAATGAGCTAGACAGTTGAAATTTTGATAATAGGTTTGGAAGATAAATATCTCTTCAACTCTAACAAACTAATTTTCTCGGAGATAACTGTTTTCAATATTTCAATAATAAATCATAATTCTATATGAATTCACAGAATGCTGTGATCGAAAATTAACGTCCGTATTTGTATCTATGATTTTCATGATTTGTGTCCATACATGTCATCTTACCTACCGACAAGAGACATGTCATATTTATTTCTGATTCTATTCAAAATTCGTTACACATGATATAAAATACCTCCTGTTCTAGAAAACAAAGTATGATTGAATTCAAAATGACCAATAAAATAATCTCAGCAATCGTAGAAATATGAGGATTATAGGATATTATAATTTTTTGGTGATAATATGATGCTCTTGGATAATCCATCTAATGATGGAAATATATACTTTGGTAAGATAATTAATCAAATTGGGTTCAGAAATACTCCAATAAAAAACAAAACTGGCATATGCCAAAATGCCAGTTTCAATTGATATAATATAATTTTCACAGTAGATATGAGGAATGAATATCTCGGATAAGTTCGTTATTGCGTAGAATCAGTCTGGTGGTTTAGGATTAATAATTTTTGGAACTCTTGTTTTTTTTAAATTACTCTTTTTTTAATGTAATTTCTTTTATGCTGCAGTTCTATCATAAGAATCCATTGATATCATTTCCAACTTCCAACCAATACATTCAGAGATATGAATTGTCTAAGTTTGAACAGGAGCGCCAAAGCTCCTGTCCACAGGTCTTTCCTACATTTTTTTATCCACTTCTTAAAGTCTGAATATGAAGTTTTACATGCGTGTCAAAAACAGCTCGGAAAATAATAATTTCGAAGGAATATTCAATTTCTTTCCTTCTTTAAATAATTTCAAAATAGACAATGAAATGGCACTTGTGCCTCCACCATTTTGCAGCATAGGGTGTTTTACGTTCGAAGGGTAGGTAACACAAAAAAATTAATTTTTCAAACGTGAGAAATCATGATCAGCTCATATAATAAACAATTATTTAAAAAAAAATTGGTTCAAGCCCTGTGGACAGGAGCTTTCTGGCGCTCTTGTTCAAACAGACAAATTATATCTCCGAAAGTATTGGTTTCTCAGAGTTGGGAAATATATCAATGGATTCTTATGATAGAACTGCATCATGAAAGAAATTAAATATTAAAAAGTGTCGTTTACCAAAAATGCCTTCAAAAATCATCAAAATCAAAGAAAAGAAAATTAAAGAAAAGAGCAATCTGCAATGCTTCAAAAATATTCATTAAATGTATTTATCAAGATTGAATGAGCAATCTGCAATGATTCAACCTCGTGGAATGGGTTGTTGCAACTTACACTCGGTGAATAGTTTTCACAACTCGAAATACCTAAGGAATATATCATCAAAATGTCTAGAGCAAGGCTGGAGACAATCATAGCAGATTTTCCATTAGTCCATTTATTCCTGATATTTGAGTAGGTAGAGGCTGACGAACAAATCATTTTAATACTTCAAAATATATTAATAAAATACTATCCCCTTTTCATAATTTAAAATTTAATAGTTCATACCACTTACTTACACATTCTTTTCTGTATTATGGACCTTAACTCAAGAAGAAATATTTGATACACAAATGTCAATCCATATTTCAGCATTTTTTTGCTAGCAACAATATGAAAATACTGTATACAGGAACATGTCTCAAAACTTGAGGAAGTAAAAGGTAATATTAACCTCAGTAGTCAACGAACAGTAATCTCTTTTGAAGATTCCATTATGTTCTTCTTTCCTATTGCCTTCATAAACTACATCGTTAAAATGATCTAATTCTAAATCTTCTGAAACATCATCCCCACTATTTATACATAAATTATTCAATATGTCAGTCATAATGGTTTTCAGTTTCAAAACAGTCTTGTATATATTCACAAATTCAAGAATCGTATACTTGTTTTCCAACAGACATTTATGAACAGTGAACACAAGATTCATATCTCCGAAAATATTTGCTTGTTAGAGTTGAAAATGATATCGATGGATTCTTATGATAAAACTGCATCTTAAAAAAAATTATTTCGAAATTTGTAATGTGAAAAAAATTTTTTTTTCCTTGCTCCGAAACCATTTGACCGTTTCTGCCCAATAACGAACCTAACTTTTTTTTTGTGTTTGTTGCATATGTTGTTGATGTACTAACTTTTTGAGGCGTTATTGAACTGTATATTTTATTTGCAGTATATGTCTTATTGTTTTCGGAATCATCAATGTACCCCTCAGCCACAGTGGCATTTCAGTGCCGTTATATCCCCTCCAGCATCTACGGATAAAGTTGTCGACGAAAAAAATGCCCTGTGTATAAATTATAGTCTGGTCATTTCAAAAATATAGCAATGTCTATCCCCATTGCTCCAAATTTATTAATGCCAATAATTTGTGAGTGATATTTTCCAATTTGAAATTTAAGGAATAATATCGTTTGCGATATATCAGTAGGACGAAGACTTGAATATTTTTTAACTATGGTATAGACATCTTCCGTAACAGTGAATTTTCTGGCAATTTTTGTTTTTGTATTTGGTACACTGACCATGAAAATAGATCCATGCATCCATAAGGCCCATTATTAAAGCAACCTAAAAAAAATTATGATATTAGCTAGATGATGAAAACGATTGAATTATTATAGGTGCATATGGTAATTACATCACTGAGCCGATAAGATCTAGCGGATTTTATGATCACGTGATTTTCGAGCCTTTCGAGCGTCATTTTGATCACTCCGTGTACTCGATTTGCAAATAACAAACACTATCGAGCGATCCGAGCGCTCAGATATATTTACCATATGTGACTTATGAGATCTACTACCTTTGTCGCCAGATATTTCTCATCAGGAGCTTCATTTATGAAATTATTTAGTTGTTCTGGCGTAACAGCTTTTGCCTTTTTAGCTACATGTTTCTCTGATTGACGTTCAAGAAATGCGCGCAATTTTAAATAATTCTCTATATTGATTCTATTTATGTTGAGTGTGCTTCTTAGCATGGAGTAGTCCATACAGGCGATGCTTCATATTTAAGGCTAATTTCACTAAAATATGCCAAAAGATCATTCTCTGTAAACGATCACTTAATGTTTCTACTGCTACACCAATCTTGAAAATTTTTGTGTACAACTTTATACTTTTGGGATTTTTCGGGCAATAAATTCTGTATGGTTACATTAGCTGCTTCTCTTATTTATGGAAGTGTGTATAATAATTCATCTTCTTCAGCAAAATATTCACGGCAATTAGGTATCAACTTAATTTGAAAACGTCAAAATTATTCAGGTGACAGAAGCACAAAACCACCTTGATATTCGACTAGTGGATAATTCCAAGAAAAGCAGTGAGTTATAGTACTGAGTTATTATAACTCACGTTGTTTGTTTACATATACCTACTATTAATTGAACGAATGCACTTGAATAATGAATATATAATTTAATAGGAGTAGATAAAAATACTTATCAACCGGTCCGAGCAAATTTACAGCAAAAAAACTGTCTTTGATTTACTGAATTCATTCCAAGTTATAGACTTTCGCTGTATAAACAAGAATCACCAGCCAGAACCTCATAACCAATATTCCAACAACTCGGCCTATTTTAGTAAGAGTATTGCCATAAAGAGCAATAAATATAAATATGCGATAAATTGATTCAATCAAAATAGTCGTTGAAAAAACAAGGAAATTATGAATGTATTCATTTGTCAATATAACGACCTTTAGATTAACGTGGCACCAATTAAATTATAGTGTGGTGTTCTAATTCTGTAGCGGCTCGTTAATATCTTGGTCATTTTCCGTGGTCATAACCAATTAGGTAAAGGTAACTTGGGTTGGTCTTGAGCTGGTGATTTACCAGATTGTTTAAGTAAAAATTATTACTGTTGGTGCCCTGCTTTTATACCTAATATATACTTCTGCTTCTTTATAAGCTATTCTTCCAGGATAAACAAACGAATACTTTACTAATGAGGTAGTTTATACTTCCTTTTGTTCTTGAGACACATTTTTTATGTCATAACTGTCTTGATATTATTCAATAGCAGTCGACTGAATATTCACGTGGTGATATCATAATTATTATTTCATTAGGGAATTCATGTAATCAATTGAAGCAGACGAATGTTTTTTGATAGATTTACAATGGAAATAACGGTAACGAGATCCAATGTAATTAAATGTTCATTTTAGATCTACAGCAAATTTAAACAAATCTCGAATAATTTAGGAAATACACATATCTTGTTCAATCTTTGACAAATCATTTATCCGAATGTAATGGTTTCACAGAGTTGGGAATTATATCAATGGATTCTTATGATAGAACTGCATCATAAAAGAAATTAAACTCAAATACATTCTTAAAGTATTGATTTCTCACAGTTGGAAATTATATCAATGGATATCAATAGATTCTTATAATATACTTGCAAAGATAGGGGAAGAAATATTGTTTGCGGCCATACCACACTGACAGTGGGTTGCATGAAATTTTGACTAATTGCCACATTAGTGTGATTCTATGTCGGTTTCCAGTTCATTTTTAATCGAATCATTGAATTTAATCTATAATTGAGCTAATGTAGGCTTTATGCAACTCACCGTCTATGCTAGATACCTACCGAACACTGCGTCGGGTGCGGTTAGTAATTGGATGGGTGACCAATTGGGAACACCGCATGCTGTAATCTTTTTTTCAATTTGGCTTCTGTGCGGCAATTTTAAAGAATTTTCATAATTAAATTCAAAATGTAGGTCTACGACTCACCTCATTTGGTATTTACATACCTCTCGTAAATTATAATGAAATTATTCTATGAAAACATAGAATTAAGAATAATTTTTGAAATTTTGAAAAATCATATCTTCTAAAGTATAAGGGCCGGTTTCATAATAAGTTTTAAAGTCTCTTTAAATTTAAAGCATCCTTTAGTTGGACATTTTGAACCAAATTGTCACTTTGAAGGATACTTTAAATTTGAAGGAACTTTAAAATTTATTATGAAACCGGCCGTTATTTTGATAGAGTTAGGAATGATACCAATGGATCCTTATGATGAAACTGCATCTTGAAAAAAACATTTTTTTTTGTTACTCTGAAAATACCTTGGCTGATTTTGCCCAATAACGAACTTAACCGAGATATTTATCTCCCAAACTTACTCTGAAAATTTCAACTGTCTAGGTCAATCCGTTCGAGAGTTATCGTGGACGGCCGGCTGGACGGACGGACGGCCAGATATAATCAATTTGGACCAAGGATTCTTGATCATTGGGTCGAACCAAAACGTTTAAGATCATTTCAGCCAAAAATTCGAAATTAACGGACATTTGGGCAAATTGATAAGCGCTCTGTTCCGAGGTTCAAGAGCGCCAAAAAAAATCAGTATCAAACTTTAGAGGAAGAATGTACAGAAAAATATAATAAGTTACTTAACAGTTGATGTCATTACTGATATTTACAGTTTTTTGAGGAAGGGGTACTGTTGATATTCAAACCAGTTAAGCAAGCTGTTAAAACAAGAGTTTTACTACCTTTGGAATCGGGATCATTATAAAAAAATTGGTTCAAGCCCTGTGGACAGGAGCTTTGACGCTCTTGTTCAAACTTTGACAAATCATATTTCCGAAAGTATTGGTTTCTCAGAATAGGGAATGATATCAATGAATCAATGGATTCTTATGATAGAACTGCATCATAAATACAAATTATAGGTTATTTATCAAGATTAAATGAGCAATCTTCAATGCTTTGATGCTTCAAAAATTATCATTTAAAAAAAATTTGCAAACTGCAAATCTTTACTGCTTCAAAATTTGTAATTAAAAAAAAAACAACAATCCCTAAAATTATTATCCCGAAACCACCAGACCGTTTCTACCCAATAACGAACTTATCCGAGATATTCATTCCTTAAATCTACTCTGAAAATTATATTATATCAATTGAAACTTAGTCAATATTCCAGTTTTGTTTTTACTGGAGATATTCTGAAACCAATTTTAATAACTTACAAAGTATATATTTCCATCATCATATGGATTATCCAAGAGCTATCCATGATAGCTGAGATTGTATCATGGTTCATTTTGCATTCAACCATACTTTGTTTTCTAGAGCAGGAGTTATTTTATAACAAGAATTTTGAATAGAACTAGAAATAAATATGACATTATATACTCAGTTTGAAATCTCTTATCTGTAGACAGAGACAATACCTTGTATTTCTCTATGCGATGACAATCACAGAGCACTAATATATGACAATAACAACACATAAAATATATCTTACCTCTCTTATTATGTATGACCACGGATCAAATTCACATTTACGATGACAGCATTCTGTGAAATCACAGAATTACGATTTAAGGTTGAAATTTTGAAGAATCATGTATCCGAAAGTATTAACTTGTTAGAGTTGAAAATAATATCAGTGGATTCATATGATGAAATTGCACCTTAAAAAAATTGAACTTGAAATTTGTAATGTGAAAACAAATTTTTTTTCGTTACTCCGAAACCATCTGGCCAATTTTACTCGATAACGGATTTAACCGAGATATTGATCTCCCAAACCTACTCTGAAAATTTCAAGTGTCCACCTCATTCCATTCGAGAGTTATCGTGGTTACGGACGGCCGGA
The DNA here is from genome assembly GCA_937662695.2 of Halyzia sedecimguttata. Lineage (NCBI taxonomy): Eukaryota > Metazoa > Arthropoda > Insecta > Coleoptera > Coccinellidae > Halyzia > Halyzia sedecimguttata. The sequence continues at coordinate 36,590,444 of OW569415.2, read as the reverse complement.
CAGAATCGATTTTCTACCACGGATTCTTGATCAGTGAGTCAAACCAAATCGTTCAAAACCATTTTCATCAAAATTCGAAAATTACAGACATTTGGGCAAATTGATAAGCACTCTCTCTTCCGAGGAACAAGAGCGCCAAAAAGATCAGCGATTAATATATCTACAAGCTTGACAACGCGTAATTTTCATTATTGTATGAAGCGATAAATTGAACTGAATTAATGAATAAATAGAATATTCTTTAAATAATATGCCCGCATCCCAGTACACCCACAATAACCCAACATTATCATTTTATAGATTATCTACCGTTGTTTACGTTTGTTTTTAACGAGAAATGATCCGTTGTTAAGTATGCCATAATCGTCGAGGAATAAAAAAGCCATTTTGGCCTTTCTGTACTTACCCGCCTACACGATAAAGAATGATGGTTCCAGTTTGCAAAAATTCTTGAGTCATTTTTATCGCTGAATTTATGTTGAAAATTAATGTGGTTGTGCATTGTGGGATAAAGTGGAGTCATTTTTATCGTTTCCGAAGTGGGTCAGAGACTCCACCTCTGCAGTAGGAAGTTATGATTGCCGAAATCATACGTAGCAAACCGTATATCTGAGATGAACAGATACGATTTATCTGATTATGTTTCGCAGAATTCTTTCGATGAAACACCAGAGGGAAAATGAACGATTTTCATGATAAACTTGATATCTTTATTTTGTTTGCTTCAGAAATCCGTTCTAGATACTCTTCTAATTCATAGAATATCCAATTCCACGTTGCTAGGTATGATTTTCGACTATACAAAATTACGTTCTATACAAATATGCACAACCCGAAAATTCATGGGTGACATCAGTGACTTTCAGTTGTAGGTACATTTATTTTAACCATAGATTCTTCCCATCAAATAAAACACCTTTTTCATTTGCCATTTTTTTTTTATTCTGCTCGGGTGGAATTTCATAAATCTATGAGAAATTAGAGTGAAAAAGCAAAGGAAGTTTACCTGAATTAATTAATATAAGAATCTTTAATCATTTAAGAAAATTAAATTGTTCTTCATCATTACACGTAAAACGCACCGGTTTTGAAATATTCTTCATTGAATGTTATGAAATCGGATTAAAGTTCCAGAAATTTAACTGCTTTTATGAAGCCCGCCTTGAACTAAAATCACAGATAATCGGGTTAGAATCCCCGAATAAAGGTAATAGATATAGGCAATAATTATTCAAACAACGTTAATTTCGAATTACAGGTTATTCATCTTTCGGGAAATAGAGGAATAGGCTTACCATGATCTGTATTATTCATTTATTCTATGATTTTTTCTCTATTAACCCCAATAATGAATACAATTTAAAGTTATCATGTATATATATCCATGGTTGATATTAATGTACAACTCAAAGACTCACCCTGTATACAGAGTGTTTCTGAATAAGTGCAACAAACTTTAAGGGGTGATCCTGTGATGAAAATTAAGGTGGGTATTCGGTATAAAATAGAAAATTGTTTCTCTTTTCTATTTTACCTTTATATTAAGCTGAACACACGATACTTGGTAAATATTTTTTGTCAATAAAACTACACATTTTGAATTTTTTTCAACCCTGAAGTATGCTCAGAAGAGGTTGAAATAATTAGCCCCTAAGATATTTTTAGTTACAACATTTCATGGAATAAAAATTTTCCTTTTAAAAAACCCTGGCTGAAAAGCCCAATTCATTTACTAACTTTTTTATCTCAACAAGTTTTTTCGAAAACTTAAGCATCTACGACAAAAAAATGCAATCCATTTTCAAAAAGCACCGAGGTGGAATTCCTCTAACCCAATTTATTTGTTTATAGTTCGTACAATTTATATTTAAGTTCTGCTTTATTTTCTTCATCACCCATTCTATTACCTCTGTTGAAGACTTTTAATATACAGGGAAAATGAAAAAGAGAAACATGTAATGAGGTGAGCTGTGGCTAATTGCCAATAATACCTAACATGGCACACGGTGAAATATTCATTGATTTTAACCATCAATAAATATTCCGCGTGGCCGGGCTGATCACCTCATCGCTCATGGTTCCCCCAAAGAGGACAGTATCATTCAAGAGCAGACACAGACCCCATGGTTTCATGGTTATTACCAATCATCAGTGTGACTTAGCCAGATACTGAATGAAACCTGAACGGCGTTCTAGGAAACGTATTTCCATCGGTCGAGAACCGTTAGGGGAGGAACCCCACCAGCGCCACCTATGGAGAATCCTTACGAACTCCGACTCCCTGCTCTTGAATGATACTGTCCTCTTTTGGGGAACACTGAGCGATTAGGTGATCAGCCCGGCCACGCTGAATATTTGTTGATGGTTAAAAGCAATTAATATTTCACTATAATATTTTGTCTTGATAGGCAATAATACAGGATGAATAATGAATTTTATTGATGAAAAAATTAATTTTGACTCAATTTTTTTAACTAGCTAGATCGATATTTCACCCTGTTTGGCAACGATATACTCATTTTTGAACTAAACATTACTTTGATTTCTGACATTACATATTTCTCTTTGTGTTCAAATTGTTCGTACATCTTATTCGTGTTTGTACATTGCGGATAATTATCTTCATTAACTGATGAGGATAATCACAAATTAATTATTTTTATTAGTGTGTGACATTTTTCTGACATTCAAATACTCTCAAAACAGATTTGGACAAATAAAAAAATGGGTTCAAGCCCTGCGGACAGGAGCTTTCTGGCGCTCTAGTTCAAACAGACAAATTATATCTCCGAAAGTATTGGTTTCCAAGAGTTGAGAATTATATCAATGTATTCTTATGATAGAACTGCATCATAATGGAAATTAAATTCAAATAATAGTCTATTTATCAAGATTAAACGAGCAATCTGAGAATGAGAAGTGAACCATGGAAGAAATCAAATTAAAATAGCTGGAATGAATTTGACTCTTTCTTATAAAACAGGATGAAATGTACGAGTATGAACACAGATCATAAAATAAAGCTTAGATAGAATAATTATAGCATTCTTTGAAAACATAGAAGTACGTACGATTCATCATTGAAATTTAGAAAAATCATATCTCCGAAAGTATTAGCTTGTTGGAGTTGAAAATGATATCGATGGATTTATATGGATAATTATTACAGACATTTGGGCAAATTGATAAGCACTCAGTTCCGAGGAACTAGAGCGCCAATAAGTCTAATTCCCTTTCCGGGATTTGAGCCCGCCTTCTCTCGTTCCGAAACCGAAAACGGACTGACTAGACGAAACGGCTATCGGGCTCCTCGTACGATCTTGTCGATCTCCGGTATTAGAATAAAACGTCGGTAGTATCTATTATCTATGGTCGGTACTTACCTGGGATATATATTCTTAATTTTCACTTTTCGACATAAAATCGCCACATGGGGGTTTATTTGACGGTTTTTTACCCTTGTCTCTCTAAGTCGATTTTGACGTTTCTCGAACCAACTATTAGCAAGGAATTAGACAATGTCATGTCTCAGGAAAATAAGTTGACATTATGACAATTCATACATAGAATAATTATATAATTCTGTGAAAACGTAGAAATACGATTTTTTATTGAAATTTTGAAAAATCATATCTCCGAAAGTATTAGCTTCTTAGAGTTAAAAATGATATCATTGGATTCTTATGGTAAAACTGCTTATTGAAAAAAAAATTAATTTGGAATTTGTTATGTAAAAAAAAAATTTTTTTTTTGTTACTCCGAAACCATCTGTCCGATTTTGCCCAATAACGAACTTAGCCGAGAAAATTATCTACCAAACCTACTCTTAAAATTTCAACTCTCTAGCTCATTCCGTTCGAGAGTTATCGTGCCTACGGCCGGCCGGCCGGACCAGCCGGACAGAATGAATTTCGACCGCGGATTCTTGATCAGTGAGTCGAACCAAATCGCTTAAGACCATTTTCATCGAAAAATTCTAAAATTACAGACATTTGGACAAATTGATAAGCACTCAGTTCCGAGGAACTAGAGCGCCAATATCAATTTCCAAAGGATAGTTATCACAAGATTCATGTAAATTGAGGAGAAAATAATGTAACATAATATTAACTTCTGCATAATGGGACACGAGAGCTCCTCAACAAGGAAGCAATAAAATGCTATTCAAATCGTTATTTTACATCTAATATCTCACCTTGGATGGCTCTGTATTTCTTGAGATCTTGAGAAAACCAAATTTCAAAGAGGTTCACTAACGTCATCCTTCAATTTGAGCTTTAGATCTACCCCCCCAATAACAAGTCCCTATGTAATTTTCTTCGAAAGCTTTCGTTCGTTTACATGCGGCTGGATGACCGGCCGGATTGACAGAATTAACTTGGAACACGAATTCCCCATCAATAAGTCTATTGTAAAAGTTCGAGTTCATTTTCGGATAAAAATTTACAAATTACAAACATTGGTACGAAATGATACCCAGAATAAGGATACAAAGAGAACTTGTGAAAAATAATTTGAATAGGAAAACAACACTGCAGATGTGCGTTAATCTTGCCAGAATGACCTTTCGTGAGCTCTACGCTATGCGTGTGAAGTTTTTGTGTATTGAACCATTGAGCGTTACGATGATATCAAGTTAGGTACATCAGAAAAACACTACATACCCGTACGGTAATTCTCATAATTCATTCTACTCTATTATTCTCGAGTCTTCATGCTAGATGTTTTCCTTAGTATATCTCGCAGATTATTTGCTGATCTTGAAAATCTGTGCTAGAAAGCTTTGTATGGGTATAACATAAGTGATTTTTATAATGACAATAGGTAAAACTGATAAAAATAAATCACTCACTAAAATCTCTCATAAAAAATATACGAAATATCAAAGTTCTTCTCTGTTAAAGTAAATACTAATGCCGCACTGGTATTTTTCAGAAAAATTTATCAAGACATTCTTGACAACGAGTCAATGCATGCTGTGGAAATGATATCTGGGGGCACGGTAATGCCCCAACCACAGCCCTCTATAGAGAAAGCTTGAAACACAATCTGAAAACCCCGCAATTTATTGTTTCTTTGAGGCCTACTTCTTCAATGCGGCAGCGCGGGATATCGTATATTTCGCATTTAAAACTCTAATGAATTCATTGAATGGGTTGTTTTGTTTAGAATCCCTGGAAGAATTAACAATATGAGACCCTATTTGGTCAATATATTGAATAACTACATTTCATTAAGTACAATAATTGAGATCAGGTTGAAATAGGTATCTAGGTAGTTCTTATTCAATTCATTGTTCAGCAAGAATCACGAGAAAATGTAGGATTAACTCTTGCAAATAAAATTATATACTTAAATAAATATATATTCTCAAAGATAACAACTATGAGACGAGGTATGGGTAATGAAAATTGTGATAAAATCAGCTTAGAGTTTGTAATTTTTGCGCGTATTTTCTGGGGAACATCGCGTTATCATTTTGCCCAAATGTCTGTAATTTTCATATTTTTGCCGAAAATGGTCTCATACGATTGAGTTCGACTACCTGAAAAAGAATTCGAGGACAAATTTGATTCTGTCTGGCCAGCTGGCCGTCCGTTGCCACGATAACTTGAGAACGAAATGATATAGCGACTTGAAATTTTCAGAGTAGGTGGCGCATCCCAATACGACGGAAAAGTTCGTTAATGGGCATAATCGGCCCAATGGTTTCCGAGTAATAATTTTATTTTCAAACAATGAAACTCCGATCGAATTGAAACTTGGTGAATAGTTGTAGAATATGAAATGAAGCACATTTGTGAAATTTTATGAGAATCGCTTCACTAGAAAATTAAAAAAAAAACGATAACCTGAGAACTGAAAGAGATAGCAACTTGAAATATTCAGGTTAGGTTGTGCATCTGAATGCAACATTTGAGTTTGTTCATAGGTATAATCGGCGAAACGGTTTCGGAGTTATAACCATCTCAAATTTGGTTTTTATTTCCTCAATAACTCGAAGAATACAAAACCGATTAAATTCAAACATGGTAATTAGTTGTATAATGCCAACGCAAAAATTCTTACAAAATCTCGTGAGTATCGTATCACTAGAAAATTTTTAAAAAATCATTGAAAATTATTGAAAAAAATTCTATATATCAGTAACTATTCGTCCGACATCGCGTAAATTTTGCGAGAGCCTTCAAAACCTAACTCTACTGCCAAGTTCCAAGTTTGAATACGATCGGATATATAGTGTGGGAGATTCGAGTAGCTTTGTGTGAGTTTAGTAGATGGATGGATATGGACTTGCAATTTTCAGGGTATGTTGCGTATCCGAATGAGAGTGTTAAGTTCGATTACGGGCATAATCGGTGCAACGGTTTCAGAGTTATACCCACCTGGAATATTAATTCGAATTTACCTTGGTAAATTCGAATTAAGAGTCTCCAATACAGGAGAATGGACTTCACGTCAGTGCTTGAACCAATTTTTTGGTTCTTACTAATGGAAAGTTTTGTTCCCAAATGTTTCCGTTTCTTTTCCATTCGGTTGACATTAACATTATTATTCATTATTCATTACCATTCGAAAGTTATCGTGGCTTCCAATTCTTCATCATTGAGTCGAGACCATTCTCGGTAAAAAAATCGAAAATTACACAGACATTTAGGCAAAATGGTAGCACGGTGTTCCCCAGAACAAGCGCGCAAAAATGTGAAGGTATGAATTTCTTCTGCTTATTTCAAGGATTAAATTAGCCTGTATTCCCAATTAGTACTCGAGGGAACTACTGTTTCTAGATTCAACTCGTTTGGTAAAGGAATTTCTCATCAGGCAGGTAATCTTGTAACGAGTTTTCATAAATTATGTATCAAAAGTTACATTTTTACGGTAACAGTGTTTCTGTATTGAGGAAGCCCGACTCGGTTTAAGTCGCGAAGATTCGCATTTCTTATTCAATGTTGGTTATACGACGTAATCGATGACTGGAACGAAATTCAGTAAGGTCGGGAGCTTATGGTTTTTTATGAGGAAGAAATGATTTTCAATATCAGTACAGTAGAAGCTGTTCTCATAAATATATTGAACAATTTTAAATCAGAATATTTTATTATATGCACCGCGATTTGCTCAGTGGTAGAGCGTTTGACTCAGGAGCAGGAGGCCCCAAGTTCAATCCCGAGGCTTGGATAGAAACTTTCTACTCACGGTAATCGCCAACATTCACTGTGGGGGTCTAAAATTAACAGTGCTGTGCCTAAGCTGGCGAAGGACACAACTGATTATCATTACTCGCTGAATCTTAAGAGCTTAGGAGTGGTCTCCTTGGGAAATACCTAGGAGGATCAGTATTATAATAGATTATAATATAATAATAATAACATAAATAAGAATAGGACTAGCAAGGAGATATTAGGAAATCACAGCTGTCCGGGAAAAATAAAGTATCTGCAACGAACAGCTGCGAAAGCTGTTCGTAGGAGATAATCAGTAATCACCTACTCATTTGGGATAGTTAACTGGACAGTGAATGAAATTCTCGAGCTAGACAGAACCACTCGTAAAGTCATGAACATGAATCGTAGTCTGCATACCAACTGCTCGATTCAAAGAATATACCTTCCAGGAACGCATGGAGGTAGAGGTTTGTAAAGTTTGGAATACCAACACCACCATCAACAAACATTGGAAATGGCAATAAGGATATAGAAAAGTGAAGACCCGCTTCTGAAAATGGTGGCTCATCTTGAAATTAGGAACCAAGGAGCTTTCCTATTTAGGGCTGGTCAGCGAGCTTTGGATAAGCTCGGTATAATGGAATATCCACCGATCATGAGCTGGCAGGAATACCTATCACGCCAACAGAACAAAGAAGAGTTGGCAGAGAGATAAAACAGGCACAACTGAGGACACTACTCGAAGATCACATGAGTAAACACCTGCACATCATATATTTCAGGAGTTTGAGAGATCAGGGTCTTTCGGAAGAATTATCCTCGGAATTATCCTTCGCCTTTTCGAAGTTCACTGGGCTCAAGTCGAAAACGCAGGGATTTGTTATGGCATGTCAAAATGGCGTGATAAATACAAGATGCTATAAAAAGACTATCATCAAAGTGCATCAGAGCATGCCACAGCCAGCAGGAAACTGTTGTGCACATTCTGTCTACTTGCAGAGTCCATGCTCCATCAGGATATCTGGAAAGACACAATGCGGCACTCCGAATTCTCTACTTCCATCTGAGAGAGGTTTATGGTATACACCACTAACCAGTGCTACAATATGTGCCTCTGGAGGATGAAGCAGTTGTTGAAAATGACAGAGCTCGCATCTACTGGAACAACGCGATTCCAACAACTCGGCAGATCCACGGCATAAAGGCAGATATACTCCTGCTGGACAAAGTACTCAAGGAATTGTTTGTCGTCTAATTTTCCTCCCCTGCAGAAAATAATATGGTGCTGAAAGAAGAACAGAAGAGGGAAAAATACAAGGATTTAATATTCGAACTGGGGATCCTGTATCCAAGACAAAATGTTAGGATGGTCGTACTAATCATAGGATGCCTAGGCGGAATGAGAGCGAACCACGTGACAGAATTGAAGATTACTCCGGCCTGCAAATCTCTGGCCGTGGATTTAGCGCACAGAATGCAGAAAGAGGTGTTGCTCGGATCACTTCGAGTCATCAGGTCCCATAAACTGTGAAGGCCGCTTGCAGTTCATCTCTTTTGTTAAGGGACGCTGTCAGGGCAGGACGAAGAACTACTCCAAGGAACGTGCGAGAGGTTTTTTAGTGAGTAACCACTGGAGTCTCACACTCCTGAGAGACGCGGACCCTCTCAGGGCGAGCCTATAAAAGGTTTTTCCTCTAGAGCGGAAAAAAATAAAATATAAGATGCCTCAACATCCAGCTACAAAAAGAAGCTCTGAGATATATCGCAGTTTGAAATCTCGTGACCAGTTCTCGATTACCTGGTACGAAAGGGCAGAGTCACCCAATACTTCTATCATGTTCTTACAAATTTCTTGTGGTGATAACCGCTTTTTATAGACGTACTTCATCTGAATTTTGTCCATTTTTGACGCTCTTGTTCCTCGGAACAGAGTGCTTATCAATTTGCCCAAATGTCTGTAATTTTCTAATTTTTGGCTGAAAATGGTCTTAAACGATTTGGTTCGACTCACTGATCAATAATCCGTGGTCGAAATCGATTCTGTCCGACCGGCCGGTCGTTAACACGATAACTCTCGAACGGAAGGAGTTAGAGGATTGAAAGTTGCAGGTAGGTTTGGAGCGTAAATATGTCGGACGAGTTCGTTAACGGGCAAAATCTACCAAGCGGTTTCGGAGTTATAGCCTCTACTTTTTCTTCTGTTTACCTCAGACCTTCCTCTCCAATGTGAATCGACCATGTCACTCTTTGCCGATGACGTAAAGTTATATAATGACCCAACATCAAACTACGCTACCCTTCAAAAGGATTTGGATAACTTGAAAATCTGGTGCGATACATGGTTGCTTCCACTCAACATAAGCAAGTGTCGCGTACTTCACATAGGCAAAAACAACCCTCGGTTACGTTACGGCATCGGTGGCGAACATTTGGCTCCCGTCTCCCAGATTGTCGATCTTGGTGTTACCGTTTCGGAGGACCTAAGCTGGTTAGCCCACATAGAACGAATCTCAGCTAAAGCAAAACAACTTACATACTTGTTCTATAGATCCTTCAGGGGCTGTAATGACCGAACCTTTGGGACAATTTACAAAACTTATGTTCGACCTGTACTCGAGTATGCTGGTCCGGTCTGGTGGTGTTCGACGAAGGGTGCCGCTGAAATTCTTGAATCCACGCAGAGATGGGCCACCCGCATTCACTATGGTTTCCATCGACTTACGTACGAGCAGAGACTCTGTGCTATGGGGTTGACATATTTTGAGGAAAGGCGTATGCGCCTAATTTTTTCATTTAGAGCCATGCAAGGTCACTTCGGTGACTGTATTCGCAATGTCTTCACTCTTAACACGAACAACCTACGAGGGCATGATTTCAAACTTAACCGGGAAAATTTCAAGTCCTCTCAGCGTCAATATTTTCTTCCCAACCGCATATTTCACAACTGGAATCGTCTGCCTGGCGAGATTGTCCGATCTTCCTCCGTGAATGGTTTCAAGAATGGTTACGACAGGTGGAAGTCATCATGACGGAAGAATACTGGATACTGCTTTTTGGCGCTCTAGTTCCTCGGAACTGAGTGCTTATCAATTTGCCCAAATGTCTGTAATTTTCGAATATTTCGATGAAAATGGTCTTAAACGATTTGGTTCGACTCACTGATCAAGAATCCGTGGTCGAAATTCATTCTGTCCGGCCGGTCCGGCCGGTCCGGCCGGCCGTAGGCACGATAACTCTCGAACGGAATGAGCTAGAGAGTTGAAATTTTCAGAGTAGGTTTGGGGGATAAATATCTCGGCTAAGTTCGTTATTGGGCAAAATCGGACAGATGGTTTCGGAGTAACAAAAAAAAAATTTTTTTTTTACGAAACAAATTCCAAATTAAATTTTTTTTAATAAAAAGTTTTATCATAAGAACCCACTCATATCATTTTTAACTCTAACAAGCTAATACTTTCGGAGATATGATTTTTCAAAATTTCAATAATAAGTCGTATTTCAACGTTGTCACAGAATGATATTATTCTATGTATGAATATGAATTGTCATAATGTCAAATGATGTTCCTGAGACAATCAATCGAAGAATTGTGAGCGAAGTGAGAAAAATCTCAGTTGTTTGCTCCGAAATTAGTTTTTCTCAGAAAATTCTTACATTTCGGAACTGAACATGAAGTAAGAGATCTGAGAGTAGTGAGACTGCTTTTCATCCATAGACATAGATATAACTCTCGAACGGAATGAGGTAGGTAGTTGAAATTTTCAGAGTAGTTTAGGGTGATGAATATCTTGGTTAAGTTCGTTATTGGGCAAAATTGGCCAGATTTAATTTGATTTCTTCCATGGTGCTTTTCTCATTCTCATGATTGCTCATTTAATCTTGATAAATAAACTATTATTTGAATTGAATTTCCTTTAGGATGCAGTTCTATTATATGAATACATTGATATAATTCCCAACTCTTAGAAACCAATACTTTTTTTAATTTGCCTTTTCATTACTTTCTTCTATACTGCTCTGTTTTTGTTTGTTTCATATTCAGTTCACATAGCCAATTGTACGTCTGTACTATCTTTTTTTAATATTAATTCTCGAGTTTATAGGTTTATCCTCGACTCGGATCAATAATGTAATAAATAAATAAATAAATAAAAATAGCCGTTTTAGTAAAAACATTTTTTATGAATATTTTTCCGAAACCGATCACTCGATCTGACTGAAATTTCTCACAAAATTGACGAATAATGACCTTTATATGCATGCGAAGTTTTGTATTGATCAGGTTGCCGTAAAGTGTAAAAAAAAATATTTTTCAAATTTTAAAATTTTGTTTCTAAAATAACTCTCGAACAGAATGAGCTAGGCAGTTAAAATTTTCAGAGTAGGTTTGGGAGATAAATATATCGGTGAAGTTGGTTATTGGGTTATGGTTTCGGAGTAACGAAAAAAATTTTTTTTTTATATTACAAATTTCAAATTCAATTTTTTTTAATATACTGTTTCACCATACAAATCCATTCATATCATTTTCAGCCATAACAAGCGAATACTTTCGGAGATATGTTTTTTCGAAATTTCAATAATGAATCTTACTTCCATGTTTTCACAGAATGATGTACCTACTTAATTATTCTATCTATGAATTATTATATAATCTGTGTTCTTAAATGTCATATTATTTTCCTATGAGAGATAAATGTCAAAATTATTTCTGGTTCGTTATTCTTGATATAAAATACACCTCCTCCTCTTGAAAACAATGTATGATTGAATTCAAAATGACCAATGAAATAACCTCAGGTATCGTAGAATTATGAGGATGATATGATATTATACTTGCAAGGTGATAATATAATGCCCGTGGATAATCCATATGATGATGGAAAAATATTCTTTGGTGAGGTACATAATCAAATTGGGTTCAGAAGATCTCCAGTAAAAACAAAACTGCAATTTTGTCTGCAAGTTTTAATTGATATAATATAATTTTCAGAGTAGATTTGAGGAAATAATATCTCGGATGAGTTCGTTATTGGGGAGAATCGGTCTGTTCGAATTTAATTCATTTCATGATGCAGTTCTATCGTAAGAATCCATTTATATCATTCCCAGAGACCAATGATTTCGAAAATATGATTTGTCAAAGTATGAGCAAGAGCATCAAAGCTCCTTTCCACACGACTTGAACCAATTTTTATTAAATCGCACCTCAATTACATATAATTACTCCCCAATAGAGAAAAAACTAACGTCATACACGAACTGATACGTTGATGCTAGCTGTCACAAACTAATGTCATTCAACGCCAACTATGATAGACACAATAATAATTCACGAAATATCCTCGTACAAGTATATCAGCAAATATTTCCATAGACATTGCTTCCATTCCAATTCTCTAGAGAAGAAATCCAATTATGAATAGAACGTAGAAATACCATTATTTCTGGTTTTATTTTTTGTCATTAGTAAAGTACATAGTGAACTTGTTTCCTGGAATCATTTCACATTGACGTCTATTGACCACCACGGTCCCAATATTATTGCTTCTTCAGAAGAAACACTTTCAGTTAATGCAAAGATGGAGGACATGATCAGAACATCTCATTTCTAATCAATCAACCATGCACTTTCAATTATGAGAACGTCAATAAATATGAGAAGCGTCGACAAATTCCCATCACGTAGATGGTAGACCGGAAACACGTAGAATTATTCTTGGGTATAGATAAGTCTCACACTCCGGTATCCATTCATTCATGAAAACATTTTGATGGAATACTAAATTGTTTGAGAGTTATTCGAATAAGTATGGGAGTTTAGCGTCGATTCCTTGGGTACACTGTGGTGAAAACTGTTGAGATATCAAAGATTATTCGATTAAGATGGCGGAACCAGATCAGTGGATAATACGAGAGTTGTTTGGGTGGTATTCTTGTGAAAGATCGAAGTGTAATGTGCATTGATGAGCTTTCTTGGTTCGTTCACAAAATTTTAAAACGAAATTGGGTTCCCTATGGAATTTATATTATTCTGGTGAGTTTAATCACTTATGAATTATAGTTCTAAATGATTGATGATAAACCTTGAATTCATACATATTTCCAGACTCCACGTGCTGCAAACCTACGTCTGACACTTCAAATTAAAACCCCAGATCTTCTTGGGTTTACAATATACAAATGAATCTTATATTCAGTGTGTTACCTTATCGAGGCAAAACATTTTGAGGGGTGATTCTTTAGCAAACATTAATGGGGGTCTTTTTTCTAAGCTCCTTCCCCTCCAAGTTACTGCCCTTTGAAATTGGTTGGAATTTTTTTTTTATTAGATACCAAAAATTAAGCTATGTATTTGTCGTTTCAGGAGCAATAGTCAACATACAAAAAAGTTGCCCATTGATTTTATCTCTTCAAATATATTTTGCAAAGTATTGTTGTTAAAAATTAAAATATTGAGTTGATTTTTACCACATTTCATAATTACAATAAGTGTCAAGAAGCGACATTGAATTAGAGGTCTGCTAAATTTTGTTATTGTGAATTGTTTCATAGAACAGATATTCAATAAAAACAAAAATTACTCCCCAATTTGAAAGGACAGTAACTTGGAGGGGAAGGGGTTTAGGACATAAAACATATATAATAATGATAGTTTTTAATGAAGAACCATCTCTTGAAATGATTTGCATCAATTTAGAAAAATCCTGTATTCAGTGTCGCTTTTGCGTTGTAGCTGCAGCTACTAGAAAAATATCATGCGGAAATTTCGATATAAAATTCTTAAATAGTCAGGAGCTTTTGCGTGCATGTTTCATTGTCTATTCATGGCTCATACGAAGTCATTCGAGCTGAAATTCGGTACTCCATTGTAAAATGGTGGCTCGAAGGTCTGTGCAGAATTTCAGCAGATTCTGAAGAATAGTATTTTTTTATTCTAGTGCTACTATATTTCGCGAAAATTAGTCCGTTGGCATTCTACAAGTAATTACCAAGTTTTAAATGGATCGGATTTGTATATTTTGAGGAAATCACAACAGAATTTAAGATAGTTATAACACAGAAACCGTTTTTGGCTGATTATGCCCAACAACGAAATCAACTGTAACATTCGGATGCGCAACCTACCCTGAAGATTTCAAGTCGCTTCCTCTTTCCGTTCGAAAGTCATCGTGGCAATGGTCACCCATCTCACTACTGAACTCACCCAAAACAGCTCGGCTTCCAATATTTTTTGTCAATATCTCCAACAATAAAGATCCGATCGTGTTCAAATTTAGAACCTAAAGGCAAATTTAGATTTTGAAGGCTCTCGCAAAATTCCAACGATACCGGACGATACTTCCTGAGTTACAGAATTTTATTCAATGATTTTTTTTTAATTTTCTAGTGATACGAACACGATTTTACAAAATTGCCCGTCGGCATTCTACAACTATTAAACGGTTTCTTTCTGGGTTTTGTCTCCCAAACTCTGAAACTTTGATTACTGAATCAAGGGTACTGATTATTACTGAATTTATTTCAAGTTAGAGACTCGCACTGTATATTGCTTCTGATAAATATCTTGTGTTTCTAACGCAGAAGCAATTTTAAAATAAAGTTTTTTCTTTTTTATAAATATTTTTCATAAAGGAATCACTTAGTGATGAATTCACCTTCCAAAGCATCATTTATGATTTATTAATGATTTGTATTATAATTAAGGCAAATTAAACTGAAGGAAGTAAGAGGGGATTAAGGAAAAGATTTTTCGATTTTGAGGAAGAAATAATAAATTCTTTCATTATTTTGCATTTCTTTGCGACTTTGTGCAATAAAAATCGATTATATCAACAATTGATTATTGACAAAAAATTCTATAAGTTGTGTTCAGAAGATTATGTAGGTCCAATCAAGAAAATATTCGAAAAACTAAGGATGATATCATTATCAAATTTTCCTTCCCAGGTTATTTCACTATTATTGAGCTACCAGCTGGAAAAATACTCAGTCAGTACTAGACTTATTAGAATCCAATTGTGGTCATTTACAAAAAACATTAGAAAAATATTTGCTTTACTCGACTAAGAAATTAATACCTTCCAGGGTTTATCTGTAGGCTACTAAATTGTTCGCTTGCAACGCTCTCTAAATCGAATATTTATGGGTTCTTGTTCAATGCCAGAAAACATTTTAATTCTATCGAACATTTGTCGATCGACAAATCACTCTCTTGTCTTGCGGAATTATATCCTCAGGAAATACGTTGGTACGTTTAGTTATGCCATTGTACTTCACACATTTTACATTTCTTCGACGAACATAAAATAAGTAAACTCTAACAATTCCTTGAATTGATTCAACTCTCATTATCTTCGCAAAAATACTAGTGAACAGTATTGGTAAATAAAACAAGCGTGTGCCTTATTGAAATTTTGAAATGAAATACGAAGAAAAGAAAATTCTTCATTGTTTAGAAATCATCGAAAATTCAAATCTATCCAGGGATCTGTGGTTAAATATTTCTTCAGACAATTGGTGATAACCATAATAGTTCACATCTTATCACTACTTTCTCGCTTATATACAGGGTGATTCACTGGGAAATGAGCATACAGTAAGGGAAGATGGAGACACCCAGGTGCCTCTAAAAAACCTATACTTTATGGATCTATCATCATTTATGAACCACACTATACATTTTTGTAATATTTGGTTAATGTCTCATTTGTGCACAGTGGTGTCGATTAACTCCAGGTCTGGCTTTGAAAAAAATAATAAGTAGGTTTCGAGTCGAAACAACACAGTGTATATCGATATTTTTCAATTTCATTTACAAATTTGGGAAGAGCAGAAGAAAATAAGTAAGTCCAAATGTATTCGGTGTTTCCGCATACAACTTTTTTACTTATTAACTTGAAGAGTCAAATCAATATATTTTTTCGATAACGAGGCGGCACAGAATTAAAAAATAATATTTTTTTTCAGCTTTAATTGAAATCATCAACTATTTTTTATTCGCCTGATTTCTGGATCCCAACCTTATTGAAAAAGGACATGTCCGTATTTGGTACAAATTATTATCATCAATGGCTTTCAAACTCCCTGTGTGCATAAAACATTATCAATAAGCATTTTTTCATTGCACTACATTTAAAAAAATATTTCAAAAGTGAGGAAAAATGCCATTCCGAAAAACGCATAACTTCATTTCAAACAAAAATAACGTCGCAACAAATTTTATCAAGTTAAACGAAAAGAATTAGACACAAAAAATATAAACAACATAACCTATAACAGTTGTTCAAAGTGGCCTCCATTTTGCTTAACATATTTCCGTGCTTTTGAAGTAAGATTTCTACAGACTGGTTCACAGCATTATTAATATCAAGAATGCATTAAAAAAATTATTATACGCGGATAAATAAATTTCAAGTTTTTTTATTTTTTTTTGGTATTAGGTTACCATTGAAATGTTAGATTAGTTGCAACGATAATTATTTTTGTTTGAAATTGAGTTATGCTTTTTTCGGAATGGATATTTTTCCCAATTTTGAATTTTTCTTTTTAAATGTAATGCAATAAATAAATGTTACGACAATTTTTTTACACATAGGAGGTGATTGAAAGTAAGCCATTGTTAATAATAATGTGTCCCACATACGGACATGTTCTCTCGTTTCTCAATAAGGTTTGGATCCAGAAATTAGAAGAATATGGATTGAAGCTGGAAATGTACCATTTGGAAAAAAAAATATTTTATTTTATCGACACATCTAGGTTTGACTCCAGCTAATAAGTAAAAATTTCTATGCGGAAACACCAATACATTTAGTCTTACTATTTTTTTTTTCGTCTGTTTCCAAACTTGCAAATAAAATTTAAAAATATGATGTACTGTTGTTTCGACTCGAAACTTAAATTTTTTTAAGACCGGACCTGGAGCAATATTTTATTTTTATTATGTTAATCAACACCACTGTGGATAAAGAACGTACGTATCAAATATTAGAAAAATGTATAGGGTTATGATTAATAGAAAAAATGAGGAAAACACACAAACCACCCTATATCTTGGATATAAAGACAACAGACCTATAAAATATAGGTTGTTTAGAAGCACCTCAGTGTTCTCCATCTACCCTCATTGCATGCGCATTTTCGAATGAATCACCCTGCATAATATGAATTTTCTGAAGTACATACTCTCACACTACAATTAAGTATATTTTTTTTGCAGATACGTAAACATGATGTGGCTAGAAGATACAAAGAACATAGCAAACGTTGACGACTCAGATAGCGACGAGAGTGATTGTAGCACAGAGGAAATCCCGATTTGGGTTAGAGGGGAACAGAGATGGGTATCAGGAATTATTTCAGAAACAACATGCCAGGAAGTGGTACAAGTTCTGATACAAAACGAGAAACTGAAAGTGAGTATAATACAGAAGAATGTTAAATGGTTCCTTTCTGGGTTGTTTCTCTCAAACTCTGAACAATATCTATGAAATTGACAAATTTCAGAATAACTATCAATTAAAGTAATTCTGCCGATTTTCGCTTGGTGCCTAATGAAGGAGTCTGATTTAGTTTCCGAAACGTTACAGAATAATTGTTATGCAGGGTATTTCATAATATATATTATGTAGGACTTCAGGATGTGATAGCTCGTCCAAAAATATGAAAAAATGATTCTGTTAACTGACCCTCTAAAATACACCATTTTCGAGATACAGGGTATTGAAATTTCCTGTTTGTTCAAAACATTAGTACTTCTCATTTCTTTACTTTCACAGAAACTTAACTACGAAAATTTTGATAGTATAAATGTTTGTTGAGATACCTTAATTGATTAGTTCTACCTTGTGTTAAAAAACAATTCACTACCGAAAACACCCTGTATAATTATAATATTCACCCAAGTTATATATTTATAAGTCTTTAACATATTTTTTCCCTTATTCGTTGAGCGATCAAAACTATTTCATCCGACTAAAAATGATTTCTTTTTAGGCCAAACACATTGGAGAACCAGAAGAGTACCATATCACAGAAAGATGGAGAGGAGTTGAACAACCACTTGATCCAAACTCACGTATCCTGGATATTTGGAATGCTTGGTCATCCGCTCAAGAAGAGGTGAGAATAAAATTCTTAAAAAGCGTGAAGTCAGGAGCTTTTGCGCGCATGTCCCATTGTGTATTAACGCGTTAAAATACGTCATTCACGAAATTTCGCAAAAATTAGCGCCTCGGCAGTAATTGGCAAGTTTCAATTGGAAGGGATTTTCATATTTTGCCGTTCGAAAGCCATCGTGGCAACAGCCGGTCGGAAAGAATCCACTTTGACCTCGAATTTTTCATCAGTAAGTCGAACCTAATCGGTTGAATCCATTTTCGGCAAAAAATTCGAAAATTTTGGGCAAAACGATAGCACACTGTTCACTAAGTCATGTGCGCAAAAAATCCTATCTTCTGAAATATAATTTTCCTAGAGTGGATATTGGTACCAATCGAATCGTCTTGAAAAACTGAGTATCTAAGAAGAAATTGAAGATAAAAAAAATTTCAGAAATCACGTATGAAATTGGTTCAAGCACTGAGGTGAAGTCAGGAGCTTTTGCGCGTTTGTTCTATTGTCTACTCACCTCTATTAGACGATATATACCGTTTCCTCAGCTTTTATAATATATGAATAAATTTCATACCATTTTAATGACAGTCTTCAGCAGAGAATCATCTTTAATCACAGATTTTTTAATTCTGACATGTGTATTCTATTGGAATTGAAACACAAAAAACTTACGCCTCAAGTAACTCCAGGATACGATATTCATGAAAATCCGCAAAATTAGAGTTTTAATTAGATCAGTTTTGTATATTTTGCGTTATAGGGGAGTATAACCCCTTTGTAAAGTGGAGAGTACTACCACTCAATTCGTCTGGCAAAACTGAATCTAATAAAAAATACATGATAAAATCTGAGATCGACACTGAGGTGAAGATGATATCGTGGAGTTGACTTGTTCCTTTCCAAAACATACAGACACTTCAAAAAAGGTTTTATTTCTACGAGAACATGTTAGTGAATCTTGACTACTGTATGAAAAATAAAATATAATTCATTTCTCAGATCAAAATATCTCTCAGGAGGATTAAAAGCGAGAGAGCATGCAACAGAAGAATGCGAAGGACCGACTCAGCTACATGGTCTGACAGGAATTCATGGAAAACTCTTCATCCAAAAAGGCTGGCCACTTTACAAAATGAAAAGGAACCGTCTAATACAGAGGAGTTACTGAAATTAGTTTTAGCTCAAGGGGAAGTAATAAGGAGGCAATTGAAAAAATTGAGGTAAGTATTTTTTTTAACGTACTCATAAACAAACATTGGTTTATTCCCCAGATTGTAGATCTACACATTTATATTATCAATGCGTATATTCCAGTGCCAGAATTCCATTACGCTTATACTTTACATTCTATATCATTCCACAAATTATTTCAATTTAGCTGCTTGCTTCAAGAAATCATCAATATTTAATATCATTATTTCCTAAACGGGTGAAAATTCTCAGTAATGATTTTTTTATAGGCATAGTGAACACCAAATAGGATATCTTGAAGATAAAACACATAGAGCAAGGGTTAGAAAACATGGCAGCAACTATCTACTTGAAACATATCTGAAAGGACTTCCTGATGCTGTGAATCCAGATCAGGAAGAGCACGTCATAACCGACAAAAACAGTGACAGTGGTGTTGTCACAGAAGGTGATAGTGAGCAGTCTAATAACGTGAAGAAACCTAAGTCAGAGGTAAAATAATCAATATCTATCTAATATAAATTTGAATGTTTGTTAGTTGAGTACACAGATCGCCAATGGAGTTAATCTGAATGACAGAACTGCAAGATTTTTTTCCGAAGACCATTTCAGTCGTATAGAGTTTTGTGAAACTATGGTCGACAAATGCAATAATAGTAATAAGGTGTTATTTACCGATTAATCGTTCTTCTCCATTCATCTACAACACAGCCCATACGTGGTAATACGTTATTGGTTAATTGCCGCTTTGGTTGCTGACATGATACTGAAGTAGTGATTAATCTGTTAACCAATTAAACTTATCACAGACTTTGGGCTTGTTTTGCTTCGCCGGAGGGGTGGTTCCGTGGTGTGGTGACGTCAAACAACACAACAAAAGCAACTACAACTTATGTCAGATGACAAAAACTGTAGTGGACAAGAATGAAGTTACTTTTGTAGTGTTCATAATAAGTCCACAATGAACTCAGAATAGAATATAAAACAACAATTCGATAACCCTTCTTCGCGCTATTCTAGGAAAAATTGTAATGTAATAAAAAAATTTTTTAAAAAGTCACGAAAAAAAAATTGGTTCAAGCACTGACGTGAAGTCAGAAGCTTTTGCGCGTATGTTCTATTGTCCATACTTCTGTATTGGACACCCTTAATCGAATTTACCATGGTAAATTATGTTGTCCATTCTCCTGTATTGGACACTCTCAATTCGAATTTACCATGGTAAATTCGAATTAAGTGTCCAATACAGGAGAATGGACAACATAATTTACCATGGTAAATTCGATTAAGGGTGTCCAATACAGAAGTATGGACAATAGAACATACGCGCAAAAGCTTCTGACTTCACGTCAGTGCTTGAACCAATTTTTTTTTCGTGACTTTTTAAAAATTTTCTAGGGGTACGGTTCTTGAAATTTTTTTTTTCGTCATTTTTTTCAAATTTTCTAGGGATACGATTCTTACAAAATTTGAAACACGTCTTTATGTTGATTTTCTACTACTAGTTACCAAGCACCAATTCGATCGAATATTTATTTTTTGAGTTATCAAGGAAATAATATTCCAGGTGGGTATAACTCGGAAACCGTTAGACCGATTATGCCCAAAAACGAACTCAACACTCTCTTTCGGATACGCAACCTACCCTGAAAATTGCAAGTCCCTATCTCCTTTCGTTCGAAAGTTATCGAGGCAACGGTCACCCATCTACTGAACTCGCACAAGAATGCTCGAATCTCCAACAATATTTAACCGATCGTATTAAAACTTGAAACTTGGCAGTAGAGTTAGGTTATGAAGGCTCTTGCAAAATTTCAGCAATTTCAAACGAATAGTTACTGATATATAGAATTTTTTTTTTTTATTTTCAATGATTTATTAAAAATTTTCTACAAATGCTATCCTCACCAAATTTTGCAAACATTTCCGCGTTGGCATTCTACTACTAATAACCTTGTTTGAATTCAATCGGTTCAGTACTTTTTGAGTTAATGAGGAACAAAAACCACGAAATTTCAGAAAATTTCAGATGGCTATAACTCTGAAACCGTTTGGCCGATTATGCTCATAAACAAACTGAAATGTCGCGTTCTGGTGTTCATCCTAACCTGAAAATTTCAAGCCGCTATCTCATTCCGTTCTCAAGTTATCGTGACAACAAAAATATTTTTTAATAATTTTTGAAAAATTTTCTAGCCATACGATTCGCACAAAATTCCACAAACGTGCTTAAGATCATATTCTACAACTACCCACCAAGTTTCAATTCGATCGGATTTATATTGGTTGAAAACAAAATTATTACTCGGAAACCACTGGGCCGATTATGCCCATTAACGAACTTGTCCGTCGTATTGAGATGCGCCACCTACCCTGAAAATTTCAAGTTGCTAGCTCTTCTCGTTCTCAAGTTATCGTGGCAACGGCCGGACGGACAGAATCAAATTTGACCTCGAATTCTTCATTGGGGAGTCGAACTTAATCGTTTGAGACCATTTTCGTCAAAAAAATCGAAAGTTACAGACATTTGGGCAAAACTATAACGCGATGTTCCCCAGAACATACGCGCAAAAATGTGAAAAAATATTCTGATACAGAAACAATTATTAGTTGTTTAATCTGAAACCAGAAATATTGGGGAGAAATTAAAATGGT
Organism: Halyzia sedecimguttata; assembly: GCA_937662695.2. Lineage (NCBI taxonomy): Eukaryota > Metazoa > Arthropoda > Insecta > Coleoptera > Coccinellidae > Halyzia > Halyzia sedecimguttata. Next base: position 36,568,314 of record OW569415.2, on the reverse strand, counting down.
AAAATATTAAGGCCATTTATGTCGTAAAAAATGTTAAATAATTAAAATAATAATAATAAATGTTCATGTTACCACATGAAAGTGATAATATCTCTGAATACAGAATGACGCGAACTTTCAGACTATCACAAGCCCATACATCCTATTTGAAAAATTGGGGGTTGTACCTGTCTTTCGAAGGGGGTTCAAGCCCAGTTAACACAGGGACCTCCCAGAGATGTCTCGGCTAGCTCCTGCCGGGATATTGTGACGCCTATTGCGATATCGCTGGGAGGTCGCCAAGAGCTCCCTATCACCTCCAAATGTCCGCCACAGGGGATGAGCCCAGTAACATCTCTGAGATATCGCATGGGGAAATTCTCAAACTGCTCACCCTGGGGAATATTTTGGGAGTTTTACTGCGATATCGCAGGGAGATCGCCCAGACCTCCCTATCACCTCCAAATGTCCGCCACAGGGGATGAGCCCAGTAACATCTCAGAGATATCACATGGGGAAGTTCTCAAACTGCTCACCCTGGGGAATATTTCAAGAGGTTTATTGCGATATCGCAGGGAGGTCGCCCAGACCTCCCTATCACCTCCAAATGTCCGCCACAGGGGATAACCCAGTAACATCTCGGAGATATCGCATGGGGAAATTCTCAAACTGCTCACCCTGGGGAATATTTTGAGATGTGTACTGCGATATCGCAGGGAGGTCGCCCAGACCTCTCTATCACCTCCAAATGTCCTCCACAGGGGATGATCCCAGTAACATCTCAGATATATCACATGGGGAAGTTCTCAGGCTGCTCAACCGGGGCAGTACTGAGAGAAGATGGCTGCGATATGGATCTATAATCTATATATCCTCCAAATGTGCAGTACATGTGTGGCGCCGAATACATCACTTCGATGCGTAGATCGATATTCCACTCGGATTATAAGCGATTGGGTTGTTCTTCCGGGTACACAGTAGACGATTGCGCCATCTACCGGTGGAAACGAGAAGTGCAGAGTAGGGATGGAGTAGATCCCTACAACACGCCACCTGATTTCCTATTCTTGTTGAATTTGCGAGGTTTTCAGGACCTCGCAATGGAATGTGTTATTCTCGTTACACTTGTGATATCTTGAGGAGCTCGCAATAGGAATGTCTTTTTCTAGTTATCTGCGTGATATCTTTAGGAGCTCGCAATGGGAATGTCTTATTCTGGTTATCTTTGGGATATCTTTAGGAGCTCGCAATAGGATTATCTTATTCTTGTTATCTGTGTGATATCTTTAGGAGCTCGCAATAGTAATATCTTATTCTGGTTACATATGTGATATCTTGAGGATCTCCTCAATAGGAATATCTTATTCTTGTTGTCTGTGGGATATCTTTAGGAGCTCGCAATAGGAATATCTTATTCTGGTTACATATGTGATATCTTGAGGATCTCGCAACAGGAATGTCATATTCTGGTTATCTGTGGGATATCTTTAGGAGCTCGCAATAAGAATATCTTATTCTTGTTATCTGTGTGATATCTTTAGGAGCTCGCAATAGGAATATCTTATTCTGATTATCTGATTACATATGTGATATCTTGAGGATCTCGCAACAGGATGTCTTATTCTGGTTATCTGTGTGATATCTTGAGGATCTCACATTGGGAGCTCGCATTTTCATCAACATTGTAACCTCTCAGAAACCTCTATGCGAGGTCTGTGTTACCTGGGAGGTAGGGTTCGCATTTTTAAGAAGAAGAATGACAATTTAAAATTTGAATTTCAGGTGGTTTGGGATTTTCCATAAATATGTACTGTAACCAACATAATGAATTTATTCCATTCGCCGTTTCCACACTGTATAGAATCGAAACACAGCTTGAACTTAAGAATGGCTTCAATACTGTGCAAAGCCTGTGCAATCTTACCTGGAGGAGTCGTTAAAAATCAGGTATTGCTGTTCCTGCCATCGCATTAAGGTATCTACAAGAGTTGAAAATAATATTGACATCAATGATTTCTGATGTCGCAGTGGCGAAATTTCAAAGGAACAGCTGGAACTGATTTCTAATGACATCTTCAATATCATTGAAGTATATTCATACTACTTTGAAACATTGAGAATCTAATCAGTGAATTCTTTTATTTTGCAGAATACCATGGAGAGATTTTCTCCATCATCAGAAGAGTTCGTCCAAGAGGACATGAAGGATGATGATTCTAGTTCAACAGTTAGTGTTTCAGTACTGAGAGAACACCGCGAACTGTTAAAAAAAATGTCTAAAGTTAACAAGCAGCTACTCAAGCAAGAAGAATGCCTAGTGCGGTTAGAAGTAAATTTGAAAAAGTACGAGAAATACAAAAATGTCAACGATGACGTTGCCGACTCGTTGACGACTCTAAGAACAGAAATGGCGAAAAGTGCTTGTGAGATGCAACATAACGAAGTAGTTCTGGAGGAAACGAATGAACTAATCAACAACAGAAGACATTTTCTAGAGAATCTCCATAAAGATATCATGAAAGAGGAACAAGAGCATGAGATGCTTCAAGCTTTGCTCTTCAGTGCAAAACATCAGAGGCATCCTGCACCGAGTAAAAATTACATTCCCCATTCTTATAACTTTAGAAACCACAATACCAAAGAAATGTTAGATACCTTAGTTTAAGCAAAAATATATTTATACCAAAAATGTTGTACCTAAAACCCAATGTCATTTGTTTTATGTTGATGAATAAGATTTATAATAAATGTTTTCCTTTATTCTGAGTTCAAATTTCAACTTTCATGAACCCGTCGATACATCGCTAAGAAAAATCCATTAGTGATACCCACAGCTCTGTCACTATCATATCATCAGCTATCTGAAGAAAAATCGATCCTTATTATACCAGGATAATTACCAACTACTCAGTAGATATGGTTTTGTAATATAATTAATTTCGCTATTGCAGCGCTCTTTGTCTCCTCGGATTTGTATTCGACTTCTCCGAATTCGATTAAAATTGGAGTTGAATGGAGACGATTATGGTTATAAACTTATGCTAAGGATTTGCTACAAAATCAATAACAAACTGTATTTGCAAGTTTTTGTATTCCAACAGAATTTTATCTTTTAGAGAGTTCCAATTCGAATAAAATATCTGACATTACTATTATACCGAAACAAAAACAAAAAATAGCACAAATATGAAATGTCTGAGATAGACAACCTTCATCACTCCAATGCTTGTATATTGAATTTATCTTCTTTTGAACTGTAGTCACAAAAGTTTCATTTTTGATTCTGAAACGAAAGAAGGTATTAGCAATGAATGATTAATGCACTTTTTATTCTTCAACCTTTCATTAGTTTGTTCGTTGGTCTCATTTTCGTCAGAATCATCACAGCCTGTTGTATCCTTATCACTAGGCGAATCAGAATAGTCATAGTTATTCTCATCCACCATTCCTTCCTTTATTTTGTTTAAGTCTACGCTCAAGCTAAAACATAAAGGAATAATTAAGTAGATATTTATTTCTCGTAAATCATTTGATGAAACATTTTCAACAAGTATTGAAGCTACAGAATAAAAACTTGGCTTAAGTTTCACATGAAAAACCCAATATGTTTGTATGTTTCGGTATTCATCCCACTTTCGAATTTTGTATTTAACCAACCTAATAATTAACATTCAGGTGATAAAAAAAGATTAGGTTTGTAGGTCTTGAAAGTGAAAAAGAAACCTAAACATACACAGGTTAGTGCAAACGGAGGTTTAGAATGGAAATTTCAATGTGATAAAAAGTAATGGTACTACCATAGCGAAGCTTAAGATGAACACATAAAGATCTACTACGGATACATGTGTTAGATGTTGGGTGCGTCTATTTGCATCCACGATTTGGAAGGGCGGTCAGAAGGTTATTGTAATTTAACCCAAATATCTTATCACATTGTTACTTGTTTGGTAGCCGTTCAGAGGAGACAACGTCGCAGTTTTCGTTTCAACTTTAGACTTTCTCTCCGCCATTTCTTACCTTGAAGGGCTTCTTGAAGGGCTTCAAACTTAGCCCTTCTCAGACCTGTATGTCAACAACATATTATATACTATTGTGTAACTCAAGCCAAGTTGTTAGACGAGCAGTACTCTACTTGAGATAGTTTCCAGAAGTCATAGATGTTACCAAATCATTCGAAATGATCGGAAACAGTTTTTCACAATTGAATACTTTCAAATACTGCTGGTCTGCTGGTCCAGACGGAATACCAAGTTAATCAACAACGAAAACATGGATATTTTGGTGGAGGTTTTTAACACAATTTAGAATACAGGTATTATCCCACAACAAATGTTAACATCAACATTCATATGCCTACCGAAAAAAATCAATGCCAAAGAATGAACTGATTTTCTAACCCTCAGCTTGATGCCACATACATTTAAAATTCCTCTGAAGATTATACACGGCATAATACGTTGCAAGTTAGAATTGGATGTTGGTGATACTCAGTTTGGTTTTCGAAATGGCCTAGGAACAAGGCTTATGCATCTCCTCAAGACCAAAAGCCTGGACTGACAAGATGTAAGATTGATTTCAAATCTCTATTTCAACCAACCTGCCACAGTAAAAATTGGACAAGATAGGTCCGAAGAATTGGAAATAGAAATATGTGTTAGGCAAGGTTGCCTCTATTGTTAATGCCGTAATGCGTATTCAGAAAAGATCATACTGGATGCTTTGAAGAATGAGACTGCCGGTAAAAGGGTCAATATAGTTTTGATTGACAATATCAGATAGGTATGCCGACGACACAGTGATAGTAGCGGATAACCTGAAAGATTTGGAAAGAGTTATGAGTTATGAGCGCTATCCTTAAGTGTAGTGGGATATTTTGATGATTGGAGGTCAGCAAGTTGAAGGAATAAAGAGATACACATACTTGGGTGCACTTATAACAGAGAACATGGACTATACAGCGGAAATAAAAGCCAGAATAGAAGCGGCTCGTATGAACTTCATGAAAATGAGTAAAGTTCTGTATAGCAAAGATCTGACGTTAAGCCTCAGACTAAGATTGATTGAATGTTGCGTGTACAGTGTACTTAAATATGGGGTGGAATCATGGCCCCTCAATGCAGACGTGATGAGACAACTCAACTTCGAAATGTGGAACTACAGGAAAATTCTGAAAATTCCATGGGAGAATCGAATCACTTACATCGAAGTACTTAGAAGAATGGGTGAGGAAAGAGAAGTTGAACTGACAATTGAGGAGAGAGGGTTGCAATATCTCGGGCATATAATGCGTGGCCAGAAATACAGTATCTTGTGACTTATAATTCAGCTCATAGAAGGGAAAGGAAGCGTAGGAAGAAAAAGAATCTCATGGCTGAAAAAGCTGAGAGAATGGTTTGGTTGTAGTTCAAAACAACTCTTTAGATCAACTGCCTCAAAAGTCAGGATAGCTATGATGATTGCCGATCCCCGCCCCGGAGACGACACTTGAAAAAGAAGAAATACTTAAGATCCCAATCTTCACACGATTCAGAGATAAATTGTCTTAGGAAAGACATGCATGTGAAAATTATAGGAAAATACTTTATTTCTCAATTCGTTTGAGGAAGTTTGATGAAATTCTCTTCAATTCTGATGGGAACGTTTCTGATGAGCAGCAACATGGAATATCTTCGGGAATTTATGTTGAAAGTAACGGTTGAAACTTTACTATCAATTATAATTCCAATAAATGAAATTGTTTTATGATCAATATTAAATTAATAATTAACTCTGTTAAAAATAAATCCTTCAAAAAGTAATATTTCATGTTTATTTTGGCAGTGAAAAATAGTTATTTATGTAGGTACCAAGAACGAAAAACTGTCTATTATAGTCGAGTCTGCAAGCAGGCGAGACAATAGACAGTTTTTCGCCGAGGAGCATATTACATTTTTTCGTCGACCTCTACATATACTTTTATGAATTTCGGACCTCTTAAATAATTTCACAATAGCAAATGACATACACTTATGTTTGTATTGAACCGTATCATGCCGTATTCATAGTGACCACAGCGGGCGAAAAAGTAATTTTGCGGACGAAAAAGTACTTTTTCGTCCGAAAAGTACTTGCTTTCAATACTAGTCGATTTTACGGCCGCAAATTAGTAAGTACTTCAAATGTCACTTTTCATAGAGGTCGAAGAAAATAGTTATTTATGTATCAAGGACGAAAAAGCGTCTTTTATAGTCGAGTCTGAAAATTGCTAGCAGGCGAGACAACAGGCAGTTTCACGAAACAAAGTAAAACTTTACGCATCAATAGAAATGCAGAAATGTCAAGTTTTTTTGACAGTTGTACAAAAGATTAATTTTAATCAGAAACTGTGAAAATTATAAAGAAATAGGCAAAAGAATGAGTTAGATAAGTGAAAAAAAAATTATATTTCTCATTTTTAAAGAATTTCTGAACATCCTTAACTTTTTGGAGCAATATATTTATAAGGAGGGAGGATTGTGTAGTTAGTTCTATTTTCCTTCACATACGCTCAGGTGTGTTTGAATATCAATAAAAACGATATAGGTAATCAAAATGAAATAAATCTTATATGTAAGTCATGTTTAGGAAATATATCTTCAGGAGGAAAAAATGAAATGACAAATGAAGAAATATAGAATTTCTCACTCCATTCGACTTGGCCTAGCTGTCTTAGGTATGGCACTTGTTCTGAAAGTTAATTCAGATGTTCTTCTCAACAAACTTTTATCTGAATTTCTTTGATCTGGTAGAGTGGCGAGTGCTATACTAGCCCTTCTCTTAGTCGGAAAATGTGGATGTTGGGGTCCACTTTTGTCTTTCGGTAAAAGTTCTCCTTTGGTACCAGAAGTTTGTAACATTTTCCTGAAAATAATTATTTTTTGTTAAAAACATGGATAATTTCTTATATTTCTAACGTCTAGGATTTCGTGGTGAAATTAAATTCTGTCCGCCAGTCCGTTCGGAACACGATTGTAACGTGTCATGACGTATGTTTGGTTTTTCTTAAGAGGAGCTCGCTTGTAAAACTTGAATATCTGTCCCTAGACATAACTCAGTTTTAGTTGACATGCGAACCCTTGAAAATAATACTTTTACAGAAGTCAACTTTGCTTTGTCCGAGAGTGGAATTTCTTGTTGAGTGTCGACCATTGTAGAGCGATTTAATAGCCTGCCTCCAGTAAACACTTCAGAAGAATGCTCAAATGCATTCAACAACTGTAGTGTTTATCAGTTCTTAAGACTTCGACCATACTGGTATTCATTTTCACTGGTAAATCAAGTAAAACTCCGGAAATTATCCATCTGTGCCAAAACCTTTTTTGCAGAAAACAAGGGAAGTCAGCGCATATAAATGAGACAAATTCCAGATTTCGAATGCTGAAGATTAAACATCCTCATTACCCTCATTGGTGCTTGCATCCGAAATTTCAGATTTATTCCCACTCTATTTAAAAACGACAAATGAGAGTATTGGTTCAACCTATCAGGGCGGTTTTATGAACGAAACCCCAATCAAAGTTAATATTTCCCCCGTTTCTACCCAGATGAGGGAACCTCCTATTTTCTCTATGCGGTCATTTAAATTCAATTATACTGCAAGAATTCATTACTATTTTGATCTGTCGCGAAACAACACTATTTCCTGTAGTTGTCGTACCAACTAAGTAATCACTTCTTCCCTGCTGTACATTTTCATATAGAAGGAAGATTTAAGATTGTATAAATATTACATTTCTATAATTACTTCGTTCTTGTTATCAAGATATCGGTAACAAGAAAATACAGTTTGTTGTCTGTTTGAAGTGCGTTCGTATCTTTCACCACTTGCTCATCATCTTCGTAATTGTTATCCAATTGCAAATAACAACTTACGCCGTAATCAACGAGATTACTGCTGGGTGCTTAAAGTTAAGTACATATACCTTTTTTTCATCGGTTGTGCATTCATATCAACCTTAATCGACGAGATTAATCTTCACCCGTTGTTTCTCGAGGTAGAAACAACAAAACCTAATTCCCCTGATAAAACAATCAGGGTACGAAACATCTGGTCCTTCGAAACATCATTACCCTGGCAAAACGATCATATGGTCCTGTGAGCCACGGATATTGTTCATTTGGTCCATCAAGCCGTATTATCCTGATAAATCAGGATTCAACAACTATAACTTTCAGAAACACGATAACGAAAGGAATAACATAAGCAAAGCACTTTGAATGAATTTCTTCTTGAAACTCAAAATATACACATCCATCCAAGCTGAATTCAATTCAAGATAACGATTGAAATGTATATATCGTCGGCTCAATAAGAAAATTGCCTAACTCCATTTTCTTCATGGACTTTTGAGGCGAAAAATTTCTAACTTCAATAATATTTAGAGAAACTCGTCAAGTCCTTTTTTGCTACTCTGGATTTACAGAATAATGAATAATTAACACATGGTTGCGTAATCTATTACTTATTCCTAGATTTATCCAATATATATTCATTTTTGCTCCTCCTGTGAATTTATCCAATACGTAGTTAGGCAGCTTTCTTATTAAGGCGACGATATGGAAAATTTCATGAGGATGTAAAACGAATTTACTTGATAATTAGGTGGTACATATAATGGTTTTAAGAAAAAAATCGGTCACATTTTCGAACCCAATAGGCAGATTTGTCCCATTCACGAACTTGATTCTTCCATTCGACCTTTTATCTAATCTACTCAACAAATTTGAAGTCCTCGATTTCAGGGTTCAGACGGACGGCCCTAAGGACGGACAGAATCATATTTGGTAGAATTGACCACGAATTCTCAGTGAGTTAATCTGATTAAATGCTCGAGACCATTTTCTGGTAAAATTCTCACAATACGGATAATTGGACGAAATGAAAGTGCCAGGTTATGAGCACCCAAGAGATGTTCTGCACTCATCTGTTTACGAGATGAAACTTCTTTTCATTCAGTCTAATAGATAGCCGAACTCTTCCAGAATGTATTGCCTATCAAAATATAGTCAAAAAAAAATAAAGAATTTCAATTATTGTTTTTGAAAGTGTTTTTGTACGTTCTGGGGAACAGCATGCTATCATTTTGCCCAAATATCTGTAATTTTCGATTTTTTTTGCAGGAAATGGTCTCGAACGATTAGGAACGACTCACTGATGAAGAATTCGTGGTCAATTATTTTCATTCTGTCCGGCAGTTGTCGTGTAGGTGGCGCGTCCAAATGCGATTGCTAAGTTCGTTAAAGGGAATTATCGGCCCAACGGTTTTCGAGTAATAATTTTGTTTTAAACCAATACAGATATGATCGAATTGAAACTTGGTAACTATAGTTCTAGAATACCGACAAAAAGACATATATAAAATTTTGTGACGATCATATCAATAGAAAATTAAAACAAAAACAATAAAAAATATTATATATCTCACGATAACTTGAGACCGGGAAAAGATGGCCATTGGCAAATTTTAGGGTAGGTTGAGCGTCCGAATGTCCGAAATTTTAGTTCGTTAATAGGCATATTCGGCCAAATGGTTTTGGAGATACAACCATCTGAAATTTTGTTGTTTTGTCCCAACAACTCAAGGAATACGAATCCGATCCAATTCAAGCATGATACATAAGAAGTTATAGAATACAGACATGCAAATTTTTGCGAAATTTCGTGAGGATCGAATCGTTCTCACGATAACTTGAGAACCGAAAAGAAAAGCGACTTGCAATTACATTTAGATATAGTTTTTTTCTGGTTATCCTCACGAATATCTGCAGAAATTTGCGCGCTGGCATTCTACAACTAATTACTAAGTTTCAATTCGATCGGATCTGTATTTTGTCAGTTATTGAGGAAACAATTCATCAGATGGGTAGAACTCCGAAACCGTTTGGCCGATTATGTTACCAAACTTAACAGTCGCATTGGGATGCGCAACTTGACATGAAAATTAGCTATCTCTTTCCGTTCGAAAGTTATGACAACGGCGGGCCGTAAAAAAACGACTTTGACCTAGACTCATTAGTGAGTCGAACCTCGTTCAAGACCTTTTTCGGCAAAAACTTTGCAAATTGCAGACGTAACACGCTAGAACATGAGTGCAAAAATATATGTATGCAATTAAAAAAATTTCAATATTTGCCGATAATTATTAGTTAATTGAGATGGAAGTATGTGGTATTACTATGTATTTACTACCACAATTTAATGGTGACATTACATGTTATTCCAGATACATCTTTCGTTCATCTTCAGACAGGCTAGTGAATTGAATACTGGGTAGAAGATATGCTCCAAAATATTGAAAATGGCAGATGAAAAGTGGGAAAGCCCTATGGACAGGAGCTTTGGCACTCTTGTTCAAACTTTGACAATTCATCTCCGAAATGATTGGTTTCTCAGAGTTTGGAATTATATCGATGGATTCATATGATAGAACTGCATCATAAAAGAAACAAAATTAAATAACGAACTTATCCGAGATATCCATTACTCGAATCTACTCTGAAAATTATATTATATCAATTGAAACTTAGCCAATAGTCCAGTTTTGTTTTCACTGAAGATATTCTGAACCCAATTTGATAAACTTACCAAATTATATATTTCCACCATCATATGGATTATCCAGGGCATATCGGGTAGGGTTAATTATAATATCCTCTAATTGGTCATTTTGCATTGAATCATATTTTGTTTGTTAGAACAGAAATACATTTGACATGTGTGTTATAGGTAGATAAGATTACATGTATGAACAGTGAACACATTCTGTGAAAACATACAATTACGATGTATTATTAAAATTTTGAAAAATCATAACTCCGAAAGTATGAGCCTATTAGGCTTGAAAATGATATCAATGGATTCTTATGATAAAACTGCATCTTAAAAAAAATGGAGTTAGAAATTTGTGATGTAAAAAAAATTTTATTTCGTTATTCCGAAACCATCCGGCTGATTTTTCCCAATAACGAACGTAACCGAGGTATTTATCTCCCAAATCCGCTCTGAAAATTTCAACTGTCTAGCTCATTCCGTTTGAGAGTTATCGTGTTAACGGATGGCCGGCCGGACAGAATCGATTTCGACCACGGATTCTTGAGTCAAACCAAATCGTTTAAGACCATTTTCAGCCGAAAATTATAAAATTACAGACATTTGGGCGAATTGATAAGCACTCTGTTCCAAAGAACAAGAGCGCTAAAAAGTGGCGATAATATATTACTTTACAACTAATGCCATATTTCCAAGCAGTCATCAATAGATATTGGTGAAGATTTTGAATATGCATAGACATGAAAGTTGTTTTATCGAACCGGTAATTCCTTGATTCGGAAACAAATAAGTAAATTGCGTATAGACTTCCGTGACCGAGTAAAATTATTTTTTGGGCGCATGTTCTAGGGGAACATCGTCCTATCATTTCGTCCAAATGTCTGTAATTTTCGAATTTCGAGCTGAAAATTGGCTAATAGACTAATTCGGACTCCCTGATCACGGATCCGGTGTCAGATTTTTGGGTGCCGTCCGGCCGGCCGGCCGGCCGGCCGGTTTTCCGGCCGTAGGCACGATAACAGGAGCACCGAAGGTCCTATCGACTTCAAACTTTCAGGGTAGGTTTCTGATCAAAATGCGACGGTTAAGTTCGTTAACGGGCAAAATCGGCCGGACGGTTTAGGAGTTATAGACATTTAAAATTTTGAGGTTATTTCCCTGATATTTCAGGAACTAAAGAAGATGTTGAATCGAAACTTGGTAGTCAGTTCGAGAATATAAACGCGCAACTTTTGGCAAAATTTTGTTATGATCGAAATGTTGGTAATTTTTAAAAAAATATTTCTTTTAATTTTTTCGAAAAAAAAATTTTTTTTTTTTTTCGTGAACTATTCATCAGATTGCAACAAAAACTTGTACTAACGTCAATTGTAGTATTTTGCAACATTGTGCAAAATTTTGGCTCTATACGATTTCAATTTCTGGAGATATAAGACAAAATGTGTCAAATTTCCTGGGTCTCTCTCAGTACTTTCATCGATTATTATATAATAATCAATAATATTAAGGTATTCAACATGATACTGCTTTTTTTCTTTACTGGTCAGTACGGGCCACAAGGAAGATGAACATGCGCCCAATAGCTCCTGTCCACAGGGCTTGAACCAATTTTTTTAATATTCATTGATTACTGCATGTAAGAGAAATAAGGATCTAAGGGCAGCACGAGGTTACCCAATACCAGAAATCCATTGTATTTTATGTCGTCTATGTATAGGTATTTAAATTTACTCACTTCGTGTATTGTAGCTGTTTCCGGCTTAAATCCCGTTGCTGCTTCAAGGAATTAACATGATGTATCATAAGCTTTACTGCTTCTGATAGCCTTTGCTCATGTTGCACCGCTCCGTACCTTTCTGCAGAAGATGCAGCCAATGCAGAGGCATTTGTCACGACATCTATTTGGGCCAGTAATGCTGCTAGCATTTCAGTTGTTTCCATATTCACGCATAATTTGGTTAATCTATTCACTCTCTGAATCAGTCTTTCGATTTCCTTCGCCAAGTTGTCTTCTGTTTGGTTTCTGTACCTCTTTTGACGCTCACATCTGTCTGTTATGGTATTTGAGTCGATAGAGAAGGCCAGGGATAGCGTCGCGAATTTTTGTTCCAGTTCATCCTCTGTTAGCAATTTCCTGAAACGAAATATGATTATTTAATTTGAAACAGTTACACTCTGCACATGGCGTTCAGGATATTGAATAACTAAAGTCGATCAGAAAGACCGAGAAAGGTTGGGAAAACACTGACGAGAGGTGACCCATCGAGGCCCTTAGATTAAGTCCATGCGTTTATATATCGATTTTAAATCAATTTTACAAATAAAACCTTCATTCGGTAGGGAACAAAAAAAATACTTCTGCATACCTGATCTGAAAGTATCTTTTTCAATTCATCGAAATATGTCCAATATACCATATTTGATTCTCTTCGACCGACGAATGGTTTAAAATGTCGATATAAATGCATTTATTAAATGAGTTGTACTGTGGCTAATTGCCAATAACTAAAACAAGACAGGGTGAAATATTTATTGATTTTAACCGTCAGCAAATATTCCGCGTGGCCGGGCTAGACACCTCATCGCTCAGTTTTCCCCAAAGAGGAAAGTATCATTCAAGAGCAGACACAGACCCAGGGGTTTCATGTTTATTACCGATCATCAGTGTGACTTCACCAAACCCCGAATGAAAACTGACGGTGTTCTAGGAAACTTATTTCCACCGGTCGAGAACTGGAAGGGGAAAGAACCCCACCAGCGCTACCAATGGAGAATCCTTACGAAATCCTTGAGCGATGTTCAGCGACGGCAAAATAATGGACGTCGCTGAACATCGCTCAAGGTTTCTTCACCGCAGAGGGTCGGAGTTCGTAAGGATTCTCCATAGGTGGCGCTGGTGCGGTTCTTTCGTCTACCAGTTCTCGACCGGTGGAAATAAGTTTCCTAGAACGCCGTCAGATTTCATTCGTGATTTGGCTAAATTACACTGATGATTGGTAATAACTATGAAACCCTGGGGTCTGTGTCTGCTCTTAAATGATACTTTCCTCTTCGGGGAACACTGAGCGATGAGGTGTCCAGCCCGGCCACGCGGAGTATTTTTTAATGGTTAAAATCAATAAATATTTCACCGTGTGTCTTGTTTTTATAAATGCATTTAAATAACTGTTTTCAACCTCGTCTGAAACTGACATATCGCACATGTATTTCAAAAGTGACACAAGTCAAAAAACGAGGACTCCGAGATTTCCGCTGTACTCCGTCCTGTGATCATCTCAGAGTGAGAGTTTGTGCTCTCAGTTCACCGCTCACTTTTGAAAAGGAATGAGGATTCTGAGATTTTTGCTGTGTTCCGTTTTGTGATCATCTCAGAAAGTGAGGATTTGTGTTCTCAGTTCACCGCTCACCGCTCACTTTCAGATAAAAGAGTTCCTTTTTAAAAGTAAGCGGTGAACTGTGAGCACAAACTCTCACTCTGAGATGATCACAGGACGGAGTACAGCGGAAATCTCGGAGTCCTCGTTTTTTGACTTGTGTCACTTTTGAAATACACGTGCGATATGATAATTTTTAGAATGATTTTTTCGTATTGAATCGATATAAAATTGTTAATTTTTTACCTAACAGTGAATGTTGGCCATATATTATATTATTATTATTATTATTATTACAAGGTAAGAAGAGAGGAGGCTTAAGCCTATAAACTCTCAAACAGAATTATAACATCTTAAGATCCAACGTACATTATAATCACAGTACAAAAAAGAAAACAAAAAAAATACCTAGAATCTGTACTTGGTATCACAATAAATTATTTATTTGGAAAACTCGACTCATAAAAAATCCTCCATTTTACTCGGAAAATAATTTGGGGCCAGGGCGCCTCCACTCCTTCGTTACCCCGGGGCCTCCAGACCTCTAAATACTGTCAACAATGTTCGAAGTGTTTATGCAATCAGACCATACTTGAATAGGTACAATTATTTATTATAATTTCAGTTGAGACACTGGATATTGATGAATTTAATTTATACAGAATCAGGAGTTACGCATACCTAGCTTGTTCACTTGTAAGTCCCATTTCCTCCAAGACATGATCCGGTAAACTAGGAAAGATATCTACTGGTTCTAAATCGTGGGAGTCTTCTCCAAAACCAAAACATGAATTTGATCTTTCATCTCGACTGTATTCTGGAAACTGAAAAGTATAGAGTGAAATTATTTATGGTTGGGAGAAAATTATGATTTATGTTGAGCGTACCGGAAAAAAAGGCTGTGAGCTATGTAGTGATAATGATAAATCCCAGTTACAACTGTAGTATAAAGTACTAGGTGATATTTGACCGGTTCTCGAGTGCAAGTTCAATCTTCTACACAATTCAAACAGTTTCAGAGAAGCGTGAAAAGAAAACTCAATAATAGAATATAAAATAAATGCTTTTTATTTTTTGATTTGTGTGCAACTGGAAGAATAAATTGGGACTGTTTCAGACAGGTGCCTTTCATACAGTTTAAATTTCTCGCCTATATAACTAAAAGGAAATCATCCACAGTACTCAATTCTTAGGTTATGTTGGCCTGTACTCCCTGCAGTGATTTCTGATAGATCTCATTAGGTTTCTAATGGTTATGAGTTCAATTGATATTTTTTATGATAAAAAATTTACCTCGAAGTCAGGTAAGAACCATATTTCTTATTTTATCTGTAATTTCTCAGTAGCATTTAGTCACTCAGTTTTGAGATTGTATGAGCATATCGGCTGTTTTCATTTCTAATCTATGAAAGAAGCACATTGTGTTTTCAATACTAACTCTACAGATGGTGCACTTATATACGTTCTTTGAGATCTAGTTTCATACAGTGGGGTACACTAACAGGATATGTTTTTATTTATTAATGCAACTTATATCATATAAATGTATTCCAGATTTACAGTTTTAAAAAATTTCGGATTATTTAATCTAATATTGTCTTAAAAAGTAAAATTTCTTGTTCTTGCAGCTAGACCATCGGAAGCACAAATGGCCTTATTTTATTTCACAATCATGAAAGCCATGTGTCCTTAGAAACTGTTGAATTCGCAAGAGACAACGGAATCTAGATCTTCATTGCATTCGAATACAAAACCAGAAAAAGTCTAAGACACAGAAAAAAGTTTTTCGTGAATATAAAACTTTTGAACAGGAACATTGCCGCATTCTTAATGTTCTGTAAACCATAATAAATTTCGATACTGGTAGCGCCATCTATGGAGGGGAAACTCCTGCTCCGTATCTCGTTTCAATCGAGGGTCGATAATGGAGCGACCGTTGTTTATCTCATATGACTGACAGATTTAGGTATCTTTTGTCAGAGTTTTATATCAAGTCTTATTCTTCTGTTGAGCTGGCTGCTGGTCCACAGTTTCTTTTAAGGATTAAAATTCAAATATTGTATTTCATCTAATCGACAGATATGAATCGATTCAATCCAAGTAAAGAAAACTAATCAGTATTTGGAGGATCGTCGATTTTGTTGAGATCTGATTAGTGAAAACTGGGCCATATATTCTACGACCAGTAATGGAGTCTCAATAAAACTGTGGGGATTATCAGATGTCCAAAATCTGTAGTTTTTGGCGCGCTGTTCTGTGAACAGAATGCTTATCAATTTGCCCAAATGTCAAATGCGAAAAAAGGCATCCGTTCTGCCGTAGGCACGATTACGCTCGAACGCAATAAGCTAGAGAGTTGAAATTTTCAGAGTAGGTTTGGAGTTCAAATGCGCAGGCTAAGTTCGTTAATGAGTAACATTCACCGTGTGGTTTCAGAGTTATAGCCATCTGAAATTTTGTTTTGCCAATTACTCGAAGAATACAGATCTCATCGAATTAAAATGCGGCAGTTAGGTGAAAAATACTGACACTAAAACATATGCAAAATTATGTGAGGATCACGCTACTGGAAAATTAAAAAAAAAATATTAAAAAAAATTCTGGATCTCAGGAACTATCAGTCAGATATCGTTGAAATTCTGCGAGAGCCTTCGAAACCTTATTTCTCATTACAGTTCTGAATTTGAATTCGATCGGATCTATATTGGTGAAGATATCACGGAAATATCGAAATATTCCTACGATCTCAGTGTATTGGTCCACTGTTTTTATATTCGACCAAACAAATAATCAACAGTTTGTTTGATTTTTGACAAACGTCAAAAAAAGGATACAAGCTATAGAAGGATGTAATCATAACGTGTTTGCATAGATCTTTATTATTACTGTTCTGTGATCGTATGTCTATATTCTATATGTTCAAGTTAATGTCATCATGTCTGACATGTGCCATGATAAACAAATCAGTTTTGTAGATTTTTTGTAGATTCTGAAATATAACATAACTTGGTATGAAATAAATATCGATTTCAAGATTCAAATATTCCTATATAACCTAACATGGCTGGATACACGGGGCCGACCCCCAGATTTCGATTTATAGGGACAATATGCTGCCACGGAATGGAAAATTTTGAAAACATCCTTCACACTTCATAGATTATTATTTAATAGCGATCGAACAGCACGAAGTTCAGGATCCAATAAAGTTGTCCATACTCAGAAACATTATTGGTACAGAAGCTGCAAGAATTATGTCCACATTCGTGATCCCAGAGATAGAACTGAACAAAGATGAATATACTATGAAGTTTATTGAGAAATATGTCAACCCAAGAGTTAATGAGTACTTTGAAAGGTATAATTACTTGAAAAAGGTGCAAAAAGAAAATGAACAATGTGAACATTTCCTTACTGAAAGTAAGTATCTAGTACGAATATGCAAGTATCTAGTACGAACATGTAATTATAATGAAACCGACTCAAATCAAACTGCAGAAGATAAAGCACTGAAAGACAAAATAGTTATAATAAGATCATCCTGTAACCAGAGAGGCATTACTGAGAGTTCCAAAATTGACAGTGGAGAAAGCAATTGAATTTTGCAGAACCAGCGAGCAGAGCAAGCAACGGAACTTGCAGTTCCAGAGCGAATTGAGGACATTAAAGCTGCAGGTAAGTATAATAAACAAACGAAAAATTTCAAGTGTAGACAAGAAGGTCAGAAGAAGGAAAATTCAAATGAAGGCGATCTCAGTTGACACATGGTGCACGTGAATGCCCCGCACTTCGTAAAAAGTGTAGGAAGTGCGGTATGTTAAATCATATTACTATATCTTGTAATGTTAAAAATGTTAAGAATGTCGAGAAAGATGAAGATAGTTCAAAGAAACCAGATATTATTATATATATTATTAGGCGTAGGAAAGCATGGGATGAACTTATTCAATGATGAACGTAATAATTTCAATGTTGAATTAGATACAGGTGTGAACATTAGCATAATTCCTAGAGGAAAATATAATGAAATATAAACACAGATTTTAGTTCGTAAATCTAACTCATCTAAGGATTTGAAGTTACACAGGTCATCTTACAAATTCTTCTGTGTGACACCATTTGGTATTTATAGATATTTGGTATGACCTTATGGTTTATCACAATCCCAGGACTTATTGAGGGAAATTTAGATTTTAGAGACCTTGTAATGAATTACAATAACACGGCTCTGATTAGTAGAATCACTAGTACAAATCTTACAAAGTAAGTGAAAGAGATCTTTCACCAATAATAAGCTACAACCTCAAATCCAAAAAAATATTTAGTTTAAGAAAGAGGATCAAGTTGTAATAAAAACATTAAGTGATACACTCTGGGAAAAGGTTATTGTCTTGGGAAAGGCAAAAGAACCTAGTTCTTATCGGGTGAAAAAGCAAGTAAATGGTCAATTATTATGACGTAATACTCAATTGATAAAATTGTCATATACCAGACCCCGTAGTAATGAATATACATTAGAAACTGAATTACACCCAAACCAATTATCAGCAAATGATTGTAAGGAAAACAAGAGTAGAAATAGTTCGAACAAGACAAATTTTAGTAATGTTCTAAGTGAACCCGAGATAATGACGAGAAATAAAACAGCAATATAATCCGTTGTGGAACAATTTTAAAACTCCTGGGCGTTTAAACCTTTGAGGGGAAGGTGTTCAACATAATAATATAATAATAATTCTATGGTCTAACCTCAATGGACATATACCTATTGTACCTATATCGCCTAGCATTGTTGTATCAGATTATTACGGTATGTAAATGACAGAGACATTTAATAAACATAAATTAAGTATATGTCTTTAAATATTAATCACCAAGTATCAAACAATGAACATATTGATTCTGGAACCAGTCTCGCAATTTACAAACAATGAGTGGAAAATAGTTAGCTATGCAAAAAAGTCTTTCTCATGAGAAATACTATCACTTTCTCATTTTGTTAAATTCTCATACAAAGTATTCTGCATTTTTTCTGGAGCTAATCAGCTTTAGGCGAGTTCGGTATCTGGATGGGTGACAGCTCTGGGTATAAATTTGGACAGCGCGCCAAAGCTCCTGTCCACAGGGCTTGAACCCATTTTTAGAATTCACCTTACCCGACAAGTAAAACCAAGCCTCATCACAAAAATAAGTTAATTAAGTCCAATAGTCTGTCGACGTTAAGATTATTTAGGAACCAATGGCAGTACGCTAGGTGACGTGAAATATCTATTGGTAGGAGTTGCTGTACCATCGTTATTTTGTAAGTGTACAAATTCAGTAGTTTTTTTCAATAGTTCGTGGCAAGTTCTCAAAGGGACACCAGACTGTCGATTCTCCCTTGTTAACGATTCCAGTCTGCATGAGTCTGTTTATAACACCTCTAATGTGGGCTTCCAGAGAAGATTCTAAAATCTAAACATAAAGAAAAAGATATTTCGCCAGATACTAATTTTTATAGGCCTCTACAGAGTAAATCCATTCACCATTGATTAATGGTACCATTGCGGTAATCACAATAAATGTGTTTTGTTCTGATACATAAGTCATTGCAGTTTTAAATAATTTGGAAACTGAATTTTCACGAATTATAAAAAGAATCTTAAGAATTGACAATAATTCAATATTGGAAGTCAGTTTGGAAATTCTATGATATAAACAGAACACAAGAAGTGAGAAGTGGCAAATAAAGTTCAAAGCCAACTGCGATATTACAATCATTTACAAAGACCCTGTATTATTTCGGCCACAATGAAAAAATATTGAAAAATAAGGTACGTCCGTTCCGGAAATCCAACCCGTTACCCTCGGAGCAGCCGGAGCGTGAGTTTGATATTCTCACCTCGGCCCCAAAAAACGAAATTTAATTTAATTATTTTGAAATTGGTTCAGCGTTAGAAACATTAGATAATTGTCAGAAGTAATATATAGAACGCTGTTGCCTAATAAACCGTAACGGAACAACATCAACGATAAAACAGACTCCTTCATCAGACACCAAACTAAAATCTTCAGAAGCATTTTCGTTTAACAGTTATTCTGAATTTGTCATACAGATTTGACTGTGAGAAATTGGTTCAAGCCCTGTGGACAGGTGCTTTTTGGCGCTCTTGTTCAAACAGACAAATTATATCTCCAAAAGTATTGATTTCTCAGAGTTGGGAATTATATCAATGGATTCTTATGATAGAACTGCATAATTGAAGAAATTAAATTTGAAAAAAGTGTCGTTTAAATAAAAAGCTTCAAAAATTATCATTTAAAAAAAAATATAGAAGTACGATTCATTATTGAAATTTCGAAAAATCATATCTCCGAAAGTATCAGCTTGTTAGAGTTGAAAATTATATCAATGGATTTTTATGTTGAAACTGCATCTTAAAATGAATTTGAAAATTGTAAGTTAAAAAAAATTTTTTTTTTCGTTACTCTGAAACCATCCGGCCTATTTTGCCCAATAACGAACTTAACTGATATATTTATCTCCCAAGCCTACTCTGTAAATTTCAACTGCCTAGCTTATTCTGTTCGAGAGTTATTGTAGAAACAAAATTGAAAAAACATTTTTTTACACTTTACGGCTACAAGATCAATACAAAACTTCGCTTGCGTATAAAGGTCATTATTCTACAATTTGATGCTAAATTTCAGATAGATCGAGTGATCAGTTTCGGAAATATTCATAAAGAATGTTTTTACTAAAAATGGCCATAACTCCGAAACCGCTCGGTGGATTTCGCCTGTTAACGAACTCGTCAGAGATATTTACGCACCAAACCGTCCCTGCAAATTTCAATCCTCTAACTCCTTTCGAGTTATCGTGTTAACGGACGGCCGGACGGCTGGCCTGACAGAATTGATTTCAACCACGGATTCTTGATCAGTGTTTCGAACCAAATCATTTGAGACTATTTTCAGCCAAAATTTCGAAAATTACAGACATTTGTGCTAATTGATAAGCACTCTGTTCCGAGGAACAAGAGCGCCAAAAAGATAGTAACACAGTTTCAATTCACATAGAAATTTCCAAGTTCTACAAAAATTCCAATTGAGCAATCTGAAAAAATATTTTCTCTGTTCAACAAAATACAAGTCAACTCCTCGAGTTTCCATTTTATGCCATCAGACTCTGTCATCAGAATCTTTGTTGTACTCCAATATATCATGTAATCCCCATTGATGTTACATACAATATATTCTGCTATTTTTTATTTTTGTTTGTGTCTATTCCTTAAGTTGTTCCGACGAATATCTCAAGTGGTTTTGGAAATATTGAACGTAATTATTTTATAAAACTTCCTAACTCTTTTGAAATACCGTTTAAATAGCGAAGTTAACTTTATAACTTATATATTAGCGGAAGATTACGCTCCTAGGTTATGTCCGTACTTAGAAAACAACCTGTATAGTCTAAAGAGCGACAAATTTATCTAGAAAAGGTGGATTGATACATAAGAAATTACAGGATTCAACAACTTAGTAAACATTTTCGATATTGGAAATTTTTTAGCTTACGTATAAATTATCCCTTCTTCCTTTCAATGGACTGTAGATAGATCTCCTTCTTCTGATTTGAAGAATTTTTTGTTCATACAGTAACAATGCTTCCATTTCAATTTGAAATTTGAACTTCCCACTAGACATTGACAAGATTCAGAACCGTGACGATCAAGTTCTCACAACAAAAGAGAACCTGTCGCACCAGGGTTAAAGAAGTGGATTTGCTTTTTTCATTTCAACAAGAACGCAAATATAATCGCTAAATATTTGAATTATGCAAGCGCATTATTTTTCTTAATATTCATCATGTATGAAAATAGATAGATTCCGATCTAAAATTGATTGGGTAAACACATATAGGAATTCTGACAGACATTGAACTTGCTAATATACAGTTCGAATAATAAACAGAATAAATTAAAGGCACATCCCAAATTCTGACTGCCTAATATATTCCATCCAATTTATTTATAACCTATTAGTCTGATTCTTGATGACAGATATTTTCGTGCAAGGCAGATCAAAGTGCAGATCAACGAAATTAATGAGAGCAAGCATGTCTTGATATCTATTGATCCGACTTTCAAAGAATATGAGATTACTTAAAGGTAAAGGTTCGTGAGATTTTGAACTAAGCAACCTTTATACAGCCAGTTTTTGTAGGTATAACTACTACATTGCCAAAAAAAAAAACAGGTGCGTCATTTATTATGTAATCCGCCATTTGGTGCCTGCTTTATCTTAAATTTACAATAATACTGAATATATTAAATTGTATTGTCATCAGAACTAAAATATTATTTATGTCACGATAACCTGAGAACGAAAAGAGATAGTGACTTGCAACTTTTAGGGTAGGTTGGTTGAGTATCTGAATGCGACATTTGAGTTTGTTAATAGGCAGAATCGGCCAAACGGTTTTGGAGTTATATCCATCTGAAATTTGGTTGTTATTTACTCAATAACTCTAAAAATACGAAACTGATCCAATTCAAACATAGTTGTAGAATATTGACGAATATTGAAATTATTGAAATTGAACAGTTCTAGTATATCTCTAGTTCCGATTCCGCTCTTGCCCAAAAGAGTCACAGCTCCGAAAATAAGCTGCAATTTCTCCGGAGAGGTGACAGACCGTGAATTCCTTCAACAACTCACAACACACCTCTAGAATAAACAAAGCTTCGAATTTAATTTGACATGTCAGTGAAATTTTAGTGCCGGTATCTATCGGCGAAAACTGAAGTAGAACAAAATCGTTGGATTCTATGGAGGAATAGCATCCGCCACCCCTATCCTCTCTGACGAAAACTACAGCAGTTAAATGACTTCTCATCTGCGCATGCGCATAACGAAAAATGCCCGGAAAGGGCAGCATGAACTTCAAAAAAATAGATTTCGGAATTTCAAGCGAATTATTCCGCAAAATAGTAGTGATTTTTTGGATTTTTTCATGTCACGTGATTCACGAAATTTTGCAAAAGTGTCTGCATTGGTCTTTTGCATCTAACTAATGAGTTTCAATTCTATCAGATCAGTATTTTTCGAGTTATCGTGGACGCAAAATTTTTAAATTTTTGAAAATTGTTTTTGCCACCTTATAGCCGTCCGGTCAGTACTTACAAAACTTCGCAGACATATAAAGGTCATGACTCTACAATTTGATGCCAAATTTTAGATAGATCGAGTGATTGGATTTCGGAAATATTCATAAAAAACGTTTTTATCAAAAACGGCCGTAACTCCGAAACTGCTTGATGGATATAGCCCGTTAACGAACTTGTCCGAGATATTTACGCTATAAAACTACCCTGCAAATTTCAACGCTCTAACTCGTTCAGTGAGTCGAACTGAATCGTTTGCGACCATTTTCGGAAAAAATTCGAAAAATACAGACATTGTGACGAAGTGATAGAACGCTGTTCCTTGCGGAACACGCGAACAAAAAGTTTAGTCTGCAGTAATAGTATTGATGTAACTCTACTAATTCAAAACATTCATTATAATCAAGACTCTTTCAATCATTATATCGATTATTCTATACGTATAGAATAGAAAGAAATAGATTAAAAAAATCAAAATATAACTTTATGAACAAACCGATGTAAACAACTCCTCACTCCTGAATATTTTCGAAAAACTCGTTTAGATCTGCCTTGAATGTAAGGTGAATGTTTTCGAGACAGATTTAGTTCTTCAAAATGTAACATAGGTATCCCAGGAGAGCTAATATTCCATCTAAACTGTTATTATATTTTTAAACTCATCTATCTTTATGATGCATTTACATCAACGGAGACTGATTCAATTGAATATAAATGTTATCATTTATTTCTTTCAACGTTTTCCAACCCAGCATTCCAGCTAAATTATCCAAATATTGAATTTCCATTCGAGAGATATTAAATTCCTCTTAAAAAAACCACATGAGAAAAATGAAATATTGTTGACTCGATCGCAGATTCTAAAACGGTACATAGTGAAAACCACTATTTCCGGTATAAAACGTTTCATAAACTGCGTTCATAAAATAGATAATAATGTCCAGGAGTTAAACCAAAATAGATTTTATCCAGTATATTCATTATTTTTAAGCCCAAGAGGATTTTAACTTCAATGATCTCATGAGAAAGAAGTATTTTTCTATCACGAGCATTATACAGTGTCGAAAAGCCAAATGGAATGAATTCATTATCTTGGTTACGGTACATATTTATGGAAAGTCCCGAAACCAATCAAATTTAAATTTTAAATTGTCATTCTTCTTCGTAGAATGCGAACCCTACCTTCAACCCCACTTAGACAAACAGGTAGAACCACCAATTTTTCAAATAGGATGTATGGTCTTGTGATACATCGTTTCGAAGGTCTCAAATTTCTGTATTCAGAAATGTTATAACTATCATGTTTATTTCGAAACTCAAATCGAAAAAAATAATCATGTGATTACCGAAATTCATTATTTATTTATTTATTTATTTATTTATTTATTTTATTTCTATACAACAGGCATAATTCCAATTACAGCATAGAAAATTATAATATTCCCTCGAATATTCCAAAATCATATTACAATAATACTAAACTTATTTACCTTCAAGTTGTGATAGAAAGAAAATGATCACTCCTGAGATGTTGAATAATGTTGGAAAAACTTTTATTTGAGGTTAACATGTTGCCAAGACTTTCACCGTGAAGACTTTGAACATCTACTTCATTAACATTCATATTTTTTTTGCTACATTTCAGTTCTTGATATGAAAGTGATAACATTACTGAATAGAGAATGACGAGACCTTTCAAACTATGTATCACAAGCCAATACTTTCTATTTGAAAAATTGGGGGTAGTACCTGTCTTTCGAAGGGGGTTGAAGGTAGGGTTTGCATTTTTACGAAGAAGAATGACAATTTAAATTTGACGTGTTTCGTGATTTTCCATAAATATGTACAGTAACCAAGATAATGAATTTATTCTATTTGTATGTTCCACACTGTACATAATGTTTCAGTAGCATCATCGTAACTGATGAATCTAGATAACTATGAATTATTATCCTACACTAGATAAAACTGGTTCCTCAATAATGTGTTCTGTTCTGAACTATTCGGAAGAACTTTAAAAGTTGATCAAGGGCGATATAAGGAAATATACAAATTAGTTCGCATTCAGATTGAATGCCAAATATCCTGTTTCTTACTCCTCTAAGAATGTATAAGATTGTTATGGTACAGTGAAAAATCTTGACGAAATTCTGATGGTAAGAATTTCCTGAATAGTAATTTTTTTTTGAAGAATTTGATTGTTATTTTACTTGAGAAGGCAATAAAAATCAGTTAGTACCATTGTTATGAAATTGTAATGCATAATATATACAGGGTGTCCCACTAGTGCCGCAGCGGACGATATAAGCGTAACGGTCAAATTTTGGCAAATTTTTTTTATGCAAACTTGAATTACTCCAAGAATAGCACGACCTAAAAATATTTTCGAATATATAGGGTGTCCCACTAAAGAGGAATAGAGGATGACTTTGATTTCTCAAATGGGACACACTATATTCAGTAGTGTTTTTCAATTCTCTGGAACTTCCTGCATGCTCTTGTATACTTTTCAGATATTTTTGTCCAACAGTTTTCGAAATATTTGTCATTTTGACAAGAAAATGATACGTGTAGAGGCTATGTTATCTAATTATATTTCACGAACCCATGCACATACCAATAACAGCTTTATATGGATTGAAAGACAATACTTCAAAGTATCATAGCCTGCTATAATAAAGCATCTCCTGCATATGAAGTGTCCACAAAAAGACAATCAACATAACGAATTTCAAAGCGATTTATCTTCATTTTTTCAAATGCAATGTATACAATTTTTTTCATCATTGTGATCACTATTCACTTTACTTCACTTTTGGTGATTACAATGATGAAAAAAAATTATATGCATTGCATTTGAAAAAATGAAGATAAATCGATTTGAAATTCTTCATGTTGATAGTCTTTTTGTGGACACTTCATATGCTGGAGATGCTTTATTATAGCTGGCTATGATACTTTGAAGTCTTGTCTTTCAATCCATAAAAAAGCTGTTATTGGTATGTGCAAGGGTTCGTGAAATATACTTAGATAACATAGCCTCTACTAGTATCATTTTTTTGTCAAAATGACAAATATTTCGAAAACTGTTGAGCAAAAATATGTGAAAAATATACAAGAGCATGCAGGCAGTTCCAGAGAATTGAAAAACACTACTGAATATAGTCTGTCCCATTTGAAAAATCAAAGTGACCCTCTATTCCTCTTTTGTGGGACACCCGATTCATTCGAAATTATTCTTAGGTTGTGCTATTCTTGGAGTAATTCAACTTTGCATCAAAAAGTTTTGCCAAACTTTGACCGTTACGCTTATATCGTCCACTGCGATACTAGTGGGACATCCTGTATATTATACATTCAAAAATTTTTGTCTTATTATATTCTTAGTACCTACCGTCTCAAAAACTCGAAAAATCATGTAATGTCATGTCATTTTGTGTTATTTCCAAATAGGTACCTCCTGTACAGCTCTGCTACTGTAGTAACCAATATACTAGTAGTCAAATATACTTCAATCTGAATGTGTTTGTCAGGTGTCTCACAGAAGTCAGTTGAGTTGTTATGTCTTGTTAACATATTAATAAAAAAATTCTCAAAAGGCACTGATGTGCAGTCAGGAGCTTTTGCGTGCATGCTCCATTGTTCAAATTTGGAACTTGGCTGTCAGGTTACGAGGCTTTCGCAAAATTTCAGCGATATCGGACGGATAGTTTCCAAGGTACAGAATTATTTTCAATTATTTTTTCAAAATTACGTTCCTCAAGAAATTTTGTTTTCATTTTGCGCGCTGGCATTCTACAACTAATTACCCTGTTTGAATTGAATTGGATATGTATTTTTTTAGTTACTGAGGAAATAATTACAAAACTTATTATGTCTATTAACGAACTTAAACGTTGCAATTATATATGCAACCTATTCTGAAAATTGCAATTTGCTATCTCTTTCCGTTTTCAAGTAATGATGAGATAGGTACATAATATTTTTTAATTATTTTTTTTTTATTTTCTCGTACGATCTTCACAAAATTTCACATACTTATTTGAGTCGTTATTCTACAACTAATCAGCAAATTCAATCCGATCGGATCTTTATTGTTTAAAACAAAAATTAGTACTCGGAAACCGTTTGGCCGATTATGCCCCTTAATGAAACTGCCCGCACAACCTACCCTGAATTTCAAGTCGCTATCTTTTTCCGTTCGAAAGTTATCACGGCAACGACCAGCCGAATGGCTGGCCAGACAGAAACAAATTTGAGCTCGAATTCTTCATCAGTGAGTCGAACTAATCGTTTGAGATCATTTTCTGCAGAAAATTCCAAAATTAAAGACATTTGGGCAAAATGAAAGCTCGTTGTTCCACAGCAAACCCCAGCCTCAAACAAACAAATAAAAAACTTACTTCAGGATTATAATAATTAGTAGATATGGATGTCTTAAACTTAAACAAGTTTGAAACAAGCATCACAGAAAAAAATCATTTGATGGACACACCTCTTAGTTTGAAAATTGTATGTGTTTCTTCAGTAAGGGTTTCCATAGAATATCTAATATTAACATCTAACACCTTAAGATATGGATACGGATACAATATGGGTAAATTTACAAAAATAAGAGAATCAGACTTTATGAATGAAATGAAACCTGACTCATTATCATTCGTACAGTTTCTAGACATAAACATACTCTCAGTTATTTCCATTTGCTGAACAATAAGCCATTTGAGACAGCACACATCCCTATAATCTTCTTGCCAATATTTGTTCGGAGGTGGATATTCTCCACTGATATTTATATTATTATTATCATTTACACAGGAATGTTAATATCTCAAGTTTGAAAAGTATCCACGAATAAGAATCCACTGATTTTATCACTTCACATCAAACATGCCATGGAAATAATTCTATTAAAATTATTTTCAACAATTATGCTAGGAAGATAACGTTTTCTGTAGTTTCCATCCAGAAAATATTTTTTATTGATGTATTATTCTATCACGTATGGGTTTAGTTTGACAACACAACACACGTGTCTGTCAGAGAAGCACTTAAAAGGCGGGGTGTCAACAATACCATAATAAAATGGATGTATGACGTGCTGACAACGAGGACAGCTGAGACATTGGGGGGAAATCAACCCATCTCTGTCAAAGCCACTCGCGGGACACCTCAAGGGGGGGTATTATCTCCCCTCCTATGGAGCCTGGTAGTAGATGAACTACTACACAGGCTAACGGAGCTTGGCTTCGAATGCGTAGGCTATGCTGACGACATAGTTCTAATAGTGAGAGGCAAATTCGAGGGCATCTTATGTGACTTACTACAGGAGGGCCTCAGAATTATTGAGCAGTGGTGCCAGTCGGTGGGGCTGAGTATTAACCCAACCAAGACCACAGTAATTCCATTCACCCGGAAAATAAATCTTCCAGCCATAAAATCCCTCTCCTTAAATGGAGAAGTGATTGACTGGAAGACTGAAGTTAAATATCTGGGAATAACTCTGGATAGAAAGCTTCTGTGGAACAAGCATGTGGATATCACTGCAAGTAAAGCAATAAGAGCTCTGATCTGATGGCGTGCAGAAATCTATCCGGTAAGACTTGGGGCTGTAGCCCTAAAATACTGCGATGGATGTACGTCATGATTGTGAGACCAATAATTACCTATGGGGCAGTAGTCTGGCATGCCAAAGCAGATCAGACAACTACTAGGAAAGCGCTTGACAAAGTGCAAAGGCTAGCTTGTGTGTGCATCACGGGAGCTATGAGAACGTGTCCAACCAGGGCACTTGAGATCATCACAGATCTCTCACCTCTGCATCTAGTGATTGAGAGGTTAGCCCATGAGGCCACCCTCAGAATATCTAAGGAAGGTACAGGAACTGAGAGGATTAAATGTCAGAGAGCCTGGACCTCTCTGACTAAGTACATCCCATCAGTGAACCTTCCTAGTGATGCAATGGTCAAAAAAGTAAGCATTGAGAAGAACTTCACCACGATGATAAGTAGAAAGGAAGAATGGGAAAGGGAGTTCACCACCCAGACTTTCAAAGAAAATACCATAAAATGGTACACAGATGGCTCAAAAACCACGACGGGAGCTGGCGCTGGGGTATATGGGACAGGCACCAAGTGCGCACTGTCGGTAGGCTCCCGTTTGAGTATCTTCCAGGCAGAACTACTCGCAATCGAAAGATGTGCAGATATTAACCTAGAAAGAAAATATCAGAAATGCGACATAGCAATCCATTCGGATAGTCAATCTGTTATCAAAGCACTGAGCTCCCATGCCATCGATTCAAAGTTGATATGGGAGTGCCGAAGAAAACTAAATGAAATTGGCAAGAATAATAAGGTCTTTTTAGTCTGGGTCCCCGGTCACTCGGGGGTCAAGGGGAACGAAGAGGCCGATACACTTGCCAGAAAGGCAGCACGAACTCCTTTTATCGGCCCAGAACCTTTCTGCGGTATAGGAAAATGCACCTACAAGAAAGAGTTTCTGGAGAAGGAGGAAACCAAAAGAGAGACACTCTGGCGGAATCTTCCAGGTTTGGTTCATTCCAAAAAGTTCCTTAGGAACTTTAAAGAAGCGAGATCCAAAAGGTATCTGGATCTCTGCAAGAATAAGTTACACCTGGTCACTGGCTTCCTCACAGGACACTGTCGCCTCAGGAAGCATTTGATGAGAATAGGTTTATCAGATACTGACGAGTGCAGATTCTGTGGGGAGGAGGAAGAAACTCCTCTTCACCTTGTTACAGAATGCCTCGCCATTGCAAGTCAGCGAAAGGAATGCTTTGGACAGGAAACTTGTAGGAGTGAAGACATAATATCCTTGAAGCCTTCCCAGATATTGAGGTTCATTTATACTCTGGAACTGGAGGGCGAGCTGTAGATGGCGTAATGGTGAGAACAGCTCTGTTGGGGGGCACAATAGATCTCAAGGTCGCGGTGCAACGTAACCCCCTTATCAATAATAATAATAAAAATAATGGGTTTAGTTGTATGAACTCTGGTTAAAATATTACATCTATCTTTTACCAGTGGGTTTCTCAATCCAATCTAATCTAACCTGCGGCTTTCTCGATCTAATCTAAACTAACCAACGACTTCGCATGGCCGCTTATCTTGGGGATGTGCTCTGACTGAAAATAAAGAGGTTGGCAATTGCTTAAATTATAATGGATGCGAATAACGGACTAAAATATACACTTTTAACCATAGTTGGCCATAATCGAATGATTTCAATAATCGATATATAGGTTAGGGTGTCCCTTATATGTTGAAAAAAAAAAATTTTTCGAATCGAAACGCATACCCCATTATTATGTTTATTAGTCTATTAGTT
This sequence comes from Halyzia sedecimguttata, assembly GCA_937662695.2. Classification (NCBI taxonomy): domain Eukaryota; kingdom Metazoa; phylum Arthropoda; class Insecta; order Coleoptera; family Coccinellidae; genus Halyzia; species Halyzia sedecimguttata. Next base: position 36,537,901 of record OW569415.2, on the reverse strand, counting down.
ACCCAAGTACAGAATTTCAACCTCCTACGTTAATATTATCCCGTGCCTCAAAGTTTTCGAAAATAGGTGTGTAAGCAATTGTCTTACTATACCTGTAGATCATCGCTTAAATACAGTCTATTAGATTAATAATGACGAGAACACAAAATTGTATGATGAACTTTCTGCAAATATTAAAAATAATACAATATATTGTTTCAGTCACAGGAATAAATTTTTGCTTGTCACTGAAATCAAATGAATCAAAGATTTCCCTAAAGAAGTTAAAAAAACTAGTAGGAGTAGAATTAATAAAAAAGTGAGTTTCAATGAACTGATGAACGCTACTTGTTACCAAACAAGGGAGCCAGATATTTTTTCCATGGATAGAACATATCTCTTTCCAGAAGCTTCAAAGCTTTCCTGTTGAAAATTTTCTACAATGTTCGTTTTGGCCTGCTCATCAACTTCATCATCAAAAATTGAAATGACGACTATGTCCTCTGATAAGTACCACAAGTGTTGATAGAACTTGTTTTGAGTCGCTTTAGAAATTTATTTATCAACCCTTTCATAATCTTTGAAGGATTTTAAAATACAAAAGTTTTGTAACGTGCTGTTTCCGCCAAACTGCATCCCAGCCAGGATTTCACATAAACTGTCACAATAAATAAACAAACTCCTCGCAAACCTTGATCCTCCTTGGCACACATCTTAAACTGAGATTGCACAAACATATTTTTGAAGAGTAAGTAGCACCACAGCAAACAGTAACAATTATCTGTCTAGTATTTGCTCTAACAGCACATGGGCTCCATTCAAGCCTCCTGTGTTAGATGCTGTGATATCACAGCACATTAGTTGCTCCTTATCATTCAGGTTCCAATCATTAAGTGCATTTATTACTCCATTTGCTTGATCTTTGCCGGAGGAACTGTCCAACTTTGTGCAAGTAGTTGCTTTTAGTCGTCATATGAAATGATAATTGGCAGGCGTGAATACCTTACATTCAGACCAGGTATCAACATTCCATCCCAGTGAATAGCAACTACTTCAGGCACGTTATTCTGAAAATCACATTCAATGGACTCTGCCCTATCTTTCATCACTTGTGTTCGAAAACATTGAATAGAAAATTTGCTGATTGGGTAATCGTCTCAACTTAGACCAAGTGCTTATATTACAGACTGAATCTCTGATGCTTACTTGGCATCTGTCCAAAGTTGCAGCTAATTGTGAGGTCCCAAAATCTCTCCTTTTCCTTCTTGGCGGACTTACAAATTGCGATGTGGCAGTCTGAGGTTCTTTAAAAATTTCTTCAGAGCCTGTAGATTGTTCCTCTATTTCTCCATGTGTTTCAAAGCTGTTGCAAGTATCGATAATCTCTCGGAAGTCATTCGCCTCAATTTCTTTTTCTCTTCTGCTAGTTTCCTCAGCCCTGCCCTTTGTTCAATTTCAGCCAACATTTTGTCAACACCCGCTAAGCATCCCGAACCACCTGGCCCTATTTGTTTTTGCAAGAATATCTTCTGAAATTTTTATTCTTTCGAGAGCATAAGCATGTGCAATTGTGCAATATCGAATAAATCATCCAATTCGAATTGAAAGTTTTCCCAGTCGTGCCTATAAACATTCTGAATATTTGTACTATCCTTTTGAAGCTCACGCCAGTCTTCATCCACCAAATGTCTTAACTTCGCGTATGTTAAGAAATAAAAATTTACTTCATCAATCAAAAAAATACTTTCTTAAAGCTTCTTAATTCAACTGACATCCTCAAAATTCAAAATAATGCGGGCTCTTTACTAGAAAAGCCGAAATAAACTGACAATAATAGAAGGCATGCGCCGCAACTTGTATGAACTTCTTTACGCGCAAGTCGGCACAGTTTATCATCTTCCAAATAAGGTAAAAAATTGTTTTTGAGTGTTTTGGGTCCAAATGAACAAAACAAGAGCCTATGCGTTGTGAAATTAAAACTTTGAAAAATAAGGGACACCCTAATATAGGTGCTCGAGAAGTTTCAATAATCGAATGATTAGATAGATGATAGATGACCAGATATTAATCATTCGGAGTCCTTCTTAGTCCTTATCGCTTCAGCTGCTTCCGTTATATCTTATCTCCAATATGTTTTCTAATGCTCACTTTAACAGTATTCAGTTTTCACAGTTTATCTCTTAATTGTGTTTCACTGCTGAAAGATAACACTGAAGTGTAGGTACAGGTTGGGTGAAACTCGATATACGAGAATACGAGTATATCAGTCTTTCATTAGAGTCAATATAAACTCTTATATTATTTTTGATATTTTTTACAGGCTCTTGATGTTACTGTTATTTCCAATATTTATTTTCAAGGTGATCTGTTTGACCTTCAGTAAATTTTATTCTCTGTTTGCGCATGTCCTTGATAGGTAATGTAATTCATAGGAATTTCCTGTTTCTAAATTGTCGAACTTATTCAGAACGTTAAGTCAGGAGCTTTTGCGCGCAGGTTGTTCTGTCTATTCACGCCTCACACAATCTCACGAAATCCTGCATGAGCCTTCAAGCCGTCTTTTTCTAAACCCAGTAATAGATTTCAATTTGATTGGATCTGTAGTTTTGAAAATTTTGGGAAAATAATATTTGGCTATAGAAGTATGAATGATATAGAGAGAGACGATCTATTATCCTTGTAGCTATATGAATAATTCTCCCGAAACAGTATTTGAACCTAAGAATATCACCATGTAAACAGGTGCAATTTCGAAATTATAAGAAAATCTGTGTATAGGTACTGATAATTCAGATATATTGCTAAACTATTTCTTTATAGTAATTATTTTGCAGCCGTGATAAAGCTTTATCTACCGTAGGCACAACACTGTTAATTTTTGACCTAATAGTTAATGGTAGCAACTACCGTCTTTCACAGCTCCGATATTTAATTCGGGACCTCCAATTCCGAGTCAAACGTTCTATCTTCTGAGATAGAAGAACTCAATTATTCATTGCTATGAAAAAGAAATTATTATTCCAAAGCAAGATTTGAAATATTGCTATTCTGATCATCGATTTTGAGCAATACCATCTGTCATTTTTGTAGAAATGTTGCTGCCCATATTGTTATAGTATATAGTATAGTATATGGATTATACTGATCCTTCCTAGGTCTTCCCCAAGGAGACCCCTCATAAGCTCTCGAAGAGCTTGAGCGAGTAAGGAGAACCAGTTCGTGTTCTGTGTAGGCTTTGTTACTGTGTCCTTACGCCACCTTAGGCACAGCACTGTTAATTTTTGTTAATTGTATTGTTATCTGCGCAACCTCATAATCGTACTTGCCAAGAACATAACAAGACTCGAAATATGGTACTTAATAACATTTATAAAATTTGTTTAGGTGTTTGCGGTTTCCAGTCATGGTAGCGATTGCGATTACCAATATTCAGTGTATTTCCAGGAAATTGATCAATAACATAGATATATCTGTCAATAACTCGATCTGATCTGACATCTGAGTATTGTTAAATTTTCGCCTTCGTGACATTTGATATATTAGGATTAGGTGAGAGATAGCGGGAAACCATAGAAAATTTGTTCATCAAGTAAGGTTGAACTCTCCTTCTTTTCCACACAAAAGTCATGAAATACAGTGTTGTCAGCTCTAAAATCAATGATTTTTGGCGCTCTTGTTCCTCGGAACAGAGTGCTTATCGATTTGCCCAAATGTCTGTAATGGTTGACTCACTGATCAAGAATCCGTGGTCGAAATCGATTCTATCCGGCCGGCCATCCGGCCGTTAACACGATAACTCTCGAACGGAATGACAGTTGAAATTTTCAGAGTAGGTTTCAGGGATAAAGGGATTAAGTTCGTTATTGGGCAAAATCGGTCTAATAGTGTCTAATGTAAAAAAAAATATTTTTTTTCGTTACTCCAAAAAGAAATATTTTTTTTACATTACAACTTTTGAATTCAAATTTTTTTAAGATGCAGTTTCATCATAAGAATCCATTGCTATCATTTTCAACTCTAACAAGCTAATACTTTCGGAGATATGATGTTTCAAAGTTTCAATAATACATCGTAAGTTCTATGTATTCACAGAATGTGACAACAGAATCTGTTTGTGATCACTATTCATAAATGTCATCTTTTCTAGCTATTAGAGATTGTCAAATCGTAGTTGCTATTTTCTCTTGGAAAGCAAGTATTCGATTCTTGAATTTGTGAATATATACAAGACTGTTTTGATGTAGTTTATGGAGGCAATAGGGAAGAAGAACATAATGGAATAATAAAAATAAATTACTGTTCATTGACCACTGAGGTTAATATTACTTTTTACTTCCTTAAGTAGTGAGACATGTTCCTATATACAGTATTTTCATAATGTTGCTAGCAAAAAAATACTGAAATATTGCTCCACATTTGTGTATCAATCATTTTTTATTGAGTTATGGTTCATAATACAGAAAAGAATATCACTAACACATTCTTTTCTGCATGAACTATTGAGTTTTAAATTATGAAAAGACGATAGTATTTTATTAACATATTTTGAACTATCAAAATAATTTGTTCGTAATCCAATACCTACTCAGAAATCAAAAATAAATAGACAATCTGCTATGATGCGGCCTCCAGCCTTGCTCTAGACATTTCGATGATACTTTCTTTAGGTATTTCGAGTTGTGAAAACTATGCACCGAGTTTGAGTTGCAACAACCCATTCCACGAGGTTGAATCATTGCAGATTGCTTATTTAATCTTGATAAATAAATTTGATGACAATTTTTGAAGCATTAAGGCATTAAAGCATTGTAGATTGCTCTTTTTTTTATAAGATAATTTTTGAAGCATTTTTTAAACGACACTTTTTTAAATTCAATTTTTTTCATTATGCATTTCTATCATAGGAATCCATTGATATAATTACCAACTCTGGCAAAACAATACTTTCGGAGATATAATTTGTCTGTTTGAACAAGAGCGCCAAAAAGCTCCTGTCGACAGGGCTTGAACCAATTTTTCAACTACGTATTAGCAATATTGCTGGGACAAACTTGATAACCAACATTGCAATAACAATCCGAACAGAGACATATTGTTAACACTTAGGTGGATAGCAATATGACTTCAATAGCAATGTTCATAGCAATAGGCAAGTTGCATTATTGCAATTTTTGTTCAAGTTTCCTACCGATTTTGCTCTGTTTAAGATTGAAGATTTCTTACACCTATGTATACCTCGGAGCAGTTTGCCTGATTTAGTTGGAACTGATCATCGATGCATACATCAGATCAATAAGTAAAGTTGACTTGTTAATCTGAGATGAACAACGGCAATATGATGAGTTTTTATCGCTACTTTTATTTTGATGTACACATCCTGCTTAAAGAATCACTTTTTAAAATACCCCGTATGCATATCCGGGAATCGTATTGCATATCACTTTCTAGTAATGGGTGACGGTTATTAATTCGAACACTGATTAAAAGGTCGTCACCTAATTACTCCATAAATGCAAGTCTGATATTAGTTGATTGAATTTTTCGCCTGCTAATAAGATCATTGAGATAATTAATGTTTATCGAAGTTACTGATATCATTAAAAGTATTAGTTATTCAACGATAGATGCATGCGGATATGCACTCAACAAGAGCTCGATATTATCAATAAAAATATCGTGTAAGTATATTCGATTGTTCATCATACAGTTGTAAACAATATAACTGACCAGAAATGTATTTCGCAACAGAATGTTTGATCCTACTCATGTTCAACTCATTACTGGCCATTTTGTAAGAGTAATGGAAGTCGAATGGAGGAAACAAACTATCTAGATCACTTCCTGAATTTATTATTAAAATTGATATCTACTTTTGGTCTTATAATGCCCCAATATACAGTGCGCATCAAAATTATGGAACAAATTCATTTTCTCAGAAGAAAAATATTTGGAAACAAAATCCTGATACAGGTCAATTTTTGTTTCACTTTTGCCAAATTTTCATGCATTTTTGAAGGATTTTTGTTGCACACTGTGCCATCACCATCAACACTCTAAATTTTTTGAATATGGAAAGTGGGTCATGTGGTACTTTTTTGGCAAGATCTTTGTATCTTCTTTACAGGCATGCAGAAATTTCCAAGAAAAATTTTTTCTTTTTTGAAAAATAGTTAGTTCAAAGAGGTTTTCAGTAGGTGCACTTTGTCATGGCTCATTTACTTTGAGACGATGGTACCTAATGAAATTTATCACCGAATGAAAGACGACCATTACAGTTTTGATCATGCACAACTTTCAACCCCCTCACGCCCCACCAGAGCTGTGCCGAGCACCGAAGAAAAGTGCTTCAATCCCTAAGCACTAAGCACTCAATAAAAATACTCCCGAGCCTCGAGCACTAAGCACCGCGTTTTCACAAAAGGCTTGCGATTACTAAGCACTTCATAAAAGTAATTCGATTTTTTGAGCACTAAGCACTAAGCACTTTTAGAAAACTGTTCAAAATGAGGTTATTTACTCCGAACTGCTTTATAAAATTGTATTCAATTCGAAAAACATGTAAACTTGCAAACTTGCGTACTTCATATGCATCATTGACGGAAAGGAAATGGAGTGCAGCGAAACAAATTTCTATACAACTAACGAACTCAAAATTCGTTCTATTCCTACACAGTTTGAAAAGGTCTTTATTATTTTAGGAAATGATGATACAATTAATGGATACATGAAATCCATAAGCATCCCAGTCTTTCTGCACAGGCAAAATGTATTTCCCAATTTAAAAATGGGATAATACCCGAAACATACACCTATGACAACAACATAGTATTATATTATGATACTTATGGCAAGTATTTTATTTCCCTTAGTATTCAAAAAAGCACTAATGTGAATTCAGTGGTCTTTGGGACAGTTTTCCATTAATTCATAATTTAATTCGAGTATAATTTTTTCAAAATGACAAAAATATAATCTGCAGAAATTGGATAGTATTATTTTCTATTGTGATTGTAGTCATAAGCAATTTAGCATTGTAAATCAGATGGAAATTTAATTGAGAATATCGAATAAATCTGTGAAATCACATGAATATTTTCGAAAAAATTCACTTATATCTTCTTGATAGACGATCCACTTAATAATGCTCTGATACAGTATAATTTTCAGGAGTTGGTAATAGTAACAGATCCACTTCCCATCACACATTAACTCCTCCAAAAACGTTACCATCAATTCGTGTTACGACATGATTTCGGAAAGGCTTAGGGCTTAGTTATCCTCGAAAGTGCTCGGGACCACTTAAGGGATTACTAAGCACTAAGCCTTTTCCTGAAGTGCTTGAATTACTAAGCACTAAGCACTGGTCTTAAAAAGTGCTCGCGAGCACAGTACTCGGGAGCACAAAAAGGCTTCAAGCACTTTCACAAGCACTAAGCACAATGCTTTGGCCCAGCTCTGCGCCCCACCCCCCATTTGTTTCTACATTAAAGGATTCGTAGGGGTTGAAAGTTGTGCATGAACAAAACTGTAGTGGTCGACTTTCATTCGGTGACAAATTTCATCAGGTACCATCGTCTCAAAGTAAATGAGCCATGAAAAAGTGCACATACTGAAATCCTCTTTGAACTAACTATTTTTCAAAAAAGAAAATTATTTTTTTGAAAATTTCTGCACGCCTCTAAAGAAGATACAAAGACCTTGCCAAAAAAGTACCACATGACCCACTTTCCCTATTCAAAAAATTTAGAGGGTTGATGGGGATGGCACAGAGTGCAACAAAAATGCATAAAAATTTGGTAAAAGTGAAACAAAAATTGACCTGTTTCAGGATTTTGTTGTCAAATATTTTTCTTCTGAGAAAATTAATTTGTTCCATAATTTTGACGCGCACTGTATATTCCTATTTCACTTGGAAGTGGTTGGGGGTTTCAATCAAATCCAAAATATGGGATTAGGTGACCTCTCGGCAAATTAGACTAAGGGTTTGATTATACGACATTCGGCTATCGTCTGACAATGTAATTTCGCGATAATAGCTCTGCAAATTTGATTCAATTAGAATATGATCGGTTTACTGAATTCACTACAGACTATTGAATAATGAATTTGCATTCGATATTGTGATTGCTTATTCCATAACAATTGGCGCCCAACGTGGGGCCACAAGTTGTGATGTGGAATAGTATAGGAATTTAAAACACATCTTCGGTATGACTCAAAACATAAATATACACTATTATAGTACCTTCGAAAATCGAAAAATACACGATAATATGTTCTTGACATATATGTAGGATTTCAATAATGATTGCAATTCTATTTGTATATAGTTGGAATTAATATCATATTTTAAGAGTGCAAGCGAAGCATTATCATTCACATCAGACGTTCTTTGGACCCTTTAGCATTCCAAAACCATTAGCATACCGTTAGCGATCCTAGACAGATCCCAAAGACCATGCACCACCCGACAGGAGATGAAGTATTTAATACCGAACCCCAACCCTCTGGCGTCTCCACGGAGGTCAGGGTTAACGGGATATCTGTATCTGGAGTATCATGTATAATACTCGAACAGCTATATTAAATGTGATACAACTTGAACAACAACTATATTCCTGGAATTGCCTTAAAGCCGTGGGATCATTCCCATGGAATTGGTCTGAGGCGGGGTAGTTTGAGCCAGGGAATTTCCAATCGTTGCCACACCCCCTTAGACATACTACCCAGTTTGGATCGAGAGAAAGCCGAAGTGCGGGGGGGTAAACAGAGTAGATACCTTGGGTATGAGGAATCGGGTAAGGGCAGTGTGTTCTGTATCGAAGACGATACAATTCAGACGGTAAGCGAATACGAGTTTTTTTATCCCTCAGACTTAAACGACTTTATTTAACATTGAATTCTGACGAATTTAGAGTATATTGCGGTAGTTGGCGAACAAATGTTTTTGAAAACCATAGACGCGAAAGACGAAATGTTAGGATCGTAATTCAATCAACCCCTAGGCGATTGATATAAAAATCTACTATCTAGTGTCTGACGAAGGAGTCTGATATAGACTCCGAAACGTTACGATATAGTTGTTTCATCGTTGATGTTGTTTCGTTATTGATTGTAAGGCAACATTGTTCGATTGATTGCTTTTGACAAATCTCTCGTATTTTTACGCAGAAGCAAATCCCAAAATAATAATTTTTTCATTTTATAGATATTTTTCAGAATTTGGAAGAGAAAAGCCAGAAAGCAACCATTTAATTATTAATATGTTGTTAAGATAGTATGATGATACATTAATATATTGTGAAACTTAAGCAAAGTTGTTTACTTCACTTCAATAATTTCTCAAGATGTTTCACAAAGTGATTAGCAAGAACTCAATAAGTTCGAAGAATATTATGTATGTGTAATTGCCGCATATTTTTCTACGAAGATATTCTGATTAGTATTTTCGGTTATTCTCTCGACTTCTCTGCCATAATTCGTATACGTTAAATTACGATTAAAGTTACCCAATGATCATTACAAAATTGTGTGCTAATAGACAACTACTTATGGATAAATAAACAACCAACAGTCTGATGATTAGGTGAGAAATCAGTGATTTGTGAAGGTTTTCTTCGGGAATTGGATCTATGGAATATCGAGAATAATTTAACCACGTGGAACCGATATTAAGCGCAAGTATACTGTCTCAATTTCAACGTAAACTCACCATGTTCATCAGTACTTTTAGAATATTATTCACACTATTCACAAAAAGAAATTTGCTACTTGTGATTTCCTAATCGGAAATACATAACGTCCAAAAATGCAAACAAAAACAAAGAAACTTAAAAAAAATATTTGGAATTATAGAAATGAAATCTATTGTGGATGCAATAGACTGGTATTCCACGAACTGCATTAGAACCATCATAACCAGCAGCATCCTTTACTCAAAATTATCATTCTTAAATGCCATTATTTGCTCATTAAGCTCTAGAAATCGTAATCGAATCGAACAGAGTATATGCATTCTTGAACGAACTGGAATATCCAAAGTTCAATGATATTGACTATCTGTTTATTATAGATAATTAGAGCAACGGTCATCCACTAGTTGTTGGATGTTAATTATTCTCTTGTATTACACAACAACTTTGAAGTCGAATTTTGGGTAGGAGTAGAATCTTTGCGATAAAAGAGTGTAGGAATTAACGAAAATAATATTTAATAAAACTCGAGAAAAGCACTGACGTCAAGTCAGGAGCTTTTGCACGCATGTTCCATTGTCTATTCACGGCTCATACAAATTCGATCGAGCTTAAATTCGGTACTCGGTTGTAAAAGGGTGGCTTGAAGGTATGTACGCAATTTCAGAGGATTCTGACGAACAGTTTCTAAAATATTAAATTTTTGAAAACAATTTTTTTTTATGATTTTTTAAAAATTTTCTGGTGATACTATCCTAACCAAATTTCTCCAAAATTTTCGCGCTCACATTCTACAACGAATTATTAAGTTTGAATTGGATCGGATCTATATTCTCTGAGTTATTGAGGAAATAATAACAAAATTTCAGATTGGTATAACTCCAAAACCGTTTGGCATATTATGCCTATTAATGAACCTAACTGTTGCGTTCGGATGCGCAACCTATCCTGAAAATTGCAAGTCGCTATCTCTTTCCGTTCGAAAATAATCGTGGTAACGGGCACCCATCCAGATACTGAATTCACCCAACGATGCTCGGTTTCCAAAATTTTCCCATATCTCCAACAATATAGATCCGATCGTGCTCAAATTTGGAACTTGGCTGTAAAATAAGGTTTTGGAGGTCTCAACAATATCGGACGGGTAGTTTGTGAGATACAAATTTTTTTTTAGATCTCCTCACGAAATTTCGCATAAGTCTTTGTGTCGGCATTCTACAACTAGCTACCAAGTTTGAAGTTTGAAGTTCCGATCGGTATTGTATGAGTTTTTGGGAAAACAACTCTGAAAATGTTGGCCGATTATGCCCATTAACGAACTTAACCGTCACATTCAGATGCACAATATATCCTGAAAAGTACCTATCTCTTTCCATTCTCAAGTTATCGTGGCAACGGCCGGCCAGACCGAATCTAATTTCCCCCCGAATTCTTCATCAGTGAGTCGAACCTATTATTTTATCCAAATGTCTGTAATTTTCTGATTCAGAGCTTAAATTATTCTCAAACGATTCCATTTGACTTACTGAATTATTTCGGAATGAATAACTTAGATACTTCAATTTTGCGGAGTAGGCTTGATGTCAAAATCGGTCGAGTTCGTAATAGACAAAATCAGCCCAATAGGAATAGCCCGTGAATATACAAATTTGAAATTTAATTTTCCTAATGTTTTCAATACTACATATCCGATCGCGTTGAAATTTGGTATTTATGGAAATTTTAGGAAATTCGTAGAAGAAACATTCTTAAAAAGCACTGACGTGAAGTCAGTAGCTTTTGCGCGCATGATCCATTGTGTATTCACCTTCTAATATGAAGTCGATCGAGCTGAAATTCGGTATTCGATTATAAAATTGTGGCTTTTATGTATATATTTTTTTTAGTGATGCGATATTAACGAAAGTCGCGAAAATTTGCGACTGGTTTCCAAGCTTCAATTCGGTCGGGTCTATATTTTTTGAGTTATCGAGGAAATAATATTCCAGATGGGTATAACTCCGAAACCGTTAGACCGATTATGCCCTTAAACGGACTTAACTCTCACATTCGGATACGCAACATACCCTGAAAATTGCAAGTCCCTATCTCCTTTCGTGCGAAAGTTATCGAGGCAACGGTCACCCATCCATCTACTGAACTCACACAAAGCTGCTCGAATCTCCAACAATATATATCCGATCGTGTTCAAACTTGTAACTTGGCAGCAGAGTTAGGTTATGAAGGCTCTCGCAAAATTTCAGCGATGTCGGACGAATAGCTACTGATATATTGAATTTTTTTCAATAATTTGCGTTGGCACTCTAGAACTAATAACCATGTTTGAATTTAATCGGTTTTGTATTTTTTGAGTTATTGAGGAAATAACAACCAAATTTCGGATGGGTAGAACTCCAAAACCGATTGGCCGATTATGCATATAAAAAAACTCAAATGTCGCACTCAGATGTACAATCTAACCTAAAAATATCATGTTGCTATCTCTTTCCGTCATGGTGACATGAAAAATATTTTTTAATAATCTTTTTTTTTATTTTCTAGTGATACAATACTAACAAAATATCACAAACGTGCTTAGGTTTATATTCTACAACTATTCACCAAGTTTCAATTCGATCGGATTTGTATTGGTTGAAAACAAAATTATTACTCGGAAACCATTGGGCCAATTATGCCAATTAACGAACTTGTATGTCGTATTGGAATTGGCCACCTACCCTGAAATTTCAAGTCGCTAGCTCATTCCGTTCTCAAGTTATCGTGGCAACGGCCAGCCGGACAGAATCAAATTTGACCTCGAATTCTTCATCGGGGATTCGAACCCAATCGTTTGAGACTGTTTTCGGCAAAAAATCCAAAATTACAGACATTTGGGCAAAATGATAACGCGATGTTCCCCGGAACATATGCGCAAAAATGGTTGAACCACGATTTGAACGTTTGGGTGACTTCTTCAGTGAATTATTCGACTTATCATTTTTTCAAAAACTCCAAAGAAATGAGGTTTCAATAAACGTAAACAAAGTCTCATTTGAGAGTTATCAGAGTAATACAGAGTGTTCCTAATTTTGATGTTCATTGCTTTTGCCGTGATAGGGCACATATTGGCTATAGTTGGAAAATTACCAAAAACGTCTGTGTGTATATCGTTTTCGATATACAGAGTTTTTACCCGATATTATTTTGGTCGATATTTTCGCAACGGATGAATCAATTTTGATAGTATTTCATGTGCGTGTGTTGGATATACAATGTATTTATTCTGTGTTGAAACCCGTTCAAAAAATGCAGGTCCGGATTTACCCATAATACTAAAACAACCAGTGTTTTAGTATCATGGGATTTACCATTCTCATTTTCACTTCAAACCATTAAACAACACCCTCTGTATTTTTACGTATTCTCTGAAAATTTTGCATAAAATGCCGTTGAATTATTTCCAGACTACTGTAGTTAACTTTTAGTAATCATTTCAATTTAACTTTAACTTTTTCCACGATTAATTGGTTTTCATATTCATATTACATTTTTAATGAAAGTCAACCATTACTCATAGTAGTTAGAAACAAGATTAATTTTCTTAAGGAAAAAACTAATAAGATCACTAATAAATAAATTATTGATAAGAGGTGAAAACAAAATTAAAAACAATAGTTATACCCTTCACTTCATTTGAAAAATTTTGAATAATGTAGTCCACAGACGTCAATACATTTGCAATCACATTCACGATTCTGTATTTCCTCACTGTATACTTATTCTTTCAATTTTCCCCATAAGAAATAATCAAGGGGCGAGGTTGAGAGATCTTGCTTGATTGGGCCTTCTCGTACAATCCTCCGGTAGCGATAAGTTTCATCTAAACAATTTTGCAATTGTCGATGGAAGTGAGGGCCAGCTGGATCCACAAGTTTCTAACATCAGTTCGTTCTAACAACCGTGGCATAATAAGCGTCAAATGAAATTTAAATTCACCTCACCAATTAGTCTCTCCTCAAAATTGTGAGGTCCAATTAACAGATTATTGTACGAACGGAACCACACATTAACGGTAAATAAATATTGCAAACCATTATCATTCTGTGGCTTGGATATCTTTATCATAATCATAAGTAACCATGATGTTTTCATGTCAAATAATTATGAATTCAAGTTTAAACGTTATTACAGCTAAAATTTATCGTAAATAATTACATAATGTCATACCAATATTCTTCTGCTAGTATAAATTAGTTTTGAATATATCATTAAAATGTAGCAACGAAGAATATGCATTACTTTAATATACGGTTTTCCTAATGAAAATGGCAGAGCTGCCTGGCTGGAGTATCAACGAAGATATCCAAACCGCCAAATTATCTAACAGTTTCAAATACCTACTGTTTTATTGGCATTCATTGAAGATTTCAGTCTACGATGAACAACGATCTTATTAGTTTTGCTACTAGTGGCCAGCAGATCTACCTAGCCAGCAGATCTACCTAGCCAGTAGATCTACATTTTTCCAGTAGATCTACATTTTTCCGGTAGATCTAAATTTTTTCAGTAGATCTACACTTTTTCAGTAGATCTACATTTTTCCGGTAGATCTGCATTTTTCCAGTAGATCTACATTTTTTTGGAAGATCAATATAATTGGTAGATAAATTGAATCGGTAGATCAATGCCATCCAACGGGACCTAATCTGTCGAGGCATTTCTGAGTTTCTACAGATCGATAGCAGCGCCACCTACCGGGGTATATTGCGGACCTGACACATACTCGGATACACACACAAAGTTTCATCGAAATCGGTTCAGCCGTTCTTGAGTTACTATAAACCGAATACAGCACCACGTACCGGTTACCTATTGTGACCCTGAGACACACTCAAACACGCACACAATGTTCTATCAAAATCGGTCGAGCCATTTCTGAGTTCCTATAGATAGAGCATTATCAGCGCCACCTACCGGATGCCATTATGAAGCAAGGACACACCGAAACACACGAGCAAAGTTTCATCAAAATCGGTCAAGGCGTTTCGGAGTTGAAATTTTTTTTAAACACCCCGTATAGCAGCGGTATCTTTTCGTAGCGGTTTTACAGTGTTTACAGTGTTTTTGTTCCATTTCTACACATCTTCATTTTAGTATTGGGATAAGATTTTTGCTTAATCTTGTTTCTAACTATGTATTATAAGTAATAGTTGACTTCGAACAAAAATGCAATATTAATATGAAAATCAATTAATCTGGAAAAAAGTTCTAAATTTTGTCATTGCTTGGTATTTAAATAATTACTTAAAGTTAACTGCAGTCGTGGCGAAAAATAATTCAACAGCATTTTGCATACAAATACATGAGTTTCCAGACAATATGTAAAACAATACAGAAATTTGTGACATTTCGAAGTGAAAATGAAAATGGCAAATCCGAACTTACATTTTTTAAAAGGTTGTGACACAGAAAAAACATACTGTAGTGTGGTTGGCACAGTGGGTAAAGCGTTTGACTTGGGAGTGGAAGCCCAAAGTTCAATCACGAGGCTAGGAAAGAAATTTTCTGGTCACGGTAATCGCCTTCATTCACTGTTAGGTCAAAAATTAACAGTGCTGTGCCTAATGTGGCGTAAGGACACAGTAGCAAAGCCTACACAGAACACAACTGATTCCACTTACTCGCTGAAGCTCTCGAGAGCTTATGAGGGGTCTCCTTGGGGAAAACACCTAGGAGGATCAGTATAATATAATATAATAATAATAAAAATACAGCTCACGCATTCGAAATACATTTAATTCATTCAAAATTGATTTATCCGTTACGAAAATATTTACAAAAATAAATTCGGGCAAAAACTTTAATCAGTCTGTATATTGAAAACGAGAGTGTAAAAAATTCAAGTCGATCACCGCATAAACTATGAATTCAAAATTACACCCAGTATAATATAAAACAACAAACAAGGAAAAAGCGTTGGTTACATATAATCTTTAATGAATATTTTAGGTGATGAATTCACAAAAACCAAATGATAAATTATTAACACCATGGTAATCAGTCTTAGAGATGGCACTGTTGTTAGCGCTTATTGAATAGCAGGTTTATGGGAGGTTTGTTCTCATGCGGCTGCAGTTTTATTCTAAATAGATGCAATTCGAAAACATACATATTGGACATAATAGAAGGAATCATACATGCTGATTTCTTAAGAATAGGCAAATTTAGACTGTTGCGCCGCCTAACTTTTGGGCAATAGATATGTTGATATAGTCCTGATATGAGAGCGCAGGAAAGTATATCCTAATGATAGAAGTAACTACTTTTTGCTTTGACAATAACAAATAAATTATGTGAATTCTCACAAGTGTAATCATTGACAACACATCCATCTGATTCTTGGAGGGAGAGCGAAAAACAATCTGTGGACAATTCCACGCAATAATCAAAACAAATAGTCATAGTCAATGCACTAGCGCGTGTCCACGATTGAGTGGATAAGGCGTAATAATAATAATATTAACTGACACGTGTTGACAAAGGGTATTAGGTACTAGATCCAGCTGAGTTGCTCCGCGGTAAACAATATCTTCAGAATTTACGACTTGCCGTAATAGGTCCCTAAAAGATCAGAATTAACGTCATAAGCGTCCCCTCAATGCTACAACTGGATAACTCAAAAATTGGCGATTTCTTTGTTTTTATATGGATGAGATCCTTAACTATCACCTATTTTCAGGGCCGTAGGTAAGAGCTTTTCC
Source organism: Halyzia sedecimguttata (assembly GCA_937662695.2). NCBI lineage: Eukaryota > Metazoa > Arthropoda > Insecta > Coleoptera > Coccinellidae > Halyzia > Halyzia sedecimguttata. The sequence goes on along the minus strand of OW569415.2, from coordinate 36,521,490 downwards.
GAGGGGGTGGAGAAACGGCTTTTGGCGCCCCCCCTAATTTGAAAAAATATACAAAAATTGAAAAACACAAAAATATGGATAAAGTGTATATATATTGATAAATACTACATAGTTTCTCAATAAAGAATTAATTATAAATTAATATAACTATGAATGAAAATCATTTTACAAACAAGACGACGTTCTGAGGTTGTGTTTTTGAGTTAAAAAAAAATGTTTGCATCTCTCAAAAGATCCAGGACTAAAAAGAATTGTATTTGACGAAAATAAATATATACATCAAGCTTTCAAGATGATAAGAATAATCTGAAGAGTTCACAAAATATTAAAAAGAAAACTTTCGAAAAATGATATACCAATAATGTCTAGAGTTTATCTTCGAAAATATCTGCTATTTGGAATATTGAATGGGTTTTTTGTAATTCCTGATGAAAGCAATATTTTTGTACTCATCACCCTGAAAATTTTTGAGTATGTACATATAGAAAACTAAATCGTCGATGTCACTCAATCGAAAATTTTACCGAAATATCACGAGAAAAACATTCATGTCAAGTTTTATAGACAATGAAGTTCAATGTCAATGCAGTTGAATGGAGATTCACAAGGTGCTACTACCTTTAAAAACTATGTACCAGCAATCGCCAAAACCCTTTTCGCTCTATTCGAAAATACAGTCTTCTTTTTGCGCGTATGTAGGTACTGGGTAACATCGCGTTATCATTTTGCCCAAATGTCTGTAATTCTCGAATTTTTTGCCGAAAATGGTGTAAAACAATTTGGTTCGACTCTCCAATGAAGAATTCGAGGTCAAATTTGATTCTGTCCGACCGGCCGGCCGTTGCCACGATAACTTGAGAACGCAAAGAGCTAGCGCCTTGAAATTTCCAGAATAGGCGGCGCGTCTCAATACGACGGACAAGTTCGTTAAAGGGCACAATGGTTTATGAGTAATCATTTTGTTTTCAACCGATACAGATCCGATCAAATTGAAATTTGGTGAGTAGTTGTAGAATACAAACTTAAGGACGGTGAAATTTTGTGAGAATCGTATCACTAGAAAATTTTAAATAAATAATTAAAAAATATTATTTATGTCACGATATCCTGAGAACGGAAAGAGATAGCGACGAAATTTTCAGGTTAGGTTGTGCATCTTAATGCGATATTTGAGTTTGTTTTTAGGCATAATCGGCCAAACGGTTTTGGGGTTATACCCATTTTGCGAAATTTCGTGAAGATCAAATCACTAGAAAATGTTTAAAAAATCATTGAAAAAAATTCTATATATCAGAAATTATTCGTTCGACATCGCTGACATTTTTCGAAAGCCTTCAGGACTAAACTCTTCTGCCAAATTTCAAGTTTTAACACGATCGGATCTATAGTGTTGTAGATCCGAGCAGCCTTGTGTGAGTGTAGTAGCTGGATGGGTGACCTTTGCCTCTATAACTTTCCAACGAAGAGGGGTAGGAACTTGCAATTTTCAGGGTAGGTTGCACATCCGAATGGGAGAGTTAAGTTCGTTTTTGGGGATAATCGGCCCAACGGTTTCGGAGTTATGCCCACCTGGAATATTATTTCCTCGATAACTCAAAAAATATAGACTCGATCGAATTGAAGCTTGTTAACTAGTTGTAGAATATCGACGTAAAGACGTGTGTAAAATTTAGTGAGTACCGTACCCTTAAGAAATTTAAAAAAAATTACGAAAAAAAAAATTGGTTCTCAATCGGTAATATCGATTAAGAGTGTCCAATACAGGAGTGGAAAATACAGGAGAATGGACACTAGAACATGCGCGCAAAATGCTGTCAGTCTAGATCAGGGCTTCCCAAACTGTGCGTCGCGACGCCCAGTCCAAAGTCCAAATCCCAAGGGCGTCACAGTAAAAATAAGTTTGGGATGCCCTGGAGTAGATGGCAGGGCAGGCAATCATTCGATACAGTCACTGTACCTGCGTATGATATTAGTCGTCTTATTGCAAGTAGTAGTTCAAAAAAAAAATAGATGTTTGTAAAGACACATTCAGATTTTGGATTAAAACTAGGCAGATCGACTTGTACATTTGTTGTAAAATTTGATGCCACACCATGTAACGCAACAAGAGGATATCTAGAGTTTTCTAGTTTAAGTACTCTATAATTCGAGTTATTCAGTAAATCAGTAAATAGCGAATAGCGGCATTCCATACTATAACATAATATTTCAATTGAGTTTTTCTGGGAACTACAGTTTCTGGGTTATCCAGTTGTAGCATTGAGGCAGGGACGAAGTCAATGGGGAGGGTTAAACGAAAATTTTCCAACTGTACACTGAAGTATTACATAAGGTTCCAACTGCAGGTTACATAAAGTTCCAACTGCTTTAAAATTTTACCAACTGCTTTGAAAATTTGACAAACTGCCAAATTGAAACATCTAGAGAGCTACCCGCTTTGGGATAACGCAAAAGAAAATGAATTTATGTGTTCAAATACTGCCCTACTAATGCAATATTATGATAAATATTATTTTTTGCCGGCTAAACACATATTGTGTGGAAAACTATTCAATATAAAATTTACGGCAACGGGAATGTGAACAAGGGTAAAGGATGTTATTCCAGGTTATCTCGTCCCTATTATCTGCGTGCTTTGATTTTATCCGGTCAGGCTGTAAAATCAATTCACATTTTATGACAATTTCTTCGGAAATATTCCAACTACATAGACATTTTTCTAACTCTTCCGGAATTTTTCCAACTTTTTTGAAAATTTGCCAACATTGGGGGGGATCATCCCCCCCTGCTCTTAGGCCCGTGCCTGCATTGAGGGTATAAGCCCCGGTATAACCTGTAACCTTCAAATTCATAAATTCTTTCAAGAGTATTTCATTAATACCCCTGCATTATTTCCTTCTCCACCTGACTGTCCTATGCAATGATAGCACTACAGATTGGCAGGTTGAAAAGTAATTAAGGACTACTAATGATAATGAAAGAACAATTGAACGAAATAATGACTTGGAATCTGAGGGGGAAACAGCTGACAAAAATTCGAACACCAGAATTCCAATTGAACCGGAATTCCATTAAAAAGCAATTCCGTAGGAACTCTATAGAAATTCAAATTCTATTGGAACTCAACTGGAATTCTGTTGGAATTTCATTGGAATTCTTTTGGAATCTAAGGAAAACAAATGGAATTGTATAAAAACTCATTATGAACATTTAACGCATTTGATTTCAAATGGATCGAATGACTAATGAAATTTCGAATGAAAATTAATTTTTTTTTATTTTCGAGAATTCACATAGAATGTCCTTGAAATTTTACGTGTAGGTGTGAAATGATACCCTTGTAATACCTTCATAATGTCTCGTAAGGGTTGCGATCTTCATACTAAAAAAAAATTTCGAATAGTAAATTTCATGTTATTGTCCTTCTTTCTTTGGCAATGCTTGTTTGATGTCTTGATATTTGGTATTTAATTAGGCAAGGGGTATTAAATGAAAAAAAAATTCAAAAAGCACTGACGTGAATTCAGTCTACTTTAGCGCACTTGTTCACATTCTACGCCTAAGCAGACTGCCTTACTGTCAGTACTTTTACATTCGTGGTTTTGTAGATAGCTTTCGGTCGAAGCATTTTTGTCTCTATGTGTACCTTTGTGTCAGACCTAAAATAGGTTAGAATATTTCACCAATTGCACCACGATTGGCTCAGTGGTTAGAATGTTTGATAAAGGGGCCGGAAGTCCCGAGTTCAATCACGGGGCTCGGTAACAATTTTTATAGTCACGGTAATCGCCACCATTCACTGTTGGATAAAATAATTATCAGCGCTGTGCCTAAGGTGACGAAAGGACACAATAATGAAGCCTACACAGAATACAACTGGTTCTCCTAAATCGCTCAAGCTCTTGAGTATTCTTCTTGGGAAGACCTAGCTAGGATGATCAGTATAATAGTATTAATAGCAATTGTAGTCTGCACGGATTTATTAAAATATATTGAATCATACAAATGAATGAATTATCAATTTTACACATTTTACAACATAGAGACAGACACAAACAGCATGAAAAATTAACGAGAACATATATTGAAGGCTCTTTACTGGATCATTATCAGATGTGAAATATTTAAAACTCCAAGAATTGAAGAATATTGTAACAATAATCACCGTATTCAATAATACGTAAATGTGTCTGTTCATTGCCAAGTATATTTTTGTAGGTTAGGAAAAGCTCAGAGAAAAGCATCCCCTTCTAACTGCTAAAATCCGGTTCAAACCAACTATTTGGAGTTGTTTACATGATGATTTTCCGATAAGTGCGCACTCTAACATCAATTCGAATTCTTTATAATTCAATAGGAATTCTTTATAATTCGATATGAATTCTGCGGAATTCAATAGGAATTCTACGGAATTCAATAGGAATTCCACGGAATTCAATAGGAATTCCTCGGAAAACCATAGGAATTCTAAGAATTCCATCGGAATTATACGAGCTTCCATTGGAATTCAATGGAATTCTTCTTTCTTGTATCTTTCAGATACCTTTCAGGATTCCTAGCGGTTTACCCCTAGTTGGGATCTTAGATATTATGACATTTTTGTGGATCGTTTAAGATTGCTATTATAAACTAGTTGCTACCTATGAACTAGCTACCTGTGTGGAACAGTAGTACCTACGGTTCTTTTGACTGGCCAAGGTAAAAAAGATTGGGCTCCCAGTTAACAAGGGCCCCGCCGCGCCGCAGTCCCTTCTTGCCTTAACCTCCACCTGTTGTTCGTTTGTGCAAATCTGGTGATTATTCAGCCATCCTCTGCAGCAGTGAAACCCCGTGTAGGTAAGTGTTACAGCTTTAATTCCAAAATGTGCCAGAACATTCTGCTTTGCCACCATATCCACATAATATTTACAGAAATCATCAGGTATTATTTTATTTTTTTGTATTGTTTATGTTATAGAAGGTCTCGCCTCCCTAAGTCAGTCAGATTTTGTGCCTACGGGCCTTCAACCTGCAGTGACCTGCCTGAATGCCGACAAGTGCTTATATTTTTGGTCTGACCAATGTTGAACATGGTGTGCTTCGATTCACGTTTAACAAACTATTTAAAGTGGTTTGTACCAATGTGGCCGAGCAAAGAAATGAGTTCAATTTGACCTTCATTATGTCCATTTCTACCCGCTTTGCAATGTTTGGTGGGATGAACAGAAATCATTCCGATCCCTAGAAAGGACAATTTGTACCTACCAATTTGAGCCATCCGATCTGCCACTCAGTAACCTGAGTAGCCTGAAGATTTTAATTACAAATTGCAAGCATTTCGAGTATTGGTCAAATCATCGAACCAAATAACTGCATTATAGCTAAAAGATCTTTGAAATAGGGCACTTCGGTGGGCAGGAAAGTTCTGTCTACTCTTCAAAGAATGCATCTTCCGACGATAAATGGGTCTATTCTTAATAGTAGAAAGAAAAAAGATTCCGTTGTTAATAAATCAACAAGATATGAGGGCTCTACCGATAGGGGGTCGTGGAATGAGTGGCTCATTAACAACGGTATCAGCTATTTTCGATATTATTTTAAAGATGCTAAACAGTGTTCATGGACATAGGAAGATCACTGCAGAAGTTCTTCCTCGATCATATCGTGGGAATGGGGCATACGTTTTCACGATACGAATTTCAACGGAGGAAGGCTGTTTTCAATGTTTTCTCCCATAGGTAGCGTGAGCGTTTACACATAACTTACTCAACTGGATAAAACACGGCTATGTGGGCCTGCAAAAGGCTATGTGGGAAGGCATGGGGGCTGAAACCGGAAATGGTAATGTGGTTATACACAGCAGTGGTACGCCCCATTGTCATCTACGTATCCTTGCATGGTGTACAAAAACTGACGAGGCCACCACACGCTAATCGGTTGGCGAAAGAAATGGCTCGCCTGTGTTTATGTCTCAGGAACTGGCTATAACACTCCCACAGTAGCTGTTGAGGTCATACATAATCTGCCTCCCTTGCACTAACATTTTAGGAAATGTAGACTGCTGGATGTAATCAGAATTTCTCGTAAAGGGAAACTCCTTCCGGGTAACTGGGTAAGACATATGGCGGGACTTTAACCTCTTGGGAAAGCCCTCAGATTAGCTGCCAACTATATTTGATTTCGATACACCCTTTACAAAGGTCATAAGAGACCGACTCAGTGGACCTCATTAATCGATTACGCAAAGAGTCATTGTCATTTGGTATAAGGATGGATCAAAATCAGATAATGGCGCAGGTATTGGGGTATATAGGCTGAAACTGAGGATCTATATGACGCTGGGACCGGAACTCCCTATCTTATAGTCAGAAACACTAGCTGTCTGAAAAGGAACCTCAAGGTTGCATATCTATATTATAATGGACAGCTTGGCCACTTTGAGATACCTGATATACCCCTCCAGGGTTCCCTACTGTCCTCGGAATACCGGGATACCATAAAGCAACTAGCTTGAGGCAACAAGGTAAATATTCTATGGGTGCCAGGGCTCTGTGGTACTGAAGAAAATGAGAAGGCCTTCAGGCCAACACCTGGTGGAACGGAACCCGTCTGTGAGCATGGAAAAGACCATAACATGGTATCGGTCCAACAATGGGAGCTAAATAACAGAACAGCTCTTTAGAGAAATACTCAAGGACTTGCACTGGCAACAAGATTCGTTTATTTCTTACCATCCCATGCTAGAAAGGTCCACACAGCTGCCACGAGCTGAACATCGGGCAATGGTGGGACTCATGACAGAGGGCACTGACGGTATACTTGTACCACATGAGCAAGTCGGCAGACGAAACATGCCAGTGCCACATTGCCCTGGCACCCATATATTAGTTACCTTATTGCTTCAGCTAGTTGCTTTATGGTATTCCGGTATTCCCAGGACAGTAGGGAACCCTGGAGGGGTGATTCCAGGTCTCTCAGAGTGCCTGGCTGTCCATTATAACGTAGATATGCACCCTTGAGGTTCCTTTTCAGACACTTTTTAACACAAATATGGACAGCATATTATGTAATTTGCAAATAACCAGAGCTGGCCAGCCTATGAATGTCAGTTGTAAATCCTCACGAAGTCCCAGACAACAGTTCGTTATCGTCAGAATATTTCGTTATCCGATCGTAACCACTGAATAACTTTCTTAAAGTTAAAGCAAAACTCTATCGAATCTATATCCAAACTTTAAAGATAATCTGTATACATACTATAGCGAAATCTAATATATAAATTGGACAAAGACTAGGTAAAGATCTTACAAGAAATATCTCTATCGAGAGTCGATAACTATTCGCTACGCATACAGTAAGAAAATCGCTATCGGTTATTTTTAATCCCTCTGTGAAGAATATATAATGATATTCGGAAATATTCCTATATCAAAAAACTTTGTACGTTCTATACTATACCGTGATTAAATTCATTATTGAAAATTCACGATGAATCGATAGAGAATAGATACTTACAGTTTTCAGAGAAAAATAATATACTTTTACCAGATATATACTCTGCTTCTACTCTACTGTACTCTCTGCTTTCCTTTCAATAATGAAATGTAAATCTCACATGCCAAACGCATATTACAATATGATATTACAATATTTAATAGTTTTTCATTTAATACACAACACACAGTAACAGATCATTGTTGAAATCGGGATTGTCCTTGTGTCCATAGGTTTTCTATATGGTGTAATTTTGGCATTCATTACAGTAAGTACATTTTGAATTCGACAACAAGGACATATATATCATGTTGTATTTCCGTCCTTTGAGTCGAAAATGATCAGGCAATTTTATTCGAATAAAGCTGATGGTAAGATAAATATAAATCACTAGCAACAGGTTTTGTATCATCAGTAATCAGCTAATCACTTACAGGTTAAATTTGATAGTATAAAAGCACGGGAATACATGAAAGAGGGAAAACTATACCCTATAAAAAATGGAAAGTCTACAATGTGAAACCCATATCAGATCACAGCTAGTACTGTCATCACTGGAGGGAATATTATTGTTTATGCCTTCAATAACTGTTACTGTTGTAATAAATGAAAATAAATTATGATACTTAGTATTGATTATAGCGTTTGAGTAAAAAATTTAAAATAAAGTGATGAAGTTCTTACACTCATATTTCTCCATCGTATCATTATTACGATAATTTGCATAAGTACCATCATTTCTACGAATTTTATTTGCGGAGCTTCCATTTTAATTTTAATTTAATCGTGAATATTCAGTCTCCGATCGAAAGTTATATCGCATTATTTTATTACTTGTATCCATTACACCAATAAGTCATTAAAATGCACGCACTTGTGATATCCTTCAACAAGGTTAGTGGATTAATGAACTAGTAATGTGCTGGTCAGATCAAATATTGAATCAGAGAGGAGCTAAGGTATGCAGGTTCGAGTCTACATGAGGAACGAAAATTCAATTTAATACTTTAATTGAATATATGATAATAGGGGTAAAATGATAGAATGATCGAGATATCTGAACTATGAAACGCAGAAATATAAGAAAAACTTTAAAATTATAATTACCAATGAAAATCTGTATTCTGTGCAAAGTCTTTATTCAGAGCAGAGCGCTTTCGGCCTCTAGGCCATCTTCAGTGCTACCTTGTCAGTCTTAAACACAGAACAAACGTCCATCGAACAGGGCAAACACAATCCAGACAAGTAGGTATCGAACAACAAAACTTAAAATATCAGAATTATTATAATTTTAATCTTTCTTTTCAATTCTTAACTATGATGGAGCTCACAAATATCTCATGCTAAAAATATTTGTGAGCTCCATCATAGTTAAGAATTGAAAAGAAAGATTAAAATTATAATAATTCTGATATTTTAAGTTTTGTTGTTCGATACCTACTTGTCTGGATTGTGTTTGCCCTGTTCGATGGACGTTTGTTCTGTGTTTAAGACTGACAAGGTAGCACTGAAGATGGCCTAGAGGCCGAAAGCGCTCTGCTCTGAATAAAGACTTTGCACAGAATACAGATTTTCATTGGTAATTATTCATCTACTGTGCACACAGCTCCCCAATATTACTTTAAAATTATGTTTTTCCACCGCAATTCTTATTAATTCTTGCTCCCAAAATAGGTATCTGTTCGATAAAGAATTTCTGTAGTCAAACTTTACCTTTTGGATTATAGCTTTTCGTTATTTGATCTGTATCAAATGAGTAGAGGTTTCTAAAAACGTTTTCTTGCTGGTTCAGATAACGATTTTTCATTAGCGTACCGGACATTCAGATATTCTACCTGGTACGAATCGATAACGGGGTGATAGCCGAGACTACCAAGTACGCCATCAGGAATGTTTACAACATTGGTAATGTCCTAAGGATTGAATAAGTAGAGTAATAGAACAAAAGATCGTAGTGATCGCTTTTGCGAAGGGCTGACTAATAATAATAATTACATGACTAATAATAATAATTACAAATAACATATAGCGTTGGCTATGAGAAGGTTAACATAGCTCAGTTCAATTGAATTCGTCGATAACTACAGAACACTGATGAAGTCCAAAATGTCTGAAACACGTCTGTTCTGGATCTCGGCAAATCAATAAAATCTACTGTTTGTTAATTCGAGTTGCGAAAGCTTTGCATAAGTATAGATCCTGATTTTTTGTCCGCCCAAATTCTTATAAAATTTCTATTTTCAAAGAGAAAAAAAATTCAAAACCTTTCAAATGATGTAACATAGGTCCTATCTTCCCTATTTAAAATTCAACAAGGGTTACCATCCTTCCTAAGGGATGCTTTTTCATGGGTGTCAGTGCCTTAAAATATGTATTACCTCAAAATATTTTCGTTTCTCTGTAATTTGACATTTCCGTTGGGATACTATGTATATTATGCAGTCATAGTATAGATAGATAAACCTGCCACCGCCCCGCCAAATCTAACATAAATAAGCCCCTGGTTTATGAATTTTTTTTTCTCTGAAACTGTCGATAACAATGAGAATTCCTATGTAATAAGTGTTGTCTTATCTGCTTAAACTATCGCGGTGGTTTTAATTCTAATACTTCATGTTAGAATTTCCTAAATCTAAGGAGATAGCTCTTCAAGGTCGTTGATAGTGTATTACTAAACATTTCACACAACCATTTCATCTTCAAAGTTTTGAGTTTCCATCTTCAAGTGGTACCAAAATTAAACTATTTGAATAACGGGATTGGTTCAGTCGTTGGGATTTTTCTGTATTTAACTAATTAATCTGACGTACATAAATCTTCTCCGTTATATCGGGCCTGAAGTGATTAATTTAGAATGACAAAGTAGGTCGTAAAATGTTACTTTTTGACCCTAGGGCCAAAAAGTGATCTGGCCTTTGGCTTATAATAGACATTTTACGACCTTCTATGTTCATTGTTCACTGACACCTCATCTCTCATTTAGAATGTGAAATTTGACATTCTCCAAGATAAACGTTCAGAGAACATTTTGTTTAAGGGGCTTTGTTTAGTGATTTGAGAATGTATCAACAGTGGTGCATCGCGCAATTCACTTCGGCTTTTGGCGAGGAAACACCATCTGAAATCACTGCAAATGACTGATTTCGTGTATTCATTCGTTTGCTCGTAGACTGACTCAAAGAAGGTCGTCGAGAATCGGGCACTGTGCACCTGAAAACGTTAATATTGTCTCCAAAGGTGCGCAAAGTGTGGATGTCTGGATAGAGGAGTTGGTTTCTTTCTTGCGACATCTCGATCCTGGTCTCGGTAAGATTCCTGTTGTGGTGTTGACGCAGTGCGAGGACTTAATTGCTTCCCGTTTGATGATAATTATTGAATTATCATTACAAATGTCTGCATCCTGCAAGCTTGCGAATGTTACTCCCATTCTCAAGAATGGCGACAGAATCTTAGCTTCAAACTACCGACCTATGAGTCTGCTACCAATTGCTTCCAGGATTGTTGAAAAAAAGATGATCTCTCAGCAAATGTTATCTTTTCTGCACAGTAATGGAACCTTACCGGATGAGCAACATGGCTTCCTAAACAGCTGATCCGTTATCACTTGTCTGGTGCAGTGTGTAAGTGATTAGAATAAATGGATGCTGAAATACCAGTGGACGTCGTTTATGTGGATTTCGCTAGGGCTTTCGACCGTGTTCCACTAAGAGGTCTGTTCCACAAGCTCGAACTTTTCGGTATTCGAGTTACCCTCTTGGAGTGGATTGACTCATTTCTCCACTCTCGTCAGTTTCGTGACATGGTTAAGTTAGGAACTCTCTGTACTTTCTGCTTGATGCAACTAGTGGTGTCCCGCAGGGCTCAGTGTTGAGGTCGTTGCTATTTCTCGTCTATGTTGCTGCCAATTAAAAACACATGCCGGCAGGTACCAGCAAAATTATTTTATCTGCTCCTTTTGCGGAATTAACCCTTAAACATTCCCATTTAAATACCAGGTGTCAATTTGAAAACTTGCCAGGCCAATTATTTCACGACATGGATGTTTCAGAGACTATTTCACTCCTACCAAAATCTGACCAAACACAGGCCAAAGACAGCTTATATTATCGAGAAAACATCAACTGTCTCTGAATTATGATTGGTTTCACAACTTTGCTGTTTTCAACGACTCCACCATGGATACGGACGGTTTGACAAATAATAAATATAAATTACAGACATCAACACGAGTCATTTTGTTCGTAAAATAGTATAATGAAATATCACTCGTGGCTGAATTCGTCTCATAAGTCTGTCTTATATTTCTTAACTCGACTGAGTTGCTTGGAGAAAACACCATTCGTCCTTCGAACTCGTGGTGTTTTCAAGCAACTCAGTTTCATTAAGAAATAAGTCGACAGACTTATCGTGAAAATTCAGTCACTAGTGATATTACTACTGAAAATGCCGGAACAGGTCAGTTTTTATTCGGAGGAGGGCACGCATACACATACGGCATTTGAGAACAGACTGTATTATTGTTTGACTAGTAATGGAAATCATTTCGAGCATCTCATTTGATTAGTACTTACGAAAGTAAGAACAACCTATAACTACTTCAAAGACAAAATAAAAATGTACAAACTGTAGTATTCATGTAGAGGGACAAGTACTTAGTGGTCTTTCAATTGAGGTATAGCTCATCCTCTATTCCCTATCCTAAGAATTTAGGGGTGATAACCCCTACACCTAGGCTTGAGAAGATTTTGGCTTGCAATTGTGCTCAATATAACCCCCTACGAATAAAAATTGAACTGTTCCGGTATTTTCTCTCAAAAAATCCCTGTCGTGACATAATTGGCCTGGCAAATTTTCAAATTGACACCCTGTATACTTCTCCGCACCATCTTTCTATATTTTTCCTTTATGTTTTATTTTATTCCATAAATTTCTCAACCTCTGCCTCTAGTGTGCTTGGAGTAAATTCCCCTTTCATTCCTCAACTCCATCATAAATTCATCATCGTATAGGTTTATTGATATAATTCCTAAGTTATTCCGAATCACTATTCGACATTTGTTCTTGACTACCAATATAATCAGTTAATTCTGACATACCCGATTCTATGAATTCCGATAATGAAATTAATTTTAATTAGGTAAGTATTGTTTATCTTCCCTATTATTCTTTCCGTGCTTGAAGCAGAAGAATTACGCCTCATTATAACTTGGTGATACTTCCACAGGCCGTAATAACATCTGATCTATACGAAAACGTTGTCATATATTATTTCCAAATTGATTGAAGAAATCTATAGATTCTGGTTTGGCGGACTATCATTTCTCCTTCGTGGAAAGAGATTAAGAAAGTTTTCTGCAATTAATGGATGTTGTATAATGGTGCCTACCCTAATTATAACAAACTCTTTGTCGTATTATATACAGGATGAGTCTTTGACCGTTGCATTAATTTTAACCAAAGATTCCTCTCGTCAAATGAAACACTTTTTTCATTTAACATTTTTCCAAATTTAGCTCAGGTAAAAAGATATAGGCTGTTGAAATTTTGAAAAAAAATCAGTTTTTATTTTGTAGCTTTGACATCCTTTTTTCGAATAAAATGAATGTTGGCGTAAAGTTTCCTATAAGTATGATACATATTTTCCAAATATTAGTTATTTTCTACTTCTACTGGTTTTCTAGTTATGGACTCGTGGATTCATAAAACTAAACGAAATTAGCATAAAGAAAGCATATAAAGTTTTTCTTGAGTCATTTCAAGAATATTCCATCGTTTTAGAATTATTATATTATTCTTCATCATTTCTCCTTAAACGCACCATTTTCGAGATATTCTTCATTGAATGTTTTAAAATGGAAAACTCCAGAAATTTCACTACTTTTATGGATCCGTCCCTGAGCGATGGAATCCCGAATCAAGCTGTAAACCACGTTACCATGCCTTATTCTCGTCCGCCAACAATGTCATAGATAATTTATATGCGGGAGTGTATTAGCACATTGTGAAATCTTTAAACGCTTGTAACTTTTTACCTGAGTAAAATGGTAAATGAAAAAAGTGTTTCATTTGATGAGAGAAATCTTTGGTTAAAATTAGTGCAGTAGTCAAAGACTCACCCTGTATAATAATTTTCGGAGCTCTTGTTCCTCGGAACAGAGTGCTTACCAATTTGCCCACATGTCTGTAAATTTCGAGTTTTTGGCTGAAAATGGTCTCAAACGTTTTGGTTCGACACTGATCCAGAATCCATGGTCAAAATCCATTCGGTTCGGCCGGTCGTAACCACGATAACTCTCGAACGGAATGAGCTAGACAGTTGAAATTTTCAGAATGGGTTTGGGAGATAAATACCTCGGCTAAGTTCGTTACTGGGTGGTCTCAGAGTAACGAGAAAATTTTTTTTTACATTACAAATTTCAAATTCAATGTTTTTTTAAGATGCATTTTCATCATAAGAATCTATTGATATAATTCTCAACCTCGACAAACTAATACTTTCGGAGATATGATTTTTCAAAATTTCAATAATTATTCTTTATTATATGAATCCATAGAATACTCTAATTATAATTTACTGATGTACGTAAATCCAACATGAGGTGAGTCATAGAGCTGCATTTCGAATTTAATTACGAAAATTCTTGAAAATTGACGCACAGAAGCCAAATTGAAAAAAAAATTACAGCACGCGGTCACCTATCGAAGTACTAACCGAGCCCGACACTGTTTGGCTTGAGTGTTCGGACGGTATCTAGCATATTCAGTGCGGCATGGCCGCAAACAATATTTCTTCCTCTAACTCTGCAATTATATTTATGATGCAGGTCTATCATAAAAATTCTTTGATATCATTCGTAACTCCGGGAAACCGATACTTTCGCAGATAGGATTTGTCATTGTTTGAACAAGAGTGTCAAAGCTCCTGTCCAAAGGACTTTCCCACTTTTTTATAATAACTGAATATTCTATTGCAATCTGACCCCATCACTCTAACCAACTCACCCATCAACTTTGGAACATACATAAGACCAAAAAATTTTTTAACAAGACAATTCGTCATCCACACTCACAACTGTAGATGACATAACATTGGAGGAATTATTTAAAATATTTTGGATATCCATTTCCTAACAATATTCACTTCTGTTTCATCAAATTCTCGTAATGCAATGATTCATGGCTCAACAACGAGATTTTTATGTTTGATTGTCTTGATAATAGATATCTTTTGGCTTTTTTCGTGCTCTGAATTGAAACTTCAAATGTAAAAAATAATATTAATATTAGCAGATCAAAAACTTTTTGTGTCCATCAAGCGACAGAAAGTGGGATATATCCCAAATAGTGCTCGAAAAAGAACACATAAAAGATTTTATAGCGAATGCTCCTGATGATAATATATTGATGATGAAGGTAAATATAGAATTAAATCAACCTTTCTACTAGCAATAATACCTACATAAAAATATAAATAATAACTACCATTATTCTATTTGTTGGTCGCATTGATTTTTTGAGTTACGCATGCATTAAGGAAAGATTATTTGAATAGGTTGCAAAAAAATTGATGTCCAAGATATGGGATCGAATTTTTTGGTATTAGTGTACCTAATTAATATTCAAATAGGATATTTACTGTGGAGCATACAATCTTGAATTTAATCAAGAGATTTATAGGATCAAGACCAGCTCATACTCCACACCTATAGTTTTTCGTTTATTATAGAAACAATGAAAAATGTTCAGTACAGCCAGTAGAAATTAACACATTTTTTAAATTACCGTCAATTATTGCAAAGTTCCTCAAATTAGAGGAACCACATCTTTATACCGGTCATTGTTCTCGGCGTTCTTCTGCGTCTATTCTTTCGGACAATGAAGCAGATTTTTCAGCCATCAAACGCCTCGGTGGTATAGGAAATTCACTCCAGTTGCTGAAGGTTATATTGACAATTCATTGAAAAAGTGGGAATGCCCTGTTGACAGCAACTTTGGCGCTCCTGTTCAAACTTTGACAAATCATATCTCCGAAAGTTGGTTTCTCAGAGTTGGGAATGGTATCAATGGATTCTTATGATGACTACATCATAAAAGAAACGAAATTAAAATTAAATAACGAACTTATCCGAGATATTCATTCCTCAAATCTACTCTGAAAATTATATTATATCCATTAAAACTTAGCCAATATTCCACTTTTGTTTTCACTGGAGATATTCCTGAACCCAATATGATTAACTTACCAAAGTATGTATTTCCATCATCATATGAATCATGCAAGGGCATATAGGGTATATAATATACTATAATTGGTCATTTTGCATTCAATCATACTTTGTCTTCTAGAACAGAAATAAATTTGACATGTCTGGTAGATAAGATGACATAGATGAACAGTGAAAACAGATAGAACACAGACAGATAGAATTCGCATTTTGTGAAAACATAGAAGTACAATCTATTATTGAAATTTTAAAAATCATATTTCCGAAAGTATTAGCTTGTTAGAGTTGAAAATGATATCAACGGATTCTTATGGTGAAACTGCATTCCAAAAAAAAATTGAAATTTGTTAAGTTTTGTTACTCCGAAACCATCATGCCGATTTTGCCGAATAACGAACTCAGCCGAGATATTTATGTACCAAACCTACTCTGAAAATTTCAACTGTCTAGCTCATTCCGTTCGAGAGTTATCGTGTCAACGGACGGACAGAATCGATTTTGACCACGAATTCTTGATCAGTGTGTCCAACCAAATCGTTTAAGACCATTTTCATCCAAAAATTCGAAAATGGCAAAAATAACATAGAAACTGATTACATTTTTTTGTGTAATAGTCGTTCTAAAGTAACTGAGGCTTCCACATTCCTTAACCGATATCGTAGGCAACGATATCAATGTGAATTATTCATAATGGTACATTTCTAACATTCCGTCTATGTATTTTTCCAATTGTTCCATCGGCAGCATAAACATAAATATATTGAAATGAACATAGGAATGTTTATTCCACCAAATTTGTGTATTATGGAAAATAAACATTTTTTTCAATCTAAAATTCTTTCAATTCGAAGCGAGGTCGACGGAAAAATCTTGTAATCAACTCGTTGATTAAAATTGAGCGATTAATGATCCCGATCTTTAATCGCTGTCATTAATCAACAAGTTGATTAAATAACTATTGACAGATTATTATTTTTCCACGTTTATCAATATCTAATGAAATTTAAATGAGTACTTCATACACAAAAAATAAACTGCATCAGAGTTTTCGAAAATTTCAACGGGATCTCTTCTTCTTGAATTTTGTGAACATGTAGAGGTTTAGTGTATTTTGTAGATTTAAAACTTTTGGAATTAAACAAATTTGATTTTGCGTCGCAGTGTACCTGTTCCGGAAGAAATGGCATGATGGAAAACAAACTGAGCTACTCACGTCGTATATGTCCCCTCTTGGATCCAAATCGTCCGAAGGCCTCCTGGAAGAACAATCTTCACCAGAACAAACAGCCACGTTCGAAACACCACTAATAAAAAATTCGTTCGAATCAAACATTTTAGCATATGAATTGGACTTATTATTGTTCAATTCGGCGGAACCTATATTCGATTTTGGTTCGTTTAAACTACTTTGATCCGATTCCCTCATATTATTCTAATTCACGGATTTGAATTGGAAATTTTCCGCGCGCTCAGTTGGCCGATGTTTTTCGTTCTAGTCGAGTTCGCAATCTCACACGAGCACGAGCGATAGGAGTAGGAGCGCTAGATTGAGCTGTTGCTTATTTTGTTTGAATGCGGATATCTGACAAACGAGAAGACCGCACTCCACCGCATGATGCAATAAAAATCAGTCTGCGCGATTGGGGGGTCAGCCTGTAAAGTGCACCCTACACGGTCAATTCTTTTGAAGTAAAATTATTATTGACTCAATATTTGGTGAAAAACGGTAGCACTCGCACGGGTCAATTTGCTGCCTTGAATATTATTCATTTACGATAGATCTTCGAGCGGATATGGAGGTAGCGATACGTTTTCTCCGTGATTGCGAGTGAGAAATCGTCGTTGCCTTGTCTTTGGAGTTAGTTAGGGAAAAAAATATAAAAAAACACTGACGTGAAGTCAGTACTCATTGTCGCGCGTGTTCACGTTGGCTAATTTGAATTGAATATTATAGCTTTGTTTTGGATCGCAGTTCTGGACAGTTCGCACAAGCGCAGATGTAAAAATCTGTAATTCGGTGTTTTGGTTCATTCAGAACTGTCTCAGAACTAGGGGTTCCTCAGGGCTCAATCTTGGGTCCTCTGAACTCCGTTGAAATTTTTCCAACTGCTTCGAAATTTTTTCCAACTCCTTCGAAATTTTGTCCAACTCCTTCAAAATTTTTACAACTGCTTCGAAATTTTTCCAACTACTTCGAAATTTTGTCCAACTCCTTCGAAATTTTGCCAACTGCTTCAAAAAATTTTCCAACTGCTTCGAAATTTTTGCCAATTTTTTCCAACTCCTTCGAAATTTTGCCATCTGCTTCGAAATTCTTGCCAACTCCTTCGAAATTTATTCAACTATGTTGAAAATTTGCCAACTCCGTTGAAATTTTTCCATCTGCTTCGAAATTTTATCCAACTCCTTCGAAATTTTGTCCAACTCCTTCGAAATTTTGCCAACTGCTCCAAAAATTTTTCCAACTCCAACGAAATTTTTTCAACTGCTTCAAAATTTTTGCCAACTCCTTCGAAATGTATCCAACTGTGTTGAAAATTCGCCAACTCCGTCCAACATTGGGAGGGGGGGGGATCACCCCCCCTCATCCCCCACCTTAGGCCCGTGCCTGCACATGGATGTCCATTGAATGATATTCACTGATGGATATGCACCACGATGGATAAGTCATGGATGTCCATCGGATGTCTTATGGACATCCTTGGGGGTTATCCTTGATGGGTATTTTATGGATGTACGGATTGTTCCATTTGGACATCCTATGTACGCCCATAAGATATCTTTTGGATACTATTGGATGTTCATCGGAAATCCATACCGTTCATGAAGGATGTCCTCCTAAAGGATATCCTTGTGTTATCTGAGAACTGACTCTCCGAACTCGTTCAAGCACCCAGGAGCCTCTGGGGCTCTCCTTGGGGAAGACCTAGGAAGGTCAGTATAATCATAGTCATGTAATTAGCAAGCACACCAAACCAGATTGACCTTACGTCAGTGCTTTTTTAGCTTTTTTTGGCGCTCTAGTTCCTCGGGACAAAGTGCTTATCAATTTGCCCAAATGTCTGTAATTTACGAATTTTTGGCTGAAAATGGTCTTAAGCGATTGGTTCGACTCACTGATCAAGAATCCGAGGTCGAAATCGATTCTGTCCGGCCGTAGGCACGATAACTCTCGAACGAAAGGAGTTAGAGGATTGAAATTTGCAAGGTGGGTTTGGAGCGTAAATATCTCGGACGATTTCGTTAATGGGCGAAATCCATCAAGCGCTTTCGCAGTTATGGCCGATTTTGGTAAAAACATTTTGTATGAATATTTCCTAAACCGATCACTTGATCTACCTGAAATTTAGCATCAAACTGTAGAATCATAACCTTTATACGCATGTGAAGTTTTGTATTGACCACGTTACCGCAAAGTGTAAAAAAAATTGAAAATTTCAACAATTTTTTTCTACAGTAACTCTCGAACGGAATGAGCTAGGCAGTTGAAATTTTCAGAGTAGGTTAGGGAGATGAATATCTCGGTTAAGTTTGTTATTGGGTAAAATTGGCCAGATGGTTTCGGAGTAAGGAAAAAAAAAATTTTTTTTTCAAGCAACAAATTTCAAATTCAATTTTTATTTAAGATGCAGTTTCACCATAAAAATCCATTGATATCATTTTCAACTCCAACAAGCTAATACTTTCGGAGATATGATTTTTCGAAATTTCAATAATGAATCGTACTTCTATGTTTTCACAGAATGCTATAATTATTCTATCTAAGCTTTATTATATGATCTGTGTTCATACTCGTACATGTCATCCTGTTCTATAAGAGAGAGTCAAATTCATTTCAGCTATTTTAATTTGATTTATTCCATGGTGCAGTTCTCATTCTCAGATTGCTCATTTAATCTTGATAAATAAACTAGTATTTGAATTGAATTTCCTTTATGATGCAGTTCTATCATAAGAATACATTGATATAATTCCCAACTCTGAGAAACCAATACTTTATCGGAGATATAATTTGTCTGTTTGAACAAGAGCGCCAGAAGGCTCCTGTCCACAGGGCTTGAACCAATTTTTCTTCTTTCATTGTGAAGTCAATCTGCATCGGTGCGCTTTCTAATGGCACTGACACGTCTTCCCCAAGAAGACCTGTCAGAAGCTCTGGGTTCTTGTGCAAGTTAGGAGAGTCAGTTGTGTTATGTGCAGGCTTTGTTACAGTATCCTTACGCCAGCTTACACACATCACTTAGGGCCGGTTTCTGAGGAATATAACATGTGGTTTATCCTCCGTTTATCTGTCCAATTCAATAGAATTCAGTATATAAACTGAACATAAACTCCATTCAAATTCGTCAGAAACCGACCATCAGTCAATTTTTGACCCTACAGTGAATGGTGGCCACTACCGTCTGACTCGATCTCCGGTTCGATCTATCCACTGCCCAGGTAACACAGACCTCGCATAGAGGTCTCTGTGAGGTTACAATGTGGATGAAAATGCGAGCTCCCAATGTGAGATCCTCAAGATATCACACAGATAACCAGAATAAGATATTCCTATTGCGAGCTCCTAAAGATATCCCACAGATAACCAGACTAAGACATCCTGTTGCGAGATCCTCAAGATATCACATATGTAACCAGAATAAGACATTCCCATGGCGGGCTCCTAAAGATATCATACAGATAATCAGAATAAGATATTCCTATTTCGAGCTCCTAAATATATCACACAGATAACAAGAAAATAAGATATTATTGCGAGCTCCTAAAGATATCCCACAGATAACCAGAATAAGACTTTCCTGTTGCGAGATCCTCAAGATATCACATATGTAACCAGAATAAGAAATTCCTATTGCGAGCTCCTAAAGATATCCCACAGATAACCAGACTAAGACATTCCTGTTGCGAGCTCCTTATGTCATCGCAAGTAAACAAGAATGAGATATTCCTATTGCGGAGATCCTCAAGATATCACATATGAAACCAGAATAAGACATTCCCATTGCGAGCTCCTAAAGATATCCCACAGATAACCAGAATAAGACATTACTATTGCGAGCTCCTTAAGTCATCGCAAGTATAACAAGAATAAGATATTCATATTGTGGAGGTCCTCAAGATATCACATATGTAACCAGAATAAGATATCACTATTGTGAGCTCCTAAAGATATCACATAGATAACAAGAATAAGATATTCCTATTGCGAGCTCCTAAAGATATCTCAAAGATAACCAGAATAAATAAGACATTCCTGTTGCGGGATCCTCAAGATATCACATATGTATCCAGAATAAGACATTCACATTGCGAGCTCCTGAAATCATCACGCAGATAACTAGAAAAAGACATTCCTATTGCGAGCTCCTCAAGATGTCACAAGTGTAATGAGAATAACACATTCCATTGCGAGGTCCTAAAAACCTCGCAAATTCAACAATAGTAGGAAATCAGGTGGCGTGTTGCAGGGATCTACTTCATCCCTACTCTGCACTTCTCGTTTCCACCGGTAGATGGCGCAATCGTCTACTGTGTACCCGGAAGAACAACCCCATCGCTAATAACCTGAGTGGAATATCGATCTACGCATCGAAGTGATGTATTCGACGCCACACAGGTACAGCACTTTTGGGGGATATATAGACTATAGATACAACCATCTTCTCTCAGTACTGCCCCGGACCACCGGTTGAGCAGCCTGAGAACTTCCCCATGTGATATCTCTGAGATGTTACTGGGATCTTCCCCTGTGGAGTACATTTGGAGATGATAAAGAGGTCTGGCGACCTCCCTGCGCTCCCTACTATTTTGCAGTACACATCTCAAAATATTCCCCAGGGATGAGCAGTTTGAGAACTACCCGATGTGATATATCTGAGATGTTACTGAGCTCATCCCCTGTGGCAGACATTTGGAGGTGATAGGGAGGTCTGGGCGACCTCCCTGCGATATCGCAATAAACCTCTCGAAATATTCCCCAGGGTGAGCAGTTTGAGAACTTCCCCATGTGATAGCTCTGTGATGTTACTGGGCTCATCCCCTGTGGCGGACATTTGGAGGTGATAGGGAGGTCTGGGCGACCACCCTGCGATATCGCAATAAACCTCTCAAAATATTTCCCAGGGTGAGCAGTTTGAGAACTTCCCCATGCGATATCTCGGAGATGTTACTGGGTTCATCCCCTGTGGCGGACATTTGGAGGTGATAGGGAGGTCTGGGCGACCTCCCTGCGATATCGCAGTAAACCTCTCAAGATATTCCCCAGGGTGAGCAGTTTGAGAACTTCCCCATGCGATATCTCTGAGATGTTACTGGGTTCATCCCCTGTGGCGGACATTTGGAGGTGATAGGGAGGTCTGGGCGACCTCCCTGCGATATCACAGTAAACCTCTCAAGATATTCCCCAGGGTGAGCAGTTTGAGAACTTCCCCATGCGATATCTCTGAGATGTTACTGGGCTCATCCCCTGTGGCGGGCATTTGGAGGTGATAGGGAGCTCTTGGCGACCTCCCAGCGATATCGCAATAGGCATCACAATGTCCCGGCAAGAGCTCGCCGAGACATCTCTGGGAGGTCCCTGTGTTACCTGGGTGAGCTCCAAGCACTCATCGTTCCATTCAAATTGGTCAACGCGAACTAGCGCGCCAAAGAACACTGACTTCTCGTCAGTGTATTCTTCAATCGCGAATGTAATTTAATATAGATCTTCCCAATAATAGTTATTTATAAATTCGTTCCAAAAAAATTGGTTCAAGCACTGATGTGAAGTCAGGAACTTTTGCGCGTATGTTCTATTGTCCATTTTCTCCTGTATTGGACACTCTTAACCGAATTCACCATGGTGAATTCTATTGTCCATTCTCCTGTATTGGACACTCTTAGTCGAATTTACCATGGTGAATTCTCGATGAAATATTGATAGCTTCCTAACGGGAATTATATTCTCCTTTATATTGTTCTTGAAATTGTTATTCTAAATAATACATATATTTTCCTTTCAGGGAACTCAAATACACTCCTGATTTGAGTCATCACAACTTAATTTTCAGATAACCATGACTGACATATTTCTTGAATTTTGATATTCTTTTTGGGAATTTCACCCATATTCCGATGCACACTCCAGTATGTGATTAATAAACCTTCTCCAATTTATATACAAATCTACCATAAACCTGTCACGTGTCACGTGATCTTCACAAAACTTTGCAAAAGTGTTTGCTTTAGTCTTTTGCATCTAACTACTGAGTCTCAATTTAATCAGATCAGTATTTTTCGAGTGATCGTGAAAACAAAATTTTAATTTTTTTTTTGCCAATTTAGGGCCGTCCGGTCAGTACAAAACTTCGCAGTCCTTATAAAGGTCATGATTCTACAATTTGATGCCAAATTTCAGACAGATCGAGTGATCGGTTCCGGAAATATTCATAAAAAACGTTTATACTAAAAACGGCCTTAGCTCCGAAACCGCTTGGTGGATTTCGCCCACTAACGAACTCGTCCGAGATATTTACGCACCAAACCCACCTTGCAAGTTTCAATCCTCTAACTCCTTTCGATTGAGATTTATCGTGCCTACGGCCGGACAGAATCGATTTCGACCTAGGATTCTTGATCAGTGAGTCGAACCAAATCGTTTGAGACCATTTTCAGCCAAATATTCGAAAATTACAGACATTTGGGCAAATTGATAAGCACTCTGTTCCGAGGAACTAGAGCGCCAAAAAAAGCTAAAAAAGCACTGACGAACTTGTCCGAGATATTTACGCTACAAATCTACCCTGCAAATTTCAACGCTCTAAGTCGTTCCGTTCGAGAGTTATCGTGCTAACGGCCGGCCGTACAGAATTGAATTTGACCTTGAATTCTTCATCAAGGAGTCTAACCCAATCGTATGAGACCATTTTCGAAAAAAAATTCGCAAAATAGACATTGTGACGAAATGATAGCACGCTGTTCCTTGCGGAAACACGCGCGCAAAAATGAAAAATCAGATTAAGGATTTTCCGCAACAATTTCTATTGTATCTATTCTCAGTAGTAAGTTCATCAATAATAAAACTAAGAAATAATAAAATTAGAGGCTTTTATTTCAAATTCAAATCACAACAAAATTCTTAGAGTACTTCATTTCACTCATTCTTTTAAAAGAGATATAATCTGATAATTCGAAATGGCAACAATAGATTTTCCAGAAACACATTTATGTACATACACACCAATTATAAGGAATAAAACTGTAAAATACATACATTATTTGGTTTATCACTGACTTCTCCCAAATACATATGTATTAATATCAACTTTCGCAACATGGTATCAAATATCACAGTTCATTGCTTAAACTAAATTATGATTGAGCCAAGGTACACTTTTATTCAATATCTTCTCCTACTCTGACTTGCAGAATAAACATCAAAGATGATTCTGAGTTAGAGGTTCTTCATCTTCTGTAGCTTTCCATCCCTGCCTTACAGTGATGAATGAACCAATGACTAAAAGAAGTCCACCTAAACCTATAAATCCGTAGGCTGTATAACTTAAAATATTCGGTAAAATTATCAGTGTCTTTGCAAGATCAGCTAAATTTTCTGTTATAGCTGCATGCTGGCGGAACCACAATACAGGCATCATTGTTGTTTTAACATTATCAAAAATACTGCAAAATAAAATAAAGTAGCATATCGAAAAATATTCAATCTAATCGAAATATCTCACCTTATATCTTTTATTCGTTCCAAATATAAACTAACTTGTAAACTTGCGTGCACCTTGAGAGGTAAGCCAGTGTTTGGTTCTAAGGCTAAATAAAAGTTGTGTTTACTAGGATCTGGAACCATACCTTCCACTGCTTCGGAGTAGGAAGGATCAGCCATATAAAAGTGAGGCATCGACATGAATGCAGGCGCTCCAAACCTGAAATTAACAAAAAAATTAAAAAACTTGGATATACTGATTTGTGCCACTAGCTGAGATCTGAAGATCCTTTATCAATTTTTGAATTTACGAAATGAAATTCTTAAAAATCTCTGACGTGAAGTAGGGAGTTTTTGCGCGCATGTTCCATTGTCTATTGACGCTTCATACAAAGTCGATTGAGCTGGAATCCAGTACTCGATTGTGAAATGACGGAATTTCAGCTAATTCTGACTTATAGTTTCTCAAATATAAAATTTTTGATAAAAAAAAAATTTTCTGGTGAAACGATATTCACGAAATTTCACAAAAATTATCGCGTAGACATTCTACATATAATTTCTGTGTTTCAATTGGATTGGATTTGTATATTTTGAGTTAAACAGGAAATGAAACCGTTTGGCCAATTACTCCCATTAACGAACTTAACTGTCCCATTCTGATGCGCAACCTAACCTGAAAATTGCAAGTCGCTATCTCTTTCCTATAGAAAGATATCGTGGCAACGGTCACTCATCCAGCTATTGAACCCACCCAAGGCTGCTCGGTTGAATAGCTACATACCACGGTTTCATCCTTATTTGAAATCATCAGTGAAGCATAATTAAATGCCGATGAGAAAATACTTCGAATGAACCGGTTTATCAAAATCCAGCAATCACCTCTGAGTACAAAGTAGACAGAAGTGGCTTGGTGATTGAACGCCAGGTGTCACTTCTGTCTACTTTGTACCTACTCAGAAGTGATTGCTGGATTTTGATAAACCGGTTCATTCGAAGTGTTTTCTCATCAGCGTTGAATTATGCTTCACTGATGATTCCAAATAAGGTTGAAACCGCGGCATGTAGCTATTCAACCTCGATGAAATCACACTCTGTGGATTGCTCTGAACTATGATCTCTGCTAGTCCCTTTCTGTAGCCAAGGTTCCTTCATTTACAGCAATCAATGTCTTCAAATGAAAGTCACTCCTAGTTCCTCAAATCTAATCCTGTACCTGGGCAACCAACCCTAACTTACTTAGATGTTTTCTGAGGCCTCAGTGTCCCGTATATGCAGCTGTTAAAACTCTTAGGTCTGAACTCTAGAGTTTGGGCCATTCTCTGGCTCGTTCAGCTGAGGGACCAATAATTGTTGAACAAGAACTTTTAAGGCCAGATATGCTGCTCTAGAGTTCTTGGACCTGATGGCGCAACCATCTGTTGTTCTCCCACCTTGCTGCCTTGAGACAGATGCCAATGGCCAGTTCAGGTCCAATGAGTCTGCCACTTCATTGCCTACTATGCCGCAGTGGCCTGGAACCCAGATAAGCTGCAACTTGCAGCGTTCTCC
Organism: Halyzia sedecimguttata; assembly: GCA_937662695.2. Classification (NCBI taxonomy): domain Eukaryota; kingdom Metazoa; phylum Arthropoda; class Insecta; order Coleoptera; family Coccinellidae; genus Halyzia; species Halyzia sedecimguttata. Next base: position 36,495,546 of record OW569415.2, on the reverse strand, counting down.
CAGTTGAGCAAGTGAAGTCTGGCAGTCCTGCACGTGTGCAGTTGTAGAAAGTCTAGGCCTTGGCTATCCGAAAGAATCTTAAACGATTTGAAAACCCATCTACTCTCAAGTATGAGCTTCGCGCAGTGGTCAATGGCGGAAATTTTTATTTGCAAGACAATCGCAAATCCACCCAGGCTGATGGGATCAGTGAAATAGAAGAAAAATCCAAGGTGTTCACGAGAAGCCACACCTAATATCCTTGCATTTTTTCAAATGGTGACAACAAGTCACTATCTAGATCGCTTGTATTTGTGAAGCTATACATTTTTATTGTGAACTTATGGTAAATTTAATACTTACTTGCATTGTGAAACGTTTCTCACGCCACTGGGTAAACGTACCCCAGGACTGAAGCACTCCATTTCGGGATATTTAGTGCCATTATCAAACAACTGCGCAGTTTGGGCATATACATTTCCTTCTACACCAAATGCAGAATAACTACTATTCCTTTTAAGTGTTAAGGTACTGAAAATGGTAAGTTGGGTTAGAAAGTTGCGGATATTAAATACATTGAAATATTCAGAATGATTGTAATCGATGTGAGAGAGCTTTGAAGATTTTTACCTGCAGGTATCTGCTGTGAATATAGAAATATTTTCTGATTCTTTCAATGGATACCACAATTCCCCTGATGTTCCGTTGACCATACCACAATAGCTAGGATATTCAGGTGCATTTGGACTTTGATTCCACCTAGTGATTATTCCTAATTTCTGGATATCATCTGCTCCAGTATTCATTGTATAGTTGCCATCATAAGTACTTGAACCATTTCTCTGCAATTGTTAATGGAGTAATAAGTGGAAAAAATCTCAACATTTATTTTTTTTTTCAATATATCTGTTAACTCTTTACGTACATTATAAAACCATCCAAATTTATCGAAGGGGATGTCAATGCCCTTCAAATGTATCTTTTTCAGGAGGGATAATAAAGTATCATTATATCCCTCAAAGAGAAATTCTCTGACAGGTTTGGTCACGGTTAATTTCACCCGTTTTTCCTCCAATAAAAAGTTCACCCCTTTCCTGATGATCGGAAGTTTATGCTTAACTATATTTCCAACCGTCTGCAACAAAAAACACATTCATATAATATACATATGATTGACAACTGGTTTCTTCTTTTCAAACTCCTGCTCGAAATATAATGTTTGTAATTTGAATGAATGCCTTGAATTGAAAAATATCATATACTTTTCTGTTAATTTTATGGGAAAACCGATAATTAAATATCAAAACATTTCAATCTATTTGTAACGTTAAATGACTCAACTCAAACCACAAGTCCAATATCTGATTGACCTTTAACCTTGTGGAAAAGAACTCAATAAACAATGTCAAATTAAAATTACTCATTACTCTTACTAATCATTTAGCGATTCATCCAAATGAATCATTAGTCTTCAAACTACCCAAAGATATTATTTCTTCTTTAAAATTGCAATCATGTGTAGATATTATACCATTTGACGATACATACGATGTTGCATTTTTGCGCGCGTGTTCCGCAAGGAACAGCGTGCTATCATTTCGTCACAATGTCTGTATTTTTCGATTTTTTTTTCGAAAATGGTCTCAAACGATTGGGTTCGACTCCCTGATGAAGAATTCGAGGTCAAATTCAATTCTGTCCGTCCGGTCCGGCCGGCCGTTAGCACGATAACTCTCGAACGGAACGACTTAGAGCGTTGAAATTTGCAGGGTAGTTTTGTAGCGTAAATATCTCGGACAAGTTCGTTAACGGGCGAAATCCACCGAGCGGTTTCGGAGTTAAGGCCGTTTTTAGTCAAAACGTTTTTTATGAATATTTCCGGAACCGATCACTCGATCTTTCTGAAATTTGGCATCAAATTGTAGAATCATGACCTTTATATGCCTGCGAAGTTTTGTTATGACCGGACGGCCCTAAAGTGGCAAAAAAAAATTTTAAAAATTTAAAAATTTTGTTTTCACGATAACTCCTAAATTACTGATCTGATTAAATTGAAACTCAGTAGTTAGATGCAAAAGACCAATGCAAACACTTTAGCAAAATTTCGTGAAGATCACGTGACATGAAAAAAATAAAAAAATTACTACTATTTTGCGGAATACTTTGCTTAAAATGCCGAAACCTATTTTTTTGAGATTCATGCTGCCTTTTCCGGGCATTTTTCGTTGTGCGCATGCGCAGATGAGAAGTCATTTAACTGCTGTAGTTTCGTCAGAGAGGATTGGGGTTTTGGGGTGGCGAATGCTATTCCTCCATAGAATCCCCTGTTGAAGATCTGAGCATGCGTGGATTAAAGATGTGATATCTCCTGAACCACTAGTGTTGGAGAATCGCAGTTTTTTGTAAGGTGTGTGATTTTGAGAGGACTTTTAGCCGCAAGCAGATTGCGCATGCGCAGAAGAGAAGTGACTGTTTTTGGGTTGTATGTGTTATGTTGGGAGTGCAGAGCCGATATTGTGAGGTTTCAAAAGAATATTCATGGCAATTCAGTGCAAGGAGAAGTCAGTTTGGGGGATGTAGCGTTGTTTCCGAGTAAAAGTGTCCGTACCGTGGCCCTGGGGCTAATTTCGAAATTGATGTTACCCCTTACGGGCATTTTTCGTTATGCGCACGAGCAGACCATCAGTGATTTAACTGCTGGTGCTTTCGTCAGAGAGGATTGGGATTTTGGGGTGGCGGATGCTATTCCTCTATAGAATCCCCTGGTGAGGGTCTGCGCATGCGTGGATTCAAGAAGCGATATCTCCTGAATCACTAGTGTTGGAGAATTGGAGTTTTTTATGAGGTGTGTAATTTTGGGAGGACTTGCAGCCACGAGTATATTGCGCATGCGCAGACGAGAAGTGAATGGTTTTGGGTTGTTTGGGTTATGTTGGGAGTAATGAGCCGATATTGTGGGGTTCTAAAAGAATATTCATGTCAATTCAGTGCACGGACACAAGTCAGTTTGGGAGAAATAGCGTTGTTTCCGAGTTGAAATTTCTGTATGGCAGCCCTGAGGCGAATTTATAAAAAACTATATTCGGTAAATCTATATTAAAATACGTTCGGATTTGGAGAAGAGGCAATTGCTTTCCTAACGGAGGTCCCACAACCGCAATTTTTTTTGATCAAAGGTAAAGCTAACAGCCAAACTGTATTGATAGCTATATTTGTTAAAGGAACTTGAAAAAAAAAAATCACTGACGTGAAGTCAGTACTCTTTGGCTAGCGTGTTCACGGTGGCTAATTTGAATTGAATGATGAGTACTTCAAGCTCAGTGGATAGAGCGAGCCGAAGATCTACCCAAAGGATAGTGGACACCATTCACTGTCGGTTCAAAAATTAACAGTGCTGTATCTAAGCTGCCATCAGGATAGAGTAACAAAGTTGGAAAAGCACACAACTGACTCTCCTTAGTCGCACAATCTCCTAGAAGATTTGGGAGGGTCAGTATAATCCTAATCATGTTTATAGCACGCGCGCAAAAGCATAGTGACTAAACAATGAAAGAAAAAGTGTAAAAAGTCAATCTGCTTTGGCGCGCGTGCTATAAACATGATTAGGATTATACTGACCCTCCCAAATCTTCTAGGAGCTTGTGCGACTAAGGAGAGTCAGTTGTGTTCTTTTCCAACTTTGTTACTCTATCCTGTTGGCAGCTTAGATACAGCACTGTTAATTTTTGAACCGACAGTGAATGGTGTCCACTATCCTTTGGGTAGATCTTCGGCTCGCTCTATCCACTGAGCTTGAAGTACTCATCATTCAATTCAAATTAGCCACCGTGAACACGCGCGCCAAAGAGTACTGACTCCACGTCAGTGCTTTTTTTTTTCATCGTCATCTCGTGCACGTAGTGATTGCTCATATTCAAGCCTAGAGGTGTATTATCAGATAAAAATTTTACGCGAAATATAATGTGAAATTATTATCACTTAAAAATTGAATGCTTATGGCTTTTACTTGATGCAAATCCATATTAACTGAAAAACTATACAGGGTGTCCCATGAATACCTGTACATAGATAGATGGTGAATGGATTGTACCTAGGGGAGCCACAAAACAACAATTGAATATAGGCTAAGGCTCTTCGTTCTGGAGATACACCTTTTTGGCACTCTAGTTCCTCGGAACTGAGTGCTTATCAATTTGCCCAAATGTCTGTAATTTTCGAATTTTTCGATGAAAATGTCTTAAACGATTTGGTTCGACTCACTGATCAAGAATCTGTGGTCGAAATTCATTCTGTCCGGCCGTAGGCACGATAACTCTCGAACGGAATGAACTAGACAGTTGAAATTTTCAGAGTAGGTTTGGGAGATAAATATCTCGGCTAAGTTCGTTAATTGGGCAAAATCGGACAGATGGTTTCGGAGTAACAAAAAAAAAATTTTTTTTTTACAAAACAAATTCCAAATTAAATTTTTTTCAATAAGCAGTTTTACCATAAGAATCCAATGATATCATTTATACTCTAACAAGCTAATACTTCTACGTTGTCACAGAATTATATGATTATTCTATGTATGAATTGTCATAATGTCAACTTATTTTCCTGAGACATGACATCATCTAATCAATCGAAGAATTGTGAGCGAAGTGAGAAAAATCTCAGTTGTTTGCTCCGAAATTAGTTTTTCTCAGAAAAGTCTTACATTTCGGAACGGAATATGAAGTAAGAGATCTGAGAGTAGTGAGACTGCTTTTCATCCATAGACATAGAATGCTCAGTTCTCTCAATTTATGACGGGACTGACGGAAGGGAATATTATAACTTCAAAAATATTGGGGTTGAAATACTCGTATTTTAGCGATGCAACGGGGACCTCACCCAAAAATGTTTGAAAATATTACGTAAATATTGAAAGCATAATTCTGTAGTTCGAGAGAGGAGAAAATTTTGTGAACGTAGATCAGGAAATTTTTGATCGATTACAAGGTAATTTTTAATTATTACTTCTCTTCTTTCATACATGTTTTATGGAATATCTACTATTTGTAGGTACTTTAAACCCGTTTTGGGCAATTGTCATACGAAACTTGTTTTTTTGGCGCTCTAGTTCCTCGGAACAGAGTGCTTATCAATTTGCCCAAGTGTCTGTAATTTTGGAATTTTTGGCTCAAAATGGTCTCAAACGATTTGGTTCGACTCACTGATCAAGAATCCGAGGTCGAAATCGATTCTGTCCGGCCGGCCGGACGGCCGTAGGCACGATAACTCTCGAACGAAAGGAGTTAGCGGATGGAAATTTGCAAGGTGGGTTTGGCGCGTAAATATCTCGGACGAGCTCGTTAATAGGCGAAATTCATCAAGCGGTTTCGGAGTTATGGCCGATTTTAGTAAAAAAATTTTTTATGAATATTTCCGAAACCGATCACTCGATCTATCTGAAATTTAGCATCAAATTGTAGAATCATGACCTTTATACGCATGTGAAGTTCTGTATTGACCAGATTACCGCAAAGTGTAAAAAAAAATTTGAAAATTTAAAAAAAGTTTTTCTACAATAACTCTCGAACGGAATGAGCTAGGTAGTTGAAATTTTCAGAGTAGGATAGGGAGATGAATATCTCGGTTGAGTTCGTTATTGGGCAAAATTGGCCAGATTTAATTTGATTTCTTCCATGGTGCAGTTCTCATTCTCATGATTGCTCATTTAATCTTGATAAATAAACTATTATTTGAATTGAATTTCCTTTATGATGCAGTTCTATCATATGAATACATTGATATAATTCCCAACTCTGAGAAACCAATACTTTCGGAGATATTATTTGTCTGTTTGAACTAGAGCGCCAGAAAGCTCCTGTCCACAGGGCTTGAACCCATTTTTTTAGTCATAACTCCCCAACCATCGAACAAATTCATAGCGAATTTGACAGGTTTCAACAGCTCAGACCATCAAATTGTTCATATAATCCATACTGACAAAGTACAGACCTGGACTCAGAAATTTTGATCGAGAATTCCATATTAACTTGCTGATCGACATTTATATAAACTTGATTGTGGTAGTATTACTAAGCAACAAAATTCGAAAGCAAATCAAGATATTAACAGATTTGATACAGCCTTGCTAGTGAGGCTGTACCTACTGTAAGTGTCCATGTTCTATTACAACATTTGTGCTATGATTCTGAAGACACTTACCAATGCTATAGCATTCAACGTTGTTATATTGTCATCCAAGGAACCTCTAGTTTTTTCGGGTACAAAGTGCCATGTTCGTATAGTATTGAAATTAACAGTGTTATTATCGTTATATTTAATGTTGACTCTGGAATGATGCTCCTGGAATATATAAGGCCCCAATTCTTGAAATTTCGGTTTCTTGGTCCACGATTCCCCATCCTTGAAATCTGCTGCATTCGTCCAGTTGAATAGATATATTTCTAGAAACATCGGGATTGGTGTCTCTTTCCAAAATTTGAATTGTTTCGTTTCTTCATTCTTCAGGGAAAGTTCCTGCAATAAAACATATTAGAAAATTGTCATCTCATTATTTATGGTGGCAGATTTACGGCAATCTATGCCATTGTGCCAAGTGAATGGATGCGCCTTTGTTTATATTTATAAGGGAGAAAGAAAGCAGAACTGTTTCGATGAAAAATGATGTTAGATAGCCATATCAATTTGGGTTTCAATGATAAGGTTTGTTTTCAATCTTAACCCAATTTTGACAACAAAAAACAAATAATAATACTGACTAAAATTAGGTAGTCAAAGTATCTTCAGATAATAGTGAACCTGAAGGAATGAGTAATTAGAGAGATTGAATCACGTATCCCACCGCCTCAAACAATGACAACAATGGTCAGAGACCTACGACTATTATACGCCGCAAAAAAAAATAGAAAAAAAAAAGAGAACAATACTAATTTAAAGAATTTTCGCCAGGTTTTCAGTAATCAGTTCTTGAGAGATATTTATTGATTAAGTGCAAATTCGGTGAAGTATGTCTAGCAGATATCAATCACAATTCCTCGTCGATGTTGCGTGACAGGAGTTGAGTTATGTCTCACAAAAAGGGAATGAGTCAATTTTCAAATTACGAAAGGACTCCAATTTAAAAATGGAATAGGTCCTTGAAATCATCAGATACGTTGCATTTACACTGATAATTGCAAAGAACCTTATGAGCTTTTTAAATTTAAATAAAAATGCACTTCCATAAAAATTTTTCAAATTTGCCAAGATATCCTTCCAAACCTTCAATTGATTTGGAAAACAATATCATATTGCCGTCTTTCATCGCGAGTATTTTTTGAAGGCACTGAAGATTTGGAAAAATTCGATGGAACTGATTACTAAAACCCTGGCGAAAAATCATCACTTGAAACTTGACATAACATTATATCTTCAAAATTTAATTACAGTGGAACCTCTACTAACGGACACATCCGTTAAGCGGACACCTCTATTGAACGGACACATTTTCATAGTCCTGATTTAAGTCAATGCAAAACCTTCAGACAGTACCCTCCCTTGAGCGGACAATCACTTGGGCGGACGCGGACACGTATTTTTCGTATAATCCATTTTGAAATTCTCCCTTGAGCGGACAGCCGAAACGTATGCATCGACGACAGAGCTATTTTTCCGCGTCTTAGCAAATAGTAAACTGCGTAAATTTGACTGAAAACTAGAAAAACAAGAGCTTTCAAGAACATTAATGTGAATGATTTACAGGTTTTTTGGAGGAGTAACAGAAAGGCTTGGATGATATATGCAATAATGGAGGAGTGGTTAAAAAATTTTATAGAAAAAAATTGGTTCAAGCACTGACGTAAAGTCAGGAGCTTTTACGCGTATGTTCTATTGTCCATTCACCTTAAGATTAATTCGATTAAGAGTGTCCAATACAAGAGAATGGGCAATATAATATACGCGCAAATGCTCCTGACTTCACGTCAGTGTTTGAACCATTTTTTTTTTCGTAATTTTTTTAAAATTTTCTAGGGTAAGGTACGGTTCTCACATATTTTACACACATCTTTATGTCGATATTCTACAACTAGTTTGCAAGCTTCAATTCGATCGAGTCTATATTTTTTGAGTTATCGAGGAAATAATAATCCAGGTGGGTCTAACTCCGAAACTGTTAGACTCATTATGCTCAAAAACGAACTGAACCCTCCCATTCAGATACGAAACCTACCCTGAAAATTGCAAGTCCCTATGTCCTTTCGTTCAAAATTTATCGAGGAAGCGGTCACCCATCCAGGTACTGAACTCACACAAGATTGGTCAGACATCCAACAATATAGATCCGATCGTGTTCAAACTTGGAACTTGACAGTAGAGTTAGGTTCATTTCAGCGATGTCGGACGAATAGTTTTTGATAAATGTATAGAATTTTTTTCAATTATTTTTTTTACATTTTCTATTGATACGATCCTCACAAAATTTTGTGTTGGTATTCTACAACTAAGCCAATAGTATTTTGAAGACGTTGAAAGGGTTCGCTTAGAATAAAGGAGACCCAGAGGCAGTAGAGCAGGGGTGGCCAACTTGATATGAGACCCAAGATCTACTATATATATATATATATATATATATATATATATATATATTTATCTAATAGACGTATCCAGTCCCGGTACACTCTGAAGGCTACCTGAGACCCATATGATCCAAAACGTTTGCAGGAGTATATAGACCAAAAATGGGTAGATTAAAAATATAACTCCTTAGGCATCGTGAGAGGGGAAGGAATTTTTTTCATTGAAAAAAGTTGTATATTCGTCAAACTTCTCGAATCCCGAATCATTCCGCAGACTTTCTGATCCCACATATACTCTGCAGGTATCTTCAGTCAACGTCTTCGAACCCAGCGCTGTTGCCAGCTCTTCGGGACTAATTGCGCCAATTTCGATATACGAAAGGGCGCGAAAACGAAGCTGGAATCGTTGACTTTGTTTCAGTTGTGTTATGAAGTGATTTTAATGTCTGCAAGTAGGAAGTTGATAATGAAAATTACAACAAGATCGTAAATAAGATCCATAAGGAGTTCTATAATTATAGTATTTCATTTTATGTAGAATTACAATATTTTTCAAATTAAATATCTTTGTCTTAAGTTTTACAATATAATACCGTATTGTTGACATAAGTATATGTTTCGGGTTTATCTCATGTGTAAGACTGAACAATGTCAAGAACATAGTATTATATTGTGGAACTTAAGCCAAGTCTTTTCTTTACCTTAATAACTTGTCAAAATGTTCCACCAATTGATTCGAGGATTCAAAATCTACAATAATTTTTACTTATACATATTTTTTTTCAGAATGTCAGAACATATACAGGGTCTTCCTTAAAGACATATTAATATTTAAGGAGGCGACTATTTAACTCATTTTGAACTTCCTATGTCCTAAAAGTCTTAACTTTTTTGATAAAGGTGATAAAATTTTGTGCTGCGATATGAAGCAAGTTTAATGTAATTATTATTATTATATTATTTTAATCATGAACAGAGCATCTGACAAGAAAACATATTTTTTGGATTCTCATTCATTTTGGAACAAATTTGGTCTCTCAATTTGCTTTCAGACGATGCATGATCCTAAAATAAAACGAGTCTTATTTTTTTTAGGCGGAAATCGGGCGTCAGACAAAGAAAATCCATGAGATCAAATTTGCTCAAAAATGAATGAGGATCTTAAAGTAATATTTATTTCAAAAGAAAGCAGTGGCATAGTATTTTTTTCTGCAAAAATATTCGATGCAAAACCCGTATGGACGCACTGGTACAGAAAATGAAAATTTTCATTCATCACAAAATGCACCTTGATGTATAGAATACATGTACCAAATTTTATGAAGATGTCTGCAATATTATCTCGATTATTATTAAAAAACTGATTTTTTTTCAATTTGTATCTCCCCGTATCTCATAAGTTGAGACTTTTAGGACATACGTTCATGGGAAGTTTTTCCCAAAATAGGCCAAAAAATCACCACCTTAATGTCTTTAAGGAACACCCTGTAACAGCGAAGTTACTATTGCTGCTTAATGAGGGGAAAGAGTCTTGCCGAGATCGAAGTTACGGAATATTAGTTAGAATTGGAACAAGTAGAATATGGCGAAAAGGAAAAGAGTAAATTTGAAGTAACGGAACCGAAGAATATAAGGGGCGATGAAAAACATGATATGTCTTCCACAGAAAGTCTATTATTCCAGATTAATTTCTTTTGTTGACATTCTAAAAGCCATATTCTTCATCCAAAAAACGGCGTATGTTGATTGATTCTTTCAATGCTGAAAAACATTTGCCTTTTATTCAGTCAACATTATCTACCTATACATTTCTTGCGTGAAATGGTTGAATATTTCCCCAAATTTAGAAGTAGACTAAATGGTTCTTTTCTGGATTCTGAAAAATATCGATAAAATAAAAAATGATATTTTTTTTTAATTTACTTCAGCGTTAGAAAGACTAGATTTTTGTCAGAAGCCACACAATTATATAGAACAATATTGCCTGATGAACAGAAGCACAACCAAAAACATATAAAACAACATAACATATAGAACAATATTGCCTAAAGAACAGTAGGATAACCAATAACATATAAAACAACTATTCTGCAATGCTTCGGAGACTTAAGCAGATTCCGTCATCGGACACCAAGCGAAAATCTTAAGAATAATTTTTTGTTGACACTAATACTGAAATTTGTCAAGCTGGCAGTCTTTGAAAAAATATTGTAACACAGTTCCACTTTAATATAACAATTTCTGAGTTCTAATTCTTTATTCAATGAATTCAACCAAATATGGTCTTCTCCTTTTGGGCAATTTACAAAATTGTTTTCTCTGTTCAGCAAAATAAAAACGTCTCCTTTAAGTTATCTTTTTATTTCATCTGACTCTGTAATTGCCACCGAATTACGAATATCAACATAGTGTTTCTAACGGAGAAGCAGTTTCAAAATAATGGAATTTCTTATTTCATAGATATTTTTCAGAGTTTGACAGAGAAATCCCAGAAAGGAACCATTCAGTGATGAATTCACTTCCCAAAGTATCCTTTAATGATTTCTTGAAATAAAGGTGTGTCCTTTTTGCAATCGTCTTTTTCTGAAATTACAGTCGCACTTACATGTGCAGATGCAGTGAAAATAGAATAATAATTACAAAATTCCTAAGAATTAGCCTTAAAAAAGAGATGCTTGCCAAAAAATTTAAAACAAATGTAGCCATACTTTAGTCAGAGAGTGAGTAAGTTTTCTTAGACAAAATAACATAAGACTATAGCGAGATATAATTAATAATATATAAATTTTGTCAGAAAATTATTCGGATGAAATCTTTTATTATATTGATATTTTACTATACATGTGGGAAAGCCCTGTAGATAGGGACTTTGGCGCTCTCGTTAAACTACTACTAGCGAGATATTATTCAAACTTTGACGAGTCATATCTCCAAATATTGGGTTTTCAGAGTTGGGAATGATATCAATGCATTCTTAAGATAGAACTGGATGATAAAAAAGTGGAAAAGCCCTGGGGACAGGAGCTTTTGCGCTCTTGTTCACTTTGACAAATCATATCTCCGAAAGTATAGGTTTCTTAGAGTTGGGAATTATTTAAATGGATTCTCATGCTGCATCATGAAAGAAATCAAATTCAAAAAAGTGTCATTCAAAAAAAAACAAGAGTGCTACAAATTATTTAACCAAAAACCACGAACTTATCCGAGATATTCATTCCTCAAATCCACTCTGAAAATGATATTATATCAATTGAAACCTAGCCAATAGTCCAGTTTCATTTTTAGTGGAGATATTCTGAACCCAATTCGATTAACTTACTAAAGTATATATATCCATCATCATATGGACAATCCACGGGCATTAAAATATCACCCAAAAAGAATTATATCATATTATAATCTAAAGAATTCTACGACAGAATAATTATAGCATTCTGTGAAAACATATAGAAGTAAGATTTATTATTGAAATTTTGAAAAATCATATCTCCAAAAGTAACTGCTTGTCAGAGTTTGAAATAGTATCAGTGGATTCTTATGGGGAAACTGCATAAGTATTAAAAAAATTAATTCGATTTTTGTGATATAAAATTTTTTTTAAATTTTTTTTGGTACTCCGAAACCATCATTTTGCCAAACAACAAACTTAACCGAGATATCTCCCAAATCTAATCTGAAATTTTCAACAGTCTAGCTCTATCCGTTTGCGTGTTATCGTGTCTACGGCCGGCCGGACAGAATCCATTTTGACCAAGGATGCTTGATCAGTTAGTCGAACCAAATCGTGTAAGACCATTTTCATCAAAAAATTCGAAAATTACAGACATTTGGCAAATTGATAAGCACTCTGTTTCGAGTAACAAGAGCGCCAAAAAACATTGTTCTATATGACTCACCTCATATGTTGGATTCACATACATCAGCAAATTATAATTAGAGCAATCTATGAAATCGTAAAATTATGATTAGTCATTGAAATTTTGAAAAATCGTATCTCAGAAAGTGTTATTGTTGTAGTTGAGAATAATCTCAATGGCGATATTTATCTCCCAAAGTTACTGTGAAGAACTGTCCTGATCATTCCATTCTAGAGTTATCGTGTTAACGGACCGCCGGTTGGCGATTTTGATCACGGATTCTTGATCAGTGAGTCGAACCAAAACGCTTGAGACCATTTTCAGCCAATGATTCTAAAATTATAGATATTTGGGGAAATTGATAAGCACTCTATTCCGAGGAACAAAAGCGCCAAAAACATAGTAACACAGTGTCACTTCAGATAGAAATTTCCCAGTTCTAACTATTTCTTCAACAAATTCAACCACCAAATATCGCCATTTCCAATTGAGCAATTTTGGGAAATTGTTTTGTCTGTTCAACAAAATACAAGTCGACTCCTAATGTTTCTTTTTTATGTGAGTAGTACTCCGTCAACAGAATCTTTGTTTTACTCCAATCCATTATGTCGACCTTCATAGATTTTACATACATATTCGGCTATTTGTGGAGCTTTTGTTCTTCGGAACAGAGTGCTTATCAATTGGCCCAAATGTCGGTAATTTTCGAATTTTTGGCAGAAAATGGTCTTATGATTTTAAAGAATGCTCTAGTTGTGAGATGCATCAAAAACATTCTGTATTTAATTTTTTTATGATGCAGTTTTATCACAAGAATCCATCGATAACATTCCCAACTCTTACGATGGGTTTCACAAAGGTTTGACAGCTCTAAATTGCCAAATTAGGAAGACAGCTTTGCAGTCCCTGACCCGCTGACGGCAACAGCATGAACGTCACTAAACATTGCTTAAGGTTTCCGCATCGCATAGGTTCGTAAGGATTTCCCTAGATGCAGCTGATGAGATTTTCTTCCTACCTGTTCGCAAAAGAGCAACTGGGATTAAGTTTCCTAGAACTCCTTCAGCTGTCATTCAGTGTGGCTCAGCTATGCTGACGATTGGTAAAAACTATGAAACCTGTTCTTATTTGCCCCTGAATGACGCTTTCCTTCTTAGGGGAACACTGAGCGATGAGGTGACCAGCCCGTCTCAGGGAATATTTGTTGATGGTTGAAATCAATGAATATTTGCCCGTGTGTCTTTCAGCTAATACTGTAATTTGCAGTGTAACAAATTTCTGAATAAGTGTCAACAAAAAATAATTTGAAAGTTTTCGCTTTGTGTCTGATGAAGGAGTCTGATTTAGTCTCCGAAATATTACAGAATAATTTTGTTACTGTTTATTATGTTCATTTTTTTCCAAAATGATCCATTAAGAAATGATATTTGTCCTCAACACTCCTTCAGAATTCGAAATAAACATCTCCCATAACCACGACTCCACATACCGGGCTTGTATAAGCCTTCATAAGTGTGGTTTTTAGGTTTGTATATCAAAAGGAAGAAGTATCTGATTTTGAAGTTTTATTTGAACAACCCACAATTAACTTTTCTCATGACGATGACTACCTATACCGGGCTCGTATAAGTTTTCGTATGTGTTGGTTTTGGGTTTGTATATCGAGAGGATGAAATATATTATTTTCAAACTGTCGCTCTACAGCGTTGCCGGATGTAAGGACTCAAGACGTTGATCAACTATACGAATTATATACACCGAGCTAATGTGAGCAGAAGCGCCCTCGCACTGGCCAAAGTCTGAAGCTTTTCTGTATATAATATGATGTATCACCGCTTTTTCAGACCCATCTGAAAATTTACCCCTGGCATCCCCTAACGTCCCTGAGTACGATTCTATAGGTAAACGTTACCAGACCCGGAGTCGGGTCTGAAAACGTCACTTTTGGACTGTATAGGCGGTAGAGTATGTCGATTTGGGTCTGTATGTGCGGTCGAACAAATCTATATATATATATATATATATATATATATATATATATATATATATATATATATATATATATATATATATATATATATATATATATATATATATATATAACTGAATCTTTCAAACCGGTTTATATACGTCAAATATTTACAGTAAAAACAGAGGAAAAATTTTCTTCTACAGTCGCCAAGACAGTGGAATTATTGAATTCACATAATATCTTCTCAAATTCATTATTTTTCCGAAATAAATTCACATTGTGAAAATAAGTAATGACTACGACTTCTATGTAGAGAGGACAACGTTGCGTAGTTATCTGACAGGAAAATGACTAACCTAACATTTTCAGTATACACGTTGAAATGTGTCAAATTTTCATGGCCAACCGGGAGACTTTATGAAAGTGAATGGAGTATATATGTTGGTATTTTTGTACAGTGTATATAACAATAATTATTATTACTCCATGGTTAGGTTAGGTTCGGGTAGGATGATTGTCGAATTTCGCTGTTCCAATTTTGGATGCAAATCTACGAGGTTCTACCATATATTCTTATAGCATGTAGTAATAATTTTGTAATTAAAGAGTTTGACCTAAATACTGCTTCAGTTGTAAAGTTATTGAACATGACAATAACCTGAGCAGATCATAATATGTGGAAATCCAAATGGAATACATTAACTATCTTGGTTACTGAGCACAGTTATGGAAAATCCCGAAACACGTCAAATTTAAATTTCAAATTGCCATTCTTCTTCGTAAAAATGCGAACCCTACTTTCGACCCCCTTCGAAAGACAGGTACAACCCCCAATTTTTCAAATAGGAAGTATGAGCTTGTGAGACATCGTTTGAATCATCTCGTGATTCTTCGTTCAGAAATGTTATCAATTTCAGGTTTGTGTAATGTAACAAAAAAATTATGAATGTTGATGAAGTAGATCTCCAAATTGTTCACCGCGAACACCTTGGCAACATCCTAACCACAAATAAAAATTCCTTCAAATATTATTCAATATTTCAGGAGTGATCGATCTAATCGCAAGCGTTATTCGATCTTTTAGGTCATTCAAATGGAGGGGTTTAGTTTTGTACACAATGCTCTTCACACATCCCCATAAAAAGAAAACTAATATGTTAAGATCAGGGGATCACGCCGGTCATTCCATAGTTCCTCGCCCTCCTATCCATCGATTTGGAAATATTTTGCGTCGAGGTACTGCCGGACATTGCGTTGGTAATGTGGTGGTGCTACATCCTGTTCCAACCATATCGTATTCCGTGGATCTTGAGGGATTTCCTTGATCAGGGATATTAATTAGCCAAAGTTGGAACGACATCATTTCGAAGTAGTGCTAAAGAATTATCGCCCTTCAAATTGCCCTGAATGAAAAAGGAACTTATGTTATGGTTTCGAACATTTCCTGTCCAAACATTAACCTTTTGAGCAAATTGCGTGTGTTCCTCTCTTATCTGGTAAGGATTTTCGGTAGACCAGTAGCAGCAATTTTGACGATTAGCAGGGCCATTGAGAGAAAAAGTGTACTCATCAGAAAACAAAACGTCTACTAATTAGATAATATTGTTATCTAACATGTCCATCATTTGCTCACAAGAAATAAGTTCTCCTATCAAAATCGTCTTCCAATAGCTCCTGGGTAGGTAGGTACCATTTTACAGGGATGCATTTTATTTTGTTTTAATATATTTAGAATCGACGTATGGCTGACATTGAATGTTGTGGAGGCATATCTTCTCAATTTATGTGGATTTTCTT
This sequence comes from Halyzia sedecimguttata, assembly GCA_937662695.2. NCBI lineage: Eukaryota > Metazoa > Arthropoda > Insecta > Coleoptera > Coccinellidae > Halyzia > Halyzia sedecimguttata. Next base: position 36,479,392 of record OW569415.2, on the reverse strand, counting down.
CAAAGTCGAGCATCACATCTAATTTCAGTAATTTCACATCCTCACACAGTGTATTAGCAGCTGCTGTTTTAATCTGCCAAACTCGCATAACTGCTTCTCTATTTTACTTATCGTCCCTTGGGTTATAGGCGGCAAATTCGTAAATTTCTCATGAAACAAGTGACTTACTTTTTTTTGTGTTCGGGTGTTATCTCCGTAACCAATAATTTGTAAAATTGATATTTTGTGCATTTCCGTTAATCTAACCATTATTCAAAATTGAAGTTAATGAAATTCAAACAGAAATTAGACAATTTATAAACTAAAACTTATCAGCCTAAATCAATTTGCGAAGGCGTTCTAAAGAAACCAACATTGTCACAGAAATTTTTGTAAGTAGTTTTTATGGTACCATCTGGAAAACCCAATATTATGTTTTTTTTCACTTTCTTTCTATCACATCTTGAAGGCAAATAAGTTTAGCATTATTTTAATAAGATTGGGGAATATTATAATGAATTTCGGTACTCACATCTTTTTTTTTTCTATTTTGAGTTTTGAAACAAACCTGAAATTGATAACATTTCTGAATAGCGAATGACGTGACCTTTCAAACGATGTATCACAAGCCCATACTTCCTATTTGAAAAATTGGGGGTTGTACCTGTCTTTCGAAGGGGTTTGAAGGTAGGGTTCGCATTTTTACGAAGAAGAATGAAAATATAAAATTTGAATTAGACGTGTTTAGAGATTTTCCATAAATATGTATAGTAACCAAGATAATTAATTTATTCCATTTGGGTTTTCCACACTCCACCTCTATTTTCCTAGCTTTATATGAACTGTTGGAAAATATACCCATTAATTATTATTTGGGGTGGAATGTTGAGAAAGTTCCAACAATTCACCACATCATCTCATGTGTTTGATGAATCTACGTCAAAATTATCCACATAGTGTAACACAAAGGTTTGGGGTATCGCAAATTTCTTCATGAAGTAACTTCATGAAGAACTTCGCGAAGAAATTCATGAATTTCTTCGCCGTGTAAAACTAACTTAAACTCGGTCGGATGTATATGCTAGGAAATATTGGGAAATATTAGTTTTTCTAGAGCTCCCGATCATCGCAGTGCTTTCAAACTAGTGGTTCTATTTATTTGTAACATATCAATTCAATAAACAGGATGAATTTTTAGTTATTTCGCTTTACATACATAGGTACTGAATAAGCAAATAAATATTCAATAAGGTGAACTCACCGATACAACGATACTGTTGTAGATGATCTGCCATGTGAATACCAATCCAATCCCAAGAACTATTAGAATTGATGAAAGCAAGAAGAGGGTCCCTTTCTGGCATGATTTCGAACAAGTCATATTATTCTGGAAAAAAAATCACTTTACTCAACAGCTAACACCAAACAAGACTAATGGTAACAATAGTAGCAATCGGAACAATAAGTGGTCATTAAAACAGGCCTATGAAATTGTATCTCCATCGGAATTGTGGTGATTCATTTGGGAGATCAATAATAACAGAATGCAGGGCCTTATCTAATGCGATATGGTGTAAAAATTTCAATGAACAAGCGAGTGTGAAATATTACATGTTCTCTGTGCAGGATAGAAGGCCTTTATCAGCACGTATAGAATTAATATTATAATATTATTGAATGAACGCATCAATGTCATCTAAATTAGAAGTCCAGTTTAGAGTGTAATATTGCACTTATGACCTAGATTCGTTTGAAAAATATATGCTGATAGCTTATAGAGTACAGTTGATATAAATTCTTAAAAATAATCAAAAAAGCACTGATATGAGGTCAGTATGCTTTGGGCACGCTTATTCGTGCTGACCAATCTGAATTGAATGATATAGTCATAAAGCACAAATGTAGACTGACCTCACGTCAAGGCTTTTCAATTTTTTGACAATGCTGTCGACATACAAAAACTGAAAAAGTGCACTTTCACTGCTGGAATCGAACCCGTTAAAGTCTCAGCGTGAGGCAGTATCTAGGTATAACATATAACCTCGACGCCAAGGATTTCATGTAAGGATGTTGGGATCAGAAGTTTAAATCTGAAACTTTGATGTGAAATAAGGTTTTGAAGAAACTCTCAAAATTTTATCGTTATCTGACGGGTAGTTTCTCAGATTTTTTTTTTAGTTTCTAGTAATTCAATCCTCACGTAACTTCGTTTCCGCATTTTTCAACTAACTACCGATTTTCAATACGAACAGATCAGTATTTTGCGAGTAATTGGGAAAAAAAAATTCAGATGACTATAATTCCGTAATCTCTAGGCGGATTTTGACCATGAACGAACTTAACCCAGACATGTATTCCCCAAACCTACCCTGCCAAAAATTCCAAAAAATTGTTGAGCCAAACGATAGGCGTTCCGGGGAGCAAGCGCGCCAAAAATACAGATATACACAGAACACAACTGGTTCTCCTCACTCGCTCAAGCTCTTCGAGAGCTTATGAGGGATCTCTTTGGGGAAGACCTAGGAGGATCTGTATAATAATATACAAAACAATATACATAACTCAAAAAAGCTCTCAACTTCCATCAAGCAATTGGTGAAAATAAATGTAACCCATTGAACATTCCTAACAAAACTCAACATTCTACTACAATACTAAAAATGACGGAAAGCCCTGTGGACAGGACACGAGTGCTCTTGTTCAAACTTCGACAAATCATATCTCAAAAAGTATTGATTTCTCAGAGGGAATAATATCAATGGATTCTCATGATAGAACTGCATCATAAAAGAAAAAAAATTAAACTCAATAAGAATTCATAGATATCATTCCCAACTCTGAGAAACCAATACTTTCGGAGATATGATTTGTCAAAGTTTGAGCAAGAGCGCCAAAGCCTCTGTCCACAGTGCTTTCCCACTTTTTCAATTTTGATTCATTGCGTCAATTCTCAAGAATTTTCGTAATTAAATTCAAAACGTAGGTCACCTCATGTTGGATTTACATACATCAGCAAATTATAATTAATGTATTCTATGAAATCATATATAGAATTGAGAATAATTATTAAAATTTTGAAAAATCATGTCCCCGAAAATATTAGTTTGTTATAGTTGAGAATGATATCAATGGATTCTTATGATGAAACTCCATCTTGAAAAAAATCAATTTAAAATTTGTAATGAAAATAAATTTTTTTTTGTTGCTCCGAAACCATCTGGCTGATTTTGCCCAATTACGAACTTAACAGAGATATTTATCTCCCAAACCTACTCTGAAATTTTCAACTGTCTAGATCATTCCGTTCGAGAGGTATCGTGTTAACGGACGGCCGGAATCGATTTTGACCACGGATGCTTGATCAGTAAGTCGAACCAAATCGTTTAAGACCATTTTCAGCCAACGATTCGAAAATTACAGACATTTGGGCAAATTGATAAGCGCTCTGTTCCAAGGAACAAGAGCGCCAAAAATAGGTACAATATATACTTACATTAGAAAAATTCAAAATCTCTAAAAAAAAGCTAAATTGATTTACAAAATTAACATCTGATATTCTGAGATATCCACCATGTTTATGTTTATATACATGCTCCGTGTCTTCAGAAGTGCCCCCCCAGAGGAAATCATTTCTCCAACTTGATATTTTGCCAACAGACTATATTTAAAGAATGCTATGGATAATCGTTGTCAAGTTTTCATCATTTTCTTCTTCTAACTAGGGCTCGAAATAATATTCAAATAATTAGAATAATCGAATATTTCACTACTCTAAATCCGAATTTTGCGTTAGGCAAAACAAATTCGACTCTTCAAATATTGGACTATTCGAATAGTCCAATATTCGAATATTTGAGTATTCGAATAGTCGAATATAATTACGAACGACTATTCGAATATTTATAATTTGAAAATACCCAGTCCAACTTCTAACACTATTCACCCACCAAACTGCTGGATATTTTTCTGTATTCAATAAATTACTATGAGAAATATATAATTTCATGTCGTGATGTTCTTGTTATATTTTCCATGTACGACTCAGAGTAATGATAATCTTCAAACCATCAATCATTCGTTTGTCATATTATTATTATCTCATAAGCTGGCCAACAATCGAACTAAACAGTTTGGAGTTTGCACATGAAAATATTGTTGAAAAGTTGGTTTATCGTACAGCAATGAACACTGTTGTAGTGAATATGTTTTTATTTTGTTCTATGATTATCAAATCAACTGTATGAAAGATAAGAATTATTGTTTTCCATACCCGAGCGGAAGTTCTCTTTGTTATTTATATTGAGTTTTTAGTGCATATTACAATATGCGAATAACATAAAAGTAGAAATATCAGTTTAGAAAGTTTACCTTGATTTCCATAAAAAAATTATTGAATTGAAAAATCCAATTCATACTTTGTACTGTAATCTTCGAATCACTATACATATAAATAATATTTTCAACGTTGAGTAATATTGGGAGATTACAAAACACTCAGAGATTAGATGAAACAATCATCTGTAAACACTACCTATATTGTCAGATTAAACACTCATAACAATACGATTATGGCTAAATGATTTTATGTAGAAATATAGCGAACTGTAACGATTAAGTTGAAGGAGCCAATACCGGGGATAAAGGACTTATCATGGGAAATCCGCTTATAGTCTAGTCAAACAAAGTCAAAACTTTATAGAGTTCTAGGAAATTATATCTAAAGTTTCATTCGATTGGGAATGGCAGGTAGATATTTTTTGAGAAAATTGGGTCGCTTGCAAAAATTGCAAAAGTAATAAACAATAAAGTGAAAAAAAGGGGATTTGTTTTTTTGCATATATCTCAAAAACTATTTGAGATTATTCGAATTTGAAAAAAGTGGAAGAAAGAGGAGGAAATTTCCCAAAGTCACAATTCCTGGAACCGTAGGACCAATATTAATAATTTTCCCAGAGGATTGAAAATACGCCCGAAAACGGGTACTCCGGTTCGCACAAGCCAAATAAATAAATATTATTTAAACTTGTTCAATATGAAAATTAAGACCTGAAAAAATTCAGGCGCTTACTGTACAGATCAATGATTTTTCAATTCGTTGTCCATTAGTTAATTAAGAATTTTTTGTAGCACGAACATTAACATTGCAAGTGAGATAATTGTTGAACTATTAATCAGAGAACTTTTTCCTTTCGGGGAGCTATTTTTAAAAGGCCTTAGTATAGATTCCCGTTGGACAAATTAAAAATTGTTAATTTTTGCTTTGTAATCAACAATTTACTCAGATTAAAAATTATAAAGCTTAATTAGAAAAAAAAATTTTTTATAATATTACTATTGATCCGTTTTCTCATGATCAGACGCTACTTTTCAGGATATGTGGCACGTCCAAATACGACGCACAAGTTCGTTAATGCGAGCATAATCGGTCCAACGGTTTCCGGATAATAATTTTGTCATCAGCCAATACAACCGCTCGATTTGAAACTTGGTAACTAGGTGTAGAATACGTTTGTGAACTTTTGTGAGAATCACTAGAAAATTTAAAAAATATTATTTCTCTCACGATAACGGAAAGAGATAGCGACTTGCAATTTTTAGGGTAGGATGCGCATTCGAATGCGACTTTTGAGTTTGTTAATAGGTATACTCGGCCAAACGATTCTGAAGTAATACCTATCTGAACTTTTGTTGTTATTTCCTCAATAGCTCGAAAAAAAAGCAAATTTGTGCGAAATCATACCACTAGAAATTATTTACAAAATCATTAAAAAAAATTCTATATATGAGAAACTATTCAACCGACATCGCTGAAAGTTTGCGAGAGCCTTCAAAACCTAACTCTACTGCCAAGTTCCAAAAGTTAGAACACTATCGGATCTATATTGTTGTAGATCCCAGCGCAGCCTTGGTTGATTTCAGTAGCTGGATGGGTGAGTGTTGGCTCGATAAGATAGGGACTGGCAATTTTCAGGGTAGGTTTCGCATTCGAATGGGTGAATTAAGTTCGTTCTTGGGCGTAATCGTCCCAACAGTTTCGGAGGTATCTGGAATATTATTTTCTCAATATTATTAACTCAAAAAATACAGATCCGATCGAATTGAAACTTGGTAACTATACTCCATTCACTTTTATAGAGTCTCCCGGTTGGCCATGATTTAGGTCTATAACGATTTTGTAACTAAAACATAGGTAGATTGGCACTGCTGAAATATCGTCAAGGTCAAAAAAATTCACCGAGAGTTGCCAATTTCTACTCTCAAAAGTCTCAAACTTAACATAATCATAACATTAAAATCAGCAATAGGAAAACTTCATTCTGACATGCTGAACTCTAGAATGGAATTCCTTAGTTTCCTATCATTATATTTTATTAAGGTATAAGAATGACTCGGGTTTCGTAGAACTACTACATTTTGAAACCTGTGTATTTCAAGTTGTGCAACAAGGTATTTAAATGTCTTCTTGAGAAAAGTGGGGATTTCCATAGGTACGTCTGTTCGTTTAGAAGTTTTCCTGCAGGGTTATTTAGGTATTTTTATTCTTTTCTCAAATGAACTATCACAAAGTAACGGACTACTTCATCTATCCATTATTTTTCAATAAAATTTCAACACTTGATTTCCATACAAGAAAATAGCATAATTGAATCTTCCAACCAGTTTGTATACGTGAAATTTTTCCAGTACAACAGAGCAAAAATTTTCTTCTATAATCGCCAGAACTGTGGAATTATTGAATTCACATAATATCTTCTCAAATTCATTATTTTTCCGAAGTAAATTCACATTGTGAAAATACGTAATTACTACGACTTCTATGTAGAGAAGACAACGTTGCGTAGTTATTTGATAGGAAAATAACTATAACCTAACATTTTCAAAATATACATGGTGAAATGTGTCAAATTTTCATGGCCAACCGGGAGACTTTATAAAAGTGAATGGAGTATAGTTGTAGAATATCGACATAAAGATGATGTATGTGAAATTTTGTGAGGACCGTACCAATAGAAAATTTAAAGAAATTGGTTCAAGCCCTGTGGACAGGAGCTTTGGCGCTCTTGTTCAAACTTTGACAAATCATATCTTCGAAAGTATGGGTAAGAGAATGGGAATTATATCAATGGATTCTTATGATAGAACTTCATAACAACATAAATTAAATTCAAACATCATAAAATAATTCAAACTCAACAAGAGTGCCAAAAATTATGAATCCAAAACCAAGAGACCAATTCCACCCAACAACGAACTCATCCGAGATATTCGTTCCTCAATTCTATGATGAAAGATATATTTTTTCCTCAAATCCACTCTGAAAATTATATTATATCAATTGAAACTTTAGCCAATATTTCAGTTTTGTTTTTGCTGGAGATATTCTGAACTCAATATTATCAACTTACCATTACCATTCCCATCATCATATAGATTAACCATGGGCATTAAATATCAAAATTTGACATATCATGTCTCAGGAAAATAAGTTGACTTGTATCAACACAGATCATATTATAATAATTCATAGATAGAATAATTATCGCATTCTGTGAAAACATGGAAGTACGATTTATTATTGAAATTTTGAAAAATCATATCTCCGAAAGTATTAGTTTGTTAGAGTTAAAAATTACATCAATGGATTCCTATGGTAAAGCTGCATCTTGAGAAAGACTCGTTTTGAAATTTGTAATGTAAAAAAATTTTTTTTTGTGTTACTCCGAAACCATCTGGCCGATTTTGCCCAATAACGAACATAGCCGAGATATTTATCTCACAAACCTATTCTGATAATTTCAACTGTCTAGCTCATTCCGTTCGAGAGTTATCGTGTTAACGGCCGGCCGGCTGGACAGAATCGATTTCGATCACGTATTCTTGATCAGTGAGTCGAACCAAATCGTTTAAGACCATTTCCAGCCAAAAATTCGAAAATCACAGACATTTGGGCAAATTGATAAGCACTCTGTTCCGAGGAACAAGAGCGCCAAAAAATTATGAAAATATATTATGTATCCCAATATAACTTGAGAACGGAAAGATATTGTGACTTGCAATTTTCCGTGTAGGTTGCGCATCCGAATGCGACATTTGAGTTCGTTAATTGGCATAATCGACCAAACGGTTTTGGTGTTATACTCATCTGAAATTTTGTTGTTATTTCCTCTATATCTCAAAATATACAAATCTGATCCAAGTAACACTCGGTATAACTTGTAGAATTTCATAATAATGATGAAAAATGGCGATACCGTTGTTAAAAAATCAACAAGCCAAGAGCGTTCCTGCTAATCGGGTCCTTCCTGAATGGCTTCGTATAATAAATATACTTATGCATATATTTCACAAATCAAATAGACCCCAGGGGGTTCATTGATCTGCCGAGAAAGCAAGAGCAGACGCGTTTCTGGCTTCTTGGCCTTCATCAGTACCCTGTAGCTTTCCCAACAAATTCAACTAAACTGACCCGGGTTAAGCCTCTCAGAGCCGGCTTGGTCGATCATTATAATCGCCCACGCCACCTATGAGACGAAACACGGAAATCAGCCTCTCCCCACCAGTGAATATTTGAAGGACCCGATTAGCAGGAACGCTCTTGACTTGTTGATTTTGTAGAATTTCGACACCCGGAATTTCGTGAATATCGTATCCTGAAATTACTAGAGGCTCAAGTTTTTTCGTATAGAAATTACTTGAGGCTCAAGATTTTTCGTATAATATTAGATATTGAGCGAATTTCAATTCCAATAGAGCACATATGTCAGAATTAAAAATTCTGTGATCATAGACGATTCTCTCATTACTCAAGACTATCATTAAAATGGTACGAAATGTATTCATATCTTATAAAAGCTTGGGAAACGGTCTATATCGATGGTAAATTCGATTAAGAGTGTCCAATAGAGGTGAATAAAACATTATCAACAGTAATTTTTCGTAATCATTAACGGATACTTCGGGTGTTATACAGGGTGTAACTAAATAAGTGTAAAATATTTAAGGGGGTGATTACTCAACGAAAAAAAGATAGGATCTTTCATATAAAGAAACTTCATTGGAGCATCCCTTTTTAAGATACAGCCCCTTAAAGGGGGTACAGAAAATTTGTTTAATAATTTTTTTCACGAGCACTAAAAAAGTCACAATATTGAAATTAATCTGATATTTTCTAATACCAAAAAGACACTTAGTCAGTAATTTATTTGGTTTATCCCATGGTAACAATAAATCCAGATCGCATTTATGACGATGTATCTCTGTACTTGTTCGTAAAATAATGTTTTGCTGCGATCTGGTTTATTTTGGGCAAAAAATTCAAGAAACATTTGTTGTTTAGAATGAAACAGGTTATCGGAAATACATTTTAAAATGGTAAACAAATAATAAGACAAAAAGTTACATTGGAAATAAATTTTAGGGGTTGCGTTTTCCACCCCTTACAACCATGGTAAAACCAAATAAATTACTGGCTAAGTGTCTTTTTGGTATTAGAAAATATCAGGTTAATTTCAATATTGTGACTTTTTTAGTGCTTGTGAAAAATATTATTAAACAAATTTTCTGTACCTCCTTTAAGGGGCTGTATCCTAACAAGGGATGCTCCAATGAAGTTCCTTTATATGAAAGATCCTATCTTTTTTTCGATGAGGAATCACCCCCTAAAATATTTTACACTTATTTAGTTACACCCTGTATATACATTATTAAATGGTTATTTCCTGGCTTTTCCCTTCCAAACTTTGGGAGAGAACCCATTTAATAATTTTGTCGGTTTAGGGTTAAATCTAATTTTATTTCAGCTATCTTGAAAAATTGTATATTTCAGAAACTTTGCTCCATCGACTTCGTATGAGGCGTGAATAGACAATGGAACATGCGCGTAAAAGCTTACGTCATTGCTTCAACCAATTTTCATGAGTGAATTTATTGCGGTAAGGATCCTTCAATATAATATGAGCTGTCTTCGTACATTCTGTATGTAACATGTAATATATTCTCCTTCAATATACAATATCAATCAACACAACGTCATTTATTCCTGAATACAGACAACAATGATAATGATCCTTACCTATTTGTTCCCGTATTAAAATCAAACACAATATAATATGTATAAAATCGTTGTTAAACAAAATATGAGTCATATTCTAAATACCATTATTTATAATCATTCGGTTTTTCTATCGGACACATTTTTCATTGCTTCTTTCCAAACCGTTATCGAAACTTCAAGGCAACTGTCATTAACTTCGATATATTGGACATTTAAAGAACTGCTTTTCCCTAATTCCCTGATAAAATTTATCAACTGCAGCAATTTACTGGAAACGTTCGTCCCGTTTTGTCAAATTTCGTCACAAATGCGAATACGGCCAATTACAAATTTTCAGATATAAAACTCTGCGATTTTCACACAAAAGTGTATAATTTTCGATATTGGCGGCGGGAAATTAGAGGTGAAAATATAAACGAGCGCTTCAAGGAGTACTGACTTCACGTCAGTGCTTGAACCAATTTTTTTTTCCTAATTTTTTTGGAATTTTCTAGGGGTACGATTCTTATATAATTTTAAACACGTCTTTATGTCGATATTCCACAACTAGTTACTAAGCTTCAATTCGAACGAGTCTATATTTTTTGAGTTATCGGGGAAATAATATACCAGGTGGGTATAACTCCGAAAATGTTGGACCGATTATGCCCATCCATCTACTGAATTCACACAAGGTTGCTCGAATCTCCAACAATATATATCCGATATGTTCAAACTTGGAACTTGGCAGTAGAGTTAAGTTCTGAAGGCTCTCGCAACATTTCAGCGATGTCGGACGAATAGTTCTGATATATAGAATTTTTTTAAATAATTTTCAATGATTTTTTAAAAATTTTTTAGTAATACGATCCCCACGAAATTCTGCAAGAATTTTCGTGTTGGCAATCTACAACTAATAAAAATATTTGAATTTCATCGGTTTCGTATTTTTCGAGTTATTGAGGAAATAACAACCAAATTTCAGGTAGGTATAACTCCAAAATCATTTGGCCGATTATGCCTATAAACAAACTCGAATGTCGCATAAAGATGCACCACCTAACTTGAAAATTTCAAGTCGCTATCTCTTTCCGTTCTCAGGTTATCGTGACATAAAACTATTTTTTAATAATTTTTTAAAATTTTCTACTGATACGATTCGAACAACATTTCACAAACGTGCTTAGGTTTATATTCTACAAAGATTCACCAAGTTTCAATTACATAGATGGGATTTGTATTGGTTGAATACAAAATTATTACTCGGAAACCATTGGGCCGATTATGGCCACTAACGAACTTGTCCGTCGTATTGGTATGCCCCACCTACCATGAAAATTTCAATTCGCTATCTCTTTCCGTTCTAATGTTATCGTGGCAACGGCCGGCCGTCCGCACGGCCGGACAGAATCAAATTTGACCTCGAACTCCTCATCGGGGAGTCGAACCCAATCGGTTGAAAACATTTTCGGCAAAAAATTCGAAAATTACAGACATTTGGGCAAAATGATAACGCGATGTTCCCCAGAACATACGCGCAAAAAGCCACTAATCTACTCGTGCCTGAAAGTCCACTCAAAATAATATAATATTATTAATATTTATATTTATATATATAATTTCGTGAGGATCGTATCACTAGAAATTTTTTGAAAAATCATTGATAAAATTTTTATTTATCAGAAACTATTCGTCCGACATTTTGCAAGACCCTTCAGAACTTAACTCTACTGCCAAGTTCCAAGTTTAAACACGATCGGATCTATATTGTTGGGGATCCATGCAACCTTGTGTGAGTTCAGTATAGCTGGATAGATGACCGTTGCTTCGATAACTTTCGAACGAAAGGAGATAGGGACTTACAATTTTCAGAGTAGGTTGCGCATCCGAATGGGAGGGTTGAGTTTGTTTTTGGCCATAATCGGCCGAACAGTTTCGGAATTATACTACTGGAATATGATTTCCTCGATAACTAAAAAAATATAGACCGTATCGAATTGCGGCTTGGTAACTAGTTGTAGAATATCGACATAAAGACGTGTAAAATTTTGTTAGAACCGTACCCCTGGAGAATTTAAAAAAAATTACGAAAAAAGAAATTGGTTCAAGCATTGACGTGAATTCAGGAGCTTTCGCGCGTATGTTCTATTGTCCAATATAGGAGAATGGACAATAAAACATACGCGCAAAAGCTCCTGACTTCACTTCAGCGCTTGAACAATTTTTTTACTGTTGCAATTGCCATAAAAAATAGTTAATACAATAATAACTTGATATGTTTGGTTATAATTTTATGAGCTCATTTTTGCGCGCTTGTTTGGTATGCCGTTTCATTTTATTTGAAATTAGCAAATAAGTATAAATAAAATATGTACGTAAAGAAAACAAAGACGAAATACTAAAACATTATTCACGAACGTTTACCTAAATGATTATAATTTATACTCTTTACATGTGCCATACGAATATATATATATATATATATATATTTTTTTTTATTTGCATAAAGTGTTATCGGAGAGAATAGTATTTTATACATTTGTATCCGTCTGAAGATGCCAGGGTTTTAACCTGTGAGAAACAGGTCACGTATAAATAGAATTTGACTATTAGTCAAACCTTAGTTATATTACCATTCAATTAAGTTTATTGGTTATTGTACTTCCAAGTTTATTATTGGCTTCCGGGTATTCTCAATCGCGTCCTTATATATTTTTTGTAATTCAGAAAACACTACTGTTAGAAATATTTCCACAAACCTTTCGATGAAGATATCTCCAGCAAGTTGGTCAAATCACCACAGTCCACTTTGCACATCCGGATCGACATTAATATTGGTTTGATTAAACCCACATGCTTTCTCCGCGGAGTCGATCTTCATTCAGAGAGTAAATGCAATGAATACTCCGAGCCGCTATCCGATTATGTGAAAATATAAAAATTAATCACACATAAACTCGGACTTCAAGTGTTGCTAATCGTTTGCCCGATTTCAGCAAAACGCATTATCAGAGTGCAGAACTTATGTCCATCAGAGTTTCTCAAATTTCGGTCATTTCCTTTGGATTTATCATAAGGAAACTTCCGGGTATCACTTGAGTTCATTATTCTATATTCGACTTGATATAATTGACTCCATTGTCATTCAGATTAATATGTGTTTGATATATGTGAAACCTAGACGAGCTGATACTGGACTTTATCATGGTTTTTTACCACAGTTTACGCAACTATGCAAATTTCTCAAGATGGTTCATTATATCATACACAATCTTCTTGTGATTACCTGATATCAGGTTGGCAAATAGTTGACTACCGACTAATAATTCATTAATTTATTTATAGAAATATTTTTTTTAAATATTGTTTATATTCGACTTCATGGAAATAGGTACCTAATCTGGTTTGAGTTGTCTGGGGACTGGACACAATATAGACAGTTTCCAGTTGTTTCGGAATTACCCTCAACTTTTTAAATTTAAATGGGACTCCTGTATTTTTCGGGAGATTTTAAAAAATCTTGGTATTCCGAATTCGTACATACGAAGTGGAAATAATTGGCAAAAACCAGAACTGAACCACTTTCAAGTTGAACAATAGGTAAATTTATTTACTTTAGACAAAAGAGAATAATAATTTAAACAAAATCACTTCAAATGTTCAAAATGCTCGTCGTTCATCGCCTGATAATATGCAAGTCTATTAATATATTCGTGTGTCACTCTTTACAAGCAGCATGTTGGCCATCTAACGTAAACAGGTGATTTTAGACATCTCCAAAGTGGAAAAAATCTAACGTGTTAAGATCCGGAGAACGAGCAGGCCACTATATATGACTCTACGTCCAATCCATAGATTTGAAAAATTCGCATCCAAAAAATCCCTAACAAGTCGATCATAATGGGGAGTCGTTCCATCTTGTTGAAAACAAAAATTTTGAGGTAACTGCCCCTTCTGATGAAATGCAAGAATAATTTGGTCGTTTAGTAAATCTAAAAACTTTGCACCATTCAAGTTTTCGTGGATAAAAAATGTGCTTATTCGCTTATTTTCGACAATTCCCATGCAAACATGCAAATTTTGTGGATACTGGGTATGTGCTTCATTAATAGATTAGGGATTCTGGTTCGACCTTGAGCTTGATTTATGGAGGTTAACTGTTCCATTCAGACAAAAAGTTGCCTAATCGGAAAACACTACATTAGCTGCAAAATATTCGTCGTCATTACAAAAAATGTCCATCGTGGGTTCGCAAAACTCCATCCGTCGGTAAAAATAATCGTCTGACAATTCTTGAAGCAAATAACGAGTGATTTTTTAAGAACTTTCTTTTTGGGTCTATAATTTAACTGTGAATCGACTTACAATCGAACAACGCTGGCAAATTATTGAATTTTATTATCAAAATTTATGCTCGGTTAAGAAAGTGTATTGTGCACTTCTTCCATTTTATGGTCAGTTTGGTCGACCTTCTCAGGCGGCTATTCGGAATCTTGTGACTAAATTTCGCACCAAATTTACTTTAATTATTGGATATTAAACCACCAACACGCATACGTAGAGTGCGGACAGAGGAAAATATCGTAGCTGAATCCGCCAGTGTTAGTGATGACCGTGAATTGTCGATTCGTCGTCATTCGCAGCAATTGGGCCTCTGTTACTCCACTAGGTGGAAATTTTGCGGAAGGATTTAGATGTGAAACCTTTTGATATACAGCTGGTGCAAGAATTGAAGCAGCACGACCTACCACAACGGATAACTTTGAATGAATGGGCTCTGGCAAAGTTGGATGAACATCACTTTTTTATCGCTAAATTATGTCGCCGTCTAGATCGTGTGATTTAACGCCTCTAAATTATTTTTTGTGGGGCTATGTTAAGGCTCATGTCTATAGCAAGAAGCCCGCAACGATTGACGTACTGGAAGCAAAAATATAGAAGAATTTAATCGTGAGATATCGGCCGATATGTTGGGGGGAGCATGCCAAAATTGGAACCGGCGTATGGCCATTTGAAGCGCAGCCGCGGCCAACATTTACTTGAAATAATCTTCAAACATTAAATTATATGAATTGTTCTATCGACTCAAATAAAGTTTTCATATATTTTTATGAATTTTATGTGTTTTTTCCTTAAATCAAATCCGAAAGCTCTTAAAAAATCACCCGTTATATCATATACGGATTTTATTTTCCCTACAGAATGGCGCCAAATTTGAGGTGATTCCTCTATAAATCAATTGCAATGTTTCGTCCAATAGTTCCGTTCGTTGCGGTCCGCGATCTTCAAGTTTTTGGCAGATTTTTGACCACCCCAGTTGCATTGAAACGTAATGTTTTACTAACCATTGAATGTTATATGGGATATATTTCAGGATGCAAATCACTAAAAACATAATACACTTCATCATTAATATTTCAATAGAATCATCTGGCAACTGTTACCTAGTATATACCATTTGAAGTTCAATTTCGGAAAAAGTAAATCCAATTTCGGAGATAATATTCAGATTTACTCAGAACAATTTTATGTCCATCTGACTCATTTTCGTTATGTTCGTGATGAATATCTTCTTTATTATGCTGGGGCCACACTAGCGCGATTCTACGAATATTCGCGTTTTCGCTGCAAGTGTGGCCGGGTACTTCGTCGAATCGCGGTGTGTTCTGGCGAAGACGAATATACTTCACCGGGCTGTAGGTAAATTGGCACGATTCAAAGGGTTTTTTATGATACAATATTCGACTTCGGCGTTCAGTTCAGTAGCGCTCCAGATTTTGAGTGCTTGTTTGATTTCAGAGGAAATTTACGACTTCTAGTAGATAATTATTCAACGACGTATAATAAAACGCCACTGTTTCCTCTATTTCAATTCTAAAGAATAATCGTCACGTCACGTTGACTGCACAGTCATAAAAATGTTCGCCTGCAAGTGCGGCCCCAGCATTATGATTGCAACTATTACGTTAAAGTAATTTAAGAATGACTTAACACCGGGAAACATATTTATCAACTAATTGCAACCTACTCGGGGGAGTTTGGGCATTTAGGTCTGGTCGTTCAGTTTACATTTCTCAGTCGGTGTTTCGATAATTCTTAGCTTCATCAGACTACATCATACTGGTACCAGTATGATGTAGTCTGATGAAGTCACTGTGTCGACGAAACGCGTCACAATATTAAATCAATTAGTATAATTCGTATATAATTTTACATTGAGTTAATATGGATTTGCATCAAGTAAAAGCCACAAGCAATATATTATTAAAAAACTTGAGTACCGTAGAAACAAAAAATATGGATTCAGGTGGGTCATGCGTCATAAAACTA
Source organism: Halyzia sedecimguttata (assembly GCA_937662695.2). Lineage (NCBI taxonomy): Eukaryota > Metazoa > Arthropoda > Insecta > Coleoptera > Coccinellidae > Halyzia > Halyzia sedecimguttata. The sequence continues at coordinate 36,463,050 of OW569415.2, read as the reverse complement.
GACTACAAAGTTTCAAAAAAATATCATCCATTTCGTTTCAAAGATATTTACTTGGTTCCATGCTTCATCCCAACCCTGTATTTACCTGCAATTGTGAATCAAAACATTCATGTGAGTGAATAGAAGATGCTTATGTTGTACTAGAACCCAATTCTCAGCAAAAATTGAATATTTTGGTTCGGCCTATTGCCTTTTTTCAACATCGAATATCAGTTGAAGATTTCCTACATTTCCTTTGGAACAATTTCCCGAATAACACCGTACTCTCTCATAATATATCAGTATTTGAACTTCTATATTTGGCAACTTTTAATTTTAAATTTAAGAAATCCAATCACCGCGGATTGGACATAAAACATTACACAATAGGTACTTAATCTGCAATGATATGCACCTTGAACAATCCGATGGACACTTAAGATAAAAACTGTCTGTCTTCTAGCGATATAGTATATATAAAAATATTGCTAATTATAATAGAATTCATATCCATTCCTTATCTCATTGCAAAGAATAATGAGTTTTGGGTATCTAATCTCATCTGGATTTTTCCATCACCGCCTGTATAGGCCAACTAGCGCAAAAAAAAATAGACGAATCGGATGTAATAGCTAGAAGTTTTATTATTATCCCAATATGACTATCCCCGGCAGAGATGTGCTGAAGTGGGGGAGGGGTTGCAAATGTACCACCAAACGAGGTATTTTTGCGGCTGTATTTTTGAGGTTTTATGCACCTTCAATATTAAAAACATGGTCGTTATAAAAAGTGTAGGACGTTAAATTTTGCATTTAAAGTCACTAAACGTACATTTTTCGGAACACTCGTTGCCATACTACTGCACATTTAAGTTGGAAAAAAATTTCACATTTGAAGGGGCAAGTGGAAGAAGGGGTCAAGTGACATTTTCTGAAAATATTCGGTTATATCATGGAAGAAGGTGTTATGTGCATATGTAATTTGTTCCGTCAGGATTTGCTTCTATTCTCCATATCTGAGCAGATACACAGTGGTAGAAGGGGCTATGTTACATTAAACATCAAGTACGCAAAGGAAGAAGGGGTTATGTACGCCTGAATCAAGATTTATATCGAAAAGAGATATGATAGCAGAATGCTGTAAATCATGAAAAATCATCCAAAAACTAATCCTCACAATTGCACCAATCAAATTATTAAACTACCTTCCATCAAAAAATGCCTGCTCACTTCACTAAAATCTAATTTTCTCGCAAACTCATATTTGTAACATAACTCCTTTTTCCACTTGCCCCTTCATTCATGAAAAATTGTCGTTTTAACTTCAGATTTTCGGTAATATCATCTGAATTCTAAACTAACTCACCTAACAAAAAAGTTATAAGTAATCATTAAAGGATACTGTGGGAGGTATACTCATTATTGAAAGGTTTTTTTCTGGGTTTTTTCTCCCAAACTCTCTCATTGTTCAATTGATTGCTTCTGACAAATATCCTCTGTTTCTTACGCAGAAGCAAATCACAAAATAATTAATTTTTATTTTATAGATATTTTTCAGAGTTTGGTAGAGAAAACCCAGAAAAAAACCTTTCAATAACAAAAAAGTTGTCCACACAAAAGTTAAAGAGGAATGAGAGGATGTGACACACCGTTGGACAAAATTACAAAAATGCACTGACGTGAAGTCAGTACTCTTTGGCGCGCGTGTTCACATTTGCTAATTTGGATTGAATGATGAGGGTTTCAAGCTCAGCGGATAGAACGAGCCGGAGATCCACCAAGAAGGTAGTGGACACCATTCACCGTCGGGTCATAAATTAACAGTGCTGTGTCTAAGCTGGCATAAGGATAGAGTAACAAAGTTGACAAAGAACACAACTGACTCCCCTAAGTCACACAAGCTCCTAGGAGCTTTTGAGGGATCTCCATGGGGAAGACTTGGGAGGGTCGGTATAATCATAATCATGCTTATAGCACGCGCGCCAAAGCAGATTGGCCCCACGTCAATGCTCTTTTAGCCTTTTTTCATTATGAAGTCAATCTGCAATTGGCGCGCGTGCTATGAACACGATTATGATTATACTGACCCTCCCAAGTCTTCCCCATGGAGATCCCTCAGAAGCTCCTAGGAGCTTGTGTTACTAAGGGGAGTCAGTTGTGTTCTTTGTCAACTTTGTTACTCTATGCTTATGCCAGCTTAGACACAGTACTGTTAATTTCATGACCCGACAGTGAATGGTGTCCGCTACCCTCTGGGTAGATCTCTGGCTCGTTATATCCGCTGAGCTTGAAACTCTCATCATTCAATTCAAATTAGCGAACGCGAACACGCGCGCCAAGGAGTACTGAGTTCACGTCAGTGCTTTTTTGTATTTTTTAAGGTCCTTTAACAAATCTGGCTATCGATACAGTCTGGCTATTAGTTTTAACGTAGATTGAAATAAAGAAAAAAGTCGGCTGTGGGACCCCCGTTGGGAACGCAATTGCGTACGCCTATTCTCCAAATCCGAACATAATTTAATATAGATCTTCCTAATATAGTTATTTATAAATTGGCCCCAGGGCCACGATACTCAACTCGGAAACAACGCTATTTCATCGAAACTGACTTGTCAGTGCACAGAATTGCCACGAAATTTCTCTTAATGCCTCACAATATCGGCTCAGCACCAAATCCATGACCGCTTGACGCAAACCATTTCCTACATAAGCCAAACAACCCAAAAAGAGCAACTTCTCCTCTGCACATGCGCAATCTACTCGTGGCTGAAAGGCCTCTCAAAATTACACACCTCAAACAAAACTCTGATTCTCCAACACCTTTGGTTCAGGACATATCGCAGCTTCAATCCACCCTTGCGCGGACACTTCCGAGGGGATTCTATGGAGGAATAGCATCCTGCACCACCCAACCCCAATTCTCTCAGGCGAGAACTCCAGCAGTTAAATCACTTCTCGTCTGCCCATGCGCACAACGTAAATGCCCGTAGGGGGTAACATTAATTTCAAAATTAGCCCCAGAGCCACGGAACGGACACTCCAACTCGGAAACAACGCTTTTTTCCCAAACTGACTTGTCCGTGCACAGAATTGCCATGAATATTCTTTTAAAACCTCACAACCCAAAAACAGTAACTTTTCCTCTGCGCATGCGCAATCAACTCGCGGCTGGAACTCTTCTCGAAATCACACACCCCACAAAAAATGTTGATTCTCCAACACTAGTAGTTTAGGAGTTATCGCATCGTGAATCCACGCATGTGCAGAACCTCCCTATGGGATTCCATGGAGGAATAGTATCCTCCACCCCAAAAACCCAATCCTCTCAGAAGAAAACTCCAGCAGTTTGATCACTTCTCATCTGCGCATGCGCATAACGAAAAGTGCTAGGAAGGCGCAGCATGAACTTAAAAGAATAGGTTTCGGAATTTCCAGCAAAATATTCTGCAAAATAGTAGTAATTTTTTGATGTCATGTGATCCTCACGAAATTTTGCAAAACTGTTTGCTTAGGTCTTTCGCATCTAACTACTGAGTTTCAATTCAATCAGATCAGTATTTTTCGAGTTGTGGTGGAAACAGAATTTTAAAATTTTTGCGCGTATGTTCTGGGGAACATCGCGTTATCATTTTGCCCAAATGTCTGTAACTTTCGAATTTTTTGACGAAAATGGTCTCAAACGATTAAGTTCGACTCCTCAATGAAGAATTCGATGTCAAATTTGATTCTGTCCGGCCTGCCGTCCGGCCGTTGCCACGATAACTTGAGAACGAAAAGAGCTAGCGACTTGAATTTTTCAGGGTGGGTGGCGCATCCCAATACGACGGACAAGTTCGTTAATGGGCATAATCGGCCCAGTGGTTTCCGAGTAATAATTTTGTTTTCAACCAATATAAATCCGATCGAATTGAAACTTGGTAAGTAGTTGTAGAATATGAACCTAAGCACGTTTGTGAAATTTTGTGCGAATCGTATGGCTAGAAAATTTCAAAAAAATTATTAAAAAATATTCCGAGGCTAGGAAAGAAATTTTCTAGTCACGGTAATCGCCACCATTCGCTGTTGGGTCAAAAATTAGGTGGCGTAAGGACACAGTAACAAAGCCTACACAGAACACAACTGGTTCTCCTAACTCAGGGCAAGCTCTTAGAGCTTATGAGGGGTCTCCTTGTGGAAGACCCAGGAGGATCAGTATAATAATAATAATAATTATAATAATAATATTTGTTGTCACGATAACTTAAGAACGGAAAGAGATAGCGGCTTCAAGTTTTCCGGTTAGGATGTGCACTAGAACGCGACATTTCAGTTTGATTATGAGCATAATCGGCAAAACGGTTTTAGAGTTATAGCCATCTGAAATTTTCTGAAATTTGGTGGTTTTTTGTACCTCATTAACTCGAAAAAAGGTGAACCGATTGAATTCAAACATGGTTATTAGTTGTAGAATGCCAACGCGGAAATGTTTGCAAAATTTGGTGAGGATAGCATTTGTAGAAAATTCTTAATAAATCATTGAAAATTAAAAAAAAATTCTATATATCAGGAACTAATCGTTTGAAATTGCTGAAATTTTGCAAGAGCCTTCATAACCTAACTCTACTGCCAAGTTTCAAGTTTTAATACGATCGGTTAAATATTGTTGGAGATTCGAGCATTCTTGTGTGAGTTCAGTAGATGGGTGACCTTTGCCTCGATAACTTTCGAACGAAAGGAGATAGGGACTTGCAATTTTCAGGGTAGGTTGCGTATCCGAAAGGGAGAGTTGAATTCGATTTTGGGCAAAATCGGCCTAACTGTTTCCGAGTTATACCCACCTGGAATATTATTTCCTTGATAACTCAAAAAAAAATTGGTTCAAGCACTGACGTGAAGTCAGCGTATGTTCTATTGTCCATTCTTCTGTATTGGACACCCTTAATCGAATTTACCATGGTAAATTATAGGTGTCCAATACAGAAGAATGGACAATAGAACATACGCGCAAAAGCTTCTGACTTCACGTCATTGCTTGAACCAATTTTTAATTTTTGTTTTGCCACTTTTGGCCATTCCGATCAATACAAAACTTTTTATGCATATAAAGGTCATGATTCTATAATTTGATGCCAAATTTTAGATAGATCGAGTGATCAGTACCGGAAATATTCATAAAAAACGTTTTTACTAAAAACGGCCTTAACTCCGAAACCGTTCGATGGATTTCGCCCGTTAACGAACTTGTCCGAGATATTTACGCTACAAAACTACCCTGCAAATTTCAACGCTCTAACTCGTTCCGTTCGAGAATTATCGTGCTAACGGCCGGACCGGATGGACAGAATTGAATTTGACCTCGAATTCTTCATCAGGGAGTCGAACCCAATCGTTTGAGACCATTTTGCAAAAAAAAATTCGAAAAATACAGACATTGTGGCAGAATGATAGCACGCTGTTCCTTGCGTGCAAAAATACAATGAGATAATTCATTTGTTTATAACAAATTGTATATTAAATAAACAATGAAAATTTAAATAATAATCGATTTTTTTTAATATCAAAGACCAAGATAAGTAATGATTTGAAAAAAATGGTTCCTTAATTTTCAAAACAAGTGGTTAAAAAAATTGTCATTTAACAGATGCATTTTCAAGCTATAATTTTTTTTTAAGAAACGGCTTTTTTTTAATCTTAATTATCATCAAGGATTATGTTATAAAAAAAATTAAGTTATCTCATAAACAACGCATTTGTTCACAACAATTTTAAACAGTGGGAGATAAAAATTATTAAAAATATTTTTTAAGTAGCATCTGATCATAAGAAAACGAATCAATAGTAATATTACAAAAAAAGTTTTTTTGAAAGTTTTTTGAATATTTATAATGTTGTTAATAAAAGGAAAATCAACAATTCTTTTATGTTTCCAACGGAAATATATTCTATGACCTTTGAGAAATAGCTCCAAGAAAGGAAAACATTCTCAGATTAATATTTTAACAACTATCGCACCTGCATTGTTAATGTTCGTGCTAGAAAAAATTGTTAATTAACTAATGGATAACTAATTGAAAGATCGAGATAGGAACACAATTGTTCATTGATCTATCCTGCAGTTGCCTGAATTTTATCAATTTTTTATTTTCATATTTAATAAGTTTGAATAATATTTATTCACTAAAGGTCCGAAGGGGGCGAGGCTTGTGCAAACCGGAGTACCTGATTTCGGGCGTATTTTCAACCCTCTTGGAAAATTATATATATTGGTAATATAGTCCCGTAGTTGGGACTGTTTCCTCCTCTTTTTGAATCTTTTTCCAAATTTGCATTATCTCAAATAGTTTTTGAGATATTGGCGAAAAACCAAACCCTTTTTTTTTCACTTAATTGTTTATAACTATCGCAATTTTTGCGAGCGGCCTCAGCATTTTCTCAAAAACTATCTGCATGCCATTCCGAATTGAATAACACCTCAATCATAATATTCGGAGAATACGTAAAAATTTTGACCTAAAAAGCATTTGCTAACTAGACTGTTAGATGATTTTTCTAACAACTCATTTTATCGTTGCCCTTTGCATGCATACAAAATTTCAGCGAATTTTGAACATGTTTCCGATTTATTTTATTTTCCACGGGAAAATCCTTTATCCGCTTCTAGTGATGCACTTCTCTGAATTCCGCATGAACCTTGAGACGTGATTTCACACCTACAAACAAAATGTCAGCTCGATTGAATCTATGGTTTTGGAATTATTGAAGGAATAAAATTTCAAATGGATATCTCCGAAACCATCGGACGGATTTCGTTACTCGACCGGCTTTCAAGCCTCAGATCTACCCCGCAAATTTGAAATACCTATGTTCCTTCTTCAGAAATATATTGTGTTAACGGACAGCCTGACAGAATTAAATTTAGCAACAAATTTCATTATTAGGTCAAATGCAATCGTTTTAGACTATTTTCGGCTCAAAATTTGAAAATTACAGACATTTTAACAAAATGATAGCACCCTGGAAACTGTCATATTCGTCTCTAAAAGTGAAAAAATGCTAGTTTTTAAAAATGCAGCAGAAGGACACGAAATCTTACATTTTCCTGTTTAGTTGATAAATTTGAGGTTTTTGAAATTGCATCAGATATCCCTTCACTAGTTCTCGCTATTTGATCGTTTTCCAAGTTACTTTCATCACTTGCCATATTGGATGTTCACTACATTTGTTTATGTGAATGCGACCGAGCAAAACCGAAATTGTCAACACCTCTACGTGCAACAGTTGATACATGAATGAGCCTTTCCATTACAATAACATAAATTTGCATGACCAACACATATTACTCATTTATTCACGCAAATATCTAAGTGATCATTATTGTTATTTATCTGCGGAATACGACATCAAAAGGGTCAAATGATTGTTCTCATCGTTTTAGACCTTTGAACTCTACAAATATACATGGTATTTTCAAATGAGTCTCTTTGCGCGCTTGTTCCACTAGGAACAGCGTGCTATCATTTTGCACAGATGTCTGTATTTTTTGCCGAAAATGTTCTCAATTATTGACTCACTCTTTAATAATGCGGGGTGAAATCTAAGTCTGTCCGTCCGTCCGGCCCTCCGTTGAGTTGAGAGTTGAAATTTGCTGGGTTGTCCCATAAATATCTCAGTTAACTTCATTAATGGGCAAAATCCGCCAAATAGTTTGAAATTTAGCATTGTAAAATTACGACCATAAGCGATCGAAAAAGTGTAATTACAGAAGCGATTCGAAAGGTGGATGAAAGGTGTGTGGAATTTTATTTTAATGTGTAATCGTGATATCATCCTTTGTGAGTTCTGCATACGCACAGGATGGTATTGAAGAAATTTTACATTTTCGTGGTTTCTTACTCGGAATAATAAGTGGAAGTGGCGATTGCATAAGTGGATGAATAATATGTGGAATTCTAGAATTTGAAGTTGCGTGACTGGAGAGAGACTGGAAGGCCATATAACCACCACATGTCCATTATGTATGTGTGCGAGCCAGATCGAGGAAATGGCGTAGTTTCCGGTGTGGAATGTTCATAACGTGGTTATTGCGCCAGTTTTAAATTCCGCGCTGCCCCTTTCGCGCATTTTCCCTCTACGCATGAGCAGACGAAAAGTGATTTAACTGCTGGAGTTTTCGTCAGAGAGGCTTGAGGTGGAAGCTGCTGTTTCTCCATAGAATTCCCTTGAGAGGGTCTACGCATAAGTGAAATGAAGCTGCGATATCTCCTGAGCCACTGGTGCTGGAGAATCGGAGTTTTGTGTGTATGATTTTGAGAGGACTTTCAGTCACGAGTGAAGTGCGAATTCACAGAGTAGAAGCAGCTGCTTCTAGTTTGTATGGGTTAGATTGGAAATGGTTTACGTCTAGCGCTCATGGGCGACTGAGCCCATATTGTGAGGTTTTATAGTAAAATTCATAACAATTCTGTGAGCCTTCTCGTCAGTTTTGGCAAAATAGCATTCTTTCCGAGTTGGATTGTCCGTACGCGTTTTTATTTAGACCAACGGTAAAACTGATAAGCCTAGACCAGACTGTAGTAATTAATTTATTTACCCATTCATTCACATGAAGTGTTTAAAAACAGATTTTTAACCCAAAAATAGTATTTCCAGTTTAATCATTATCATACCGTGCAGACAGAAAAAAAAGAAATAACATGAACAAAGCTCCCAAGAAAATAAACCAAATTAAGAGATAAAAGGATTCAACTAATTATTCCCTCATCAGAGCAGTGATGCGACTGAGGCATCACTAAACGAACGGCATGCTTCATTGCAGGTAGTAAGCATTCTAGCAAGAGGTGAATTTTTTGAGTTATTATTTCGCTAGAAAGACATCCTGATGTCCCAGTCTCGAGTCAAAAGGTGAAAGGTATCAATCTCAACATATCCGGCAATTGAAACTGCCCCTTTTTGATTTTGAACAAGAAAAGTATATCCAAAATTAGTTTTCCGGACAAAGTCATAATCTCGAACTTAGCGCGGGCTAATCATATAATCATGATAATCTATTTTAATGTTATTTCTGAACACAATATGTTTGATGAATTTATTTTGTGCACTTTCCAATCTTCTTATGTAACAGCTATACTGGGGGTTCCATATGACCGATACGAAGTTCAACCTGCTGAATATGAATGAGTAATATAGCGCCATGAAAGATTCACTTGCCTCGAAGGAATGGCTATTACGTAGTACGTAACCTATAGCAGTCCCACATTACCCCATCCACATGCTAGTCCAGTCATTTAAGATAAAAAAAAATGTGGGAAAGCACTGTGGACAGCTTTGGCGTTGTTCAAACTTTGACAAATCTTATCTCCGAAAGTATTGGTTTCCTAGAGTTGGGAATGATATCAATGGATTCTTATGATAGAACTTATGATAGAACGGATTCTGATCAGTGGTCGAACCAAAACGTTTAAGACCATTTTGAGCCAAAAATTCGAAAATTGCAGACATTTGGGCAAATTGATAAGCACTCTGTTTCAAGGAACGAGAGCGCCACAAAAGAGGGTAAACCTAGGAATAAGAGATAACCAGCTATAAGTTCGTATAAACCTTTATTTTAACATTCTAAAAGTTGTCTCAAAACTCAGAAGTCTCATAGAATCTCGTGTTGGCGTCTTAAGATACTCAAGGTCAAAGGTCACAAAAAATCAGTTTTTTTTCAGATATCTCGTTTTATATGGTTCTAATGTCATTTGAGTGTATTATGGAAATTGTAAAACATAAAATTCTCTACAACTTTTGTCCCGAACATTTTTTAAAATTCTCAACCGTTTTTGAGATAGGGGGCGGAGAGCGCGCCGCGCTTACGTACGTCAAGGTAAATAATACGCTTTATAAAGTCTATAGTAAACCATTACAATTCATTTTATTATCAATAATTCACAATGTTTCTTAATAAATACATTATAATTAATAATTTATTTCATTCAAGTGTATTTTAAGAATATTGTAATTATATTCTAATGTATGGTAACTACACTTTAAATTTACAAAATTTCAAGTTCTTTTTCTTTAAAGTTACTTATATAACTGAAAAGATTATACCTGCAGGTGTGGACCCCTATAATACGACCTTTCTATCCATAGCCAGTTAGGACAGATGTTCTATTGTATGGTTGAGACCAGATTCTTCTTCAAGGAATCACTTTCTACTAACCACGTGTATTCGTTATTTTAAATTATTGACCCCTAATATGACTCGACTATGCAGATCGAACACCAACTTGATGTCCATAACATTACATAGATCTTTAATATTTGTTACACTTTGGAGAGCCTGACCATGTAAGCAATACGGGAAATGCAGACGCAAAGTATTCAAAGAGTTGAATAAGGTCACTAGCATTTTTGAGCAATCATCTAAACATTCCATTTTCCTATACCTCTTCAGATCATCAGCGTGTATTAAAAATTGTGTGTACTGAAAACACGTTGAAATATTGTTGATGTAAATGATAAATTGGTTCAAGCACTGACGTGAAGTCAGAAGCTTTTGCGCGTATGTTCTATTGTCCATTCTTCTGTATAGGACACCCTTAATCGAATTTACCATGGTAAGTTCGAATTAAGTGTCCAATACAGGAGAATGGACAACATAATTTACCATGGTAAATTCGATTAAGGGTGTCCTATACAGAAGAATGGACAATAGAACATACGCGCAAAAGCTTCTGACTTCACGTCAGTGCTTGAACCAATTTTTTTTTCGTAATTTTTTGTGTATTTTCTAGGGGTATGGTTCTTAAATTTTTTTTTTTCGTCATTTTTTTCAAATTTTCTAGGGTTACGGTTCTTATAAAATTTTAACCACGTCTTTATGTTGATTTTCTACTACTAGTTACCAAGCTTCAATTCGATCGAATCTTTATTTTTTGAGTTATCGAGGAAATAATATTCCAGGTGGCTATGACTCGGAAACCGTTAGACTGATTATGCCCAAAAACGAACTCAACTCTGCCATTCGGATACGCAACCTACCCTCAAAATTGCAAGTCCCTATCTCCTTTCGTTCGAAAGTTATCGAGGCAACGGTCACCCATCTACTGAACTCAAACAAGGCTGCTCGAATCTCCAACAATATTTAACCGATCGTGTTAAAACTTGAAACTTGGCAGTAGAGTTAGGCTATGAAGGCTCATGCAAAATTTCAGCAATGTCAAACGAATAGTTACTGATATATAGAATTTTTTTTTTCAATTTTCCATGATTTTTTAAAAATTTTCTACAAATACTATCCTCACGAAATTTTGCAAGAATTTTCGCGTTGGCATTCTACAACTAATAACCATTTTTGAATTCAATCGATTTAGTATTTTTCGAGTTAATGAGGAACAAAAAACAACCAAATTTCAGATGGCTATAACTCTTAAACCGTTTGGCCGATTATGCTCATAAACAAACTGAAATGTCGCATTCTGATGCACATCCTAACCTGAGAACTTCAAGCCGCTATCTCTTTCCGTTCTCAAGTTATCGTGACAACAAAAATATTTTATAATAATTGTCTAGCCATACGATTCGTACAAAATTTCACAAACGTGCTTAGGTTCATATTCTACAACTACTCACCAAGTTTCAATTCGATCGGATTTATATTGGTTGAAAACAAAATTATTACTCGGAAACCACTGGGCCGATTATGCCCATTAACGATCTTGTCCGTCGTATTGGGATGTACCACCCACCCTGAAAATTTCAAGTCGCTAGCTCTTTTCGTTCTCAAGTTATCGTGGCAACGGCCGGACGGCCGGCCGGACAGAATCAAATTTGACCTCGAATTCTTCATTGGGGAGTCGAACTGAATCGTTTGAGACCATTTTCGTCAAAAAATTCGAAAGTTACAGACATTTGGGCAAAATGATAACGCGATGCTCCCCAGAACATACGCGCAAAAAGAAGGGACTCCTCGGTCCGAAACGAACCGAGTCCTCCTCGAAACGTATGATCTCATTCTCAACCAGCGCAGCAAGTCACCCCTTAATCCCTAATTTTGTCAAATGCGGAAGTATGTGTAGGTCACATCTACCTGATTACGCCCCTCGATACTATCCTGAACGTATTCTAAGAAAGAGAACAAACTCGTTTCAATGTTTCTTCCTTTCCTAAACCCATGCTGTTGTTCAATTATTATGATTCAGATGGTTGGCCAAATATTATCAATCAATGATTCAAATAATTTAGGTATGTGTTGCCGTCATTATACTTGTGGGCCGATAATTTTCGACGAAATTTTTCAAAACGATTTTATGTATGAAAGTATAGACGAGCTCTTCCACACACAAGATGACAAAGAGTTATTGAAAGTTATGGTGAGTGGTGCGATGAGATTAAGAAAACATTTTTTTCAGAAAGTAAGGTGGAACACTATCCTTCAACTATAGGGAACTGAATTGCGAGAAAAAAATTCAAAAAGCACTGAAGTCAGGATTCTTTCGAACGCTAGTTGAAGTTGACCAATTTGAATTGAATAAAGGTTGATTTAAGCTCAGTGGAAAGAGCGAACCGAAGATCTAGTCGGACGGTAGTTACCAGCAATACATACGCTGTTTTTCGGCTTATAGAAAAAATGAAGCCGTTTTTCGGGCTATGCTTTTAATGCAATTTTCATTCAAGTTGCACATCCGGATATAGCGAACGTGACCGTTTACTTTAGGCGAATTTTGGCGCTGTAACCACAGCTTACCATAGTTACATGTAACTATGACGTCATAGTTACTTATAGTTACTGATGACACGAAACAGCTGATCGAATCAAAACAAAAACAAATCTTCCAATGAATTGAAATGGACGAGTTCATTAATAGATTACGTCCATCATAAATGTGAGTTATATATCAAAATATCTTGAGTATGACTTCTTCCTACTGTTTCAATTGGAGAAGAAGACCTTCTACTCCTTTATGAGAGTTTTCTGTTATATGTGCTCTCATTTATTGTTTTGCCGCCCTGTGCCAGAGACTGTCTCTTCTGCCTGTGCCCAGTCCCAGTCGTGTCTCGTTTCTGATTTGTTTCTTGTATACGGTATTGCATTACATTTTGATATAACAGGTAATTATTCAGATTCAGATAAATTCGGTGAAAACCGTTAACTCGTTCTATGATCCTAAATTCATTCCATTTCACTCATTCGAAATGAGATAGATATACATACCACGCGAGTAACCTTGCTCCTGAGGAAGGTAACGTGGTATGGTATGCTTGACGTCATTGATACGTCATAGTTACATGGTTAACTCCGCAAAAACGTAGTAACCATGTAACTACGAGCTGTAGTTACCTGTGGTTACAGCGCCAAAATTCGCCTTATGCTATTTTAAATGATACTACCCATTTTATACGATTCCTTGCTTGATTTACTACATTTTTTATCTGCGTCATTTTTATGTAGTTTTGTGTATTTCAAACTGATTTATTTTGATATACCTATGTATTATGATTTTTTTCAAGACAACTGCCCCCTTTGCGGACGCCTATGAAAACGACTTCTAGAAGGTGAGTATCACAAGAAACAGAATTAGTACTATATCTGATATTGCAGTAGGTTGCAATTGGTTCAAGATTATTCTAATTATGTATGTCATAATAATTTCCTACCAACATTCGACCGCGAATTCGCCGCATTAATATCAACATAATCGACGATTTGTATGCAACGTGAAATGAAATGTTTCTATATTTAATGTGCTTCTAATAAATATCCGAATTTAGGTGAACTGTTTGCAATTCTTATTATTGTTCTAAGCTAACTTATTGCATTGAACATTGAATGTGTGATCCGTCCAGGTACTGAACTAACCCAAGGTAGGTTGGCCTCCAGGAAAAATAGCAATACGAGCATTTCGAGTAAATATACATCCACACACTCATACACCCAGATACTCGGAACAACATTTTGTTTGCTCAAATGATATTTTTGTACAATTTAGATCATTTTAAGCCATTTTAGGTAAAAAAACAAATTTTCCCGATGCGATACATGCACTTTTCATTATTGTCATGCGGAGGAGCTACAAAAAAATTTGTGGGAACTTTGTGCCCATAATTTGGCAGTATTTTTGTATTTCTCTGGTATAAGGGCTCTGTAACGTACGAAGTGCACAGAAGTGAGTATTATACAAACTATTATAATAAATCTCAAATTAAATTTTCTTTAAGTAATCATTAAAGGATACTGTTATGATATAGTTGTTTCTTCGTTGATGTTGTTTCGTTGTTGTTTGTTAGGCAACATTGTTCGATTGATTGCTTCAGACAAATATCTTGTGTTTCTTACGCAGAAGCAAATCACAAAATAATAATTTTTTTATTTTATAGATATTTTTCACAGTTTGGGAGAGAAAACCCAGAAAATAAACCTTTTAATACATTTTCTTCACTTTGAGCCCGGAATTTTTGATTTTCAGGTAAACACTTCTTGCGAAAACATGGTAAACATTTGGCTAATTTATAGTTTTTGTTTTTGCCGTTGGTACTGATTTAAACCGCAATTTCGAAAACATCACCGAATTTCTTTCGGTCAGTATTGCCACTAGTACCACTATCCTAAATTGGCGAACGCTTCTGATTTTTCCTTCACCTACCGCAGACGGCTACGGTTTCAGATTCCGTTTTATCATTCTCACATGCAATAGTCAGAGTCGGGTTAGTCTCAATCATCATTTTATATATTTATTAAAACCGTAACGATTACCTTTCTATCTTTTGCTTGTTGGTAAATATTTTGAGCCAGAATAGAAGCCAAATGGCCCAGCAGACGTACTCTGTTGACTGAAGAGTCACTGTCACTCATGGTGAAATAAGAAAACTACCACCAGACACCATAGAATATTTCTTGTATTTCTCTATGACTACCCCTTTGTAATAATAACCTCACTCCTCACTTAACTGAACAGTGTAAAGCCAGCAACTGCACGACGTCATTTGCGTTCGTCAGAAAACAAATAAAGATCGAGAAAGTTCTCCGGGGAATCACCGTTTATTCAAGAAATTTCAAGATCTTGAAATTTCTTGAGTCAAGACAAAATATATGACGTCCAAGAAAACGTCGAGACAAGATTTTTTTTAATTTCTTGACTTTATCTCAAGACAAGACACGAAGTTGTTATCAAGACAAGAATTCTTGTCTTGTCGACCCCTAGCGGCGAGTGCTTAAATTTCACGAGTGCGTAATGGGCTTACAACTCGTGTGTCGTACTATAGTTTTTCTACGCCCACCCATTTTTTTTTAATTAAATAAAGCAACTCGTAATTCTTTGGAGAATGTTTGGATACTTGTTGTAACAATTGACAACATAAATGACATGACGTTTATTTCCACAGTATACTAAGAAAACGCGACTTAATTGATGAGAACTGTATAATGTATTGCCGACATTTTGGGGCCATCACACTTTTAGCCCGAAAAGTGTCTCGCTAATGCTAAAAGTTTTTATGTTTTCCATTGGACTAAATTTACGTAAATAGACGAAATAAAGTCGAACTTTGATAAAAATTTGATTGCAATTTAATTAAACCAAGAAATTTAAGTTTTCTTATCAAAACGCATGTGTATAGTCGAATTTAAGCGAGCAATCGGAGCCATAGACAAGATCGGAGCAGAGTGGTTAAGACCAATCCCTTGCTATCATAACCAATCGGTTATGTATAGCAAGAGATTGGTCTTAAACGCACTGTTCCGGTTACTCGCTTAAATTCGACTTATGTTATGAGATTTCATTAAGTGCATGTTATTGTAAAACGTCACTTACAAGGAATGTCGACCGTGCGATTTTTGACGTTTACTGACATGTACGTAGAAAAATATCGTAATGAGTCCATTCCAGCACTAAAAACAGTGCTGAAATGAACTTATTCCCGCATTGTTTCTAGTTATATTTTTCGTTTTGTGGTAGTCAGCACTGACATTCGTTCCTATCAAATTTCAACACACGTCAATTTTCAATATAATATAATCTGGATGTAGTGAAATAATTGTTGAGAGGAAAAGTTTTATTTTCATGAAAAAATAAGGTGCTAGATATTTCCTTCTTGCTAAATTTGAATCATTCCTGTTATTAGGAAACTGTTTTAAATCTGATCTCTGATCTCTACGCCCTACGTACGATTCAAATTCCGTAATCTGTTAACTTTCGTAACAGTCACACCAACTGCCAAGATACAATACAAAAGTCACTAGGATGTATAGTCCGAATTTTTCATTGAATTTTAACAGTATTTTACAAAACATTATGAGAAAAATTAAATTTAAAAAAAGTGTCGTTCAAAAAAAATGGTTCAAAAATTATCTTAAAAAAAAAGAGCAATATACAATGCTTCAATGCCTTAATGCTTCAAAAATTGACATTAAATTTATTTATCAAATACTCGTTGCAGAAGGCAATTCCAACACTCATGCGTACGAAAACTCGCTCCTTCGTCGCTCGTTTTCGAATTTCGCATTCGTGTTTGAATAGGAGCCCATTCTGCAACTTGTTTTAGAATATACTATTTTTGAATTTTCTACTTATACGCTCCTACCGAAATTTTGCATGAGTATTCGTGTCGGTGTTTTCCAATTAATCACCCAGTTTCAATTCGATCAGATAAGTATTTTTCGAGTTATTAGGAAAAATAATTTCAGATGGCTATAACTTCGAAACCACTCGGCGGATTCTGTCCAATTAACTTCACCGAGATATTTATGCTCCAAAGCTACCCTGCAAATTTAAACTCTGTAACTCGTTTCGCTGTAGAGTTACCGGGCTTACAGCCGGACAAGCAGAATTGGATTTGCAACCTGATTATTCATCAACGAGTTTGAACCCAATCGTTTGACCAAAAGTTCCAAAATTGCAGACATTTGGGGAAAATGATAGGCTGTTAGAGGAAAATTCACGAAAAGGAGTGTACGAAGAAAATTCAAATCCGTATACAACGCCATCTCTGATACATTATAGACACAAAAGACGGACAAAAATGAACATGGCGTTGTATGCTGGTTCAGTTTGATTAAGTGCGCATCGCATAGGATATAGTGCATGGACGACCAATCGGTAATTTTGGACAGTTTGTTTGTTTTCCAGGCTGATTCCTTTGTAATTCTGTGGAATTCTATTTTGGATCGTGACTTCCAAAGTATAAATCAGAAGATGAACACTTTGCGAGGTTATCACATTTGTGACTGTGCTTGCATCGATAATTGTTTCATTATGCAATTTTGAATTGTGTGATTAATCTTCCAGTGCTTTTTAAAATGCCACGAGCCAGTTTCAAGTAAATAATAGTAGGTACGTCTTTGTGCCGGTATTCTACGACAAGTTACCAAGTTTCAATTTTAACTGATTTGTATTGTTTGAAAACAGAATTAGCACTCGGGAACCGTTTGGCCGATTATGACCATTAACGAACGTAACCGTCGCATTCGGATCCGCAACCGCAACCTACCCCGAACATTTCAAGACGCTATTTCTTTCCGTTCGAAAGTGATGTTGGCAACGGCCGGCCGGAGGAATAAAATTTGCCTCAAATTCTTCATCAGTGAGTCGAAGCTAATCGTTTGAGACTATTTTCGGCAAAAATATTCGAAAATTAAAGACATTTGGGCAAAATGATAGCAGGCTGTTCCCCAGAACATGCGCGCAAAAAACTGAATTTTATTCAGCTCATAAGTTAACACAACATTTAGGGCCGATTCATTCAACCTCTCCGTAAAGTATTTGTCAACTACATGCTTGTTTTATTTACTGACCACCTTTAAAGTGATAACGTCTATTCATATTTACAGATCACTTTGTATAACTGAGAGGTGAATGAACATTTACAGAATAGTTTCCTTTCAGTAAGGATACTTGACAGTGTACAAATAGGTGAATATATCGGCTATTAGTGTTTCTGGGGCGGTACAGAGTTCGTCAGGTCAGCTAGTTAATAATAAATCAATTAATAGCAAGGAATGAATTGTTTACTTAGATACCAGGGCAGTTCGAAACTGCCCCAAAAAAAATGTCCTTTTTGGCGCTCTAGTTCCTCGGAACTGAGTGCTTATCAATTTGCCCAAATGTCTGTAATTTTCGAATTTTTCGATGAAAATGGTCTTAAACGATTTGGTTCGACTCACTGATCAAGAATTCGTGGTCAAAATTCATTATGTCCGGCCGGCCATAGGCACGATAACTCTCGAACGAAAGGATTTAGAGGATTGAAATTTGCAAGGTGGGTTTGGAGCGTAAATATCTCGGACGAGTTCGTTAATGGGCGAAATCCATCAAGCGGTTTCGGAGTTACGGCCATTTTAGTAAAAACATTTTTTATGAATATAGGTAGGCAGAGTAGGTTAGGGAGATGAATATCTCGGTTAAGTTCGTTATTGGGCAAAATTGGCCAGATTTAATTTGATTTCTTCCATGGTGCAGTTCTCATTCACAGATTGCTCATTTAATCTTGATAAATAAACTATTATTTGAATTGAATTTCCTTTATGATGCAGTTCTATCATATGAATACATTGATATAATTCCCAACTCTGAGAAACCAATACTTTCAGAGATATAATTTGTCTGTTTGAACTAGAGCGCCAGAAAGCTCCTGTCCACAGGGCTTGTTTAATTTAATTTTAGCGCTATTCACAATTTTCATTTCACTCTGATAAACATCACTTCGTACATTTCAAATATGTGCGTTGTTACATACTGTCTGAAAGCATATAAAAATAGATCTTCAAAATACCAGTCAAACATTTTTCGGCACTACTCATTTGATATTAATTCATTGATGTAATTTATAGCTTTTGAACAATAATCTGAACGGTAATGAAAATGTTATTAAAATTAAAAATTGTGCAATATCACCACCATCCATACATTTTTGAGCTTATTTCAAAATGTGCTTTGCTGACTTTCTGATCATTTCTGGATTATCCCTTATTTCGTCGCATCCTTCATTAATTCTTGCAAGCAATTGTACACAATTCTCGATTTCCTCACTGTATACGAATTAATTCAATTTTTAAGCTCGGGTGATCTTGCCAGCCAATTAACTGGATGTCATAGTCAAATCCACTTGCTCGGGAAAAGTTTCACTTAGAAATGCACTCATGATTACAGTGAGGGCCAGAACCGTCATACTGGATCCATATATTTTTATAATGTTGGTTCCTTACAACAATCAGGGTAAAATATTTGTTAAAAAGTTTAAATATGGTAAATTTAAGGGGCACCTCCAAAAGTAAATTTGTTTTTCTGTATGAATATTGATATCAAATTATTTACATTAGATTCATCAAACAGTAATGACATTCAAAATTAAGTATTTAACGCATTGACGTAGTATCTATAACGACTATGATTTAACGTCACTAAAATCTTTGATTACATTAATATATTTTTGATCTATAATGTGAATTATTGGATTTTCTATAAACGCTTGGAGACCATTAGAACGATCTATGCATTAAACACGACAAACAATTTACATAATCTAAAAGTACAACAGATGATATTTCATTTCGATCAATTAAACAACTTCGAAGCAGAAAAAATTTAATTCATTAATGAACATCATTACTCACATTTTCAAGAGATCTGGAAGTGCTGATACGAAGCCATGCAGTAATTTATTATTCTGGTGATCGGAACTGAGCATTTAAATAAGAAATAAATGACTATTTCCACTTTATTTATATTACAATCATAACTGATTTATTTATATTAATAATATTATTTTATATATTAGGTCTATGATTCTATGGTTCTCAGAAGATTGTTAACCTCGAAATGTGACAATTACAACCACAGATATATTGATCAAGATTTTTCTTATCGGCTTATTTGACCTATGTTTGATTTGACCATTAAGGCTGGTTTATGCTGGCTGGTAACTTTAACTTAATCATATATATATAATATATATAGACATTTATTTTTAGTGTTACGCTTTATAATCAGACTAAATAATCCGTTAACTTATTAATTATTATTATTAATAATAAGTAAACGGATTATTCAGTCTCAGAATCAACCATAGCGTTAGAAATCTATGTTTCAATTTTTAAGTTAGGGAATAAGTTAAAGTTACCAGCCAGCATAAACCAGCCTTTAGGCGCGTTTGTTTTTTACCTCGGACAGCTCTGAATCTTTCGTTAATTACAGCATTGTATGAATATCTATGGTATGAGGGAATAAACCATATACGTATATATATTTATATATCTATTATAATATATATTTATTATAGGTATATGGAATTTATTATAGGTATATGGTATAAACTTGGGTGTCTATGATATTGAATGTTTCTGTGATTTCTTTTTGGAATAATCGTAACGCAGTTTTCTTCAACACCACCTCTTTTCGAAAGTTTTAAAATCTAGTAAATCTACCTTGGGTTGTTCCGAGCTTGTGACTTGTGTTCTGTGCTTGTGAGTATAATTTAGCGCCGACAATCAACAACATTACAACATATAGGTATAATTTGTCTTCTAATAGTTCTACTCACACTTCCATCAGTTCGCCTACCAATTATAATCATAGTCATAGATTTTTTAACCTAGTAATTTGTTTTGAATGAGTACTCTTTGATTCTGTAAAAAAAAAGTGCTTGTTACATTTCAGTAGCTACGGACACGGTGCTTCGTCCATTTATTTGATAATTGTGTTGTCTGTAGTAACTTTATTAACAATTATATTGAAGTCTGAGAATTAAGATTTAATTTCCATCTTTTGGTTCCAACAAGGCTACAAAATGGGAGACTCTCAAGGCCCAAGAGGACGGGCTGCTCTTTTAGAAAAATTGAGATTGAGAAAAGTTCAACAAGTTGGCGTTCAGCCTCCAGAGCCAGTACTTCCTGAGGCAGAAACTCAACAGAAGCCCACAGGCAGAGCAGCCCTATTGAAAAGAATTCAGGAGGGTCGACTAAGAAAAGTTGGTAATGATCCAGTTTCATCCACAACTTCTGATAAAGCATCGAGTTCTGAAATTAAGGTTGAATGCAAGGATATTCCTAAAATTACTGAAGGAGTTTCAAAACTGGAAGTTAAAGAACGTGAAGCTGTTACTTATAAAGGTGGGAAAATATATAATGTACTGAAATGTTTAGGCGTTTTTTATGATGAAAGAAATAGGTGATTGAATTTATTTTAACACGTTGACTGCCAAGGTACTTTTCAGAATTCCGGACAAAAATAATTCTTCATTCATTTATGCTAAGGTTTATTTTATATTCATTTCCATGAAACCATTTATTGATATTTACACTAATATACTAGAGGGATTTTTCCTTGAGCTAATCACAACTGTGTAGTTAGTCAACTTGATGACGTTATGGTAACATTGGTGATATGTGTTTTATGACATTTAACAGGCAAGACATACCAACACTAAGCTACGCAGGTTACTATACTGAGTTAATGGTATGGTAGTGTGGTTAACTACGTCATAGTTCTAACCACTCGGCGAAGAAATTTGTGTAGTTAACTATGGTTAGGTGTGGTAAGGTCGAGGAAATATCCCTTAAGAGTTACATCGTAGCTACACAAATAATGTGGCAAGTAAACAAACTACAAGATATCTCGTAGTTAGCGTCCTAGGCAAGAACGTAAACTATAAGTTATGTTGTAGTTGGCAGTCAACGTGTTGAACAATGAGATACTTCACGTTATAAATAATAAACAATATGACTAAACCCGAGGGTTGAACTTGGATTTTAATTACTCTACGTTATGTTTGAATTATTATCTTCTAAAATATAAATTTCCTAAATTAGAAATTGTTATTAGAAATAATCCGTGACAAAATCTGAGATGGATCCTAAGGCAAATTTTTACCCAATATGTATATTGAACCAAAAGAATTTACTTCTTTATGTATGAAGATTTATAGAATGTAATTTTATTTCAGGCGAATCAGGAAAACCTCTTAATATCACCTCCAATTATATTAGGTTGCTAGTTGAAAAAGATAGAGGTGTTTTTGAATATGAGGTTCGCTTCAATCCCGAAGTTGACTCCAAAAGTATTAGATGTAGAATGGTGAATCAACATATGACGGAAATGGGAAAGATTAAAATGTTCGATGGAGGCTCTGTACTATATCTTCCAAAACTTCTTACAAATGATGTAGTCCATTTTGAATGTTCCCTTCCCACTGGAGAGCCTGTGCACATGGAAGTTATATATAAAAAAAAGAAGATTATGGCAGACTGCCTTCATTTATATAATGTCCTTTTTAAAAAGGTTATGCGAATATTAATGTATTCCCAGATGGGTAGAAATTACTATAATATGAAAGAGAAGTATTCAATTCCACAACATAGGCTGGAAGTTTATCCAGGATTTGCTGTAGCAGCAGATGAACTAGAAGGTGGTCTTCTATTGTGTCTTGATACACAACACAGAGTTTTAAGGTGTCAGAATGTTTATGAGTTGATGTTAGACTTACAGAATGTCCCAAATTTTAGAGAAACTTTTGCGAGTTCAGTAATTGGCTCTTGTGTTTTAACACGATACAACAATAAAACTTATATTGTTGATGATATTTCTTGGGATTCTTCCCCAAGAGATCAGTTTGAAACAGTAGATGGATCTGCTATTTCATTCATGGATTACTACAAAACCCAGTACAATATTACTGTTCAGAATGACTCACAACCATTATTGGTTCATCGTAAATCTATTAAAACGGCTGATTCTTCAGGAAAAGTAGATCGAATGATTTGCTTGATACCCGAGTTGTGTTTTATGACTGGATTAACTGATAAAATGAGAGCTGATTTCAAGGTAAGTTTATTACAAAATAATATTTTGTCATAGAACACAATCATATGTATATAACATCTATTCTCCCAAAGCAAACTTTTGAAATCATGTAGTGAATACAATTTTATATCTTCCACAGGTTTTTTCAGGATATGTTTCTAAGTACTGAGACTTTTGGAACAATTTATTATGTATCCTAAAGCTAACAAATATACTGGCATCTCAAATGATAATTAACATTGTATAGTATATGTATACTCCAATCACTTTTGTAAAGTCTCCCGGTTGGCCATGAAAATTTGACACTTTTCACCATAGTCGAATTTAAGCGAGTAACCGGAGCAGAGCGGTTAAGACCAATCTCTTGCTAAACATAACCGATCGGTTATAATAGCAAGGGATTGGTCTTAACCGCAATGCTCCGGTTATTCGCTTAAATTCGACTAATGTATATTTTGAAAATGTTAGGTTATAGTTATTTTCCTGTCAGATAACTATGCAACTTTGTCCTCTCTACATAAAAGTCATAGTAATTTTCACAATGTGAATTTACTTTGGAAAAATAATGAATTTGAGAAGATATTATGTGACTTCAATAATTCCAAAGTCCTGGCGACTGTAAAAATAAAATTTTCCTCTGTTGTTACTAGAAGTATTTCACGTATATAAACTGGTTGGAAATTTCAATGAAACTATTTTCTTGTATGGAAATCAAGAGAGAGAGAGAGAAATCAACTTTATTGATTATGAATCAAATGGCTATCGACCGCAGTCTTCCAGCCAGTTACATGGATTTCTATTTTACAAAAATTTTATTTAGTTTTAAAAGATGTTATTCTAAGGATATCAAATATTCAAATACTTGTAGTGCTGGTAATTTCGCCTTCGTTTCTTCATGGAAGTGGTGAAGTGAATCCACAATTCTTCTGTTGTTCTGGTTTGAGATGAATTTTTTGCCCAGTATATTCATTCTCTCCAATATCGGTTCTATATCTGCAGTGTCATACAAAAGTTGTGTAAGATGTACAAGGGTTGTGTAATGGGTTGTTGGGATTTCTTAGTTTAGTTATTTTTCTTAGGCAAGTTCGTTCTGCTACTTCAATGTTTTTCAGCGTTGTTTTTGCGGTGTTTATGAATGTTGTAAATCCATAGTCTAATAAGGGCCTGCATATCATCTTATATATTGTGCTTGCTGTCTTGTAGCTGATTCCAAGGTTTTTATAAGTGAGAGATCTAAAGTGTCCAGCTCTAGCGATGGTCAAGAATCAAGTGTTGGAATCTTATTGAAAAATAATGGATAGAGTATAGTCCCGTTACTTTGTGATAGTTCATTTGAAAGAAAAGAATAAAAGTACCTGAATAACCCGGCAGGAGTATTATACTTCTAAACGAACAGGCGTACCTATAGAATTCCCCACTTTTCGAAATTCTCAAGAAATAAGCCTACAGAAGACATTTAAATACCTTGTTGCACAACTTGAATACACCAGTTTCAAAATGTAATAGTACTATGAAACCTGTTAAACCTTAATAAAATATAGTGATAGGATAGGAAACTCAGTAATTTCATTTGAGAGTTCAGCAAGTCCTAAGACAGAATGAAGTTTTCCTTTTGCTGATTTCAGTTCTGTATATCACTTCCTGACACTTGCTGATCTCTGCTTCTTTAAAACTGCTTTTGGCATTTTCAATTTCAAAGCGAAGAGTTCTTTAGTATTCAAAGATAAGGATCTGTGATAATCCGCCGTATTCACAAAGAATTGTTAAGTGTTCCAATCTCCGTTAAGTCCTAGCTGAGGTCCTCAGTTATGGATAAATCTGAATCGCAACCTCAATTAAAGTATTTAACGTGGTGAAACAGGTTTGTTTCACGTTAATTTTTACGTTAACTGAGGTTGCGATTCTTATTTATGCTTAACTGAGGACCTCAGTTAGGATTTAATGGAGATTGAAAGCTTTGTGAATACGGCGGTATATCTTGTCTAAGATGCAACATATTGATTCGTTGATTGTTGAGAGTAGAAATTGGCAACAAAAATCTTGTCGACCAGTGTAATTAAACACCTGTTGTAGCTCAATACAGAGTAATCCAAAATAACTGTAATACAAAATACAAACTATCCTATTTCGTACATATTTCCATATCATATTAAATTATTTCTGCATTTCTTTAGGTAATGAAAGATGTTGCTGAATATACTAGAATTACACCTGCTCAACGAATGAACGCTTTAAGAAGTTATCTGCGCAATGTTTCAAACTCACCAGAAGCCCAACAGGTTCTAGGTGACTGGGGTTTGAAATTGGATACAGATACAATTAAACTGGAGGGAAGATTGTTGGGTAATGAAACAATTCTTTTTGGCGAAGGTCAAGAATTCCGATTGAGGAGTAATGCTGATTGGACTAGGGCTGTGTCAGAACATAAGGCAACATTGCCGGTTGACCTATTGAACTGGGTTGTTTTTCACACTAGTCGTGATAAACAGAATGCATCCAAATTTGCTGACACTATGACAAGGTTTGTGGAATAGATTAACTTAAAAAAATATTTTCAGATTAATATACTGTCTTCATATTATCCAGGTAAATGGCAAAGGACTGTCTCGACTCTCCTCTTAATATAATAACTACCATTTTTCATTTTTCATAGTCTGCAAGAAATTCTTATAAAGAATCTTGAACTGATCATCAGAAAAATTCGAGAAAACCATAGACGTGAAGTCAGGAGCATTATGCACGCAAAAGCTATTGTCTATTCACACCTCCCACACTCTCACAAAATACTGCATGAACTTTCAAGTCGTGTTTTTAGCGTTTACACTTGAAAAAATGCATTGGGTATCAACTGAATCTAAATTTTAAAATAAATAGAATAGTGAATTTGACAATAATTGCTAAAATACAAAGGCGATTGAGCTAAACTCCGGTATTCGATTGTAAAATGGTGGCTTGAAGGTTTGTGCGGAATTTCAGCGAAATCTGACAAACTGTTTCTGAAATATAAAAGTTTTGAAAGACTTTTTTTCTACTGATACGATCCTCACGAAATTTTGCAAAGTTTTGCGTGTTGGCATTCTACTACAAATAATCAAGTTTCAATTCCATCGGATATGTATTTTTTGAGAAATTGAAGAAACAATATTTCAGATGGGAATAACTCTAAAACTTTTGGCTGGTTATACCCATTAACGTACTTAAGCGTGGCAGTCGGATGCGCAACCTACCCTGATAATTGCAACTCGCTATCTCTTTCCGTTGGAAAGTTACCGTTGCAACGGACGGCCGGTCAGAATCGTCCGTTATCGTGAGGACCCAAATTAATGAGTTTAAAGTACAATTTACTCCCTCATACCACCCTAATCGCTAGATTCATGCCCCCAGATCAATTACTGTTTTCAATCTTGAAAAAACTGTTTACCAACAATGGAGAAGTGCAGTCCACAGTTAAGGGCCATTTGAGGAGCTCAAAGATTCTTATTATGAATAGGGTATATGAATATAGTATAGTGCACGAAAAATATACAGGGTGATTCAAAACTCGAGGCGAAAATTCAGGGAACGTATAGAACAACTAATTGCATGTTTTGCCTATTTTCACTGGATTCGAATGCATTAATAATTCGTTCCATTCATTGTTCTTGATTGTTGATTTCTACTGCATAAAATAGCTGTTTTAAATGCTCCATACAAAATAATCCAAAGGATTCAAGTCAGGTGATCTTGCAGGCCATAGCACTACGCCGACCAATCCATCTCCTATTAAAAGTTTGGTTTAACCAGGCGTGAGGATTTTCTAGAGACCTGCAATGCAAATCCATCCTTTTTTTTGAAAGAAGAGGTTTTCAACAAAGATTCTCTATTAATGTATGGGGCGGAGTCTTTAACGGAGGATTACTTCAATTCAAGTTCTTCCTAATGGTTTGAATTGCGATGCCTACCTAAAATTTTTGGAAAACGATCTCGCAAATTAGCTAGAAAATTTTCCTGTGGATTTGGTATACAATCGTACGTGGCATCAGCACGACGGAGCACCACCGCATGTTGGCCGAAATGTTGTCACCTGGTTGAACCAAACTTTGAATAGGAGATGGATTGGTCGGCGTACTGCTATGGCCTGCGAGATCACCTGACTTGAATCATTTGGATTGTTTTGTATGGGGCATTTAAAACAACTTGTTTACGCAGAGGAAATTAAGAATCACGAACAATTAATGGAACGAATTATTAATGCAGTCGAATCCACTCATTTCGAATTGCCAAACCTGCATCGATGCTACTAGTGATATTTTTGAACATTTGATTTATTTATTTTTGTATTTTTATAGTATGTATTGAAGTTGAAAATTGATGACATGCAGAAATTCGAAGTCTTATACCTTGGTAACAAAGCCAAAAATCCCAAAATTTTATTCTACATTTTTTATCAAGAATATTAGCCTGTATACGTTCCTTAATTCTTCGCCTCAAGTTTTGAATCACCCTGTATAAGTCAACATTGTTGAGATTTTTCTGTTACATCTGCACAAGTACTTCTGAAGTGCAATTGTATCTATAATTTGTCTTGCTTGATTTTAATTATTGATTTCAGGATAGGACCTGCTCTAGGTTGCCTCATCAAACGACCACAACTGGTTTTGCTAAGGGATGATCGAAATGAAGCCTACATTGATAGTATTAAACAATCCGTGAAGAGTGACACACAATGTTGCGTTTTTATTTGTCCTACCTTACGTACAGATAGATATGGTGTAATAAAAAGAATGTGCACTTCCCAATTTCCGTTAGCATCTCAAGTAATTTTGTCAAAAACGCTAGCAAATGAACAGAAAGCTCGAGCTATCATCCAAAAAATAGCTCTTCAAATTAATTGCAAATTAGGAGGTACACTTTGGACACTCAGATTTCCTTTCAAGAATTGGATGATTATTGGAATTGACGTCTATCACCCACCTAGAGGTTCTAGGAACGATTCAATATGTTCAGTAGTTGCTAGCCTGAACGAAAGTATTTCAAGATACTTCTCTATGGCTGTACCACAAAAAGGAGAATTGAGTGAGTTCTACAAAATAATATTCACAAAGTGTCTCGAACAATATCACAAAGTGAATGGTACTTTCCCTGCCAGAATTGTGATATTTCGTGATGGTGTAGGTGATGGTCAATTAGAGCATTGCTTACGACTGGAGGTCCCCCAGTTTGAAAATACTTTGAAACAATTTCAATTAGATGTTAAATTTTGTTTTATAGTGGTCCAAAAAAGGACCAATACCAGAATATTTTTAAATGCAGATAAGTCTTTCCAGAACCCTGAACCTGGTACTGTAATTGATCATAGTATAACTCGTAGAAATTATGCCGATTTCTTTTTGGTCCCCCAAAATGTTAGACAGGGTACTGTTAACCCAACTCACTATATTGTATTATATGATACTTGTAACTTCAAACCAGATCATGTGCAAAGGCTTGCGTTCAAATTATGTCATTTGTATTATAACTGGTCGGGAACAGTTAGAGTTCCTGCACCATGTCAATATGCCCATAAATTGGCAGCACTTTATGGGCAACATTTGAACAAACCTGTTGCGGCTGAGTTAGCTGATAAACTATATTATTTATAATTTAACTTTCATTTTGAATTAAGACTGACCATTCCAATACTTTACTGGGAAAACTCAATAACTTTTGAAATCAGTGCAGAAAATTATTTAATTTTAAAAATTTTGTCAAAGCTGATGGATATTTATTCTCAAATTCCTTGTTTAGAAATTTGTTCCATGAGTTTCAGTTAATTTCGGTTCTTGAAAATGAAGACAATTTTCATCGTACCAATTCATATTATATTTGCCTTGTTTGCAGAGATTTTGAAACCATGACTAATGTGTTTTTAATCGTTAGTCTTGGTTTCTGATATGATATATCCCACATTTTGATATATGTAATCAATTTGATATAAATTTCATCGGTATGTTACTATGAGATATATCATGCAACTGTATTTTCTTAGTACTTCCTTGTTTTCAAGCAAAGAATGATTTATATTAATTTTTTTAAATGGGAATTATGTATAGAATGTTTCTCAATTTCATAGTTTATTTTATATTACATTTTCACATTTAAAATTGGTGTTTGATTTCGTCAAATATATGTATACAGTAGAATATCATTAATCCGGCACTTCAATAGACCTACACGTCCAATAATCCGGCACACTCGCCCGCGCTTCCCTCGCCCCTAATCATGAAAAAAGCTATTGCCGATTGGTTGCAACATTTATCAGAAAGAGGATTCAAGACAAGTGAAGAAGATTTAAATTCTTGGTTTGAAGAAACAGCAAATTATGACAGATGAAGAAATATGTACAAAACGAAGAAAGTATTGGAACCAACAACCACTACAACTATAAAAGTTAAACCAGATACAGCATTTCATTGTTTCAGTACTTGCATAACATGGACTGAAGAAAATGGCTTACCTGCTAAAGATGTTATAACTCTTCGCAACATGCGATAAAAGGTTTTTAAAGAAGGATTACGACTTGCACAAAAACAGGTGCCGGACTACTGAGATTCTACTGTATATATATTCATACAATCTAGTGTAGGTTTTGCGAATTAATCCATCTTGATGAATGAAATGCCCATCAATATTTGAAATTTCAGCTGATGTTGTAAACAAATTCATTTTTTACAAGTCACAACACTCATGGGGAGACAGGGTTTTTTTCTGAGGTTTTTCCCTAAGCTCTTGTATCATATGTCGAATTGTATGGTACCCCATTACACTAACCTCTGCTAACACATAAAACTCTCAATCAAAAGAATATATAGTGATGTTTTAAAACTGTATTTCAATTCTTTTGATTATAAAACAGTATTGAACAAGTATTTCAAGAGAAGACAATTCAGCATGTCTCTGAATTTCTAATAAGTCTTCTGGTCTGATGAAAGCAGGAAGTGATATGTACAGTTGGTTTCAAAAACTTTGCGTACATCTCTTTTCTATGCACCTATTTTTCGCTATACTCGTATTTCTGGTTATAATAATTAATACACCTGATGTCAAAATCGCGTGCCCAACAGAACTAGGCAAAATTCAAGAAGGATGGTCTATCAGAAGAGTTGCTCTTCATCATAGTCTTGAATGAAAGCGTACTTTTGAGTACAGGGTGTCCCAATTTAGATGTCCTTGAATGAAAACTCGCCATAAGATATTTGAGGATGCGGTTTTGACATTCCTGTCCTAGTTTCGTAGGAATAATGCCGAAAACAGAAATTTGATATTTCACCAAATGTCGGAGATGCAGAATGAAAGTTTATACTTTTTAATCATCCTTCGACATATCTCCATTCAGGTTCAATTTATCTCTATTCATATCGTGTTCACCGTTCTTGCTAGAGTTTTTCTCGTAGAATGTAGTGACGTCATCAATTCTGTTCTATCATTGACAGCTCTCTAGATATAGCATTCATTATTTTGTGATTTGCTTCTGCGTAAAAAACAATATATTTGTCAGAAGCAATCAATTGAACAATGTTGCCTTACAATTACAAACAATAACGACACAACATCAACGATGAAGCAACTATATCGTAATGTTTCGGACTCCATATCAGACTCCTTCATCAGACACTTAACGAAAATCTTGGAGAACTGAATTCACCAAGTCGAATGATTTCTTAAATCAATGAAGAAAATTTTAGCCCATAATAATAACAAAATTAATTCATCATTATTTCGTGAAATGAAATGACAATTGATATATATTTTTGAAAAGTACTTGAAAAGAGAAACCTATCTATGAAGTGATATATACTACAGTGAAAACTCTCAAGAGCGGACACCGTTGGTTCCAGCTTTTTTGTATGGACATGGGAGGTGTACGCTTGTGGGAAGCTTCAAAATAAATACAAAGAGAAATTAAACCAAATTATTTACTGAAAGGTATGTATAAACTTATTAAAGAAAAATAAAGTTCAGAATATGAAGCTGTTATGACTGCTATCAAATAAAATGTATTTAGAAAAATTGGATGAAGCCCTGTGGACAGGAGCTTTTTGGCGCTCTTGTTCAAACAGACAAATTATATCTCCGAAAGTATTGGTTTTTCAGAGTTGGGAATTATATCAATGGATTCTTATGATAGAACTGCATCATGAAAGAAATTAAATTTAAAAAAAGTGTCGTTTACAAAAAAATGCTTAAAAAATTATCATTTAAAAAAAAGAGCAATCTGCAATGCTTCGATGCTCTAATCTTTCAAAAGTTCACATTAAATTTATTTATCAAGATCAAATGAGCAATCTGCAATGATTCAACCTCGTGGAATGGGTTGTTGCAACTTACACTCCGGTGCTTAGTTTTCACAACTCGAAATACCTAAGGAAAATATCATCGAAATGTCTAGAGCAAGGCTGTAGGTAGAACGAACATATTATTTTAATAGTTCAAAATATAATAATAAAATACTATCCTCTTTTCATAATTTAAAATTTAATAGTTCATATCACTTACACATTCTTTTCTGTATTATGGACCTTAACTCAAGAAAAAATGTTTGATACACAAATGTAGATCTAGTGTTGTGAGTGTGGAAAATGTCTTAAATACTCCTCTGATAAATACTGCTAGAAATGTCCGAAAATTATCATTACTTCTAAAAACAGTCGACATTTTGAGTTTTTTAGTATTTATCGACATTATCGAAAATGTCTGGATAAATATCATAAATTTCTTTTCTCCTTAAAAATTGTTTGACAATTTTCATTTTTGTCCGATATTTAATCATTACTTCTAAAAACAGTCGACATTTTGAGTTTTTTAGTATTTATCGACATTATCGCAAATGTCTGGAAAAATATCATAAATTTCTTTTCTACTCAAAAATTGTTTGACAATTTTCATGTTTGTCCGATATTTATTCTTCTTTTCTACTTGGATCGAAGATGCTTAACGATTTGTGATGCCATATTATAAGGAGTTTTTTCCAAGCAGTTTATTCTTTTCTACTTGGATCGAAGATTCTTAACAATCTGTGAACCAATAATTGGGAAATTATACAAAATTTTTTTTAAACAAGTTTATTTTTATTATATAACAGTCTAATTAATTCAATTTTTCTAATACTAATTCTTAATTCAGAACCTGGCTCCTGTCCTTTATCTGTGATACTCAATAAAATAACATGATAAAAACTCATTCAATGGTAAGTTATTTAAGTTCGTTATTGGGCAAAATCGGCCTAATAGTTTCGGAGTAACGAAAAAAAATTCTTTTTTACATTAGAACTTTTGAATTCAATTTTTTTTAAGATGCAGTTTCATCATGAGAATACATTTTAATCAATTTCAACTCCAACAATAAGCTAATACTTTCGGAGATATGAGTTTTAAAAAATACAATGTATTCACAGAATGTGAACACAGAATCTGTCTGTGTTCACTGTTCATAAATGTCATCTTATCTAGCTATTAGAGACTTGTCAATTCGTAGTTTGAAAATATTTTCTGTTGGAAAACAAGTATCCGATTATTGATGTTTCTGAAGATTTAGAATTGCATTATTTTAATGATGTAGTTTATGAAGGCAATAGGAAAGAAGAACATGGAATCATCAAAAGAAATTACTGTTCGTTGACTATTATTGAGGTTAATTTTACCTTTTACGTCCTTATTATAAGTTGTGAGACAAGTTCCTATATACAGTATAATGTTGCTAGCAAAAAAATGCTGAAATAATAAGGATCTACATAGTGATGTGAAATACTCGAGTTTTTAAGTAAAGGACAAATATCCTGGAAAAATGTCCGAAACTTTCCCCCAAGGTCGAGCATTTTGAGTATTTAAGTATTTACGGACATTGCGGAAAAATATGAAATCGTCACATGTTAACTTAAAATATCAGGACAATTTGAGGCATTTTAAGAAAATTTTCATGGTCAATTGGAAATAACAAAACATAGATATTTATCCCTCAAACCTACTCTGAAGAGTTATCGTGTTAACGGAGGGCCAGCCGGCCGGACAGAATTGATTTTGACCACGGATTCTTGATCAGTGAGTCGAACAATCGACCATTTTCATCAAAAAATTCGAAAATTACTGTATTCCGAGGAACAAGAGAGCGCCAAAAAAATAGATATTTTGGCTTGTATCATTTTTTTTCTCTTTTTGTTAATAGATGTTTTTGAGAGTGAGACTCCAGATTTTTAAGCAGTTGAAAAGCCATCTTCTTCAATTTTTCACTGCGATTCCATTAACATACGTTTTACTGCTGGCGGCACTGTGTCAGAAAGCTAGGAACGTATTTACACAATAAAAGAAGGGGATTCCCTGGAGTTGATTTTTCAACGGTTCCGCGAGAAATAATACTATTGCGTGTTCCGATATTCCTGAACAGTACCTACTGAGCAGTAAATTGAAACGTCAGATATTAGGCCGCTCGTACACCAGCACGACGCGACCGCAACGCGACCGCGACTTCGTGTCGCTTCGCAGTCGCGGTACGTGGTAATTCATAGAAGCGCCCACACCAAGGATACGGCGACGCGACGCATTTTCCTCGTTAAAAAGTATCGTCGCGGTAGCGTTGCGGTCGCGTCGTGCTGGTGTACGAGCGGCCTTACTGAAATTCACTGGCGATGCTTACTGTTACTTAAGAGCGTTCCGAAATTACTTACTACGGCCAGTAGTGCCAGCAATTTCGGAACACATGGTATACTTGATCTTCTATGAACATGTAGAGGTACCTATACTCATCGTGCCCATATTAATTTTTGGTCAGTCTTCAGAATTCTGCGTCCGTTTCTGGGAGGTTCTTAGGCACCGGCGGTGCCTAAGAACCTAAGAAGAACCTAAGAGCCTAAGAACACGGACACTACCATATTCATAGCGGTGCCGCACCGCTATGAATATGCTAGTGTCCGTGTAATCCGATTAAAAATGTTAAAAAGTGAAAAAAAAAATATAGTAGAATGAAACCCATTGGAAAAGGAAGAGAATATAACGAAAATGACAGGAAATAGTATATTCTGAAACAAGTTGCAGTATGGGCTGATATTCAAACACGAATGCGAAATTCGAAAACGAGCGACGAAGGAGCGAGTTTTCGTACGCATGAGTGTTGGAATTGCCTTCTGCAACGAGTATTAGACGATATTTTCTCTATTTCAGGCAAGTTTTGTGAAATACTGTTGAAATTTAATGAAAAATTAGGATTATACATCCTAGTGACTTTTGTATCGTATCTTGGCAGTTGGTGTGACTGTTACGAAAGTTGACAGATCACGGAATTTGAATTGTACGTAGAGCATGGAGGTCAGATTTGACAGTTTCTTAATATTATGAATGATTCAAAATTGTCAAGAAGGAAATCTCTAGTACCTTATTTTTTGATGAAAATAAAACCTTTCCTCTCAACAATTATTTCACCTTATCCAGATTATCTTATATTGACAATAATTGACGTGTGTTGAAATTTGATAGGATCGAATGTCAGTGCTGACTACCACAAAACGAAAAATATAACTAGAAACAATGCGGGAATGAGTTCATTCCAGCACTGTTTTTAGTGCTGGAATGAACTCATTACGGTACTGAGGTAATAATTTACGGGTGATCTGAGGGGTAAACAACGGTTTATCTCGATTTCCGGCAAAACTACAAGTCCTATGGAAAAAAGGTAAAAGGGAAAGTTGTAGGTAATAAAAAGATTTAAAACTTTTGTAGTCACACTTTTTTCACATAACCTCAAAATTTATGTGAAAAATTCAAATAACCACGTTTTTGGTTTTTAATTTTCATCTTTTACAAAAAAAAATTTTTTTTCACCAATTTTGGTAGAAGCTTACCTTTTTATGCCCCAAATACACTGTAATTTTTTTGATTTAAAATATTTTTTTTTCACCTTAATTTGACTTAATATCGAAAAAGCACCGAAATTTTCAATCAAAAATTCTCGCGTCAAAATATCTGATTTTTTGAAAAAGTAGGTGAGCATTTTGTTTTGAGTCTCTACTTTCTGATTGCGTAAAAAAGATACATTACTATGGTAAATTTTCTCGGAAAATGCTAAGTTAATAAAGTTAATATTTAATAAGACATCCACAATATTTTAAGAAAGTTGTAGAATCTCTAAATTATATGTGTAGATGCCTACTTATAACAATAAGTAGGCATTTAAGATAACTTGGATACCTGAGTGACCTACGGATAATTTTAGCCTATCAAAAGGTATTTCATAGAGTGAGGAAGGGGCTATGAGGGTCTGGGCCTTACTGCCTGTTACTTCGTAGCATTTTCTGAGAGAATTTACCACAGTAATGTATATATTCTTTAGAACATCAGAAAGTGGATATTCATCTCTCAAAAAAAACATTGGTTCAAGCCCTGTGGACAGGAGCTTTGGCGCTCTTGTTCAAACTTTGACAAATCATATCACCGAAATAATTGGTCTCTGGGAATGAAATAAATGGATTCTTACGATAGAACTGCATCACGAAAGAAATTGAATTCAAACAGACCGATTCTCCCCAATAACGAACTTATCCGAGATATTCATTCCTCAAATCTACTCTGAAAATTATATTATATATCAATTAAAACTTAGACAACATTATTGCAGTTTTGTTTTAACTGGAGATATTCTGAACCCAATTTGATTATGTATCTTACCAAAGAATATATTTCTATCATCTTATGTATTATCCACGGGCATTATATTATCAGCTCAAAAGTACGATATAGCTGAGGTTATTTCATTGGTCATTTTGCATTCAATCATACTTTGTTTTATAGAACAGGAAGGGTACCGTAACCGGGGGTTACTTTGAACACAAGGGGTTACTTTGAACAGATACGTTGTAAAATCAAAAATCCTCATAGCGGGCTTAGTTCACAAGCTAGCGACCTCTAGTTGGTACTCAACATTCAATAATTACCTGTAGACGGCGCTACGATCGCGAAACGTTGTCAGGTTGGCTAACCTGAGCCGCTGCGCGCCTTTTTATCGGAATTGTGAAATCAGCTGTTCTGAGAACAATCCTCAAACCTCCTCTGCCGCAGTGATCCTGTTGTGAAATACCGTTTTAGGTAAGTTATATATTTCTTATCAATCTATTGGCAACATTTTCTATTTTGTTTCATATCTCTAACTCATTTCGTTGATTTTATATGGCTAATCGAGTAAAAAACAGGAACTTTGAGGGGTTACTTTGAACATCGCGCTTCGTCTACTTTTTGTTCATCAGGGGCAAGCCAACAAGCCGCGAACTTATATTCGCAAGTTGGGAGCTCGGATGTACAGAAATTATTCAACAGAAATCCTTGCCAAGGCAGTAGAAAAGTGTTTAGCTGGAAAATCAACTATCAGGGCTGCTTCTAGTGAGTAGTTTTTTTTCTGTTTACGTAGGTACCTACTAGAGCACAGTCAAATCCATTGTTGTTCCTAATTACGAATATTTTCTTGTTTTAGATTGAACCTTCCCTCTGGAACGATTTGCATGTACAAGAAGGCGGCGAAGGCAAATGCAGCAGCTGCTAACCTCTCAATTGTAGCGAAATCGCCAGGACGTCCAACCGTATTTTCAGCTGAAGAGGAAAAACTTCTGTGCGCGCACATAGTGGCAGTTGGTATTTACCGCTTCTCATGCTCCTTGAGAGATGTAAATATCTTCAATATAATTATAATTTTTGTGTTCATTTGTGCATTCTTGAGTAAACTCAGCGAAAAGAAATTAATTTACAATCTTAGGAGCATTGCGATGAAAAAATAAACATTGCCAGGAGTTCACGAGCTAAACCGTGAAGGAAAACCTTATTATCAGGCGATATTATTCTTTTAAAAACTCATACTTGCATATTCAAGGGGTTTTTATGAACAGGGCGCCCAAAACTGGCGTGTTCTACGGTAGACGCTCTCTTGTTCAAAGTAACCCCTTCTTAAGGGGTTATTTCTGAACATATAAACATATGCCCTCACCAACTTCTATTGAAGATAATGGAGTCGTACAAACGGGAAATTGAAGCTGAGATAATAAGCCATCGATTGGTTGAAAACATTTTCAAATGTCTGCAGAAATGTTTGCGTTGCAATGGAATTAATGCAAAACTTGTTCAAAGTAACCCCCGGCTACGGTATTTCATATCAAGAATAAATAACCAGAAATAATTTTGACATTGATCTCTCATAGGAAAATAACATGACATGTAAGAACACAGATCATATAATAATTCATAGATAGAAAAATTAAGTACAGCATTCTGTGAAAACACAGATGTAAGATTCGTTATTGGAATTTCGAAAAATCATATCTCCGGAAGTATTAGCTTGTTAGAGTTGAAATTATATCAATGGATTTTTATGGTGAAACTGCATCTTAAAAATTTTTTTTTAATTTTCAATTTTGTAATAAAAAAAAAATTTTTTTTTCGTTACTCTGAAACCATCGGGCCGATTTTGCCCAATAACGAACTTAACCAAGATATTTATCTCCCGAACCTACTCTGAAAATTTCAACTGCCTAGCTCATTCTGCTCGAGAGTTATTGTGGAAACAAATTTTAAAAATTAAATTTTTTTTTCAATACAAAACTTTGCACCCATATAAAGCTCATTATTCTACAATTTGATGCTAAATTTCAGATAGATCAAAGGATCGGTTTCGGAAATATTCATAAAAAATATTTTTACTAAAAACGGCCATAACTCCGAAACCACTTGATGGATTTTGCCCGTTAACGAACTCGTCCGAGATATTTACGCTCCTAACCTACCCTGCAAGTTTCAATCCTCTAACTCCTTT
Source organism: Halyzia sedecimguttata (assembly GCA_937662695.2). Lineage (NCBI taxonomy): Eukaryota > Metazoa > Arthropoda > Insecta > Coleoptera > Coccinellidae > Halyzia > Halyzia sedecimguttata. The sequence goes on along the minus strand of OW569415.2, from coordinate 36,425,519 downwards.
CGTTCGAGAGTTATCGTGTTAACGACCGGACAGAATCGATTTCGACCACGAATTCTTGATCAATGAGTCGAACCAAATCGTTTAAGACCATTTTCAGCCAAAAATTTAAAATTACAGACATTCGGGCAAATTGATAAGCACTCTGTTCCATAAAAGTAGTGAAATATCAGATTTTATAACATCCAATGAAGAATATCTCGGAAACGGTGCATTTGAGGAAAAATTGGTTCAAGCATTGACGTGAACTCAGGAGCTTTTGCGGGCATGTTCCATGTCTATTCATCTCATTTGGACACTCGCGTACACATCTGGCGAAAGCATGTGGCCGAAGCCATTCGACCGAATTCATTCGATGTTTTCGGCGTTCGATGGAAAATTTCCTCTGCCGTCCACATAACGGAGAACGAATTCGTTTGCAGTCATTCGTTCAGTTTCGCGGGTATTTTTGGCGCGCGCGAACTTTTGTTGTAAAATAGTAAATATGGCGTCCGATGAGGATATAATTATTGCAAGTGCATTGTATATTATTATTAGCGAGGCGGAGGCCGAAGCAGTGAAAGAGCCCCCCAAAAAACGACGAAAACGGCGCTGGTGGACAACATCATTATTTAAAAGCAGAAGTCAGTATAGAGGGATAGACTTAATTAATGATCTCAAAGCTGAAATGGAATACGGACTTTTTCAAAATTTTTGCCGAATGAAGTCTACTGATTTTGAATGGCTATTGAATAAAATTGGTCCAAAAATCGCGAAAGAAGATACAAAGTTTAGAGAAGCGATACCGCCAACAGAAAGGTTAATGTTAACCCTACGATATTTAGCGACTGGTGACTCATATACAAGTTTAATGTATACTTTTAAAATTTCAAAACAACTCATTTCAAGGATGATACCAGAAGTTTGCTCTGCTATAATTGATGCGCTTCAAGAATACGTAAAAGTGAGTAAAATAGTTAAATATAATGCTTTAAATATTTATTAAAAAAATCTAGGGTTCACATAAAAAAAAATATCAAAAAATTCCGTAAATACTATTTGTAAATGCATTAATAAAACTTATAATGGGTGTCGTCGGATTATCAGTTTGCTGTAGCGTCAGGTTTGATTGAGCCTCCGAAAAAAAAGACTCATTTTCATAAGAAAGTGGTCCATCTGATGCTGAAGGTGATGTTAAAGGAGTACTGGTGCTTTGAGTGTCTGAAGATAAATGCTTATATGGATTGGATGTTGTGCTAGGCGAGATACTCGTATAAGTTTGTTGATTGGGTTGATTTAAATAATATTGTTTCTGGTTTATGAAACTGGTTGAGGAGACGTGTCGTTCAAAAAGTCCCTTATCAGCCTTATACAGAATATCTCCAATTAGATGTTCCACCTCACTTTGTGTATGGGTGCTGTATTTTCTATGCTTTGCTGCTACATGCTCTCCAAAAATTGTGCTATCGTCTCTTGTTTTTTTACTTGCAACAGTTTCTTGTAATATTTGATATGCTTCTTGCCCTCTAGAGATAGCACTGCTTGTCCCACGATTCACAGAAGCCACAGGTGTTACTCGTTTGACCTTCTTGGGAGATTTAAAATCTGATTTTCTTTTGAGAGTTGTTCCTTCTGGTACTTCTGTTACTTGTGTGTCATTATCAATTTCGTCAACAGCCATGTCATCGTTGGCCATGTCTTTTTCCTCTTCCTTCTCCTCCTCCTCCTCTTCTTCTTGATATTGATTCTTTGGTCGAGTCTTCTCCTGAAAAGTTTTTGGTTTTATAATTTTTAAAATATGGTTTTTTTTTTTAATTTTTAGATGCCTACAACTGAAGAAGAATGGCGATATGTTGCGGAAAATTATGAAGCTCTATGGAATTTTCCTCACTGCCTTGGTGCCATAGATGGTAGACATTGCATACTTCAGGCACCAATACACAGTGGCAGCGACTATTTTAATTATAAAGCAAATTTTAGTATAGTTTTGTTGGGAGTTGCTGATCCAAATTATTGCTTTTTGTTTGCTGACGTTGGCTGTCAAGGTAGGATTTCAGATGGAGGTGTGCTAAAGAACTCCATATTCTGGAAAAAACTGCAAAACAATGAGCTCCATTTACCACCTGATGACATTCTACCTAGTAGAGATGTAAAAATTCCCTATGTATTTGTAGGAGATGATGCTTTTAGCCTTAGTGAACATTTAATGAAGGGCTATCCAGTAGAACAAAAAAAAGGTTCTAAGAAACGCATCTTTAACTATAGACTTTGTAGAGCAAGGCGTATTATTGAAAATGTTTTCGGCATCATGTCAGCTGTTTTTAGAGTTTTGAGAAAAGTGATGCTACTATCACCTGAAAAAGCAACTTTGGTAGTATTAGCATGCGTCTATTTCCACAACTTCTTGAGAAAAAGTAAACATTCACGCAAGACTTACGCTCCACCAGGAACATTTGATCAGGAGAAAGAAGGAAAAATCATCCCTGGACTTTGGAGACAGGGAAACGAAAATAAAAATGCAGAGTCCTTTCTTGTAATACCTAAGATAGGACGAAAAAGTTCGGCAAATTGTGAAGCAATTAGAAATGAATTTGCTGAATATTTCATGGGCGAAGGGAGCGTCAGTTGGCAAAATACAAATGCATAAAACATAAACAACAATTATTTCTTTGAAAATAATCTCATAATATATATATACATAATATTTGCATATGTAGGTATATTTTATTTGATAACAAAATATATTTTTACTTACGTCAGTGTTTTTAGTTTCTTTTGGTATAAACTTGTCCATCAAGAAAAGCATATCTTTGAAAGCGAACCAGCTAGATTTAAAAATTGTGTCGGTTCCTGCTCCAGTTTTAAAAGAGTTATCTTGTTTTTGTCTCTCACGTCGGAATGACGTTAATAAAGATTCCATTTTCTTTTTGACTTCCCCTGTATCGCCTTTCATAATTTTGCTGATGTCATCCCAGGCATCAATTTTCTTTATTTTATTTTTGTAATCTTTAAACACTGGATTCCATAAAACTTCCCGTTCTCGATATAAACCAATAAGTTTTAAACAAGAAGAATTAGTCCACTCCATTATCGCAAAATAGAAAATCAAAACAAAATCGGGACGACGCCGTTCGACACTTTAACTGGAAGCGTACACACTAAACACAGCCAAACGAATTCGTTCTCCAATTTTCTTTTGATGTACCGCCCAGTGAGCGAACTCTCACGAAGGCAAACACATGCCTTCGCTGTCGTTTGTTGGGCCGTACACATTTACCGAAGGCGTTCGGTCGAATGGCTTCGGCCACATGCGTTCGCCAGATGTGTACGCGGCTTTAATCGAATATATAGACAGTTCTCAGTTTCTCAGCTTTTATGGGATATGAATACATTTCGTACCATTAATGACATATTTGAGTTTTTAATTCTTACATAGGTATTATATTATGTATTCTATTATCGGAATTGGAATTCTTTAATTATGTAATAATATACGAATAAACTTACTTCTCAAGTAATTTCAGGATACGATATTCACGAAATTCCGAAAAAAATTGCGCGTCGGCATTCTACATTAAGGCTGGTTTTCCTGTCACGCTGACGGTCGGCGCTGACGGTCAGCGCTGATCGGTCAGCTCGGATCCTTTTAGTATCGCGCTGATCACATAGAGAAATAGAAGGATGCTATTGTCTCTGGCTAACTGAATGTGGAGGCTTGTCGGTGCCAGCTAGTCAGCGGCGCCGACGCGCCGGCGCGTACGTGCGCGTATATAGCTCAGCGCTGACGGCCGTCAGCGCTGCGTGACTCGAAAACGCTACCTAGAGCTACATACATATTGACCCATCAGCGCCGACCGTCAGCGTGACAGGAAAACCAGCCTAAGTAATTACCTAGTTTTAATAGGATAGGATCAGTATTTTTTGAGTTATCGAGGAAATAACAAAATTTCAGATAGGTATAAATCCAAAACCATTTGACCGATTATGACTATTAACGAACTCAAATGTCGCATTCGGATATATACCAATGTTTCAATTCGATTGGATCTGTATTTTTTGAGATATCAAGAAAATAATATTCCAGATGGATATACCTCCGAAACCGTTTGGCAGCTTATTATGCCCAACAACGAACTTAACTCTCTCATTCGGATGCGCAACCTACCCTGAAAATTTCATGTCCCTATCTCTTTACTTTCGAAAGTTATCGAGACAACGGTCACCCACCCAGCTACTGAACGCACCCAAAACTGCTCGGATCTCCAACAATAAAGATCCGATTGTGTTCAACTTTGGAACTTGGGTGTAAAGTCAGGTTTATAAGGATCTCGCGATATGGGATGGATTGTTTCTATTTTCAATGATTTTTAAAAAAATTTCTAGGGATACATGATCCTTCGCAAACATTTACGCGTTGGCATTATACAACTAATTACCATGTTTGAATTAGATCGGATTCGTACTTTTTGTGTTATTGATGAAATAACAACAAAGTTTCAGATGGGTATCACTCCAAAACCGTTTGGCCGATTATGCCTATTAACAAACTCAAATGTGGTATTCGGGTACGTAACCTACCCTGAAAATTGCAAGGCACTATTTTTTTCCGTTATCAAATTATCGTGAGACACAATGTTTTTTAATAATTTTTTCAAAATTTTCTAATGATAGGATCCTCACGAAATTTTACTTACGTATCTGTTTCGGTATTCTACAACTATACTTATCAAAGTTTCAATTCGATCGGATCTCTATTGTTTCAAAACAAAATTAGTACTCAGAATCCGTTGGGCCAATTGTTTCCATTAACGAACTTAACCGTGGCATTTGCATGCGCGCCACCTACCCTGAAAATTACAAGTCGCTATCTCTTTCCGTTCGAAAGTTATCGTGGCAACGGCCAGCCGGGCAGAATCAAATTAGGCCTACAATTCTTCATCAGAGAGTCGAACCTAATTGTTGCGCGCGTGTTCCGCAAGGAACAGCGTGCTATCATTTCGTCACAATGTCTGTATTTTTCGAATTTTTTTTCGAAAATGGTCTCAAACGATTAGGTTCGACTTCCTGATGAAGAATTCGAGGTCAAATTCAATTCTGTCCGTCCGGTCCGGCCGTTAGCACGATAACTCTCGAACGGAACGACTTAGAGCGTTGAAATTTGCAGGGTAGTTTTGTAGCGTAAATATCTCGGACAAGTTCGTTAACGGGCGAAATCCACCGAGCGGTTTGGGAGTTAAGGCCGTTTTTAGTCAAAACGTTTTTAATGAATATTTCCGGAACCAATCACTTGATCTTTCTGAAATTTGGCAGCAAATTGTAGACTCATGACCTTTATATGCCTGCGAAGTTTTGTTTTGATCGGACGGCCCTAAAGTAGCAAAAAAAAAATTCAAAAATTTTAAAATTTTGTTTTCAGGATAACTCGAAAAATACTGATCTGATTAAATTGAAACTCAGTAGTTAGATGCAAAAGACCAATGCAAACACTTTTGCAAAATTCGTGAAGATCACGTGACATGAAAAAAATAAAAAAATTACTACTATTTTGTGAAATACTTTGCTTAAAATGCCGAAACCAATTTTTTTGAGGTTCACGCTGCCCTTTCCGGACATTTTTCGTTGTTCGCATGCGCAGATGAGAAGTCATTTAACTGCTGTAGTTTTCGTCAGAGAGGATTGGGGTTTTGGGGTGGCGGATGCTATTCCTCCATAGAATCCAGATCCCTGATGAGGGTCTGCGCATACGTAGATTAAAGATGCGATATCTTCCGAACCACTAGTGTTGGAGAATCGGAGTTTTTTGTAAGGTGTGTTATTTTGAAAGGACTTTTAGCCGCGAGTAGATTGCGCATGCGCAAAAGAGAAGTGACTGATTTTGGGTTGGATGGGTTATGTTGGGAGTGCTGAGTCGATATTGTGAGGTTTTAAAAGAATATTCATAGCAATTCAGTGCTCGGACACTAGTGTCAGTTTGGGGGAAATACCGTTGTTTCCGAGTTGAAGTGTGCATACCGTGGCCCTGGGGCCAATTTTGAAATTGATGTTACCCCTTACGGGCATTTTTCGTTATGCGCATGAGCAGACCATCAGTGATTTAACTGCTGAAGTTTTCGTCAGAGAGGATTGGAGTTTTGCGGTGGCGGATGCTATTCCTCTACAGAATCCCCTGGTGAGGGTCTGCGCATGCGTGGATTCAAGAGGCGATATCTCCTGAACCACTAGTGTTGGAGAATCGGAGTTTTCTGTATGGTGTGTGATTTTGGGAGGACTTTCAGCCGCAAGTAGATTGCGCATGCGCAGAAGAGAAGTGACTGTTTTTGGGTTGTATGGGTTATGTTGGGAGTGCTGACCCGATATTGTGAGGTTTTAAAAGAATATTCATGGCAATTCAGTGCAAGGACAAGTCAGATTGGGGGATGTAGCGTTGTTTCCGAGTTAAAGTGTCCGTATCGTGGCCCTGGGGCTAATTTCGAAATTGATGTTACCCCTTACGGGCATTTTTCGTTATGCGCATGAGCAGACCATCAGTGATTTAACTGCTGGTGCTTTCGTCAGAGAGGATTGGGATTTTGGGGTGGCGGATGCTATTCCTCTATAGAATCCCCTGGTGAGGGTCCGCGCATGCGTGGATTCAAGAAGCGATATCTCCTGAACCACTAGTGTTGGAGAATCGGAGTTTTTTGTGAGGTGTGTAATTTTGGGAGGACTTGCAGGCACGAGTATATTGCGCTTGCGCAGATGAGAAGTGAATGGTTTTGGGTTGTTTGGGTTATGTTGGAAGCAATGAGCCGATATTGTGAGGTTTTAAAAGAATATTCATGTCAATTCAGTGCACGGACACAATTCAGTTTGGGGGAAATAGCGTTGTTTCCGAGTTGAAATGTCTGTATGGTGGCCCTGAGGCGAATTTATAAATAACTATATTTGGTAGATCTATATTAAAATACGTTCGGATTTGGAGAAGAGGCAATTGCGTTCCAAACGGAGGTCCCACAACCGCATTTTTTTTCGATCTAAGGTAAAGCTAACAGCCAAACTGTATTGATAGCTATATTTGTTAAAGGAACTTGAAAAAAAAAAAAAGCACTGACGTGTAGTCAGTACTCTTTGGCGCGCGTGTTCACGGTGGCTAATTTGAATTGAATGATGAGTACTTCAGTCTCAGTAGATAGAGCGAGCCGAAGATCTACCCAAAGGATAGTGGACACCATTCACTGTCGGTTCAAAAATTAACAGTGCTGTATCTAAGCTGCCATCAGGATAGATTAACAACGTTGGAAAAGAACACAAGTGACTCTCCTTAGTCGCACAAGCTCCTAGAAGATTTGGGAGGGTCAGTATAATCCTAATCATGTTAATCGCACGCGCGCAAAAGCAGATTGACTTAACAATGAAAGAAAAAGTGTAAAAAGTCAATCTGCTTTGGCGCGCGTGCGATTAACATGATTAGGATTATACTGACCCTCCCAAATCTTCTAGGAGCTTGTGCGACTAAGGAGAGTCACTTGTGTTCTTTTCCAACTTTGTTAATCTATCCTGATGGCAGCTTAGATACAGCACTGTTAATTTTTGAACAGACAGTGAATGGTGTCCACTATCCTTTGGGTAGATCTTCGGCTCGCTCTATCTACTGAGCTTGAAGTACTCATCATTCAATTCAAATTAGCCACCGTGAACACGCGCGCCGAGGAGTACTGACTACACGTCAGTGCTTTTTTTTGAGACCATTTTCGGCACAAAATTCGAAAATTGCACGGAAATAAGCACGCTGTTCCCCAGAACATGCGCCTAAAAAGTGTTTCATTGATGAGAGGAATCTATGTTTAAAATTAATGAAGAACTTAAAGACTCACTCAGTATAGTGTCCCTAGCTCAATATTAGACCAGGACCCGGAGGTGCAGGGTTCCATCCCTGGACTAAGAATGAAATATCCTTGTCAGACAGTAGCGGCCTCCCTTTACATTTACTGTTGGGTCAAAAATTATCAGTGCTCTTCCTAAGGTGGCGTAAGGACACAGTAACAATGCCTACACAGAACACAATCGATTTTCCTAAATTGCAAAAGTTCTTAAGGGCTTATGAGTGGTCCCCTCGGAAGACCTAGGTGACCTAGGAGTGACAGTATAATGATAATCGAAAAAACATATTGCTGTCTATGAGAAATCAGTGAACATATTTCTTTCAGTTTGTGTACAAGTTGAACTTAGCGAATGTTGCATGATATTGAAAGATGTAAAAATATTGAATCTGGAAACAAATTCAGCATAACTGAAAATTTTTTCAATTTACAAAATTTTAACAACCTGGTGAATCAGAATAAATTAAACATATTACAAATCAATTGAATGGAAATATTGAACTTAATCTGCATCACAAAAAATCACATAGTCATTATAAACACTCGGTTTCTCAAAATGGTTGATTGGAATATATGGTAGATCAGGATCTTCACCATTCCATTCATCATCTGATGGCGTAATTTGTTCCCGAAGTTTAAGTTCTTCATCCCAGTCTTCTGCATCTGAAATTGAAGAAAAATATATATTATACAAATGACCATATTTGAAAGAATAATTACCATTCTTGGTTCACATATATTTGCGAGATTATTGATTTCTGCAATGCAATGAGACAATATCATTATTTCAAATTCAAAGCATACTAGAATCAGCTAAATTTTCAGACAAGTTATATCCACGTCTTTGCCATATTCTCAACTTAATAATTATACGCAGTGATTTGGATTTTTCTAAAGATAATGATGTCTAAGATTTTGGGCTGAATTATGTGACATTGTTCAAATTTATTATTTTAATTCCTTACCATGGAGTAATGAAGCAGTAAGAACAGGAAGTAAGCAAAGTTGTATTTTTATTCAATAATATAAATTTATTCCATCAATCGATTTCTGGAATTCACAATCGAAAAATGAGAATTTAGTGTGTTCTTACCTTCTGAACTATAACTTTCAACATCAGAATCATAGCAAGAAGAAACTCGCTCTAAATTGTTCAAATAAATAAATTCTGAAACTCCATTACTTCTAATTTCTTCAGGAATTCTTGCCCTTAACTTATCTTTCATCAGATAGTAATTGGATATATCCCATTCTGTGGTGTCGATACAATTCATTTCTACATCAAGACATTTTAAATTTCCACATAATATGTGCTGTTCTAAAGTGGTGAGTCTGTTGCTGTACAAATCCAAAAATTCCAAATTTTTCATCTCAGAAAAGTCACAGGATGTCTCTAATCTATTATAGCATAAAATTAAGAACTTTAAATTTTGTAACATAGTGAGTTTTTCTGGCAAGTATACGATGAAGTTATGAGACAGGTTGAAAATCTCCAAATTCACTAGATATTCTAAACCATCCTCTGGTAGTGATATAAATTGATTGTTCATTAAATGGAGTTCATTCAATCCTACTAACGAATTCAATCCATCAGGATAAACCGACAAAGATGAGTTATTCATTTTTAGAACACTGAGGTTTTTCCAGTTCGGTTGATATAATAATTTATCTATAGTGCTTATTAAGTTTAAATTTTTTGTATTTTCCTTCACATTACTTATATTTAATTCTTCTAGATACCTGCAATTTTTGAGAAAAGCACAGTCTTCATCTCTCAATATACAATTTCTCAAGCTCAATTTTGGAACTGAGAAATTCATAGTTATTCCAAAGATACAGCGTAATGTAGTGATTTTGTTGAAATCGTAGTACAGTTCCCTTAGTTTGATTGCTCGATGATTCATTACCCACTCTGGAATATCTTTGAAATCATTTGAACACAGGACTAATTTTCTTAAGGTCTCACAACAATTGGGTTCAACATCGAAGATTTTTACTTTATTGTTTGAGATATCAAGGGACTCAAGTTGTTCTAATCCTAGATAAAAACATCTAGGTACTTGAGTTAGTTTATTGTTGGACAAGTTTATTCTTTTTAAAGGTAATTTTTCGAGGCTACATGTGATATCAATCAAATTACAATATGATAACTCGAGTTCCGTCATTTGTTGTAAAGTATTGATATCAGGGGATGTGTATAATTTCACTAGATTTTGTACTTTTTCAGAATTAGATTCAGGTTTAATACTCCTATTCTTCACAGGAATATTGTTATTGATCTCTGTGATGAAATGTTGCTCCATATCCGAAGAAAGACATTGAGATTTAAAGTACTTGAAAAAAAGTCTTCTACAACTGTGGATTCATATTTTATTCTTAAAAATATTGCTATGAAAGAGTTAAGTTTGAAACACCACTGCCATAAGGATGAATAAGCGTCAGCTGCAGTTTTGTACTTTGAGATAGAGGTTAAATCCAACAAACATCATAGTGGATGGAAAAAGCTGATTATCAATGCAAGTGAAGTATAATTAGTGTTGTGTGCATCTGAGAATCAATTATCAATATCAATCCACATTCATTTCAAAATTTATTTTCACATTTGCAAAGTTTTGTTTGCTGGGCTGCTTTTTTGTTTTATTTGACTTTTGTTACCAATAATACCAACTCACAGAAATCAGGGTTGCCAGGCCGAAAAGAAATAATTCCCCAGACCTTCTCACAAAATTTCCCCAGATTTCTTCAAAAAATGATACTTAAACCGAATTTCCTCAGAATTTTTGAAAATTATCAATTGTTTCCCAGGATTGGAAAAGAAAACAAATGAATATATTAAGGTACTTAACCTTCAAGTATGGTCGTCAAATATTTTTAAAACTAGTGCGGACGTGTAGTCTCTCAAGCTACTATATTCATATGCTACTTTTTTGAGAAGCTGATTCCGCACCGGGTTGAAACACTTTCTATGTCAGAATATTAATCTCTTATAAGGAAAAATAATATATTTCTAATCAACTTTCTTTATTATAATTACAGAAATATAAAAAAATCACTCTCGTGGCACTTTTTCAAAGTTTTCGTAGAGAGTAGGGTGGTATTTTGATGTTTGACCTTTTGACTTAATGCAGAACATAGAACCATAAAACATGCAATAGCTAGAATCACTTGAGATTTCTTCAGAAAATCAACGTGTTTCCTCATTTCCTCAAAATGTCCCCAAGGCCTTGTTGATTTCCTCATTTCTGAAGAAATTTCCCCAGATCTGGTAACACTGACAGAAATATTCATCCCTAAAAAGCTTAAATCAAAATCCCCTAAGAAATAATAATAATAAAATTGATATCTTGAATTCTGAAATACATTTTAATATCTGTGTTAATATTCAATATTTATAAATTACTAGCTGCCCGTCCCGGCTTCGCACGGTTGAAATGAAATACTGATACTAAATATGCTACAGAATTTCTTTATATACAACGTTCACAGCATTTTTATCGTTAGACAATACAAACATGTTTTCTTTAGAGGTTACTCTTGAAAGAGCGACATATAATAGAATAGGCCATGTATTGTATATTATTATACTGATCCTCCTAGGTCTTCCCCTAGGAGACCCCTCATAAGCTCTCCAAGAGCTTGTGAAAAACACTCAATGCTAAAATATATAAGCCTGTAGCGTTGAAAGTTGGACCTTGCGATTTATTAATGGCCACTGCAAAATATATCTGTACCGGAAATTGTAGGCGTTTAAATTGGATCAGTAAAGCCGATGGTATCAGAGGAATTCGGGGAATCAATAAATCTGAGGCGAGCGGGCGAGCCTCACGCTCTACAGATGATTCTCTGGCTCTCTGTATTTGATTTCTATCCCTATCCTGGCTGTGCCGGCCCCATGGTCGGTACCACCGCAGCCGCTATGTCCCTACATTTTAAATCTGCAATATCTTCGAAAATATTCATTTAAATTACATGCAGTAAAGGGCCATATTGATCAATATTAAATGCACAATGCATTTAAGGTACTTAATTGGATAAGGATCAATGCTGTATTGCTTAAAATCGCTTCGTAATCAAGCCATTATTTCTCGTAGAATGTAAAGGATAAACGTTGAGTTATCCTTAAGAGATAGATATATACCATCACGGACTTTTTTTGTAGACCTTTTTAAGGTGTACCCATAGACAAGATATACTGGGTGTACCATACTGTACTGCATTATTTTGATCTATCTCGTAGGGTTCAGCCAGCGTTTGCAATGTAAGCGCAAAAAAATGTGTTTATTTACGACATCACATTAGAAACCTCTAAAATTATCAGTGTTTCTCTAATATATTATGCATGTTTTACATCTATTAAAAAAACCGCATCAAAATCCTTCTCGTAGTTTTAAAGATCTAAGCATACATAGGGACCAACAGACAGCGGGAAGTGACTTTGTTTTATACTATGTAAGGATTTAATCTTATATATAAAATTTTCGTGTCACAATGTTCGTTCCCGTACTCCTCCGAAACGGCTCGACCGATTCTCATGAAATTTTGTGAGCATATTGAGTAGGTCTGAGAATCGACCAACATCTATTTTTTTATAATGTGGCATTACAAAATACATACAACCCTAAATTTTCACCCTTCTATCACCAACCCCTATTTTTTAATAGTCATTTTAGTAATTAATCATTTTTCATCCCGCTCGATAACTGATCAATTATCACTTGGTAAGTTATCCCAGAGAAAGAGCTAATCAAAACCAAGTCGCCGTATTTATGGCGCTCTAGTTCCTCGGAACTGAGTGCTTATCAATTTGCCCAAATGTCTGTAATTTTCGAATATTTCGATGAAAATGGTCTTAAACGATTTGGTTCGACTCACTGATCAAGAATCCGTGGTCGAAATTCATTCTGTCCGGCCGGCCGGCCGTAGGCACGATAACTCTCGAACGGAATGAGCTAGAGAGTTGAAATTTTCAGAGTAGGTTTGGGGGATGAATATCTCGGCTAAGTTCGTTACTGGGCAAAATCGGACAGAAGGTTTCGGAGTCATAAAAAAAAAAATTTTTTTTTACAGAACAAATTCCGAATTAAATTTTTTTTAATAAGCAGTTTTATCATAAGAATCCATTCATATCATTTTTAACTCTAACAAGCTAATACTTTCGGAGATATGATTTTTCAAAATTTCAATGTAAATCGTATTTCACAGATTGATATAATTATTCTATGTATGAATTCTCATAATGTCAACTTGACAGAAGGGAATATTGTAACTTCAAAAATATTGGGGTTGAAATACTCGTATTTTAGCGATGCAACGGGGACCTCACCCGAAAATGTTTGAAAATATTACGTAAATATTGAAAGCATAATTCTGTAGTTCGAGAGAGGAGAAAATTTGGTGAACGTAGATCAGGAAATTTTTGATCGATTACAAGGTAATTTTTTTATTATTACTTATCTTCTTTCATACATTTTTTATGGAATACCTACTATTTGTAGGTACTTTAAACCTGTTTTGGGCAATTGTCATACGAAACTTGTTTTTTTGGCGCTCTAGTTCCTCGGAACAGAGTGCTTATCAATTTGCCCAAGTGTCTGTAATTTTGGAATTTTTGGCTGAAAATGGTCTCAAACGATTTGGTTCGACTCACTGATCAAGAATCCGAGTGTGAAATCGATTCTGTCCGGCCGGCCGACCGGCCGTAGGCACGATAACTCTCGAACGAAAGGAGTTAGCGGATTGAAAATTGCAAGGTGGTTTTGGAGCGTAAATATCTCGGACAAGTTCGTTAATGGGCGAAATCCATCAAGGGGTTTCGGAGTTATTGCCGATTTTAGTAAAAATATTTTTTATGAATATTTCCGAAACCGATCACTCGATCTCCGCAAAGTGTCAAAAAAAAATTTGAAAATGTGGTGCAGCTCTCATTCTCATGATTGCTCATTTAATCTTGATAAATAAACTATTATTTGAATTGAATTTCCTTTATGATGCAGTTCTATCATATGAATACATTGATATAATTCCCAACTCTGAGAAACCAATACTTACGGAGATATAATTTGTCTGTTTGAACTAGAGCGCCAGAAAGCTCCTGTCCACAGGGATGGAACCCATTTTTTGTGAATGTTTTTCACTCTATTTCGATTAAAATTTCCCTGAGATTATGGCAAAGCTAAAATTTTTTTTCAAAAAAAATATTTATTTTTATTAAAGTATCAAGGCAGTTTAGTCCTGCTACACTTAGTGCTAGATTTTTTAAAATTTCCGCGTCTTTCTGGATCAACACTCATTTGCCAGACTATACCGGTGTCACGTCCCAGTAAACAGCACGGACTAGGGATGAGAACGAAGCCAGTCTCCTGTCTTTCTCACCTTTTCTCACTTTTCTTAACCAGATACGTTTGAGTGGGTAGTTCGTATTCGCAATCGAACCCGGTAGGTGGCGCCGCAATCGGGTTCTAGGTACAGTGACTATATTCTCAAGACTATATTCTTAAGCATATAGTCACTGTAGTTCTAGGTATTTTTTAGAATTACGTGTTTGAGTGGGTCCCTGGATAACTTGGAAATTCAATTGTCCCGGTAGGAGCCGCTGCAATCGGGTTCTAGGTTTTTTTTTAAAGATTTTTCGCATTTGGAAATAAAATTGCAACCGCAATAACCGATTTGGCGCAGGCGAAGTTGCGTGGGTCAGCTAGTAATCTGTATAATATATTGAAAAATGAACTGTGGAAAATCAATAGGGATTCATGAGACAAAACATTTCTAATTTGGATTGAAAACAAATCAACGATTTCAACTAGAAGATACAGGCAATTCACTTCCAATTCATCACTGCTTGCAATACTACGAAATTTGTAAACAAGGGGTATATTGAATTACGCGAGATGAATCTAGAATGTCCTATCTGTATGATTGAAATAAACTAAAAAGATAATGTTAAAATTGGTTCAAGCCCTGTGGACAGGAGCTTTGGCGCTCTTGTTCAAACTTTGACAAGATTTGTTGTTATTTATCAAGATTAAATGAGCAATCTGAGAGTGAGCACTGCACCATGCAAGAAATCAAATTAAAATAGCTGAAATGAGTTTGACTCTCTCTTATAGAACAGGATGATAAGTAGGAGTATGAACACAGGTCATATAATAATTCATAGATAAAATAATTATAGCATTCTCTGAAAACATAGAAGTACGATTGAAATTTTGAAAAATCATATCTCCGAAAGTATTAGCTTGTTAGTGTTGAAAATGATATCAATGGATTTTTATGGAGAAACTGCATAATAAAAAAATTGAATTTGAAATTTGTAAGTTAAAAAAAATTTTTTTGTTCGTTACTCCGAAATCATCCGGCCTATTTTGCCCAATAACGAACATAACCGAGATATTTATCTCTGAAAATTTCCACGGCCAAGCTCATTTTGTTCGAGAGTTATTGTAGAAAAAAAATTAATTTTTTTTTACACTTTACGGCAATCTCATCAATACAAAACTTTGCATGCGTATAAAGGTCATTATTCTACAGCTTGATGCTAAATTTCAGAAAGATCGAGTGATTGGTTTCGGAAATATTAATAAAAAATGTTTTTACTAAAAACGGCCATAACTCCGAAAGCGCTTGGTGGATTTCACCCGTTAACGAACTCGTTTGAGATATTTACGCTCCAAACCTACCCTGCAAATTTCAATACTCTAACTCCTTTCGTTCAAGAGTTATCGTGTTAACGGATGGACGGCCGGCCGGCTGGACAGAATCGATTTCGACCACGGATTCTTGATCAGTGAGTCGAACCAAATCGTTTGAGACCATTTTCAGCCAAAAATTCGAAAATTACAAACATTTGGGCAAATTGATTAAGCACTCTGTTCCGAGGAACAAGAGCACCAAAAACAATTTGGAAACAGAATTCATAGCTGCATTATTGAATGTTATCAAGCGAAATGCTTAGAGAGGTCAATTTTAGTTCTTATGGCATAACAATTTTACATATTACGTCATAATTTTTTTTTAAATGAATACCCCAAATTTTTGCTGTTTTATTACACGGTTTAACCTATCTTAATGACAAAAAATTGTTACCGTAGATAAGAATTTTTTACTCCATCATTTAGGTAAGTTGCAACCGTCTAATAAAGCAACGAACAAATTGAACCAAACCAACTCCCTTGGATTTTACCGTTTATTGGAGAATTCGCTTTTATCAAATTACACACTTTAAGAGCTAACAATGGATCTTCCTGGGGGGGGATCCTCCTTATCCTCCTTATCCCCCTAGTGAATAAGCCACTGAAAACGTATCAGAAAATGTATTGAAATGAATGGTGGGAATTTTGAACAGCTAATGATGTGAATTCATTATATATCGTTCGCAATAAGTTATTATGATTGTGTTGATTTTTTATTTTTCCGACAAAAATTTATTAATTAATTAATCAATTACAAAAGCAAAAAAGCTTCTGCCTAAAATCATGTTCAAATATAATTTACCTTCACCTTCTTTTGGAGTTTTGCCCGCACGTTCTAGGGAACAAAGTGCTATTATGTTGCCCAAATGTCTGTAATTGTCGAATTATTTGCTGAAAATGATCACAAACGTTTAGGTTGTAATAACTGATGAAGATTTTGAGGTCAAATTCTTCTGTCCGACTGGCCGTCCGTTGCCACGATAACTATCGATCGGAATGAGATAGCGACTTGCAATTTTCAAGGCAGGCTGCGCATCACAATGCGACGGTTATAAGTTCGTTAATGGACATAACTTGCTGAACGGTTCCGGAGTTACTTCCATCCGAAAAATTTTATTGTTGTTTCCTCAAAACTACAGTAATTAGTTGTAGACTGCCGACGCGCAAATTTTTGCAAAGTTTCGTGAGGATCGTAACACAAAAAAAGGAATTTAAAAAAAAATTTCTTCAAAAAATTTAAATTTTTCCTAAACAATTTATGTGTTAGAAACTGTATGTCAGATTTCGCCGAAATTCTGCACAAGCCTTAAAGCCGCATTGTGAATAGACAGAAGAACATGCGCGCAAAAGCTCCTGACTTAAACTCAGTGCTTCTTAAGATTTTTTTATTTTACAATTTTGCAATTACATATTATGTCAAATCTTAGTGTGGTAGGAGTCAATGAACAGATAAGACCTTATTGCCGACAAATATAAATTGACAGACGCCTACTATGTTTTTGGCGCGCTGTTCAGGTGAACAGAGTGCCTATCAATTCGTCCAAAAATCTGTGATTTTTAAATTTTTGTCCGAGAATGTCAGCATTCTACAAGTAATTATCGAGTTTTAAATGGATCAGATTTGTAAATGTTGTTCTGTAATTCCTGATGGCATCCGAAACCGTTTGGCCGATTATACGTATTAACGAATGTCACATTCGGCTGCGCAACCTACCTGGAAAATTGTCGGAAAAAGTCGCTATCTCTTTCCGTTCTCAAGTTATAATGAGATAGTTACATAATATTATTTCATAATTTTTATAAAATTTTCTAGTGACACAATCACCACGATTTGATCTGCAATTTTTGAGTTATCGAGAAAAGACTATTCAAGATGGGAAGAACTCGTCGATTATGCCCAACAACGAACTCAACTGTCCCGTTTGGATACGCAACCTACCCCGAAAATTGCAAGTCGCTATCTCTTTCCGCCGAAAGTTATCATGGCAAAGGTCACCCATCCAGCTACTGAAATCACCTAAGGCTGCTTGGATCTCCATCAATATAGATCCGATCGTGTTCATATTTGGAACTTCGCTGTAGATGTTGAAGGCTCTCGCAGAAGTTCAGCGATATCAGACGGATGGTTTCTGAGATACGGAATATTTTTCAATGATTTAAAAAAAAAATTCCATTGAAAACAAAAAGAAAACTACGGATGCGTATAACTCCAAAATAGTTTGGCCGATTATCCCTATACACAAATCTAAGTGTTGCATTCGGATGCGCAACCTACTCTGAAAATAGCAAGTCGCTATCTCTATCTATATCGTGAGATAAATAATAATTTTGAATTTTCTGCTGTACGAACCTCACAAAATTTCACATACCTATATCTTTGTGTTGGTATTCTACAACTAGTTACCAAGTTTCAAATCGGTTGGATCTGTATTGTTTGAAAACCAAATAAGTACTCGGAAACCGTTTGGCCGATTATGCCCATTAACTAACTTGTCCACCGCATTCGGATAAGTTTCAAGTCGCTATCTCTTTTCGTTCGTAGCAACGGCCGGCCTCGAATTCTTTGTCCCCCCCAGATATTTTGATATGAGAATTATCGATTGAAAATTATGATACTTTTTCGATATTAAGTCAAAATAATGGGAAATAAAATCAATATTTCTAATCAGAAAAATTACAGTGTGTTTGGGACATTTTGTTTTTATTTAAGTTTGCGTGTTTGGGACATAAAAAGGTAACTTTTCACCAAATTTCATGAAAAAAACAAAAAATGTTTCACGTTAATTTTCCGGTTATGCGAAAAAAGTTTAAATACGAAAGTTGTAGATATTTTTATTACCTTACTTTTTACCATAGGACTTGTAGTTTGCCGGAAATCGAGATAAACTGTTTTTTACCCTTAAAAACTCACCCCCTTCAACTTCTCGACCTCAGATCGCCCGTAAATTATTTTTACTTTAATTTTTGTTATATTTTCCATTTACCAATTAGTTTCATCCCACTATTATTTTTTTACTCTTTTCACCATTTTCAAAAGTTATTAAGGATAAATCGAAGTAGATTTTAATGTGAAACACATGAGATCACGCACTTATGATACAGGGACCTACCCAATACTTGATATCTATCTCTGTACAAACAATCGCTTTTAAATAGCGTGGTTTCAACTCAAAGTTGAACCTCCATAAGGCTCCCATGTTAAAATTTGGATTTGGATATCCCGCCTAGAGAATGATTCTAACTTAACTAATGTGGTCTATTAAAATTAATATTAATTCACAAAAAATTGTTATTTTTTGCGTATTTGTTATTATTATTTGTTTTATTAAAATGAATGTAAATCAGGCTTTTGGAATTCTGTCAATATGCAAATTATATGTTTAGAATTCGCGTACTGACCGAATAAATAACAATCATTTTAATAACAAACAAATAATAATAATAAATACACAAAAAATATCTTCTTTTTGTGTATTTAAACGTAATCGGTATATGTCAGCCGATGTATCAAACAACAAAAAAAAATAACATAGGGAAATTAATAGTCATAGGTATGTTACAATATTTTATTTAGAAAAATCGTGATGTAGATTCAGATTACAGGTATTACAGATATCAGTTAAAACAAAATTTATAATTTTATCCTCAATATATTTATCCACAATATAAACAGGAAATGCTATATTATGTAGGTCATATTTGCGATATTTTCAATTCATGATAAAAAACTATGACCCATGATGGAGCACAGCTCGAACCATAGAATCGAGAAATTATATTTTTCTCTATTCTATGGCTCGAACCCACTTCGGTATCCTAACAAAATCGAACATCTCTTTCCACCTCGGTGTTTTTCAATGCATTAGAGAATAAACAATCGGAACTTTGAAATTACATCACATATCTACATAGGAATTAAACAAAATTTGGAACTGTCGAAATGCTGAACTAATAAATATTTCATAAGACTATAAGGATAATATATTATTCTAATCAATAAGTACGTTTTTTCATTATCACATGTGTTAGGATTTACTGGTTGAATTCTGACAACGGTACATTGTTTTTTTTGTGATTGAGAATATTTGGCCTTTTACAGAAATATTTTCCCAACACATGAAATGACAAAGAAATATTCTTGTAAAATTTTAGTACGATTTAAATGATCTTCGTTCAATATAACAAATGCAATAAAACAAAATAGCAAATAAATTAGGGGGATAATAAGCAATCCTGAAAAATTTCTTAAAATTTGAATTTTTTAGTAGGCACCAGCACATCACTAACCACACATCAAAATTTACATAACCACAATTTTTTTACACAAAGGAAACTGACACTCGAAGTTGATGAAAAGAATTCAACCTAAGTTTCACCATCCGAATTCGGTTCACAAGAATTTTTTAACAAAGCTATCCGAACGAACACATAAAAATACATGTCTTTTCTTCATATTATCGAACAACTTTTTCAACAATGGTTTATTTCCAGCGTCAAGTCCTTCGGCCATTTCATCAATATAGGCCAAGCCATTTGCAATTCCAAGATTTACCCTTTCAAGTTTAGCTTTTAATTCTTCTTCATCCGTTGATTCATTTTGTGTTTCGTCGGAATACATTTGGCTGTCATCAGAAACATTTTGTCCAACGGTTTGAGATGAAAATGATGAATTTTCTGCTTCGCCTTTTGATTCAACGGCAGATTCTCGACTGTCATCAGAAATATCTGGTCCCAGGATCTCAGTTGTGGAAATTTCAGCGGAAAAACATGTTGCAGATGAGGATTTTTTTCCTGGATTTGGCTTTGGGAGTTCACTGGGACATTTTTGACAGTCATCTGGAAAATTCTGTTCAACAGTTTGTGTTTCCTCAGAATACATTGGGCTGCCACCAGAAATATTTTGTTCTACGGTTTCAGACGAAAATGATGAATTTTCTCTCTCGTATTTTGATACGACCGCAGATTTTATACTATTATCAGAAATATCCGGTCTTAGGATCTCGATTGCGGAAATTTCAGCGGAAAAGTTTGTTGCAAATTGTTCATCATTTACATCCGGTTCTGAAGCACTTTTGGCGTGAATTGGCCCCAGGATTTCACTGGGACATTTTTGGCAGTCATCTGGAAAATTCTGTTCAACGGTTGTGGGTGTAGAAACTTCGATTGTACTACTCATTGAAAATCCTTGTTCTTCTCCCTTTGCCATACCACGCTTCGCTTTATATTCTTCTATCCATGGCTTTCTTCCACCTGTCAATTGAACAATGTCAACCAATGTTTTCTTTGCTAATTGTATATCGGCAGGCATTTTTGTATACCTCGGTAAAATTTGAGAAGACCGGCTCTGGTTCATTTTCATGTCTCTCGAACTCGAAGAAGAGGAGGAATACATACTCGACATTGACGACGAAGTGATTGGTTTTTTGTAGGTTCTCAAGGTTTTCTGGAACGGGAGAGGGCTGCTTGAACGATTGAGTGTTTTCATTGAACTACTTATGGTAGGTCTTGCGAATCCAGCGTTATCTATGTTCCTACGATTACGACTACTTCGGCCTCTCGAAAAATCAAGGTTTTCATTCGATTCATTGCAAGCTATACATTTTTGACGGTTGTCTCCACGTTTCGGGTTTCTTTTGTGTAAAACTTTTTGCGCTCTTTTTGGGGAAGACGAAGTATCACTTTGCTGTTCAGTTGAACGGTTCGAGGAACTATCATTTCCATTTGAAACTGACACAGTTTCAGGCGATAGAAATAAATGTAATATCTTCAACGATGAAACGAATAAAACGCAAATACACAGTAGCCACATTTTGAAATATTTGCGATTCGCTATGATTTTACTATTCGGAGATACTTCAGTGATGATGAACTTCACTAAACTGTATTCTCAAAGAATACTCACAGTAATTTATTTGCTTGTAATTGTTACCTTAGGAAAAGGGTTCCGACCCGGCTTCTCGGAAATTGAAAAATACCGCTATATGATTGGTTAACGAATCACAGTTCACCTCCTTTAGTCTTAATGGCTATGCATTGTGAAACTTGAATCAGCAAATCCTGCAAGACCGGTAAATAAAATATGACCCTTAGAAGATTCTAAGAATTGGAAACGATAATTAAACTCTTCTATACCTAATCAATACAATTTTTAGTTCAAATTTTAGATTGTTGGGATCTTTGTTGAAATTTTCGGAGACATATGAATTCCGTATACCCCGCTGCAACAAATCAAATGTTATACCGGGTGTCTTCAAAGATGTTACCATTTTTAACAACTTACTCTTTCTGGGTGAAGTAAATAATACTGTATAAGATAAGATCGCCCATGCAATTAACGATGTTCAAAATCTCACCTTTGAAATTAATCATGTTATGACTCTTATACAGGGTGATTCACGGAGACCGTTCGTTAGAATATTTCAAAGATAGACTCGAGATAAACACTTGAAATTTTATAGTTAAGCTTTGCTAAGAGAGATTAATTCTTGGAAAAAAATTTGTTCGACTTCCGGTTTCACCGGAAATGATTTCAATTTTCATTTTTTGGCGCTCTAGTTCCTCGGAACTGAGTGCTTATCAATTTGCCCAAATGTCTGTAATTTTCGAATTTTTCGATGAAAATGGTCTCAAACGATTTGGTTCAACTCACTGATCAAGAATCCGTGGTCGAAATTCATTCTGTCCGGCCGGTCCGGCCGTAGGCACGATAACTCTCGAACGGAATGAGGTAGACAGTTGAAATTTTCAGAGTATGTTTGAGGGATAAATATCTCGGCTAAGTTCGTTATTGGGCAAAATCGGACAGATGGTTTCGGAGTAACAAAAAAAAATTTTTTTTTTTACAGAACAAATTCCAAATTAAATTTTTTTCAATGAGCAGTTTTACCATAAGAATCCATTCATATCATTTTTAACTCTAACAAACTAATACTTTCGGAGATATGATTTTTCAAAATTTCAATGATAGAATTATTCTGTGGCTATTCTATGAATTGTTATAATGTCAACTTTGACGTTGTCTCATTGTAATTCATTCCAGTAATGGTATCAATATGAGAATTAGAATATTATCATTCTTTTGTTGGTTGATATTTTCATGCCGATGGTCAATCCATATGATGATGGGAATGGTAATGGTAAGTTAATAATATTGAGTTCAGAATATCTCCAATAAAAACAAAACTGGAATTGAGGAATGAATATCTCGGATGAGTTCGTTGTTGGGTAGAATTCGTCTATTGGTTTTGGATTGATAATTTTTGGCACTCTTGTTGAATTTAAATTCTTCTATGATGTTTGAATTCAATTTCTGCTAAGATGAAGTTCTAAATTTCAATAATGAATCGTACTTCTGTTTTCACAGAATGCTATAATTATTCTATCTAAGCTTTATTATATGATCTGTGTTCATACTCGTACATTTCATCCTGTTCTATAAGAGAGAGTCAAATTCATTTCAGCTATTTTAATTTGGTTTCTTCCATGGTGCAGTTCTCAGATTGCTCATTTAATCTTGATAAATAAACTATTATTTGAATTGAATTTCCTTTATGATGCAGTTCTATCATAAGAATACATTGATATAATTCTCAACTCTGAGAAACCAATACTTTCGGAGATATAATTTGTCTGTTTGAACTAGAGCGCCAGAAAGCTCCTGTCCACAGGGCTTGAACCCATTTTTAAATCTAATACCCAATTTTTGCGCGTTTATTCTGGGGAACATCGCGTTATCATTTAGCCCAAATGTCTGTAGTTTTTGAATTTTTCTCCGAAAATGGTCTCAAACGATTGGGTTCGACTCCCTGATGAAGAATTCGAGGTCAAATAAGATTCTGTCCAGAAAGAGCTAGCGACTTAAAATTTTCAGGGTAGGTGGCGCATCCCAATACGACGGACAAGCTCGTTAATGGGCATAATCGGGCCTAGGGTTTCCGAGTAATAATTTTGTTCTCAACGAATATGAATCCGGTCGAATTGCAATTCAGAATTTCAGATTCGTTCTACTTCTGGTTTTACCGGAAATGATACCAACTTTCGTTTTTGGCGCTCTAGTTCCTCGGAACTGAGTGCTTATCAATTTGCCCAAATGTCTGTAATTTTGGAATATTTCGATGAAAATGGTCTTAAACGATTTGGTTCGGCTCACTGATCAAGAATCCGTGGTAGAAATTCATTCTGTCCGGCCGTAGGCACGATAACTCTCGAACGGAATGAGCTAGAGAGTTGAAATTTTCAGAGTAGGTTTGGGGGATAAATATCTCGGCTAAGTTCGTTATTGGGCAAAATCGGACAGATGGTTTCGGAGTAACAAAAAAAAAATTTTTTTTTTACGAAACAAATTCCAAATTAATTTTTTTTTGATAAGAAGTTTTATCATAAGAATCCACTCATATTATTTTTAACTCTAATAAGCTAATACTTTCGGAGATATGATTTTTCAAAATTTCAATAATAAATCGTATTTCAACGTTGTCACAGAATGATATTATTCTATGTATGAATATGAATTGTCATAATGTCAAATGATGTTCCTACATTATCGAAGAATTGTGAGCGAAGTGAGAAAAATCTCAGTTGTTTGCTCCGAAATTAGTTTTTCTCAGAAAATTCTTACATTTCGGAACTGAACATGAAGTAAGAGATCTGAGAGTAGTGAGACTGCTTTTCATCCATAGACATAGATATAACTCTCGAACGGAATGAGGTAGGTAGTTGAAATTTTCAGAGTAGTTTAGGGAGATGAATATCTCGGTTAAGTTCGTTATTGGGCAAAATAAGCCAGATTTAATTTGATTTCTTCCATGGTGCTTTTCTCATTCTCATGATTGCTCATTTAATCTTGATAAATAAACTATTATTTGAATTGAATTTCATTTAGGATGCATTTCTATTATATGAATACATTGATATAATTCCGAACTCTGAGAAACCAATACTTTCGGAGATATAATTTGTCTGTTTGAACTAGAGCGCCAGAAAGCTCCTGTCCACAGGGCTTGAACCCATTTTTTAAATGTAATACCCAGTTTTTTCATGGATAATCGGATTACTCATTGAATTCTACATTGTTTTAATGTGTCACTTACATATTATTTTCAGAAAATTCGTGTGAAATCTGATAGGGCTTCATTCCAATGTTAATAACTTGTAGATTTTTGCATGAAAATCCCTTATTTTCTAGCTTCTATCAGAAGGCATTCCAATGCTTCTCCTTCGTTAATTAAAAAATCAATTGAACACTCAGGATGTTTCTATTGCAATGTCAAAGTCAGTCGTGAAAAAAACCTCAAAACTAATTTTTTTCAAATGAGAACCCATTTTTGCGCGTATGTTCTGGGGAACATCGCGTTATCATTTTGCCCAAATGTCTGTGACTTTCGAATTTTTTGACGAAAATGGTCTCAAACGATTTGGTTCGAATCCCCGATGAAGAATTTGAGGTCAAATTTGATTCTGTCCGGCCGGCCGTCCAGCCGTCCAGCCGTTGCCACGATAACTTGAGAACGGAAAGAGATCTCGACTTGAAATTTTCAGGGTAGGTGGTGCGTCCCAATAGGACGGACAAGTTCGTTAATGGGCATGATCGGCCCAATGGTTTCCGAGTAATAATTTTGTTTTCAACGAATATGAATCCGATCAAATTGAAACTTGGTGAATAATTGTAGAATATAAACCTAAGCACGTCTGTGGAATTTTGTGAGAATCGTATCGCTAGAAAATTTCAAAAAATTTATTAAAAAATATTTTTTATGTCACGATAAAATGAGAACGGAAAGAGACAGTGACTTGAAATTTTCAGGTTAGGTTGTGCATCTGAATGCGACATTTGAGTTTGTTTATAAGCATAATCCGCCAAATAGTTTTGGAGTTATACTCATCTGAAATTTGGTTGTTATCAATAACTCGAAATATACAAAACCGATCCAATTCAAATATGGTTATTAGTTGAAGAATGCCAACGCGAAAATTATTGCAAAATTTTGTGAGGATCGTATCACTAGAAATTTTTTTAAAAATCATCCGTCATGGCAGAAGTTTTGGAGGGAGCCATCAGAACCTAATTCTACTACCAAGTTCCAAGTTTGAACACGATCGGATCTATATTGTCGGAGATCTGAGCAGCCTTGTGTGAGTTCAGTAGCTGGATGGGTGACCGTTGCCTCGATAACTCCGGAACGAAAGAAGATAGGGACTTTCAATTTTTAGGGTAGGTTGCGCATTTGAATGGGAGAGTTAAGTTTGCTTTTGGTCATAATCGGCCCAACGGTTTCGGACTCGGTTTCGGAGCTTTACCCATCTGGAATATTATTTCCTATAAAAAAATATAGACTCGATCGAATTGAAGCTTGCTTACCTACTATACTCCATTCACATTTATAAAGTCTCCCGGTTGGCCATGAAATTTTGACACATTTCACAGTGTATATTTTGAAAATGTTAGGTTATGCTCATTTTCCTGTCAGATAACTACGCAACGTTGTCCTCTCTACATAGAAGTCGTAGTAATTACGTATTTTCACAATGTGAATTTTATTGGGAAAGATAATGAATTTGAGAAGATATTAGTGAATTCCACAATTCCATCAGAGAACTGGCGACTGTTGATTAAAATTTTGTATCTCTTGTTGCTATGGAAATATTTCACGTATATAAACTGGACGGAAGATTCAGTTATGCTATTTTCTTGATGGAAACCAAGTGTTGAAATTTTAATGAAAAATAATGGATACTAGTTCGTTACTTCGTGATAGTTCATTTGAAAAAAGAATAAAAGTACCTGAATATCCCAGCAGGAAAATTTCTAAACGAACTGAGGTTCCTACGGGATTCTCCACTTTTCGAAATTGTCAAGATATAAGCCTACAGAAGACTATTCTTTTCTATTCTATTTAAATACCATGTTGGACAAACTTCAAATACACCAGTTTCAAAATGTAGTAGTACTACGAAACCCGAGTAATTCTTATACCTTAATAAAATATAGTGTTAGGATAGGAAATTGGGTAATTTCATTGGAGAGTTCAACATGTCCTAAGACAGAATGGAGTTTTCCTATTGCAGATTATTCGAAGATAATGATCTGTGATAATATCTTGTCTAAGAAGGATCATTATGTTAATTGTTTAGAGTAGGAATTGGCAACATCTCAGAGAATTGTTTTGACATTGATGATATTTTAGAAGTTCCAACCTGCCTTTGTTTTAGTTACAAAAACGTGATAGACCTAAATCATGGCCAACCGGGAGACTTTATAAAAGTGAATGGAGTATAGTTGTAGAATATCGACATAAGGACGAGTGTAAAATTTTGTGAGAACCGTACCCATAGAAAATAAAAAAAAATTTAAAAAAAATTGGTTCAAGCACAGACGTGAAGTCAGGAGCTTTTGCGCGTATGTTCTATTGTCCATTCTCCTGTGTTGGACCTTCTTAATCGAATTTACCATGGTGAATTCTATTGTCCGTTTTCCTGTATTGGAGAATACTCTGAAAATTTCAACTCTCTAGCTCATTCCGTTCGAGAGTTGTCGTGTTAACAGACGGACGGCAGGACAGAATCGATTTTGACCACGGATTCTTGATAAGTGAGTCAAACCAAATCTGCAATCTGTTCCGGGGAAAAAGAGTGGCGCCAAATATAAACCTCTAAGCTTGTCAGTCGATCTTCTCTCCAAAACTTTATTCACAAGAACGTTCTTCGCGTAGTAATTCAGCATGTTCAACAACTCTGGCGTCAAGAGCTTCAGCACACTCGTTAATTGAAAGATATGTAAATTTCGAATAGGTTTTTGATCCAATATTGTGACGTTAATATGTGACTTCCTCTATGCATACGATCAGAGTTCCCAAGTGGGATAATGAGAGTTTTTAGGGGCTTTATATTTTTAGGGGAATGCTTAGGTTTTATTTAATTTTCGTATTTCTGGCGCTCTTGGTCCTCTGATCAGAGTGCTTATTTATTAATTTGCCCTAATGTCTGTAATTTTCGAATTTTTGGATGAAAAGGGTCTTAAACGATTTGGTTCGACCCACTGATCAAGAATCCGTGGTCGAAATTGATTCTGTCCGGCCGGTCTGGCCGTAGACAGGATAACTATCGAACGGAATGAGCTAGGCACTTGAAATTTTCAGAGTAGGTTTGGGAGATGAATATTTCGTCCGTTATTGATGTGCAAAATGGGCCGTATGGTTTCAAAGTAATGAAATTTTTTACATTAATAATTCCGAATTCTATTTTTTTAAGTTGCAGTTTCATCATTAGAATCCATTTTCAACTCTAACAAATTAATTCTTTCAAAGATACAATTTTTCAAAACTTCAATATTATATCGTAACTCTATGATTTCCCAGAATGTTGTATCGAACATTAACGTCCGTATCCATGAAGCACTAGATAATCCATATGATGATGATGTTGATGATGGAAATAAATACTTTGACAAGTTAATCAAATTTGGTTCAGAATACCTCCAGTAAAAACAAAACTGGGAAAGCCCTGAGGACAGAAGCGTTGGCGCTCTTGTTCAAACTTTAACAAATCATTTCTCCGAAAGTATTGGTTTCTCAGAGTTGGGAATGATATCAATGGATTCTTATGATAGAACTTCATCATAATTGAAATTGAATTCAAACATCTTAATAAAATTAAATTCAACAGGAGTGCCAAAAATTATTAATCCGAAGCCACCAGCCGGTTCATTCCAATATCGAACATATTATATCAATTGAAACTTAGCCAATATTCCAGTTTCGTTTTTACTGGAGATATTCTGAATCCAATTTAATTAACTTACCAAAGTATACAAGGTGATTCACGAATACCGTTCGTTAGAACATTTCAAAAAGAGACTCGATATTAACACTTGAAATTTTATGGTTAAGCTTTGTTAAGAAAGATGAATTCTTGGAAAACATTTCAGATTCGTTCTACTTCCGGTTTCACCGGAAATTATACCAACTTTCGTTCTTTGAATGTAATACGCAGTTTTTTCATTGATAATCGGATTACCCATTGAATTCTACATTGTTTTAATGTGTCACTTACATATTATTCTCATAAAATTCCTGTGAAATCTGAAAAAACCCAAATCAATCTAATAGGGCTTCTTCCAATGTTAATAACTTTTCTAGCTTCTATCAGAAGACATAGAAATACTTCTCCTTCGTTTCTATTCCAATGTCCAAATCAGTCATGACAAAAACCTCAAAACTCATTTTTTTCAAATGAGAACCCATTTTTTTTGTTGGTCAGCTGGAATCTACGTTAACAAATGATGTATTTTTTATAATACTTACAACTGCTCTAAAATGCTTATTTCCCGAGAAATTCGGCACCAATAAAAAACTGGGTTCTCATTAAAAAAAATGAGTTTTGAGGTTTTTATCACGACTGACTTTGACATTGAAACACCCTGTATGTTCAATTGAATTTTTAATAAACGAAGGAGAAGCATTGGAATGCCTTATGATAGAAGCTAGAAAATAGGGGATTTTCGTGCAAAAATCTACAAGTTATTAACATTGGAATGAAGCCCTATTTGGAAATGTTTTCAGATTTCACACGAATTTTCTGAAAATAATATGTAATTGACACATTAAAACAATGTAGAAATCAATGGGTAATCCGATTACCAATGAAAAAACTGGGTATTACCTTTAAAAAACGATAGTAGGTATCATTTCAGGTGAAAACGGAAGTATAACGAATCTGAAATTTTTTCCAAGAATTCATCTTTCTTAATAAAGCTTAACCATAAAATTTCAAGTGTTTATCTCGAGTCTCTTTTTGAAATATTCTAACGAACGGTATTCGTGAATGATAATGTATAATTTGGTAAGTTAATCAAATTGGGTTCAGAATATCTCCAGTAAAAACGACACTGGAATATTGGCTAAGTTTCAATTGATATAATATGATTTTCATAGTAGATTTGAGGAATGAATATCTCGGATATGTTCGTTATTAGATAGAATCCGTCTGGTGGTTTCGGATTAATAATTTTTGGCACTCCTGTTGAATTTAATTTTTATTACGATGTTTGAATTCAATTTCAATTATGATGAAGTTCTATCATAAGAATCCATCGATATCATTCCCCACTCTGAGAAACCAATACGAAAGATAAAAAATTGAAAATTTTATGACTCTGACTTTTTTTATATTAAATAGAACCCTATATATTTTTTGCAATTTTTTTAATCTACTCAAAATTACCTTTCCAACGATTTACACACACACTTTGTATTTTACATTTGATTTGATGGAGAAAACGTCAATTAATATTTCAAATTGAAAGAACTGCTGTAGGCTAAACGATATTTTGTGTAATCTAGATTTTGACTTCAATAATCGAAATCAATAAAAAAACCTTCCTCAAGTTGAAATCAACTATGTATTTTACCGAACATTAAACAAAGAAAGAATTGTAAAAGAAAAAAAAATTTAAAAAAATGGGTTCAAGCCCTGTGGACAGGAGCTTTCTGGCGCTCTAGTTCAAACAGACAAATTATATCTCCGAAAGTATTGGTTTCTCAGAGTTGGGAATTATATCAATGTATTCTTATGATAGAACTGCATCATAAAGGAAATTCAATTCAAATAATAGTTTATTTATCAAGATTAAATGAGCAATCTGAGAATGCGAACTGCACCATGGAAGAAATCAAATTAAAATAGCTGAACTGAATTTGACTCTCTCTTATAGAACAGGATGAAATGTACGAGTATGAACACAGATCATATAATAACGCTTAGATAGAATAATTATAGCATTCTGTGAAAACATAGAAGTACAATTCATTATTGAAATTTAGAAAAATCATATCTCCGAAAGTATTAGCTTGTTGGAGTTGAAAATGATATCGATGGATTTTAATGGTGAAACTGCATTTTAAATAAAAATTTTTTTCGTTACTCCGAAACCATCTGGCGTATTTTGCCCAATAACGAACTTAACCGAGATATTCATCTTCATCTATTTCAGATAGATTGAGTGATCGGTTTTGGAAATATTCATAAAAAATGTGTTTTACTAAAATCGGCCATAACTCCGAAACCGCTTGATGGATTTCGCCCATTAACGAACTTGTCCGAAATATTAACGCTCCAAACTCACCTTGCAAATTTAAATCCTCTAACTCCTTTCGTTCGAGAGTTATCGTGCCTACGGCCGGCCGGCCGGACCAGCCGGCCGGACAGAATCGATTTCGACCTCGGATTCTTGATCAGTGAGTCGAACCAAATCGTTTGAGACCATTTTCAGCCAAAAATTCGAAAATTACAGACATTTGGGCAAATTGATAAGCACTCAGTTCCGAGGGTCTAGAGCGCCAAAAAGGGGGCAAAAAAATACCATAATAACTGAAGTATATTTATTCAAAATGTTGACCATCTGCTTCTACACATCTTTCAGCTCGGTGGACTAGTTCACGCGAAGTAACACTTCTCAACACCCCAGCATTAAGAGTTCTATATGCATTCCTTATTTTGTTTTGTAGACCTTCCAAATCAATAGGAGGAGTCTGGTACACACTATCTTTCAAAAAGAAGAAATATTGCGGTGTTGAATCTGGAGATCTTGCAGGCCTTCTTACCGGTCCATTTGAAGATAGTTTCAATTGACGTTTTCTCCCTCAAATCAAATGTAAAATACAAAGTGTGATACATCTTTGGAAAGGTAATTTTGAGTGGTGTTAAAAAATTGCCAAAAATATACAGGGTGCTATTTGAGATAAAAAAAGTCGCAGTAACTTCCGGTCAAACCGAAAGTGATTTTTAATTTTTGTTTTTCTCATTTGAAGGTTCCTTGAACGAATGGAAAATCGTAAAATTTTCAAATCTTTATCTCCTGAATTGGCTGAGATAATTCATTGGAACATGTATACTGGGACACCCGGTATATGAATTGTCAAAGTTTGCATAATTACTCGCTAGTAGTTTCGCGAGAGCACCAAACTCCCTGTCCACAGAGCTTTCCCACATTTTCTACCTTTCTTGTAGTTACCTTTCTTGCTTTCGTCGGATCTCGATTATCTATGAGGATATATTTCCTTCAAATCGTCTTTTGAATACGCCACTGATGTAAGCATTGGGCATAACCGTATCTGGGCGTGACAGGTGGTGACAGCGTTGTTCTAAATTGATATTCTGCTTGTTAGGGGCCCGACCGATTTCCACTATGGATTTCATATTCCATCCGACGATGGACATTTACATAAAAATATGTCCGTTATCAATAACACATAGCGCCCCTAAAGACGGACTTCTGCACCGTCTGTTCAGTAAGTGGGTAATTTTCGAACTGTCGTTAGGTGTCGTTTGGAAAAAATCACGATCCTTCGAATTCATGTGAGAAATTGCTCTTTCAGAATACGACACCATACTTTCCAGAATGAAAATAAGTTAGATAAAAGATTATGGTTTCCATCAGAATATGGAATATACATAATATATAATGAGTATCGATACAGGATGTCCCGAAATGAATGCAACAAAACTTGGTCACATATTCTCGAGACGAAATTAAGAGACCCCTATTTTTGGCGCTCTAGTTCCTCGGAACTGAGTGCTTATCAATTTGCCCAAATGTCTGTAATTTTCGAATATTTCGATGAAAATGGTCTTAAACGATTTGGTTCGACTCACTGATCAAGAATCCGTGGTCGAAATTCATTCTGTCCGGCCGTCCGCACGATAACTCTCGAACGGAATGAGCTAGACAGTTGACATTTTCAGAGTAGGTTTGGGAGATAAATATCTCGGCTAAGTTCGTTACTGGGCAGAATCAGACAGATGGTTTTGGAGTAACAAAAAAAAAATTTTTTTTTACAGAACAAATTCCAAATTAAATTTTTTTCAATAAGCAGTTTTACCATAAGAATCCAATGATATCATTTTTAACTCTAACAAGCTAATACTTTCGGAGGATGATTTTTCAAAATTTCAATGATAAATCGTATTTCACAGTGGTATAATTATTCTATGTATGAATTGTCATAATGTCAATTTATTTTCCTGAGACAAGACATTATCTAATCAATCGAAGAATTATGAGAATAAAGTGTATTCCGAAATGTGAGTGAAGTGAGAAAAATTAGTTTTTATCAGAAAAGTCTTACATTGCGGAACGGAACATGAAGTAAGAGATCTGAGAGTAGTGAGACTGCTTTTCATCCATAGACATAGAATGCAAATAGAATGTAAATATTGAAAGCATAATTCTGCAGTTCGAGAGAGGAGAAAATTTGGTGAATGTAGATCAGGAAATTTTTGATCGATTAGAAGGTAATTTTTCATTATTACTCTTCTTTGATACATGTTTTATGAAAAATCTACTATTTGTAGGTACTTTAAACCTGTTTTGGGCAATTGTCATACGGAACTTGTTGGCGCTCTAGTTCCTCGGAACTGAGTGCTTATCAATTTGCCTGTAATTTTCGAATTTTTCGATGAAAATGGTCTTAAACGATTTGGTTCGACTCACTGATCAAGAATCCGAGGTCGAAATCGATTCTGTCCGGCCGGCCGGCCGTAGGCACGATAACTCTCGAACGAAAGGAGTTGGAGGATTGAAATTTGCAAGGTGGGTTTGGAGCGTAAATATCTCGGACGAGCTCGTTAATGGGAGAAATCCATCAAGCGGTTTCGGAGTTATGGCCGATTTTAGTAAAAATATTTTTTATGAATATTTCCGAAACCGATCACTCGATCTATCTAAAATTTAGCATCAAATTGTAGAATCATGACCTTTATACGCATGTGAAGTTTTGTATTGACCAGATTACCGCAAAGTGTCAAAAAAAATTTGAAAATTAAAAAAAAGTTTTTCTACAAAAACTCGAACGGAATGAGCTAGGTAGTTGACATTTTCAGAGTAGGTTGGGGAGATGAATATCTCGGTTAAGTTCGTTATTGGGCAAAATTGGCCAGATTTAATTCGATTTCTTCCATGGTGTAGTTCTCATTCTCAGATTGCTCATTTAATCTTGATAATTAAACTATTATTTGAATTGAATTTCCTTTATGATGCAGTTCTATCATAAGAATACATTGATATAATTCCCAACTCTGAGAAACCAATACTTTCGGAGATATAATTTGTCTGTTTGAACTAGAGCGCCAGAAAGCTCCTGTCCACAGGGCTTGAACCCATTTTTTATGATTTGAGAAATCCCATACTTAGTGCTTCCTATTTTGGCGATGGACCCATTTAAGACATTCTTACTGGACGACAATGTTTAAGGAACTACTAAACATCAACCGCGTATTTGAATTCCTTGAAAATTGTTAAACCGTTAGGAAAGTCCATGCATTTGAAAAAATTTCTTGTCTTCTTTTTCTCAAAAATCTTGCGTTTCATGAAAAAATTGCGAGAGACAAGGAAGTTTTTCAATTGAATGGGCATTTTAATGGTTTAACAATTTTCAAGGAATTCATATATGCGGTTAATGTTTAGTAGTTCCAAAGACATTTTCACCCAGTAAAAAGTGTCTTATGGGGGTCCATCGCCAAAATAGGTAGCACTATGAGATTTCGCACATCATAAAACTGTGTACCAAATTCAGTGATTGTCGCATAACCTGATTCTGAGATAAAAGAAAAGACTATTTTAAGGGGAAGAAATTCTGGGGGCTGTAACTCCGAAAGAGGGGGCCTCCTGGCAAAATTTAAAATAGGGGGCTCCTAATTTCGTCTCGAGAATCTGTGATCAAATTCTGTTGCATTATGTTTCTCGAATCCCTTCGGATATACAGGCTGTTGAACTTAGATTTTTTTTCGTTTATTTTTATAAATTCTGAACGAGTTGAATTAATAAGCGTTTGAATTTTTGAGGATATTGTACTAAGAGGATTTCCATTATTTTCAGTTTTTTTTTTTGAGATCCTTCAATTCCTCAGAGGCGTAGATTTTGGTGGTATCGTGTCTTCAGTCACCCCTAACTTCTACGCCAATGAGGATAGGTGTTATTTAGATCCATTTTATGATTTTTACGACATTTCTTCACATAAAAGGTATCTTTCTCGAAAGCCGCTAGGACGTAGGTATCGTTTTCGAGAAAAATGACTTCAATATTATCAAGACAATATTTGGCTCAGGTTAATCAACACTTTTTATTAGATCTCCTTTTTTGGAACATATAAAATGTTTTTTTTGAAACTACTGATGTCTCGTCATGATTCATAAGTCTATGTGATAACTTCAGGAAATGATTTCCATATTTCGTTACAATGTACATAAATGAAAAAAAAAATTAAGTTCAAACGCCTGTTTCTCCGAAGGAATGTGAGATAGGAACAAATTTTAATTGGAAATACTTTTTATTTCAACTAGAACTATCACTTTCTAAAGTTATTACCTGGACTTTTGAATCACCCTGTATATGGAGGTACATATATGAGTAGTAGGAATTGATCCGGAGATTCAATATACACAGTAATTCAGGATGAGAGAACACTTTTGTCAGATAAATCAGATATTGTTACAAACTAGAGCGCCAAAAAATAAACAATTCTTAAAAAGCACTGCCGTGAAGTTAGTTCCATTATCTATTCACGCCTCATACAAAGTTTCGTAGCAACTCGGAGTTATGTGCGGAATTTCAGCGTATTCTGAAAGCTGTATTTGGACTTTTTCCTGGTATACGCATCTTTCCCGGAATTGTAATATCTGGATGATGAGATCCGGAAATTTTTGAACCTGGTGCCATTCCTTGAAAACATATGTACCTGCCGCAGTCAATTTGTGTCATTACCGAGAAGGACAAAAGTAGGCAAGTTTGTACAGAGTACCTACACAAAGTTCCAACAATGATTAAGATATGATACCTCTTGGAATGGTGTATTGAATGTAAGATTTCCTGCCAAGATTGAGGATTACTGGAAATTCATCTCTCAATTTATACCTTACATCTTTGGAATCGTAAAGCCAAAATATTTTGTTACCCGTTTTATTCAAGTTTTGAGGTGTGTAGAAATCAAAAATCAAATAATATTCTAAAAAGACGGAGAGCTCTGTGGACAGGGGCTTTGGCGCTCTTGTCAAACTACTAGCGAGTAAGTATTAAAACTTGACAAATTAAATCTCCGAAAGTATTGGTTTCTCGGAGTTGGGAATGATATCAATGAATTCTTTTGACAGAACTGCATTATACAAAATTAAATTTAAAATGTAGGTCTATGACTCACCTCTTATGTTGGATTTACATATATCAGAAAATTATAATTAGAACATTCTATGAAATCATAAAATTACGATTAATTATTGAATTTTTGAAAAATCATCTCTCCGAAAGTGTTAGTTTGTTAGAGTTGAGAATTATATCAATGGCTGCTTATGACAAAACTGCATCTTCAAGAAATTGAATTTGAAATTTGTAATGTAAAAAAAAATTTTTTGTTCGTTATTCCGAAAGCAAAAAGGCTAATATTGCCCAATAACGAATTTAATTGAGATATTTATCTCCCAAACCTACTCTGAAAATTTCAACAGTCTAGCTCAGAGCTTCCCAAACTTATTTTTACTGTGACGCCCTTGGGACTTCACCATTTTTGTACGATGCCCTTTAACTCAGCCTCCAAAAATATTTACCAATTTTAGTACTAGCCTAGTAATAGGACATCGGTTCAATAGACTCGCACCGCCTTGCGGCGTCCCAGGAACAGAATCGATTGTGACCACGGCTTCTTGATTAGTGAGTCGAACCAAAACGTTTGAGACCATTTTCAGCCAAAAATTCGAAAATTACAGACATTTGGGCAAATTGATAAGCACTCTATTCCGAGGAACAAGAGCGTAAGCTCCATTGTCTCTTCAAGCCTCATACAAATTCGATGGAGCTGAAATTCAGTACGCCACTGTGAAATGGTGGTTCGAAGGTACGTATGGAATTTGAGCGGATTCTGACGGATAGTTTCTTAAATAAGAAATTTTTGAAGAACAAATAATTTTTTCTAGAGATACGATATTCACGAAATTTCGCAAAAAATAGCGCTCCGATATTCTACAAATAATTAGCAAGTTTTAATTGGATAGGATTTGTATATTTTGAGTTATTGAGGAAATAATAACAACATGCAAGATGGGTATAGCTCCGAAACCGTTGGGCCGAATGTGCCCATTAACGAACTCAACTGTCTCGTTTGGTGCGCAAGCTGCCCTGTAGGGTTTTTAAGGCTCTTGCAGAATTTCAGAGATATCTTGTTTTTGCGATAATGATTTTTTTTCAATGATTTTAAAAAAATTTCAAGTGATACGATACTCACGAAATTTCGAAAAATTAGCGCGTTGGCATTTTACAACTAATTACCATGTTTGAATTGGATCTGAACTGTATTTTTTGAGTTATTGAGTAAATAACAAAAAAATTTCAGATGGATAAAACTCCAAAACCGTTTGGCCTATTATGCCTATTAACGAACTTAAAGTTGCATCTAGATGCGCAACCTACCATGAAAATTGCAAGTCGCTATCTCTTTCTGTTCGCAAGTTATCGTGCTAACGGTCACCCATCCAGATACGATTTCCAGTATTTCTTCAAGAACTCCTACATTATAGATCTGATCGTGTTCAAATTTGGAACTTGGCCAGAGAATTAAGATTTGAATAGTTTCTGAGATACATTATATTTTTAATATATTTTTTAAAAATTTCTATTGATACGATGTTCACGAATTTTTTTGTATTTGTGTCTGCCTTCTACAACTAATTACCAAGTTTCAATTCGATTGGATCGGTATTGTTTGAAAACAAAATTTGTACTCGTAAACCGTTTGGCCGATTATATGCCCATTAACAAACTTGTACGTCGCATTTGGATGCGAAAATTTCTCTGTAAGTTAGTTATCGTGGCAACCGCTGGCCGGACAAACTCAAATTTGACCGCGAATTCTTCATCAGTGAGTCGAACCTCGAACCTTTTGGCAGTAAAAATAGATAATTACAGACATTATACGCTGTTTCCTAGAACATGCGCGCAAAACTTCTCAAAGAACACTGACGTGAGGTCAGGAGGTTTTGAGCGCATGTTCTGTTGTATATTCACACCTCGTAAAGCCTCACGAAATACTTTCAGAATAAATAATAAAAAATGGGTTCAAGCCCTGTGGACATGAGCTTTCTGGCGCTCTAGTTCAAACAGACAAATTATATCTCCGAAAGTATTGGTTTCTCAGGGTTGAGAATTATATCAATGTATTCTTATGATAGAACTGCATCATACAGGAAATTCAATTCAAATAATAGTTTATTTATCAAGATTAAATGAGTAATCTGAGAATGAGAACTGCACCATGGAAGAAACCAAATTAAAATAGCTGAAATGAATTTGACTCTCTCTTATAGAACAGGATGAAATGTACGAGTATGAACACAGATCATATAATAAAGCTTAGATGAAATAATTATAGCATTCTGTGAAAACATAGAAGTACGATTCATTATTGAAATTTAGAACTTCATCTTAGCAGAAATTGAATTCAAACATCATAGAAGAATTTAAATTCATCAAGAGTGCCAAAAATTATCAATCCAAAACCAATAGACGAATTCTACCCAAAAACGAACTCATCCGAGATATTCATTCCTCAATTCCAGTTTTGTTTTTAGTGGAGATATTCTGAACTCAATATTATTAACTTACCATTACCATTCCCATCATCATATGGATTGACCATCGGCATGAAAATATCAACCAACAAAAACTATGATAAATATTATAATTCTCATATTTATACGATTGCTGGAATGAATGACAATGTTATTAACTTACCATTACCATTCCCATCATCATATGGATTGACCATCGGCATGAAAATATCAACCAACAAAAAGTATGATGATATTATAATTCCATTACTGGAATGAATGACAATGAGACAACGTCAAAGTTGACGTTATAACAATTCATAGAATAGCCACAGAATAATTCTATCATTGAAATTTTGAAAAATCATATCTCCGAAAGTATTAGTTTGTTAGAGTTAAAAATGATATGAATGGATTCTTATGGTAAAACTCCTTATTGAAAAAAAATTTAATTTGGAATTTGTTCTGTAAAAAAAAATTTTTTTTTTGTTACTCTGAAGCCATCTGTCCGATTTTGCCCAATAACGAACTTAGCCGAGATATTTATCCCCCAAACCTACTCTGAAAATTTCACTGTCTAGCTCATTCCGTTCGAGAGTTATCGTGCCTACGGCCGGACCGGCCGGACGGCCGGACCGGCCGGACAGAATGAATTTCGACCACGGATTCTTGATCAGTGAGTCGAACCAAATCGTTTAAGACCATTTTCATCGAAAAATTCGAAAATTACAGACATTTGGGCAAATTGATAAGCACTCAGTTCCGAGGAACTAGAGCGCCAAAAATGATGAACTCACTCAGCGGGGATTCGAACCAGGATTTCCTGCGTGGCAGGCAACGCCGCTACCATCTCGGCTGTACAGGACTTATAGCAGTTTTGTTAAAATACAAAGCGAATCGAGCTGAAATCCGTTACTCGATTGGAAAATGGTGGCTTGAACGTTTGTGCCGAATTTTAGCGGAATCTGACATATAGTTTCTGAAATATAACATTTTGAAGAAAAACAAATTTTTGAGTTCTAGTGATATGATCCTCACGAAATTTTGCAGAAATTTGCGCGTCGTCATTCCACAACTAATTACCAAGTTTCAATACGAGTTGATCTGTATTGTTTGAACACAAGATTTGTAATTCGTTTGACCCATTATACCCATTAACGAAATTAACATCAGCATTCGGATGTGCAACCTATACCCTGAAAATTGCAAGTCGCTATTTCATTCCGTTTGAAAGTTATCATGGCAACGGCAGGCCGGCCTGATAGAATCGAATTTGACCTCGAATTCTTCATCAGTGAGTCGAACCTGATGGCTTGAGATCATTTTCGGAAAAAAATCGAAAGGTACAGACATTTGGGCCAAATGCTGTTCCCTAGAACATGCGGTCAATAAAAAACGACTGTCATCTGGTTTTTGTGGCACGCTTGTTCCCCTAAAGGCATAAATGTCCAATTTTTGTTTTCCCAATTTTTGGCCAAAAATAGTCTCAAACATTTAGTTTCGACTAACTGATGGCGAATCTGATGTCAAACTTAATTGTGTTTGTCCGGCCGGTCGTCCTTAGGCACGATATCTCCCGAACGAAACTAGTTAGAGTGTTGAAATTCGCAGGGTAGGTTTGGGGCATACATATATCGGTTGAGTTAGTTATTGGATAAAATCCGCCTAGCGGTTTGGGAGTTACAGCCATTTGAAATTTCGTTTTTCCAATAACTCCAAAAATACTGATCTGATAGTATTGTAGTGAGTTGAATATTACCGAAACGAAGACTTATGCAGAATTTCATGAGGATCGTAGGACAAGATAATTAGAAAAAAATTATTAAAACATTCTGTATCTCAGAAACTATCGGGTGATTTCTGACCAATGACCCATCGGGTAATAGAGGACCATATAA
This sequence comes from Halyzia sedecimguttata, assembly GCA_937662695.2. NCBI lineage: Eukaryota > Metazoa > Arthropoda > Insecta > Coleoptera > Coccinellidae > Halyzia > Halyzia sedecimguttata. The sequence continues at coordinate 36,385,514 of OW569415.2, read as the reverse complement.
GGGCTCAAAAATCTCTTATGTCTACTAGTTTCTGAAATACAGGGTGTTTTTGAAAATAATAGAATTTTCGACCCCCTAAGAAATGAAAACCTTTAGAATTATTTTGTTGATAGTTATTTTGTGACATTTCTTGCATTTCACAAAATAACTATCAACAAAATAATTCTAAAGATTTTCATTAAGCGTCTGACGAAGAAGTCTGATATAGACTCCGAAACGTTACGATATAGTTGTTTCTTCGTTGATGTTGTTTCGTTGTTGTTTGTTAGGCAACATTGTTCAATTGATTGCTTCTGACAAATATCTTGTGTTTCTTACGCAGAAGCAAATCACAAAATAATTAATTTTTATTTTATAGATATTTTTCAGAGTTTGGGAGAGAAAACCCAGAAAAAAACCTTTCAATACATCACTATGTACATGAAAGAATATATTTGTTGTTAGTTTCGTGAAGAGAAGACAAAGTGAGAGATTCAAATCAATAATCGACATGAATGGCACTAATTTTTTTTACATATATATATATATTCTTTTGACTGAGAGTTTTATATGTGTTAGCAGAGGTTGGTGTAACGGGGTACCATACAATTCTGCGTATGATACAAGAGCTTAGGGAAAAACCTCAGCAAAAAACCCTGTCTCCCCGTGAGTGTTGTGATTTGTAACTATTGTTCACAAAATTTGCTGAAATTTAGAAATATTGATAGGCATTTATTTCTTCAATATGGACTCCTTCGTCAAAAAACGGAGAGGTTTCTCCAAGGTACCCAAAAATCAACCTGAAAAATGAAAAGACAAGAGGAGAAGAACGAACAAACTAAAAATATTACATAACCTTTCAAAAGTCTCCTCTCACAAATATACTCTTCTGTTGACGCATGGGATCTCTTGGAGAAGAATCGCCTCCGCTAGTTCTCAAAGATATTGATCCTAGAAATCCCTTCAATATTGAATTCAAAAAGGAAATTGTTGCTCGTAAGGCCAGGAGGGTCTCTTTCAAAACCAGATCTGGCCAGTCCAAGTGATGATTATTCAGAACTTCAGATGTTCGAAGACCGCTACAGGGCCCATATGTAGGGCTATCATCTCCCATAGAAGCATGTTTTTACTTTGTATTGTGTAAAATAATGAAAAAATGAGAAGAAAAAATTTATGACATAATTTAATATGTCATCATGACATATTTTTTTTAGATAGTAAGGTCTTATGCAAAGCAAAATATGATTCTCGATTTTTGCATTAAAAAATGTGGGAAAACCCTGTGGACAGGAGATTTGGCGATCTTGTTCAAACTTTGACAAATCATATATCCGAAAGTATTGGTTTCTCAGAGTTGGGAATGATATCAATAGATTCCTATGATGGAACTGAATCATCAAAGAAATAAAATTCAAAAAATCATAAAATTACAACGAATTATTGAAATTTTTAAAAATCATATCTCCCAAAGTTGTTAGTGTTGAGAATGATATCAATTTTGACCACGGATTCTTGATCAGTGAGTCCAACCGAAACATTTGAGATAATTTCCAGACAAAATTAGAAAATTACAGACATTTGGGCAAATTGATGAGCACTTTGTTCCAAGGAACAAGAGCTCCAAAAACATAATAATCCTTGTAATTTTAAAATAATCGACTGATTTAAATGAAAACTATGATTATGAATAAAGTGTTAAATAATAATTTCAATGCGAAAGACTGGACCGTATCTAAGCATTTTTTTCGAAGATCAGGTATTAAAAACATCTGTATATGATTCACATTTTTCTCATTAAGATGCATATTCATGAAGAGTAGAAAATATACTGTCGAAAACAATGTATTCAATTCATAAATCGATTTCTTAATACATTTTCAATCAAATTATTTGTATGTGAATTGAATTTTTAACAGAAATAAATTATAATTCTATCATTAATGGCTATGCATCATTCAGACCTCTTCGACAGATTTAAAACTGATTTTCGTAAGATTTGGGTGTTATTCCGAATATCAGCATTATCCATCCTCCATAAATTCTCTGAATTAATTAACCTCTGTTATATCAATAGTTACCTGATAAATTAAACTTTTCAAATGACCCCAAAAAATAGTCCATTGTGGTAAGATCAGGAGATCGTAAAGATTTTCGCAAATTGCTAATAGAATACATTATTTTCGACAGCATTTTTTCTTCTCTTCACGACTATGTATGATAATGAGAAAGATGTGAATCATATACGGAGTTATGTTACTGATGTGTTTAATACCAGATCATCAAAACAAAGGCTCAGATACGGCCCTGTCTTTTACATTGAAATTATCTTTTAGCACCGTATTAATATCATAGCTTTCATTGGAATCAGTCAATTATTTTGAGAATCATAGGGATTATTTTGTTTTTTAAGGAAAAATCGAGATATTTTGTTTTTCAGAAGGTTCTACTTCGTAGAAAAAATTATTGCCATTCGAATTGATTATTGATTTACAAAGGATTTTGTCTTATCTTCACGAAACTGAAAACAATAATTTTTTTTACGTACAGATAGATGTTTTGGTACCCGGACGTAAAAAATTAATATTCAAGTACGGTCCTGTTTCTTTTTCATTTTCGCTTTCGGATTCTTTCAAGTGTTCTAAAGACAATAACCATGAAAAAAATTATCGAAATTGGGGGGTTTTAAAATTCTATAATTTTCAGGTAACACCCTGTAATAGTAGCCATTAGAGATTTTTGTGTGTCCATTTCTGACTCGTCATATGATCCTCTATTATGCCCTGCCTGATTGGTCAGAAATCACCCTGTATATATGTAGTTGGAAATATTGAGGAAATTTATTTTTTTTTCGGAAGCAGAGAAGGCTGGAGCGAGTTCGGTATCTGGATGTGTGAACGATCTGGGCCATGAATTTGAACAAGCGCGCCAATGCAGACTGACTTCACTTAAGTGCTTTACTAATTTTTTCATTTAAGTCTCCCAGATATTGAATTATTTTTGGCACTCTTGTCCCTCGGAACAGATGCTTATCAATTTGCCCAAATGTGTGTAATTTTCGAATTTTTGGCTGAAAACGATTTGGTTCGACTTACTGATCATGAATCCGTGATCGAAATCGACGCTCGAACGGAATGAGCTAGACAGTTGAAATTTTCAGAGTAGGTTTAAGAGATACATATCTCGGTTAAGTTCGTTATTGGGCAAAATCGGCCAAATGGTTTCGGAGTAACGAAAAAATTTTTTTTAAATTACAAATTTCGAATTACATTTTTTTTGAAATGCAGTTTCAACATAAGAATCCATTGATATCATTTTCAACTCTAACAAGGTAATACTTTCGGAGATATGATTGTTCAAAATTTCTATAATACCGTAATTCTATGTTTTCACAGACTATCTGTCTGTGTTCTATCTGTGTTCACTGTTCATGCATTGAATCTTATTCACCTATAACAGATATGTCAAATGTAACTATGAATAATCTAACAAACAAAGTATGATTGAATGCAAACTGACCAACTATAGGATATTATAATTACCCCTACCCTATATACCCTTGGATAATCCGTATGATGATGGAAATATATAATTTGGAAAGTTCAGAATATCTTCCGTGGAAACAAAACGGGAATATTGGATAAGTTTCAATTGATATAATATATTTTTCAGAGTAGATTTGAGGAATGAATATCTCGTATAAGTTCGTAATCTAATTTTAAATTAGTTTCTTTTATGAATCAGTTATATTATAAGAATCCATTGATATCATTCCTAATTCTGAGAAACCTATAATTTCGGATATGAATTGTCAAAGTTTGAACAAGAGCGCCAAAGCTCCTGTCCATAGGAGCACATTTTTTTCGCTCGTGATTACCGTTCATACGAAACCTATGTTATGTTCTCAAAGAAAGAAGGTACTCGTAATCTCCGCAATTTGGAATGTAGAAATAAAATCGATGGCTTAAAGCACATAATTATATTGTATTAAGTAATCATTAAAGGATACTGTGGGAGGTATACTCATTATCGAATTTCACAAAATAACTATCAACAACATAATTCTAACAATTTTCATTGAGCGTCTGACGAAGGAGTCTGATATAGACTCCGAAACGTTACGATATAGTTGTTTCTTCGTTGATGTTGTTTCGTTGTTGTTTGTCAGGCAACATTGTTCAATTGATTGCTTCTGACAAATATCCTGTGTTTCTTACGCAGAAGCAAATCACAAAATAATTAATTTTTATTTTATAGATATTTTTCAGAGTTTGGGAGAGAAAACCCAGAAAAAAACCTTTCGATAATTACATATATTGTATGTCTACTTTTTGCCAATGTTAGGGTTAAGTGTTATTTTGAACGTAGAAAGACAGATATAGAGACTTTGCAAATATTATATTATTATTATTATTATTATTATTATATTATTATATTATTATAATGAGAAGTAAGCCTTACTCCTCGTTATTCGGGACATACAATTTTTGGACTCTATATCTGTCTTACGTAGATACGTGTCCAAAATTCTTGATTCCAGGGGGATATTATTTAAGAATATAGAAAATGAAAAAGAAGCCAACATTCTTCTCAATTTTCCCTAGATCCCTTATGCAGGTATGTATGTAATTTATTACCATAAACCATCTTGATAAGACAGGGTGCATCTATTTTTATGAGGATAAATACCAGTCGAATGAGTTTTTAATGACAGGTATTTCCAGGAATATTCAAATAAACTCATATCTTCCCTTAGAACAATTTTGCTAGATCTTTATGAGCGGAAATAGGCAATCGTTTGCTGTACACAATAAGATTTCTATCTGATGTAATCCGTTGTATTTTGCCTGACAAAATCACTAATCCTCAGGTAGAAAGCCGAACATTTTATAGAGAACTGAAGAATCTCTTCATATATTTTTGTTCTTTTGAATGGAAATGCTGAAAAAAAGTCGGTAAAGCACTGACGTGAGGTCAGTCTGCTTTGGCGTACTTATTCATATTCATAGCCAGAGCGGTCACCCATTCAGTTACCGAACTCTCCCAAGGCTGCCAATTTTTGAAAATTAAAAGCAATAGCTACTCATTGTTCTGACAAATATCCTTGTTTACATCATTTTATTAAACATACAGGATACTGAATATCAAATGCAGAATAAAGATCCCTTTGTTTTATGTATTGAAGTAGATACCTAATAATGGATAAACATAATCAGACATTATCATAGCAAGGAATGGGTAAATTCTCTATGAAATATTTACAATTTTTCTTTCAAACTTTGTTTACCTCTACCTCTTCATAGTTAATTAGGTTTCATTGTAAACATGACAGAAAAAAAAAGAACGAAATTTGTAAATGTATATGTAAATGTGTATAATACTCATAAATGTTCATATTTCAACCTACATATTTTATATCGGCATTTCAAAGTAATATACTACACTACACTACACAAAAATTCAATGAAACTATATACAGGATGCGCCACGGTCGATGGTACCCTGGACTTTTACGGAGAACGGGGACGTACGATTTCATTGAAAATTTGGATTCTTGGCTAGTAGGAGCTACTGCTCCATCGATCTAGAATATTTTCAGCGCTGTGGTGTCGCCGCTTATAACAAAAAGTACAATTTTGATATATCAAATAGAACGACCTGTATATTATTGCATTTTTCGATTCGTCGTAGCCCTCTGATTATATTTGTATCAACTTCTTCATCCCTATCTCTATCATTTTTCGAGTAATTAATTGATAACTTTTTTTTGTGCAAAATATATTTTCAATCAAACATTCATTACTTCACTACTTGGAATCCCAGAGACCTGAAATTTTGGGTATGGATTACCAATATCCCGTGTATCATTTACGTTTAATGAAATGCGTCTCTAATCATGCAAGGTTGTTCAAAATCCAAGGCTTTTCCGAGAAATACTAAAACGACACAAAATGCGTTTATTTCAAATGGAATGTATAAAGATATATTGAAAGAGAATCAATCAGACAATATAACATGTTCATACATAAATTGTAAGGTTTTCGAATTAGAAGCAAGTTTTCATGCCAATGGGAATATTATGGTACATTTTGTATTAGGTATCCATGAAATGTCATAGAACATATAAATTATCATCATTTGACAATCGGCATCTATTGTAAAGTATTATTGAATTTATAAACGGAGATATCATCAAAAAAAAAAATTGCATCAAGCACTGACGTGAAGTCAGAAGATTTTGTGCGTATGTTCTCTTGTCCATTCTTCTGTATTGGACACCCTTAATCGAATTTACCATGGTAAATTATATTGTCCATTCTCCTGTATTGGACACTCTTAATTCCAATTTACCATGGTAAATTCGATTAAGGGTGTCCAATACAGAAGAATGGACAATAGAACATACGCGCAAAAGCTTCTCACTTCACGTCAGTGCTTGAACCAATTTTTTTTCGTGTTTTTTTTTAAATTTTCTAGGGGTACGGTTTTTGAAATTTTTTTCTTCGTCATTATTTTCAAATTTTCTAGGGGAGCGGTTCTTACAAAATTTTAAACTCGTCTTTATGTTGATTTTCTACTACTAGTTACTAAGCTTCAATTCGATCGAATCTTTATTTCTTTAGTTATCGAGGAAATAGTATTTCAGGTGGGTATAACTCGGAAACCGTTAGACCGATTATGCCCAAAAACGAACTCAACTCTCCCTTTCGGATACGCAACCTACCCTGAAAATTGCAAGTCCCTATCTGCTTTCGTTCGAAAGTTATCGAGGCAACGGTCACCCATCTACTGAACTCACACAAGAATGCTCAAATCTCAAACAATATTTAACCGATCGTATTAAAACTTGAAACTTAGCAGTAGAGTTAGGTTATGAAGGCCTTTGCAAAATTTCAGCAATTTCAAACGAATAGCTACTGATATATAGAATTTTTTTTTTATTTTCAATGATTTATTAAAAATTTTCTACAAATGCTATCCTCACCAAATTTTGCAAACATTTTTGCGTTGGCATTCTACAACTAATAACTATGTTTGAATTCAATCGGTTCAGTATTTTTTGAGTTAATGAGGAACAAAAAACCACCAAATTCCAGAAAATTTCAGATGGCTTTAACTCTAAAACCGTTTGGCCGATTATGCTCATAAACAAACTGAAATGTCGCGTTCTGGTGCACATCTTAACCTGAAAATTTCAAGCCGCTATCTCATTCCGTTGTCAAGTTATCGTGACAACAAAAATATTATTTAATGATTTTTTTAAAATTTTCTAGCCATACGATTCGCACAAAATTTTACAAACGTGCTTAGGTTCATATTCTACAACTACCCACCAAGTTTCAATTCGATCGGATTTATATTGGTTGAAAACAAAATTATTACTCGGAAACCACTGGGCCGATTATGCCCATTAATGAACTTGTCCATCGTATTGGGATGCGCCACCTACCCAGAAAATTTCAAGTCGCAAGCTCTTTTCGTTCTCAAGTTATCGTGGCAACGGCCGGACGGCCGGACGGACAGAATCAAATTTGACCTCGAATTCTTCATTGGGGAGTCGAACTTAATCGTTTGAGACCATTTTCGTCGAAAAATTCGAAAGTTACAGACATTTGGGCAAAACTATAACGTGATGTTCCCCAGAACATACGCGCAAAAACGATTCAAATGGAAGGCACTAATTATACAAATGAAGTTTTGATGAAATTGATCATTCTTCAGGGTCAATGCGATCAAATTATAGCAAGAACATACAGAATGTTTAATGAGATGTATCCTGACTTAGAACCAATGAACAAGAGAACATTTGTACGATTGCGGAATAATTCCATCGTTTATGGATCAAAAGTTAAAGTGGGTCGAACAATGCCGAAGTTTATACCTTCAAAAGAAGTTAACATTCTAAGTTGATTGACTTGATTGACTTATTCTAACGCAAATCCTCATGCTTTCACCAGAAATGCAGAATAAGATTTAGGCCTAACCAGAACATTCTACATGATCTTGCTACAATTTGATCGCATTGACCGTGAAGAATAAACAATTTCATCATTACTTGTATAATTATTGCCTTCCATTTGAATGATTTTTCAATATAATCTCCGTTAACAAATTCAACAATACTTTACAATCGATGCCAATTGTTAAATTATCATAATTTACATGTTTTTGGCCCACTTGTTCCTCGGAACAGAGTGCTTATAAATCAATTTGCCCAAATGTCTGCAATTTTCGATTTTTGGTTGAAAATGGTCTCAAACGATTTGGTTCGACTCACTGTTCAAGAGTCCGTGGTCGAAATCGATTCTGTCCGGCCGTCCGTCCGTTAACACGATAACTCTCGATCGAAAGGAGTTAGAGGATTGAAACTTGCAGGGTAGGTTTGGAGCGTAAATACCTCGGACGAGTTCGTTAACGGGCGAAATCCATCAAGCGGTATCGAAGTTATGGCCGTTTTTAGCAAAACATTTTTTAGGAATATTTCCGAAACAGATCACTCGATCTATCTGAAATTTAGCTCAAATTGTAGAATAATCACCTTTTTATACGCATGCGGAGTTTTGTACCTATTGATCGGATTGCCGTAAAGTGTCAAATATTTTTTTTTTATTTTAAAATTTTGTTTCTACAATAACTCTCGAATAGAATGAGCTAGGCAGTTGAAATTTTCAGAGTAGGTTTGGGAGATAAATATCTCGGTTAAGTTCGTTATGGTGCAGTTCTCATTCTCAGATTGCTCATTTAATCTTGATAAATAAACTATTATTTGAATTGATTTTCCTTTATGATGCAGTTCTATCATAAGAATACATTGATATCATTCCCAACTCTGAGAAACCAATACTTTCGGATATACGATGTGTCAAAGTTTGAACAATAGCGCCAAGGCTCATGTCCACAGGGCTTGAACCAATTTTTATCGTTTAAGTATGTCTCGGAAAAGCCTCGGATTTTGAACAACCCTGTATGATTAGTTCTACGAAAACCGAGATTTTCGGGCCCCCTCCCTATTGTTCGGGGCCCCAAGCGAGTGCTGCGTGCGCTGATGAGAAGATACACCACTGTTGTGAATTCATTGTGATTTCAATAACTTGAGCTGAACTTTTCCTCCATTCATTGAATATTCACCCCTTACTTATAATTGCTGTGGTTAAAAATTAGCCTATTTTGATGCCCTTATGATGAAATAACAAGTGAAGAATATCAACTGTCTGTTCAGTGGTATATGCGTGAATCCATATTGTTTTACATAAGAAGAGTTGGGATTCTCAACTTGAACAATTAATTCATGATTATACAGTTACACACCAGAATTCCGCGTATGTTATAGAGGGAGGGGAAGGGGTTCATACCCCTACCCGATCCCCTCATAATACGCCAATGTTTCCAAATTTTCCATCCGGGATTTTCGTGCTGAATTCAATGAATTCCAGCCAAGTCGGTAGTCTGAGAGAGAGTTCTTTTTGTTTCGTTGACTCCTAGCACCACAATATCACCCTATGATATTTTAGAATTAGTTTTTAAGAAAAAGCATACATCTAAAATTAAACTCATCAACAAAATATTCAATGTTTCATCATAGCATCTAGATTCTAGAACATCCATCAAGCATATAATACTGAACACGTAAAATACAGTTGCTGTATTATGTGTTGCCGGTCCTTTCCATTATGGCGCAAAATTGAACTACGATAATCAACATTTACTAACACCATAATGCATAATGAACAATAAATACTTCGGATAATCATTAAAGGATACTTTGGGAGGTGTATTTTCCATTGTTTCAGGGTTTTTTTTTCTGGGATTTCACCAAACTTTAAAAAATCGCTATAATGAAAAAAAATATTCTTTTGAAATTGCTTCTGCGTTAGAAACACAAGATATTTGTTAGAAGCAATTCATGGAACAATGTTGCCTGATAAACAGTAACGAAACAACACCAACGATAAAGGACACGTAAAAACTTACCCCTCAAGTAACCCCAAATTCCGCGAAAATTATTGGGTCGGCATTCTACAAGTAATCACCGAGATTTAATTGGATCAGATTTATATATTGAGTCATAGAAGAAAAAACAACAAAATTTCAGATGAGTATAACTCCCAAACCATTTGGCCGATTAGGCCAATACCGGGAATAACTGGATGAATATGTTCACAAAAATATAATTAGATTAGTAATTGATGTGTAGCTAGGTGATAATAGTGGTAGTCAGTAGTATAGGTTGATATAACTAGGAAACTAGGTATATTTTTTTTTTAGTGTTTACAACTGTACCACAGCAAGGGTTAAGTGGCAGAGCACCAATTGGTGAACTTCCCCTTGGGATTTCCGCATTTGACGTGTAAATCTGTTCTCTTTATTTTGTAACGTAAATTAGAGATGTGGAAATAAAGACATAATAATAATAATTAACGAAAATAAATGTCGAATTCGGATGCGCAACCTAGCCTGAAAACTGCAAGTCACCCTCGCTTTCCGTTCTCAAGTAATCGTGAGAAACATAATATTTTTTCGTAAGATTTTTTAATTTTCAAGTGGTACGGTCCTCACAAAATTTCATACACGTCTTTATGTGGATAATCTACAATATATAGAATTTTTTTATAAATTTTCTAGTTCTACGAAATTTCGCGTCCGCATTCTACGACTAATTACTATGTTTGAATAGGATCGCATTCGTATTTTTCGAGTTATTGAGGAATTAAGAACCAAATATAAATATAAATAATATTTTTTGATAATTTTGTCTTTAATTTCTAGTGATATGATTTCACAAACGTCTTTGTGTATTCTACAACCAGCTACCAAGTTTCAATTTGATCGGATCTGTATTGGTTGATGACAAAATTATTACTCAGAAACCGTTGGCCCGATTATCCCCATTAACAAACTGGTCCCTCGTATTTGGACGCGCCACCTACCCTGAAAATTTCAATCTTTTTCCGTTCTCAAGGTATCGTGGCAACGGCCGGCAGGACAGAATCAAATTTGACCTCAAACTCTTCATCACTGAGTCGAACCTAATCGTTTGAGAACATTTTCGGCAGAAATTTCGAAAGTTAAAGACATTTGGGCAAAATGATAACGCGATGTTCCCCAGAACATTTTTTTGCAATGTTTCAGAGCTTAAATCAGACTCCTTCTTCGTCTTCAGAATTATTTGTTGAAAAATTATTCTGGAATTTGTTATATGCCAGTCTTTGAAAAAAAACATAGAAACATAGTATCCCTTAACAGAGAAATTCCCAAGTAACTCATTCTTTAATAAATTCAGCCAAATATGGTCAATTCCAACTGATCAGTATGCAGAATCGTTTTCTCTGGTCAACAAAGTACAAGTCGACTCCGTAGGTTTCCTTGTCATCAGAATCTTCGTTTTACTCCAATCTATCCTGTGATCTCCAGTGATTGTAAGTAGGTGCATGTTCTGTTATTTCTGAGCTAAGTATATCTCTATTCCTTAACATTTTGTGTTCCGACTTCCTTACCTCCAGTGGACTAGATATTTCACCTGTATACGATTTACCACAAAAACAAGGAATATTGTAAACACAGTTTTTGGAATTTTCTGTTTCATTAATCGGTTTTGTCTTAGAAGTTATCATAGACCTTAGATCATTTTGAGTCTTCAAAACGGTTCTTATTGCATGCATGTTCTAGGGAACAGCATGCCTAACATTCCACCCAAATGTATGTAAGTTTTGAATTTTTTGCCGAAAATGGTCACAGAATAGTTGAAATGATTTTTTTTTAAACTTTATTGCGTTTCGATCCTCACCAAATTTGGTATAATGCTTGGTGTCACTATTTTTCAAATAATTACCGAGTTTCAATTATATCAGATCAGTATTTTTCAAATTATTGGGAAAACAGAATTTCAAATGGTTTTAATTCCGAAACTACTCGTAGGATTTTGCCCACGAAAAAAAGAACGATATATTTATTCCACAATCCTACCCTGACAGAATTGGTTTTGACCCACTATTATTTATCAGTGAGTCGGACCACAATTTTGGATAAAAATTCCAAAATTTCAGATTTTTGGGCAAAAAAGCATGCTGTCCTTGTAGAACAAGGGCGCAGAAAGATTGGAACATTTTAAATTAAGGCAGTAAGTAAATAGAGATAATCAATCAATTTTGAGCAAAAATTAATCTCAGTCTAGGAAATATTTCGATCAATATTTCAAACCAAGTTTCACCAATTCATCCTTGTTTATTGAGTGAAGTAAGAAATTCTTATTTGGCTTTCTTCAACTCGAAATATAGGACGCGGAAAAAAATAATTGATCATTCAATTAACAGGAATCGAATAGGCACTTTATTATACTTCGGAATAAATAAAGAACATTCCTACCCCAAAATACCGGTCCAGCGCTATTTTGTTCTCATACCATGAATTTTCATTCCACCCTGCTGAAAATTTAGCGGAGAATTTTCAATATGACAATTCCGACTGAAAAAAAATACCTAAATCGACATTCCAATTAGATCGAACGATTAGAAGAATTCCAATTTAATTAAAAATGTGATTAATTATGGCGAAGAATGAACATTTCCGAGAGGATCGTTTTCTGGGGTAATACCCTAGTGCAGGCCATAACTATTTTGTTAGACAGAAAGCTGATAGGTACTTAAAATATCGTCAGAAACGTTGATTGCCAATAAAACGCCGAATAAAATTCAGTAATTAAGTTCTAGCAGACCACTTCAATGTGCTGCTATTGGGGGAGAATTCAATTTCGAGAGTTTTTCATGGAAAACTAGTTACCGTGTGTCGATTATATGAATTTGTCGTTTCCAGTGATTTTAGCTGGCATTTTCAATCAGTAGATTGAATAATATATTTTTCTGCACGACTTTTATGTAATATGCGATTTTACTCCCTCAAAATCGGGATTAAAGTGAGTCTTTTACTCCATAGGGTAAAAAAACATAACTAACTTAAGTAATGAATATTTTATCATATTCATTTGATACTAATATTCACATTAATATTGGAACCATCACTCATAGCAAACAAAGATGTGAATGAATTATTTTTTTTTGTTTGGTAAATTACCTCGCTTGAAATTGACGTTTTTTCCATTATCAATTTCCGAATGTTTTCATCAAGAATTTTCTCAGCAATCATTTTCTGACGAGTCAATGTACTTTGAACGTAGCCTCTGCAACAATACTGGATTTCCAACCACCATGAAGTTTAATAACGCTAATATCCAACACCTGTATGCGCTAGCAAAGATGTGGATGAGCGCCGAAAGCAGTGGCCCGTGTAAGAAGAAGAATCTGGCAAGTTAAAGTATTCGGATTTCGGCTATCTGGTATTCCGCCAAAAGTTTTCTTACCTACTGGCTGCGTAGAACACTTGTTTATTCTGAAACCCATAAACGCAGCGCAATCAATCGAACACATTTCCTTGGAGACAAGCATGAACGCTAGTCACATATTTATTTTCGCGCATGTTCTGGGAATAGCATGCCAAAATAATGAAGAAATCGAGGTCAAATGTGATTCTGTCCATTCGGCCGTTGCCACGATAACTATTGAACAGAAAGATATAGCGACTTGGAATTCTTAGGGTAGATTGAGCGTCCAAATTAAACAAACAACTTCGGGGCATAATCGGCCAAACGGGTTACGAGTACTAATTTTTTTTTCAAACCCTACAGATCCGATCTTATTGAACCTAAGTAGGTAGTGGTAGAATACCGACAACAAAGAAGTATATTAAATTTGGTGAGGATCGTATAACTAAAAAATTATAAAAAAATTATAAAAAAATATTATGTATCTCACTATAAATTGAGAACGGAAAGGGAAAGCAACTTACAATTTTCTGAGTACGCTGCGCATCCTTGTGCGACATTTAAAATCGTTAATCGGCAGAATTGCCAAACGGTTTCGGAGTTACGTCCATCTTAAATTTTGTTGGTATTTCCTCAAAAACTCAAAAAATACACATCAGATCCAATTTAAACATGATTGTTAGTTGTATAATGCCAACGCGCTATTTTTGTCGGGATTTCGTGAATATCGTATCACTAGAAAAATATAAAAATGAAATTTTCTTCGAGAATTTTATATTTCAGAATTCGCTCAGATTCCGCACATACCTTCGAGCCACTCTACTGCGAATTTAGCATCGATATATTCCGTTTTCTCAGCTTTCATAACATATGAATACATTTCATACCATTTTAATGACAGACTTCGGTAGAGAATCGTCTATGATCTCAGAATTTTTAATTCTGACATATGCATTATCTTGCAATTGAAATACGAACAAACTTACACCTCAAGTAACTCCAGAATACGATATACAGGAAATTCCGCGAAAATTAGTGGGTCGGCATTCTACAAGTAATCAGTTGTAATTGGATCAGATTTGTATATTTTGAGTTATAGAGGAAATAACAAACAACATTTCAGATGATTATAACTCCAACAAAATTTGGTCGATTATGCCAATTCGAATTCGGATGCGCAAACTACCCCGAAAATTGCAAGTCGCTATCTCCTTCCGTTCTGAAGTTATCCTGAAATACATAATATTTTTTCGTAATTTTTCTAGAGGTACGGTCCTCACAAAATTTCACACACGTCTTTATGTCGATATTCTACAACTAGTTACCAAACTTCAATTCGACCGGGTCTCTATTTTTTGAGTTATCGAGAAAATAATATTCGAGATGGGTATAACTCTCAAACCGTTTTGCGCCGATTATGCCCAACAGCGAACCTAACTCTCCCATTCGGATGCGCAGCCTACCCTGAAAATTGCCTATCATTTTTCGTTTGAAAGTTATCGAGGCAACGGTCACCCGTCCAGCTCCTGAACTCACCCAAGGTTGCTCGGATAACCAACAATATAGATCCGATCGTGTTTAAACTCAGAGCTTAGTAGTAGAGGTAGGACTGTTCCCCAGAACATGCGTTCAAAACACGGTAAAATTATTATAAAAATTGAGGAACGTTCAACTTAAATCAAAAGTAGCAAGACATACAAAAAATTAAACTTAAACGAACACTTATTTATAGTACTCCATATTTGTTTCGTATAGTTTTATACCATCATAGAAGATTTCACCGACAAATTCAATCATAAAATCTAACCAATGTAAATACATCGGAAGAATATTCATACAGTTGATATATTCTTCCGACGTATGGATTCAATTAATTTACTAGTTCTTGAGATATTATATCTCTGAAAAATAAATTCTATGTCGCAAAATACCATTCCTGGAGGAACTCAAACAAGACATTGAGGGTGTTCCCTTGTTATGCCAGGGATATTCTAACCGATAACTCTTGAGTGGAATTCCTTCAGTGGAAAATGTGGATCTCGCGGGAAAAATGAAACATTTTCACTCCAGCATGTTCGTAAATGGGTATGTGGAATTGAAATAAAGGTGGGACTATGGGGAAAAAATGAATGATAGATGGCTTTTTGCGAGATAGCCAGGGAACTGAATTCATTTGCGAATTTGCAATTCACTATTTTTCGGAATTCTGTTGCGTACCGTATTTTTATTCGGATTTTGACTTAGTAATTTCGAATCTTACTTAACCGTTCGCTTGAGCTCTATTACTGGACTTGACTGTGTGCAACTTATATGATTAGACTCAATTTATTTATTTATACATACACAATGTATGAACATACGGGAAACCCCCATTTGGAATAAAAATACAAATGTAGCAAAAAAAAATACAAATTCTAGCTTAACTAAAAAATAAAGCACTAACAAAAAAGGTACAAATATGGTCATACTAAGGCTCAGCATAATTCCCTCTTGAGCGAATCAATTGATCCAGAGAAGAAATTCACATTGATCCTATTAGCAGCAGTCATAGATCGGTTCACAAAAAAGTTTAAACTATAATTAGTTCTATGCATGCATGTATGAAACAAGGGCACCTGTCTGGTAAAACGACTCGGAACCCTTAAATGGACCAACTCAAGAAGTTTAGGGCAATCAACACTGTTGTTCAGAATTTTATATAGCATCAACAAATCAGCAACACGTCTTCTCTTTGACAAAGACTTAACATCAAAAATCATACAAAGATAATCTGAGTCTATAGTAGGTATACCAGATCTGTAAGCCAGAAAACGGAGGAATCTCCTCTGAACACTGTCCAGCATGTTAACGTCGCAATTGTAAAATGGCGACCAAACGACAGACCCATACACCAAAACCGAACGAACCAGTGAACAATACAAGACTCTCAGTGTACCGACGGAAAATGCCGCAGAGTTTCACATAATGAACCCCAACATACGGAGTGCCTTCGACTTCATAGTAATCATATGCTCTCTGAAGGTAAGCATACCATCAAATATAATCCCCAAGTCCCCACGGCCATGACGGTTGGCAATTTATGTCCGCCGATGAAGTAGTCATGACTTACGAATGCCCTAGATTTATGAAAGTTTATAACGTAGCATTTGCTTAAATTTAAATGCAAAAAGTTCTCGACGGTCCAATCATAAAATCTATCTAGTTCTGTCTGAAGTGGCCGTGAGCTGTCCGAATTAACGATCCTGGTAAAAATCTTGACATCCTCCACAAACAATAAAAAACATCCAGACAGGCAGTCCTTGATATCATTAACAAATAAATTAAATAGCAATGGTCCCAAATGGGAGCCCTGGGGCACACCTGACGTTACAACAATCGAGCGAGAATAAAAGTTTTTATATCTTACCATCTGAACCCGACCAGAAAGAAAGCTTCGGATCCAAGATAAAAGAGGGCCGACAATTCCTATAGCCTCAAGTTTAGTTGCAAGCAAGTTGTGGTTAACTTTATCATACGCTTTCGAAAAGTCTGTATATATAGAATCTATTTGAAACCCCACGTCGAAACTGCTTACGATATAATTCGTATACAATAATAAGTTAGTCATTGCAGATCGACCCGGACGAAACCCGTGTTGCTCATCTATCAGGATAGGGCTACAATGCCATGATAAGAAACCACAAATTAAACGGTCTAATAATTTAGGGATAGCAGACTGAATCGAAAT
Organism: Halyzia sedecimguttata; assembly: GCA_937662695.2. Classification (NCBI taxonomy): domain Eukaryota; kingdom Metazoa; phylum Arthropoda; class Insecta; order Coleoptera; family Coccinellidae; genus Halyzia; species Halyzia sedecimguttata. The sequence continues at coordinate 36,368,496 of OW569415.2, read as the reverse complement.
ACCTCTGTAATTCGTTACATCACGCTTAAGACCAGATTTATAAATTGGTGTTATGAAGCTTGACTTCCAATAGTCGGGGAAATGACCCAATCTAACCGATGCATTGAATAGCGAACACAAGGGTGCAGAGAGAGAACTCACGCACTGCTTCAAAAGGAAAACAGATACACCATCAGGTCCAGATGAAAAGCTCGACCGGAGACTCCCAATCAGATCATAAACTTCCGCCGGTGAAAACTGACACAAACTCAGACTAAGGTCAGCGCTGCTGCACATCTGCGGTGGAACCACTTCATCAGAACTATATACCTACATTAGAAAAAAATCAGCAAACAAATTGACAATGTCCTGCCCATCAGATGCACAACAACCGTTTAATTCCATATTATTAGGGAGACCATTATCATTCTTTTTGGAATTGAGAAAGTTCCAAAAAGACCTAGGATTCATGTTAATATTGAATTCAACATTTTCAAGTAATTGGAGTACTAACTATCATTTAATCCCTTACATAGAAAACGTAACTGCTTGAACTTTTCAAGATCTTCGACATTTTTAAAACGTTTATATTTTCTGTGATATTATTTTTTCAAGTTAATATATTGAATAAGTTGGGTATTGAACCAGGGAGGATAGCCTCTACTCCTTTTAACTTTAGAAGGAACGAACTGAGCAATACCATTATAAAGGTTGTTGTAAAATTTCGCCACAGAATAATTAATAAGTGGAAAAGTTTAACGGGTAATTCCACTTATTGATATTACTCCGCATGATCCATATTTCTAGAATAATTAATATTTGTAGAATCCAATAGGCACAATAAGATAGAAAAGTATTAAGTCCCACATAGTCACCTCTGTTGTAAGCATACTGTACATCGTCATAAAGCAAATTCTTCACTACACAATTCCGCAACGAGATATCAAACTCTAGAGCGCTATGACGAATACCATTATCCTTCAGTGGGTCCTGAGCCAAGGTAATAGATACTGAATCATTTGAATACACCAAATCAAGAAAGGTATTTCGAGAATTAGGTATTCTGCATAGCTGGTGTAAATCAAGAAGTTTCAGTGTATCACCAAAAAACGCCGCCGAATGATCCTCGCCACACAACACGAACTCATCGCACTGCCACTCACCACTTGGCACATTATAGTCACCACAGAGATAAATCTTCAGATCAGGAAATTTCAGGGTGATCTCCTCCACCGGCAGAGCATGGTCCGAATATACACTTGCAGAAGAATTAGGAGGAATATACGTTCCACCCAAAATGAACATGCTCTTACCAGTAGATATCTTCACAAACAGGTGCTCAACATTTCTGAAGGAATGGTTAAGTGAAACAGCACCAAGAGTTGAGCGAACCAAGATCAATACACCACCTCCCCTACGCTTAGAGCTGGTCCCAGGACTTCTATCCAATCTGAATACACTGAACTGAGATGAGGAAACTTCGGAATCAAGGATAGTAACATCCAGCCAACTTTCAGTTAATACAATTACGCCATAAACAGAATGACCCAACAGTGAACTAATATGCTGTAACTTAGTCCTCATGCCACCCATATTTTGGTAATATATTCTAACAGGAATGGGGGTACCCTCTAGTTTCCCTGAGTTTCACGAACATGATTCTGAGTAGCGTGCACTATTTCTGGAATTCCTCTCGCATACTTAATTGTAAGATCCTTCTCACCAGACTCAAGACGTCGCTTGAGCTCTTTTCGAGTATCAATATATTGTGATCGTTGCATATCGGTTCGGTCCGCAAACAATGAAATTTTCAGTCGGCTAGCATCAATCACCTTACCTTTCATCCTTAAAGCTTTCAACGCAACATCTCTGCTGGAAAGAACCACTCTAGTAAGCCTATTCTTATTTCCCTTCTTTCCCAGTCTTACGTTTTTAACTATTTCATGAGGAGAAATATCAGCATGATTCAGAAGGGAGGACACCAGCACGGAGTCATGCTCAATTCTGGCATTCAAGCTGGTATCATTGGATTCCGGCAAATTGGTGATAATAATATTTGTCGACTTAATAATAATAATAATAATAATGATTTATTTTACCCAACAGGAGAATTCCCAATTACAGGGTAACATTAAAATAATACACCGATAACTTAAAATAAAAGAAAACATTTCCATATTAACATTGCAACTCAGAAAAAGCCCGGAACTCAAAACACTATGAAAACACATTGTAACTCAGTTTATTAGCACTATCACATGCTCGATATACAGGTGCCCGTTGGAGTATGTTGGTACGAGGAGTAGGCAGGACGAACGCCAGCGGATGCCTGGTCACCATTCTTGGTACAAGAAGATCAATTCGTGAGAGCAGGAAAGAGCAGTCAATCTTTCCGCTGAGGAGCTTATGGATGAACTTCGCGCTCTGTAGACTCTGGCGCGCTTGGAGGGTTGTAATTCTCATCTCTCCCATGATACCGGAAAGGTCAGCACCACGCTCGGGATACCTTCCTGTCCTCCTGAACAAGATGTACTTCAAAAACTTCCTCTGAATTCGCTCTAGTGGTGCAAGATGGGAACCATATATTGGAAACCAAATCAAATTGGCATATTCCAATTTACTTATCACAAGCGAAAAGTAAACGCTTCTAAGAGCAGATAAATCATCGAATTCCCCGAAGCACCTGAACATGAATCCCAGTGACCTAAAAGAAGAGGCCTAAAAGAAAGAGGTTAATGATCCTTTCATTAACTTCAGATGATACAGTCACAACATCTCAACAATTTGTTGAGACTATTGAGGAAATTTCGGCGGCTCATACCCAGTTGAGTGGAGTACCTCAAGGTTCTATACTTGGGCCATTTATACGCCGATGGCACACAGTTTAGCCTGTAATTATTTCAAAAATCAATATATCTGTACTCAATACAAGTAACGCATTTTTGGTGATCAAACGGAAAATGAATGTTTCAAATAATAAAAATTCAATAATAATAATCTATTTTCCATCAAAGCTTGTAAGCTTGGATGTTCTCTCACATCTCCATTGGTTTTCTTGGACATGACATAGAGAACTGACCTCATACACAGGGTGGTTCACGAAGGTAGTTCGTTAGAATATTTCGATTAAATACTCGAGATAAACAGTTGAAATTATATATTTAAGCTTTGTTAGGAATGATAAATTCTTGGAAAAAACTTTCGTTTTTTAAATGTAATACCCAGTTTCTTCATCGATAATCAGATTACCCATTGAATTATACATTGTTTTAATGTGTCACTTATATATTATTCTCAGAAAATTCGTGTGAAATCTGAAACTTAACTTAAACTTAAAATTTTCTCTCATAGAGCTTCATTCCAATGTTAATTACTTGTAGATTTTTGCATGAAAATAAGTAATTTTCTAGCTTCTATCAGAAGGCAATACTATTGCCTCTCCTTCATTAATTGTAAATTTAATTGAACATACAGGGTGTTTATATTTCAATGTCAAAGTCAGTCATGACAAAACCTCAAAACTCATTTTTTTTTCAAATGAGAACACATATTTTTATTGGTCAGCTAGACTCTATGTTAAAAAATAATGTATTTTTTATAATACATACTAATGCTCTAAAATGCTTATTTCCCGAGATATTCGGTAAGTAAAGGAGTAGTATCTATTATAGAATATATATTCCGTAATTTTCGTTTGTCCCCGCCAGCAAAATTCCTATAAATATCTTGTCAGTTAGTCTCCCTTCGATTAAAAATCTTGCCTTATTCTCTAACGTTGTTTAAACGTTTCCCCGGTCGAATCGATGCTTTGGAATGCAATAAACCCTTAATTTGGCAAATCGGTATTTACCATCGTCGATAATAAACAAACTTGACAGGTAATAATTTCTTAGACCGTCTTGGGTCGCTTTCTTTCCCGCGTCGTCTTAATTATATCCGCTGATATAAACATTTTCAATAAATCATATCCCTAGGAAATTTTTAATATTGAAATTGACTCTATAAATCATGGCGGGCGATTTATAAAGGGGGTTCAGATTTCGATGACCGAGCCGAGCAGAATAACAACCGTAAAATTGCTTGGAATTACTTGCTGCCAGCCACTTGACATCAGGTAAATCACGGTTTTGATTTTGATTCTTGATTAAGAAAAAATTGTGAGTCGAAAATAAACTCAACGATTTCATAGTCCATGCTTTATAGCAAACAGTTCAAGTTGATTTTATATTTTCGTATTTTGATATGATTATACTGACACTTCTAGGACTTCCGAGGAGATCCCTTGTAAGCTTGAGTTGTGCGAAAAAAGGAGTTGTATTCTGTGTCGCCTTTGTAACTGTAGTCTTACGATTGTAGATGATAGTGGATAGTTATCCTCATTTGTTAAAATTTATGATAAATTAATTATTTTTGGCGCTCTTGTTCCTCGGAATAGTGTGCTTACCAATTTGTCCAAATGTCTGTAATTTTCGAATTTTTGGATGCAAATGGTCTTAAACGATTTGGTTCGACTCACCCATCAAGAATCCGGAAGATGCTGAGTGATCTCCTCATGAGTTTTAATTTAACAGTGAACTCCTCAGAACCAACTAGAGTCTTCACTAATAAGAACGGGTAAACCTCTTCCAGCAAGGTTGACTATATAGTCTCTAATGCTGATAATATTTCATTGAATATTGACGTGATTGAGCCACTCTTTGGAGATCATAAAGCGGTTATACTCAACTATTCATATACTAACATTTCTGTCCATAACCTAAACTCTCAAGCTGTGAGAATAATGTCACAGGGTAATTTAGATAACCTGTTTACGTCAATATCGAACTATGACTTTGACATGATTCATTCTCTGTCTTCTATTTAATTGATCTTAAATTCGATCAATTAAACGAGATTTTGAGATCTTCAATTGATGTCACTTGCCCTTTGAAATTTGTTCGCCCAGGTAGTGGGCACAAACCGAAATGGATAAATCATTTAGTAGTCGAGGCCCGTGAAAACTTAAAAAATATTCATTGGCTGGTCCAAAATCTAAAAACTGAAGAAGGTAGAGTCCTGTACAAAAATGCTAAAGCGGAATACTACCGGCTACTGAGATATACTAAACTACAATTTAATAAAAACCTCTTGCTCAAATCTTCAAAATCTAATAACCTTGTAAACAATGCGCTCGGTAATAGAGGGAAAAGTCTAAGACATATCACCTTATTTTTCAAAGGTGAACTGATTTCTTTTCCGCAGGAAGTGGCAAAGAATTTTGCTGAGTATTTTGCTCAGATTGGGCAGATCTCGATCCGGAATTACTACGGTAACTGTGTGTCGAATTTGTGCACTACGCAGCGTATGATGGATTGTAATTTTTTCTTCTTTCCTGTGACAACAGATGAGGTAGTGCTCAACATAAGTAACTTGAAGACGGATTGTAGTGCAGGTTCCGATATGATATCAGCTAAAATATTGAAATTACTATCCCCATTGATATCTGAGCATATTGCACTTCTCCTGAATGAGTCGGTGTCAGCTGGTCATTTTCCATCTGCTCTCAAATTGGCGAGGGTGATTCCCGTTCACAAGAGAGGAGACTCTCAGGATATAGCGAATTATCGCCCTATTTCTATCCTGAGCCAACTATCAAAAATAGTCGAGAAAATTGTATATAGCCGTATGTACAACTACTTGTCCAAGTTTTCTATGCTTGCTAATAATCAGCACGGGTTTAGGTATGGAAGGTCGACACAGACTGCTAGCTGTGAGTTTCTTGAATTCGTATTCTCTTGCTTAGATGATGGTACTCACGTAGCGGGCATATTCTTTGACCTGTCCCGTGCATTTGACACGCTCGGACATGGGTTCATCTTGGATAAGATGTACCGCATGGGATTCAAGGGGGTGTTTCTTGACTGGGTCCGTAGCTTTTTGTCCAACAGGCGGATGAACGTTCGAATAGATGGGCATTGCTCTCACGAGTATGACAGCGATCTGGGGTCCCTCAGGGCTCTGTATTGGGGCCACTGCTGTTCCTGCTTTTTGTAAACGATTTACCCAATTATACCATAATTAGACTCATGTTTGATTTGAAACCTCGAGATCCTTGTCGTCCGTTGTTTCAGAAGTGTAATATTTTGAAGTTTCCATGTATTTTTATGCTGAACTGTTTGCTATTTATCAAACTCAATGAGCATACCCTTAAAAAATGCTCTGACTTCCACAAATATGATACCAGACATGTCAATACCATTTGCATTCCAAGACATCACACCACTAAATACGAGGCTTCACCAACTTTCGTAGGAACAAAATTGTTCAATCATTTGCCAACTAGGTTTAAGTCGATGAATGCCAGACAGTTCAAGGGTGCAGTGAAGGCTCTATTGATGAATAAATGCTATAATAGCATGGAAGATTACCTTGCCGATAAGAAAATTTGATTTTGTTTTGTTAATATACCTAATATTTTTATCTAACTCTCAGAATGTTTCTCTATTTTTTTTTTGTTGGACTCATCCTATACATTGTTAAATGTCATAAAGGATGAATAAAGTTATTATTATTATTATTAAAGTGATTATTATTGTAGAAACAATTTTTTTTGACACTTTACGGCAACCCGATCAATACAAAACTTCACATGCATGATAAGGCTACAATTTGATGCTAAATTTCAGATAGATCGAGTGATCAGTTTCAGAAATATTCATACAAAATATTTTTACTATAAACGGCCATAACTCCGAAACCGCTTGGTGGATTTCGTCTGTTAACGAACTCGTCCGGGATATTTACGCTTCAAACCTCCCTGCAAATCTCAATCCTCTAACTCCTTTCGTTCGAGAGTTATCGTGTTAACGGATTGCCGGACAGCCAGACAGAATCGATTTCGACCACGGATCCTTGATCAGTGAGTCGAACCAAATCGTTTAAGACCATTTTCAACCAAAAATTCGAAAATTACAGACATTTGGGCTAATTGATAAGCACTCTGTTCCGAGGAACAAGATCGCCAAAGAATCAAGATATCGGCTTTTACTGGCTCTGGCGATGAAAGGCGAATAACTAGGACCATCCTGTATATTAATACATCTTTCCTCGGCTGACCCCCGTGTATATATGAGTCATAAAAACGTTGCAACCAAATCTAACTCCCGTACACAATTTTCATCTAATACGAACCTGACTGTCGGTTAATTACATACGGAAGATCCGGAGCCGCACTGGGGATAGAAAATATACAGAGTTGCACACCCGGAATACAAATGATTAAAAATAAACAGTGCGATGAGAGTCGACAGAGCGCGATATCGAATGTCCCGGGGAATTCGATTGGAAGGCCGACGATGTCTTCATGTTGATGTTCACGGGTTGTCTGAGTACGATCTGTGATCAGATCAGGAAAGTCATTAACAGATGGGTCGAATTGAAGGTTGAAAACTATGCTGATTTATTATTGTTGATAAGTAGATCCCTTATTTCCACAGGCAATACTTAACAGTATCGTAAAAACTTAATGAATAATTAAAAATAATATTCCATCGACTGATGAGTTCCCGGTCAGGCACAGATGGCGTTACAAATACATAATTAACGTTTTCTGTAACAGGTACTAAGCCGCAAATAGGGAATGCCTGACGATATACACAAAATATTAGTTGATTTAACATCAACAAATATTCTCTCGTGATCCGAGCTAGCAACTTAACCGCTCGAAACCCCCCAAAGGGTGAAGTACCATTCAGGGCAGATACGTACCGGTTGAATGCTTGTTAGCAATCATCAGCGTATTAACGTCCGGAGGAGCTCTAGGAAATTTGAACTCTATGGCTGTGATGCAGCTAACATGCAGTCTTACCAACGCCCCCTCGGAAGATCCTCAAGAACTGCAACCCTCTGTGATGCAGAAACCTTGAGCGATGTTCACGACGTTCATCCTTTTCTCTGAAGACGGAGTCGAGAACTGTGTAGTAGTCTACTCATAAGCCAACATTACGACGTGGATCACCAGGGAATATTTGTTGATTTTCGAAGAATATTTTGGATTGTGTTATTTTGTGTTTTAGCAACTGTCTACAGTTAGATAGATGTATTCAAAAGATAACTGTCAAAATTTAATGACTTTCTGACGTTGGTTCACAAGTAACAGTAGTTTTAGTGCCATTCTTATTGGCTGGTTTGCTGAATTGAAACGCCGTCGTATGAACACCGATGGAGCGGAAAACATAAAAAAGTACACAAAATAAGAAACAAATTGAAATAAAATAAGAAAGTTGAACATGCACATTTCAATGATAGCGTTTATACACAAAATAAGATAAATAAGAAATAAGAATAAAATCGTCAACCAACTTCCATCATCATTTCTTATTTTATTTTGTTTTGTTTGGAAAATGAAAATGCGTATGGTCATAGAGTGAAATACACAGAACTTTTATAAAATTGTCAAAAAGCTGCGATTTGATTGCCTCATTCTTATTTCTCATTTTGTTTTAGATCATCTGTATAAACTGATATTTTCAATCCTTAATTTTAATTTGTTTCTTATTTTATTTCATTTGCTGTGCAAACCCGCCTTAATACTGTAGACATATAGCAAAAAACGTGTAGGCTTTATTATGCATTCACAATTGTCCATGAGAATGCTGGTTTCGAAGTGTGTGCTGCATGTGATATTTCACCAAGACAATGCACCTTGTCAAAGTCTTTAACTACGTTGGCAATTTTTTTTTATGAATATTTCCGAAACCGATCACTTGATTTATCTGAAATTTAACATCAAATTGTAGAATAATGACCTTTATATGCATGCCAAGTTTGTATTGATCGGGTTGGCGTATAGTGTGAATTTTTTTTTTATTTTTAAATTTTGTTTCTACAATAACTCACCAACGTAATGAGCTAGGCAGTTGAAATTTCCAGAGTAGGTTTGGGAGATGAATAAATCGGTTAATTTTTACATTACAAATTTCCCTTGGAAATTCACCTTGGTAAATTCGATTAAGAGTGTCCAATACAGGAGAACGGACAATAGAATTCACCATGGTAAATTCGAATGAGAGTGTTTAATGCAGGATAATGCACAAAAGACCATACGCGCAAAAGCAACTGACTTCACGTCAGTGCTTGAACCAATTTTTTTTCTCGTCATTTTAAAAAAAAATGGGTTCAAGCCCTGTGGACAGGAGCTTTCTGGCGCTCTAGTTCAAACAGACAAATTATATCTCCGAAAGTATTGGTTTCTCTGGGTTGGGAATTATATCAATGTATACATATGATAGAGCTGCATCATAAAGGAAATTCAATTCAAATAATAGTTCATTTATCAAGATTAAATGAGCAATCATGAGAATGAGAACTGCACCATGGAAGAAATCGAATTAAATCTGGCCAATTTTGCCCAATAACGAACTTAACCGAGATATTCATCTCCCTAACCTACTCTGAAAATTCAACTACCTAGCTCATTCCGTTCGAGAGTTATTGTGGAAAAACATATTTTAAATTTTCAAAATTTTTTTTTTTACACTTTGCGGTAATCTGGTCAATACAAAACTTCACATGCGTATAAAGGTCATGATTCTACAATTTGATGCTAAATTTCAGATAGATCGAAGGAACTTGTCCGAGATATTTACGCTCCAAAACCACCTTGCAATTTTCAATCCGCTTACTCCTTTCGTTCGAGAGTTATCGTGCCTACGGCCGGTCGGCCGGCCAGACAGAATCGATTTCGCACTCGGATTCTTGATCAGTGAGTCGAACCAAATCGTTTGAGACCATTTTCAGCCAAAAATTCCAAAATTACAGACACTTGGGCAAATTGATAAGCACTCTGTTCCGAGGAACTAGAGCGCCAAAAAAACAAGTTTCGTATGACAATTGCCCAAAACAGGTTTAAAGTACCTACAAATAGTAGATATTCCATAAAACATGTATTAAAGAAGAGAAGAAATAATGAAAAAATTACCTTGTAATCGATCAAAAATTTCCTCATCTACGTTCACCAAATTTTCTCCTCTCTCGAACTACAGAATTATGCTTTCAATATTTACGTAATATTTTCAAACATTTTCGGGCGAGGTCCCCGTTGCATCGCTAAAATACGAGTATTTCAACCCCAATATTTTTGAAGTTACAATATTCCCTTCTGTCAAGTTGACATTATGAAAATTCATACATAGAATAATTATATCAATCTGTGAAATACGATTTACATTGAAATTTTGAAAAATCATATCTCCGAAAGTATTAGCTTGTTAGAGTTAAAAATGATATGAATGGATTCTTATGATAAAACTGCTTATTAAAAAAAATTTAATTTGGTATTTGTTTTGTAAAAAAAAAATTTTTTTTTTATTACTCCGAAACCTTCTGTCCGATTTTGCCCAGTAACGAACTTAGCCGAGATATTTATCCCCCAAACCTACTCTGAAAATTTCAACTTTCTAGCTTATACGTTCGAGAGTTACCGTGCCTACGGCCGGCCGGCCGGACGGCCGGACAGAATGAATTTCCACCACGGATTCTTGATCAGTGAGTCGAACCAAATCGTTTAAGACCATTTTCATCGAAAAATTCGAAAATTACAGACATTTGGGCAAATTGATAAGCACTCAGTTCCGAGGAACTAGAGCGCCAAAAATTTATTACAACAAATCTCATCCGGTATCGCTGTATGAAATATGCATAGTTCATCAGAATTCATCCTGTACAGTGGTACACATGAAATTTATTCTTGAATGATATTCATCCAATGCATTCTTGGCTTGCAACCTAGGTCGTGGCCTAGGATGGCCTTACGAGTAATCCGGACCTGAGTTTCGCAACAAACGAAACCAATTTCCTCTCGTCTTCAGGCGAACATCAACAACAAACTCTTTCAAATTCAAATTCGAAACAAAAAAAACACGAGAAAACTCTACTTCCTCCTTCCGTGTTCCAACCTAAAAACACATCGAAAAAGTTCGACGAAAGATAAACCTGCGTTTACGGCTTCTTCGGGAAGTGAATTCTAGCCAGATGTCGCTTCATTTGTTTTTCAATCAGAACGAGCAAACACAGACCGAAGTTTGCCAATAATTTCCAAATAACCCCGGGCACCAAGATTCCGCCTAACCCAAAATCCAGTGAATCCTACATAGCGTGCCGGTTCGCGAGTATCTTCGGCAACGAATAAGTCTTTATTGGAAAGCATTTAGACTGACGTGCACGTGTGAAGTTGGCTGTTTTCTTCCACAGATATCACGTATTCGACGATGTTTCAAAACTTTCGGCCGTTTCAGAAGTTGCCGTTATCGGCGCCACCTTGCGAGGGGGGGGGGGGGGAGTTCGTGCAAAAAGAAACGAGGGATGGAGCTACTGCCCTTCCATCCGATGCCGAAACATGGACGGAACGTTAGACGTGCAAAACATGAACTTTGGAAAGTTGGGTGGGCGACCCTGTGACATGAAATCCGGCGTTTTGGTTGGGGACAATTCTTGGCAGTCTGAATTATTATCGTAGTTTCCACAAAATCCCTTCCATATAAATGTTATATACACTTCGCTGGAGAATTGACGAAAAAACGAATGAAAGCACTTACGTAGCTTCAGGAGTTTTAGCTAACTCAGATTTTCAACAACATACACTACTGAAATTTTTTTTTTCCTGTAATCAGAGATCCGTTATAAAAAAAATTGGTTCAAGCCCTGTTGACAGGAGCTTTGGCGCTCTTGTTCAAATTTTGACAAATCATATCTCCGAAATTATTGGTCTCTGGGAATTATATATATGGATTCTTACGATAGAACTGCATCATGAAAGAAATTAAATTCAAACAGACCGATTCTCCCTAATAACGAATTTATCCGAGATATTCTTTCCTCAAATCTACTCTAAAAATTATATTATATCAATTAAAACTTAGACAATATTGCATTTTTCTTTTTACTGGAGATATTCTGAACCCAATTTGATTATGTATCTTACCAAAGAATATATTTCCATCATCATATGGATTATCCACCGGGCATTATATTATCACCTTAAATGTATAATATCATATCATCCTCATAATTCTACGATAGCTGAGGTTATTTTTGCATTCAAGCATAATTTGTTTTCTAGAACAGAAGGTGTATTTTATAAAGAATAACGAACCAGAAAGAATAATGACATTTATCTCTCATAGGAAAGTAAGATGACATGCAAGAACACAAATCATATAATATTTCATAGATAGAATAATCAAGTACAGCATTCTGTGAAAACGTAGAAGTACGATTCAGATATTGAAATTTCGAAAAATCATATCTCTGAAAGTGTTAGCTTGTTAGAGTTCAAATAGACATCAATAGATTTTTATGGTGAAACAGCACCCTAAAAAATTGAATTTGAAATTTGTAATGTAAAAAAATTTTTTTTCGTTACTCCGATACCATGAAGCCGAATTTGTCCAATAACGAACTGAACCAAGATATTTATCTCCCAAACAAACTCTGAAAATTTCAATTGTCTTGCTCATTCAGTTCGAGTGTTATTGTAGAAACAAAATTTTGAAATTTAAAAAATTTTTTTTGACACTTTACGGCAATCCGATCAATACAAAACTTCGCATGCATGTATAGGTCTTTATTCTACAATTTGATGCTAAATTTCAGATAGATCGAAAGATCGTTTCGCAAATATTCATAAAAACTGTTTTTAATAAAAACGGCCATAACTCCGAAACCGCTTGATGGATTTCGCCCGTTAACGAACTTGTCCGAGATATTTACGCTCCAATTCTACACTGCTAATTTCAATCCTCTAAATCCTTTCGTGCGAGAGTTATCGTGTTAACAACCGGACTGACGGCCGGATAGAATCGATTTCGACCACGGAATCTTGATCAGTGAGTCGAACCAAATCATTTAATACCATTTTCAGTCAAAAATTCGAAAATTACAGACATATGGGCAAATTAATAAGCACTCTGTTCCGAGGAACAGGAGTGCCAAAAATATAGATTCGATCGAATTGAAGCTTGCTAACTTGTTGTAGAATATCGACATAAAGACGTGTGTCAAATTTTGTGAGAACCGTGCCACTAGAAAATTTTAAAAAAATTACGAAAACAAAATTGGTTCAGGCACTGACGAGAAGTCAGGAGCTGTCGCGCGTATGATCTATTGTCTATTCTACTGTATTGGACAGTCTCAATCGAATTTACCATGGTGAATTCTGTTGTCCGTTCTCCTGTATTGGACACACTCTTTATCGAAATTTACGGACAATAGAATTCACCATGGTAAATTCGATTGAGAGTGTCCAATACAGTAGAATGGACAATAGAACATACGCGCGAAAGCTCCTGACTTCACGTCAGTGCTTGAACCACTTTATGTCGATATTCTACAACTAGTTAGCAGGCTTCAATTCGATCGAATCTATATATTTATATTTATTTATCGTATGGCTGCACATGACATAAAAAACAAAAACAAAATTACATAAAGTGTATAAGACGAAAAACAAATTATTCCGATTCACAAACGTACATTCAAATTTGATAAATAGTCAATCGAAGCGTCTGTCGCCACCAGGAAGTCACCGAAATTTCCTTCTTATGCTGTGCTTGGGCAATCTATATTTTTTGAGTTGTCGAGGAAATAATATTCCAGATGGATATAACTCCGAAACTGTTGGGCCGATTATGGCCAACAGCGAACTTAACTCTCCCATTCAGATGCGCAACCTACCCTGAAAATTGCAAGTTCATATCTCCTCTCGTTCTATAGTTATCGAGTCAACGGTCACCTATCCAGCTATTGAACTCACACAAGGCTGCTCGGATCTCCAACAATATAGCTCCGATCGTGTTCAAACTTGAAACTTGATAGTAGAAATAGGTTCTGAAGGCTCTCGCAAATTCAGCCATGTGGGATGGATAGTTTCTGATAATTGGAATTTTTATAAATGATTTTCAATGATTTTTTAAAAATTTTCTAGATATACGATCCCCACGAAATTTTGCAAGAACTTTCGCGATGTAATTCTACAACTAATAACCATCTTTTAATTGGACCGGTTTTATATTTTTCGAGTTTTGAGGAAACTACAATCAATTTTCAGATGCGTAGAACACCAAAACCGTTTGGCCGATTGTTCTTATAAACAAACTCAAATGTCGCGTTCAGATGCACAACCTGACCTGAAAATTTCAAGTCGCTATCTCTTTCCGTTCTCAGGTTATCGTGACATTAAAAAATATTTTTCAATAATTTTTTAAAAATTTTCTAGCTATACTATTCTCACAAAATTCCACAAACGTGCTTAGGTTTATACTCTACAACTATTCACCAAGTTTCAATTCGATCAGATTTATATTGGTTGAAAACAAAATTATTACTCAGAAACCATTGGGCCGATTATGGTCATTAACGAACTTGTCCGTTTTACTAAGACCCGCCACCTCCCCTGCAAATTTCAAGTCGCTAGCTCTTTCCGTTCTCAAGTTATCGTGGCAAACTCGACGGCTGGCCGGACAGAATCAAATTTGACCTCGAATTCTTCATCGGGGAGTCGAACCAAATTGTTTGAGACCATTTTCGTCAAAATATTCGAAAGACATTTGGGCACAATGATAACGCGATGTTCCCCAGAACGCGCAAAAAAAATTCAAAGGTACATGTTCAATAATGGTGGGTTTCACGAAGCTTCGATTAGCTTATTTGAGAATTAATTAATTCGGTGGTTGCATCAAAAATGAACTGGGAATCGACATAGAATCACACTAATTTAGCAATTAATCGCTGTCAGAGCTTTGTGAAACCTGCCGTAAGGGTTTTAACGAGGGTTTTAAATATGTATTCGAAATTGAAGCACTCTCTTCCGACGAACCAGAGCGCCAAAAATAAGCAAATTTATTGAACTTCTATAGATGTACCTACAGTAACATCCACTGATATTTTGCACAGAACCATGAAAATATTTATAGTAAATCATATTCATTACAACGAATAAATCGTGTATTATTAGTACACAATTTCATCATCGTCTATTCTTGAATATTCTTATTTATAAATGAATAACTACATTATCCTATAACCTATAATATACGGTTCACAAAAATCACTATGAAATATCCATATTTTTTGCGCGCACGTTCTGGGGAACATCACTTTATCATTTTACCCAAACGTCTGTAATTTTCGAATATTTTGCCGAAAATGGTCTCAAACGATTGGGTTCGACTCCCTGATGAAGAATTCGAGGACAAATATGATTCGGTCCGGATAGCCGGCTGTCCGTTGCCATGATAACTTCAGAACAGAAAGAGAGAGCGACTTGAAATTTGCAGGGGAGGTGTCGCGTCTTAGTACAACGGACAAGTTCATTAATGGGTATAATCGGTCCAATGGTTTCCGAGTACTAATTTTGTTTTCAACCAATATAAATCCGATCAAATTGAAACATATTGTTTATGTCACAATAACCTGAGAACGACAAGAGATAGCAACTTGCAATTTTTAGGTTTTGGCTGTGCATCTCATTGTTATATTTGAGTTTGTTAATAGGTATAATCGGTCAAACGGTTTTGGAGTTATATTCCTCTGAAATTTGGTTGTTATTTCCTCAATAACTCAAGAAATACGAAACCAATTCAAACATTGAAATTAGTTGTAAAATGATGACGCAAAAATTCTTGCAAAATTTCGATAGGATGGTATCACTAAAAACCAGAAACTATTCGTCAGACATCGCTGCGGATGCCATCAAAACCTAACTCTGCTGACAAGTTCCAAGTTTGAATACGATCGTTATATATTGTTGGAGAGTCGAGCAGACTTTCGAACGAAAAGAGGTAGGGACGAATTGTAGGGTAGGTTGCGCAACCGAATGGGAGAGCTAAGTTCGTTTTTGGGCATAATCGGCCCAACGGTTTCGGAGTTCCATTTCCATATGTTATTATTTATAATATCTATAAATATTATTTTCTCCATAACTCAAAAATACAGACCCGATCGAATTGAAGCTTGGTAACTAGTTGTAGAATATTGACATAAAGACTTGCGTGAAATTTTGTTAGAACTGTACCATAAAATTAAAAAAAAAAATACGAGAGAATATTATGTATCTCAAGATAATTTAAGACGGAAAGAGACAGGGACTTGCAACTCATCTGAAATTTTGTTGTTATTTCCTCTTTAACTTAAAATATACAAATCTGATCCAATTAAAACTCGGTGATTACTTGTAGAATGCCGACTCACTAATAACAGTTTCACCTTCTGCCAAAAGTTTATTGCAAATAAAGCACAATTGTGACATTTCTTGAAAATATTAATGGGAACAAACTGTGATGGTGGACGCTATTAATTAATGTGTAATGCATGTGTTGACTCGGAAATATCGTTCAATACTAAAAGTATTTCAATTAAGCCACTGGATAAGGAACGAGTTTCTTTTGAGTGTATATTCTCAGAATTGTATGGTTTAAATAAATAAAAAATACAAATAGACATTTTACCTATATCAAGCGCCTGGCAGTGGTGGAAACCGAAATGTGAAAGATTTTTTTTCCTTCAAACGATGGTGAGAAAATGTAGGCAATTGCTAAACTGGAGGAGAATTGGTCGCTAAATGCGACATCAGAAGCCTTAAATGTCAGTAAAACTTGTTTTTTTCAACTTGAAGCGACGCTGGCAGGAAGGGCGCATTCACGTCCGATCCGAGTTGGAATTAGAAGAATATCTGATCAAAATTAAGACAATGCGCTTATCAATTACATTAGGGGGCGTCCATTAATCACGTGATGTTTTTTTTATCATTTTTTGACCCCCCCTCCCCCTTGGTGATATTTCGTGAGGTTCAAGACTACACCCCCCCCCCCCCCCTATATCACGTGTATTTATTTAATACCAACAAAGAATTTCCATTTCCTTAAAAAATATATATAAATATAGGCTACAGGTATGAGTATTATCTATTTTTATTATACCAAATAATATACTGGTGTGAGTATGATCAATTTTTATTATAACAAATAAAAACAAACAATAATAATATAAAAAACCTGTTTTGCCTGGCAACGGGGAATCTGCGTCACACTGCAAGCCGCTTAAATCGAGTTTGTACGTGTTTGAAGAAAAAAAAATACACGTGATATTATACTTAACCCCCCCTCCCCCTTCGTGATATTTCGTGATATTTTCATGGACCCCCCCTCCCCTTTAGAGCATCGCGTGATTAATGGACGGCCCCTTAAGGAGGATCAAATCGCAACGGCTGTTGAAGCGTGTCAGTTCACTGATTCCCCTGTATCCATCCGTAAGAACAGCGCGAAATAGAATCAGGGAAGGAAACTTGAAAAACTATTCTGCAGCAAAGAAGGCATTCTTAACATAAGACCATACAATGAAGATATTGGAGTTCACAAATGAATATTTAAATATGGATGACAATTTTCGGAGCACTGTACTTTTTTCTGATGAAAAAACTCAATTTCAATCGTGCAGTGGACAACTTCGGGCTTATGGACCTCGAAACCGAAGGTATGACGAGGATTGCGTCCACTCTGTAAGAAATAATGGTCGCTTTTCAGTGAGTGCGTGAGCTTGGGTAAGCATTTATGGAACAGGTGCCTGGAAAATAGATGGGAGCTTAACAGGCGAACTTTACAAAGAAATATTAGAAACTGTAATGATACCTTCGGTTATACAGGTGTTCCCTTAAAACTTTATTTTTCAGCATGATAATTCTCGTACTCGAACTTTGAATATAGTAAGATAATGGATGCAGGAAAAAATATAATCGTATTACCTTGGCCTGCAAGGAGTCCGGACATGAACCCTATGGAAAATATTTGTGAGCATATGGTAAAATGAATGTATAATCGAAATTTCAGACCAGCAAATGTCCAAGAATTATGGTAATCCATACGTATGATACGAGATCACAGATAATCCACCGTATTCACAAAGCATCCAATCTCCGTTAAGTCCTAACTGAGGTCCTCAGTTAAGGATAAATATGAATCGCAACGTCAGTTAACGTGAAAATTGACGGAAACAGGCCTATTCCACCACTGTTAAATACGTTAACGGAGATTGAATGCTTTGTGAATACTGCGGATAATGACTCAATATATACATTATCTGCTTTCTTTATGATAATTTCATTTAGTTTGATGAATCCGCGAGTTTTTATTGTTGGAGAATATTGTGTCATATTTATAGAAGACGTCACATCAACATTCATTTTATTCGAAAAAACCATGTCATGGCAAAAAAATGGAGCCTGTATCTTTTTATCTGAGCCGAATTTGAGAAAATAGTAAATGAAAAAAGTGTGTTATTCGATGAGAGGAATCTATGGTTGAAATTAATGTACAACTTAAAGACCCACCCTGTATATTATTTACGTAATATCATGAAATTTGAATGTTTCTTATAGGGGAGGAAAATAATATTGATTGTTTATTAGGCGAACAGCGTGATAGAAAGACCATCCATTTTTCTGCTATATTTCATCCATAACTAGCTCATTTCCATTCAAATCACCGGGATAATACACATTAAGCTGTTGCGTAGTAAAATCCAGTGATCGTTTCGGTTAAACGCCCGCCGTTATTTTTCCGAATCAAAGTCAGTCGTTACTTGTTACGCCGGAATTCGACGCTACGAAATTGGCTACATTAGAAAACGAATGGTCAATTACATAAAGTTACATTATGTCACTTGATTCGGTCTTCGGTGGAATTCTATATAGTCGAACGATGTAATTTTCGACGTCATTGGTTTTATGCGTGGCCATGGACAGGACCATTCAGGGTTCTTGCACCGGAATTGATGGAATCCATTCCCAGTTTTATGGTTTCCGATATGCCTCTATGACGCAAATGGTCTAATCAATCATTTCTATCAATAAAACAGAAAGGATGCTGTAGAAGCTTTGAATTCACTGGAGGATTTATGTCGAAGAAACAGTTGGGGGCAAGATACGAAATTAATTTTAATTTTCTATTATTTTTCATTGTTCCGAAATATATCGATGCTAAACGCGTTATCACAAGTATACTCCGGACTAAGAATTAACATTTTACTTTGTACTCCTGGCTAGCTATAGAGCTGAGACCACTTCTAGAACGCCACAGAGAGGTAAAATCGAGTTCATATAAGGATTGAGACAGTGATGGGTAGAAAAGGAAACTATACCAAATACTCGCTATATTTCGTTATATGTATGTCGTTCTTTGAAATCTATCTGAGAGGTAGACAAAGCAGAGTCGACTTGGGCGATATTATCTCGGATAGGGTGCGGATGAGTGTCGGGATTCCACAGGGCAGTGTTTAGGGTCCACTTCTATTTTCCATTTATATAGCTTCTCTTGTGACAAACATTCGATGTGCTATTCGCTGATGATTTGAAAAATTATTTACACAGCCTCGGTGTAGGACTCTGCGAGAAGTGTACCAACAATCAATGAGGATTTAGCTCTGAATTTCGCTAAAATTCAATCATAACAATTGGCACCCATAGATATTTGAACAACATCAACGATAAAACAACTATTTCATAACGTTTCGGAGACTAGATCAGACTAACTGTCAACAACAAATGATTCCGAAGATTTTCCCTTGGTCTGATCTAGTCTCTGAAACGTTACGAAATAGATTTTTCATTGTTGATGTTGTTTCGTTATTGTTTGTTAGGCATCATCGTACTATGCATTGCTTCTGACAAATATCTTGTTTTTCTAACTGTATGAGCCTTACCGCCGTATTCAAAAAGCATTAAATCTCCGCTAAGTCCTAACTGAGCTCCTCAGTTGAGGATAAATTTGAATCGCAACCTCAGTTAACGTTTTTAACGGTGTTGAAACAGGCCTATTTCACGTTAACTGAGGTTACGATTCATATTTATCCTTAACTGAGGATCTCAGTTAGGACTTAACGGAGATTGAATGCTTTGTGAATACGGCGGTTAGAGCATTTTCTACAACATCTCACGATGCTGCTTTTAAACCATTTTTTTTCGAGTCCAATATTCTAGTTATATCAGCTTTTCGTGAAGACATCGGTTTATGATAGCTGACTGGTACATATAATTTTAGTTATTGCGCCTCCGTCTACCGGTGTTAAACGTAACGAATTCAATGAGTTCGAAAAAGTCAGAATTATTATCCTCTTAGTGACTTTAGCAGTGGCAGAATTTTTGCCTATCGAGGTGTTTGTCCTATGGCGAAATTTTCCACAGAAGAAGGTTGAGGATAACGAAAAAGACTAACTGGTAAACCAAGGCATACCACAGAGCGTCAAGATAGGCGAATAAGACAACTAGCTCTACCGGACCGTTTTGCTACTACGCATCGAATAATATGTGGGACATTATGATGGGCCTGTTCTCTCTTCAGTATCCTTCACAGGCTCTGGTACATTGACATAAAATTAACTCAAATAAATGATTCCTTCTGGCTACTGATTTGCCGAATCATCATCGTAGCTTGATTCTTTGGAAATAATCAGTCGAACATCATTATCGAAAATCCTTTATATCTATTCAAATCCTTCCTGTATAATTTTGTATACTCATTTTGACCACTAATCAGTGGTCATTGAATTTATCTGAAAACATTATATAAAACGATAGTGAGAACTCATCCAAACAAGTATAAAATAACAATATTAAATATTTATAATTAGTGTTTGTTTCGGTCATTCAATAAAATAAACGATGATTGAAAAAGTGAATTGATGAATCCGCCTCTTTGCAATTTCGCGAATACTAATCGAAATGGCAGCATGAATAAACAACGAATTTATTCGGGGCTATTTTACATTCAATATTCATTTCGAAAATTTATGCTCTAAAGTAAATGAAATAGTATTGATTCGAAGTGAATTAATTCTTTTGGGAAATTCTGTGTGAAGGAAAACATCCTGATTATTTGAAGTATGAAACATGTAAATCGCGTTCAATCAATTTTAAATTTAGCATGGAAATGATCGTATTTGAGAATATGTAGGAGGAAATGTACCCAGTGCAGGAATTATGAACCTACAATATGTTATAATACTATATTATAATATACAGGGTCTTTATAAATGATTGTAACATTGCAGTTGGCTTTGAATAATTCTTTGCTGCTCTTCGCTATAAGGATCCTGACTATTTAACAGACCTTTAGAAATGTCAGCCTCGATTATTGTATTGTCAGAATAGTATATTCTAAAACAAGTTGCAGAATCGGCTCCTATTCAAACACGAATGCAAAATTCGAAAACGGGCGACGAAGGAGCGAGTGTTGGAATAGCCTTCTGCAACGAGTATTAGACGATATTTTCTCTATTTCAGTCAAGTTTTGTGAAATTCTGATGAAATTAAATGAAAAGTTTGGACTATACATCCTAGTGACTTTTGTATTGTATCTTGGCAGTTGGTGTGACTGTTACGAAAGTTGACAGATTACGGAATTTGAATCGTACGTAGGGCATGGAGATCAGATTTAAAACAGTTTCCTTATAACAGAAATGATTCAAAATTTGCCAGAAGGAAATATCTAGTACCTTATTCTCGTAAGAAAATAAAACTTTTCCTCTCAGCAATTATTTCACAACATCCAGATTATATTATATTGACAATTGACGTGTGCGTTGAAATTTGATAGGATCGAATGTCAGTGCTGACTACCACAAAACGAAAAATATAACTAGAAACAATGCGGGAATAAGTTCATTCCAGAACTGTTTTTAGTGCTGGACTGGACACATTACGATACTGAAATAGAGAAAATGAATTATGTGATCGCAATCGCGAATGTGAACAGTATATATATGAAGCGTCAAAATAAGTATATTTCACAGCCAACTGCGATGTTGAAATCATTTATAAAGACCCTGTATAATATAATACTATAATAAGCAAATCTTGCTATTTAGTAATAATTCCAACGTTTTTTCTGTGATAATTTGTAGCGAACAGAACATTTTATCATCTAGTTTCTGGTCTTTGGCGCTCTTGTTCCTCGGAACAGAGTGCTTATCAATTTGCGTGATATTTTTAATTTTTTCTTAAACGATTTGGTTCGGCTCACTGATGAAGAATCCGTTTTCAAAATAGATTCTGTCCTGCCATGCGGCCGGCCGTCCGTTAACACGATACCTCTCGAACGGAATAAGCTTGACAGACAAATTTTTAGGGCAAGATTGGGAGATAAATATCTCAGTTAAGTTCATTATTGGGCATAAAAATGGTGGTTTCGGAGTAAAGAAAATAACATTTTTTTTACATTATAAATTTTGAATTCAAATTTTTTCGAGATACTGTTTCATCATAAGAATCTATTGATACTGTACTCAACTCTAACAAGCTAATTCTTTCGGAATAATGATTTTTCATAATTTCAATATCACCGAATGCTGTAATCGTATCTATGAATATATAAATATGAATACTCTGTGTTCCGAATCCTGAATTTGTGAATATATAAAAGACTGTTTTGATACCGAAAATAATATTGACGGTGTTGCATATTGAATAACTTATGTATAAATATTGGGGATGATGTTTCTGATGATTTAGAATTGGATCATTTTGATGATGTAGTTTATGAAGGCAATGGGAAAGACAACATAGTGGAATCATCAAAATAAATTACTGTTCGTTGACCACCGAGGTTAATACTACCTTTTACTCATGTTCCTATATACAGTATTTTCATAGTGCTGCTAGCCAAAAAATACAAAAATATTGATCTGCATCTGTATCAAATATTTTTTTTTGAGTTAAGGTTCATAATACAGAATGAATTAGATATTAGTGGTAACTATGAACTATTAAATTATGAAAAGAGGATTGTATTTTATTAATATATTTTGTCTTATAATGAGATCAATTTTCTAATAAAGAAAAACAATATTATAAAATACATATACAATCTCCTAACTGAGGTCCTCAGTTAAGGATAAATTCGAATCGCAACCTCAGTTAACGTATTTAACGGTGGTGAAACACGCCTGTTCCACGTTAATTTTCACGATTCAAATATATCCTTAACTGAGGATCTCAGTTAGGACTTAACAGGGTTAAATGCTTTTGTGAATACGGCGGTTAATCTTGCAAACAAATGAAATTTACCATAAAAATAATTTGTTTGTCATCCTATACCCATTCAAATATCAGGTCTAAATGGGCAATCTGCTATGATTGTCTCCAGCCCTGCTGTAGACATTTATATGATACTTTCCTCAGGTATTTCGAGTTGTAAAAACTATGCACCGAGTGTAAATTGCAACAACCCATTCCACGAGGTTAAATCATTTCAGAATGCTCATTTAATCTTGATAAATAAACTATTATTCGAATTTAATTTCTTTTATGATGCAGTTGTATCATAAGAATTCATTGATATAATTCCCAACTCGGAGAAACTAATACTTTCGGACATATCATTTGTCAAAGTTTGAATAAGAGCGCCAAAGCTCCTGTCCACAGGGCTTTCCCCAATTTTTTTTTTGAAATATTGGCCATGAAGGTCACCATGTACTTCGCACATCTACCTTTGTATGAGTTTGTTGCGTTTTTGACAGTTCTCTCCAGATGCACGATTGGGTTAAAATTGAACATTTTGTACATAAAACGGAAAACGAGAAAAGTTACGATATTGATAAGTAGTCACTTTTCGAATTGATTCAATTTGAAAGTTCTACCCTAGTATGAAATCCAATCTTTATGAACTAAAAATCCAAGAAGTTCCTCTCCGACCGCGGGTATTTAAATTATTCCAGAACGAGTGGGATGAAGCGGTAATAACAGAATCCATACTAATCTCCGATAGATAGTGAACAGCTATCGCCTGAATCGGCGGGCAATCATCGGAATTTCCATTCTAAGCTTCTTCAAAGTTGATTAAACAAATAACTGGGGATAGCTTCGAGCGAATTTCTTATTGATTGGGCAGCGCTATCCACAATTTTATTTTGTGGGCGTGATTGAGTGCCTGCACTCAGGATCGGTTTTTGATTTTCATCACAATAAGGGCTTCTGAATTTAGTACCAATATGGTTATATCGAAAGATGATACCGTTGTTAATAAATCAACAGGTTTGAGTGTTCTGCCAATAGGCTCTCGCGAAATATACAGTGAGCGTCAAAAGAATGGAATAATAGTCTTGTTTTCTTCCCTTTCAGGAATACCGAAAAATGGTTCGATAGGTCGAATTAATTTGTTTGTTAAGGAACATTTTATAGTTATTCTCATTGTTCCTATATTTCCCGTTACCAAGCAGTGGCGTCATTGATATTTTTTCATTAATTGCAAGTCCCTATTTTTTCTTCTTGCCAAGGATAGATTATAATATTCTGGATTCAGTAACGCACATGTAAAGTCTAGTCAACAAGTGCTTTTTAGGTCAAAATTTTTGCGTATTCTCCGAAAATTATGATTGAGGTGTCATTCGATTTGGAATGGCATGTACATAGTTTTGAAGAAAATGCTAAGGCCACTCGCAAAAATTGCAATAGTTATAAACAATTAAGTGAAAAAAATGGGTTCAAGCCCTGTGGACAGGAGCTTTCTGGCGCTCTAGTTCAAACAGGCAAATTATATCTCCGAAAGTATTGGTTTCTCAGAGTTGGGAATTATATCAATGTATTCTTATGATAGAACTGCATCATAAAGGAAATTCAATTGAAATAATAGTTAATTTATCAAGATTAAATGAGCAATCTGAGAATGAGAACTGCACCATGGAAGAAATCAAATTAAAATAGCTGAAATGAATTTGACTCTGTCTTATAGAACAGGATGACATGTACGAGTATGAAAACAGATCATATAATAAAGCTTAGATAGAATAATTATAACATTCTGTGAAAATATTGAAGTAAGATTCATTATTGAGATTTCGAAAAATCATATCTCCGAAAGTATTAGCTTGTTGGAGTTGAAAATTATATCAATGGATTTTAATGGTGAAACTGCATTTTAAATAAAAATTGAATTTGAAATTTGTTGCTTTTTTTTTTTCGTTACTCCGAAACCATCTGGCCTATTTTGCACAATAACGAACTTAACCGAGATATTCATCTCCCTAACCTACTTTGGTAATTTCAACTGCCTAGCTCATTCCGTTCGAGAGTTATTGTAGAAAACTCCGAAACCACTTTATGGATTTCGCCCATTAACGAACTTGTCCGAGATATTTACGCTCCAAATCCATCTTGCAAATTTCAATCCTCTAAGTCCTTTCGTTCGAGAGTTATCGTGCCTACGGCCGGCCGGACAGAATCGATTTCGATCTCGGATTCTTGATCAGTGAGTCGAACCAAATCGTTTGAGACCATTTTAAGCCAAAAATTCGAAAATTACATTACATTTGGGCAAATTGATAAGCACTCAGTTCCGAGGAACTAGAGCGCCAAAAATAGGAAATGATGCAGATTTTCATAAGAAATTCATTCTCAGCGATGAAGCTGATTTCTAGTTAAAACGTTATGTTAACAAGCCGAAATGCCGTATCTGGAGTGACGATAAACCTGAAGACTATCAAGAACTGCTATTACATCCTGATAAACTTACTGTTTGGTGCGGATTTTATGCTGGAGTCATTGGACCTTATTCTTTTTCAACAAAGCTCATAAGGCGGTAACTGTAAATGGAAATCGTTATCATTCAATGTTGACTGATTTTTTATGGCCTGAATTGGTTCGTCTTGATTTGCAGACCGTTTCAACAGGACGGTGCCACTTGTCATACCGCCAATGACACATTGACTTTATTGCAAACAAAATTCTGCGATTCGATTATTTCAAGAAATGGACCGATAAATTATAAGCCTCGTTCCTGCGATTTTAACCCCATCTTCATTTGGGGTTACATTAAGTCAATGATTTGCAGCAATCATCCAGCAAATTTAGACGATTTACAGATCAATATTGAACGAGAGATTGCTAACATAGGACCTAATTTGTGTGAGAGCTTCATGGAAAATTGGGTTCAACGACTTCATTCCCGCCAGCGTCTCCTTGGTGGACATTCGAATGATGTTTTGTTTCATACCTAATGTTATCCATTGTTCTTTATAATGAAATAAAAATTTCAATAATTTTCAAATAAATAATGTGTTTTATTTGGAAAACAAAATGGGGCACTCTTAATGAAAGACCCTTTATAAGGTTTCCAGGGGAGCTAAGAATTTTATTTATCTGGGTTACGCCTGCCTAAGAAGAATTTCCATGAAAATACCCATTCAAATTAAACACAACATCAAGTTACGTCTCTGACAGTTGTTGGATTTATCTCGAATTCCTCAGCATTGGTGTAACAAAAACTAATTCGAAATTGCATAGCAGAGTGTCAACACTGGGGGATGCATGACGGATAAACGTACCAGGGGTAATAACGTTGACACGATCAGGTCGGAATTCAAAAGGTAAGGAGCAGTCGTCAAACAACCCCCAGTTATTAAGACAGATCGTGGTGAGGGTTTCCTTTTATTTGACACAACGTGCTGTCACTTCCTATAGTTGGGTAAATAATTGAAATTTACTCAGGGCATTCCCCAATAAATGTCTATCGCTAGCGCAAACAGCTCGGACCTATATCCATGTGTTCATAGGCGAGTGTTAGCAGGAGTTTAACTGATTTATTGAATTCTGTCGACACCACGACATTTTCCAGGGAATGCCACAGATGCAGCGTATAATGATCTGCGATGATTCATGGTTAGGTTTCACTTTTCCAGGAAACAAGGAAACCCTGAGTCTATAAAAGCACCGTCGTGGCATGAGGAGCTTAAGCTCGCTCATCACTTGAACAAATACAGGGTACTGGTGATCCATATTACAAATAGAGTAAGATCCCAGAGTGATCAGACGTAACTTATTTTCACAAAGTTGAAACCCTAGGTTCTCAGTAGCGTTTCATGTGATTTGAATACCTGCGTGCTTTGGAGCTCGCTCGTAACACCTGAGCAGGTGACTGACTGAGATCTGTCAAAAACCGCTCCCACAGCAACCTCAATGGAAAATGATTCTCCCCTCCCATTTTGGCGCTATTGTTCCTCGGAACAGAGTGCTTATCAATTTGCCCAAATGTCTCTAATTTTAGAATTTTTGAATGAAAATGGTCTTAAACGATCTGGTTCGACTCACTGATCAAGAATCCGTGTCCAGCCAGCCGGCCGTTAACACGAAAACTCTCGAACGGAATGAGCTAAACAGTTGAACATTTCAGAGTAGGTTTGGAAGATAAATATCTTGATTAGTTCCGTTATTGGGCAAAATCGGCACGATGGTTTCGGAGTAACGAAAAAAATTTTTTTTTTCTACATCACAAATTTCAAATTGAATTTTTTTCAAGATGCAATTTTATCATAAGAATCAATTGACATCATTTTCAACTCTAACGATCTAATACTTTCGGGAATATAATTTTTCAAAATTTCAATAATAAATCGTACGCCTATGTTTTCACACAATTCTGTAATTATTCTATCTATGAATTATTATATGATCTGAGTTCATCCATGTCATAAATCTACCTATAAAAGACACATTTATTTTTGGTGCGTTAGTCATGATATAAAATACCCCTCCTGTTCTAGAAAACAAAATATGCTGCCCCAGGCAAAATCCATATGATGATAGAAATATATATTTTGGTAAGTTAATTAAATTGGGTTAGAATATCTCCAGTAAAAACAAAACTGGAATTTTGGCTAAGTTTCAATTGATATAATATAATTTTCAAAAATTGTAGTTCTACCATAAGAATCGATTGATATGATTCCCAACTCTGAGAAGCCAATACTTTCGGAGATATGATTTGTCAAAGTTTGAATAATTGCTCGCTATAGAGCGTTTCATAAAAAAGTTCGAATTTTCCGAGATAACCTACATTTTGTTGAATTAATAGCGATATGCGTTCAAACCGGAAGTCGCAGTTGGTCCAGTTATATATCATCTTTCATCATTTTTGATGCGCCAACTATTTGTAAAAAATAAAATTCAGAAATATTAATAAAAAGTGCCTCTTGGTGCAGAGTTGCTGGGAAGACGTTTGGGTAAATTGATAGGCTCTCTGTTAAGGGAAGAAGCCAAAATGTGTCCTTTTCCCAATATTCCTTTCCATATTTTGTAACCTAAAAAAAAAGGGCTAAAACATGATTATCTGTGAGCAACCATGCAAGCATGGCAATAACCGTGAACCCTGAAATGGATTAAGTGGCGGTGTCCAAATAATCGCATAATTTCGATAAAGAGCACGAAATCCAATTAATAACTCTGCAAGTATCAGAAGGCATTCCTGCAATGTTCTTAAAAAATCCGAGACGATTAATCGATTATCTCGAACTGTCTTCATGGGAGCCATGTTGCAATTAATAAGCTGAATATATGTTCTTCTTAATGGATGTTATGTGGTCATTTGACATATCTTACATTCGATAATTATATTTCTTGGACATCGCAGTTGTCAAGAAAAATGATCTTTTTATTCGATGTGAATTTATCACGTTCCATTTCACTTTGTGAACATCAGTTTTGCAAGATAGATATTGAAGATTTATTTGGATGAATGTTTGGTATTAAATGTTTTTCTGTTACGTCGAATATTCCTATTGATAAGTATATTACTTCACTAATTATTCTTCTTACTATAGCTTCTACTCAATTCACAGAATTACAGAGTGAAGATTGTATATACAGTGTGGTCCAACGAGAACTTAACAACTCGATTTTTCGGCTTTAAAATGAAAATATGGGAAATTGCTCTGAGCCGTCAATTCTGATTCGAGGGGGAAAGCTTTTCCGCTGTTTGCATCCCCGTAACGGCAACCTCCTAACGGGGGTGAGCACAACCACTTGATTTTGAATAGGGATGAGGGGTGTTGCGATACCTCATTTTGAAGATCTTATCGAGTACTATCTGATCCTGCAATTTCGCTTGAAAATTTCTATCGATAACGAAATGACAGGTGTAAAATAATGGAGCAGTACTTACTTTTGTGATTAGTGTATTGAATGCTGGAAATGGGCACCATTTACTTCCATGCAGTAATATAAGTTTTGCTGAAAACGTTCACGTACATTACTCAAGATTTCTGGTGTAATTTGACGGTATTCATTAATGATCCGAGCTCGCAAACAATCAAGTGACTCAGGCTGGGCAGCGTAATTCCTGGATTTCAGGTGACCCCATAGAAAAAAGTCCAGCGGAGCCAGATCAGGTGATCCGGGTGGCCACCCAATGTATCCCCTTCTTCAAATCCAGGCATGAGAAAATTTGTATCTAAGAACTGACGCAATGGTTGAACGAGTACTTGCACGAAGGCTGAATAAATAGCGTTATCCAATAGATCTGAATAAATTTGGCCAGTGAGATTACAGGGTATAAAAAAGGGCTGATAATGTGATTTCCTTAAATACCCGACCAAACATTCAATTTTTGGGGACGCTGAGTTACACGAAATAATCTTGGATTTTCATCTGACCAATACCGATAGTTACGCCGGTTAAAATGAACATTTGTCCGAAAAACAGATATCGAACAAGTAGTTTTGTTTACCGTTAATCAAAAATTTAATGCTTGTGGCTTTTACCTGATGCAAATCCATATTAACTCAATGAAAAATTATATACGATTTACACTTATTTATTCAATATTGTGACGCGTTTCGTCGACACAGCGACTTCATCAGACTACATCATACTAAATTCTTAACAAGTTATTATCTCCCTATACCTAGATGACATGGACACAGAATCATTTAAAACTAATTACATGAGAAACCTATTTAAAACTAATTACATGAGATTGCACTGCTGGTTTCTTTGTACACATTACAATAATTCATTCCTAATGCTTTTATAAATTGATTCTCTAGTTGAATAGATTGAGTAACGGTGAAAAATTTAGATCTAATTGTTCATTAACTAAATTACCCGTATGTTTTTTCCTATTTATTTCCACCATTTCCCAGTAATTGAGTTGCGCACCTCTATTCAAATTGTGTAGAATTATGAAATCCGGACTTATGTCCTTCTGATAATAAATGATTCGAATAATTTGAATTAATTCGAACTAATTCAAATCATTTATTAGCAGAAGGACATAAGTTTAACCCGGATTTTAAAATTCTACACAATTTGAATAAAGGTGCGCAACTCAATTACTGGGAAATGGTGGAAATAAATAGGGAAAAACATATGGGTAATTTAGTTACCCATGTTTCTGGCTTCTTGGCCTTCATCAGATGAAGGCCAAGAAGCCAGAAACGCGTCTGCTCTTGCTTTCTCGGCAAATCAATGAACCCCCTGGGGTCTATTTGACTTGTGAAATATATGCATAAGTATATTAATTATACGAAGCCATTTATGAAGGACCCGATTGGCAGGAACGCTCTGGACTTGTTGATTTATTAACAACGGTATCGCCATTTTTCATTATTATGAGTCTGATATAGACTCCGAAACGTTACGATATAGTTGTTTCATCATTGATATTGTTTCTTTATTGTTTTTTTGCATGTGAGGCAACATTGTTCGATAGATTACTTCTGACAAATAATTTATTGTGTTTCTTATGCAGAAGCAATGGACAAAATATTTTTTTTTTATTTTATAGATATTTTTCAGAGTTTGGAAGAAATAAACCATTTAATAATGAATACTCGTATACCTCCCACAGTATCCTTAAATGATTACTTACAGATGGGATAGTTCCAAGTTTGGCACGTCGTTACCAGATGTCGGGAGAAACCACCTGAGAGGTCTAAAATTCAAAAGATAATGCAACAGTAGTTTTCAGGAAAACTTCTTATTTCTTTTAAATGATAAAAGAGCTATGCACAGCTGATTCTTCGAATAACTAATTTTTTCGTTGCTCTTTAAGTGCATAGCAACAATTCAAACTAATTTTGGAGATAAGTGTTTGTGATATTAGAATTTTTTCATGCATTTCTTTTACCCCCTAATCATGTTTGGGTTTCAGAAATTACGTTTTAAGGGAAGATCTCATTATAATATATGTTGCCGACTCTGTATTGAACTCTATTCCAAACGAAGGGTTAAATCATACTGTTATTTGAAAACGAACAAATTGAGTATTGGTCACAGTATGTCATTTGGGATTATACGTGCACAGAAATTTCGAAACCGCAGAATCGCATTTGCCAAGCCGACTTTCACATGCGGACGGTCGTTCAGAATTGTATAGATTGTTATATATCTGTGGTCGTTTCGGCGTCATTGAACTGCTCGAGAACTGTTAGTGTTAAATCATTCATTACGTACGAGAGCAAATTGGACGGAGTGATTGCGATTTATTCTGTGCTCCAATCGTTGGTAGAATTTACTACAAAACAGGCCATAGACGATATGATTTCTAGTGGGACATGATTAGCATTGTATACTGGTTCAAGCTTGACTTTCGCAAATCAAGTCCTGCGGATTTAATTCACTCCACATCTTTAAAGCCAAAATACAAATTAATAAAAAGCACTGACGTTAGGTCAGCTTTTGCGGGCATGTTATTTTGTCTATTCAGGCCTCCCAAACCCTCATGAACTACTGCATGAACGTTCAAGCAGTCATTTTGACCGAGTACTAGATTTCAGTACACTATGTGTATTTTTGAAAATATTGGAAAAATAAAATTCGTAGGTATGTATGGAATTTAAGTGGAATATGATAAATAGTTTCAGAAATAAGAAATTTTTGCACACAAATTTTATTTTTTTTTCAAGGTTTATTTTAATTTTTTTCTAGTCATACGACGCTCATAAAATGTTGAAAAAATCTTCACGTACCCATTCTAAAACTAATTACCAAGTTTCAATTCAATCGGATCTGATTTCTTGAGTTATTACCCATTTCAGATGGGTATAACTCCGAAACCGTTTCGCCGATTATGCCCATTAACTTAGGCGTTGCATTCAAATATATAACCTACACTGAAAATTGCAAGCAGCTATCTCTTTCCATTCAAAAGTTATCGTGGTAACGGATGCTGGCCGGACAGAATTCAATTTAAGCACGAAGTTGAGTCGAACCGTTCAGGACCCTTTTACGCCAAAAATTCGAAAATTACAGGCATTCGGGCAAAATGATAGCACGCTGTTCACCACTAGAATAGTGAAGCAGAGCAGTTTAATAATAGGCACAATCAGTCAAACGGTTTCGGAGTTCTACACATCTGAAAATTAGTTGTTATTTCCTCGATAACTCAAAAAATACTAATTTGATCCAATTTAAGCTCATTAATTACTTGTACAATGTAGACGCACGAATTTTTGCAGAATTTTATGAGAAGCATAAACAAGAGCATAATAATAAAATATTTTTTTTTCTTAAAATAGTTTATATTTCAGGAACTACTCTTCAGGAGCCGCTGAAATTCTGCACATACATTCAAGTTACCATTTTTCATTCGAGTACTGGATTTGAGTCTGATTGAATTTGTACGAGGAATAAAGGGACAAAATGGAACATGCGCACAAAAGATCCTGACTTCACATCAGTGCACGAACTAATTTTTTTTTTCGTAATACTTTTGAAATTTTCTAGGGGTTTGGCTTTCAAAATTTCAAACACGTCTTTATGTCGATATCTCTTTTCGTTCTTAGGTTATCGTTTGAATACGATTCAAAAACGTCCTTAGGTTTGTATTCCACAACTATTCACCAAGTTTCAGTTCGTTCGGATTCGTATTATTACTCGGAATCCATTAGGCCGATTATGCCCATTAACGAAATTGTCCGTCGTATTGAGACGCGCCACCTAGCTTGAAAATTTCAAGGCACTATTTCCGTTCTCAATTTAACGTGGTAATGGCCGGTCGGAACAAAATCAAATTTGACCTTGAATTCTTCATTAGAGAGTCGAACCCAATCGTTTAAGTCCATTTTCGGAAAAAAATTCGAAAATTACAGACATTTGGGCAAAACGATAACGCGATGTGACCAGAACATATGCGCCATTAACTTTAGTTTCACTGTTATGTCACTAAAATACTATAAATATAAAGTGGATTGTCAAATTGAAATTTTATTTCATGTCTGGTAAACATTGAACCCATGGATTGGCTAGAATGTCTAACTGCTTAATATGCCCCATACCCTTGTTCAACTTACCTCACCGGTACGTTGAGCATCTCACACTTACTTCACTCTTATGGATGTAGACCTGAGGCATCAAGACTACAGGCAGTCGAGCAGTGGGGAGTGTCTCAACATATTCGGATACCGACGTATCGAATGACTCTTGTAGACTGCTTTGACAAATCATTCCATATATCCCAAGGTTGAGTGGGCATCTACTCTGGTTTACAGATGGCTCTCTGGGAGCTGCAGGTGTCGGTGCTGGAATATATTGGGTTAGACCTAGGAAAGCCATGAAGCGAAGACTGGGATTACAGTCCAAAATATATTAGGCAGAAATCATGGTGATCACGGCAGGTGCGAGGGGGAATATTATGAGGGCAACCTCCAAAGTGCCAATCTATATTCTCTCAGATAGACAGGCCGCTCTTCAGTCCTAAAATATAACCTCTGTTTTGGAATGTCATAAAGTGCTTATTGAGCTAAAGGAGTACGCAATCAGGTCACACTGATGTGGGTGCCAGCTCACTAGGGAATAAGGGACAACGAGGAGGCTGATATCCTTGCCATAGCGGGAGTGGCATCTCCTCTAACAGGCCCCAAATCAGCTTGTGTACTCTCCTTCAGGAAGTCCAGCAAGACATTGAAGAATGGGTTCAGAGCCATCACATCCCAACCTGAGACGACGCCTCAGGCAATGTTCATGACACGAAGATGGTGACAGGACATCTAAACTGCTCGTGCGGGAGTTCTTGCTGTGCTCGACCAGACCTTCATTCAGAAATATGGTTGGCTTTCTTACTTGTCACTGTAATCTGAGAAAGCATTTGAAGGTGGTGATGGGGAGATATCGGGACTCTTCTCGATGCCGACTATGTGATATGGAGGACGAAACCGCCAGCCAGGCCCTCTTCAAATGAGAGACTATCCGCCGTATTCACAAAGCATTCAATCTCCGTTAAGTCTTAACTGAGGTCCTCAGTTAAGAATAAATAAGAATCGCAACCATAGTTAACGTGAAAATTAACGTGAAACCGGCCTGTTTCACCACCGTTAAATACGTTAACTGAGGTTGCGATTCAAATTTATCCTTAACTGAGGATCTCAGTTAGGACTTAACAGAGATTTAATGCTGTGAATACGGCGGTTTGTCTGGCATTAGAACTAACATATTCGGCGGAGAATTTGATAAAAAGACTCATGGATTTCATAGAAAAATTCATGCTGTCCTCAAACTAATCCTGGATTAGGGGCACTGAACTTCCTTCGGGGATATGTAGTGTTGGGCCTGAGAACCCCCCCTAGTAATCAATCAATCAATGCGAAACAAGTCATTAAGACTCATCGTTGAGGAGCTATGACCGATCAAGTGACACAATTGCTTCAAGGAACTCTAAAGAATGAACCGAAATTCAAGTCAGTCATTTTAATGCTGTTACGTTCAACTTAAACAATATTCTCACATAAATTAGCAATAATTCATAGCTATCTCGAGAATAACCAGTAGTTTACAATTTCCATAATGATCGTCCTAATCATATCTCAAAGGTAGGCACAAGATTACACAAAACACGGTGGATATAAACGCTGTAAACGATTGATGTTGGTGTAGTGCAAAACGTTCATTATTGTAACGAGATATGGAAATAGCTCAGGACACGTTCCAGTGTTTTTCGACGTTTATATGACGGTTCTATGATAATTGCCACTATAAAATTTTATATAGTGAAGTCGATTCCTCTTGTAGGCGTAGGAGTTCTTTAATATGTTCTATAAATTAGGAATATTTATTTAACTAG
Source organism: Halyzia sedecimguttata (assembly GCA_937662695.2). Taxonomy (NCBI): domain Eukaryota; kingdom Metazoa; phylum Arthropoda; class Insecta; order Coleoptera; family Coccinellidae; genus Halyzia; species Halyzia sedecimguttata. Next base: position 36,333,667 of record OW569415.2, on the reverse strand, counting down.
TACGTGATCATTTTCTATTATGGCTGAGCAACCCGACTGAGTATATACGAGCCAATTATGTAGGGAAAACTTTTCGCGCGTTTTGCTTGGGGACATAAATTTGGAAACGTATACTGTATAGAATACAGGCGGGGCACGGTTATAAATAATAGAACGAGTATAGAAGCGCTCCAGAGAAATATATATTTCGACCATTGTTATCATTGGTGCTTATTTATACAGGGTGAGTCTTCATGTTGTACATCAATTTTAATCATAAACTCCTCTCATCAAATGAAACACTTTTTGGCGCTCTTTTTAGGTGAACAGAGTGCCTATCAATTTGTCCAAATGTCTGTAATGTTCGCAATAAGTTAGATAGTTGAAATTTTCGGACTAGGTTTGGAGTCCAAATGCTCCGGCTAAGTTCCTTAATGGACAACATCAACCGAGTAGTTTCACAGTAATAGCCATCTGAAATTTTTTTTCCCAATAACTCGAAAAATACTGATCCAATTAAAGCGCGATAGTAAGTTGAATAGTACGACGACTTATGGGATCGCATGACTGAGAAATTAAAAATATATATTTAAAAAAATTCCAAAAGTATTGGTTTCTCAGAGTTAGGAATGATATCGCTGGATTCTTACTTAATTTCTTTTATTTTATCATGCAGTTCTATCATAACATTCCATTGATATCATTCCCAACTCTGAGAAACCAATACTTTCTGAAATATGATTTGTCAAAGTTTGAACAAAAGCGCCAAAGCTCCTGTCCACAGGGCTTACCTATGTTTTCAAAGAATTTTTCTTTATTTATTTTACATATATATTTCTGAAATATGAATACATATATCTGTATTGACTATGATTCATTGAAAAAATTTTTTAATGATAAATAAGACTCATTCATTATAAATAATTCGTTATCGAATGAAAATATACTTTTTTGATCTAGTAATAAACTTAATTATCTATGAATGAATCGTACATTCATAATTAATTTATAATATTAATTTTTCACTAAAATAATATATATTTATTTTTAAACTCAAATAAAGCCATTATTTACGCCATATATGAATAAGGGGCCCAATTAATATGAATTAACATTTTTATATATGAATAAACTGTTCTCACCCGGTTCCTGAAAGGCTGGTCAAATTTAACAGAACTGTTAAGTAAAATCATTCCGAGTTTTTGCGCTTTGCGCAACTCAGATGAGGGTTGACAAGAGATTGATCACTGATTAGTTAACATTTGTGTTGATCAGCCTTTCAGAAACCGGGGGTCATCAGAGTAGTATGTTCACATGTACGCGGGTGAAGATACGTAGCTAGCCACTCCAGGCAGTCATTTGAATGCTTGAACCAAGAATAGCAATATCAGATTTGAGAAACTTATAAAGCTACTCCCATCATAATTAATTTTGCTAGAGAATCTTATCAGGGAATTCATTTATTTCTCCGAAGAGAACGCATATTTCGATTTTCAAACGAGCGTTGACTAAGCCTCCTGTCTATTCAGGGCCCTCGGCAAACCCCAGGTCTAATAATTACCTTCGTGAAGCGTCAGAAACAGAGTAACGAGTACCAGCAATATACACACCAGTATTATTAAATGAAATATATTATGACGTTCAAAATTCACAAAGAGAAACGACCTCAGTTCTGAACGATTTAATTACATTTTATTGGAAGAATCCGGGCTTCTTTATGGGCAAAGCTGTTGCGTGTCGTTGAAGTATCGAAATATGGTGGCCAATAAATTTACGCTAACATATTATGTAGTCGTTACTGAGTACACTTTCAGAAATATGAGATCGCGTCAATTTGCAATACGATAATTCAACAGTCCTATGAACTCGAAATGTTTTGTTAATATTGCTTTGGTTGAGGCGGGCAGCGAATCAAGTGAAAAAGATGTGTCAGTCTGCTTTGGCAACGAAGCAGAAGTATTTGTATGTCTTCCGATAGAAGCTAGAAAAAAAGTAATTTGCATGCAGAAATCTACAAGTTATTAGCATTGGAATGAAGCCCTATTTGAGAAAATTAAAAAATTTTTTTTTCAGATTTTACACGAATAATTTCCAGTGAAACCGGAAGTAGAACGGATCTGAAATTTTGTCCAAGAATTCATCTCTCCTAACAAAGCTTAACTATAAAATTTCAAGTGTTTATCTCGAGTCCTTCCTTGAAATATTCTAACGAACGGTCTTCGTGAATCACCCTATATATACTCTATAAATATATGAATGAAAATTATGAATATTAATGAATTAGAAACATAAATAAATTCATTTTTGAAATAAACTGTTGCATTTTTTTCAAGTCCCTGTTAGATATTAGTCGTTAGATTTAACCTGATAAAGGTGTTCTAATAGTAGAAAACAATTTGTGTGTAAAAACAAGCACTGACATGAAGTCAGGAGCTTTTGCGTGTGTGTTCTATTGTCCATTCTCCTGTATTGGCCACTCTTAATCGAATTTACCATGATGAATTCTATTGTCCGTTCTAGTGTATTGGACACTCTTAATCGAATTTAACACGGTAAATTCGATTTTCAGCGATGTCGTACGATCTTTCAGCGATGCCGGACGAATAGTTTCTGATATATAGAATTTTTTTCAATTATTTTCAATGATTTTTTGAAATATTCTAGTGATACCAACCTCACGAAATTTCGCAAGAATTTCTGCGTTGGCATTCTACGACTAATAACCATGTTCGAATTATATTGGTTTTGTATTTTTCGAGTTATTGAGAAAATAACAACTAAATTTCAGATGGGTATAACTCAAAAACCGTTTATACCTATAGACAAATTCAAATGTCGCATTCAGATGCACAACCTAACCTGAAAATTTCAAGCCGCTATCTCTTTCCGTTCTCAGGTTATCGTGTCATAAAAAATATTTTTTAATGATTTTTTTAAAATATTCTAGTGATACGATTCAAACAGAATTTCACAAACATGCTTAGGTTTATATTCTACAACAATTCACCAAGTTTCAATTCGATCGGATTTATATTGGTTGAAAACAAAATTATTACTCGGAAACCATTGGGCCGATTATGCCCATTAACGAACTTGTCTGTCGTATTGGGATGCGCCACCTACCCTGAAAATTTCAAGTTGCTAGCTCTTTCCGTTCTCAAGTTGTCGTGGCAACGGCCGGCCGGCCGGCCGGCCGGACCGACAGAATCAAATTTGACCTCGAATTCTTCATCAGGGAGTCGAACCCAATCGTTTGAGGCCAATTTCGGCGAAAAATTCGAAAATTACAGACATTTGGGCAAAATGATAACGCGATTCTCCCCAGAACATACGCGCAATTAGCGTTAGGAAGGTGGTAAGTGTGTTTGGATTATATTTTGGTTGCTCAAAAGTGAATAAAACGAATCGATGCTTAAGTCATGACACGCTATGGTGATTAATGACTAATATGTGAAACACGTAATGTTTTGTATGCTGAATTTAATGTCCCCATGTTTTAAGTGGTTTGCAGTGTAAAGGCTGGTTTATGCTGGCTGGTAACTTTAACTTATTCCCTAACTTAAAAATTGAAACATAGATTTCTAACGCTATGGTTGATACTAAGACTGAATCATCCGTTTATTAATAATAATAATTAATAAGTTAACGGATTATTTGGTCTGATTATAAAGCATATATATAATAATATATATTATATATATATGATTAAGTTAAAGTTACCAGCTAGCATAAACCAGCCTGAACCAGTCAAAATAAATATGAGAAGTTCTTGCAAAGTTCGATTTTAAAGGTTATGTAGATTGTATAATTCAGTGTTTGGTAGATTCCGATAAAATATTCGTTAAATGTAATGTAGTGATGAATATTGTGTCCTCAGATTGGTTCAGGGTAAACTTCCTATGTTAATGTATTTGTACCGATTGTTTCTTCCCTCCACTTTTTGGATGAAGACCGTACATATCTGTTTTTGGGCTAACACCTTTGGCTAAAACAGTTATTGGATTTATTTTTTTTCAGGGACTGAATAGCTTTCGATTGAGTTTGAGATCAAGATTCAGAAGCACCATCTACTGACTTTGAAGATTTTAACCGAGCATACATCAATAACTGGGGATTTCACCGTTATTATTATTATTATTATTATTATTATTATAAGAAAGTTAAGAGTAGAGGAAGAGCCTATAAACTCACAAAATCAATACATAAATATGTATAAACGTAAAACAAAGTGCATTTCTAATTGCAAAAAAACAAAAAATAAAACAAGAAAACAAAAACAAAATGTCTACTAGTGGCACTCACTCGCGACAAGACCACAAATCGTAAGCATTTTTAAAGGCACTCACTGTCGCCGCGCCCACAACTGACGGTGGTAAACTGTTCCACATGCTGAAAACGCGGTTAGTTATGAAATTTTGTTTTAGTGGTGTCCGGAAGCTATCCTTCTTCAGCTTGTAGGCATGACCGCGAAGACGGGCGTCTGGACTCAACTCGAAAAGATAGGCAAGATCGATTCCGAACAGTCCATGAAGTGCGCGATACGCGATGATGAGATCACCCCGAACTCTCCTATCTTCAAATGTGGGCATATTCATTATTCTTAGGCCCAGTTCCATAATCGAACTTAAAGTCTACTTTTTCGACAAAGTCTCCTTTTACTAAGTAAAATGAGAGTAAAAGGAGACTTTGTCGAAAAAGTACACTTTAAGTTCGATTATGGAACTGGGCCTTAGTCTCTCCTCATAACCAGGACGCAATACTCCGTAGGGCAGACGAGTTGCCCGCCGCTGAACACTTTCTAGCAGGGTTAAGTCACGAACCAGTACTGGACTCCACACAAGGCCTGTAAACTCCAACAGGGGACGTACACATAACCTCTAGAGAGCTGCACATGTGGAAGGTTCAATCCTACCGAAAGCTATACAGCTTTATCAGCGTTATCAGCTATACAAATATAATATCGCAATCGTTCGGAATTTTATCGAATTCTGCCTCTACTCATACAACGACATCAGTCTGGTCTTAGGGAGTAACGTTACTTGAAGTTATTCTTTCGATCGAAATGACAAAAAGCTACCTCTGCTCCAGGAATCGAACCCGGTACCCTCGGAGCATAAGTCCAAAATTCTTTCCTCGACCAAAATGTGATGGTTGAAAATAAGAGGATCAGGTGGAGCTTGAACGAATTATAGTACCTATCAATTTCAATCTATTTTACTGATTGAATGGAAACAAGCACGCCAAAAAAAACTGGCCCTCTGTAGTAGTTATAATTTTTCCATGTTTCCCCAATAAGTCCAACAATATAGATCTGATCGAGTACAAATTTAAAACTTGGCTGAAAATTAAGGATCTGAAGGCTATCGCAAATTTTCAATTCCAACGATATCTGGCGGATAGATTCTGAGATTTTTTTCGATATATTTTTTTTAGATTATCTAGTTATACGAGCCTCACAAAATTTTGCATAATTATTCGTGTCGCTCTTTTTAACTGACTACTGAGCTTCAATATGATCAGATCAAGTTATTGGGATAACACAATTTCAGATGACTATAAATCCGAAACCACTTGGCGGATTCTGCCCATCAATGAATTTAACCGACGTATTTGGATTCCAAACCTACCCTGCAAAGTTCAACTACCTTACTCATTTCGTTCGAGTGTAATCGTACAGAATCATGCACATATGTAATTAAGTTCGGAATCTTCATCATTGAGTCGAAACTAATCGTTTGAGACCATTTTCGACTAAAAATTTGAATATTGCAGAAATTTGGGCGAATTGATAGGCCCTCTGTTCAGAGAGACAAACTCGTCAAAAACGACGAAAGAAATCATATCTACATCTGAAATCATTTCAGAAGCATGCATAACCGGCCTAGTGCTTATTACCGACACAGTCGATGTGTTTTAATCAATTAGGAACATCCTTTGGAGCGGGATAGTAACGCCAATTTGTGTAATTGTGCCAATCATTCGTCCACGGAACGAAAGAAATTCGACATTGTTGTCATTTTCGATTACAATTTTTTCTGTACAAACCATTCCGGATAATGAAAATAATAACAATCTGGGCAGAATATTATTCTCAGATCTCATGATACTCTTATTTGGAAGCCAATTTTGACGCCATGCTCGTTCACCATTATGATCAATTGGACCAAATGAGACATTTTTGCGCGCTCATTCTAGAGCGTTATCATTTCATTTAAATGTCTGTATTTTCTGAATATTAGTCGCGGGGTCATGGGGCAGTAGTTGTCACCCACTCACGCCAAAATAATAATATTGAATGTGTATTCCGAAATATGATCAACCTCACGAATTGAGAATTTATATACTCTGGTCACAGCTCACTTATGAAAAAGAAAACGTTCATCTAACATTCTGCTCACTACATTTTGAGGTTACATGTTCTTGTTTTGTCAAAAGTCTTTGCTGGGTGATGGATCAAGCAACGGCATATAAATGTTCGTTTGCGAGCAATTTCAGATGATTAATATTTATATCGAACAGCTGACCGAGTGACAATGCAGTTACTTACCCCAAAGGGCTGAAGAAGAAGAATCTCCACTGGTCTGGTAGCAGAAGGAAGGGGTTCAAAGGAAAAAACAGGGGATTAGTCCCTTTCTGGCGTCGCAAGGTGCCGATCTTCATCGGGACATCGCCCAATTAGACCCGAGTTAGACAACCAAGCATGTTCGTTATTCACGTTCAAACAGCATATATTTTTCAAGAAATTATCTTAACAAGCAGCTCATGTAATTATACGACTTTTTCAAAACCTATGAAATATTTTTCAAAGATGTGGACGTCAAAATACAGCTCAATTTTAAATTTTGTAGGTTATAATTCTCCATCCCGCCATTAAGCTTGATGCAAAGTAGTCTCAGATCTCGTACTTTGTGTTCTGTATCGAAATATAAGGCTCTTCTGAGAAACTAGTGAGATAAACCAATTTCGGAACAAGCTTTTGAGATTTTTCTCAGTTCGCTCACATTTCAGAATATATTCGTTCATTGAAATAATAACATCAGAATTAGGTACTACCGCAGAGAAGTCGAATTTAATTATGTCCGTTGAACGCAATGGAGGGCTTAGTATGAGATTCCGGTTAGGGAATCCAATCCCGCACCAAAATCTCAATCCCGCAAACGCGCGGGATCAAAGTTATCAATCCCACGGATCCGCAAAAATGCGGGATTGTTAACAATGTATATATATACTCTTTGTACTCAAACTATTAAACAATCAAGCACTGACGTGAAGTCAGGAGCTTTCGCGCGTATGTTCTATTCTCCATTCTCCTGTATTGTATAATAACTGTATAATACAGGTATTCTACAACTAGTTACCTAGCTTCAATTCGATCGAGTCTATATCTTTTGAGTTATCGAGGAAATAATATTCCAGGTGGATATAACTCCGAAACAGTTGGACCGATTATGCCTGTAAACGAACTTAACTCTCCCATTCAGATACGCAACATACCCTGAAAATTGCAAGTCCTTATCTCCTTTCGTTTGAAAGTTATCGAGGCAACGGTAATCCATCCATCTACTGAACTCACACAAGGCTGCTCGAATCTCCAACAATATGTATCCGATCGTGTTCAAACTTGGAACTTGGCAGTAGAGTTAGATTCTGAAAGCTCTCGCAAAATTTCAGCGATGTCGGACGAGTAGTTACTGATATATATATAATTGTTTTCAATCATTTCCAATGATTTCTTAAACATTTTCTAGTGATACGATCCTCACGAAATTGTACACGAATTTTGCGTAGCATTGTACAACAAATAACCATGTTTGAATTCAATCGGTTTTGTATTTTTCGAGTTATTGAGGAAATAACTACCCAATTTCAGATGGGTATAACTCCAAAATCGTTTGGCCGACCTTTTTCAGTTCTCAGTTTATCGTGACATAAAAAATACTTCTGTTTTAAATTTTCTAGTAATACGATTCTCACGAAATTTCACAAACGTGCTTAGAGTTATATTCTACAACTATTCACCAAGTTTCAATTCGATCGGATTTGTATTGGTTGAAAACAAAATTATTGCTCGGAAACCATTGGGCCGATTATACCCATTAACGAAATTATCCGTCTCATTGGGATGCGCCACCTACCCTGAAAATTACAAATCGCTAGCTCTTTCCATTCTCAAGTTATCGTGGCAAAGGCCGGCCGGACAGAATCAAATTTGACCGCGAATTCTTCATCGGGGAGTCGAACCCAATCGTTTGAGACCATTTTCGGCAAAAAATCGAAAATTACGGACATTTGGGCAAAATGATAATGCGATGTTCCCCAGAACATACGCGCAAAAAGGTCTTATGCAATTAAAAACATACTTTAGTAGTAGCATATGAGGTTTTTATGTACCAATGACCAAAAACTGTCTATTATTGTCGGTCTATTATTGTTGTATTGGCGAGGCAATAGACAGTTTTTCGCCAAGGTGCATATTTCATTTTTTCGTCGACCTCTACATATTTTGTGAATTTCGGTCCTCCTAAATAATTTCACAATAGCAAATGACAGTTATCTCATATACACTTATGTTGATATTGAACAGTATCATGCTATATTCATAGTGACCAAAGCGACTGACAGTTATTCTTACAGGCACTTATGTTTATATTGAATCGTATCATAGTGGCCACAGCGGACGAAAAAGTACTTTTTCTTTTTCTGGGACCTTTGCGCTTTCATTGTCGAATACGGAATTTTAATATTGAGTCCCGCAAATCCCGCACGGAAAATCCCCCAATGTTGATCCCGCAGAATTTCAGCGGGATCCCGCATTTGCGGGATCCAGCATTTGCGGGATTGGATTCCCTAATTCCGGTGCCTGTTGAAACATTGAGTAACTTCTAAATTAAATCAGTGCAGAAAATGTCTATACTCATGGAGCAAAAATCTCTGTTTACTTTAAAAGTCAGTATGCAAGGAGGTTGGATCAAAATCAGTCAAATATGGTATATTGAGAGTATTTTAATGAACTGGAACAGATATTTCAGATCCGAAGACCTTGAACTTAAACGATAAATGCACAATGGGTTCTATCACAGGATTTCTAGGTAAAAGTTTTAATTGGATTCTTGATATAAGGGATAGTTTGTATTGCGACTAATCAGTCTCGATATATTTTCAAGCATTCATGACTATGCCGTTCAAAAGATTTTTTCGGAATATGGAATAGGAGTTAACATGAAAGCGTTCCTGCATTATCATAGTAGTAGGAATTTAAAAAAATGGGTTCAAGACCTGTGGACAGGAGCTTTCTGGCGCTCTAGTTCAAACAGACAAATTATATCTCCGAAAGTATTGGTTTCTCAGAGTTGGGAATTGTAGCAATGTATTCTTATGATAGAACTGCATCATAAAGGAAATTCAATTCAAATAATAGTTTATTTATCAAGATTAAATGAGCAATCTGAGAATTAGAACTGCACCATGGAAGAAATCAAATTAAAATAGCTGAACTGAATTTGACTCTCTCTTATAGAACAGGATGAAAGGTATGAGTATGAACATAGATCATATAATAAAGCTCAGATAGAATAATTATAGCATTCTGTGAAAACATAGAAGTACGATTCAATATTGAAATTTCGAAAAATCATATCTCCGAAAGTATTAGCTTGTTGGAGTTTAAAATGATATCGATGGATTTTAATGGTGAAACTGCATCTTGAATAAAAATTGAATTTGAAATTTGTTGCTTGAAAAAAAATTTGTTCTCGTTACTCCGAAACTATCTGGCCTATTTTGCCCAATAACAAACTTAACCGAGATGTTCATCTCCCTAACCTACTCTGAAAATTTCAACTGCCCAGATCATTCCGTTCGAGAGTTATTGTAGAAAATATTTTTTAAAATTTAGAAATTTTTTTTTGACACTTTACGGTAACTTGGTCAATACAAAACTTCACATGCGTATGAAGGTCATGATTCTACAATTTGATGCTAAATTTCAGACATATCGAGTCATCGGTTTCGGAAATATTCATAAAAAATGTGTTTTATTAAAATCGGCCATAACTCCGAAACCGCTTGATGGATTTCGCCCATTAACGAACTTCTCCAAGATATTTACACTCCAAACCCACCTTGCAAATTTCAATCCTCTAACTCCTTTCGTTCGAGAGTTATCGTGCCTACGACTGCCGTAGAATCGATATCGACCTCGGATTCTTGATCAGTGAGTCGAACCAAATCGTTTGAGACCATTTTCAGCCAAAAATTCGAAAATTACAGACATTTGGGCAAATTGATAAGCACTCAGTTCTGAGGAACTAGAGCGCCAAAAACAATGCATTTGGAATTAATAAAAAATATTTCGTGGATATTTGGTGCCAATTTTTGCCGTATCGAAAATATGCCAAAAATTTCAGCGGGTGCTTCTGCGCGCATGTCTTTTGTCTGTTCACGCCTCATAAGAAGTCGGTCGAACTGATACTCGATTGTAAAATGGTGGCTCGAAGGTATGTGCGGAATTTCAGCTCATGCTGACGCATATTTTCTGAAATATGAAAAATTTTTCTAGTGATACGATATTCACGAAATTTGTCTCGGAAATTGAAGAGTCGGCGTTGTACAAGTGATACGGATTTTATAAACGTTTTTGTGTTGATATTCTACAACTATAGTTACCAAGTGTCAATTCGATCGGATCTGTATTTTTTGAGTTATAGATCCGATCTTGTTCAAATTTGGAACTTGGCTGTAAAGTTAAGTTTTGAAGACTCCTACGGAATTTCAGCGGTATTGGACCGATAATTTCTGAGATATAAAATATATTTCATTGATTTTGTTTAAAATTTGTGATACGATCTGACGAAATTTCACAAGAATTTTGCGCATTCACAACTAATTACCATGCTTGAACTAATTGGATCGGATTTGTATTTTTTGAATTATTCAGGAAATAACACCCAAAACTTTAGATGGGTATAGCTCCAAAACCGTTTGACCGATTATTCCTACTAACAAACTCAAATGTCACATTCAGGTGCGCAACATACCCTAAAAATTGCAAGCCGCTATCTTTTCGCATTCTCAAGTTATCATGAGATAAATAATACTTTTATATTTTCTAGCGATACGATCCCCAAATTATTTCTCATACGACTTGTCAGTAATCTAAAACTAGATGCCAGGTTTCGTTTCGATCGGATCTTAATTGGTTGAAAACAAAATTAGTACTCGGAAACCGTTTGTACGGATTATGCCTATTAACGAACTTATCCGTCGCATTTGGGAGCGCCACCTACCCTGAAAATTTCAAGTCGCTATCTCTTTCTGTTTTCAAGTTATCGTGGCAACAATATAATTTAATTTGACCTCGAATTCTTCATCAGTGAATCGAACTCGTTTGAGGCCATTTTCAGCAAAACATTTGAATATTGCTGACATTTGGGCAAAATTATAGCACTATTCCCCAGAACATGCGCGCAAAAAGTAGAGGAAAATAATTAACATATTAATTTATCAAAATACCACATGCAGGTTATAGCGTCAAGTTGATAAGCGACTCGAAATATCAAAAAAAAAATTGATCACTCAAAAATGGTCACAAAATGTAAATAAAATGAAAACGATTTAAAATTTGCAAAATTCTGCATTTGGGTCACATCTTCAAGTTGGAGAACAAGTGGAAAATCGAGATATCTTGTAAAATATACCTACACAAAATGTTTTTGATAGGGCCAAAATTGGCACAAAATATTTAATATATTGATTTTTCAGAATTCAACATGCGGATATCATCGTCGAATTATTGGTCCACCCAGAGACTTCAAATAAACCGGAAAATACACCCGCACAAAATCACTCTAGGACTGCAAAAATTGCCCCAAAATACCCCTGATATTATTTCTTCAAAATTCCATATGCGGGTCACGCGCGTCAAGTTGGTGACTCACCTGGAAAATTGAAAATATCTCGGGAAATACACTTGCAAATTTTTTTTTATAGGGCATAAATTGGTACAAAATTCCTACTATAGCCAATTTTCATTATCACTGTGGTGCAGGCCTGAAATGGTATTCAGCAAAGAAAAGTTCAATACAAATTAGGAAATAAAAATTCGGATTCAGTATATTATTATCATAAATTAGGATATAAAGTTGAGGTAGCAAGGTTTTCACAATGTTCCCTGAAATTGATTATCAAAAATTGGTTCAAGCCCTGTGGACAGGAGCTTACTAACACATTTTTTTCTGTATTATGAACCTTAACTCAAGAAAAAATGATTGATACACAAATGTAGATCCCTGATCCATATTTCATTATTTTTTTGCTAGCAACATTATGAAAATACCGTACTGAACATGTCTCACTACATAAGGAAGTAAAAGGTAATATTAACCTCAGTGGTCAACGAACAGTATTTTCTTTTGATGATTCCATTATGTTCTTCTTTCCTATTGCCTCCATAAACTACATCAAAACAGTTGTATATATTCACAAATTCAAGAATCGAATACTTTCCAAAAGAAAATAACAACTATGAATGGACAATCTCTAATAGCTAGAAAACATGACATTTATGAATAGTGATCACAGACAGATTCTGTGTTCACATTCTGTGAATACATAGAACTTACGATGTATTATTGAAACTTTGAAACATCATATCTCCGAAAGTATTAGCTTGTTAGAGTTGAAAATGATAACAATGGATTCTTAGGATGAAACTGCATCTTAAAAATTGTAATTCAAAAGTTGTAATGAAAAAAAAAATATTTTTTTTCCTTACTCCGAAACTTTTAGACCGATTTTGCCCAATAACGAACTCAACCGAGATATTTATCCCTCAAACCTACTCTGAAAATTTCAACTGTCTCGCTCATTCCGTTCGAGAGTTATCGTGTTAACGGCCGGACGGACGGCCGGACGGAATCGATTTCGACCATGGATTCTTAATCAGTGAGTCAAACCAAATCGTTCGAGACCATTTTCAGCCGAAAGTTCGAAAATTACAGCCATTTGGGCAAATTGATAAGCACTCTTTTCCGAGGAACAAGAGCGCCAAAAATCAATATTTCATTATCTACTCTCATTCATAATGATGATTATCTTCATTCTTGAATAAAGATGGAAATATTTCTATTATTGAAAAACGTTTATCTAAGAGAACAGGATCGTTAATCAACATACAATTCGTCTCCAAGCCACACGAAATTTATGCTCGAATTTTAGATTCCCTAATGCAGGCATCTTGTCAAGTCGGTCAAAGGACAGACTATGGTGTAATAGGGACTTCGGGCTCTTCTTGCGCTTTCCTAATTGGGGAAAACGCCTGTGGGTCAAATTGGACCAGTTTCGTACTAATGAGAGATTACCACATAGTTTAGCGTGAAGACATCCAATGTTGGTTTACTAATTATTATTCCAAAAGGTCAGGTTCCAAGAGTTCAGCCTCCATGAAAACTTTATCCAGGCATTAGTTTACGTAAAGTAAACAATGCAAAATTAGAGAATACAAATGGTTTATTCTCATTATATACAGTTTCGTTAATAGGCAACAAAAATAATGTTTAAACCCTATCCCAATATTCAAGGTTTGAATTTATTTCAAAGTAGGTACTGTTATGGTTTTCAGTTTATATCATTCTTATATTCGATTAAATAAAATATTTTGCTACTTTCTAGAAAAGTTGATAAAGACTGATAGTACATAGTTAGATATTAATGTATTAAAAATATTGATTATTAGGAATTATTAGATTTTGTCAAGGTTTGAAATTCCTGAGATATGTTTGGTTAAAATATGTAAGTATTAAGGATTGTATAGGTACTGTATAATTTTTAGAACTCATGATTAGAATTATAATATTTAGGAGCAACTTTGAAAGATCAAAATTATAGTTGACATGAAGACAGACAATATTTGAAAATTTAAAATTTTGAATTAGTTCATGGAAAATAAAACCTTAGAAACAGGAATAAGTGAAAGAAACATTGCCATTATTTGGTTCGAAAGAAAATCAGACTTCTGGGAAGTAGAAGAGAAAAGAATATTACGGCCCTGGAAGAAAAATTGAATTGAAATTTAAAATCAAGATTAAGAGCAGATTGATCAGAAGAAAAAAAATTTGAAAAAATAAGAAATAATACGAAAATGTGTTACTAATTAGTGGGAGGGAGAAAAAACATAGGAAAATTTCGCGAACATTTGTGCGTCGACTTTTTACAACTAATCAGCATGTTTGAATTGGATCAGATTCGTATCTTTTGAGTTATTGAGGAAATGATAACAAAATTTCAGATAGTTATAACTCCAAAACCGTTTGGCCGATTATGCCTATTAAAAAATTTAAATGTTGTATTTGGATGCGCAGTCTACCATGAAAATTGCAAGTCGCTATCTCCTTCCTTTCCCAAGTTATCGTGAGATTAATAATATTTTTGCGCGTATGTTCTGGGGAACATCGCGTTATCATTTTGCCCAAATGTCTGTATTTTTCGAATTTTTCACCGAGAATGGTCTCAAACGATTGGGTTCGACTCCCTAATGAAGAATTTGAGGTCAAATTTGATTCTGTCCGTTCGGCCTATGCCACGATAACTTGAGAACGGAAAGAGCTAGCGACTTGAAATTTTCAGGGTAGGAGGCGCTTCCCAATACGACGGACAGGTTCGTTAATGGGCATAATCGGCCAATGGTTTCCTAGCAATAATTTTGTTTTCATCCATAAGTACTCTGATCGAATTGAAACTTGGTGAGTAGTTGTAGAATACAAACCTAAGTACGTTTGTGAAATTTTGTGAGAATCGTATCACTAGAAAATTAAAAAAAATTACCTGAGAATGGAAAGCGATAATGACTAATGAAAAATTTTCAGGCTGGGTTGTGCATCTGAATGTGACATTTGAGTTTGTTTATAGGCATAATCGGCCAAACAGTTTTGGATTTATACCCATCTGAAATTTGTTTGTTACTTCCTCAATAACTCGCAAAATTCAAAACCGATCCAATTTAAATATGGTTATTGGTTGAAGAATGCCAACGCGAAAATTCTTGAGAAATTTTGCGAGGATCGTATCACTAGAAATGTTTTTAAAAATCATTGAAAAAAATTCTATATATCAGAAACTATTCATCCGACATGGATGAAATTTTGCGAGAACCTTCAGAACCTATCTCTACTACCAAGTTCCAAGTTTGAACACGATCGGATCTATATTGTTGGAGATCTGAGCAGCCTTGTGTGAGTTCAGTACCTGGATGGGTGACCGTTGTCTCGATAACTCCCGAACGAAAGGAGATAGGTACTTGCAATTTGCAGGGAAGGTTGCACATTTAAATGGGAGAGTTAACTTCTCGCTGTTGGCCATAATCGGCCCAATGGTTTCGGAGCTATATTCATTTGCAATATTATTTCCTCGATGACTCAAGAAATATAGACCCGATCGAATTGAAGCTTGCTAACTAGTTGTAGAATATCGACAAAACGACGTGTGTAACATTTTTTGAGAACCGTACTCCTAGAAAATTTAAAAAAAGTTACGAAAAATGAAATTGGTTCAAGCACTGACGTGAAGTCAGGAGCTTTTGCGCGTATGTTCTATTGTCCATTCCTGTATTGGACACTCTTAATCGATTATTAAAAGGTTTTTTTCTGGGTTTTCTCTCCCAAACTCTGAAAAATATCTATAAAATAAAAAATAATTATTTTGTGATTTGCTTCTGCGTAAGAAACACAAGATATTTGTCAGAAGCAATCAATTGAACAATGTTGCCCAACAAACAACAATGAAACAACATCAACGAAGAAACAACTATATCGTAATGAAGAAATAACTATATCTTAACGTTTCGGAGTCTATATCAGACTCCTCCGTCAATTGAACAATGTTGCCTAACAAACAACAACGAAACAACATCAACGAAGAAACAACTATATCGTAACGTTTCGGAGTCTATATCAGATTTCAAGAATTGACAATGTGACAACTCTTGAATTTCACAATAACTATCAACAAAATAATTCTAAAGATTTTCAATAAGCGTCTGACGAAGGAGTCTGATATAGACTCCGAAACGTTACGATATAGTTATTTCTTCGTTACGATACAGTTGTTTCTTCGTTGATTACAGACATTTGGGCAAAATGATAACGCGATGTTCCCCAGAACATACGCGCAAAAAGTACTCGGAAACCGTTGGGCAGATTGGCCCATTAACGAACTTGTCCGTCGCATTTGAACCTACCCTGAAAATCTCAAGTCGCTATCTCTCTCCGTTCAAAAGTATTCCTGGCAACGGGTGGCCGGACAGTATCAATTTCGAATATTACAAACATTTGGCAAAATGATAGCACGCCGAAAATTTCAAATAAATACTGGGTGATCCCATATGAGTTTGGTTGTATGTACATATATCAGTCACCATTGCTTTGTCTCTACAAACACCTGAACCTATTTCATCATGTTAATACATAACCGAGCTGAGAGTCTGCATTTAAGAATTTTCTTTTATTTTCCACGCCAGTGCTTGTGAACTATCTATAGCCCACAGGTCGTCTGTTCTATAGCTGACCCAATACCTCTTCGATGTTTTTGCAATCAACCACTCCAACGATAGGAAATGTAATGAATCAATGATATCTTCCATTTTCTGATAAAAACTTTTTTTTCATTTACTTGAAAGCCAAATCTCCAGTGACTTATCCACTTGATTCACCGCAGTGGCATGTACCGAGATAATTTAAAGATAATGGTTGACGGAACAACACTGGGTGTCGCGATAAAACTGAATTTACGACGGGATCAGCTCGGATTTGTGACGTGCACTTTGTTACTGGGGCATAAGCAAACCGCTGGAACGACATGATTTCGAATTCGGGCCAACTAATTATTTTGTTTAGGCAATAACGCAGTCCGTTGCCCGCACGTGAGATATGTCATAATCCGCGGAAACTGCGCCCTTATCACGTGACTGGACGAAATTCGTGGCAAGATGGAAGCAGGGGTACTTTTGCTTGTGTTTAATTAGCTGGATATCCAGGAGTGGAGTAAGAGGACGTTTTGGTGATTCATGAGCATCTAGAGTTACCCTGTTCTTAGGGAATATGTAATTATTGAGGCAGTGTTAGCATGGCTAGCTTTATCAGTTATTGTCAAAATATTAATGCTATAAGCTTGTCAATTGAAAATAGTATATTCAAAATTGGTTCAAGCACTGAAGTGAAGTCAGGAGCTTTTGCGCGTATGTTCTATTGTCCATTCTCCTGTATTGGACACTTTTGATCGAATTTACCATGGTAAATTCGATTAAGTGTCCAATACAGGACAACGGACAATAGAATTCACCATGGTAAATTCGATTAAGAGTGTCCAATAAAGGATAATGGACAAGAGAACATACGCGCGTCAGTGCTTGAACCAATTCTTTTTTTCGTAATGTTGAAAAATTTTCTGAGGGTACGGTTCTCACAATTTTTTTTTTGTGATTTTTAAAAATTTTTTTGGAGTACGGTTCTCACAAAATTTTACAAACCCCTTTATGTCGATATTCTACAACTTGTTACTAAGCTTCAATTCGATCAAGTGTATATTTTTTGAATTATCGAGGAAATAATATTCCAGGTGGGTATAACTCCGAAACCGATGGATCGATTATGCCCAAAAACGAACCTATCTCTCCCATTGGCATCTGCAACCTACCCTGAAAATTGCAAGTCCCTATCTCCTTTCGTTCGAAAGTTATCAAGCCAACGGTCACCCATCCAGCTACTGAACTCACACAAGGTGGCTCGGAACTCCAACAATATAGATCCGATCATGTTCAAACTCGTAACTAAGCAGTAGACCATTAACGAACTTGTCTGTCGTATTGGGATGCGCCACCTACCCTGAAAATTTCAAGTCGCTATCTCTTTTCGTTCTTATGTTATCGTGGCAACGGACGGCCGGCCGGCTGGACAGAATTAAATTTGAACTCGAATTCTGGATCAGGCAGTCGAACCCAATCGTTTGAGACCACTTTTGGCAAAAAATTCAAAAATTACAGACATTTGGGCAAAATGATAGCACGATGTTCCCCAGAACATACGCGCAAAAACAATTTGCAGAATTGCAGAAGTTGGTGTCACTGCAGAAGTTGGTGTGACTGTTACGAAATTTGACAGATTACGGAATTCGAATCGTACGTAGGGCATAATAGAGATCACATTGAAAAAAATTCCTAATAGCATGAATGATTCAAATTTAGCAAGAAGGAAATCTCTAGTAGGGGAGAGCGGGGCTGAAAGTGCCGATTTTGACAAAACCTTTTATGATTCGGATAAAACAACTACTATGCCTGAAAGCAAAGAATCATTCTAAGCCAAATTTAGTCGTAAATACCAATTTACCTGAAGATTTTGCTCGTTTTCAATAGTTTTTAAGAAAAAGTGATTTATTTACACAGCGGCAGAAAGGCACTACCAACCTCACTTCGGCGCAAGTTGTACCGTAGCTGAGGTCGGTTGTGCCGTTGATAATTGTATGTGTTTTACATTAATAAAAATTAATTTAGGTTAAAAAAAGGCATCATTTTACAATGATATATTTATTCACTATAAATTAACAGTTTTTAAAATTCAGTTGCTTATAATCCTGAGTATTATCATAAAAAAAAAACAAATTATGTTTAATTATGTAATTATTTCAAACATAGAAGCTTATTTGTAATCAAAAGTTTGTACTTATTCATGATTTTGAGATCAATTAACAAAAATATCAGTCTCTAGGGAATATATTTAAAAGAGAATAAAGATTTATCTTAAGTTATAAAGTAACAGAGTATTTTCCAGAGTTCTTATCTTATTGATCAGTCTCTTGAGTAATTTTAAGAAATTAAAAAAATATATCACAACTATTTATTCTCCAGATGTCTGATAAGAATAGCAATTAGGGAATACAAATGCTATAGGCTTTCTATATCTTCAATACATTGCAAATGGGCCCAATTCCTTCATTCTCTGCATTCAAACCCTTTTCCCCTATGGGAATCTCAACATATGATAAAGTACCATTCTTGCTCGTCATCAGAACTGTCGTCATCTTGCAAAACTCTTCTCCTAGTGGGGTTCTTAGTCGTTTTATTTATTTGTTGCGCTTGTCCCTTCCCTTTTTCCTTAACCTTCTTTGTAGTTTCACTTTCATTCGTCTTTTATTTTATTAGTCTGTTCTTCGGCAAAAGCATTTGTCTTTGCGTGTCAGTAAGAACAGCTGTCTTTCTTTTACGTCCTTTTTTATGTCCAATTAATCAGGGAGGTGATAAATTTCTTATTCACGTGCAACAGCGCTAAATTTATGTCCTCACTAGATGACTGCATCACCAGCCCTTTCAAAAAGTTCCTGAGATGTAGTTCCTCTTTCAGTTTTTCGCTTGTATGTCCCCATTCTGTCTTAGACAATAAATGAAGTATTAAGTATCATGTCAAAAAGTATTTTTCCGCAAATCGCCAGGAAATTTTGACATTCCTGTCAAAATTTCTTGAAGAAAAAGTCAGGACTTCCTTACTGTAAGGAAATGTCATTTCCTTACTGTAAGGAAATGATATTTCCGTACAGTTGTAGTGTTCTACATAAATGATAGAAAACACATTGCTTATAAGGAATTAATTTATATTTTGAAAACATCAAGTCATTGCTGAATACATTTTTAAGATCAATTTGTTATATTTACAGTAATTTGACAGTTAGTACAATTATTGAACATTGGTGGAACACTCTTAGAACTATGAGAAACATTTTGGACAACATGCAGGGTGGAAGGGTCATTTTTTTGAATATTTTGTACTGTGAAAATTTTATTTGCCACCTCAACCTTATTGTTAAGCGATTCTTCGATATATCCTTCAGCAACGTTTGATGACTTCCATCCGCCATGCCTCTTTAAACTAGTTATGTCGGCACCAGAGTCAACCAATATTGTTGCAGAAGACCGACGAAAGCAGTGACCAGTATATTCTGTCGGATTTACCAAGTTCAAATAAGTAGCAACTATTTTGGGCATTTTTCTAAATTGATGAATTCCTACCACTTGTCTACAACCCTTTCCGCTTTGATATTTAAAGAAAAATCGGTCACTGTTCATATTTTCTGGTCTTAACGAAACATACTTTCGATAAACATTCAAGTAGATCTGATTAATTACAAATGATCTTGGTTTGTTGGTTTTCGAATCAGGTATGCTGATTAAAAGCTTAGATTCTTCTATATCGTGTACAGTCATTCGGACTAACTCATCCATTCTACAGGCCCCAGAAATACCAAATATTACAGCCACCTAAAAAATAAATAAAGCTATAATCTAAATAGAAATAAAAACCTTGTAAATTACCTTAATCATTAAATTTTCTTTATCT
The DNA here is from genome assembly GCA_937662695.2 of Halyzia sedecimguttata. NCBI lineage: Eukaryota > Metazoa > Arthropoda > Insecta > Coleoptera > Coccinellidae > Halyzia > Halyzia sedecimguttata. The sequence continues at coordinate 36,313,313 of OW569415.2, read as the reverse complement.
GGAGCCTCCTGGATAAATTTTTCAATTTCTTCCTTCGTTAAAATCTTAGATTTCTTTGCCCTATAACCCTGAGCTTGCCGTTTCAATAAAGAACGAAGTTTTGAGTATGTAGATATATCTACATTGTGTTTAAGTGCAAGGGTTGACTTCAGCATTGAATAATTGGCCCATAATGTTGAAGATTTCATCTTTAAACAAAGGTCTAGGAAGTATGCCATTACAACATTTTCTGAGAAAGAACTCGTATTTTTACTCATGCGATAATCCATAAAACGTCTGTATGCATTTTCGTACTTTTCTCTTGATTTCTTTGGCAATAATTCTAATGAAGCAGTATCCACTGCCTCAACCAGCTCTGGAGGAGTCCCAGGAATGGAAATTTCATCATCACTTATCATTTTACTTTCGAGAACACCAGCAATTAAATTTATAAGCGTCAAGTTTGACAATTCAACCTCAATACGTTTCCATAGTAATTTTATTAGGAATTTCAAAGCACCATTTATTTGGGAATAAAATTATCGGTTTTTTTTTAAATCAATCAATATCTGTCGAATTTTAAACGATTTGCGGAAAAATAGTATGTTTACCTCGTAGGAAAAGCCACATTCCTGGACTCTGTGTTGCTAAGTCTCGGCTTGCGCCTCGACTTAGCAATCTTCACAGTCGTCCAGGAATGTTAAGCTTTTCCTACCCGGTAAACAATGTACTATTCTTTCTTTCATAAGTACTCGCGTAATCATAAACAATATTGAAACAATAAAGGTTACTTAGGGGTTGGTTGTGCTGCGGTACAACCAGCCCCACATGAACGGCACATTTTACCCCGTTTATTATAGTGTGATATTTTGTCTCATATATAAAAATAACTCTGCCCAAAGCATTAAAATTATACTGCATAACAAACTAGGATAAATAACAAACATTTTACTAAAAATGTCATATCAAAAGCACAAAAAATGCTAGCTTAGGACCAAAAAGTATCGGAAAGAAAAGATTTACTTACTTGTCGTTGGAGGTATCTCACATGCACTACCATTCGGTAATCGTCCCTGACGCAACTAAAAGGGCAGCCGTCTGTGGCCAACTATTAGGCATTACGCGACACAAATGACACAATCCGATCGTATATCTATCTCTTTCTGTTTCCGAGATATTCGCATCGGCACAACTTACCCCCGGCACTTTCAGCCCCGCTCTCCCCTACCTTATTTTTTAATGAAAATAAAACTTTTCCTCTCAACAATTATTTCACTATATCCAGATTATATTATATTGAGAATTGACGTGTGTAGAAATATGAAAGGATCGAATGTCAGTGCCGACTACCACAAAACGAAAAATATAACTAGAAACAATGCGAGTTCATTACATCACTGATTTTAGTGCTGTAATGAACTCATTACGACACTGAAATAGTGAATAGTATATCCTGAAACAAAATACAGAATGGGCTCCTATTCAAACACGAATATGAAATTCGAAAACGAGCGACTAAGGAGCAAAGATTTCAAACGCATGAGTGTTGGAATTGCCTTCTGTAACGAGTATTTGACGATAATTCCTCTATTTCAGGCAAGTTTTGTGAGATACTGTTGAAATCTAATGAAAAATTAGGATTATACATCCTAGTGACTTTTGTATTATATCTTGGCAGTTGGTGTGACTGTTACGAAAGTTGACAGATCATGGAATTTGAATTGTACGTAGAGCAAGGAGATCAGATTCAAAGCAGTTTCCTAATAGCATGAATGATTCAAAATAATGAAATCTCTAGTACATGAAAAAAATTTCACAAAAGAAATGTAATTTTTCGTCAAAAATCTCATATTCAAGAAATCATCTGTCAATTTTCGTTGAAATTCCGAACAAACCTTCAAGCTACATTTTATGTTTCAATGACTTCCAATAATACATATCAGATCGTTTTGAAATCTAATATTCGGTTGAAAAAAGATGGTCTGAAAGCTTATGAATTATTTTGTGAGAGTGTGTGAGGCGTGAATAGACAAAAGAACATTAGCGCAAAAGCACCTGACTTCACGTCCATGCTTTTTAAGAATTTAAATTTGTTTCTTTTGTATGACCTTAGCATTGTTTCTACAGACTCTTAGACTGTAGATGTTGGCCAATAAACAGCAATCCAACTAATTGCTTCTTCACATGCAATTGTTGAAATATTGGTTGTGAATTATTTATAGGTGCCCATTTTTTTTTTTTGGGTAGTTTTATTGATTTCTGACACAGATAGAATATAATCGTAAATATCGGTTCGAGAAAGGAGCGACCAGGGACCCCTGTTGGATGATCTGAAAACATATAGCTATTACATGTTTGACACGATAAAAATAAAGAGGATAGACGATAAGACTCACAGCGTCCTACGCGAATGGGCTTCTGCTTCATAAAAATGAATTAAGATTCGCTTCAACATGCGATGCCGTTTACATTCCGATCTTTCCGCCCATCACTCACTGCAGGCGATCATGATTTCATGCAATATCAAAAGTTGTGTATCATATTATTTATTTTGGAATGAAGGCTAGAGGTAGAACTGGGTTCAGCTATACAATACAGGATGATTCGCTTAGAACTTTACCCACATTTATCTGCTCAAATCAGAGAGATGGAGCACTAATATCCGCATTTTTGCGCGAGTGTTTCGCAAGGAACAGCGTGCTATTATTTTGCCACCATGTCTGTATTTTTAAAATTTTTGAGGTCAAATTCAATTCTCTCCATCCGGTCCGGCCGTGAGCATGATAACTCTCGAAAGTAGAGAATTGGAATTTGCTGTGTAGGTTTGGAGCGTAAATATATCGGACGAGTTCTTTAACGGACGTTACTTTGAAAGTTCTAAGCTATTAGAATTATTAGAATATTAGAATATTAGTTTGTGCCGTCTGGGCTGGCCTAAAATTCCTCTCTACCCATCACAAGATTTAATATCCACAAATGAGCCTCTCAACTTACAAGATCAGAAGCCTGCAGCAAAATTTCAGCGATATCATATTAAAAATAATACATAACCTTTCAAAAGTCCCCTCTCGCAAATATACTCCTCTGAAGGCACATGGATCTCTTGAAGAAGAATCGCCTTCTCTATTTCTCAAAGATATTCACTCTTGTTCATAGAAATCCCTTCAATATTTAATTGCCTCCTCCTAAGGAGGATCTCTTTCAAAACCAGGTCTGACCACTAATGTAGGGCTATCATCTCCCATAGATTTGTGATGAAATAACACGATTTTCCCATAATATACGAGCGAAAATATGTCATCATGACATTCATATTTTTATTTTTGAAGGTTCTCGCAAAAATACGACCATAGACTACATATTATCATACGACGATTCCCATCCGCTACCGCTGCCACTTTGCTACCACTACGCTACCGAACTCACAAAAGGCTGCCCGGTTCTCCAACAATATAGATCCGATCATGTTCAAACTTGGAATTCTGCAGTAGAGTTAGGTTCTGAAGGCTGTTCCAAAATTTCAGCCGTGCCGGACGAATAGTTTATGATATATAGATTTGTTTTCAATAATTTCCAACTATTTTTTTTTTAATTTTCTAGTTATACCATCCTCACAAAATTCTGCAAGAATTATCGCGTTGGCATTCTTCAACTAATAACAATGTTTGAATTCAATCGGTTTTGTATTCTTCGAGTTAATGAGGAACAAAAAACAACCAAATTTCAGAAAATTTCAGATGGCTATAACTCTAAAACCGTTTAGACGATTATGCTCATAAACAAACTCAAGTGTCGCATTCAGGTGCACAACCGAACCTGAAATTTTCAAGCCGCTATCTCTTTCCATTCTCAGGTTATCGTGACAACAAATATATTTTTTAATAATTTTTTAATAATTTTCTAGCGATACGATTCTCACAAAATTTCACAAACGTTCTTAGGTCTATATTCTACAACTATTCACCAAGTTTAAATTCGATCGGATTCATTTTGGTTGAAAACAAAATCATTACTCGAAAACCATTGGGCCGATTATACCCATTAACGAACTTGTCCGTCGTATTGGGATGCGCCACCTACCCTGAAAATTTCAAGTCGCTAGCTCTTTCCCTTCTCAAGTTATCGTGGCAACGGCCGGACGGCCGTACGGCACCACAGAATTAAATTTCACATTTGGGCAAAACTATAACGCGATGTTCCCCAGAACATACGCTTAAAAACCGATATACAAAATTTCAATATAAGATATCATGGCATCGAAAATAGGGATGAAGGGTGTGTTTTTCTCAAAATTTTCAAAATGTCGAAAAACTCGAAAACCGTGAGACTTTAATTAAGCATAAATTGTGTTTATCTGATCGACCAGGCCTTTCTCTACCTGTAGGTGCAATATTATCCACTCTTCACGCCACACCATGTATACAAAATTCGCAGCAATAGTAGAATATTAAGGAAATATTTCCATCAGGACCTTTCCCCACGCGAGATTTTTCCCGCATACCGTCATCCCTGATGAAGTGGCGAACCGAGTTTGGCATAAAACACGACCTCAAAATTCGCCGCGATATGGCAGGATCTGCGTGTTTGATTTCTCCTGGGAAATTATGCCGCACATGTTGGTTCGTCCTGCCCTTTAAGGTCCCCCTCCCTTTAGGAATCCTTGAAGCTTAATCCACTTAAGGAAAATGTCTCCACAACATTTAGCCGCCTAATTGGTAGGAAAAAGAGAAAACGTTGTGTGGAGATAAATGAATAACATCAAAGGCTGAAACGGTTGAGCATATCATTCGACATGAGTTGCTCTGCTTCAAGACGGAGTATATTAATTTAGCTGTTCAATTTGGTGAAGTGAAGAGTCATGAATATGGCACGAAGAGGCTGCCTTTTTGCGCGCATATTCATTATGCCCAAACGTCTTTAATTCTCGAATATTTTGACAAAAATGGTTTCAAACGATTGGGTTCGACGACTGGTATCATTGAATTAGTTGTCAATTTCGATTCTGTCCGGCCAGCCATTCGTTGCCACGATAACATTCGAACGGAAAGAGATAGCAACCTTAAATTTTCAGCGTAGTCTGTGGATCCAAATGCGATAGTTGAGTTCGTTAATACGCATAATCGACCAAATGGATTCGGAGTTATATCCATCTGAAGTGATTTTTTTTCCCTCAATATCTCAATAAAGACTAGTTCGATCCATTTTAAACTTGGTAAATTTGGTCGAGATTTATTTTTCCAATATTTTCGAAAATATAGAGCCATTCGAATTGAAATCTAGTACCTCCTCTAAGGTATATACAGGGGGCTTCAAGAAGAACGCTCCATCCTCAATAATGATGTAGTTCATTGTAAAATTTGTGTGCAATTGAATCCATATTTCGTGATCTAAGGCATAGATTCCGTTAAGTTTTGTATCCCTACAGAATTACTCTTGTTCCTTTGTGTTCCTTATCGTGGAGATAATTTTTAAATACATAATTATTATGAGAATACTGAATTTTACCCAAGATGCAGTGTATATCTTCATATGGCTTCATCAGTTGCAGCAACCGTTGAATGTTACGTTTTCGGTGTGGTTGTTCCACTGAACTATCATTTTGTTCAAATGTCTGTAATTTTAGAAACCTTGGCCGAAAATGATCTTAAACATTTAGTTTCGACTCAGCGATGAACAATCCGAGGTCAAACTTAAATAAGCCTGTTCAGCTGGCCATAGGCACGATAACTCTCGATATGTGTTAGGACTGTTTTCTCCAACACCCTAAACTCAGGTTGTGACAAATATCCTTGGTTAACCTTGATGTCGATAATATCACCATGTAGATTAAATCAGGTTAAGAACTAATCTGCGTTTAATAATTAACCCGCCACATTTGTCGATTGCGGATTTTAACTGCTAAAGAAATGACAATTCAATTTACAGATTATATTTTTTCTATATCACATTTGGAAATCATTCATGCAATAGGAGTATTATTGAAAAAAATTGTATTCATTCCTGTCATTTCTGAATTGGAAATACAGAGAGCGTATACATTCTCCTTGGAAGATAGCGCCAGTGACGAAGATCTTTTAGCTCGTCGTCCAAGATGGATTAGAATTACTGAACAATATTTTGATGATCTAGATCAGTGGTGGTAAACTTTTTTATGTCCGAGTACCAGAAAATTATAAGTATTAATTATCAGGTTGCTGGGGCGTGGCAGACATTTTATTCATCACGTGCCAGTGAAATTTTCATAAATTTTGGCACGGGTGTCTTTGGTTCGCCACCACTGATCTGGATCATAAAAACTTCAAGATGAGAAATCGGTTATTCAAGTCTTCATTTCCTTTTCTTTTTTAATGCAATTGACTCCGAAACTACTCGGTGGCTTTGGCCCATTAACGAACTAAACCAAGATATTTACACTCCAAACCAACCCTTCAGATTTTGCTATTCTCTAAGGGCTGATTTCACCAAAATCAAACTTATCTAAACTACAATTAAACAAACAAGCTCACAAACTAACAAGCTTTTTTAAAAGAAGTTAAGGACTGCAAACAACGTAGCAACTCTGCAATTCCTACTAAGTATTCATGAGAAATTACCATATATTTCATGTGCTTTAGAGTATTCGATAGTTGTTGATTATTATTTTGAATTCCTTAGTATTATCTGTTGAAAAAATTGATTCAAGCATTCAAGAGAACGTTAACGATAATACTGAGGAATTTCTTATAATAAACAAGAACTCGCGAATACTCTAAGGCACATTACGAGACATATTTGTTAATTTCTGAGGCTCTATTATTGTTTATTCATAAATAAAATAGTAGGAATTGCCACGTTTATTGAATATCAGATTAGTGCGAATATGGTAAAATCAGCCCTTAAAGAGTTGAAATTTGCAGGGTATGTTTGGGGCGTAAATATCTTAGTTGAGTTCATAAATCGGTTAAGGCCGCCGAGAACTTTCAGAGTTATAGCCATCATTTCCAAATAATTCGAAGAATACTTATGGTGGAAGTGAAACACGGTCTATTTGGAAATATCGTGAGGATAATATGAATAAATGTATGAATAAGTCGTTGTCACGATATTCAATGAATATGTGTACATATAATCTTTCATTTCAGAGGAGAGTGATATCAAACAAATTGTGAAACTTGATTTATCATGATATTATTATAAGCTTGTGCGGTAAGGATAATCATCTGTGTTCAGTGCAGGCTTTGTTACTGCGTCATTACTCCACTTTGGGCACATTACTGTTAATTTTTGATCCAACAGTGAATGGCCACCGTTACCGTGACTAGAAAATTTTCTTTCTATAGCTCCGAGGTCTTAAGCGTCACAATGTCCAATAACTAAATATAAATCGTATATAATTTTTCATTTCAGGGGACAGTGATTTCAAACAAATTGTGAAACTTCATCGAATTTTATTCACCATCTTCATTGGTTTTGTCACCATGCTATCGAATTATTAGTATTTCCAATTAATGGCTTCTGAAATTTTCTTTGGCTTAAGGCCCGTTTTCATAATAATCGCGTTAAAGTTACTTTCACTAAAGTTGCTGTTTGAACAAGAACGCCAAAAAGCTCCTGTCCACAGGGCTTGAATTAATTTTTTTATTAATATTGGGTGGTATCTAAAGAACAACATACAAATAAATTACTACGCTAAAAAATGCACTCGTAGTAAAACGAATGCATACCTGTTTGTATTCCACTTCTATATAAATAAATAAACAAATGACTATACGATACCGTGTATATCAAAAAGTATTTTGTGTTTCACGAATACAATATATATGTCATAAGATATTTTGAATAAAATATAAATGTTTCAATATTTTTTCATATTTTTATAAAATTTTCTAGCAATACCTTCCTTACAATACCTTCCAAACAATACGTCTTTGCGTCGGTATTCTACAACGAGTTTCCAAGTTTCAATACGATCGGATCTATATTTTTTGAGTTAGCGAGAAAACAATATTCCAGATGGGTATCCGAACTCCGAAACCGATTATTATATTATTATTATACTGATCTAACCAAGGAGACTCCTCATAAGCTCTTGAGAGCTTGAACGAGTAAGGGGAATCAGTTGTGTTCCTTGTAGCCTTTGTAACTGTGTCTTTACGCCACCTTAGGCATAACACTGTTAATTTTTGACCCAACGGAGGATGGAGGCGATTAACGCGACTAGAAAATTCCTTTTCTAGCGTCGGGATAGAACATGGGACATGTGATAGAACATGTCCATGCGCCATGTCCATACATCAAAGGAAAAAGAAAATTGTTACATTATCAGAATCCATCCAAGTTACCTATTTAGTTAATGCTTTGTTTGTGGCACAAATCACTTCAATCGCGTACAATTGTGCAGTGATATGAAGAACAACCTGTATAGTAATGGTTTATTCTCAATGATGTATGCCTCGAAAGTATATTTTTTAACACAATTGAATGAAATTGTACGATTGGCGTGAAAAACAGCAAGTTACAATTGACGTTAAAAGAAAAACACCCTGTATGAAAATTTCGGACAAATATATTATGAGAATGCATCCAAGGTATCTATTTAGTTAATGCTTTGTGGCACAAATCACTTCAATCGCGTACAATTGTGCAGTGATATGAAGAAAACCCTGTATAGTAATGGTTTATTTTCAATGATGTATGCCTCGAAAGTATATTTTTTAACACAATTTAATGTAATTGTACGATTGTCGTGAAAACCAGTAAGTTACAATTGACGTTAAAAGAAAAACAACCTGTATGAAAATTTCGGACTAATACATTAGGAGAATCCATCCAAGGTATCTATTTAGTTAATGCTTTGTTTGTGGCACAAATCACTTCAATCGCGTACATTTGTGCAGTGATATGAAGAACACCCTGTATAGTAATGGTTTATTTTCAATGATGTATGCCTCGAAAGTATATTTTTTAACACAATTGAATGATATTGTACGATTGGCGTGAAAAACAGCGAGTTACAATTGACGTTTAAAGACAAACACCCTGTATGAAAATTTAGGACAGATACATTATGAGAATCTATCCAAGGTACCTATTTAGTTAAATGCTTTGTTTGTGGTCCAAAGCGCTAAGGTTAGATTAGACATATTATTATATGGTTGTTAAGTTTTCTTAAATAACGATTCTCAAATTTTCTAATTTTCAGCTCAATTTTTTTAATTTTTTCTGTCATAAGAGCCTTCTCCTGACGATAACAAATAAAAAATAGTCAAATCGGTCCAGCCGTTAAAGCGTGATGGCGTGACCAATGGATATAGGGATTCATTTATATATATACTGGGTCTTTAAGTTGTACATTAATTTTAACCATAGATTCTTATCGTCAAATGAAACACTTATTTCATTCATTAATTTTTCCTAATTCGGCTCAAGTAAAAAGATATAGGCTGTTGAAATTTGGAAAAAAAACACAGTTTTTATTTTGTAGCTTCGAAAACCTTTTTTCGAATAAAATGAATATTGCTGTGAACTTTCCTATAGCTATGATACATATTTTCCAAATATTAGTTATTTCCTACTTCTACTGGTTTTCTAGTTATGGACTCGTGGATTCATAAAACTAAACTAAATTAGCCCAAAGAAAGCAGATAAAGTTTTTCTTGAGGTCTTTCAAGAATATTCAATAATTTTAGAACATTCAATTATTCATCATAATTTCTCCTTAAACGCGCCGTTTTCGAGATATTCTTCACTGAATGTTATAAAATGGGAAATTTCAGAAATTTCACTACATTTATGGATCCGCCCCTGAGCGTTGGAATCCCGAATCAAGCTGTAAACCACTTTACCATACCTTTTTTTCGTCCGCCAATAATGTCATAGATAATTTATATGCGGGAGTGTATTAGCACATTGTGAAATCTACAAACGCTTGTAACGTTTTACCTAAACCAAATTTGGAAAAATGGCAAATGAAAAAACTGTTTTATTTGATGAGGGGAATCTATGGTTAAAATTAATGTACAACTTTAAGACTCACCCTGTATATAGATAAACAGATTTTTAATACAATTGAATGAAATTGTACGTTCAAGCGTGATGCCGTGACCAAAGGATTTAGGGATTCATTTTTGCGCGTATGTTCTGGGGAACATCGCGTTATCATTTTGCCGAAATGTCTGTAATTTTCGAAATTTTCGCCGAAAATGGTCTCAAACGATTGAGTTCGACTCCCTGTTCAAGAATTCGAGGTCAAATTTGATTCTGTCCGGCCGTTGCCATGATAACTTGAGAACGGAAAGAGAAAGCGACTTGAAATTTTCAGGGTGGGTGGCGCATCCCAATAGAACGGACGAGTTCGTTAATGGGCATAATCTACCCAACGGTTTCCGACTAATAATTTTGTCAACAACCAATACCAATCTGATCGAATTGAAACTTGGGGAGTAGTTGAAGAATATTATACAATAAATAATACATATATAACACGATATCCTAAAAACGGAAAGAGATAGCGACTTGGAATTTTTGAGGTAAGGTTGAGAATCTTAATGCGCCATTTGAATTTACCAATTAACCATGGTAAATTCGATCAGGAGTGTCCAATACAGGAGAACAGACAATAGAATTCACCATGGTAAATTCGATTAAGAGTGTCCAATACAGGAGAATGGACAATAGAACATACGCGCAAAAGCTCCTGACTTCACGAAAGAAAACAATTGGTTCAAGCACTGACGTGTAGTCAGGAGCTTTAGCGCGCATGTTCTATTGTCCATTCTCCTGTCTTGGACACTCTTAATCGAATTTACCATGGTGAATTCTATTGTCTGTTCTCCTGTATTGGACACTCTTAATAGAATTTACCATAGTAAATTCGGAGTGTCCAATATAGGAGAACAGACAATAGAATTCACCATGGTTAATTCGATTAAGAGTGTCCAATAAAGGAGAATGGACAAGAGAACATACGCGCAAAAGCTTCTGACTTCACGTCATTGCTTGAACCAATTTTCATATATATTGATTATTCATATCTAAATATTGAATTTTATTGAAACTGAATAAAATATGGAATTAATGAAAAATTCGTTATCGAAATTAATATATTGGTATCCAAAAACTTAATGATATTTCCTGATTCTGTTATCAGGGTATGATGGACTAAACGAACAATATTCGGCTCGAAGGACCAAATGTTTCATTCTGATTTTTATTTTCGTGATAAAAATATTTCGAAGGACCAGATATTTCGTACCCTGATTATTTCATCAGGGGGGTGAGTTTGAGAGGATACTTATTTGTAAGCACCATTTTTTCATCAGCTGTTCATATAGAAGGAAGATTTTGTATAAATATTGCATTTGTATAATTACTTCGTGCTTGTTATCAAAGTATCGCTAACATAAGAATACAGTTTGTTGTTTGTTTAAAGTGCGTTCGAATCTTTCCCCACTCCCTTCTCACCTCAGTAATTGTTATATAATTGCAAATAACAATTTACGCCGTAATCAACGAAATTACCACTGCGTGCTTAAAACTCATCTCACTGACAAAACAATCAGGGTACGAAACATCTGGTTCTTTGGTCCTTCGAGCCGGATATTGTTCGTTTGGTCCATCAAGCCATATTGTCCTGATAAAACAATTAGGAAACAACATTTGTGGTCCTTTGTTGAGAAGAGTTTGACGTCATGATACGTTAAACTTACACTATGTATTTGAAAAATCCATTGAAATCTAATGGGCCTCAAATTCGAATCAATGATACTATTTAGTAACAAAATATATTATACTATTATTGAATAGAGTATTACTCTACTGGTGGAATATGGAATGGAGTATATTATCATTGGGTGATTGGTTATCTGTTTGATCATATGCTAGTGGCTTGTCCGTGTTCTTCCCAACAATGAATCGCTTTAAGACATGAAATGAAAGTAGAAAGATTTTCAAACTTTTTCAGCCGCTGAATTTTGAAAGGGCACGATAAGGATAGATTGTAAACAAGGTTATGTTTCCCTTTAAAGTAAAACTTTGAATTCTTTCGTTTAAATCGCTAAAGTTCGTTTTTGAAAACAATTATATTTTAAAAGATGACTTTAAAATTTAAAGCCCAACTAAAATTGATTATGAAAACGGGCCTAAATGAAATAAATTCGAATTAAAATGAATATCAGGAAATTCCGTATACAATACTGAATTATATGCGTTCCTTTGTGACTATTGGGGACCCATCCAGGATTAACGTGAAGATATTGATCGAAATTCAGGTTTCTTCAGACACCCTATGGTAGCAGACAGCAAGCAACATCTCCTATAATTTCATGCTCGCTGAATTTGATGAACGATTCCGGCGAAATTTCATAATTTAATTTAATATATATTTAATACAAATTGGATTCCGTGAGATAATTAGTGAGGAAATAGATTTTCCGACCGATTTTAATTACAATAAGACAAAAACCTATGCGAAACTCTCAGACAGGTCGTTTATTTTAATTAATCAAAATTTTCGTTTTTATGAGGGTCGACGTTGAAGGTTCGTGGGGATGGACTGACGAGACGCAATGGGGAAAGCAGGAAATTTGGCGAGAAGTTGATCTACTGTAGTTGTGGAATTCGTTTAATGAAGCTTCGTTTCCTCTCCTGGAAGAGGGTGTTATGTTGTTTAATACTGGTGGACATAAAAATCACGTTTTATTCGGCCATTATATTCGAGGATATACAGCAGATGATTACATTTAAGTGGAATACTCCATATTGGTGTACTGAAAAAAGCTGAAAATTTGTGCGATCTTTAATAACCTACTCTTATTTCCTGCTAAAATGCTGGAAATTAATAATATTTAGTAATAAAATAAACTAAAAAGAAATTCTTAAAATACACGCGAAGTCGAGAGCTTTTGCACGCATGTTCAATTGTCTAGTCACGCCTCATACAAAGTCGATCGAGCTGATCGGTACTCGATCAAAAAATTGTGGCTCGAAGGTATGTGCGCAATTTCAGCGGATTCTTACGGATAGTTTCTGAAATATAAAAAAATTTATTTTTTTTCTAGTAATACGATATCACGAAATCTGGCAACCATTAGTTCCTCGGTATTCTACAAGTTATCACCAATTTTCAATTGGATTGGATTATTACATTATGCGTTATTGAAGAAATAACAACAACATTTCAGATAGGTATAACTCCGAAACCGTTTGGGCATTTATGCCTATTAATGACTAACTGCCGCATAATTTTTTTTTTAATTTTCTAGTGATACGATCCTCACGAAATATCGGGTAAGTCTTTGTGCTGGCATTCTACAGCTAGTTACCAAGTTTTCAATTCGGTCGGATCTGTTTTGTTTGAATACAAAATTTCAACTCCGAAACCGTTTGGCCATTAATTATTCTAGTCAACAAGTGCTTTTTAGGTCAAAATTTTTGCGTATTCTCCGAAAATTAGGTATCATTTGATTCGGAATCGCATGTAGATAGTTTTTGAGAAAATGCTAAGGTCGTTCGCAAAAATTGCATAAGTTATAAGCTATTAAGTGAAAAAAAAGGGGGTTTCATTTTTCGCCAATATCTCAAAAACCATTTGAGATTATTCAAATTTGAAAAAAGATTCAAAAAGTGGAGGAAATCATTTTTTTAAATCATTTTTAATCTTGATCTTTGATATGAAAAAAAAAATCGATTATTATTAAAATTTTCAGTGTTTATTTATTAAACAATTTGCTATGCACAAATGAATTATCTCTGTATCATTATTAATAGAATGAGATTATTATTAAGTTTGTTTATATTTAATAATTTTTTTTTACAATTAAAAAAATAGAAATGTTATTTTTTTGTAGTACAAGATAGAATGAGAAATCTCAATAATATTATTAATATTAAAAAGTAATTGGTGCCCAATGCTTCAGATCTCATAAAAGTAGATTCTGCCGATGTAAACTCTATAAATAGCACTGCACTCTTGAAGAAAACCCTCACCAAAATGTTTTACTTATCTACTCATTGTTATCATCTACTTATAATTGCATCATCTCCATTTTCTTCAAAACTCCTGAACTACTGACCGTAAAACGTTTCAGTTAAGGGAGCAATATCCAGCATGTAGAAGTTATTATCTATTCCGTCTTTCATCCAAGTATTTTAGATGTAACATACCCCATTTGGTAAATAAAGAGAGAGAAAAATATTATAAGATACAAAAAATTGATCTAAAGGTGGAAGAAAAATCAATCATCAAACCATTGAATTCAGAGACCAGAAATTTAAAAAAAAAGAAAAATTCTGATCATACTGATTGAAATTCTTTAAAATTTTGCAGCATTTTGGTTCAATCTATGTACAGTTATATACATCATTCTTGATGACGTTGTTTAAGAGTATCCCGAAAAATCCTGTTCTACGAAGTGATAATTTCTACCGATGATGGGCCTTGTGGGGGCGATACTCTTCAACTATTCAGCTACAAATGAATTGGCATTTTCTTGACCACTTAACTTGGCCGTTGTTTCAGTATGTAAGAGTTTCCGTCATAATTTTAGCGTCCAGACCTGTAATCTACCAGATACAGCCTAGTAATGCTCCGAGTGCTTTGGCACATTTTGTTCGATGATTTGGCGTTTTGACACAATCGTTTCTAGTAATGTAACGTTCTAGATCTCGACTTGTGTTTCGAGTTATCTCCCGATTGCAATCATCATTACAGTAATTTCTCGTGAACAGGCTGTCGTAAATATATATATTCGACAATGGTCAATTATTATTAATTTTCCATTTCGGATAATTTGTACTTCTCTTTGTTGAAGAATAGTGGGAGTTCGTCGTTGGAAGGATTCTCATATTAAGTAATTCAATGAATAATATCGTATTTGACTTTGACTTTGACGAAAAATATTACCTGATGCCTGGCGCCACACTGAACCCAATCGGTCCTTCTCAGGATCTATCGACAAGAAATCTTGGATCAAGACACAAGATCTGCCAGCAAAACCTATTTTACACACTTCTATGTGTTTATGTCATGTGTAGCTATACGATAAATATACAGGGTGTCCCGGATAAGATGGAAAATATTTTAATGGGAGACAGAAAACTTCAAGAGTATGCCGAAAAACCCCTATATGTAGTATCTAGGAACTCTAGATTCTGATTTACATCATGTTTTTGGCGCTCTTGTTCCTCGGAACAGAGTGCTTATCAATTTGCCCAAATGTCTGTAATTTTCGAATTCTTGGCTGAAGATGGTCTTAAACGATTTGGTTCGACTCTCTGATCAATAATCCGTGGTCGAAATCGATTCTGTCCGGCCGTCCGTCCGGCCGTTAATACGATGACTCTCGAACGGAATGAGCTAGACAGTTGAAATTTTTAAAGTAGGTTTGAGGGATATATATCTCGGTTAAGTTCGTTATTGGGCAAAATCGGTTATAGTTTCGGAGTAACGAAAAAAAATATTTTTTTACGTTACAACTTTTGAATTCAAATTTTTTTAAGATGTAGTTTCATCATAAGAATCCATTGTTATCAATTTTAACTCTAACAAGCTAATACTTTCGGAGATATGATGTTTCAAAGTTTCAATAATACATCGTAAGTTCTATGTATTCACAGAATGTGAACATAGAATCTGTCTGTGATCACACTGCGGTTAATATTACCTTTTACTTCCTTAAGTAGTGAGACATGTTCCTATATACAGTATTTTCATAATGTTGCTAGCAAAAATACTGAAATATGGATCTACATTTGTGTATCAATCATTTTTTCTTGAGTTAAGGTTCACAATACAGAAAAGAATGTGTTACTGGTATGAACTATTAAATTTTAAATTATGAAAAGAGGATAGTATTTTATTAATATATTTTGAACTATTAAAATAATTTGTTCGTAATCCACTACCTTCTCAAATATCAGGAATAAATGGATAATCTGCTATGATTGTCTCCAGCCTTGCTCTAGATTTAGATGATACTTTCCTTAGGTATTTCGAGTTGTGAAAACTATGCACCGGGTGTAAGTTGCAACAACCCATTCCACAAGGTTGAATCATTGCAGAGTGCTCATTTAATCTTGATAAATAAATTTATTGACAATTTTTGAAGCATTAAGGCATTGAAGCATTGTAGATTGTTTTTTTTTTCATAAGATAAATTTTGAAGCATTTATTTTAAGCGACACTTTTATTAAATTTAATTTCTTTCATGATGCATTTCTATCGTAGGAATCCATTGATATAATTCCCAACTCTGAGAAACCAATACATTCGGAGATATAATTTGTCTGTTTGAACAAGAGCGCCAAAAAGCTCCTGTCCACAGGGCTTGAACCAATTTTTTAAATTTTCACATTCATTTATCCAATTCACCAAATAATATTGTATGGCAGCACCCAGGTTGCCGAGGACTGATTATTTTTTCTTGATAGTGACATTAATTTTTGGCGCTTTGCTCCTCGGAACACAGTGCTTAGCAATTTGCCAACTTTATGTAATTCTCGAATTTTTCGCTGAAAATGGTCTTGAACGATTTGATTCGACTCACTGATCAAGAATCCATCGTCAAAACCGATTCTGTCCGGCCGGCCGTTAACACGATAACTCACGAACGGAATGTGCTAGACTGTTAATAATAATAATCCTTTATTTCCTCACTGACAATGTCCACACTGTATAGGAATAGTCAAAACTACATAAGTAAATTTTCAAATGTTAATAATTTTTAATGAGACTCTCAAATTCATTGTAACTATATATACTATTTTCAATTAATAAGTTTTTTAATTTTTTCTTGAATGTTGTAAACTGCAGGTTCCTCATCTGGTCTGGTAGCACTGTTGAAAATTTCAGAGAAGGTTTGGGAGATAAATATCTCGGCTAAGTTCGTTATTGGGCAAAATCGGCCCGGCGGTTTCGGAGAAACAAAAACAACAAAAAAATTTTTTACATTACAAATTTTAAATTCAATTTTTTTAAAATCAGTTTCTTCATTATAATCCATTGATATCATTCTCAACTCTAACAAACTAATACTTTCAGATATATGATTTTTTTTTAAATTTAATAATTATTCCTAATCATTCTATATGATTTCATTGAACACTCTAATTATTATAATTTGCTGATGTAAGTAAATCCAACATGACATGATTCATAGACCTATACGTTTTGAATATAATTACTAAAATTCTTGAAAACTGACGCACAAAAGCCAAATTGAAAAAGTGGGAATGCCCTGTGGACAGGAGCTTTGTCGCTCTTGTTCAAACTTTGACAAATCATAACTTCGAAAGTATTGGTGTTTCAAAGTTGGGAATGATATCAATGGATTCATATTTAATTTAATTTATTTTATGATGCATTTCTATCATAAGAATCTATTGATATAATTCCCTACTCTGAATAACCACTTTTGGAGATATGATTTGTCAATGTTTGAAGGAGCGTCAAAGCTTCTGTCCACAGGTCTTTCCCACAGTTTCTCTATTTATTTCTCTCGTGTCGATATTTAACATCCTATTCATCTCGTGACAAAGTGAATTTAGAATTTTTATGAATTTAATTAATTGAATGTATATTATTGAATGTTTATTTCAGTTTTCATTTGATGGAATACAGCGTTTTTTTGGAGCGTAATTAAAGGGTGGGTCTTTAACAATTATTTATTATTTCTACAATTACATACTATATCATGTATCTGCAATCTTATTAGGATAGATGGAATTAATGATCAGTATGATCTAATATGTAATTGTCAAAATAATAAATATTTATTAAAGACCCATCCTTGAATTACGCTTAAAAAAATAATGTATTCCATCAAATGAAAACTGAAATTAACATTCAATAATGTATATTCAATTGATTAAATTCATAAAGATTCAAAATTCACTTCGTTACGAGATGAATAGGATGTTAAATACATGTAGTGTATATTTACTGTTTAATGTTTTCATGGCAATTAAGATTTTTCAATTCTGAAGATTGGTAAATTTCTGATGTTACTCAATCGTATAATTTATGATATGGGTATAAGTCCAAAACCGTTTGGCCGATTTTCGTTCGAAAGTTATCGTGGCAACGAACGGCCTGTATCATTTTAACTGAACTGAATCTGGAAAAATGGTGAATAAAACAAGTTGAAAAAGCTCTGTGGCCAGGGGTGTCGGTGCGCTGTTTGAATGTATAGCCAGAGCGGTCACCCATCCAGGTACTGAACTCACTGCTTAAATTCAATAAAATTAGACTGGTATAGAAAACCATCTAGTTACAGAAGGTACCTATGATTCATACCAGCAAATAGCACTCAAAACAAATGTGATTCTGTGCAGTAAGGAATTATGGATATTGTACATTCACACTTCGAAAGGTAGGCCAGCGATAGGCTTTTCAAGCTTTCAATTGTTATAAGACAGTCTTTCTTGGGAAATTACTTTATGACTTTCTGAGACTACAGCGATGTGGAGGGAGACGTAGCAGTCGTGGACTCAAGGAAATGCTCACAAATTCCTAATCGGATCATATGAAATGAAAATTAATCGGTATAAAAATACTCACGTTTCACACAAGTAAAAAAAAATGTTCGATAACTGTTCCTTTGGAGTTATTAGTTTAATAGAAGTGGAAATCACCCGGATATGGGACTTTTTCCTACGTATCTGGTTCAGGCCTATCAACTGCTACTTTAAATGAAACTCAAATATGTTTGATACATCTACTGGTTATGTGGTATGGTTTATCAACAAAAACTTTATAAGGTACATGCAGAAATTATTCAACAGGATAGGGTTGAGGTACTGGGACATCTATATTAACTGGGATTTTTACTCGTTTACTGAAAAGTAAATATATTTATAATCCCCTTCTTTTAACTGGAAAATAACTTTCGTTTGTAGGTCCATATTTCCGGCTTTAGTTAATTGTCCATTCTGGACAATAGAATTCATCTTGGTAAATTCGATTAAGAAGAGTCTCCAATACAGGAGAATGGACAATAGAATTCATCATGGTGAATTCGATTGAGAAGAGTGTCCAATACAGGAGAATAGACAATAGAATTCATCATGGTAAATTCGATTAAGAAGAGTGTTCATTACAGGAGTATGGACAATAGAACATACGCGCAAAAGCTCCTGACTTCACGTCAGTGCTTGAACCAATTTACTTTTTCGATTAAAAGGGTCCAATCAGGAGAACGGACAATAGAATTCATCATGGTAAATTCGATTAAGAAGAGCAAAAGCTCCTGATTCACGTCAGTGCTTGAACCAATGTTCTATTGTCCATTCTTCTGTATTGGACACCCTACCATGGTAAACTCGATTAAGGGTGTCCAATACAGAAGAATGGACAATAGAACATACGCGCAAAAGCTCCTGACTTCACGTCAGTGCTTGAACAAATTTTTATATTAGCCATCAAACCTTTTTAATTCTTCATAATCATTACAAGAATGTCTGTCGATATGGAATATGGTAATAATTTGACATTTGAACACATCGTTTAATGCATAATCAATTTCAATACTTTTGTCACTCGTTGATGAGATGAGATATCTGAAATTATAGATAAACTCTAAATATTCCATTCAATATTGAAATATTAAAATTAAATTTCCACTTATTCATTTGTATTTCAAGATAATGAACGTTTGAAGCTAATGATTCATGTAAATTGTCTGTGAAAATTTGTTTTCATGGGTTAGGAGAAAAGAGTTATTGTGAAAATAAGATTCATTTATTTAGATACCAATCTATAAATTGTTTTATACTATCTACTAAGGGCCGATTTATTCAACCTCTCCGTAAAGTATTCGTCAACTATGTGCTCGTTGAATTTACTCATCCCCTTTAAAGTGAACATTTACAGATTACTTTCCTTTCGGTAAGGCTACTTGACAGTTTACAGGTCGTAAAATATATCAGCCCTCAGTGAACAAAAAATTTGTATACCTCACTGAAGCCGTAATACAAACAAAGGAAATAATTTCGAATAAAACTCTATTAACATATTCGATTATTTACTTCAAGAGAGATCAAGAATAACATTCATTTTGAAAATTCAATACTACATCAAGCAGCATGCAATACATTTTTTCGAGTTTGGACCACTGCTGCCCACATAATCATGGAGGATTCGTGAAACACTGCAGGGAGGATAAATACTTGTATATAGATTATTATTAAAATATGATAACTGACTTTCTCCGTTTCCTTATATACTACTTCTCGTTGTAAAATATACTTGGATTTTCCTCCGCAACACTAGGATACATCATTTTCAAAGTTAGCGTTGAATTATCAAGCCATTCTATTATAATATTAGTAAAATCTGTTCTTCAGAGGTATTCATTGTTAAGCATGCTAAGCAACAAGCATTTAAGAAACATATACCTGAAGTTCCACGGGAAAACAATATACATAATATATACCTACACACATGTTATATTGCATCGCCTTCTACTCCTATATTTTAAAATATTCTGCAATTAGAAAAATTAAAATGTTTCGTTAAAAATGCCTATTATATAGGTACACGCTGGCATCCAAACACCCTGATGATGGATCGTAAGAGACCCATGATATCAGGAAAACAGATTTGTTTGAATAGAAACACTAGATTTTCTTCTTGGCTATTCCACTTTTGAACTTTAAAAATTTTAGTGTTCATGTCATCTTGGTTGCCTCTTATCAATATTAAATTTTCTCATGAGATATACTTAAGCTTCACAAATATTCAATCGACTAAGTTCCATATACCTTGTTTTTAAGAATTCTATCTGCAGTAACTCCAAGAGTAACTCATGCATTCTATTTGTCGAAAAGCATTACTTTTTTGCTCTACGTCAACTGGACCTTAATTCATTCCAACCTGAAAGGAAATATTAAGACTTGGATTTCTCTGAGTAAAGTAATTCATTCAATTCACTTCTATTACTTACTGCTGATTTTTAGCCAGAAATCCTGAAGGACATATACCAGATATCTTCTTTCTGAACAACTTTTCCACAGTTCTCCATAATTTGGAATTTCTTTCACATACGTAAACAATATTTCTAGATTCCTCCAATCTTCAAATACAAGGTAATCTCGATTATTTTCAACGGAAGGAATACTCATTCGTACTTCGTGGATTGAGAATATTTTGTTTACGTTTCAGATTTCAGATTCGATGTTGAGGTTAAAACGGGGCGCATGCGTAGATCAGAATGTAGTTTGTAGTATATCCATTAATCATGAATCATTCTCAAAAATACCACACAAGCAATTTACCGATCACTGCTAATATTTATTATTTACCAGAAATTCATCACAAATCGAAACTATTTAAATTAGAAATGTCAATTTTTACATGACTAACCCGGACTTAGCCATTTAACCCTGCTATTTTGCCGGGTTAAATTTTTATAGTTTTAACCCAGGGTTAGGCTCTAACTCTTGAAGGTGCAAGACCTATTATCAATTTAACCCTAGGTTTAGAGTTAATCCGGATTTAATTAGATAACCCGCATTCGTGCAAGTGGGCCTTAGTGGCCTACATGGCCTAAAATTCCTCTCTACCCATCACAAGATTTAATATCCACAAATGAGCCTCTCACCTTACAAGATCAGAAGCCTTCAGCAAAATTTCAGCGATATCATATTAAAAATAATACATAACCTTTCAAAAGTCCCCTCTCGCAAATATACTCCTCTGAAGGCACATGGATCTCTTGAAGAAGAATCGCCTTCTCTATTTCTCAAAGATATTCACTCTTGTTCATAGAAATCCCTTCAATATTTAGTTGCCTCCTCCTAAGGAGGATCTCTTTCAAAACCAGGTCTGACCACTAATGTAGGGCTATCATCTCCCATAGATTTGTGATGAAATAAGACGATTATCCCATAATATACGAGCGAAAATATGTCATCATGACACTCACATTTTTTTTGAAGGTTCTCGCAAAAATACGACCATAGACTACATATTATCATACGACGATTCCCATCCGCTACACTTGGCTACCACTACGCTACCGAACTCACAAAAGGCTGCCCGGTTCTCCAACAATATAGATCCGATCATGTTCAAACTTGGAATTCTGCAGTAGAGTTAGGTTCTGAAGGCTGTTCCAAAATTTCAGCCATGCCGGACGAATAGTTTATGATATATAGATTTGTTTTCAATAATTTTCAACTATTTTTTTTTTAATTTTCTAGTTATACCATCCTCACGAAATTCTGCAAGAATTTTCGCGTTGGCATTCTTCAACTAATAACAATGTTTGAATTCAATCGGTTTTGTATTCTTCGAGTTAATGAGGAACAAAAAACTACCAAATTTCAGAAAATTTCAGATGGCTATAACTCTAAAACCGTTTTTGGACGATTATGCTCATAAACAAACTCAAATGTCACATTCAGGTGCACAACCCAACCTGAAATTTTCAACCCGCTATCTCCTTCCGTTCTCAGGTTATCGTGACAACAAAAATATTTTTTAATAATTTTTTAATAATTTTCTAGCGATCCGATTCTCACAAAATTTCACAAACGTGCTAAGGTATATATTCTACAACTATTCACCAAGTTTAAATTCGATCGGATTTATTTTGGTTGAAAACAAAATTATTACTCGGAAACCATTGGGCCGATTATACCCATTAACGAACTTGTCCGTCGTATTGGGATGCGCCACCTACCCTGAAAATTTCAAATCGCTAGCTCTTTCCGTTCTCAAGTTATCGTGGCAACGGCCGGACGGCCGTACGGCCGTACGGCACCACAGAATTAAATTTCACATTTGGGCAAAACTATAACGCGATGTTCCCCAGAACATACGCGCAAAAATTCAAAAAAAAACATTGAAAATTGAAAAAAAAAATTCTATATATCAGTAACTATTCGTTTGAAATTGCTGAAATTTTGCAGCAGCCTTCATAACCTAACTCTACTGCCAAGTTTCAACACGATCGGTTGAATATTGTTGGAGATTCGAGCATTCTTGTGTGAGTTCAGTAGATGGGTGACCGTTGCCTCGATAGCTCGATAACAGGGTAGGTTGCATATCCAAATGGTAGAGTTGAGTTCGTTTTTGGGTATAATCGGTCGAACGGTTTCCGAGTTATACCCACCTGGAATATTATTTCCTTGATAACTCAAAAAATAAATATTCGATCGAATTGAAGCTTGGTAACTAGTAGTACAAAATCATCATAAAGACGTGTTTAAAATTTTGTAAGAACCATACCCCTAGAAAATTTAAAAAAAATGACGAAAAAAAAAATTTTAAGAACCGCACCCCTAGAAAATTTCAAAAAAATCACGAAAAAAACAATACAGAAGAATGGACAAAAGAACATACGCGCAAAAGCTTCTGACTTCACGTCAGTGCTTGAACCAATTTTAAACAAAATGACAGATTCTCACAAGCTATAGGTGTCATAGACATGTCTGTCACATGAAAGGCAGATATGTGGATGACATTACTAATACGATCTATGGAAAGCACAAAATATAATTCCTGAAATAATTTACAGTCACGTCAAAAATCAAAAACTGTTGAAACTTATTTTGTCGAGTGTAATACAGTTAACCAGTAGAGTCTCGATCTTTGGAATATTTCGATACTTCGGCAATATCTTCACCAATATAGATCAGATCGAGTTCAAATCTATAAAATTACTGTAAAATAATTTTTCGAAGGCTCTCGCAGAATTTCATCGATATCAGTTGGATAGTTTCTGGGATACAAAATTATTTAAAAAATTTTTTTTTCAGTCATGCGATTCTCACGCTTTAAATCGATCAGATCAGTATTTTTAGAGTTATTTGGAATACAAAATTTCAGATCGCTATAACTCCGAAACCACTCAGTGGATTTTACCCATTAACGAACTTAGGCAGCGCATTTGGAAACTAAACCTACTCTGAACATTTCAACTCTTTAACTCATTGCTTTCGAGCGTAATCGTGCTGATGACAGGCCGGGCAAAATCAATTATGGTTAAAATTAATTAACAACTTAAAGACTCACGTATACGTATCTCTGGATAGTTTGCATGTGGACACCAGGTCGTGTACTTGAGCTGTTATGTTATCATGAAGAAATATTTCTAAGATCCCTAAGGGGAATATATAAGTGCGTGATTTGTGATATCGATTTATACCGCCAAGGGGTAGGCAAAAAAGAAATAACTAGTGTCCGACCGAAACTGGTTTTTCAGCCGAAACCGAAACCGAACTTCGGTCAGGGTCTCAGTTTCGGCCGAAACCGAAACTGAAACCGAAACTTCATATTTCATACTGAAATCTACTGTATTTTTTACAATTTCATTTGCATATACATAAAAACAGATGAGGAGTGTTAAATAAAATAAAAAGAAATTTTTTTGAGATCTTTTTTTATTATTTTGGTATTACCAAGTTATCAAAATAATCAGTCGAAGTATACAGGGTGATTCCAAATCAGACGTGAACCTTGGAGGAGGTGTTAGTATGGATCATTTGCTGTGGTTTGAGCCATTTTTATTGATGACCGAAAATCAACAGTTTCCGGGATATTTAAGTACTGGTTCTGTTGAAAAAGAATTAGTATGATTTGAAAGGGGATGTAAGAAGCAGATAGAGAAAAATAACGAATTCAATATTTTTTTGTTGCAACTAAGCTCGAAATTTCATTAGAAAATGTTTTCATAAATTATGTTCCACCATTCCATAAGCAACCACGTGCCGTCTTTCTGATGTCTTCAGTTGTTATTTTCCGCCTGAAATTTACTCACGCTGTCTTTTGATACACATTCACTATTTTATATACCGGACATTCAAGAGGCTGCTTATAAACAATCTGCTGAAACGAAACTAGTTAAGCAATCTAACGAAATCTTTCAGAGAATGAAGAAGGAAGTAGACAAGTTTTTAAAATAATTTTGGCATACTAAATTGTGAAATTCGAAAGTTGCAGACAAATACTAGAAATTCATTTTTCATTTTTTCATATACCACATTTCAAATCATACAAATTCTTTTTCAACCTATTATACAGCATAGTTTTGCTTTTTTCGTATAATATCCTTTTCTGATAAAAATAAACCAAAATTATCATCAAATTTGCTCAACGTAGTAAAAATTGGCGAAATATGAACTAAGTTCAGAAATCTTTTAAAAATCACCCGAACTCCAAAAACTGTTGATATTCGGTCATTAATAAATATGGATTAAACAACAGCTAATGAGTCATACTAAATCCTCCTCCCAGTTTCACGTCTTATTTGGAATCACCCTATGTAATCTAATCAATAATCATTACTGAATTCTCATGATTTCTCAGTCTTAACAAAGATAGATTACAATAACTTGTACGACAATTATGTATACCTACTTCCTGGCCAAACGACCAGGATAATTCACGAACAGTCAAGTTTCGGCCTGGCCGAAAGTTTCGGCCATTTTGGGCCGAAACCGAAACTAAGGCCGAAACTAGATTTCTTGGCCGAAACTGGCCGAAGCCGAAACCGAACTTTCGGTCGGTCACTAGAAATAACTTCCTACAGTTGAGGAATGGAAATTCAGCAAATACGGCGCTGTCTTTCTTGTCAGGAGGGAGGAAAACTGACTTGTTTGGTTAATTGGTATAAATTTGGTAGATTTAACAGGCTGTATAAGTGAATCGAATAAAACACAGCACCGATCTGATAACGAGAACCGAGGTGCCTTACGGTTTCCCGAATACCGGTCTCCTTCTCCTTTCGCGTTTTTATTATTCTTTTGTAGGTGTTCATTTATTGGGCTATGCTGATTTCGGGCTTCGCGTGTTTGGTATTCCACATCATAAACTTCGTCCTAGGCATGTGACTGTCACGGGCTTACTGATGAGGCGGGTCTGAATTTCGTTAAGGGACCCGTGAAAATTTAATTACCAGTCCTCCGGTGTTTTATTCGTTGCCTCACGTTCCGAAGCAGTGTAGATAGATTGCAGTAAGGTTATCTATATTTCATTCACGAGTAACTCCGTTTCTTCATCAGTCTGATATTTTTCACGGAATAGTCGTAGAGAATGCCAGAAAATAATTTGACAACCATTCAAAATATAAATCGTGCCAAATTTTCTACAAATCTACTTCTACTTATAATAATAACTAGATACAAAATTCGATAAAAAGAATATACCTTCCACGAACTCAGGGAGGCAGGAGTTTGCAAAGTTTGGAATACCAACACCACCAACAAACGTTGGAAATGACAATGAGGATAATGAGAAGTGAAAACCCGCTTCTGAAAATGGTGGCTCATTATGAAATCATAAACCAAGGAGCTTTCCTATTTAAGGCTGGACAGAGAGCCTTCGAGAAGCTCAGTGCAACTGGCAAATCCATCGACCATGAGCTAGCAGGAACAGCTATTTCACCAACAGACCAAAGAAGAGTTGGCAGAGAGATAAGACAGGCACAACTGAAGACACTACTCGAAGATCACATGAGTAAAAATCTGCGCTCCATATATTTCAGGAATTTGAAAGATCAGAACCTGTCGGTTGAATTATCCTTCGCCTTTTTTAATTCAGGTGGGCTCAAGTAGGAAACGAAGGGATTTGTCAAGATGGGGTGATTAATACACGATGGTACAAATGAAAACATTGGTTCAAGCCCAGTGGACAGGAGCTTTCTGGCGCTCTTGTTCAAACAGACAAATTATATCTCCGAAAGTATTGGTTCCTCAGAGTTGAGAATTATATCAATGTATTCTTATGATAGAACTGCATCATAAAGGAAATTCAATTCAAATAATAGTTTATTTATCAAGATTAAATGAGCAATCTGAGAATGAGAACTGCACCATGGAAGAAATCAAATTAAAATAGCTAAAATGAATTTGACTCTCTCTTATAGAACAGGATGACATGTACGAGTATGAGCACAGATCACATAATAAATCATAGATAGAATAATTATAGCATTCTGTGAAAACATATAGGTACGATTCATTATTGAAATTTCGAAAAATCATATCTCCGAAAGTATTAGCTTGTTGGAGTTAAAAATGATATCAATGGATTTTTATGATGAAACTGCAACTTTATTTTGAAATTTGTTAAAAAAAAATTTTTTTTCGTTACTCAGAAACCATCTGGCCTATTTTGCCCAATAGCGAACTTAACCGAGATAATTATCTCTTTAACCTACACTAAAAATTTCAATTGCCTAGCTCATTTCGTTCGAGAGTTATTGTAGAAACAAAATTTGAAAATTTTCAAATTTTTTTTTTGACACTTTGCAGCAACCCGATCAATACAAAACTTCACATGCGTCTAAAGGAATGGTTCTACAATATGATGCTAAATTTCAGATAAATCGAGCAATCGGTTTCGGAAATTTTCATAAAAAATATTTTTACTAAAAACGGCCATAACCCCGAAACCGCTCGGTGGATTTTGCTGGTTAACGAATTCTTCCGAGATATTTACGCTCCAAACCTACCCTGCAAATTTCATTCCTCTAACTCCTTTCGTTCGAGAGTTATCGTGTTAACGGACGGACGGCTGGCGGGACAGCGGGACAGAATCGATTTCGACCACAATTTTCAGCCAAAAATTTGAAAATTACAGACATTTGGGCTAATTGATAAGCACTCTGTTCGGAGGAACAAGAGCGCCAAAAACATCATTTGAGTGGACAGCCCTACAACGTCCAGAGCATGCCACAGCCAGCGGGAAACTGTTATGCACATCCTGACTGCTTGCAAAGTCCATGCTCCATCAGGAGATGTGGAAAGACACTTTGCGGCACTTCGAATTCTTTACTTCCATCTGAAGGAGGTTTATGATATAGACAATGAACCAATGCTACCATATGTACCTCTGGAGATTAAAGCAGATGCTGAAAATGAAAGAGCTCGCATCTCCTGGAACTATGCTATTTGAACAACTCGACAGATCCCCGCCATAAAGCCAAATATAGTCCTGCTGGACAAAGAGCTCAATGAACTATTTGTTGTCGAATTTAACTCCCCTGCCGAAAATAATGTGGTGATAAAAGAATAACAGAAAATGAAAAAATACAAGGATTTCGAATTGGGAACTCTGAATCCAAGGCATGAAGTTGGTCGTAATAATCAGAGGATGTCTAGGCGGAATGAGAGCGAAATACGTGTCAGAATTGAAGAATATTTCGTTCTACAAATCCCTGGCTAAGGTATTGGCGCACAGAATGCAGAAAGCAGTGTTGCTCAGATCAATTTCAGTCATCAGAGGACATCAACTATGAAGGCCACAGCTAATATCTTTTGTTAAGGGACGCTGTAAGGACAAGGCGAAGAACTACTCCAAGGAATGTGCGAGAGGTTGTCTTAGTGAGTAACCAAACAACATCTGTACACTCCTGAGAGAAAAGCAGACCCTCTCAGGGAAACCTTTAAAATTTTTTTGTTGTAAAACGGACACATACAAAAAATAGCTTATATTGTCCAAACAGTTAACCCATTCACAGAACTAATTCATAACATATATAAAATAAAGTAAAAAACGAAAGAAACTTAAGGCAAAAGAATAAAGTAAAGAAAATATTACATAAACTAAAGTACGAATTTGAAATATAACATTTTCGAAGAAAAATATTTAATTTGTAATACGATTCTTACGTAATTTTGCAGAACTTTGCGATTTGGCATTCTATCAAGTTTCAATTCGATTTGATCTGTAATTTTTCAGTTATTGAGAATAAAATATTTCAGGTAGGTATAACTACGGAACCGTTTGCCTACTATGTCCATTGACGAACAGGTTTGTGAGAGAAGTCATTGATGTCTCATTCTTTCTTAGTAAAGCATTTGAAAATTTGCCGTACCTATATTTCAACAGATCGTTCCAGTTTTGTCAGTTTGCGCCTGTAGTATTTAAAACGTTGTATACCATTTGTCATATTATTCAACATGAAGCGTAAGACTTGAAAAATATGAATGTATTTCCCTTTTTACATTCATATTTTTTAATTCTGGTGACTAGAATGAAATATAAAATTTTTCTTAAAAATGTTTATAGTGATAGGATCCTTGAGAGCGATATTTCTCACCTACATACAAAATATCAACTGTTGAACATATTTTTTTTTATAATTTAGAAAACCACACTAAATTTCAAAAGGCAATATCTTTGGAACCATGATTTCAATTTTGTTCATTAACGAACTTAGTGGCACGTTTAGACCTCGAATCCACCCTGCAAATTTCATCAATCTAAATTCTTCTGTTCGGGAGTTATCAGGCCTACGACCGGCCGGACGGACAACATTGGGTTCTTCATCTTTCCAATCCTATCGTTTGAGGATAGAATGGGCCAATAATTCTAAAATTACTTAATTGGGATTAATTTAATACATCACTGATATTGAAGGATGTATCTGCTTGATTGTTTTTGATAGTTTGAATTGTTTTATGAGATTTGCTGGATTGGAGTTCTCGAGGGACAATCTTTTATTGAGAAGATTGTGAATTTCCGTACTATGTAAATGTTTGTAGCTCTTTGCGGATGGTCATAATAGTAACTGAAAGGTTGGATTGATGTAATAAAGAATTCGCTCAAGATTGTTTGATTACTCACCCGATAGTTCTAAGTTGATGCCATCGAAGAAATCAATACCTTTAACTTTTATTCAGACAAGGATGGCATGCTGTTC
The DNA here is from genome assembly GCA_937662695.2 of Halyzia sedecimguttata. Lineage (NCBI taxonomy): Eukaryota > Metazoa > Arthropoda > Insecta > Coleoptera > Coccinellidae > Halyzia > Halyzia sedecimguttata. The sequence continues at coordinate 36,283,710 of OW569415.2, read as the reverse complement.
TGCAGAACAAGAGTGGGAAAAGATACGGCGTACTTTCTAGGTAATGAATTTGCGAATAATTTTTTCAGGCTTTAGCATATCACATGAGGAGTCAGCTCTATACTTGGTGAATATCTGAGTGTAGGTAGAAGTAAGCCTTTGGTGACGAAATCAGAAAATCAAAAGTTTGAAGATACGGTATCTATTCTTACGAGAGCAGAATGGATGTGGATAATTCTTATTCTCATCAAATTCGGATGCTTTTGTCAGAAGATAGTGCTGTATACTTATTATTCACACTTGATTGGGGAGACTAGTTTTTGTTATCTTTGATTCACCAATCGATTTGCGCCACTTAAGTTCGTAAGTACCGATCTGATGGGAATGAAACCGGGTGTTTGGTTGAAATATACAGACACAAAGACGTATATAAAATATAATATAATATAAGATAAACTGGAAAATTATTGAAAAATACCCTGTATCTCAGAAACTATGCATCAGATATTGCTAAAATTTCGCAAGAGCCTTCAAAACCTAAATTTACAGCCAAGTACTAGATATTGGTGAAATATTATTTTCATTCCTGCAAGCCAAGCAGTCTTGGGCGAGTTCAGTTCCTGTATGGGTGACTGCTCTTGCTATGAATTTGAACAGGCGTTCCAAAGCAGAATGACCTTACTTCAGTGCTTTTTAAATTTGTTTTATCTTGTTTTTGCGTTTCCATCCTTTTGAAAAGAACATATGGAACTTTGAAGCACTAGGCCCCCTAAGCGGAATTCAGCAGTTCTAGCACAAACAACACCATATACATCCAGATTAATAATAATAATAATAATAATAATATCTCTTTATTTCCACAAGACAAATTTTACATTGTATGGAAAATGTCATTTATAACTCAATCCTAAAAATAAGAATGATAACACATTAATCAGCACAATAAATACTCGACAAAATCATATAAACACTGAATCATATAAATTATTTTTTACAGTAATAGCAGGTAACAGCCACGCAGAACGGAACCACAATTCGTCAGGAAACCAAACAACCATTAAAAAACTCCTCGAGAGTATAAAAACATTTTTCTATTAAAAATTGACGCAACGATTTTTTAAAACAGTTTAGACCGACAACAACTTTCAGAAAATTCGGCAAAGCATTGAAAACCTTTTTCCCTAGGGCTTCCGGGGACTCTCTCCCAATGTTCAGTCTGCTGAAGGGTACCCTAAAATTATCTTTCGCCCTTGTATTATATGTATGGACATCACAATTCAATATAAAAGATGATTTATTTTTAAAAACATAAATACTTAGCTCGTAAATTAGCACTGATATCATAGTCAGAATATTAAACTTTACAAAAAGAGATCTACATGAGTGCAATTGCCTGACTCCCGCAAGACAACGCACGATTCTTTTTTGACGAATAAACACCCGAGAAGCAGCCGGAGACGGTCCCCAGAAGCAAATTCCATAATGTAAACGCGAAGCCACCTGCGCATGATACACTGTTAAAAGTTGTCCTTCGGTTAATACTCTCTTCAAGTTCCGAATCAAAAAACACTGAGAACCTAAATTCGAGCATAGTGCATCGCAATGCCGCCTCCAATTTAGTGCTTCATCAATTACAACACCCAGAAATTTAACACTGCCCAGTCTACGGATATTCTGATCATTAATCTGAACATTTAAATTCATATTGCCTGTATTCTGCCGCGTATGAAATCGCACGTAACTTGTTTTTGTAATATTCAACAATAAAGAATTATAGGCAAACCAAGAACCAAGATTACTCAGGTTAGCATTGCATTTCGACTGCAGCGCATCATCATCCCCTGCCGAAAAAATTATAGAAGCGTCATCAGCATACAACGAAGAAACGCAGTCCCCATCCAAAACGGATTTAATATCGTTCATATACAGAATATACAAAATTGGGCCCAATATTGATCCTTGTGGGACACCCATACTGACGCTCAAGGTGTTAGAATTTCCCTCTATTCTACAAGAACCATGCCGCCGCTTAATCGAAACAAATTGTTTCCTTTCTGTCAGAAAAGAGGATACCCATCCAAGAACAGGTCCCCTTATGCCATAGCCCTCAAGCTTCTCCAGGAGTCTCACATGGTCAACACAATCAAATGCCCTGCTGAGGTCACAGAAGACCCCAACAGGACACTCAGCTGCTTCCATACGACAGACAACCTCCCGAGAGAAATGCTGAACTGCATCAGAAGTTGATCTGCCCCCTCGAAAACCGAACTGGTCCGGAATCAAAATTCTCTTATTGAACAGAAAATTGCTCAGCCTATCAATGAAGCAATATTCGAAAATTTTGGAAAAACCAGATGACATCGCCACCGGACGATAGTTCTCCAGTAGTTGCGCATCCCCACCCTTGTGAATTGGCACCACCTTGTTAATCTTTATCGGATCTGGAAAAATACCCGACCTAAAAGATTCGTTAACGAGATACAACAAGGGTTCAGCAATACAACCAATGACTCTCTTTAAAAGGAAACCTGGCACATCGTCACTCCCAGCAGATTTTTTATTTTTTATTTTTGACCTTAACATGTTCAGCATTTCTTCTTTCTCATATTCGAAAAGGTACATACTTTCACCCAGATCCCCTGTACGCAAATGATTTTTATTCACATTCCTCACTACTGTACTACCTTTAATTTGGTGTATTATCTTTCTTGGAGCATCCTCAAAAAAGTTGTTGAAAATTGACGCGATGTTAACGGGATCTTCGGTCATAGTGTCCCCAAATTTAAGGGTTATTGCGGACTCCTGTTGCCTTCGTTGTTGAGTTAAAGACTTCACAACATTCCACACTGACCTTGAGGGATTTTCAGAATTAATAATTCTACTCTGATAAAAGTTTCGCTTGGTTTCCCCCACCAGAAAACTATGACGTCTCTTCGCCTCCCTATAAAAGTCATCCAGACATGGGTACCGCTTCCTAATCACATACAAATCTCTCAAGTTACGACTAGAAGTTCTCACCTCCTGAGTAACCCAATCTTTTTTATCTAACCTACGAACAGTACGTTTGAGTGGAAAATTCACATTGAAATGATACAAAAAAACATCATAAAAACACTTAAAGGATTCATTAAGCCCGTGGACATCATACACTTCACCCCAGTCTTGCTGGGTGAGGTCATCTATAAAATTTAATATATTTCTTTCCTCAAATAGCCGCTTAGTTTCCCTCAGAAAATCATCCGATCTTATCTGCACAACTCCACTGTTGACAAAAACAGAATTATGATCAGACAAAATATTCTCTAAAACCATACTATTCGCATTGTACAAATTGGTGAAAACATGATCCAGTACATAATCACCCCTTGTTTTCTGATGTATAATACTATCCTCTAAGCCAAAATCCGCCAACATACCAGTTAATTCCTCATAATAGTTCCTATCTCTATTTGGATCCAAATTAAAATCCCCAGTCAAAATGATATTTAAACGTGGCTTATATGTTCTACAAAGTACCATATACAGATTTTTAAGAAACACATTCAAATTAGCACTATCCGGAGATCTATAACAAACCAAAATCAAAGTGTTCCTGTTACACTTGTCAGTTCCCGTCAGCCACAGTGTAGCACATATTTCAAATTGTTTCTCTATACAAAATTCCCCGAGATCGACACATTGTGTTAACAATTCAGTCTTACACCAAATTGCAACGCCACCTCCCTTAAAATTACTTCTACAAAAATTTGAAACATTTATAAACCCAGGGAAATGAAACGACCTTAATGTGCCCTGAGAACACCATGTTTCCGTGAGACAAATTAATTTCAGAGTGTTGAACACTTTTATATACTCTAAAAATATTGTATCAGATTTTTCTATTGTAAGAGCTTGACAATTCAGTATTAAAATGTCATTTTCACCTTTTACTATTTCATTGATTTCTCCGGAGGTGTACGCTTCTGAAAAAAACGACTTACAAGAGCTCCACTAGGCCAAATATCAGCATTCATAGCCTGACCAAGGTTTGAAAAGTCTACCGTTATTTTGAAAGAGCTGTACTCATCTGGGAATTTTGAGTTCAGTTGTTCGCACTGCGCTTCCGGAAAATGCTGCCTAACAAACTGACAGATATCATCTTCCCTTGTCCCCGGTTCCATCCTGCTCAAAAAAATGTGTGCCTTCTTGGTCACTACCTTGATATTTGTTTCCGTTTTCAGGTTACCTACAATCCCAGATTTCTGTTTTGGTTTAACCCGCTTGTCACCAAAGTCAACAGTACTTCTAAGAGTTCTACGCGCACGTCGAGGTCGCTGCAGTTGCCAGTCATCGTGCGCTGCTGCCAGCCGTGGTGTTTTCTCTGGGTTCTCCTGTTGTTTTTCCAGAAAGTTTTCTTCCCTGACAGGTGTATCACACCTATGCCGCTGATTGACTGCTTCTCTGTTATGCTCCGGCAACGAGGAATCTGCATGTTTTACTGGTTGCGGCTGCTTTGAATTTACAATTTCATTTCCCTCTTGCTTTGCTGATCTATTACAATCTTTATGAAGGTCTATCTGATGTTTTTGCAACTTAATAATTTCTTCCTTGTCTCCAATAATGGTGATTTTGTCTCTTATGATAACCTCTTTCTCCCGCAAAAGTCGTCTCAAAAAATTAACCTCGGTAGTAAGTTGTTCAACTGACCTTTGTTGTCCTTGTCCTTCGCTAAACAAAGCGATGTCCGCTGCGTCAACAAACTCTTCAAGATCATCACAACATTTCGTCGTTGATTCATCAGTTAAAAGTCCCTTTTTCTCTGCACAATGCTTGTGGACGGTCTCAACACAAATTACACATTTCACCGTATTTGTCAAAGCACTTCTTTTGCAAAATTTACACACTTGCTTTTCAGCACCACCTAAAACGACGTTACCAGTCGGCGCCATCTTTAATGGCATTCATGCATTCATGCATTCATGCATTCATGCATTCATGCATTCATGCATTCATGCGCATGCGCACTGTACTCGTCACCAACAGAGAATAGTGAATTTTAAATTTCGACCTAGGGCCACTGTTCGGACACTCCAATTTGGTCCCTAAACTGACTTGCACGCACACAGAATTGCCATGAATTTTCTTTGAAAACTTCACAATATCGGCTCAGCACCAGACACATGACCGCTAGACGTAAACCGCTCCCAATCTAACCCATATAACCCAAAAACGGCAACTTCTCATCTATGCGTTCCCCTGGTGGATGAAAGTTCTCTCAACATAACACACCTCCCACAAAATTCCGATTGTCCAGCACCAGTGGCTCAGAAGATATCACAGCTTCAATCCACGCATGTTCCCTCTTAAGGGAATAGCATCCTCTACCTCAAAATCCCACTCATCTTAGACGAGAAGTCCAGCAGTTAAATCACTTTTCATCGGCTCATGCATATAACGAAAAATGCCTGGAAGGGGCAGGGTGAATTTATAAATTGGCCCAAAGATGACGTTATGGACACTCCACCTCGGAAACTACTGTATTTACTTGAAACTGGCTTGCACACGTACATAATTGACATGATGCGGTTGTATGGCCTTCCAGTCTTTCCACGGTCGCTCTACTTTCAGACAAGTTTTGAAGAAAAATTAAAAATTCCATACATTTTCCATCCACATATTCAATCGACACCGTACTTACATGCCCTTATTAGAATTAGTTGTCCTTGTACATATGCTAGCTTTGAAACAAATCAGATAAAACACGTTTAGGAACCAAATTCGAAAGAAAACAGTATGATTCACCTTGAAAACAACTGAAATAATTTGCCTAGTTTTGGAACATCTGAATTGTTAATTTTTTTTTACGCTCCTAGGGGTCTGATTTCAATGAAATTTTGCACGCCCCAATAGGTTATTATTATTCACCTAAATGCCTAAATTAGACTCTTTCAAGGCATAAAAATTTGCATTCATGTCGATATTTTGCAACTAACTGCCAAGTTTCAATTCAATCAGACCAGTACTTTTTTTGTTATTGAAAAAAAATGTTCAAACTTTATATTTTTTGTATATTGTATACTGTTACAGGGGGTAACATTGCACTGCGAACTTAAGGTGTATTGTGCCCCCCTTCAGAGCTGTCAATGTCATTACCATCTACAGCTCGCCTTCCAGTTCCAGAGTTCTGAAGAACTCCAGTATCTGGGATGGCTTCAAGGAGGCTAGGTCTTCGCTCCTACAGATTTCTTGCCCAAAGCATTCCTTGCGTTGGTTTGATATGGCGAGGCATTCCGTTGTCAGGTGATCAGGAGTTGCATCCTCCTCCCAACAGAATCTGCACTCGTCTGTTTCTGCTAGCCCTAATCTCATCATATGCTTCCTGATGCCGCAATCACCTGTGAGGAAGCCAGTGAGGAGGTGCAGCTTGTTCTTACTGACGTCCAAGTATTTCTTGGATCTGACAGTATCATAGGCCCGGATGAATTTCTTGAAGTGATGCATTCCGGGGAGATATCTCCAGAAAGTACCTCTCTTAGTTTCTTCTTTCGTCCGGACTTTACTTTTGTTGATGTGTCTACCAACCCCACAATAAGGTTCCGGGCCAATAATGGGGGTATGTGCTCCTTTCTTCGCAAGTGTGTTGGCCTCTTCATTACCTTCAATTCCCGCGTGACCAGGAACCCAGACCAAGGAGACCCTGTTGTTCTTGCCTACTCCATTGTGTTTTCTTCGGCACTACCATATTAGCTTGGATTCGATAACATGGTAGCTCAGAGCTTTAATAGCAGCTTGACTGTCAGAGAGGATTGCTATATCACATATCTGATAGTTTCTTGCTAGGTTAATTTCCACACATCTTTCTATTGCCAGTACTTCTGCCTGAAAGATGCTCGGATAGGAGCCTAGCGATAGTGAGCCTTTGGTGCCTGGCCCATATACTCCATCGCCAGCTCCTGTAGTGGTTTTTGAACCGTCTGTGTACCATTTAATGGCATTTCTTTTAAGAACTTGGGTGTTGGATTTCCTATCCCAGTCTTTTTTCCTACCAATCATCTTAGTAAAGTTATTTTCGATGCTTACTTTCTTGATCATTTCGTCACAAGGAAGATGGGCTGATATAATGTACCTGGTAAGAGAGGACCAGGCTGTACGTAGTCATTCGATCAATACAAAACTTTGCATGCATATAAGGGTCGTAATTCTTAAATTTTCGGAAATAATCAGCAAAACACGAAATGGTCATAACTTCGAAATTATTGGACGGATTTGACCCAATAACGAACTGAACCGAGACATATGTTGCTGGCGGAACAAGCGCGCAAAACGCGGGCGAACATCAGAGATAATTCTTAATTTCTCATATGTATCGTCATACATACAAGAATATATTCAACAACTGTGGCATCGCAGCAGTCGGATGCTTGCTCCCAAATAATCCATCGCATTTATCCCATTTATCGAGAAGATTACAAGTGACGAACGCTTAATTATAAGGAGGAGGCTGTGTAGTTGTAGATTCTTCTTCGTCTGCCTGTATATATGCGTGTGCTCATATGAACTTCACGCAGGTAACCGGTCGAAATTTTACTCACTATTACATGCCCATACTGTCCCATTAACAGTTAATTAACAAAGAAACACGGACGAACACCTCCAACCCATTTATCAGGCTATGCTATGAGCATTGCCCAGGTCGCTGCGTGAATAAGAGTCATGTTACTTTTATTTATTTGCTTAATCGATTCGCCAATGACCCTTAGTAGTGCTACTAGCGTTGAATGATTTTGTCGAAGTTTGATTTTGAAAAGAGAGATTCATTGATAGTGCCTACTTGATTTCATAGTAAATATTACATACAGGGGAAATATTAATGATGGGAATCTAAACCAAGATATCACCATACATAATACCTCCAACCATCACTTATTCAAGCAAAAATTTTAGGCCTATAATAGTTTAATCCAAAGATTACTAATATTATCCATGAACCACCAGAATTTTTTGAGGAAACTAAATAATATACCAAACAAATAGCCACTTACAATGGTTTCAATCCAACTCTCTTAGAGAAAAATTGGGAAAGCCCTGTGCATAGGAGCTTTGCCGCTCTTGTTCAAACTTTGACAAATCATATCTCTGAAATTATTGGTTTCTCAGAGTTGGGAATGATGGGGATTCTAATGATAGAACATCATCATGAAAAAAATTAAATTCAAACATCATAGAAGAATTTAATTTCAACAAGAGTGACAAAAATTATTAATCCAACACCAATAGACCAATTCTACCGAATAACGAACTAAACCGAGATATTCATTCCTTAAATCTACTATGAAAATTATATTTTGTCAATTGATACTTAGCCAATATTCTAGTTTTCTTTTTACTGGAGATAATCTGAACCCAATTTGTTTAACTCACCAAAGTATATATTTCCATCATCATATGAATTAAGAGTTATCTACTATAGCTGAGGTTATTCCGTTGGTAATTTTGCATTCAATCATACTTCGTTTGACATGAGATGACAATGATGAAATGTATGAACACATATGACATCCATAGATACGGTCGTTAATTTTCGATACAGCATTGTGTGAAATCATAGAGATACGATTTAACATTGAAATTTTGAAAAATCATATCTCCGAAAGCATTAATTTGTTAGAGTTAAAAATATCAACGGATTCTTATGATGACACTGTATCTTAAAAAAAATTTAATTCAAAAGTTGAAATGTAAAAAAAAATTGTTTCGTTACTCCGAAACCATCAGGGTGATTTTGCCCACTAACGAAATTAACCGAGATATTTATTTCCTAAACCTAATCTGAAAATATCAACTGTATAGCTCATTCCGTTCGAGAGTTATCGTGTCTACGGTCAGTCGGACAGATTCGATTCTGACCACGGATTCTTGGTCAGTGAGCCGAACGAAATCGTTTGAGACCATTTTCAGCCAAAAATTTGGGCGAATTGATAAGCACTCTGTTCTGAGGAACAAGAGCGCCAAAAAACACAAATTGCATTCACATCTTATTTAGAGTGATAAGTGCATGCAAAATGAAAGAGTCCGTTTAAAACCAAAAACCCCAAATATCTTTTTCGTTCGGGAATGTTTGACTTTAAATATCTTATTTATTACCTGGAAATATTCAATTAATATCGTTTCTTGTTTTTGTTGAATAACCTTTTATTCAAGAATTAAGCGCAACCTGCAGATTACGTTTATGGATCAAAATAAATTGAAGAAAAAAATTAAGAAAAGCACTGCCGCGAAGTCAGGAGGTTTTGCGCGCATTTTCCATTGTCTATTCACGCCTCATACGTGTCGATTGAGCTGAAATTCGGCACTCGATTGTAAAATGGTGGCTCGAAGTTATGTGTGGAATTTCAGCCGATTCTGGCGTATATTAGTTATCTCAAATATAAAATTTTCGAAGACAGCTCAAAAAAATGGAAATTTAACCTTAATCCGACAAAATTACTGTTCATAATGTTCTATTCACCTCTATTGGACACTCTTAATCGAATTTACCATCGATAAAGACCGGTTTATCAGCTTTTATTAGATATGGATACTTTTTGTACCATTTTAATGACAGACTTGATTAATAAGAGAATCATTTTTAATTCTGACATAATAAGTCCTTTAGAATACATACTATGTATTCTAAAGGAATTGAAATTCAATAAATATCTAATAATATACGTAAAAACTCACTACTCCAATAGTTTTATTGAAAGACCGACTTGAATTCTGTAGATATACTTTTTGGCGCTCTAGTTCCTCGGAACTGAATGCTTATCAATTTGCCCAAATGTCTGTAATTTTCGAATATTTCGATGAAAATGGTCTTAAACGATTTGGTTCGACTCACTGATCAAGAATCCGTGGTCGAAATTCATTCTGTCCGGCCGGCCGGCCGGCTGTAGGCACGATAACTCTCGAACGGAATGAGCTAGAGAGTTGAAATTTTCAGAGTAGGTTTGGGGGATAAATATCCCGGCTAAGTTCGTTATTGGGCAAAATCAGGCAGATGGTTTCGGAGTAACAAAAAAAAAATTTTTTTTTACGAAACAAATTCCAAATTAATTTTTTTTTAATAAGAAGTTTTATCATAAGAATCCATTCATATCATATTTAACTCTAACAAGCTAATACTTTCGGAGATATGATTCTTCAAAATTTCAATGTAAATCGTATTTCACACATTGATATAATTATTCTATGTATGAATTGTCATAATGTCAACTTGACAGAAGGGAATATTGTAACTTCAAAAATATTGGGGTTGAAATACTCGTATTTTAGCGATGCAACGGGGACCTCACCCGAAAATGTTTGAAAATATTACGTAAATATTGAAAGCATAATTCTGTAGTTCGAGAGAGGAGAAAATTTGGTGAACGTAGATCAGGAAATTTTTGATCGATTTCAAGGTAATTTTTTATATATTACTCATCTTCTTTCATATTATTACTCATCTTCTTTCATATTATTACTCATCTTCTTTCATACATGTTTTATGGAATACCTACTATTTGTAGGTACTTTAAACCTGTTTTGGGCAATTGTCATACGAAACTTGTTTTTTTGGCGCTCTAGTTCCTCGGAACAGAGTGCTTATCAATTTGCCCAAATGTCTGTAATTTTTGAATTTATGGCTGAAAATGGTCTCAAACGATTTGGTTCGACTCACTGATCAAGAATCCGAGGTCAAAATCGATTCTTTCCGGCCGGCCGGCCGGCCGTAGGCACGATAACTCTCGAACGAAAGGAGTTAGCGGATTGAAATTTGCAAGGTGGGTTTGAAGTGTGAATATCTCGGACGAGCTCGTTAATGGGATTTTAGTAAAAATATTATTTATGAATATTTCCGTAACCGATCACTCGATCTATCTAAAATTTAGCCTCAAATTGTAGAATCATGACCGTTATACGCATGTGAAGTTTTGTATTGACCAGATTACCGCAAAGTGTCGAAAAAAATTTTTTTAAATTAAAAAAAGTTTTTCTACAATAACTCTCGAAGGGAATGAGCTAGGTAGTTGAAAATTTCAGAGTAGGTTAGGGAGATTAATATCTCGGTTAAGTTCGCTGTTGGGCAAAATTGGCCAGATTTAATTTGATTTCTTCCATGTTGCAGTTCTCATTCTCAGAATGCTCATTTAATCTTGATAAATAAACTATTATTTGAATTGAATTTATTTTATGATGCAGTTCTGTCATAAGAATACATTGATATAATTCCCAACTCTGAGAAACCAATACTTTAGGAGATATAATTTGTCTATTTGAACTAGAGCGCCTGAAAGCTCCTGTCCACAGGGCTTGAACCCATTTTTCTAAACCACGATTTGAATCTCCGATAATATGTCCCGAAGGAGGCATCCTTCTTGTCATATACATCATTCTCATAAATCGAACATCAGTAGCGCAAAATATCATAAAAAATGATCTTGATGGAATGGGCACCTCAATCTACATCCCTGTTTTAATGAAGATCTTGAATAATGTCGACGTTGAGTATCGTGGGGTCTGAAGGAATGCCTTCCACGTTGTAGGTCCGTGAGATGCTCGCTTCGGCTCACGGGATGATGGAAGAGGTGCATCAGGAAACGGTCGGGGTCAGGGGTCAGCCCCGATCAGGCAAGATGACGTCGCCGCAGGTCCAGTCGGAGCCCACTCCGAGTTAATAAATTAATCCCCCAGAATTAATTTATGTTCTTCTAATAATGAACGCCCGAGAAACAAATACCGGAGAACAGAGAAATGGAAATGAATAAATTATCCGTGCGCTGAATTTCAGAACTATCCAGTGGCGGAACCGCCGAAATTTCGGCAGATTGGGGTTCCTCGGTATTACACAACATATCAGCGTATCAGAATCCCTCTCGTCGTAAATAATTTAAACACTTATTGAATCATAAATTTCTTCTTTAAATCTTTAAATGTTGAATATTGGGTGATAACTATTAGTAGGTATAATAATATCCAGTATATGACTTAACAAAGGCGGATTTATACAGCAAATAATACAATACAATAAATGCAAATTGAAATACAATGAGAATTAAGGGTGAAAAGGGTCGGTTTATACAGATGGTCTAAAACAAAGTAATAAGGAACCAATCAAATCGCAGCTTTTTGTCAATTTTATGCTAGTTCTGACGGCATGCGCATTGTCATTTTCCAAACAAAATAACATAAAATAAGATATAAAGATGAGAGTTGTCCACCTTCTTATTCTTATTTCATATTTTATCTTTTGATTATTCTCATAGAAATGTAAATGTTCAACTTTCATATTTTATTTTAATTTATTTCTTATTTTATTTTATCTTGTTTTATTTGCTGTATAAACCGCGTTTACTCGTTGGATGAGGACTGATAATAGTCAGATATAAAATCAATTATTATCATGGACTAAATTTAGAATTATGCTATTTATGAATGATTTAAAAAGAATTCCCCCATAAATATTAATTTGGAATGTGAAAAGTCATATTATGTGTTGCCTGATAGTATGGTTAACTATTATTAGATATCCTGAATTATTTTTGATAGATGTCTTCAAGCTTTTAACTATTATATTTTATTTTAGGAACAGCAAAATATAACCCTATATGTTATTTTGAAAACAACAATTTTTCCCCAAAATCAGGCTTATTAGTTACATTATATTTTGAGTGTCCCAAAAATATTTCCCTTATATAATGGGTCATGTAAATTTTAGTCAAATTTACATTGTTTCTTCTATTTGTGAATGAAGAAACAATTGAGTTGCAGAGCAACTTCTGAACTGAAATTCTTGTCCAGTCATCAAATTATGAACTTATTAGGTAATTTACTTAATTAACGAGGAAATTAACAATTCCTCACTCCTCCTAAATTCGTTTAATAAAGTATTGATCATGTTTTTCAAGTTAATGCTTCGATTTAGTTTAAAATTAATATGCCTAGAAGCCTGATGCATTGGAAAGGATCAATGGTATGTATATTCATTTAAAAACTTATAAATTATAGTGTGTGTGTGTGTGTGTCTAAATAGAGAATATGTATGGTAACGAAAAAGAAAGGACATTCATTAAAATAGCACCAAGTAGAAAAGTTGTATAATATCCGCATATATTTCATTTCGCATCTATAAGAATAAAATACTTATTTAAGAGCAGAACTTCATGAAAGAGTTTTGGATGGATTGTCGGAACGAGTAAACGATATCGAGATTTAAGTAAGAAGAATTGCCAGAGGCAGAACAGAAAATCAATATTCAAGTTCTCTAATAAATCAAGAAATACAAGTTTTCGTCTCCATTTCCAATATATTCGACCATGAAAGGGCACTAATTTATAGGATAAGTTTATTTATTTGTTTTATGGTAGAATATTTATAATGTCCAAGTTCCGTAATTATATGTTGAATTGATATTTGTTGAATTATTTCAATACATTCCAAAGTCATATATATATATATATATATAATATATCAAAACTTCACTTTTTTGAGAGTCTCAATTAATTTAAATATTCTTTAATAATTGAATTAATTAAAGCCGGAGGAGCAAAATTCATAATTTAGTAAGTTTTAAATTTCCAATTCTACTCATCATAACAATTAGCACCCAATGTGGGGTGCCAAAAAATTTAATTCCCAAATTTCCTGATTTACTCTGGAAAAATACCTCACTTTCGGAAAATTTTTTAAATTATATAGAAATTTTCCAAAGATCGCCACTATAGCCTTATCGGAAATTTAAACCATTCCCTTTCCACTCCGTAACCTCGAAATCCCCGCTTTTTCCACCCTTTTCCCTCGAGACGTCCCCACACATATTTTCCCTAAGTAAAATTCTAAACGTCTTTCGGTTTCCAGTATTTCTTCTATAACTCCTACAATATAGATTCAATCGTGTTCAAACTTGGCTTTAGAATTAGTCATACAGAAGTTTGTGGGTAGGGGTCTTGATAAAGGAAAAAACCAATTCAATTTGGCCAACGTTTCGGCTGCTTATAGCGCCATCCTCAGGGCTCGAATTGATCAAAGGTTTTTTTCTTTCGTAATAAAAACTAGTTTATTATTTGAAAAAATTTAGAATTAGTATTTGAAGGCTCCTGCAAAATTTCCACAATATCGGACGGATAGTTTCTAAGATACGATCTGCACGAAATTCTGCACAAATATTTGTGTTGACATTCTACAACTAACTACCAAGTTTCAAATCGAACGGTTTTGTATTGTTCGAAAAGAAAATTTGTAGTCGGAAACCGTTAGGACGATTACGCCCATTAACGAACTTGTCCATCACATTTGGATGCGCATCCTACCCTGGAAATTTCGAGTCGCTATATATTTCTGTTCGTGGCAACGGCCGGACGATGTTTGCGCAAAATGATAGCACGCCGTTCCGTAGAACATGCGCGCAAAAAAAAATTCCCTCTGAGTGAGAGGCAGTACCTCGACGCTAATGAATGTAAGGATGTTTGTATCAGGCTGAACTTAAACAATCATTGTACCTCCAAGATCTTCTTCCAAATATTCTCATCAATATGGATCCGATCGCGTTAAAATCTAGAACTTGGATGTTAAATGAGGTTTTGAAACCTCTTGAAAATTTCAGCTATATTTGACGAGCAGTTTCTGAGAATTCTCAAAATTTCTTTCAATCGTTTTGTTTTAATTTCTTAGTCATACGATTGTCACGAAATTTCGCATAAGTCATGGTGTTGGCATTTTCCTATCCATTCAATCAGATCAGTATTTTGCTAGTTGTGGTTTTCAGAAGAATCTTACTCCTAAACCACTCAACTGATTTTACTCATTAACGAAATTAACCCAGATATTTATGCCCCAAGCATATCCTGCAATTTTCAACTCTAACTAATTCTAATCTCTTCTAATATAATTTCGTTCCAGAGTTATTGTGCTTAAGAACGGCCGGCAGAATTGGATTTGACCCCGAATTATCCATAAGTGAGTCGAACCCAATCGTTCGAAGCCATTTTCGGTCAAAAATTCCAAAAATAAAGAGATTGGGGCAGAACGATTGGCACTCCGTTCCGGAGAACAAACACCAAAAAAGTTGAAGATTTTTTAGGTTTTAAATGGAACCCAGTAGAGGTTTTATTTTATTCGACATCTATATTGAATTATATTTAACCGTTTCGAGGTACGGTTCCATTGTAATTTAGAAAGAATGGTTTTTATTTTCTCGAATCACTGATGCAAATAAACATTTTATGTAATTCGTTTTACAATTCAAATATTTGAGGAGTTCTCTACAAGTGTTCACGATATATTTGAATTATTTTTCGTACGAATTTGAATATCAGTCAACTAAGAATATTTACCAACTGGCCTACACCTCTGATATCCTGAAAATGTATACAGGGTCTTTCACGAGGAACCTCACCCATATTAATACGGGAAACTACTGAACGTATTTTCATTAAATTCAGCACAAGTATTTCACGATGCTGATGAAATCTAAAATATTTTCAAGGCATGAGCACCTCCGGTTTTTCCGGAAATGACGTCAACTTCCGTTTTTCAAATTAGAACACCATTTTTTTATTGCAGAAATAGATTCCTTAGAAAATTTCAAGTTATTTTGATGTAACATTTTTCAGCTTTGGTTGGAAAATTCTCTCTGAGCGGGAAAATTCGAAAAAAAAATCTAAAATAGAGCTCCGCTGAAACAAGAATAACTTCGAGGTTTTTGGATGGAAAATTTTCATTTTTGGGATTTTTGTAGATGTAAGATCGATGTATCCACTTTAAAAATCGAAATCGCGATTCATGATACAGGGGGTGAAAAAATCGCTTTCAAAGTTAGGGATGACAAAATCGTGAAAAATCAATTTTTTCAAATTAGAACCCCATTTTTTTATGGCAGATATTGAATCTACGTTAAAAAATAATGTGAGTGTATGCATCACACCCTTGCCCTAAAATGGATATTTTCTGAGTTATTCACAAAAAACTGTTTTTCGTCTTGAATTTTCAGCTATTTCTTTTCCCTTCACGCCAAAAAGATGAAATTTTCAGGAACTGTTGTTTGAACCATGCTGTAGATTTTTCACCCCTTCTTGAAATCGACTTCAAGTTACTATTAGGAGAACCATGGCAAACTCTCGCAGTTATAACTAGAGAAGATGCTCAAAGTTTTGACCGTTAATTTCTAGACATTTATTTATACGTCTCAGGAATGCTTCGTGCGTTGCTCTTCTTATTTCATCGGGAGGAAGAGATCTGCAAAAGTGTTTAAAAACCAAATTGAGTTTCAAAACTATGGATCTAAAAATCTAAACAAACCTGAACGCATTTCTGACTCGTTCTATGCAGTCCTCTTTATCAGTCAGGGGAGTTGAGTAGACAATATTTTTTATCCTACCCCAAACATAATCTAAAAGAGATTCGCCATCTATTTAGGAACAACCTGTAACTTTTTTCTCTTGCATATTAGGGTAGTAAAATCTAAAACATGGTTTAAGTAACAGTTCCTGAAAATTTCATCTTTTTGGCGTGAAGGGAAAAGAAATAGCTGAAAATTCAAGACGAAAAACAGTTTTTTGTGAATAACTCAGAAAATATCCACTTTAGGGCAAGGGTGTGATGCATACACTCACATTATTTTTCAACGTAGATTCAATATCTGCCATAAAAAAATGGGGTTCTAATTTGAAAAAATTGATTTTTCACGATTTTGTCATCCCTAATTTTGAAAGCGATTTTTTCACCCCCTGTATAATGAATCGCGATTTTGATTTTTGAAGTGGATACATCAATCTTACATCTTGAAAAATCCCAAAAATGAAAATTTTCCATCCAAAAACCTCGAAGTTATTCTTGTTTCAGCGGAGCTCTATTTTCGATTTTTTTTTCGAATTTTCCCGCTCAGAGAGAATTTTCCTACCAAAACTGAAAAATGTTACATCAAAATAACTTGAAATTTTCTAAGGAATCTATTTCTGCAATGAAAAAATGGTGTTCTAATTTGAAAAACGGAAGTTGACGTCATTTCCGGAAAAACCGGAGGTGCTCATGCCTTGAAAATATTTTAGATTTCATCAGCATCGTGAAGTACTTATAAGTGCTGAATTTCATGTAAATACGTTCAGTAGTTTCCCGTATAAATATGGGTGAGGTTCCTCGTGAAAGACCCTGTATATCATCCAGCGAGTGAATTTAAATGTATTCAAACACACACAAAAGCTGCAGTGCAACACTCATAGCCTGACCTTAAACAGGACTTGAATTAATTAATCCTCTGTCAAAACAAAAGAAAGCAATGTAAACGAAAATGATTTGCAAATTGTTTCTTGCATTTATTTATGGTTTCAAACTAATTATTGTCGGATAGCAGGGCTGGATTCATATTCAGCTGAATTGGATCTCTCGAATTGAATTGAAACAAGTTTGAAAGGCACTGTGGCCAGGAGCTTTGGTGCGTTTATTCAAATTTATAGACAGAGAGGTCACTCTGTATATTATAATATTTTAGATATTTCCAAGATTATTAATCCACTGTAAAAACAAGCGTCCAAAAAAAACTTCGGCCTTTTGGCCAAGAATGGTCTCAAACGATTAGTTTCAAGTCAAATACATACATTCACAGTTGGGTCGAAAATAAATAGTGGTGTGTCTGTGGTGCCGTATGGGCCCATACGAATACATACATTCAATATTGGTTCGAAAATGAACAGTGTTGAGTTTGTGGTAGCCTAAGGTATCTGTTCAAAAAAATACTGAAACATTTCTCTATTTCCCTAATATCTTCTACGATATAGATCCCACCGGGTTCAAATCTAGAAGTCTGCTCTAAAATAAGGTTTCGAAGGCTGAGATGCAGAATTTTTTATAAATTTTTTTTTATTTTCCTGTCATGCATTTCCCACAAAATTTTGCATAAGTCTTCGTGTCGGTAATTTTTAACTAAATACCGTGGTTTGATTCAATCAGATTAGTATATTTCGTGTTATTGGGAAAACAAAATTTCAGACGATTATCGGCCAATTATTCGAAATATACAGGCATTTCGACGAATTGATAGGCACTCTGTTCACTTGAACAGCGCGCCAAAAATGATAGCACGCTGTTCCTTAAAACTTGCGCAAAGTATATCAGTAATTCCTGCATGGATATACTCATGGATATTCGAGATTATTTTAATATTTTGATAGTGTTTTCGTTCATGCAGAAAGTATGAAAGGATTCAAAGAAAGCATGCATACTCTCTAATACAATGATGTTTGTGTAAGTGTCCGTTTGTTTGTTATCATTTCAGGCCTAGATCACTCAACAACCTTATCTTCGAACACGAATAGCTGTTGATAGTGGAAACGAAATTGGCTAATTTATATCCTGATTTAACATCCTTGGGAAGGGAGTTGAGAAGGAGGGAATCAAATTGTATAAATTTTGACGAATGGATATTCTCGGTAATGTTCATCTCCAAGTTTACCCAAATTTTTCACTTCGAATCAGATTGGTTATATGTTTATAAAACGATATCTAACATCGAACTCTATACATCTGAATATATTAAGCTATTCGATGAAACGAAAATCCTAAAAAATTGGCCGAGGTCATAAAAAGATGGATATGCTTATACTTGCAAAATTTGAAGAAGAGTATCAAAGTGGGCCTAAATTTCCAATTTTTTCATACTTGCAATTTCTTAAAAATTACCGGGTTCTCCACAAGTCGAGTGTCTCCAGAATACAATTTATAAAAAATGTATTAACGTCAGTTAAGCGCTTGATCGAATTAGTATCCAGACCATTCAGTTACTGAACTCGTTCAACGTTGTTGCTTGGCTTAAACAATATTCATAATTTTTCAAAATCTGTAGATACAATCCAGTTAAAATTTACTACTGGGCCCTAGAACAACGCCTAGGATATTAGTTTGTATACAAATTTCATCGATATCGGACGGATAGTTTCTGAGATACGGATTGCATTTATGTAAAATGATAGGTCCGGTCCGTTCAAGAAAACAAGCGCGCCAAATAGATACAGTTATGTTCCTAACAAGTGCGAAAAAGTGATACTTTTTCGCACGCATTTACAGTTAGAGTTAACTGTACACAATATCCTATTAAACATTGCATTAAATTATCACCCGTTTCTGAAATATTCACTTATAATACCACAAGAGCTTCAAAATTATCGGGTATTTTTCCCGATAGGTTCGTTGCAAACAAATGAAGGAGTCAAGTTTTTCAGGTTAAAAAATCACGAGCGCGAAGCGCGAGTGATTTTTCCTGAAAAACTTGACGACTTTATTTGTTTGCAGGGAACCTTGAGGGAAATGCCAGATAATTTTGAAGCTCGTGTGGTATTCGGGGGATTATTTTTCCGTCCCAAATGTCGGCCAATAGAATTGCACCATGAGATGAAATGAACAGTTAACAAATAAGAATTTCATAATTGTACCTTCCTTATAGTCTTCTCCATCCATTTTCTTCATATTGTAAGCGTAATCTTTCATAATGTTTGCCAATTGCGCTTCACTCGTTTCAGCACTCAATGTGTATTCCCTTTCAGTACAAAAAGTAGTAAATTGGTTCCAAACTGTATTTTTTGCCTTCTCCGTATTAATGGGAACATTTCCTTTGACTTTTTTATCGATGGTGGACAGAGAACAAACTCCAAATCGACTCATTTTCATGCAAAATCTCCAATTTTCACAATTGAATTCAACCTGTCAGTTTGACGTGTGGTTAATTTGACTGTTTTTTATATATAGCAACTACCAGAGAAAATAATCAAAAAATTATCAGTATAATACCATGTAGGTTGTACCACGTGACGTCGAATGGTGCAATTCTATTGGTCGATATTTGGGTCGGAAAAATAATCATGAAAATTTCCCCTAACAACAACAATTTTGATCAGTTTGACATTTCCGTGCCGCAAAATAGTTTTTCCGCACGATGCGGAGAATGTTACTTTGGCAACCCAAATGCTTGCGGAAAAGTACTACTTTGCGCATGCTCCTAGTAAAAATACGTTTTCTGTGGCACAACTGAATACCATATAATTTCGTTCCAGATGGAATGAAGAAGATATCATTATCATGTTATCGTAAATTTTTGACGACTGTTTACTTCTGCATGACGAGGATATCCTCTCACAAGTAGGCATGAGGGAATCACTATAAATACGTAAAGAAGGAAACCTTATACTTCTACCTTTTACATCATATGGGTGTACACCTGTTGGAAATAAAGGACTTATTATTATTATTATTATATTATATATGAAAACTATGGTGGGTTTTACGAAGCTTCGATTAGCTTAATTGTGGATTTAATTCATTGGTTGCGGCAAAAATTAAGTAGGAATCGACATAGAATCGCAGTAATGTGGCAATTAAGAGCTGTCAGAGCTTTGTGAAACCCACCGTTATACTATAATTTGCTTGGAAGGATATCCTTCTGTTTTATGAGTACGGCCAATTAGTTTAAGCTGGTTTCACTAATTATATATGACATTGTTTCTTCACTCAAGTGGTATGAGCCAGGAATGGGTTCTCAATATCCAATAATACTTTGAAAAATCTGTAAACTTCAGATTCACCTATGACCACGCTGGACTCGAGCCTGCAAACTTGACGGGTATATATAGTATGGTTACCACGGAGATTTCAATAAAACAGTGTGGAAAAGCAAAATGGAATTTATTATTGAATTATTGAAATTATATTATTGTCTTGGTTATTGTACATATTTATGGAAAATCCCAAAACACGTCAAATTCAAATTTTAAACTTTCATTCTTATCCATAAAAATGCGAACCCCACCTTCAACTCCATTCGAAAGACAGATACAAACCCCAATTTTTCAAATAGAAAGTATGGGCTTGTGATAAATCAATTGAAAGGTCGCGTCATTTTCTATTCAGAAATGTTATCACTTTCATGTTTGTTGAAAAACTCAAATTAGAAAAAAATAAAATTACGTGATTACCGAAATTCATTATAATATTCCCTGGAACATTCCCAAATACTATTACAATAATACTAATTTTATTTGCCTTCAATATGTGATAGAAAGAAAATGAAAAAGGCATTACATTGTGTTTTACAGATGGTACCATGAAAACTACGTAAAATACTTTCTGTGGCAATGTTAGTTTCATCAGAACGCCTTCGCAAATTGTTTTGTGCTGCTAACTTGTAGTTTATAAATTGTCTAATTATCAATTTTGAATAATGGTTAGATTAATGAAAATGCACAAAATTACAATTTGACAAACGATTGGTTACGGAGATAACACCCGTACACAAAAAGTAATAAGTAGCTTGTTTCATGAGAAATTTCCGAATTTGCTGCCTATAACCTAAGGCAGATTAGAAAAATCAGCTGCTAATACACTGTATGAGCATGTGAAATTAGATTTGATGCTTGACTTTGAAGAGAATCTACATAAATCGAATAGAGATGCC
This sequence comes from Halyzia sedecimguttata, assembly GCA_937662695.2. Classification (NCBI taxonomy): domain Eukaryota; kingdom Metazoa; phylum Arthropoda; class Insecta; order Coleoptera; family Coccinellidae; genus Halyzia; species Halyzia sedecimguttata. The sequence continues at coordinate 36,262,295 of OW569415.2, read as the reverse complement.
TCTACAACATTCAATGTCAGCTATACATCGATTCTAAACATATTAAAATACATCCCTATAAAATGTTACCTACCCAGGAGATCTTGGAAGACGATTTTCATAGGCTAACTTGTTTTCGTGAATAAATCATGGACATATGGATAAAAATATCCTTCAATTAGTAGATGGTTTGTTTTCTGATGAGTTCACTTTTTCTTTCAACGGCCGTGCTAATCGTCAAAATTGCCGCTACAGGTGTACCGAAAATCCTTACTATAAAAGTAATTCCCTCAAAAGGTTAATGTTTGGACAGGAAATGTTCGAAACCATATCATAGGCCCCTTTTCCATTGAGGACAATTTGAATTACGACAAATATTTAGCACTACTTCAAAATAATGTCGTTCCAACTTTGGAAAATTTATATCCTCAAGTTCCATGGAATAAGATAAGAGTCCAACAGGATGGAGCACTGCCACATTACCAACGCAATGTCCTCGACGCAATATTACCAAATCGGTGGATAGAAAGGATAGGAACGATCGAATGGCCAGAGGATCCCTTGATCTTAACCCATTAGATTTATTTTTCTGGGGCATTGTGTACAAAACTAAACTCCTTGATTTGAATGTACCTAAAATATCGAATAAAGCTTGCGATTAGGTCCTGAGATGTTGAATATTGTTGGAAGACATTTTTATTTGAGGTAAGGATGTGCCAAGGCGCTCGTGGTGAACGCTTTGAACATTTACTTCATTAACATTCATAATTTTTTTGCTACATTTCGTATTAAATTTTAGTTTTTGATATTGTGCCACATTTCGCTAATCACATGATTTTATTTTTTTCTGGTTGGATTTATGAAATAAACATGAAAGTGACAACATTTCTGAATAGGTAAAGACGAGAACTTTCAAACGATGGATCACAAGCCCATACTTCCTGTTTGAAAAATTGGGGGTTGTACCTGAGTCCGTATCCGGACCGGATCTGGCCCGATTGATAAAATCAAGACTTTTTTCTCTTTTCTGTCCAGAATGAACTCTAAGTTAGTAAGTCCAATGTGAGTGTACTTCGTAAGGTAGTAAACTTTATATCTAATGTAATGACGAACACATAACATTTAAATAACAAAACTATTTTCTCAGTAACAATATATTAAATAAATAATAAAATTCTAATAAAAAAACAAGTTTCTCAGTCATGTAGTTGGTTTCACGAACGTTCAATTAGCTTAATTGTGGATTTAATTCGATGGTTGCATAAAAATTGAACTGGTAATCGACATAGAATCGCAATCAAGAGCTGTCAAAACTTTGTAAAAACCTCGTTACACCCCCAGTTTTTACAGTAACAAAATATCAATCAAATAAAGTACATTTACTATGAAATCGAGATCATCTGTCCCTTGAATTACACAGTAACCATATAACGGCTGGTTTCATAATAAGTTTTAAAGTCCCTTTAAATTTGAAGTATCCTTTAGATTGACATTTCGTTTCAATATGTCCAACTAAAGGATACTTTAAATTTAAAGAGACTTCAAAACTTATTATGAAACCGGCCGTAACCATAATATATTATTTAATTCAATGAGCATTACTAGAAGTCAATTTTTATTTTGGAAAAAGGATCTCAAAAAACAAATGGTGTTTATTGACTCATCTATCAGTCGACTCCTTAAGGAGCTATAAATATAGCCTGCGGCAGAACTTCGGCTTCCACAGTTGTTGGCTTTATTGTAGAAAAAAAAATCATGAAGAAAGAGACGACTTAGGAATCGGCCTACTAATGAGTGGCGGAGTCGGGAGATTTTGAAGCTCCAGCGTTAATATCACGTCAAATATGATAAAAATCCGGATCCGGATTCCGTGCCGGAGCCGGTATAGGCCAAAATGATGCCCTATCCGCCGGATTTCAGGTCCGGTTTTTCCAGATTGCAATCCCTAAGTTCTAGAGGAGTTCATGTATTGAAGTTAAATTTTGAAGAAATCCGGGTATCGGAAAAAGTTGACCTTCGAGAACACGGATGGCATGTTCGACTCTGTTTATCAATACGGTGCTGAAACTCGGAACGTCCACTTGTATCGGTATATTATATCGATTAAACAGGTCCATAAGTTGTGTTTAATTTTAAGTCCATTCCTGTTCAGCTGATTAAAAATTACGACCCGAGGTGAATATGTAATTGTATTTGAAGTCCATTAACTTCATCTGCATATTACAATTTCTTTAATTGATTTAATTGTGACGGCATCTCAAGACTTTGGGAGGTATATCGTTCTCAGAACAGGGGCGTCTGTGTTACTTTTTAATTGGTCGTGTTATTGCTGTTGTCGTCACGACCTTAGGCTGGTACAACGATACAAAGTAAACCGACTTTTCTCCGACAGATACGTATACACCACACAGAATATAATATTTGGTCAATATTATGAGGAAGAATTGCACTTAAATTTTGGGTGAAAAAAATCTGATGAAATGAAGACATAAAGGAGGTATTCCACAGAATTAACAGACATCTGTTAAACCGTATATTTTAATACAAATTTTTAAGGCACGAGTATGTCAACAGACAAATCTGTCGCTATTGGCTTGATCACAATTCAAACTGATTGATTGAGGCACATACACAATTTCCTGAAAAAGTGTATTTATTAGAACTGTTAGGAACAGGGTTATAGGGTTAGAGTTTTTATTTGCTTGGACGCAAACGGAGATTTTAGGAGCTCCAAGCGTTCGCTTAGTAGAATATACGCTACTGGGAATTGGCCTAAATGAAGTAACTCCAACCTTGTGTTCTTGCTCGAACATTGCCTCTTAACTCCCTGAGTTACACAGCCGCATATAAACGTAACAATGTGTTATTCTTTCAAATCGTCTTCCAAATAATGCAGTAAATAATGATGCCCAAATTTTGTTCCGGCAAGAGGTCGACCACTTTGTCAGATACTCCGCATAAATCCCCAGGTTTCCACGAAGACGGGTCTGGACGTCTGGCTGGTAATTGCCTTATTTAAAAATTACAGTAATTTCGGAATGCTTCCAAGACATAAAATTCGGCCTCGGTATTACAATAAAGTTGTTGCCGGCTAGCCTGTGCGGCCTGTGAGGACGATATTCGAATGGTGACTTGTTACCCAAATTATAGGGCAATACTAATTGTGATTGCACCTCATGGGAGTTACCAGATCGTAAAACGTTTAGCTACCTTCTTGAATAATTATTGGCTTCAATTCCATCTGAACAAAGTGAATTCTGGTCATGAAGCCTGAATCAAGGTTTTTTAGATGTTGGAAGTGAGTGTTGAAAATATCGACCACAAATTATGTTGATATAATTACAGGAAGACGAAGAAGATGCAAGGTATGTGCAAAATCTTGAAAAATTAAAGTTGGCTAAAACTGAACATACACATACTGCTTCCAGACAAATAAAGTATCACATGTATCAGAAAAACAATAAAGTATTCAGAAGGGTCGCACAGTTGAATGGCTATAGCTCCGTCGAAAAAGATATTAAAAAAAAAAAATTTGAACTTCCCCCCATATTTTTGGTCGTAGAACACGGTGGTAAATTATTGACTACTGTTTCTGGGACACCCTGTATACCCAAACGAAGATTAATTGGAGTAGTCGCAACTCGCAAAGATGAACGTTTCATAGGTTGATTTATATAATAAATTGGGTCCATTTTCATATTTGAAGTACAAAAATATCAAACGTCATAAATTGTTAGCAATTATCTGCTTAACCAAGCTAACAGTGGCTAAGTCACCTGATTACTGCATGATATTGCATTATAAGCTCAATATACATTAGACCAAGTTCTTGTAAATACATTCAAAATCTTCGTTTGTGCTAAATCTGCAGAATTTCGAATTTCAACTAGGGGTGTCAAAATCTTGATTGAAGCAAAAAAATCGACATAATCATTATCTGGAATGTTTCCAGTTCGTTTCAGTTTTTAACACTGTGAGTGGATAATTATCAATGGGTGATACAAATTCACACCATGACAAATACAACTGCCAAATTCTCGACCCCGCGAGGATAATTCAAAAAATTCAGGCGAAATAGGTGAACGCTAATCCATCGTGTGAATAATGATGCTACTCGATACCTGGAGATGCCCCTAAGGGGTCTTGGAGTCCCGTGGCGACTAAATGTCCCTACAACATCTTAAAAACGCGTTACAAAATGATAACCTATGGTCGCTATCGTGAGGGTGCCCAGTACCCATAGTGAGAAAAGATAAAAAAAAATTGATTCTGAGGATGATAACACCAACAGCGTGAAATATTCATTGTCAGAACGGATGCTGCTTTTTACCATCGGCTTCGATTCCAAGGAATAATGGGGGCATGGAAGTATTTTATTGTAATCAAATATAACTAATTGCCAGAGAATGCGAAAATGCTATGTTGTGTACGTCACAAACGATTTGTTTCTTTTTCGAAGGCATAATCCTTCATAGGAGAAAAATTAAAACACTGCAGATTCAATACCTCATATTCATCATATTTAACGACGAGAGTACAGATCGTTCATGTAAGAAGTGCAGTCTTGCGACAAATGAATGTAACATCTGGAGTGCCTCAGGGAAGTCCCCTAGGCACACTGTTATCCTTAATGTGCATTAATGATATATATTTCCGTTTTAGAAATATCTCTTATTCGCGGAAAATTTGAAATTATTTCAGTATTATTAGTATTAGAGACGAACAGTACATTTATAATAGGCAAGGTGACTTGGATCGTCTGTAAGTTGATGCTGCCACAACAAACTTTCACGTAACATACATACAGGGTGAGTCTTTGACCACTGCATTCATTTTAACCAAAGATTCCTCTCATCAAATGAAACACTTTTTTCATTTACCATTTTTCCAGATTCGGCTCAGGTAAAAAGTTACAAGCGTTTAAAGATTTCACAATGTGCTAATACACTCCCGCATATAAATTATCTATGACATTGTTGGCGGACGAGAATAAAGCATGGTAACGTGGTTTACAGCTTGATTCGGGATTCCAACGCTCAGGGACGGATCCATAAAAGTAGTGAAATTTCTGGAGTTTTCCATTTTAAAACATTCAATGAAGAATATCTCGAAAACGGTGCGTTTAAGGAGATATGATGAAGAATAATATAATGTTCTAAAACGATGGAATATTCTTGAAATGAATCAAGAAAAACTTTATATGCTTTCTTTATGCTAATTTCGTTTAGTTTTATGAATCCACGAGTCCATAACTACTAGAAAACCAGTAGAAGTAGAAAATAACTAATATTTGGAAAATATGTATCATAGTTATAGGAATCTTTACGCCAACATTCATTTTATTCAAAAAAAGGATATCAAAGCTACAAAATTTCAAAAGCCTGTATCTTTTTACCTGAGCTGAATTTGGAAAAATGTTAAATGAAAAAAGTGTTTCATTTGATGAGAGGAATCTTTGGTTAAAATTAATGCAGTGGTCAAAGACTCACCCTGTATATGCAACCATATGAGCATATAAATATAGACATCATCTTGGCTTTCCATTTCGTTTCATTTGAGTTCAGTGTCTTGGTAATAACATGAGATTTAAACCACATATCGAATACGTGACAGGAAAGGCTTTACGCATGCGTGGTTTCAGTTTTAGACAGTCTAAAGATTTCACTGATGAACAGATTATAACGTACTTATATATCATATCTCTTCTTCGACCAATTCTTGAATCTGCGCTCCTTTCGTATGGAGTACACCTTTCATGACTCGCTTAAAGTAGAGAAGGTTCAAAATAAGTTTCTTCTGAATATGAATTATTGAGGGTGAACTCTACAACCAGAGTTTCCGGGGAGTATTTCTGAGGTAGCTGTTTAGCTAGGTCAAAACATATCAGTTAAAGTGAGCATTGTGAACTTCCCAATTCCCAATTGGAGCTTGTAGTTCCACAAGGTTCTGTCTTTGGGCTTTTAATTGCTATATTGTGTAGTACATATTTGTTGATGACACATCCTTTGTTGTGAAAGCAAAGAATGTGGACAAGCTTGTTAGTCTTTGTGAGAATCTAGTAGAAAATCTTAAACGTCGAAAAAACGGAATTAATCAAATTTGAATTAAGGCAAAGGCCTCCTCTAACCCTTAATTGTGATTTGGTCATTCTTGTCTCTAAAGAGACAGCTAAATTCTTAGGCCTGGTGGTTGACAGCAGATTGCGATGGCCATTCACTATATCGCCCGCTTCTGGGCGAAAAATCTTTAGCTTTAGTATACATTTTTCCTTTTTTTCCTCTTCTTAACTTATGATGCTTCTGACACGAATAAATAATACCATATCGACTATCTTAGTAAACAAATCTCTGCTTCCTGATATGCTATCAGTAGACTGAGGACATGAAATGTTGTAATGCGTGCATTCAAGCCAACGGGCGTAATTTCGAGCAATTCTTGTAATCTTGTTGACTATGTTCGCTAAAAATAATGAAAAATAACTTTGCAATTTGAATTTAAAAACCTAGTTGTCAAATTTTGCTGGAATTAATAAACTTGTTAATTATCACTAATCATTTTTCCAATTGTAAGAAATTATCAATGCTTTAGCGAATTGTTTCTGATCATAAAATGCCAGTTTTCTTGAAAACGGTTAACTCTAGAGCAATGAATCAAGAGTGCCTTTTTGCGCGTATGTTCTGGGGAACATCGCGTTATCATTCTGCCCAAATGTCTGTAATTTTCGAATTTTTCACCGAAAATGGTCTCAAACGATTGGGTTCAACTCCCTGATCAAGAATTCGAGGCCAATTTGATTCTGTCCGGGCGGCCATCCGGCCGTTGGTACGATAACTTTAGAACGGAAAGAGCTAGCGACTTGTAATTTTCAGGGTAGGTGGCGCATCCCAATACGACGGACAAGTTCGTTAATGGGTATAATCGGCCTAATGCTTTCCGAGTAATAATTTTGTTTTCAACCAATATAAATCTGATCGAATTGAAACTTGGTGAATAGTTGTAGAATATAAACCTAAGCACGTTTGTGAAATTTTTTGAGAATCGTATCACTAGAAAATTTAAAAAAATATTATTAAAAACTATTATTTATGACACGATAACCTGAGAACGGAAAGAGATAGCGGCTTGAAATTTTTAGGTTAGGTTGTGCATCTGAATGCGACATTTGAGTTTGTCTATAGGTATTATCGGCCAAACGGATTTGGAATTATACCCATCTCAAATTTGGTTGTTATTTCCTCAATAACTTTAAAATGCAAAACCGACAGAATTCAAACATGGTAATTAGTTGTAGAATGCCAACTTGCGAAATTTCGTGAGGATGGTATCACTAGACAATTAAAAAAACCCTACTGCTAAGTTCGAAGTTTGAACACGATCGGATCCATATTGCTGGAGATCCGAGCAGCCTTTTGTGAGTTCGGTAGCTGGTTGGGAATCGATGAAATTTTCCGAGGACCTTCAAAACCATGAATGTCATGATGACATATTTAAATATATCATCCATTTTCGGGATGATTTTATTATCACAAATCTATGGGAGATGATAGCCCTACATAAGTGTCCTGTAGCGGTTAAACCTGGTTTTGAAGGAGATCCTCCTTAGGAGGAGGCAACTAAATATTGAAGGGATTTCTATGAATAAGAGTGAATATATATATAGCGAAGACGATTCTTCTTCAAGAGATTCATACGCCTACTGAGGAGTATCTTTGTGATAGGGGACTTTTGAATGGTTATGTATTATTTTTAATATGATATCGCTGATATTTTGCTGAAGGCTCCAAAACTTAACTTTAAATTAACCACACTTCCTGATCTTGTGAGGTGAGAGGCTCATTTGTCGATATTAAATCTCGTGATGGGTAGAGAAGCATTTTAGGCCAGTTTTTCTATCACTAATGAGAATATATCATGTTTCACCTCAACACCTTTAGATCTATCAATGGGTATTTATTGGTTAAGAATAAGTAATTGAATATTACTGGAATTCAATTGAATTTCATTCAATATGTTAGTAACTAAACTCATGATTTTCTTTACTTTGATTATTTAAATATGACATTAATTCTAGCAAAATTTTCAAGAATAATTCTGTATTCTTCTCCCAAAGAAGAATTGAAGATAGACAATGTGTTAATTTTTCCATCATTGCATTCTATCCTGACTTCACGAAAAAAAAATTGGTTCAAGCACTGAACGTGAAGTCAGGAGCTTTTGCGCGTATGTTCTATTGTCCATTCTCCTTTATTGGACACTCTTAATCGAATTTACCCTGGTGAATCCTATTGTCTGTTCTCCTGTATTGGACACTCTTCATCGAATTCACCATGGTAAATTCGATTAAGAGTATCCAATACAGGAGAACAGACAATATAATTCACCATGGTAAATTTGATTAAGAGTGTCCAATACAGGAGAATGGACAATAGAACATATTCGCAAAAGCTCCTGACTCCATTCTCCTGTATTGGACACTCTTAATCGAATTTACCATGGTGAATTATATTGTCTGTTCTCCTGTATTGGACACCATTAATCGAATTTACCATGTTGAATTCGATTAAGAGTGTCCAATACAGGAGAACAGACAATAGAATTCACCATGGTAAATTGCATTAAGAGGGTCCAATACAGAAGAATGGGCAATAGAACATACGCGCAAAAGCTCCTGGCTTCACGTCAGTGCTTGAACCAATTTTTTTTGTGAAGTCATTTATGTAAAACACATTGACGCATCAGATTCTTCCGTGCAAATGCAAATTTGTCCAGTGGTGTAAATTAGGCGGGTAAAACCTTTGTGCAAATTCAATATCTCCGCCACTGCCACGTTTAATGAAACCGAGTAAAATGCAAGAGTTTAGCTATTATTAGTGATTATGTGTATACAAAGACTAAATTCTGTAATTCAAACGGTTTCTGAGATATTAGCAAAAAACTGAAAAAAATATAAATTTTTGAGAACCTGTATCTCTGAAATGAAAACCTAGAGGAAGAAATGGAATCGAAAAACAAATGTTATTTTTTCATGAGAAATCTACAGTTGACCGTTGAAACAGCTTATTTAGGAACACCCTGTATAGTACAGTGTGATTCACTTATCTTGTTCACCCCAAGTTTCTCGGAAACAGCCGAATGCTTTTTCAGTCTGTAAACGGTGCTTTGTACAAGTCAATGTTGACTTGAGATGCGCGAAAAAGTTGGTGTAAAAAATAAAGATGGCTGGCGTCGCGGCCCCGTCAATTTTATTTTTCCCAGGAACATACCTTTTTTATTATGCCATTCGAAAGATGATTCAATTCTAAATTTCATTTCTAGATACCATTTTTTCCATTTTAAACCCTTAGCGACATAAGGGTGTTTTATGTCAAATCTATTCCATTTTTTTCTGTATTGTGACAATATGCCTTGATTTCGAGAAGTAGATATGATTTTGTTTCTTAAATTCAAAAAGGCTTCGTAACAAACTATAAATCTTTTGTTTTATTCAGAAAATAAAACATTTCAATAACAATAAATAATTAATTGTTTCAATGACAAACTAATCATTTTGAGTCATATGTTCTATATGCTATTATATCTTTTCCTTATTTCATTATAAGTTACTTCTGTCAGAATATTTGGGTTTACATCGGCGCATGCGTTTGTTATTTTTATTTTGAATGGTCTAAATTACTAGAATTACTTTTGTATACCATATTTTTCAGGGTGCCCCAAAGAAAGTAATCCATGGGCGTTAGGTCCGGTGATCTTGGGGATATCTGAAACAAAATCATATCTATGTCTCAAAATCAAGACATATTATCACAATAGAGACGAAATAATGGAACAGAATTAACATAAAACACCCGGTAGATCGCTAACGGTTTAAAATGGGAAAAAATGGTATCTGGAAATTAAATTTCTCTATTTCAGTATCGTAATGAGTCCATTCCAGCACTAAAAACAGTGCTGGAATGAACTAATTCCCGCATTGTTTCTAGTTATATTTTTCGTTTTGTGGTAGTCAGCACTGACCTTCGATCCTATCAAATTTCAACACATTTCAATTGTCAGTATAATATAATCTGGATATAGTGAAATAATTTTTGAGAGGAAAAGTTTTATTTCCATTAAAAAATAAGGTACAAGGGCTTTCCTTCTTGCTAATTTTGAACCATTAATGCTATTAGGAAACTATTTTAAATCTGATCTCCATGCCCTATGAACGATTCAAATTCCCTAATCTATCAATTTTCGTAACAGTCACACCAACTGCCAAGATACAATACAAAAGTATCTACGACGTATAATCCGAATTTTTCATTAAATTTCAAAAGTATTTGCCTGAAATAGAGAAAATATCGTCTAATACTCGTTTCAGAAGGCAATTCCAACACTCATGCTTTCAAAATTCGCTCCTTCGTCGCTCGTTTTCGAGTTTCGCATTCGTTTTTGAATAGCAGCCCATTCTGCAGCTTGTTTTAGAATATACTATTAGAAAATCATCTTCTGAATGGAATAATAAAATAGGTATGTTCCTGGGAAAAAAAATTGACGGCGTTGCGACGCCAGCCATCTTTAGTTTTTACGCCTACTTTACGCTTAAGTCAACATTGAAATGTACAAAACGTATTGAATGAAAAAATATTCGGCCGTTTCGGAGAAAATTGAGGTGACCAAGATAAGTAAATCACCCTGTACTTTGTACTCGGTAACTATTTTCGCATTTTCAAATCCAGTTTGGATCTAATGAAATTTCAATGGTTTGATTCGATTACATACCATCAATAAAATACAAATACTAGTCGGAACTAAAATCGACCTGAATGCAACCGTTTTCTTCAGTATGCCCAACAAGGTGGAGAAGAAGACGTTGGTCGAATCGAAAAAAGTACCATCCTACATAATTGGACCATTCGAAATATATCAGCATCTAAAATTCCTCATTCTTGTGAAAAGACGAGACAAATTCAAAAGCAACAATCCCCAGAGAGACCTGCTGTGTTCAATCAGAATCAATACGTTTGAATTTCAGATCAATTTCAGACAACTCAACAAATTGACGTCATCCAGAAGAACTCGTTCTCGCAAAGGAGATGTATTGAATTAACATTAAGTTTATCGGTACACATAACTTTGAAGGACTGCACGAATAACAGAAAGGATTGATTAAGTTATTTCTTTCAGAACTGAAACATCAGTTAAGGTAAGTTACCCTTTCATTATTCTGGTAGTTTTTTTGTACAAAGAGTAGAAGATGTAATCGGAATGATTTCCGTTGAAATGGATTGAAATAAGTTGCCAAAGTGCGATTTGAGCTGACACTATTAGCATTGTGTAATTGGGTATATTTAACTTAATTTAATTTAGTTTTGTTACATTCAAATAGTGAGTAATTACACTCTTCTCCTCATAAACAGATAAATAATAATAATAATAATAATAATAATGATGTTTATTCAATCAAAAATACAAAAATCATAAAATATGGTTTAAATACAAACCTCAATTTCTTTCTAACTTAACTAAGACATAGCTGTTAAAACATCAGAAAAATATCTTTTCCGAAGGCAACTCCATTGGCAAGCCAGTGAAACTGTCTTGTGTGGAAAATATATAAACCAGCACAAAAACAAAACAAAAATCCAATGAAAGAACATGAAGGTGTGCAACAAAAACTATTTGAATCTGGGAATCTGGCGGGCCATGACAGAGGTCCACTGCGTCCAATCCAACTGTTTCCATGTAATAATTCAATAATAATAATTTATTCTTCCTTCTAAATGTATACCCGTTACTATTTGTGACCATACTCATATACAGGATGCCCCAACGAAAATTTGACCTTCCAGAACTCAGAAACGAAGAAACGTTTCCTGTTCTGAGGGGACGAATTTCCCTCATGAGTTTGTTCCGAAAATATCACCCCCATGAAAATCATGGAATTTTGTCAGGAATATCCATCATTAGTTCAATTTCAACGCCAATTGACTATTTTCCATGATCAAAGATTTGTGAAAATGCCAAAAAACTAAGTTCAAAGTATATTTTCTATACTATATATATATATATATATATATTTATAGCCCTCCTGTAATTCTGCGTCCATACATTATGTTTTTTACATGTAATTCTGCGTCCACCGCATTGCTGCGTCTGTATACGGACGCAGAAATGCAAGTCAATGCTAAACGCTTTATTATAACGTCTTCGTTCGTTTCGTTGTAATACGGCGATGACGTCCCAATGGCGGTATCGTGTACTATTTTTGTATACCGTAGTTCGTGTTGTCTCCACTCGTGGCGCTGCAGTCGGGAAGTGTATATTCGAAATGTATATTACTATTACACCATCCCGACATTCATGCGTCAATAAAACCGGCAACACTGTTCCGTCTATCTATAACCATCAAGCCGATATTTCTGCGTCCTTCAATGATTTCCAGATGTGAGTTGTTTACGTTTTTCATGTTGAAGCAGTATTCGAAGCTTCAAGGTCACAAAAATTCGATTTTCTACGATTCAGGTCCCTTAGCATTTATAATGGGGCTCAATGATAATTTCAAATTCTCACATAACTTAGCTTCAGTACACTTTAAGGTCGAATAATTATGTTCTGATTCATCATGTTATGTTCTGAATCATCAAACAACATTTATTATGTTGAGGATTTTTATAAATAAGTTAGCTTAATTGTGAAAAATTCACTGGAATACTTGTTTCAACACGACTGAATAAATTAAAACGAAGCAAAATTGATAATCATGAATTATTACAATGTGAATTAGTCAGTAAGCTGTCAAAACCGTCACAGTAATTACTAATTCAGCAAAAGTGCAAGTAAATCTGAATTTTTGTAAGTGGCACTTGAAGAGCAATAACTAAATTTTCTGTGCTTTTTGTGGAATTAACGAAAAAAGTCTTGCACTCCATTCAATATACATAAACAATGGTCATTTGAAAAATACCGGATTCTTTGTGAATTTATCGTTCATTAAATTCGCAACAATTTGGGTATTAATAAATTTCTATAAGTCCAAATGATAATAACAGAAGGTGTTTGCTATTTGGCTGATTTCTTCCAAAAGCTTTAGCTTTTATCGTCGTGATTCACTTTCGAATATCAACGCAATCGGCTCCAATATGAGTCAGGCAGAGTCAGGCAGAAAGCACATGAGATTTCTCAAAAATACCAACTTTATGCAAAACTGCTATTTTTATTTTTAGGAACCAACCCAAACTATTCTCTCATATTTTTCCTTATAAGTTAAGCCTTCTTACGATCATGAGAGAACTAAAAGAACTATCTGCTTAAATTGGTACTCCAAATGAAGCTGAATGAATATGGAACAATAAAAAACGACGAGAAAAAAATTCTTTCAGGAAAAGATCAGCTAAACGGTGAGTGCCATATCTCATCATCTATTCGACTCATAGAATTGTAATTAAACCCAAATTATTGCAAATTCAATGATAAATAAGCAGCATTTTCCTTAAATAGCATTTTGAGAGTAACAAAGTGAAAACTAAATAGAGTGAATAAGTGCAAAAATTTCGTCCTTTATCGTGAATTACCACTAGTAGCATAAATTTTCTAATGTGCCAAATATAGCATGTAAAAATCTTTTATCGACTTCGACTGTTGTATTAAATAAGATTTTCTGGAATATACTATGAAAACATACATATAATTTTCAAAAAAAAAATAGAAAATCACTTCTGCATCTTTTCATTGACTTATCACTTCTAGTATTACACCTATCCCTGTTCATTAAAAAAGAGAGTTCTTAGAGAGGTATAAAGGAGTTTTACTTTTAATGCCTGATTGTGTCAATGCTGGCTGTAAGCGCGATATAATTCGTCCTCAATGGTGCAAAGAAGAAAAATAGTATGTTGATTAAAGGGATATTTCCTCGAGCTTACTAGGCCTAAACAGAGTTAGTTAGTTATCATTCTTCCACCAATGGCAGGAACTCTATAAGACTTGGAGCGGTTCCTATTGGTCGAAGAGTTAACCATGGTTAGGTATGGTAAGCTGGGTTACGCAACTGACGTACGGGCTCAGTTTTTGTTAATTATTCTGTAATTAAAATAAGAAATAAAATTTGTTTTTATCAATGTTCACAACATATTCACTCCTTCTCATTCCCTTAAATTTGAATGTTCTTGTGTGCTGAGATATTAAATTCGATAAAAAATATTTAAATGTTCGTCCAGAAATTCATTCAAATAGTGAAGTTTCAAAGATTCGATTATTTTCTTATGAATTGGTCCTAAATAGAACTCAATTATTCCTGAATGTTTTTGATGAATCTGATTGGCTTATAAATTCGGCGATTTAAATTACTCGAAAATTTTCATATCACTGATTGAAAAGAAAATATAGAAACAAGCCACAAAGAATTTTATAGTTGAATGAATATGGAAATAAATACAAAATTCATTTCTTTGTCGTACAGTCAACCAATTTTCGTAATGAATAATATAATCGAATCACAAATATTCAAAAAACATAAGCGTACCATAATTCCCACAATACGAATTTTGAGTTATACAATTTCTGTCTGACCTGAGAGGAGTAAGTCAATTCGCACGCTGTAGTTATAGATTGGGTGCGTTTTTATTTTAATCGAAATGTCTAATCGATTAATCGTAAATGCATCGGTGTGTTTTTATTTTCATCAAGTGAATAACGATGAATTTCACCGAGGCGTTTTTATTTTCATCGATGGATTTATGATTACTAATCGGTTCAATCGTACTCGGAGGTCGATGAGACCGTTTAGATGGACGGATTTTGGCGGGTATTTCGAATCACATTTCTGTTTTCTGTTGGATTGCACTTTTTAAGGGAATAATAAGAGATGAGCTTGAAACAAATTAACTTTCATATACCTAATAACAGACCATATATCGCCTTAAGTGCGATTTGATAATGATTCTTTTTACACAGGTATGATACTATAGGTATTATTGAATCTATTTCTTATTATAAAACCCTTCAAAAATAATTAGCTGGCCATACACGTACGTCCTTTCGCGCGGTTTATCATGGCGCGTTGTAACGTGGCGGTTATCATGCCAAAAAGAACGGCATGGCGAAAAAACCGTCGTTGCCCTTACACGTTGTGAATTATTCAGATGATTTTGCACGTGATGGTTCGTAGCGAATCATTTGAAAGGATAAACCGTGTGTGTATGGCCGAAAAACGTCGGAAAAAGTGTCATTTGGAACGGCATTCAGTCATCTTCGAATTTTCAAGAGGATGAACTGAATTCTTGGCGATTCCGCTACACGAAGGCGTCGTTTCACCATCCAGTTCAATTTAGTTAGTTGAATATTTTCGTGTTCTCCGAAAGTATTAGTTTGTTAGAGTTGATAATGATATCAATAGATTCATGATGAAATAAAAAAAAATTGGATTTGAAATTTGTTATGTAAAAAACATTTTCTTTTGCTTACTCGAAAATCACCAGGCCAATTTTGCCCAATAACGAACTTAACTGAGATATTTATCTTCCAAACCTACTCTGGAAATTTGAACTGTCTTGCTCATTCTGTTCGAGAGTTATCTTGTTAACGGACGGCCGGACATAATTGATTTTGATCACGGATTCTTGTTTAGTAAGTCGAACCAAAACGTTTGAGACCATTTACAGCCAAAAATTCGAAAATTACATACACTTGGCAAATTGATAAGCACTCTGTTCTGAGGAACAAGAGCACCATGGCCGAAAAGTTTGCTGGCTGACAAAGAAAAATATTGTCACATGTCGCTTTTACGGGAATTAAAAGATAATAGTAGTAACAGTTTTTTATTGACTACAGTCAATGGCCATCGACCGAGGTCCTTCAGCCTGTAGAAGATAATAATAATTCCGATTACTTTAAATAGTATTAAAGGTAGACGCAAAGACATTTAATCCCCGATCGCTCGATCATCTGTGTGTATGGCGCTGAAACGCCATTCCAGAGGAAAGGACGTGAAAAATCCCTTAAAGCTCTATCATGGCGTGCTACAATGCTCACTCACGCAAGGGATTTTCCACATGATTTTGTAGATAACACGATAAACCGCGCGAAAGAACGTCCGTGTATGGCCAGCTATTGAAATTGCATTAAAAGTAAGGTTCCTGAAATACGAATGATATTTTCCGACTTCGAAAAGGTGTGTTATTGACGGGAATACATCAATGGAAAAAAATACTAGATTATTGATCATAACATAACAACCTAACCTATAACAATCATCAACATTTCTCAGCTTTCTGTTCTTATATTCATCGGATTGATTAGTGAATTTCCGATGGATTTTGATGACGTCACGTCAATCGTTTTCTCATCGCTGATTGAATCCATCGCAAAAGCTGATTAAAATAAAAACGCACCCTTTTTCTCGGAATATTTTCTGCCAATGTACATCGATTCAGTCCCATGAGTCTACATGAATCTGTTCAGTTCTTTCGACCCTTGTTATACTTCGAACCAAAATATCTTTGGCAAATTGAATCAAAGTCTTCGATCCGTTTTACCATTCAATAGAAACTAGCAAGTAGAGCAATCCCAGAAGGGCTGACTGATGAGCATTTTTGAGAAAAATGTTTCAAACCCTAGTTTCCATAGAGGCGATCAATTTAATATTCACCTTGATATCGGGCTCGAAGATAAGGTGAAATATGTTTGTTTACATTGCATGCCATATTTTTCATACCAGAAATGAATAGAGCGAAAAATTTAAGTTGATGTTGGGACCTGCAAGGCAACTCCTAGAAAGAGCACCTGGCACTTGTTTTACAAAATTTCTCCATTGCATAAATTACAATTATTCACCTCTTACAACCATCCCTGATCAGTGTTTGTTCATAGAGAATACACGAATATCCTGTCATTTGTCACCATACTGACTATCTACTCAAGGTATGGTGTGATTTATGAAGGTGAAATATTGCAATTTTTTCTGAGGTTTTTAGTTAGTGTAGAAAGATGGTTAAGCTCCTAAACTGTATAAGCTTTTGAAGTGTGGAAAGATGATTCGTCTTTCAAAAAATATTTTGCCGGATAGAAGACATCGTGTTTTTGTTGATGATGATAATAATTATAACTTCAGAATTTCGAATAATGAACCCCATCCCACAAGGATCTGTTTTAGCACGCCTTCATTCCATACTCTTATGTGAATAACTCTTAGTTTTTCTTCCGTTCCGGTACTTTACTAGAACCTCTTTCAACTCAATATTAACACTCCACTGAATCAGAATCTATATTTCCACTAATAAACAGTGCTTCATACATAAATAATATGTGCTTAGAAACGAGGGCATTTTCATAAGTAGCTCGATTCGAATATAAAATAAATATTAGGAATAATGAATTTCATTTCAACGAAATTTACATTATGGCTATGCATTATAAACACTTTGAAATCAACCGTTTTTTACCTAATTGAAAAAGTTGCATAACTTAGAAAGATGTTTGAAAGTGATACTAATTGTAAATTCCATTTTTGGCATTCATAAAATATAGGGTGCCATTTAAAAAAATCATATCTGTTATTGAAATAGTGACCTTAAGTTAAAAAGTTAAAGTCGAATTAAAAGTCACCAACTGCTAAACAGAAAATTTTTATGCAACTTATTCAAATAATTAGTCATTCTGCTGATTCGGTCTTTTGCTAGAGAATAATAATATTACGAATAATAAGCAATGCATTATATTATTATTGATTATTGCTATTCATTATCAACTCTCTGCAATCAACTACTTCTCAGAACAACAGAATAATCCATCTAAAATAAGTCCAAGAAAACTAAGTGTTTTAACACAAAGGGAAGACGTTACATTTAATTCTTCTGCTATCACAAGATTAAAGAATCGTATTGAAATTTTTCAACCAAATTTTTTTTTAGGTCTCATCTTATTCTATTAATTCATGTATTCTATATAATTAAGGCAACGAACACGCAGAAGAAATTCCTATCGAAAATTCCCGTACTCAATATGTTTTCTTCCTTATCAAGAGGGGCGAAAATCCGTTGAATGTAACATCTGTGGTGGTCAGGTCTGCGTTCACATCGAATGGAATGTCAAGGCCAATCAGTCTATTCCTTCATAAAAAACCCTCATACATTTGGCAACACAGCATGTGCAGCAATGTCCGAATGGTTGACGTGTATATAAAATGAATGACGCAGAAATGATCGAAATATCCGCAAATAAATATACGGACGCAGAAACTACGGTATTCTGTAAGGACGCAAGGTTCATTGTACCGTTGACAAAAAAATTTTCTCCCCCAGTTTTCAAGTATATTGAGATCTGAGACTCGCAAAATGATCGTGAGGTGTATACGGAGATTGTCTACCCAACATACGTCGATATACACTTCGATTTCAAGGGGACGCAAAGATGTCGGTATCATGTAATGACGCTGAAATGATGTCGGGATATATATATATATATATATATACTATATATATACTATATATCGATAAATTCGAAAATTACAGACATTTGGGCAAATTGATAAGCACTCAGTTCCGAGGAACTAGAGCGCCAAAAAAACGAAGGGTTCACAATTTTTGGCGCTCTAGTTCCTCGGAACTGAGTGCTTATCAATTTGCCCAAATGTCTGTAATTTTCGAATATTTCGATGAAAATGATCTTAAACGATTTGGTTCGACTCACTGATCCAGAATCCGTGGTCGAAATTCATTCTGTCCGGCCGGTCCGGCTGGCCGGCCGGCCGGCCGTAGGCACGATAACTCTCGAACGGAAAGAGCTAGGGAGTTGAAATTTTCAGAGTAGCATTGGTGGATAAATATCTCGGCTAAGTTCGTTATTGGGCAAAATCGGACAGATGGTTTCGGAGTAACAAAAAAAAATTTTTTTTTTACAGAACAAATTCCAAATTAAATTTTTTTTAATGAGCAGTTTTATCATAAGAATCCATTCATATCATTTTTAACTCTAACAAGCTAATACTTTCGGAGATATGATTTTTCAAAATTTCAATGTAAATCGTATTTCACAGATTGATATAATTATTCTATGTATAAATTGTCATAATGTCAACTTGACAGAAGGGGACCTCACCCGAAAATGTTTGAAAATATTGCGTAAATATTGAAAGCATAATTCTGTAGTTCGAGAGAGGAGAAAATTTGGTGAACGTAGATCAGGAAATTTTTGATCGATTACAAGGTAATTTTTTATTATTACTTATCTTCTTTCATACATGTTTTATGGAATACCTACTATTTGTAGGTTCTTTGAACCTGTTTTGGGCAATTGTCATACGAAACTTGTTTTTTTGGCACTCTAGTTCCTCGGAACAGAGTGCTTATCAATTTTCCCAAGTGTCTGTAATTTTGGAATTTTTGGCTGAAAATGGTCTCAAACGATTTGGTTCGACTCACTGATCAAGAATCCGAGTGCGAAATCGATTCTGTCCGGCCGGCCGACCGGCCGTAGGCACGATAACTCTCGAACGAAAGGAGTTAGCGGATTGAAAATTGCAAGGTGGTTTTGGAGCGTGAATATCTCGGACAAGTTCGTTAATGGGCGAAATCCATCAAGGGGTTTCGGAGTTATGGCCGATTTTAGTAAAAATATTTTTTATGATTATTTCCGAAATCGATCACTCGATCTATCTGAAATTTAGTATCAAATTGTAGAATCATGACCTTTATACTCATGTGAAGTTTTGCATTGACCAGATTACCGCAAAGTGTCAAAAAAAAAATTTGAAAATGTGGTGCAGTTCTCATTCTCATGATTGCTCATTTAATCTTGATAAATAAACTATTGTTTGAATTGAATTTCCTTTATGATGCAGTTCTATCATATGAATACATTGATATAATTCCCAACTCTGAGAAACCAATACTTTCGGAGATATAATTTGTCTGTTTGAACTAGAGCGCCAGAAAGCTCCTGTCCACAGGGCTTGAACCCATTTTTTTAATAAATTTGTTGATAATGTGTTTATCCACTGCGATTATCTATACACTCCCCAACACGTATTGGCATTGATGCAATAAGATGGTCTATTTCTTCTTGAGGCATACTATCCCAAGCTACCTGTAGTTCATTTCTCAGAGCCGCCAAAGTCCGTGCGGGCTAGGGTAAATTTCCAAGCCTTCTACCCATGATGTCCCAAACATGCTCTATGGGCGAAAGATCGGGGATCTGGGCGGCCATGGCGAAAGATTCACATGGGTCGCTACAAAAAAAGTTTAAACTAACTCTGGCAACAGTAGGTCGAGCATTATATTGCTGAAATATTGGATTCTCGAGCAGGTTGAGGTAAGGGAGAACATATGGCTTCACTATTTCTTGAAGATAACGCAGTGCTATCATGTTACCTCAAATAAAGACTAAAGAAGACCTACTTGCATGGGAAATAGCACCCCATACCATAACGCCTACTGTCCGGTGTACATGACGCTCAATATCAAAATGGGGTTCACGTCTTTCTCCCCGACGTCGTATAACCCTTCTTCGGTCATCATGTGCTCCCAAGGAGAATCGAGATTCATCAGAAAAGACGACCAGATGCCATTCCAAATTCCAATGTTGACGTTCTCTGCACCACTGTAATCGTTGCCGACGATGCTAAACCGTTAGAGGTAACAAAATATGGGGTCGATAATGCTGCAGTCCAAAAGACCTTCTCCAGCGGTAAACCGTTTGGACAGTTACAGGATGGCCTTGTTCTACTAACCACTCATAATCCATAGATTGAACTTCATTTGTGCCCCTTCGACGTCCGGTGCATACTCTTCTTCGATTTTGGGCATTATCAAACCACGCTTGACCACATCTCATAACAGTAGTTGAATTTCTATTCGAACGGTTAGCGATTTCTAGAAATGACAACCTCGCCTTCCGTATACCAATGATTCGACCTCTTTCAAATTCACTTAGCTGGCGATAAATTCCGCGTACATGTGCTCTGGGCATTTTAACAACAACTAAACATCGACTTTGGATCTCCTCGCACAGCTGGTTTGTTGTAAAATTTATAAAATTTGCAAAAAACGACTTCAATATGTAGGTAACAAAAAATGTTTACAAGAAAAAACCTTCACGATTTTTCTCTCCAAATTTTAATAATTTACTCCCTGCTATACTATCTATTTTTTACTAAAAACAAATTAAAATTTAAACTGCTACTTCTGGGTGTTGCAGTTTCTTTATCAGTTAGTATATTAAGCCTTATTTCTGGTGGAACTATTTATTAATAAATCTATTTAATATGACAGTTCTTCTACGATGATAACACAATCATGGGGGTGAACTGACTCTCCTTGGACCATGTATGAAATTTGCATCAGTATTTTCACCCATATATGGCAGAGGATTTCCTAGAGTTGTCACAGTAATCTAATGTAAGAAACTAGATTAGAGTACGCTAATCCAGGCACGGGGTTTATTTACATTTCGTTTGCGATTAGGTTGTCGTGTGTTGACATCAAATTTGAGGTTGGGTCTCAGTGGTACCAATCGACGCTAAAGAATTATTGTATTCGAAGAGCCGAATGAGTTGGCAATATGGTTGCATTGTGACAGTTTGAAATTTTGTGAGTGCGTCGGTCAGGTGAGGTCGTCCATTTTGTGGAGATTCTACGGAGGATCAATAGGTCGTGCGTATTTTCGAAACTTCGTAAGAATTGTTGAATTCGTCTTAGTTGGATATAGTTTCGAAAATCGAATTAGGAGTGAGGGTTACATTGGTTTGATTTGGAAAGATAACAGGTAACTTGCGCTTGTCTCGAGAGAGGATCAGAAGACCTTTTTGCAAATCCTAGGACCACGTGAACGATCTTGGCGACTTTGACAGAATATCGCTGTGTGCTTGAAGAATTATTTGGTGGAGGCACGGCCAGGTTTGGTTTCGAAGCAAACGTGTGCAGGACAACCCCGTATATCAGGGGTTTTTTATGGCAGCACGAGTTTTTGGTGCCAGCACGAGTTTTTATGGTAGCACGAGTTTTTATGATAGCACGAGTTTTTGTGGTAGCACGAGTTTTTATGCCAGCACGATTTTTATGTCAGGAAGAGAAGGATTTTTATGTCAGGAAGAGTAGCACTGAGGCATTCGAGTATATACAAGGTGGCCCATAAGTAACGCTGTGAGACAGCCAACGCAGGGTTGCAGATCCCGAGTATATACAAGGTGGTCAGTAAGCAACGCTGTGGGACATTCAATCGAGGGTTGCAGACTACGAGCACAGAGAGAAAGAGGACAGTATTGCGAGACCATCGACGCAGTACTACGTTCAGGAATAAGGATAATCAGCACGCAAGTTATAGGAAACATATCTCGAAACATATCTTATACCTGCTATATATATAACGTGAACTTATTATCATCAATTATATAAATTATTATTGTTGTTGTAAAGCGGAAATTGGGGAAGGATTTGTGGTAGTCATATATGATCATAGATAAGAAACGTGGATGCGCCTGAGCTCAAGCGACGCGTATTTGAATCAAATACTAATATTATCTACGTACAATTTCCGCCACCCTTATTCAGGGTTTCACAGTAGTTTTACTTTATTGAATCTAAAGACCTGGGTTGTAAGCTACTGGAATAAATTGTTTGTTTTTAGCGTGCATATTCTTTTGGTGAATTTAGGAATTATTACATTACGCTGGGGTTTCTGGGAGACTTAAATTTACCTGGCGCCCATTTACTAGGTTCCCTTTTTAATAGAAACCCACTCCCATCTCCACTGGAGCTAGACCGCGGATCCCTGAGTTCTAGTAGCTCCGAATTTAACCACTGCGACTTGGGAACAGTCGTTTGTCGTTATACACGTCTTTCATTAATTCAATGTTCACAAGACAGCTGTATAATGTTTAGGATCCAAACAACTAGTTCATTATCAATCTATACATACTAATCAACTGTACACTACACCCGTAATTACGTACAAGGTGACCTGGTGAGATGATCAACCTATTTGTAAATGCACGGTTCGGAATTCAATCCAGGCGGACATCCGTCGGGCTTTGCCTACATAATCTTCCGGAAATTGGCAGATTGTAATTATGCGTAATGCAACAGTTTGTATTATTGAAACGTAATCTCTATTGAAGACAGCAAAAGCCCGATCAATATGTTTAAACAAAATTTGAAAGCACTGTCGTGACGTTAGGACCATCAGCACGCTGGCTTGAGTACTTATTAATACATACAACCAAAATTATATGGAATGACCCAGTATTAATATGAAATATTCGTTTATTTTTTGGCGCTCTTGTTCCTCGGAACAGAGTGCTTATCAATTTGCATAAATGTCTGTAATTTTGGAATTATTGGATGAAAATGGTCTTGAACGATTCGGTTTGACTCACTGATCAAGAATCCGTAGTCGAAATCGATTCTGTCCGGCCAGCCGTTCGTTCGGCCGTTAACACGTTAACTCTCGAATGGATGGAGTTAGAGGATTGAAATTTTCAGGGTGGGTTTGGAGCGTAAATATCTCGGACGAGTTCGTTAACGGGCAAAATCCACCAAGCGGTTTCGGAGTTATGGCCATTTTAGGTAAAAATATTTTTTATGAATATTTCCGAAACCGATCACTCGATCTATCTGAAATTCAGCATACAATTGTAGAATAATGAATTTTATATGCATGCGAAGTTTTGTATTGATCGGGGTGCTGTAAAGTATCAGAAAAAAAAATTAAATTTTGCTTCTACAATAACTCTCGAACAGAATGAGCTAGGCAGTTGAAATTTTCAGAGTAGGTTTGGGAGATAAACAACTTGGTTAGGTACGTTATTGGTCGAAATTGGCCTGATTTTTTTTACATTACAAATTTCGAATCAAATTTTTTTTAAGATGCTTCACCATCAAAATCCATTGATAATTTATAATAATAATAATAATAATTATTTTCAACTCTAGCAAGCTAATACTTTCGGAGATATTATTTTTCAAAATTTCAATAATTATTTATTTAGCGTATGGCGCTTTTCACACTCTATACAATATATATGGACACATATTCAAGAGAGTGAAAAGTTCTTTTTTCCTATCCCACTTCCCATCAAAATGCCTCAGTGTCAACGTTGTAATAAATCCATATCAAGTAAACAGCACAGTCTCTGTTGTTCCCTTTGCAATAACAACTTCCACCTTGACTGCTTGAAATTACCTGCAACTGAGATCTCTCCTGACGTCCCTCACAACGAATGGCTTTGCCCCTACTGCAGAACTAGCAGAGGAGACAACCGAATTCTTCGTAGTAGGCCAGTTCCTACAGTTGGCAATGACGATGATGTCTCTACAAAACCTTCTTCCGCCCCACGCACTTTGTCAACTGATCAATTCGATCTCCTCATGGCTAAGCTTAGTATGATTGCTGGAGACATCGCCGATATCAAGTCAACTCAGGAAGTTCTGAAACACGAACTCGTCGAATGTAAATCAATTTTGTCCAATCACTCCAAGATATTAAACGACCATCAACTTGCCATAGAAAGTCACTCTGCGCATATCGTAAAACATGATAATGAGATCGCTATATGTCAGTCACAAATGATTTCCTTCATCGAAGACGCTAATCATCTGAAAGAAAATGTTTCTTCTATTGTCAATAAAGTCGACTTGCTTGAGCAGAGCGCAGTGACTCCAGACACTTCTGTCGTCATTGGCGATCAGTCCGAGTTACTTGATCGGCTTCGGAGATCCCACAATATTTTACTTAGGGGTATACCTGAAAAGGGGTCAGTGGGCGATGATGCTGCGATCTCGGAAGTCATTAATCTCGTCAATCCAGTGGCCAATAAGTGTCGATTGGATCATACACGTCTTGGTAAATCAAATGACACCCAACCACGACTCATCAAAGTTTCTTTCTCGAATGCTCTAATCGTCCAAAAAATCTTACGGAACTGGAAAGTGATACTCAGTTACCCTTCCTACAGCAAAATTTCTATATCTGACGACAAAACACCCAAACAACTGAGTGACCTCAAACTGTTGAGGGATCAACTCAGGCGCAGAAGAACTGCCGGAGAGATTAACATTAACATCAAATATGTTAAGGGTACTCCAACCATCGTACCCTCTGTTGAAAAATGATCGAAAAACTGAATTCGTCACTCACAGAATGGACTATTGCGTTCAAGAACCGTTATGATGGATGGACGAAGAGGCAGGTTGTCCTTGGATGAGGTGTGGAGTGTGACATCAACCATTTTTTTCTTTTCGTTTGTTATTACTGAAGCTCTGTGCGTTATTTTATTTCATTTTACTTTACTTTGTAATCTGTGAGTTTATAGAATTTATTCTCAACTCTTACCAAATAAATAATAATAATAATAAATAATAATAATAATAATATTTCTAGATACAGTATCGATATTTCGGCTAAGCAGAATTTTGGAGAGGCATTGATTTTTTCTCTTGCTAGATCCTTCTATGTTCAGCTGGCATATCATTTCAATAATAAATCTTACTTATATGTATTCGCAGAATGCTATAATTATTCTATCTATGAATTATTATATGATCTATCTTCATACTCGTACATTTCATCTTGTTTTCCTATAAAAGAGAGTAAAATTCATTTCAGCTATCGTAGAATTATGAGGATTATATGATATTATACTTTTTGGTGATATTTCAATGACCGTGTATAATCCATATGATGATGGAAATATATACTTGCATATGTTTATCAGAATGGGTTCAGAATAGCTCTAGTAAAAACAAAACTAAAATATTGGCTAAGTTTCAATTGATATAATATAATTTTCACAGTGGAATTGAGGAATGAATATCTCGGGTAAGTTCGTGGTTTTTGGCGCTCTTGTTTAAATATTATTTCTTTCTTGATGCAGTTGTATCATGCTTGTTTATGATGCAGTTCTATTATAAGAATCCATTGATATCATTCCCAACTCTGAGAAACCAATAATTTCGGAGATGATTAGTCAAAGTTTGAACAAGAGGACCAAAGCACAGCTAACAATTGACAGAAAATTGACATACTTACAACACATAAAGGAGACGAGACAAAAAATAGGAAGGACGGCGACAAAACTCGTAGGGAAAATAAGCAGGACATACGGACATGACAAAGACATTATCAAACAAATAACGGAAAGTGTAATGAAGCCGGCCGCGCTGTACGCCTCTGAGATATGGGGAGTCAACGCGGAACGAGCTCTACTAAGACGACAGACGGACGCATTACAGAGACCACTGCTTTTGCTCATCAACAGGACATACGCCACAACATCAACGGTGGC
Organism: Halyzia sedecimguttata; assembly: GCA_937662695.2. Taxonomy (NCBI): domain Eukaryota; kingdom Metazoa; phylum Arthropoda; class Insecta; order Coleoptera; family Coccinellidae; genus Halyzia; species Halyzia sedecimguttata. The sequence goes on along the minus strand of OW569415.2, from coordinate 36,236,065 downwards.
ATTACAGGTACTGGCAGGGGTACCTCCTTGGTGGGCAGAAGCGAAACATAGACATATCAACTGGACAAACAAACAGGGAGACAACGACAGAACACGAATAAGGACAAGGGACAGGCCACATCCATCCCTGAGACACTTGACCAGCACAACTAACATTGACAGAAACAGAAACAAACTAAGAAAACACAGATAGGGACGGACAGACTAGGACTTACGTTCAAAGCACAGCAACTTACAATGGGACATGGAAACATGCAGGGATACTTACATAGATTCAACCTGCGCGAAACAGACGGAAAATGCACATGCAACGGACAGGTAGAAGACGCAAGACATATCAGGTTGGACTGTACACTAACAAACAGAGAACACATACGGACAGAGATAATACAGAAATACGGAGACCTCAACTTGACACTAAGAAAAGACGGTAAAGTTAACGAGACAGACATCCAAAAAGCTAATGAGTGGGCAGAACAAGCAATAACAGACACGTAACGGACTGACGCACTGACGATGACAAAAAGCTGCAGCATACCATCTCGCTGCAGCTAGGAACAAGTAGCTGATACCGAAAGGCGGGAAGCTGAACAAACAAACAAAGAGTGCCAAAGCTCCTGTACACAAAGCTTTCCCCACTTTCAATTTTTGTTACAAGCGAACAATAAGTACATGTGTTTACTATCAAGAACAGGTAGATGAACAAATAACTTGCTAAGATTTGCCTCCAAGTAGAAGTGAGTTTTTAATCTATTTTTTTTCGCACATTAAAAAAAATGCCGTACGTGAGGTTATCGGAAATCCAGAGTGAAAGAATTATTGCTCTGGCAGAAGAAGGTATGTCACAAAGGTAGATTGCAAGAACGGTGGGAGTTAAACAAGGGGTTGTTTCAAAAACCTATTCAAGATTTCTGGTATTGGGAACCCTACCGAATAGACCGAGGAGAAGTCGTGGAAGAGTAACTACAGAAGCGCGGGATCTCTTTGTAGCTCAAATAGCAAGAAGAAATCCCACAATATCTCATCTAGAGGCTGTGATTTCCTCCATAAGTGTGTGAACGTTAACAAGGATCAATGAGAATCAAAAGTGTGTTTTTCATTGATCCCTGTTTTATCTCATATAGAGTGTGTCAGAATAAGAAGAGAAATTAGATAAATGCGTAACTTTTCTCCTCCAACTCGCATGAAGGGGGTTGCAATTCTGTATATGAAACTAATAAAACCATAGTACTTTCCGAACTCCTAGAAATCTTAAGAAATCAATGAAGTTGGTTCAATAAGTCAGTACTCTGAAACACTAATCAACAAAAAAATCAAATAAAAATAAGTCAAATCTCATGTGTAATTTGATCTATTTTGGCAGATCGAAAGTAAGTGAATCATCGATTGAATTTGATTTGCCTCTTATGATACTAAGTAGGTGGATTGTATTATAATAATATATTATAATAATTATAATATCTTATAAAAAGCCGAAAATCATTTCAATCATTAATATCGCATATAGTTATAGTATGATTTCGTTTTCTTCAAATCCATTTTCAATTGGATACTGCAAATCAGAAGAGTTTCTCCGATATTTTCAGTTTAGACTGATTATTTCAGTTTAGCTCTGTATATCTAAATCATAAAATTGTCTGAGAAAACGTTTAGGGTGAAGAGAGCTTTATCTCACAGATCCCGCCCTGGTATATTCAGATTAATCTTATTAAGAAGAAAGGGCAAATCAATACAAGTGAATTTCAAATATATTCAATAAACCATGGAGCATTCCATTTTGAAGTTTTTCGATTTCCCTTTTTGTCTTTTCCTCTTCCAGATTGATTTCCGGGTACCTTGGAGAAACCCCTGAGTTTATTCAAGGAAGAATCAATAGTGATGAAAAAGATGCCCTTCAATATTCAATATTTCAGTATATTTTGTCAACAATTTCAATTGTCATAAATCACAACGCTGAGGTTTTTCCCTAAGCTCTTGTATCATACATCGAATTGTATGGTACCCCGTTACACTAACCTTTGCTAACACTTTTTCATACACATGCTTCATTGATATATCATTGCTATACAGGGTGAAATGTCAATATGTTCAAAAATTGTGTCAAATTATATCTATTCACCAATAAAATTCAAAAATTAACAGTGCTGTACTAAGGTGATGTCAGGACACAGTAACAAAGCCTACACAGAACACTTACTCGTGCAAGCTCTCAGTAGCTTATGAGAGGTATCCTTGGGGAAGCCTTAGGAGGATCAGTATAATAATATAATATGATATCCAAAACCAGGCACCGCAGGCAATTGGAATGTCTCAATATGAGTCCACTTCGATGACCTCAGTTCATGATTTCTGTTGGTCGCATTCCTACCGGAACACTCTGTGTAGTTAGTTTATTAGTCTAATATTCTGTCTCAAAAGGTAGGTGATATTATGAACACAACTTCATTTTGCATTGGAAGTATCAGAGAACCATTCGTGTGCCCCAATATAAGCAGGTATATCGTGATATTGTTGCGTTGGTATCGGTAACTATTATATGCTATTATCCCTACAATTAACTTCACCTTACATTCGATTTGAAGACGCCTGAGGTTGTATTTGAATATTTTCAAACAATATCGATGTATTATGAAGACAATGGTTCAACATCTTGCTTATATAAAATTCAGGTTTATCAGAAATATTTCTCGGCATGATGTACAAATTGAGGGTTGTCTGCGGAGACTTCAAATTTACATTGTATGATGTGGTTCACCTCAAGTATCTTGAAAATTACGTCAAAAGCATCATCACGCTATATACAACAAATTGTTTCCCTCGAGCAGCTGCTAGCTATCATACATGTTTTTCAGATAATTTTTTTTTCATTTTTCTATTCGGGGATGGGTGGGATGAAAGAGAAGCCATGTATGCATTTAGTCAGTTATTGCAAGCAAAAAGAAAAATATTTTAGTCTGTTCCACACTATGTGAAAATTATCACGTGCATCGAATGCGATTTCATGATTTTGCAAATGCGTAGAACTCTCGAAAAATGTATGTATTTCTCTTCCGGATATGGTAAACATTTAACGTGAACAGTGATTTTCTTTGTATTTCTGAAGCAGAAACGACTTTTTATTTTGAAAAATTAACCTTTTTATACAATATAGAGTTTTTCTCGATATGACCACACTAATTTAGCAGTTTATTTTCTGGCGCGGTGTTCAGGTTAACAGAGTGCCTATCAATTCGTCCAAATGACTGTATTTTTTGAATTTTTGGCTGAGAATAAGAATCGATTAGTTTCGACTCACTGATGAAGAATCCGAGGTCAAAACTGATTCTGTCCGGCCGGCCGTCAGCACGATTACGCTCGGCGCAACGAGTTGGAATTTCCAGAGTAGCTTGGAGGCCAAATGCACCAGCTAAGTTCGGCTAAGTTCTGGCAAAATCCACCGAGTGGTTTCAGAGTTATGGCCATCTGAAATTTTGTTTTCCCAGTATTTCGAAAAATACAGATCTGATGAAATCAAATCGCGGTAGTTAGTTGACAAACTTATGCAAAATGTTGTGAGGATCTCATATCATATATTTAAAACGAATCTGTATCTCAGAAAGTATCCATCAGATACCATTGAAATTCCGCGAGGGTCTTCATATTAAAGTTCTAGATTTGAACTGGATCAGATCTATATTGGACAAGATATTGCCGAAATATTGAAATATTTCAACGATGTAGATGTACTGGTCCATAATTCTACACTCGACAAACTAATTAGTTCAACAGTTTTGGATTTATGACATCAGACAATTCAAAGAATCATGACGTGTTTGCGTAGATCGCCAAATATGCCGATTTGGAACGTCTTTGAACGGGAAACATGGCAAAAAGTGAAGATCAGGGATAAAAACCGTCGAATAATATTCAACATGATGATAATTTCATGAAATTAGAAAATTGTGAAAACTTATCGAAAAGAAGTATTGACAGTTGTTGGAGACCATGCTTTTACATTATATCTGTACTCACATAGCGTGGCCTGATAGACTAGCGATCTGTTTCATAGTTCGTGGTACCGGGATGGAATCCCGTAGCAGAAATTTTCCCTTTTCCGTTGTTTTTTATTTCTATCAAATAATAAAATTACGTGAAACGTGGATAATTGCGTATATGATAGTTATCTTACGAATTTCGATTTCGGTTGAACTGTTTTGTGTCCTTACGCCACCTCAAACAAAGCACTGTTTATTTCCGGCCAAAACAGTTAATGTATGTATTCAAATGGATCCTTAAGCCATCACAGACACAGAACTGTTTATTTTTGACCCAACAGTGAATGTATGTATTTCAGTCGAAACTAATCTCTTGAGGCCATTCTCTTTGCAACTTGTTTAGTGGTTGATGTCTATAGAACAACATATAAATGAATTAATATAGTAGTTTTCAATTCTTTCGGGATGTATTCAACTACAATTATTTAAGAACATATGTCATCTGCAGATTTCTTAGTTTTTGGTTCAATTTTAGTAATAAATTATGGCAAAACCTCTCTTTCAGATATATGTAATTCTGCAGAAATTCAAAATGTAATATCAGTAGGTTCCAGCAATGTTATTTCCTATTCATACGTTGATAATGATCTAAATTGAACCAATCAACGCTTTTCAATTAACAATAATCAAGTACATTAAATACATTCCAATTTAGAGTGATGAATGCAAATCAAATTTAACTAGCAGAAATGAAATCCATGTATAAAATGCAATTACAGAAATGCCTCAATTAATTTTGCATTGAATATTATGATGAACATCCACAAAGATCGGTCCTAGCAATTCCGGAATGAATACGTGTATGTGCATTATTTATCATGAACATGAATTATTATTCTTTTATGTACATTTCATGACCAGTATAATATACTGTATATATGTGAATCTAACGATGACTTCGTGTGTTTGTTACCCTTTCACTCCTAAACTGCACAACCCACCTTGCAATTAGGTCCACGATGAGATGAGATGACATCCTAATGTTTGGTCAGTGGCAGTTTATATAGAGTGAGCGTAGGTATGGAATGGCGGATTTATTTATCCCCTTTCAGTAATAATGAAAAATGGTATGATACGTAAAAGTGTTTCCTCGGAGCCGAGTACTTATCAATTTGTCTAAAGGTCTGTAATTTTCGAATTTTTTGATGAAAATGGTCCTAAACAATTTGGTTGTCCGTTAACACGATAACTCTTGAACGGAATGAGCTAGACAGTTGAAATTTTCAGAGCAGTTCTGGGAGATAAATATCACGGGTTAACATCTCGGTTAAGTTCGTTACTGGGCAAAATCGGTCAGATGGTTTCGGAGTAACGAAAAAAAATGGCCAACGTGAACACGCGCACCAAAGAGTACTGACTTCACGTCAGTGCTTCTTGGCGCTCTTATTCCTCGGAACAGAGTGCTAATCAATTTGCTCAAATGTCTGTAATTTTCCAATTTTTGGCTCGACTCACTGATCAAGAATCCGTGGTCGAAATCGATTGTCCGTCCGTCCGCTAACATGATAACTCTCAAACGAAATGAGCTATACAATTGAAGTTTTCAAAGTAGGTTCGGGACATAAATATCTCGGTTAAGTTCGTTACTGGGCAAAATAGGCCGAATGGTTCCGGAGTAACGAAAATAACTTTTTTTTACGTTACAAATTTCGAATTCAATATTTTCAAAATGCAGTTTTATCATAAGCATCCACTGTTATCATTTTCAACTCTAATAAGCTAATGCTTTCGGAGATAAGATTTTTCAAAATTTCAATAATATCGTACTTCTATGTTTTCACAGAATGCGAATTCCATCTGTCTGTGTTCTATATGTGTTTACTGTTCATACATGTAATCTTATCTACCTATAACAGACATGTCAAATGTATTTCCGTTCTAACAAATACAGTTTGATTTAATGCAAAATGACCAATTGTAGGATACTATAATTACCCCTACCCTATATTCCCTTGGATAATCCATATGATGATGGAAATATATAATTTGGTAAGTTTATCAAATTGGGTTCAGAATATCTTCGAAACTGGAAAACTGGAACACAAAACTGGAATATTGGCTAAGTTTCAATTGATATAATATAATTTTCAGCGTGAATTTAAGGAATGAATATCTCGTTCATCATAGATTTGAGGAATGAATATCTCGGATAGGTTCGTTGTTGGGTAGACTTGGTCTGTTGTTTTTGGATTAATAATTTTTGGAATTCTTGTTGAATTTGAATTCTTTTATGATGTATGAATTTAATTTCTGTTATGATGACGCTCTATCATAAGAAGCCATTGATATAATTCCCAATTCTTACCAATACTTTCGGAGATATGATTTGTCAAAGTTTGAACAAGAGCGCCAAAGCTCCTGTCCACAGGGCTTTTCCACTTTTCATTAATGGGTTTTGTCTTTGTTAATAAAGCCCTAATATCATTTTTGGCGCCCTTGTTCCTCGGAACAGAGTGCTTATCAATTTGCCCAAATGCCTGTAATTTTCGAAATTTTGGCTGAAAATGGTCTTGAACGATTTGGTTCGACTCTCTGATCAAGAATCCATGGTCAAAATGGATTCTGTTCGGCCGTCCAGCCGATAACTCTCGAACAAAATGAGCTAGACAATTTTGGAGTAGGTTTGGAAGATTAATATCTCGGCTAAGTTCGTTATTAGACAAAATCGGCCAGGTGGTTTCGGAGTAACAAAAAAACAATTTCTTACATGACAAATTTTGAATTCATTTTTTTTTAAGATGCAGTTTCATCATAAGAATTCATTGATATCATTCTCAACTGTAACAAACTAATACTTTCGGAGATATGATTTTTCAAAATTTCAATAATTATTCTCAATAATTCTATATGATTTCATAGAACACTCTTATAATGATATGCTGATGTATGTAAATCCGATATGAGATGATTCATAGACCTACGTGTTGAATTTAATTACGAAACTTCTTGAAAACTGACGCACAGAAGCCAAATTGAAAAAGTGGGAAAGCCCTGTGGACAGGAGCTTTGGCGCTCCTTATCAAATTTTGACAAATCGTAACTTCCAAAGTATTGGTTTTTCAGAGTTGAGAATGATATCAATCGATTCTCATTTAATTTATTTTATTTCATGTTGCAGTTCTTTCATAAGAATCCATTGATATAATTCCTAACTCTGAGAAACCACATTAGGAGATATGACTTTGAAAGGCCACGAACATAAAAGATCTACTTCATTACAAAAATATTTCTGTCCTATTATTATTAAAAGTTCTTAAGTTCTTATAAAACACCTATATAAGATTTACAATTTTCTGAATATGAAATTGGCTTTCTTCAAATGATGAGCATCTAATAAACATATAGATTTCAGTAGTAATAATGAGGTGTTATAAATTAGTGGAATCCATTGAATATTAAATCAACGTGCGTGGTATAGCACTTGGCGCCCAGTGCTTTATATACTGACTGACAAAGAAACTTTAACACCCAGAAGGAGCTGTTTAAATTAATTTTTTTTTTGCTAAAACTGATAGTATAGCAAGGAGTAAATTTACAGGTAGAAAAAGAGGAAGTCCACTCCACTAAAATTTTTGTATTTCTTGAAAGACATTATGCACAATGCATTCCGTCAAGTGAACTTGTCATCTTCAGGTGTTCACAAAAATAAATACATTAAAAGTGTTCACCACCCGAACAGGCTCAATGGGCGAAGGATCGGGGGATCTGGGCGTCCATGGCAAAAGATTAACTTGGGTCGCTCCAAAATAGTTTAAACTAACTCTGGCAACATGAGGTCGAGCATTATCTTGTTTAAATATTGGATTCTCGAGCCGGTTAACGCAAGGGAGAACATATGGCTCCACTATTTCTTGAAGGTAAAGCAGCGCTGTCATGTTACCTCGAATAAAGACTAAAGGTGACCTACTTGCATGTGCAATAGCATCCCATACCATAACGCCTACTGTGCGGTGTACATGATACTCAATATCAAACTGAGGTTCACTTTCTCCCCGATGTCGTCTAACCCTTCTTCAGCCATCATGTGCACCCAAAGAGAATCTAGATTCATCAGAAAAGGCGGCCTGATGCCATTCCACACTGCAATGTTGACGTTCTCTGTACCACTGTAATCGTTGCCGGCGATGCTCAACCGTCAGAGGTAACACAAGATGAGCTCGATAATGCTGCAGTCCAAAAGTCCTTATCCGGCGGTAAACCGTTCGGACAGTTACAGGTGGCCTTGTTCTCCTAACAACTCATCAGCCAAAGATCGAGCTATCGCAAATCGGTCTCTAAAAGCCATTAGTCTTAGACGTCGATCTTGAACTTCATTTGTGCCCCTTCAACGTCCGGTGTCTACTCTTTTTCGATTTTGGGCATTTTCAAACCACGCTTGGCACCATCTCATAACAGTAGTTGGATTTCTGTTCGTACGGTTAGCGATTTCTCCAAATGACAACACCGCCTCCAGTAGACCAATAATTCGACCTCTTTCAAATTCACTTAGCTGGCGATAATTTCCGCGTACACGTGCTCTAGGCATTTTAACAACAACTAAACATCGACTTTGGATCTCCCCGAACAGCTGGTTTGTTGTAAAATTTAAAAAAATTTCAAAAAACGAGTACAATATGTAAGTAACAAAAAATGTTTATATGAAAAAACCTTCACGATTTTTATGTTTTGCCAAAAAAATAATAAAAATTCAAACAGCTCCTTCTGGGTGTTGCAGTGTCTTTGTCAGTTAGTATAATATCGATATTCGATTTCCGATTTCTACATTCAAAACTTCAAGGGGAGTAGAAAAATTCCAAAGGTCTTATTAGACTTAACTAGTCTAACTGTTAGTGGGTGGGCTTTTTACCTTTTTTTGGTCACGATCACAAATAATCTATAGGTGATCTGATCCTCTCCAGATATATCTGAAAATGATGAGCGCTTTGGCAGGGGATCAATACGTTGCAATTAGAAACCGATTGCCGCGTTCAACCGAGTGGACATTTTTATATTGAGGTCCTCTCGTGAAAAAGAAATGCCTCAGCAGATTTGCGGATTATTTCCTCTCCCTTTCTGGGATTTAATGAAATCCAATTAAGGATCTCCTCAAGTGCGGCCTTCTTTTGTAAGTAGCAGGATATTGACTTCTCCCGAAATTCACACATGCACAAACTGTGTGTGTGTGGATCCTGACTGTACACCCTCTGGGGTGGTATGCTATACACGTAGATGCCTCACCCTTGTCTCTGAGAAGGCAGGGATGTATTCAATTTCCTTCTGTAATTTGGGAATTTCTCTTTCGAATTGTAACGAGTGCACATGTTTGGACCGGATGTAGAAAATTATTGATTTCTTTGATGTCAATCTTGAAGCAATAAATTGATGCAACTAAAATCAGCTCACTTGATTGACATTAAATTATATAATTTCATCCTGTACAGGTAAAATGGATCATAACCGTTTTCTGAATCAATGGAAATGGATGCGAAAAATGTAAATTGTATGCAACAACAAATTAAATTGAAATTCGGACAAACATATTATTCGGTTTACATAATGCAAGTTATTGTATTTTTTTACACATATTCTTGATAGGACTGATGAAATACAACCTACATATATGATGTACTGAAATGTGAAATCCTTAAATTTGTTCTGAACTATTGAACAGGTAAATATCACAAAACTTCTTCTTGTCCAAATCATCCATGATAAATCTCCTCCCAAAATATAATTTAAATTAGAATACTTCAGGCGATATTGTACCCAAAAGGCAATTATGCACATTTTTTTATATTACTCTCGGTAATCTGCGAAGAAGTTAAATCTTGGACCATTTAAGGAATTGATAAATATCCAGTTATTATTATCCAAATTGATCGTCCTTGGTCGAATTTCGACCGGTTTTTCAAATAAAAAAATTGCAGAATTCCGCTGAATCCGGAAGGGACCTAAAATTGTAAAATTCGACTCTGCCGCACTTGGAAATGGTATTTTGGCTTGATTTTCTTTTCTATATTACCTACATACTTACATCGTATAGAACCAAAATACACTAGAAAACATTAAAAAAAAAAAAAGCACTGACGTGTAGTCAGTACTCTTTGGCGCGCGTGTTCACAGTGGCTAATTTGAATTGAATGATGAGTACTTCAAGCTCAGTAGATAGAGCGAGCCGAAGATCTACCCAAAGGATAGTGGACACCATTCACTGTCGGTTCAAAAATTAACAGTGCTGTATCTAAGCTGCCATCAGGATAGATTAACAAAGTTGGAAAAGAACTCAAGTGACTCTCCTTAGTCGCACAAGCTCCTAGAAGATTTGGGAGGGTCAGTATAATCCTAATCATGTTAAACGCACGCGCGCCAAAGCAGATTGGCTTTTTACACTTTTTCTTTCAATGTTAAGTCAATCTGCTTTTGCGCGCGTGCGATTAACATGATTAGGATTATACTGACCCTCCCAAATCTTCTAGGAGCTTGTGCGACTAAGGAGAGTCACTTGAGTTCTTTTCCAACTTTGTTAATCTATCCTGATGGCAGCTTAGATACAGCACTGTTAATTTTTGAACCGACAGTGAATGGTGTCCACTATCCTTTGGGTAGATCTTCGGCTCGCTCTATCTACTGAGCTTGAAGTACTCATCATTCAATTCAAATTAGCCACCGTGAACACGCGCGCCAAAGAGTACTGACTACACGTCAGTGCTTTTTTTTTTTCAAGTTCCTTTAACAAATATAGCTATCAATACAGTTTGGCTGTTAGCTTTACCGTAGATCGAAAAAAAATGCGGTTGTGGGACCTCCGTTTGGAACGCAATTGCCTCTTCTCCAAATCCGAACGTATTTTAATATAGATCTACCGAATATAGTTATTTATAAATTCGCCTCAGGGCCACCATACAGACATTTCAACTCGGAAACAACGATATTTGCCCAAAACTGACTTGTGTCCGTGCACTGAATTGACATGAATATTCTTTTAAAACCTCACAATATCGGCTCATTGCTTCCAACATAACCCAAACAACCCAAAACCATTCACTTCTCATCTGCGCAAGCGCAATATACTCGTGGCTGCAAGTCCTCCCAAAATTACACACCTCACAAAAAACTCCGATTCTCCAACACTAGTGGTTCAGGAGATATCGCTTCTTGAATCCACGCATGCGCAGACCCTCACCAGGGGATTCTATAGAGGAATAGCATCCGCCACCCCAAAATCCCAATCCTCTCTGACGAAGACACCAGCAGTTAAATCACTGATGGTCTGCTCATGCACATAACGAAAAATGCCCGTAAGGGGTAACATCAATTTCGAAATTAGCCCCAGGGCCACGATATGGACACTTTAACTCGGAAACAACGCTACATCCCCCAATCTGACTTGTCCTTGCACTGAATTGCCATGAATATTCTTTTAAAACCTCACAATATCGGGTCAGCACTCCCAACATAACCCATACAACCCCAAAACACTTCTCTTCTGCGCATGCGCAATCTACTTGCGGCTGAAAGTCCTCCCAAAATCACACACCTTACATAAAACTCCGATTCTCCCACACTAGTGGTTCAGGAGATATCGCCTCTTGAATCCACTCATGCGCAGACCCTCACCAGGGGATTCTGTAGAGGAATAGCATCCGCCACCCCAAAACCCCAATCCTCTCTGACGAAAACTTCAGCAGTTAAATCACTGCTCATGCGCATAACGAAAAATGCCCGTAAGGGGTAACATCAATTTCAAAATTGACCCCAGGGCCACGGTATGCACACTTCAACTCGGAAACAATGGTATTTCCCCCAAACTGACTAGTGTCCGAGCACTGAATTGCTATGAATATTCTTTTAAAACCTCACAATATCGACTCAGCACTCCCAACATAACCCATCCAACCCAAAAACAGTCACTTCTCTTCTGCGCATGCGCAATCTACTCGCGGCTAAAAGTCCTTTCAATATAACACACCTTACAAAAAACTCCGATTCTCCAACACTAGTGGTTCGGAAGATATCGCATCTTTAATCTACGCATGCGCAGACCCTCATCAGGGATCTGAATTCTATGGAGGAATAGCATCCGCCACCCCAAAACCCCAATCCTCTCTGACGAAATCTACAGCAGTTAAATGACTTCTCATCTGCGCATGCGCACAACGAAAAATGTCCGGAAAGGGCAGCATGAACCTCAAAAAAATAGGTTTCGGCATTTTAAGCAAAGTATTTCGCAAAATAGTAGCCGGCCGGCCGGACCGGACGGACAGAATTGAATTTGACCTCGAATTCTTTATCAGGAAGTCAAATCTAAACGTTTGAGACCATTTTCGAAAAAAAATTCGAAAAATACAGACATTGTGACGAAATGATAGCACGCTGTTCCTTGCGGAACACGCGCGCAAAATGGGGTTTTTGCTAATTTTTGGTACAATATCCCCTTGAAACCATCACGCATAGCTTGTAGAATATATACTTGGAAATAAATGTTTGTTTTTTCGTGAAATATAGCACATTGCAATATGAAAACATATTTCGAATTAGAGATAAATCCGTTAACTGCTTTTGAAATTTTGTTCCAACTCCCAATTTTCCACTTAAGTTTAAATCGAGCGGAATGAAAATTTTGACGGATTTCAATTGCGTATTCAATAGTACATTTTTTATCAATGTGCTAACTTTGCTGTTAGGACTTGCGGGTGCCCGAGGTTGCTCCTGTTCTCTATTCTTTTTCTTCTTAGTCTTTTCTTTAAATTTCATATTAACGTTTGATTTCAGCAATTGTTTTCTCCTGTTATTTATTTTGTGGTATACTTTGGCCTTTCCTTCTAATGTTCTTCTTACTGAGAGTGTTCATTTCTCTGTATATTCTTTATGCTTCTGTCCACATTTTCCTCTGTATTTGCTTTTCTCGTCCAGTCATCTCAGAAATGTATTTAGTTTTTTTTTCAGTTGTTTTTTCTGATAGTATGCTCTATCATTAGCCGTATTATTCTATATCTCTTCCTCTATCATCTTTCCTTGAACTTTATTTTTTCTGGCATCAGCTATTTCTCGTTGCAGCAAGTAAGCTGAGCAATTTATTCAAGTTACCTTATCAAACGTTTTCAATTTTTATAATTTCGATATTCAAGGCTTGCAAAATCATCCTTTGGCAATACGCAATTCATTGATCACGTGTTTTTGATGGTATTGACAATGGCAAAAAATTTCAAATACTCTACAATTCTTAGGATTTCATAATAATATATGAGAAAATATAATACCAAAATCCAATCTGGATACATACCTCAAACACTCCATCAAATTGAAGAAATCGAAATACTCAAACAAAAATTGTAAGAAAAATTCTTAATTACAAATAACCTCTAATCTGATTAACATTTGTATTAAGCTTGAAGGATATATACCTTTCGCATTAAAAATTAATAACTAGTTTTCATCATTGGAGCCCTGATTAACATGTTAATGAATATATTTAATGATGAAGGAATCAATTGATATTTTATTATGAGTTTCAATATTTTTCATTTCAATGAAAATATTAGAGGGTTCTATATCTGTATAATTATATTATGTTTTTTCTAAGTTTATTACGGTATAAATACATAAAAGTATGTAGTTTCTTAATTTACAGTTTTAAGAAAAGCAGTGACGAATTATCTAATTTATTGAAATTATTATTATTATCATCATACTCTGTAATAAAGAATCTTCGTCAGGGTAAGTCTCTAAACATGTTCATACAAATCCGATATTTTTTAACTAATATACTTAATAAGTTAGTTACTTTTTCCAACCACCCTGTTGATGTTTATACGAACTCTTTGATTTATAATCATGCATAGTTGATGTCCCTTAATAATGACTTGGGCTAGAAAATACCCTGTATATTCGAGTTGTCATAATAGTTTTCGAAGAATGCACTATTCTATCCAAAGTACATAAATATTATTTATTTTAATTTGTGATATTCTTTAATGATGATGGGTTTCACAAAACATCGATCAACTTATTGTAAATTGTATTGGTTTGTTGCGAGGAAAATTAATTTGATATATACATCAACCATGAATTTAAATCTAACATAGAATCGCCCTAATTAGAAGATAAACAGCAATCAAATTTTAGTGAAAGCCACCAATTCCTATTGATTTCATAAACTCACCCTTGACCAGTCCTTATAATCATATTATGGCATTGCAATTTCAGTGTGCATCAAATGTCTTGATCACAGGAATGAAGAGTATAAAGAACAGCTCATATCAGATAAAATTCGAATAATCAAGATTGTGGCAATTTTGTATCGAAATGCGGCCCTGCAAAATCCAATATTATCTGTCCAACTTTCTACCCCTTCTGCCGCATCAGATCACCAGCATTGGCAACAAATATCGGATTCGTTCTGAGAAAAACCACCGGGATTGTACTACTGGTCCGGGGTCCCATTGTTGTGTACGACGCTTAGGATTAGACGAGGTAATAAATAAAAGTTTATCTCTGTTGCGAATTTATGGTTTAGATCATGAGTTATGGCGGCGTACGTTACCACAGACAATCTAATTCGTTGTGGAGATCATGCGACTTATTTATCCAGATTTGGGTGTTTTGAAGGGCGATTAATAAAGTTTGCACTAGAGGCATTAATTATGGACCCTATTAATGAATTTGATGAATGGTATATGCGTTCCTGAAATGTTTGCTTTATTGGTTTGTATTTTCCATTAATTTCTATTGAAGGTATAATAAGAATAGGATATTATTAGTGAGCCAGGGAATCCGCCTAGCCAGTGATTTCGCCAGTACTTAATATATCTAGTCATTAATCCGCCTTGTCATTGATCAACCTAACCATTAATCCACCAGGCCATTAATCAGACAACAGACAAATTATATCTCCGAAAGTATTTGGGAAAATTGATAAGCAATCTGTTCCGAGGAACAAGAGCGCTAAAAATATACTCTAAGGCAGTGGTTGCCCTTATTCAGTAGTAGACCTCAAAAGAAATCTATATGCCAGAAATCAGTCCAATCCTATGGACCTGTCATGAGAAATTCTCAGTTGACATTTAAAAAAAAACACCCCGTCTAACAGTGGTTATCTATTTCTATTGTTTATTTCTAGAATAATCTTTATGACAGTAATCAATCCAATGGTATGATTGTGTCATGAGAAACACCCTATATAGTAGAGGTTATTTTTTTCGATTATTCATTTTGAGAATAATTTTTATACAGAAATCAGCCCAATCGTATGGTTGTATCATGAGAAATGATGAGTTGGCTCATAATAAACACCCTGTATAGCAGTATTCATTGTTTTCGATTAATGCAATTAGTTCAATACTACGGTTGAGTCATGACAAACTATATATCCATTCAAATTATCAAAGTTATTTTCAATGTTCAAGATCGACACTAAAATTGTTAATTCAATTATCATCAATTTTCCTTGCGCATTCAAATAATTTGGATATTATTTCACCGGAATGCGCTTTTGCGCATATCTTCTATTGTCCATTCTCCTGTATTGTACACTCTTAATAAAATTTACCATGTTCTATTGTCCATTCTCCTGTATTGGACACTCTTGATCGAATTTACTATGGTAAATTCGATTCGGGTCCTATACAGGAGAATGGACAATAGAACATGTTAAATTCGATTGAGAGTGTCCAATACAGGAAAACAGACAATATAATTCACCATGGTATATTCGATTAGGAGTGTCCAATACAGGAGAATGGAAAATAGAGCATAAGCGCAAAAGCTCCTGTCAGTGCTTGAACCAATTTTGTTTTTGTAATTTTTTTAAAATTTTTTAGTGTTGCGGTTTTTACAAAATTTCACCCACGTCTTCATGTCGATATTCTACAACTAATTACCAAGCTTCAATTCGATCAAGTCTATATTTTTTGAGTTATCGAGGAAATAATATTCGAGGTGGGTATAACACCGAAACTGTTGTACCCATTGTGCCCAAAATCGAACTCAACCGTCCCATTCGGATGCGCATCCTTCCCTGACAATAACAATTCCCTATCTCCTTTCGTTCTAAAGTTATCGAGGACTGTTACTCATCCAGCTACTGAACTCACACAAGTCTACTCGGATCTCCGAAAATATAGATCCAATCGTATTCAAACTTGAAACTTGGATGTAGAGTTAGGATTTGAAGGCTTTCGCAAAAAAAGCGATGTCGGAGGAATAGTTTCTGATATATAAAATTTTTTTCAATGATTTTTAAAAAAACTTCTTGGATACGATTTTCACGAAATTTCGCAAGAATTTTTGCCTTGTCATTCTACAACTATTGACTATGTTTCAATTGGATCGGCTTCGTATGTTTAGAGTTACTTAGGAAATAACAACCAAATTTCAGATAGGTATAACTCCAAAACTGTTGGGCTGATTATGCCTAAAAGCAAATTCAAATGTCGCATTCGGCTGCACAACCTACCTTGAAATTTGCGAATCGCTATCTACTTCTGTTATCAGGTTATCGTGACGTCAATAATATTTTTAATGATTTTTTTAAAATTGACTAGTGACACAATCCTAACAGAATTTCACACACGTCTTTATGTCGATATTGTACAACTAGATACCAAGTTTCGATTCGGTAGGGTCTGCATTATTTGAGTTATCGAGAAAATAATATTCCAGATGGTTATAAATCCGAAACCGTTTGGCCGATTATGCCCAACCACGAACTTAACTCTCCCATTCGGATGCGCAACCAAGCCTGAAATATCGGATCTCGCTTCTCGGATCTTAAAAATATACATCCCATCGTGTTCAAACTTGGAACTTGGCAGAAGACTTAGGTTTTGAAGGCTTTCGTAAAATTTCAGTGGTGGCGGGCGGATAGTTTCTGATATATAGAATTTTTTTCAATTATTTTTTTAAAATTTTCTAGTGATACGATTCTTGCGGAATTTTGCAAGAATTTTTGAGTTTTGAGTGCATTTTACAACATGTAACCAAGTGTGAATTGGATCGTTTCTGTATTTTTCGAGTTATTGAGGAAATAAAATTTCGGAAGGTTATTACTCCAAAATCGTTTGGCCGATTATGCCTATTAACAAACCGAAATGTCGCATTTGGATGCACAACCTACCCTAAGAATTGCGAATCACTATCTTTTTCAGTTCTCAGGTTATCGTGACGTAAATGATTTTTTTAAAATTTTCTACTCTTCTTTGTATTTGTATTCTACAACTCGCTACCAAGTTTCAATTCGATGGGATTCGTATTGGTTGATGAGAAAATTATTACTCGGAAACCGTTGTGCGGATTATATCCATTAACGAACTTGTCCGTTGTATTGGGACGCAGCACATACCCTGAAAATTTCAAGTCGCTATCTTTTTCTGATCTCAAG
Organism: Halyzia sedecimguttata; assembly: GCA_937662695.2. Lineage (NCBI taxonomy): Eukaryota > Metazoa > Arthropoda > Insecta > Coleoptera > Coccinellidae > Halyzia > Halyzia sedecimguttata. The sequence continues at coordinate 36,218,674 of OW569415.2, read as the reverse complement.
TTAGCGTGGCAACGGCCGGCCGGACGGCCGGCCAGACAGAATAAAATTAGACCTCGAATTATTCATCAGTGAGTTAAACCTAGTCGTTTGAGGCCGTTCTCGGCAAAAAATTAGAAAATTACAGACATTTGGGCAAAATGATAACGCGATGTTCCCCAAAACAAAAAAAATTATTTCAGAAAAAAATTCCACGATCTGCTTTGTATCGGTGGTTACCATTAGTTTAGTGTTTCTCCTCAATATGATGAGTATATAATATTGCATTTGACACAATCATACGAAATTGATTCTTCTGTGAGTTTTAGCATAAGTACTTGTTACGGTGAGTAATACTATATTATTCTATGCGTTGGAGAAATGTGACTTTTTATGGCATACCCGAGTTTACCCGCCGAACATATTTATTTTACCAGTCCTCTAAATTCACTCTCCTGAAAACGAATAGTTTCCCTGACAAATGAAGCATAGAAGCGAATGCAGATAAACGCTGGTCATATGCGAATTAGAAAATTTGATGATCGTAAATTTGGAACGAAATGGAAAAATTTCTGATTGAGAAACATAAAAACCAAAACTTTTTGAAGCACCATAATGATATTTTTTCCGAATCACCCACTCTCTATAAAGAACTTCAACATCAGAGAAATTCCCCAACATAAGTTCATCTCTCAACGATCAAACTTTTAATTTTCACGATTCATCCTATCTGCAATTAAAGGCAGGAATTTGCTCCAAATAAAAATCCATTCCGATTAAAATTTCTAATTGTCATTCTGTGCGGACTTCTTAATTTCGAAAGCTATCCTCAGATCCTTGGGCCTGATCTTGTATTATTAAAATCGAGTTCCGTCAGACTTCTTTGCGTAATGAATTTAACAGTATTGACTTTCAAATTCAAAGGTCTAGAAGTTATGAATCTGAATTTATTCGAAAGGTTTGAGAACTTCCTGTCTTTTTTCATTATTTGCCATTCTTTTTGAACATCCGAAAGTAAATCCACGGTTGCAGGCCCGCATTGATATATTCAAATTAAGCTATAGATGGAGAATTCCAGGGGTACAAATCGTTTCTCAACGAACATATTTTGTAGCGTGGTTCCCATGTAGGAGGATTCTAAGTGAATCTAAAAACTGCTGACAGTGTTTTCTTACATAATTCTGTAAATGGAATGTCTATATTAAGTCTTGCTTTGAGAGTTTTGAGACGCTTTCTCAGGAAGAAATAATAACGGTTCAGAATTTCAATCATAGAAAATTTTCCATGACGAAAATTTGAAATTTAGCAAAAGATATTCATGGATCCTGCAGAGGAGGAATTAATACAAGTATCACTCTTAATGGGAAAATCCAATTTGTTCACTTCACAGAAAGTCAGTTGACGTGTCCCTTTTTTGGTGCTCTTATACTCAGAACATATTGCTTATCAATTTGCCCAAATGTCTGTAATTTTCAAATTTTTGGAAATGATTTGGTTCGTCTCACAGATCAGGAATCCGTGGTCAAAATCAATTCTGTCCAGTCGGCCGTTAACACGATAACTCTCGAACGGAATGAGCTAGACACTTGAAATTTTCAGAGTAGGATTGGGAGATAAATATCTCGGTTGAGTTACTTATTGGGCAAAATCAGCGAGATAGTTTCGGAGTATCGAAAAAAAATAATTTTTTACATTAAAAATTTCAAATTCTATTTTTTTAAGAAGCAGTTTCATCATAATAATCCATTGATATTATTTTCAACTCTAACAAGCTAATACTTTCCGAGATATGATTTTTCAAAATTTCAATAATAATCTTAATCCAATGTTTTCACGGAGTGCTGGAATTATTCTACCTATGAATTACATAATCTGTATTCATACATGTTGTTATCTCATCTATCGATAAGAAATATGTCATATTCATTTGTGGTTCGCTAATCATGATACAAAATAGCCCTCCTGTTCTAGTATGATTGAATACAAAATGACCAATTAAATAACCTCAGCTATCGTAGAATTATGAGGATTATAGGATATTATAATTTTTGGGGATAATATAGTGCCCCTGAATAATCCATATGATTATGGAATTGGTAAGTTAATCAAATTGGGTTCAGAATATCTCCAGTAAAAACAAAACTGGAATATTGGCTACGTTTCAATTCTAATATAATTTTCAGAGTAGATTTTAGAAATGAATCTCGGATAAATCCGTTATTGGGTAGAATCGGTCTGGCGGTTTCGGATTAATAATTTTTGGCACTCTTGTTTTTATTTTAATTTCTTTTATGATGCAGTTCTATCATAAGAACCCATTGATATCATTCCCAACTCTGAGAAACCAATGCTTTTGGATATATGATATGTCAAAGTTTCAACAACAGTTAAAGCTCCTGTTCACAGGGTTTTGCCACATTATAATTCAAATATACGTTGAGATATACCACCCAATTTTGAGATCTTGTTTTATTTTCGACTGACCAACAATGACTATATCCACCAAATGTTTCTCAATTTAATGTTGTTACACAGGGTGATTCTAAGAATTGAACATTAATTTTAACCATAGAGTTGTCTCACCAAACAAAACACTTTTTTTAAATGCCGTTTCTCCATATTCGGGTCAGGTAAAAATATACAGGCAGTTGAAATTGAAAAAAAGACAGTTTTCCTTTTGTAGTTTTGCCATGTTTATTCAGAATAAAATGAAGTTTTCTATAATTATGGCACATATAATCTCCAATCAATAGTTTTTTCCTATTTCCACTGAATTGCTAAGTTATAGAAAACTATGAAAAATTAGCGTACAGAAAGCAGATGAAAGTGATCTGTATTCTATGAATTTTTCTGTAGTCCCATAGTGATTTAAACATTTAAATTTTCTGTTATCCATATCATCCATACATTTTATTTTCATACTGCTTCGATACATCCATATGAGGAAAAAAAAATCAAAATTAAGTATTCAATAATAATAACCTTTCCCTGAATTTTTTCCCGAAATTGGTTTTACTTTTTCCCAAATTGGTTTTACTGTTTCCGAAATTGAACTTGAAAAGGATAGAGCTTCTGTGATCCGTCCATAATCTTTGTTTACGCCATAAATATATTGTATTTAAGGATTTTATGATTTGTATTTATTAGTGAATAAACATTTAGAAGAAGTTCCAATAATTACTGTTTTTTGCGTATAAAGTACGTGAAATTGGACTAACGTCTAATAAACCCGAAAAAGTCGGGACTATTCTATTATTCCTTCATTTCTACACACGACTTCCACCATGGATAGGAAGAAATCACTGATTTCACGACCGGTTAGAGTTATAAGATTATATAAATTCAATACGGGATAAATTTTCTGTCTGGTGGCCACAAATGAAATTCGAATTGAATTTATATCAGGGTAAACCCCTCTATGGGATGAAATGAAGAATTGGCAATTTACTGCATTCATACGAAAAAGATATGGATACTATCTCAACATTCTCAACCTCTGAAAGAATTTTGTGGCTATCATTTATTTGCGACAACTGGAATTTGTGGTTATAAGAGATCTATTCCATCATTGAGTATCCACATACATTTTCAGTTAAAATAACTTGATATAAGGTACACAGTGTAAACTATACACATTTCTGCATTAATTTCATGTGATTGTGACGTGATCTATCATGCGCTATTATTAGCTTCGCTATGATACCAGCTTCTTACAGTAGGAATTTACATCAACTATGACTATACTCCATTCTCTTTTATGAAGTCTCTCGGTAGGCCATGATCTTAGTATATAATAAAGAACTCTTCGTTTTGAAATCGAACATGCCGAAAGTAGTTTTGAAGAAGCTGAGACAACAAGTGCTATAGAGAACCGAAATCTGCAATAGGAAAACTTCATTCTGGTATGTTGAATACTCGAATTCATTATATTTTATTAAGGTATTTGAATGACTTGGGTTTCGTAGTACTACTACATTTTGAAACTGGTGTATTTCAAGTTGTGCAATATGGTATTTAAATGTCTTCTGTAGGCTCATTTCTTGAGAATTTCGAAAAGTGGGGAATTCCATAGGTACGTCTGTTCGTTTAGAAGTTCTGCCGGGATACTCAGGTACTTTTATTCTTTTTTCAAATGAACTATCACTAAAGTAACGGACTACTCTATCCATTATTCTTCAATAAAATTCGAATGAATTCTTGATTTCCATACTAGAAAATAATCTTCCAACCAGTTTATATACGTGAAATATTTCCAGTAACAACAGAGGAAAAATTTTCTCCTACAGTCGCCAGGTCTTTGGAATTATTGAATTCACATAATATCTTCTAATCTTCTAATTCACATTGTGAAAATACGTAATTACTACGACTTCTATGTAGAAAGGACAACGTTGCGTAGTTATCTGACAGGGAAATGACTATAACCTAGCATTTTCAAAATATACATGGTGAAATGTGTCGAATTTTCATGGCCAACCGGGAGACTTTATAAAAGTGAATGGTGTATACTTATAATCCGTTGAGTCATGCGCGAATGTTCAAACTCGTGTATTGCATTCATTTGACTTGACTTCGAAGATCTATGGTCCGGTTTCTGAGGAATATTACATGAGGTTTATCTTCCGTTTATCTGCCCAATTCAATAGAATTCGGAAGATAGACTACAGCCGAATCTTTCAGAAACCGGCCCTATAAATCGCAAAATCGCCGTGGTTCAAGTTTCAATTGCAATTTCTGTTAAGTACTTGTTGATACAATAATTATTAAATAACTTTAAAGTACTTTTTTCCATCCAATTTGAATTGTGTTCGTGCTTATCTTGTGGTTCACACTTGCCCCATGATAAAAAATATACATTGTAACCCTTCCAGGTTACACTTACCCCACAGTATATTTGAATTCATTTTCTATTATTTCAGACTATGGTACGAAATTACATCCGTAAGAAGCCTCTACCCACAGATTAAATAGATTTGTATTTAACTCCTCCAAAATTCAAAAAAGAGGACAATTCATTTTGACACAACAGTTGAGCCAAATGTATACTGAATAAATCTTTTTCAGTTAAACATTCTGATAATGTTTGTAAGTTTGATACCCCCAAACTTAGCCGGCTGAACTGCGAGGTCACATGTCACATGACTAGCAGACAGCCGACTGTACTCTGACGACATACCTGGCGATGGACTGGACTCGTACTTCGGACAGTCAGAAGAATACATGCAAGCATTGATATTAGATACATTTAAATTCATACTGTTATTACTGTAGATTATATTTTTTGACATAGAACCAACAATTAGTGTTGATTCAGGTATGTTATAGTTATAGTGAAGGATTTATTTTATGATATTATTGTTATTATTAATTACAGTATTATTACTGCAACAACACTTGTTTGAACCCCTACAAATCAACACTAATGGAGGTCAAAGCAAAATTCCACTTCGCTTCAGAGGCATTAGACGCCCGAACGAATGTGGTAAAAGTAAAAAGTATTCAATTGATCGGAGAGCCGGAAATTTTTCAATTCCCACCCGAACTACAAACCAACGCACATCACAAAAAACTCTTCGACCATCCAGTGACAAAAGGAGATGTGAAAAGTTTGAAAACACGAAACAAATTCCGAAACGTCACTATTACCTTGATGGAGGACGATCTGAAAGAGGTTTACTTGGATGAGGAAGGTAATGTTGTCTTTAATGAGTACTATTTGGAGGTAATTCAGGCTTACACTCCCCTTTCCTCTTCCCATGAAATCCCAACACATGAAATATCAACGCATTCTATTTCCAAAAATATTGTATTGGAGAAATTTAACGGAAAAAATTTTAACGTAGATTCATGGTTAAAAATTTTTAAAACCGAATGTATGCATCTTAATGTACCAGAAACAAAATTTTCAGAAATATTGAGGTTATTTTTGGAGGGCTCCGCGCTTGAGTGGTATTCGGTTTTCTTGAAAACAAATACATTATTACACTCTTGGGAATTCTGGAATAATTCATTAATGGAAACCTTTGGTCAGAAATCATGGTCCGAAATTGCGTATGCATACTCATTCAAATATTTGAATGGATCTTTCTTAGATTTCGCATTGAAAAAAAGAAGTTTACTGTTAGATATTGACCCTGAGTTGACGGTAAACTCTCAAATAAATTTAATAGTGATAAATCTTCCTCATTTCGCTAGGCAACGTTTACAGAAGAATAATTTAATAACAATTGAGAGTTTGATGTCAACACTTGGCCAATTCAAACCTGCAGGAAGTACCCAGACGGCACAAACATATTGCATGAATATGCCATGCATATCCCACCGGCATATTGGCATATGCCAGGGATATTCCATCTCCTCCAAAGCATATGCTACGCATATTCCATGGATATCCAAGGTCACCATGAATCATGTTCCATGAATATGCCATGCATATCCCAACGGCATATGCCAGGGATATTCCATATCCTCCAAGCATATGATATGCATATTCTATGGATATCCCGGGAATATGTTTTAATCTCCTAAAAGATATTCAAGGCATATGCTAGGAATATATTTTTCTACTGTATAGCATATGCTTTTTGAATATCAATATCAAAAAAATTATACAGGGTGAGTACATTAAATTTAACCATAAATTCCTCTCATCAAATTGAATACTTTTTTCATTCAACATCTTTTCCAAATTTGACTCAGGTAAAAATATACAGGCTGTTGAAATTTAAAAAAAAAAAATATCATTTTATATTGTAACTTTGACGTGTTTTTCTGGAAAATATGTATCATAGTTATAGGAAACTTCAACACCAACATTCGTTTAATTCAGAAAAAGAATGTCAAAGCTATACAAAATAGAAACTGTTTTTTTTTCAAATTTCAAGATCCTGTATCTTTTTACCTTAGCCGAATTGGGAAAAATGGTAAATGAAAAAAGTGTTTCATTTGATGATAAGAATCTATGGTTAACATTAATGTACAACAAGACTCACCCTATATAAATTTTTTTTCTACTTCTACTATATGGTCAAATGTAGGTTAGTTATTTTGAGAAATACAAAACTAAATCAGAAAATATTTATTACAAAAAACAAAAATTTTTTTCACAGAAAATACAAAAAAAATATTATATATAAAATATGTATATATTGCGGTAAATCCGCAAATTTTTTAGTCGCTTAGATATTATTATTTTTTACGTTATGAATATTGGATATTATTGAAAAAAACCACGCTTATATCTTACAAACTAACAGAGACCGCAGATTTTTTCACTGAAGATTTGCATTCTGGAGATGTCATTAAATACATTGAAGTAAATATATCTAATTAATATTAGATAAATTGAACAAATAATAAATTAAAACAACATCTTATTAATATTACTATGTATTTATAGCACGAATTCTTCCTCCGGGTGATTTTGTTTGTATTCCTTATTCCTAAAACCATCAAATATAAGAAAAAACACTTCGTCATAGAATAATTTACTCACAGTTTCAGTTGCTTTTTAGTCAGGAAAATAGCAATCCTTTTTTCTACTTCCTTTTCAGTGCATTGCTTCGTAAGTGGGTTTTTCCCGCATACCACTGAAAAAAGTATTACATAATATATTATCTCGATGTCAATGATATTTCCTCTGCTAATTATGCATATTGATTCATTTGGTGAATAGAAATTGTATTTTGTAAAGTGAAGATGGTATTGTCATTCAGTTGAAAAAAACCCTATGGCAGAGTTGTTCTAAATACAGATTATGGAAATACCGAAACACAAATAATATATTCAAGAACAGTTGGACAACACAGGGAATATGTTTCTCAAATATGTCAAAAACCCAATATAAAATTAGTAAAGAGAAAATGGAATTAACATAGACTACTGGATTATATTTTTACCTTTGATTAATGTAGCCATGTGAAGAACAGAAAACTTCTTGCCCTCCAACCCAGCTTAACTGCTTCAATATGACATCATCGACCAACTGAGGCATGCGTCTTCTGACAACATCTTTTGTGTCAGTGCCTCCAACATGGACAAGCTTAGTCAACTATGAATAAAATGATTTGTTTTCTATTTCTACTCTGGTATATTGATATCTACCATTGGTTTTGGAATATTGATATCTTGGGCAGTATTTTCACTCCTTGAATTCAGCATTGCCGTTATCAATTCCGTATTTTGCTCGACCCTTCCATTAAATTTATGTAGCATTCTTATAATTTCAGGAGAGTCTATAAAAAACAAAATAAGGTTCAAAGTCACAAATACATAAATATATAAGAGGTATACTAACCTTTACTGGATAAACATTTCAGTTTTGCTGCAGTAGAAGTTGAAGTTCTGGAGGTAGACGCATCCGAATTGAGGTTTTGGATTATTGTATTGCTGTATCACTTCCTTTTCTAAATTCAAGTTTCTTTGCACCACTTCAAATGCTGCTTCAGACTGTGATGAGCAGGCTTGTTGTGACTGATTAGCTGGAAAAATATCTAATGATTCTATTTGATGATATAAAAGCAAATAAATATAAATTTCATTAGAAATAGAGAATTAGAGATTTTATACCAGTGGGGAAACTCAATATATAGGTAAAGCCCACAATCTAATATCTTCCTGAAAACTCAGGTGGCTTCTTTGGCTAGGTCCTGAGAGACAAGTATTTCCAACTACATTACTCGGTAACTGAAGATCGTGACTGAATCCAATTATTCGGTTTTCTGGTAGAGTCAAGGCTGGAATAGTTTCAGTAGAACAACTATCTACAGTATCTTCAGTCCTCTGGTCATATTCTTGCGAATCATCAGTAATATTGTGCTCTTCAGTAAACAACAATGTTTGGCCGGACAATCTTTTCACTTTGCTCAAAAAAGATTTATTCATTATGCAGCAAAACAAAACACGGACGGCAAGTAAATAGGTACTTTGCAAAACCCTTGATACCTTTTCACCTAGCCAAAGGTTGATATATCAGATAAATGGTATTCACCAAAAATTGAGTTATATAAATATAATACTCCTCTGAAAGCACTACTTACTTGTTAAATAACAACACAATTCCTTAATTTCACCAATTCACTGTTTGTCCATATCAAGTAAAGACCAGCCAACTACAAAACAGATTTCAAACTTGATATTCTTTTGTTTTGACAATGGAAACAAAGAAAAACGATTTATTTGTCAGATGATGACCACAGAACACTATACAGGATAAAGCTTCTATAGACAAGATATAGTCTTCATATGGTCTCAGTATAAAAATAATGAAAATATCGGTCGGTAGGTCGCGGTGATGGAACGACTACGCCCGACGGTCATCCTCGTCCATAGCTCACAAAACATCTGTCAGCGGATAAAATTTAAATTTTATCTTCGTTCTAGCTAGGATACCGGAGGTCCTGGGTTCGTATCCCACTCAAGGCATCGATTCACACAAGCCAACACGGCTTGTGTGAATGTACAAAAAAGATTTGAAAGAGTATTTTGAAATAAGGTAGATCTGTGTAGATATAGCCGCAGTTCCCTACATACAGCGTATATACATATAATTTAACCTATTTAAAGGCGCATTTTGTTGTTATACATTGTCATAATTAAAAGTCTAAAAAACGTTACTAAATGCTCCATTTTTGGCTGCGAAGCTTCAACTAAGAATTTTCCCAGCTGGTTTTCTAACGAAATGTTTCAAATTGATATAACAAAAATTATTACGTATCTATAGAGAAATGTGCAATTAAAATGCTTTTTGAATATTCATAGGATATTCGAATGCTCAAATTTCAGTTTGATATGCCGTTTGAATATGCCAGTCATATTCAAGGAGAATATCTGTGGAATATTCGTGGGAGTATATTCCAGGAATATGCCTTATGGATATAAGATAATGGCATATTCATGGAATATTCCAGGGATATTGCAATATCTATTGGAAAATAGGATATTGTAGGCATATTCCAGGAATATTGGGTGCCGTCTGGGTAATAAGGCGGGCACGAACACATATGAGATAAGCGGAGACTATCGAAAAACGAGTAAATTTGTTGATAAACAAAGGAATCGAAATGCGTATGAATCGTGTTCATATTACGGTTCGCATATTGTAGAATACTGACGTAAACTTTGTGCTCCTTGAGTTCCTTTATTTTTCTCGGTACTGTTGTTACTTTAGTGTGTGAGAAGGTAAAGAGTTCAATATCTTTTGATTCATCTTACATTTTCGATCCAATTGGCAGCATTTTGTTACTTCCTTGGGAGATCCTTTTCAGTTGTTTTTCTTTTGTTTTTGTTTACAATCGCTGATTGTCAACGCGCGTGGAGACGATTCTCCCAGCTCAGCGCGCTTAGCTTAACGCCAGGCGTAACCGCCGATTCGTGAACGGTGTGTGTTACGTTGATCCTCGATCCATTTTATCTCACTGCGCGGTGTATGTTAAGGTGATCCCCGATCCATTCAATCTCCCATTTCCTTACCCGTGGCCCTCCAACGTCTGTGTAAGACTTTCTTATAGGCCCAAGAAAGTGAAGAGTCCTATTTGTATCCTCCTTTCTCATCTCATACGCAGTGGCTCGTCATGGCTCGTTCTTGTTCCGTTTGCGCTAATTCTATCTCGTCCAACCAGAAGCATATTTCATGCGCTAAATGTAGTAATGATTTTCACTTGGGTTGCGTCAATCTAACTGACAGAGAGTTGAACTATTTGAAGGGAACCGCAAATGGGTGGTGCTGTTCTGTTTGTACTACGAACGAGCGAACATTGCGTGGTGGATCGGGGGGTGGACGCCCAATATCTCCGTCTCCATCTCGGCCCTCGCTTCCGCAGGTACCATCTGATGGACCTTTGACTATCCAACATTTTAACATGCTGATGGAGCGAATGGCGGATTTGTCGTCGAGTGTGGGGCGGATTGAGAAACGCCAAAATGACCTGCTCGAACAGCTTTCCGTATGTACCGAGACTTTGTCTCAGCATCCCAAGATCCTGTCTGACCATGAGTCTGCCCTGTCCCTCCAACGCTCTCAGATTGAGTCGATCCAGCGTGACCAATTGTTTTTATCAGACAAGATATCTGATATCTCTAAGAGTCTAAATGAGGTCAAACCTGGGTTGCTTTTGTCTGCTGGTCCCCAGTCACTTGTCATCCCTGAGGTCCTTGAGCGTGTTGAAAAATCCCATAATCTTCTGGCCCTCAATGTCCCAGAGGGTGCTGACCGATCTGCTGATGTTTCCATTGCGTCGGCTATAGTTAATTCTATTTCCGTATCGGCTGGTGAAAGCCTGCTTAGCGTCGATCGATTACCATCCAGGGACAGATCACGACCTGCTTGGCTGAGGTTAAGGTTTTCCAATCCTCGCGTCGTCTCTAGCCTGCTGAGGAATAAGTCTCGTCTATCAGGATGTGCAGAATTTCGTGATGTCTTACTTCGGGATGACAAAACGAAGAGTCAGGTGGCTGAACTCGATTCATTGCGGAGGGAGCTCAAGAGAAGACAGTCCAACGGTGAAGAGCACATCACGATCAAGTATGTTAAAGGATCTCCAACCATAGTCCAGACTACTAATACCAACGTATCCTCTGACCTAACAGCTGATTCGGGGGACTCCAGGTGTGGCCAATAATGTATAGTAACGTGCAGTCCCTTTCTTCTAAATTCTCTGAAATTCTAGCGTATGTTCAACTACATCAACCAAGCCTTATCTTCTTCACCGAAACGTGGCTTAAGCCATCTATCCCTGATAGTATATTTCATATTCCAAACTATACCCTGTATCGCGATGACAACAAGATAACCGTAGGTCACTGTGGAGTATGTATTTATGTACGGAACACCATTACCGACTGTTTCAAGGTTGAAGCTGCTCACTACGACTGGTCGGGTATTGATAATACTTTTCTGAAAATTCATAACAGCAGATTTTGTCTCTTAACTGGATGCATTTATCGCCCCCGTCCTTGCCAGGGTGATTCAGACTTAGTGGAATTTCTCCAGGATGCTACAGTTCACAACAGAAATATTTTTGTAGCTGGGGACTTTAACTGTCCGGATATCGAGTGGCCCCTCAAAGCTTTACCTCCTTTTGGTTCTCCCTCATATCCCTATGCAGACCTCATCGATAAAACGGCCTACCAACAATTAGTCGATCAGCCTACAAGATTCAGAACTGGACAGGTGCCCTCTTTACTCGATCTCATCTTGGTAACGGACCCCGACCTCGTTTCTGAAATTGACTATCGCCCTCCGTTCGGAAAGTCCGACCATAGCACCTTGGCAACGGAGATACAATTTCGACTCCTGTGTCCAAATTCTACATCCACCAAAGAAATACGAAACGTCGATTACAATAAAGCATCCGAACTACTAGAATCTAAAAACTGGTCTCTAATTTTTGAGGATGAGGGGGATGTTGATGGAATGTGGTGTTCCTTCTTGAGGGTGATTGACGAGGTTGTTACGTCCTGCACGACCACTCGTTTGGTTAGGATCCACACTGCGAGACCTTGGATCGATGGTGGAGTCTTGAGGATGGTAAGAAGAAAGAAGGCCCTATGGCAGAGATACCTTAGGACACGATCAACCAGTGATTTTAAGAATCATCGTACTTTTTCGAACCACTTTTCCGTCAAATTAAACCAGGCTAAAATTCAGTACGAGAGGGGACTGGCATCTACTAAGAACAAGAAGAAATTTTTCAAATACCTCAAGTCTTCGATGAGTGGTGGAGTTAGTTTTCCTACTGTTCGCAATCGGTCTGGCCGTCTTTGTGAGGATGCCCTTGAGACGGCCGGGGTGTTTGCTGATGTCTTCTCGTCTGCATTCGTTGAGGAGCCTGATGGCCCTCTTCCTGAGGTTGAATTTCCCCAGATCACTGAAGTGATTTCCGACATCGACGCCAGCGAGGAGATCGTCGGGGAATACCTTCTTCAGCTCAAGGTTACTGCTCCTGGTCTGGATGGCCTTTCTTCTAAACTTCTCCGTTGCTGCGCTCATTCCCTTGCTTTGCCCCTGTCTATAATATTCTCATGTTCCCTCAAATATTCTATCCTCCCTAATGACTGGCTTACTGCATCCGTAACACCGGTCTTCAAAAAAGGAGACAAGCTATCACCGCTCAATTACAGACCTATTAGTGTCCTGTCTTCGGCTTCAAAGGTCCTTGAAAGAATCGTGTCCGATCATATCACCCGGTTTGCTTTAGCCAGGGACATTATTCCTAAAGAACAACATGGATTCTTATCTGGTCGCTCTACACTTACCAACCTTACTCTATGCATCGATGAATGGACTAAGGCGTGGGACCTGGGGGTGCCCGTGGATGTAGTTTATCTCGATTTTTCCAGAGCTTTTGATAAAGTCCCCCACCGTCGATTGCTTGCCAAGCTCTCTCATCTTGGAGTCAGGGGAAGTGTTCTTGCTTGGATTGGTGCTTATCTATCTAACCGCACTTATCGAGTTAGGGTCAATCGTTCTTTCTCCGTTCACGATATGCCTTCAACATCTGGTGTCCCCCAGGGTTCCGTTCTTGGCCCTATTTTATTCTTATTGTTCACTTCTGACCTCCCTAGATTACTCCAATCGGTATCTTCTATGTTTGCAGATGACACTAAAATTTATAACTTTCCACTGACCCACTATGATACCCTGCAACGTGACCTGCACGAAATAAGTGTTTGGTGTGACAAATGGTTGCTCCCTTTGAATGTGGATAAATGCTGTGTACTGCATATCGGTAAAAACAATCCAAGAAGAGAGTACTGCATCAGTGGCATAACACTGGGAAGTGTTTCAAGTCATTGTGACCTGGGTGTGACTATCTCCGAGGATCTACGCTGGTCTGACCATATATCTAACATCACAGCCAAAGCCAGACAATTGACATATGCCATCCAGAAGTCATTTAGCGGATGTGACATCAAAACCCTTAATCTTCTTTACACCAGCTTCATTAGACCATCTTTAGAGTATGCTGGCCCGGTTTGGTGGCCATCCACACGTGCTGATGAACACCGTCTTGAGTCAGTGCAGCGTTGGGTCACTCGTATCCCCTTCGGAATAACTCGTCCGTCTTACGAGGAAAGACTCGATCTTTTTCGACTCCCATCCTTTCTCTCACGACGTGAGAGAGGTGATCTGATATTTTCGTTCCGATCGCTCCGGGGTGACTTCGGTGATCGTATTCAAGACCTATATACCCTGAATACCAACAATTTGAGAGGCCATCAGTTTAAATTATCGAAAGAAAAGTTTAGAACCCCCCAACGCCACAGCTTCCTCACCAACAGGATCTTCGAGACATGGAACCGTTTGCCGAGTGCCGTGATAAGTGCTGGGACCGTCAACGGTTTTAAGAATGCCCTGGATTTTTTCATGTCAAGGTCTACTAATGTGTGAACTTTTTTATGTTATTTCTGTTTGAGTTTATAGGAATTAATTCCTCTACTCTTGTAATTGTATTAATAATAATAATAATAATATTGTGAAAGTATAGGTTTCCCTGGCAGATTCCATCCGGAGGAACTGTGCCGCACAAAAAAAGCGAACCGGAATGAAAATAAGAATAATAAAATTAGAGTCGCTAATAATTTACAAATCCAAGATGCTCTCTCTTTATCAGAGGAGGCAAAAAACGAGTAACCCCCCCACTTATAAGGCTAAAAATTCTTGTAAATAACGAAACAGCCATTGGTCTCTATGATTCCGGAGCCAATGTCTCGCTAATGAATTATAAATTTTGGAAAAAATTGAATTTAAATAAAGATTTAAGTGGGGATAAAAACATAGAAACAATAACAGGACTAGCAAAGCCTGAAGGGATAATTTCTTTGCCTGTGCAGATTTTTGAAATGATAAAAACTTTTACTTTTTTTATAATAAAGAGCGATTCATTTAGAGAAGATTTATTACTGGGGTTAGATTGCACTTAATTCTTTAAGTTATGTCAAGACGAAAATTTAAAGATAAGTCAAAAGAAAACTCATAAAGACGAAATAATAGTAGCACAAAATATTATTGAAACAAGAAACGAGCAGTTTAAAAGTATGTATACAGATAGAGAGGTTAAAAAATTTTCATTGATTATGCCGATGTTTTCGCAAATGGGAAATTTGATGTCGGTATAGTGAAAAATTATGAGGCCACAATTAAACTTTTGGAAAATAAATATATAGCCAAAAAACCGTATAGATGTTCAATTCAAGATAGGGTTGAAATAGAGAGTCAGATAAAAGAATTGTTAAAGTATGGCTTGATTGAAGAATCCAGTAGCACATATGCCTCGCCAGTTACAATGGTATATAAAAAGGAAGAAGGGAAAAGTCTCGCCTGTGTATTGATTATAGTGAGCTTAATAAAATAGTCGTACCAGAAAGCCAACCTTTCCCAAGAATCGACGAACTAACATTACGCGCCCGAAATTGTAAATATTTCACAAAACTCGATGTTAATTCGGCGTTTTGGTCGATAGCATTGCGTAACAAGGACAAATATAAGACTGCATTTGTGACTCATCATGGGCACTGGCAGTGGAATTGTTTGCCTTTCGGACTGAAGTCGTCTCCTGCCATTTTTCAACGAATTTTATTGAGCATAATAAGAAAAAATAATTTAGCCGCCTTCGCGGTAAATTATATTGATGATGTTTTGATCTACTCGACTAGCTACGATAAGCATTTAAAACATATAAAGTTGACATTGGAGGCTTTAAGTGGAAGTGGTTTCAAACTAAACCGATCAAAATGCACATTTGCACGTACAAAAATTACTTACTTAGGTCATGAAATAAGTAATAACTATGTGAAACCCTTGAATAATAATGTTGGTGCAATAGAAAAATTCCCCACGCCTAGAACAAAAAAAACATCAGACAATTTCTCGGGAAACTTAATTATTATTTACAATTCATACCAAGATCTGCCACATTATTAGAACCATTTCATAATTTATTGCGAAAAAATGTAGAATTCCACTGGTCAGGTAAATGCCAGGAGAGTTTTGACAAAGTAAAAAACTTCTTATGCTCAGATCCAATCCTTGCAATTTTTGATCCGTCCAGCTCAATTCATATTTACACTGACGCAAGCTTGGAGGGGGTTGGCGCGGTACTAAAACAACCTCAGGAGGATAAACTACTGAAACCAGTATTTTATTTCTCACGCAAATTAACCAAAATTCAAAAAACAAAGAAGGCAATTTATATTGAATGTCTTGCCATCAAACAAGCCATTTTGTACTGGCAATATTATTTGATCGGACAAAAATTCACTATTTTCAGCGATCATAAACCACTGGAAAGCTTTAACATAAAAAATTGTAATGATCCGGATCTGAGACATATCCTGAACTACATATCTCAATTTGATTTTGAGATAAAATACAATCCGGGTAGGGATAATGTAGAAGCCGACTGTTTGTCGCGAAACCCGGTCCTAGATGAGAATCCTAGTGACTGTGAAAATTCGGTTATCAAAATAGTTAACTTTTTAGAAATAAATGAAATACTGGATGATCAAAAGCAATTGAAGATAGACAAAAATTCGATTATTGAGGATAAAATTGTTTTCAAAGTATTAAACAATAAAAAAAAATCTGGTTATCCGAAAACTTTGGAATCAATTTGATAAAAACTGTGCATGACAAACAGGGACATATCGGAATAAAACAATTAACTCTAACAGTAACACATAATTTTTATTTTAAAAACATGCATAAACACATAAAATTGATATGGCGTTCGTGTGAAACGTGTATTAAAAACAAGACTAGGATTGCTGATCACAGGGCACCATTATCACAATATGGACCGGCTAGCAAACCATTAGAAATAATCTCATAGACACAATAGGTGGTTTTGCAGGACATAAAAGTACGAAAAAATATTTACACTTGATCGTAGATCATTTTACTAGATTCGCCTATATTTCTACATCGAAAACTCATACAGCAAGTGATTTTATTAGACTAGTAAAATCCATAAAAAATGAAAATAAAATTAAAATTCTCTTCACAGACCAATATTCGGGCATTAACTCTAAGGAGTTCAAACAATATTTGAAATCAAATAAAATTAAATTAGTATTCACGGCAGTTGATTGTGCTTTCTCAAACGGTCTTAATGAAAGGACCAATCAAACATTGGTAAATAGATTAAGGTGTAGAATTTATAATAATAAAAATCGACCATGGCCAAAAATAGCTCAAGAGTGTGTTGATGAATATAACAAAACGATTCATAGTTCAACAGAATTCACACCCACATATTTATTAACAGGTAAAGATGTGTCACTTTTACCAGAATCGTTGAATTCAAATAAATTAGAAAATTTAAGCGAAAACCGAATATTAGCGTATTCATACGCTGAGTTCTCATGAGAACTCAAAATAAATACACAACCAAAATAAGCGCTATTATGACAAAGGTAAAATTCACATAAATTATAAAAAAGGGGATCTAGTGTACATTCAAAATAGCAGCAAATTAAACAGAAATAAGTTGGACCCAATTCGTGCTGGACCATACAAAATAAAAAAAAAATTTCTGATCTGATTGATTTGATTGACAGTGGGTTAAAAAGAAAAGAATCAAACCTTTTTCACTCGAGTAAATTAATCCCTTATTCCCTGATCCCGACGCCCATAGCTTAAAAAAGGGGGGATGTAAGTTTGATACCCCCAAACTTAGCCGGCTGAACTGCGAGGTCACATGTCACATGACTAGCAGACAGCCGACTGTACTCTGACGACATACCTGGCGATGGACTGGACTCGTACTTCGGACAGTCAGAAGAATACATGCAAGCATTGATATTAGATACATTTAAATTCATACTGTTATTACTGTAGATTATATTTTTTGACATAGAACCAACAATTAGTGTTGATTCAGGTATGTTATAGTTATAGTGAAGGATTTATTTTATGTTATTATTGTTATTATTAATTACAGTATTATTACTGCAACAACACTTGTTTGAACCCCTACATGTTTAAGTTGTTCTTTAATTTACACTCACCCCAATAGAATTCCGATTCTACTTAAGTATATACTTTAAGCTACGCATTTGCACTTGCACCGGTTTGTTGGGATAATGTGACCTACTGACTCAATTATGAAACAAATATAAAACAAAATACTCTATTGAACATATTGATTTAAATTTTTGCCAGATGAATCTGGATATGTTCAGTAGTTGACCTCTGAAATTTCAATGAGTTTTGAATAAAATGACATCCCAACAAATACGAATTATTGAAATTTTAGGTGACACTTACCCAAGTTTACCTTAACAGTGATAGTTTTCAGTGACCCAAAATAATATAAATAGTAAATGAAATGCATAGCAACGAATGCAGTATGTAACGATGTTTTAGCGGCAACTAGGCAATCTACGAAGTTCCATAATTGCAGGTTGCTCATTTGCAATATTTGATTGATTATTCATACTCAGTGGGCATTCGAACGACGGTACCATCTCGGTACCTCCTTGGCTGTACAGGAGACAAAGTGAAATTCTGAGATTTTCATGATTTTAAATTTCAGAGGTAGAACGAAATTTTATTTTCACAATAAATGCTAAAATACAGGACTGATCGAACTGAGAACCAGTAATCGATTGTAAAATTACGGGTTGATTGTTTGTGCGGAATTTGACATTAAAGTTTCTGAAATATAACTGCAACTTATCATGACGTTATATTTTAAGAAACGTATATTTTGTTTTTTCTCGACAAGGGAGCTCGCTTGTAAAACTTTGATATTTGTCCCTAGAGATAAGTGGGTTTTGGTTGACATGTGGGGTCTAACACTATAATAATACTTTTAGAGTAAGACTTTGCTTTGTCCGAGATTGGAATTTTTGTAAACGTTCGACTATTATAGAACTTTATGGCCCTTTTTCTGTAAAAGACTGCAGAACAAGTGCTCAAATGCACTCATGTTATTCATTTTCTCGGTAAATCAAGTCAAATTGCGGCTACTATCCATCTGTGTTTAACACCTTTTCTGTAGAAAACAGGGGAAGTCAGCGCAGATATGTGGGACAAATTCCATATTTCGAATGCCCTTATTGGTGCTTGCATCCAATATTTCGGATTAATTCTCACTGCGTTCAAAAACGGCAAATGATACTATTGTTGTAACCTATCAGGGCGGTTTTAAGATCGAAACCCCAATCAATATTAATACTTCTGCCGTGTTTCCCAGATGAAGGAATGAACCTCCTATTTTCCTTCTGTCTGTTCATTTAAATATTATAACACTGCAAGAATTCATCACTATTTTTTCCATTATTTCGTGAAACTAGTACTATCTTGCTCTGTACTGTAATAACATTAATTCATTATTTACACAATTATTCAAGTTTCCTTCCAATTAAGTAGTCACTTCTTCCTTGCTGTACATTTTCACATAGAAGGAAGCTTTTAACTTGTATAATTATTGCATTTGTATAAATATTTCGTGCTTGTTATCACAGTATTGGTTACAAGAAAATAAAGTGTGTGATTTGTGTAAAGTGCGTCCGAATCTTTCACCTTTTCCTCCTCATATTCGTAATTGTTACCTAATTGCAAATAACAATTTACGCCGAAATCGACCAGATTACTGCTGGGTGCTTAAGATTGAGTATACTCTTTTTTCATAGGTTGTGCATTGATAAGACATTAATGAACGAGATTGAAAATCTTCACCAGTTGTCTCCCAAACAAGAAACAACAAAAACTCACCCCCCTGATAAAACAATTATTTTTAGTGATACCATCCTTACAAAATTTTGCAAAAGTTAGTGCGTCGGTATACAGCAACTAATTAAAAAGTTTCAATTCGATCAGATCAGTATTTTTTGAGGAGTTATTGAGGAATCAATATTTCAGATGGGTGTAACAGTTTGACCGCTGCATTCGGATGTGCAATCCACCCGGAAAATTGCAAGCCGCTATCTCTTTCTTTTCAAAAGTTATCGTGGCAACGGCCAGACGGACAAAAGTTAATTTGTCGATGTTCAGTATGTCGAACCAAATCGAAAAATTCGAAAATTTCTGACATTTGGTCAAAATGTTAGCACGCTGTTCCCTAGAACATGCGCGCAAGAATATATTCAGTGAGCCAGTCTCACATTCGACAGACATTTTTGCGCGCATGTTCTAGGGAACAGCGTGCTAACATTTTGTCCAAATGTCTGAAATTTTGGAATTTTTGGCTGAAAAATCAAACGCTGATGAAGAATTCGAGATCATATTCGCTTCTGTCCGGCCGTTGCCACGATCACTTTCGAACGGAAAGATGTAGAGAAATTTTAAGGGGTAGGTTGCGCATCTGAATAAGACTGTTATATTCATTAATGGGCATAATCTGTCCCACAGTTTCTGACTCAAACAAAACAGATCCGATCGAATTCAAAGTTGGTAACTAGTTTTAGAATGCCGACACATATATTTCCGTGAGTATCGTATCACTATAGAAATTTTAAAAAAACTTACGCCTCAGGTAGGTAACTTCAGGATACGATATTCACGAAATTCCGCGAAAATTTGTGGATCGGCATTCTACAAGTAATCACCAAGTTTTAATTGGATCAGATTTATATATTTTGAGTTATAGAGGAAATAGCAACAACATTTCAGATGATTATAACGCCAAAACAATTATGCCAATTAACGAACTTAAATGTCGCATTCCGATGTGCAACCTACCTGAAAATTTGCAAGTAGTAATCTCTTTCCGTTCTCAAGTTATCGGGAGATACATAATATTTTTTCGATTATGCCCATTAACGAACTTGTCCGTCGTATTGGGACGCGCCATCTACCCTGGAAATTTCAAGTCCCTATCTCTTTCCGTTATCAGGTTAAAGTGGCAATGGTTGGACGGCCGGTCGGACAGAAATTTGACCTTGAATTCTTCATCAAGGAGTGGAACCAAATCATTTTAGATCATTTTCGGCAAAAAAATGTTTCGAGAGCCTTCAAAACCTAATTCTTCAATTTCCGAATTTGAACACGATCGGATCTATAGTGTTAGAGTTATTGAAAGAATATTGGAAACTGTGCAGCGTTGCACGAGTTCAGTATCTGGATGGGTGAGCGCTACAATGATAACTTTCGAACAGAAAGAAATAGCGACTTGCAATTCCCAGGGCAGGTTGTGCATCCGATTACGACAGAATTCGTTATAAGGCATTATCGGCTAAACTGTTTTGGATTTGTACCCTTCTGAATTTTTTTTCTTATTTCGTCAATATCTCAAAAAATACACATCCGATCAAATTTAAACTTGGCAGTTAGTTGTAGAATGCAATTTTTTTCGAATTTCGTGAGGCTCTTATCACTATAAAATTTAAAAAAAACATTGAAAAGAATTCTGTATCTTAGAAACTATCCATCCGATATCGCTGAAATTATACAGGGTCTTTCACGAGGAACCTCACCCATATTTATACGGGAAACTACTGAACGTATTTTCATGAAATTCAGCACTTATAAGTACTTCAAGATGCTGATGAAATCTAAAATATTTTCAAGGCATGAGCACCTCCGGTTTTTCCGGAAATGACGTCAACTTCCGTTTTTCAAATTAGAACACCATTTTTTCATTGCAGAAATAGATTCCTTAGGAAATTTCAAGTTATTTTGATGTAACATTTTTCAGTTTTGGTTGGAAAATTCTCTCTGAGCGGGAAAATTCCAAAAAAAAAATCGAAAATAGAGCTCCGCTGAAACAAGAATAACCTCGAGGTTTTTGGCTGGAAAATTTTCATTTTTGGGATTTTTCAAGATGTAAGATTGATGTATCCACTTTAAAAATCGAAATCGCGATTCATGATACAGGGGGTGAAAAAATCGCTTTCAAAGTTAGGGATGACAAAATCGTGAAAAATCAATTTTTTCAAATTAGAACCCCATTTTTTTATGACAGATATTGAATCTACGTTAAAAAATATTGTGAGTGTATGCATCACACCCTTGCCCTAAAGTGGATATTTTCTGAGTTATTCACAAAAAACTGTTTTTCGTCTTGAATTTTCAGCTATTTCTTTTCCCTTCACGCCAAAAAGATGAAATTTTCAGGAACTGTTACTTTAACCATGTTTTAGATTTTACTACCCTAATATGCAAGAGAAAAAAGTTACAGGTTGTTCCTAAATAGATGGCGAATTTTGATTCGAATTTGTATCGGAAATCTCTTTATTTCAACTAATCGGCCATCGGTTTTCTCTCCAGTGATAAATGAATAATTCCTTATGAACCATATGCAAAAACTTACCATGTTTTACATTCTTTTTTTTTTAGTGATAGATATCATTAATTACATCTGCCAAATTCCTCTTTATTCAGTAGCATTTTGTGTTTACTATTAATTTGGTGATAATTCGTATTAAGTTATAAAATCGATCACTATGCCTAATTTTACCAATGAAGATTATTTAAATCTGATTCTACTTCATGGAGAATGTAATAAAGTTGTAGATAGAACGATTCGACTGTTCATTGAGAGGTTTCCTGACCGACCCAGACCAACGAGAGATACCATTAACAGAACCATGACAAACTTGAGAAATGTCGGATCTTTCGTTAAGAAAACTATACACAGAGAAAAAAGTGTAGTAGAAGATGAGAACAACGAAATTACAGTTCTTGCATATTTTCGTGTGAATCCTCAAAATTCTCTCAAAGATGCCGAGATTGATCTGGGATTATCTCAATCGCGTGTTAGGAGAATATTAAAAAAACATAAAATTTGAAGGAAACTGATTTCGTCAGGAGAATAGAGTTTTGCGAAGCTATGATGATTCGATTTCAAGAGAATGAAAACTTTTTGGACTGTATAATTTGGACAGATGAATCTAAATTCACAAAGAATGGTTCTTTCAATAGGCATAACAGTCATTATTGGGATGAAGAGAACAACCACCACTTCAGACAATGGAACTTTCAAGAGACCTGGAGTTTCAATGTTTTTTGCGCCATCAAAAATAATGCAATTCTCGATGTTCACATTTATGATGGGACTTTAACTGGTAAGATAGAACACTACACATGTTTGCATTATTTAAAGAACGTTCTCCCTTAGGAGATAGATATTCTGACATATTGACTCAAATAATTGAGCCGCTAGTACAGAACCATAATGACTTATGGTATCAACAAGATGGCGCGCCTCCACACAATTCACTCAATGTGTTAAATATCCACTACAGGCTATTTGAAGATCGATGGTTGGCGAACAATGGTCCACATCTTTGGCCACCACGTTCTCCCGATTTAACTCCTTTAGACTATTATGTTTGGGGTAGGATAAAAAATATTGTCTACTCAATTCCCCTGACTGATAAAGAGGACTGCATAGAACGAGTCAGAAATGCGTTCAGGTTTGTTTAGATTTTTAGATTCATAGTTTTGAAACTCAATTTGGTTTTTAAACACTTTTGCAGATCTCTTCCTCCCTATGAAATAAGAAGAGCAACGCACGAAGCATTCCTGAGACGTATAAATAAATGTCTAGAAATTAACGGTCAAAACTTTGAGCATCTTCTCTAGTTATAACTGCGAGAGTTTGCCATGGTTCTCCTAATAGTAACTTGAAGTCGGTTTCAAGAAGGGGTGAAAAATCTACAGCATGGTTCAAATAACAGTTCCTGAAAATTTCATCTTTTTGGCGTGAAGGGAAAAGAAATAGCTGAAAATTCAAGACGAAAAACAGTTTTTTGTGAATAACTCAAAAAATATTCATTTTAGGGCAAGGGTGTTATGCATACACTCACATTATTTTTTAACGTAGATTCAATATCTGCCATAAAAAAATGGGGTTCTAATTTGAAAAAATTGATTTTTCACGATTTTGTCATCCCTAACTTTGAAAGCGATTTTTTCACCCCCTGTATCATGAATCGCGATTTTGATTTTTAAAGTGGATACATCAATCCTTCATCTTGAAAAATCCCAAAAATGAAAATTTTCCATCCAAAAATCTCGAAGTTATTCTTGTTTCAGCGGAGCTCTATTTTCGATTTTTTTTTCGAATTTTCCCGCTCAGAGAGAATTTTCCAACCAAAACTGAAAAATGTTACATCAAAATAACTTGAAATTTTCTAAGGAATCTATTTCTGCAATAAAAAAATGGTGTTCTAGTTTGAAAAACGAAAGTTGACGTCATTTCCGGAAAAACCGGAGGTGCTCATGCCTTGAAAATATTTTAGATTTCATCAGCATCGTGAAATACTTATAAGTGCTGAATTTCATGAAAATACGTTCAGTAGTTTCCCGTATAAATATGGGTGAGGTTCCTCGTGAAAGACCCTGTATTCGCGAGCAATCAAAACCTGATTTCACAGCCAAGTTCCGAATTTGAACCCGATCAGATCCATATTGTTGGAGATATTGAAAAAATATTTGATGTCGAGAAGCCTTGGGTGACTTCAGTAGCTGGTTGGGTGATCGTTACCACGATAACTTTTGAACGGATAGAGTTAGTGACCTGCAATTTTCAGGGTAGGTTGCAAATCCGAATGCGCCATTTGAGTTCTTTAATAGGCATAATCGGCGAAATGGTTTTGGAGACATCTCAATTTTCGTTGCTTTTTACTCAAAAACACAAAATGTACAAATCGGATCCAATTAAAACTTGGTAATTACTTGTAGAATGCCAACGCACTAATTTTTGCGATATTTAATGAATATCATATCCCTATGAAAAAAATAAAAGATGTTTTTTCTTCAAAAGTTTTAAATTTCAGATTTATACGTCTGACAGCTGAAATTCCGCACATAACTTCGAGCCACCATTTTACAATCGAGTCCAGAATATCAGCTCGATCGACATTTCATGAGGCTAGAATAGACAATGGAAAATGCGAGCAAAAGCTCCTGACTTCACGTCAGTGCTTTTTAAGAGTTTTTCTTTTAAATCCGGTCAATTACCAACAATATCGACATGAAATTAACAGATGCACAGGAAGTCTGATATTATGAAATCATCTAACGAACCAGCATCGCAATAAATCCAAATACTCCCAGGGTGATTATATATCTTATCGATTTTTATTTCGAACGACCAACTATCAGTGAAAGAAAACTTTTACAGGAGTGTAATTTAAGAATGTGTATTCATTATAAATATATCTTTAAAATCGTTAATTGTGCGTAAAGAATTCTAAATTCCCGGTGTTTTTCTGCGTTTCCCTAACTAGTATAGACGAATGCCGTCATGACTATTGGAAATTGAAGCCAATTACCGGCATAATTGAGAGAAATATGGGGCATCTCATATCCTTTCATGATGAGGTTGCGCACCGACTTCCCTAGCAATTTCATCGAATTTTAATGACTCAAGATCTCTGCTCGAAGAATCTTTTTCCATTAATAGTCCATTGAAAATTCCTTAACACATGCTTTGTTCTTGATTATACAGGGTGATTCAAAACTCGAGTCGAAAAATTAGGAACGTATACAGTCAGATATTCTTCATGCACAATGTAAAATAAAATTTTTGGATATGGCTTTGTTTCCGAGATATTAGACCTGAAAGAATATGCATTTCATCAATTTTAAACTTTAACATATAATATAAAAATACCAAAATTATTGAATCAAATGTTAATAAATACTACCATTAGCATCGATATAGGCTTGGCAACGCAAAATAAGTGCATCGCATACTAATTGCATGTTTTGCCTATTTTGAGTGGATTAGACTACATTAATAGTTCGTTCCATTAATGGTTCCTGATTATTAATTTCCACTACGTTTACTAGTTGTTTTAAATGTCTCAAAGAAAATAATCCAATGGATTCAATAAGTCAGGTGATGTAACATGCCATAGCATCTGACCACGCCGACCAATCGATCTCCTATCAAAAGTTTGGTTTAACTAGGCGACCCGTTGATGATGAATCCAAGGTCAAACGTAATTCTCGAACGTAATGAGTTAGTTGAATTTGCTGGTTAGGTTTGGCGTCCAAATGCGTCGGTTGAATTCGTTAATGGAAAAATCCGTCGAGTGGTTTCTGAGTTATAGCCATCAGAAATGTTGTTTTCGCAATATCTCGAAAAATACTGATCTCATCGAATTAAAATTCGGTAGTTAATTGGAAAATACCGTTACGAAGAGGCATAGTTTTGTGACGATCGTATGACTAGAAAATTAAAAAAAAATCTGTATCTCAGAAATGATCTCGAATAAATTCGTTAAAATGTTAGGTTGTGATATGAACTGTTGAAATCATCAGGATGATGAATATTATTTCATCAGTTCATGTCACATTTTAACGAATTTTTTTTTTATTTCTTGAAAAACAAAGGAGCTCTGATAAAGGCACGAGTGGTGCCGAAACATTTGTGAATATGTGTATGTAAGGAATCTGAAGAATTAAATTTAGTCCACTTGCCTGATAACATTCTTTTTAATGGATTAAACTGGAACATATAATCTAATTATAATTTGCTGATGTAGGTATGTAAATCGAACATGGGATGAGTCACAGTTCTACGCTTTGAATTCAATTACGAAAATTCTCGAAAATTGACGCACAGAAGCCAAATTGAAAAAAATTACAGCACGTGGTGTTCTCAAGCGGTCACCCTTCCAAGTACTAACCGGGCCCGATGCTCTGTGGCTCCAGTGTTCTGACGGTATCTAGCATATTCAGTGTGGTATGGCCGCAAACAAAATTTCTTCCTCTAACTTTGCAAATATATTTATGATGCAGTTCTATCATAAGAATCCATTGACATCATTCCCAACCCTGAGAAACTACCTAAATGAAAACTAAGTTATACTAAGTTATTTTCACACTTCAAATTCAAATTGAAAGTGTTAAAATGACCGCTTCGTCAGTATTTATTCTGAAAGTATCCAAACATGACAAGATCATTTCGCTCCCATACCTCTCTACTTTTTCCCGCTGGACTCCATTCATTTTAGCAATTAATTTACACCCTTTTAGAAAGGTAGAAACTCCCCAATGAAGAGCAATGTACGTATCACTCGCCATTTCGCTGAATAAAAAAAAACGAACTGAAAGGGTTATCTTTTTAGGTGAAAGAGGGTTGAGTCGTAGTCGTCCTCAGAACGAGTAGGATGCATTCAGGACTATATAAAGGGTGTGCTAAATCCGAAACTGGAGCACGACACTAATGATTATAATAAGAAGGCCTGATGGAGACGACGAAATGCAATCCTGCCTTGGCTCCGTTATCTAGAATCGAGATTTCCTGATAAGATTCAAACTTGGTTCCAGGACTAGTACTCCAGAGCTACGTATAAAGCTCCGAAGAAATTGCCATGTACAAAAGGCGAAACCGACGATAAGATCTTCTTTCAGTTGGTCAATTCAGAGGAAAAATCCTTGCCTTCCTGCTTATGCATATTTTAACATGGATTTCATCTAGAATTCGTGAATTTTGTTATATGGAATTGGTTATCTAGTAACTTCAATGATTTTGGACCCGCATTTGAACCATTTTTGAAAGCACTTGCGTCAGGAGCAATGAGCAATTTTCATTTATCATATATATTTATTTTTTATTCATTATATTTTATTTATTTTATATCAGTACATATATATTATTAAAATATGTAATAAAATTCCAAATGGGTATACTGCTATGGTTTTCTGTTCCCTACCATTTATTAGAGAAAAATAAATCATTTTGACCTTTCTAGATCTTTTAGGGAAGATTAGAAATTGAGTAAGATTTTTTTTGTTGAAATATGCTAGAAAAGGTAGGATTGTATATTGTGTCATATTTATAACTTTATACTGGAATAATAATACAGGGTCTTTATAAAAGATTGTAACATTGCAGTTGGCTTTGAAATATTCTTATTTTGCTAATTCGACGTGATTCTTCAAAGGGGATATACTAGACGTCATTTGCAACGAATTGAGTCGAGTGAACCTTGGTCCGAAAATCTATGGTTACGAAGATATGGCGACTTTTCAACTTTTTGGAAATTTTTTGCTTTGTTATCGAAAATAATTCATTTTGTAAAAAATACTTGACTCTAAATATTCAATGAATATTTTTTTTAGAACTGAAGAGATGGTTATAATTTCATGTGAAAAAGTATATACTACAAAATTTGTCAACTTGAGATATAAGGAGTCATAATTGGCATCATCTGTTTTCCTCATAAAATCTTGATGAAACAATTGAGAATTACTTGGAACAAGTATTATGAACTTTGTGTAAAAATTCACGAAAAAACTTCCTTGTTTCATAAGCTCAATAATTCCTTCACGAAATCGAAAGATATGGCCGGAAAACCGCTCCAATGAGTCGTATTTCATTCCAGGGACACAAACCACAACACAAAATCAACCATTTTTTGTTCTTTTTGGTGCTCTAGTTCCTCGGAACTGAGGGCTTATCAATTTGCCCAAATGTCTGTAACTTTCGAATTTTTCGATGAAAATGGTCTTAAACGATTTGGTTCGACTCACTGATCAAGAATCCGTGGTCGAAATTCATTCTGTCCGGCCGGCCGGCCGTAGGCACGATAACTCTCGAACGGAATGAGCTAGACAGTTGAAATTTTCAAAGTAGGTTTGGGAGATAAATATCTCGGCTAAGTTCGTTATTGGGCAAAATCGGACAGATGGTTTCGGAGTAACAAAAAAAAAAATTTTTTTTACAAGGCAAATTCCAAATTAATTTTTTTTCAATAAGCTGTTTTACCATAAGAATCCAATGATATCATTTTTAACTCTAACAAGCTAATACTTTCGGAGATATGATTTTTAAAAATTTCAATAATAAATCGTATTTCAACGTTGTCACAGAATGATATTATTCTATGTATGAATTGTCATAATGTCAAATGATGTTCCTGAGACATGACATTATCTAATCAATCGAAGAATTGTGAGCGAAGTGAGAAAAATCTCAGTTGTTTGCTCCGAAATTAGACTTTCTCAGAAAATTCTTACATTTCGGAACGGAACTTGAAGTAAGAGATCTGAGAGTAGTGAGACTGCTTTTCATCCATAGACATAGATATAACTCTCGAACGGAATGAGGTAGGTAGTTGAAATTTTCAGAGTATTTTAGGGAGATGAATATCTCGGTTAAGTTCGTTATTGGGCAAAATTGGCCAGATATAATTTGATTTCTTCCATGGTGCAGTTCTCATTCTCATGATTGCTCATTTAATCTTGATAAATAAACTATTATTTGAATTGAATTTCCTTTAGGATGCAGTTCTATCATATGAATACATTGATATAATTCCCAACTCTCAGAAACCAATACTTTCGGAGAAATAATTTGTCTGTTTGAACTAGAGCGCTTGAAAGCTCCTGTCCACAGGGCTTGAACCAATTTTTTGAAACTAATTATCTTCAGAGTAACTCTCAGTTAATTCAGAATTATTTCATTCGAGTAATAATGTGAATTTTTTTAATTTCTACTAGTCCTACTCGTATCAAGCAACTAATATTCACATTAATCACAAGTAATGGAGAAGACCGTATTTTATTCCAGGGACACAAGACATAACACAAAGTAATATCTGCATTCTTTCTTTTTGAAACTAATTATCATAATTTGGAAATTCTTTAGAATTAATCTCCGTTAATTGAGGAATATTTGAATTTTCTTTCGTGAAATACTATGAATTTTTTTTATTCGTACTAGTCCTACTCATAACAAAAAACAAATAATCACATTAATCACAAGTAAAGGAAGATAAGGGGGATAACCTAGTATCTTGAGGACGGAAGCCCCAAGTTCAATTCCGAGGCTAGGAAAGAAATTTTCTAGTCACGGTAATCGCCACCATACACCGTTGGGTCAAAAATTAACAGTGCTGTGCCTGAGGTGGTGTAAGGACACAGTAACAAAGCCTACACAGAACACAACTGGTTCTCCTTACTCGCTCAAGCTCTTCGAGAGCTTATGAGGGGTCTCCTTGGGGAAGACCTAGGAGGATCAGTATAATAATACAATACAATAATACAATACAAATCGAAAAAGTCTTTTGTTTGGTCGGATTTCCGGATATATTTTTTGATCACGTAGGAAAATTTATTACATATGTACCTTTTTAGAAAGTTCATCAACCGACGAAGTTTTTTCACTTAATTGTACGCAAAGTTAAGTATAATTTTCTCGAGAAATGCGCAATTGTTTCATGAAAATTTAATGATAAAAACAATTGATGCCCCTCGCGAAATTTCAACGATATCGGAAGGATAGTTTCCGAGATACAGAATTTTATTGAAAATATTTTTTTAAATTTTCTAGTTATGATATCCTCACCATATTCTGCATAAGTCTTCGTGTCAGTATTTTTCAACCGACTACCGTGCTTTGATTCGATCACAATAATAATTTTTGAGTTATTGGGAAAACAAAGTTTCAGATGGCCGTAACTTCTCAACGGATTTTGCCCATTAATGGACTTAGCCAGTATGTTTGGACTTCTAACCTACCCTGGAAATTTCAACTCTCTAACTCATTGCGTTCGAGAGTAATCGTGCAGACGGTGGGGCAGAATCAAGTTACACCTCAGATTCTCCATCAGTGAGTCGAAACTACACGTTTGACGCCATTACCGGCTGAAAATTCTAAATTACTACTTGAACCAATTATCGTACCTCCGAAATCGTCTTCGAGAGAATTAAGTTTGACTTTGACCTCGGATTAATAATCAGTGTCCCGAACTAAACGGTTCAGACCGTTTTCGTTCATAATTATTATTATTAATTAATGATAATTGTTGACTTCAAGCAAAATGGGTTAATATTTGGCACAACTCCGCAGTAGGTAATATTTTCACTGTGAATACTTTCCTCACAAACGTACGGTCTTTGTTCCACCCGCACATCCAAATACAAGCAAATTTTGCCTTCCTCCCTAATAATTTGCTATCGTTTTATATGCACACAAAGTCCGCGTACCTTGCGATAATGCATGTCGTAAAATATCAAACGTTTCCGTGAAAAGACAAGGCAGTACAATACCCGCCCGCTCTTCGGGTCTTCTCCTGAATACAAATTCGAAAAGGTCGTATTTGCATTGCTTTCATTTCACGTCATTTTTCTTTATGAGGTTCGCCGAAATAGTTTACAGTTCATTTTTGGTTTGTTCCTTTCCCAAACATCATTTGGAATAGTGCGGTGAGAACATTGTTCTTAACACCCTTAAAACTTTCAATGTTTATGTTCTGAAGCATGTTTAATTTAAATATTGCAACAGAAAGTCGATAGCACCCACGTGACGTCAGGAGCTTAAGGCTTTGTTTCACATTCATTCGGTTCTTCTTCGGTCGCTGGCGACAAGTGTGAAACGGTGCTCCGGTTTGGATTCGGTATCGAACAGAAATCGTACAGCAGTGAATATGAATAGGTTTCAATCTGGGCTGAATTCGTGTGCAGGGAACACATATCAACCGGGGCGTTCACGCAAACTAGGACTTCACACCTGGGCCCCTATTCACGAAATGTTGTGACGTTGAGAGAGATCTCTCCTACGAGATTTTTCACGTCGGTGACTCTGCGCAAACTCCGTATGTGAATTGTGGATTGAAATGTGTTTCTCTACAACTAAATAGTGAGGGAGAAGTGAGATGAGATTTCTTGTAGGAGTTATCGCATGCGAATACTCATCTCTACGAACGTCGAGTATACGGGCCCAGAGCGAGATTTTTCTCGTCTGGTCTCGTTCTCGTCTCGGAGAAGCGAGACGAGACGTTTTGAAAAATATTAGATGTGATACCGAGACCGACAAATCAGAAAAGGTCTACATAGAGATCAATATATTTGGCAAAATATCAACTCTTGTGACTATCTGTGAAATATTTCATTGTAAATTAAAATAGTTTTTCACATTTTTATTTCAACTTGTTGACTGTTCTTATAACTTCTTATAGTAACGTATCTCTTATCATAGATATCTATTCTTTCGGATTTTTATATTTTAGGTTTGAATATATATTTTATTGAATGGGTTTCTTTTGCTCGAAAATTTCTACCTGGAAGATCGTCTTATTCACTACAGATACATACAGTGAACTTTTCTTATATACGACTCGACCTTTTTCAACACTCACAGAAAACAATTGAATATGAAGTATTTCCACTATAATTACCAATATATTTTGTCTATATTATACATCGATCGTTGTAGAAATACACAACTTTTTAAATACCTTGCTATAATTGAGATTATTTTTCAAGTAAAAATAGAATTCACAACCATGAAAACTGATCCCATTGTGAATTCAATACTTAACGGACATCTTTCATTGCCCCTAAATCCCAATGCTCTTAAAATTCCGTCTCTATCTGAACATCTGGAGAAATTTATTGCTTTCTATTGTGCTTCTTGTAGAGAAGATGTGAACAATTATTGTATACATCTGTGGAAGTACAATTTTTTTATTGTATTTTTGTTTTTTTTATCCTGTAGGTCGATTACCTATAATAAAACTGGAGAAGAAATGAAAAATGAACCTATTCAATGTTTCGAAAGGTATTATGAGGAATACGCCAAGAAGACCCTCATTGATCTACCTACTGGTAAGGTATTCATTGAAAACGATACCAATTCGTCCAATTCTATTGAAAATGTATAGACATTGATAGCCTCTCTAAAACATCAACAAAACCTTCGGAACATTGGAAAGCTGAGTTTGAAGAACATTTGCTGTTAGAAAGAGTAAAAAGGAATGAAAATTGTATTTTAGAGTGGCGGAAAGTGCATGAAAAAGTTCCTACACTTTCCAAGATGGTCGATGATTTATTAATGGCTACATCCGTACCTGTTGAAAGATTATTTTCCACAACAGGTATGATCATGGCAAAAACACGTACATCATTGAAAGATAATGGCATGCATGCGTGATTATGTTCGAATTCTTGGCTGTCAAGTAATTCAAAAGATGAAATTAACAGTGTTTAAAATTTAAAACATTATGAACGTGTACACATATTTTTATTTGAGAGCGTAACTAATTTAGCTTCACAAAATTAATAATTGTTATCTACCATTTCGTTTATATATTATAATATTTATTATCGTTACTCAGAATTAAGCGAGATGAGACGAGACAACTGATAAGGAGACGAGATCGATACTTAAAAGAGACTTAATTTTTTGGGAATTGGTGAGACCGACGTCAAACACGGTTTAGGTTCACCATAAAATAATAAATATTTACATATATTTTCAGTCACGCTCTGTGGTTTTAACCTCAAACCGAGCAGATATCTTTTAATATTTCCCAAACTTTTCATATAAATAAATATTTTCGGATCTCCCAAACAGAAAAATATCTACCTTTGAAAAAAAAATATCATTTTGGCCTTGCTTCTGCGTTTAAGACCCTATACTAAATTAGACTTCTCCATCAGAAACCAAGTGAAAATTTTCGGAAAACTGATTTTTTTGTGACGGATATTATTAAATTTGTCACACTCACACCGCCGTATTCACAAAGCATTGTTAAGTGTTTCAATCTCCGTTAAGTCCTAACTGAGGTCCTCAGTTAAGGATCAATCTTAATCGCAACCACAATTAAAGTATTTAACGGTGGTGAAACAGGCTTGTTTCACCTTAACTGAAGTTGCGGTTCTTATTTATGCTTAACTGAGGACCTCAGTTAGGACTTAACGAAGATTGAATGCTTTGTGAATACGGCGGACAGTCTATGAAAATAGCAACCAAGGACTGTCTATTATTGTCGAGCCTGCAAGCAGGTAAGATAATAGACAGTTTTTCTTCGAGGTAGATATATATTACATTTTTTTATCGACTTCTACATGCAGTTATTCTCATAGATACTTATCTTTGTATTGAACCGTAGGTATCATGCCGAATCCAATGTGACCACAGCGGCCGAAAAGTACTGGCCTTCAAAAATAGTCGATTTATCAGTTGCAAATTAGTATGTAAAATTTCATTTTTCATAGAGGTCTACAAAAAAATATAGTAACACAGTTTCACTTTACATAGAAATGTCCAAGTCTAATTATTTCTTCAACAAATTCAACCAAATATGGTTAAATTCCAATTAAGCAATTTGCAAAATTGTTTTCTCAGTTAAAGAAAATACAAGCTGACTCCATAAGTTTCCTTTTTGGCGCTCTTGTTCCTTGGAACAGAGTGCTTATTATGTAATCAGACTCCAATGCATCATGTGATCTCCACTGATTGTACATAAATGCTGCTATTTTTTAATGTTCTATGTCTATATTCCTTTAGTTGATCCTATGATCAGATTTTTGAAACCAAACGCTTGGTAGAGAAGAGTGACAGAAATTTTTCGATTTCATAAATTCAAAAGAAGCAACAAGAATATTCACTTTGGAAATGGTGGAGATAAATCAGGTTTCTTTTCTAGAAGTGTCGGTAATTGAGTAGCCGAACCATTTCGAAGCTAGCGTCTTCAGAATGCAGACATATACAAATAGATATTTGAATTTCTATTCAAATCATCAACTAGTGTGAAAACAGGTGTTAACATAACACTTTACGATAGATCTAATCCAATGCGTTATACTCTTGAACCGAAATAATGAAATTGATTTAATTATAAAATTTTTTCAAGATAATGGATATCAGGGACAATTCATAAATACATCTGCTATGAATATACAGGATGAAATTTAGTTTCTTGGTAAAGAACGACTACTCTATCGATCTAGAATATTCTCTGCACTGCGCTGTTGCCGCTTATATCAAAAACTACTAACTTTGATATTTAAAATGGAACACTCTATATATTATTGCTTTTTTCGAATCGAAATAACCTCCTGATTAATTCTCTATCACCTCCTCCTTTCTATATCTCTAGCGGTTTTTGAGTAATTAATTGATTTGCTTCCTTTTTTGTGCAAAACATAGCTTCAAATCGAAATGTAGCTCAATATTCCCATTGGCATGCCCATGCATTTAATTCGAAAACCTTACAATTTAGGTATACGAACATGATCGGAAATTTAACTCTCTTTCAATATATTTTATGATATACAGGATATTCCATTTGAAAAAACGCACTTTTTATGGTTTAATTATGTCTCGGAAACGCCTGAGATTTTGAACAACCCTGTATGGTTAGGGACATATGCCCCTACACATAAATAATATACGGGATATTGGTAATCCATACCCAAAATTTTGGCTTTCTAGGATTACAAGTAACGAGGTAATTACTGTTGATTTGAAGCTATGTTTTGCACAAAAAAGGGAGCAAATCAATTCATTACTCGAAAACGACTAGAGATAAGAAAGAGGAAATTGATAGAGAATGAATTAGGAGGATATGTCGATCCGAAAAAAATAATAATATAGAGGGTGTTCTATTTGAAATATCGAAGTTGTTAGTACTTTTTGATATAAGCGGCAACACTGCAGTGCTAAAAATATTCTAGATCGATAGAGTAGTAGTTCCTTGCCAAGACACCAAATTTTCAATAAAATCGTACTTCCCGTTCTCCTTAAGAGTCTAGGGTACCATTGACTGTGGCCCACCCTGTAGATAGAAGAGCTATTAATCAAATAACAATTAATCTAGTACAACAAAATCACCGAAACGAACAACAACCCAATCTATTGAATATTATCCCTTATGTTGGTGGCCTTTCGGAAAAAATCAGCTGGATCGGCTCTAAATTCAATATAGGTAACAACCGCTTTCAAGACTCAAAATGATCTTAGGTATTTATCAACTCAATATAAAACCGATTAACGGGAAAAAAAAATCCAAAAACTGTGTATATTCTTCCTTAGGGCTAAGAAAGTCCAAACATCTTAAGGAAAACTGACAAATTTTGAATTACAGAATAACTTTTAAGAAGAAATAACCCAGAAAGGAACCATATAGTGAAGAATACACCTTCCAAGTTATCCTTTAATGATTATCTCATATGAATGATGCTTAGCGAAATATTAGTACCTCGAATAGGGTCAGTATGTATAAGTACAGAATTCCATTGAATTCAAAAACAAAATATCAATAGTCGAATATGTATAGCTGCATAGGGATAATTATACTTCATATATTCATTATCTTAATAGTATGATGTCCCTATCTGCGAATTCAAGCTTAATATCTAGTAGGGTATTCGGGAAATGAATATAAATACGAGGGAGAACAAATACTTCGATGAATACCTCCAGTCATCAATTCAAATCGATAACTTTGCTAGCAGAAATTGAACCTGGGCTATGAAAATTCATATGCATATCTCGGGAAAACAAATGCTATTCCCAGAGCACAACGAAGGTCCAAAGTTTTCCGAGCTTCGCTATCTATTATACAAATCCTGGATGCCGGATTTCCACCGGGAACTTGCCAGGGAATCGATTCATCAAAAATGTATTGAAGAATCCCAGTGGCGGTGAAGCTTCGTTCAAGTTCCGTTGGTATCTCTGATTTTGTGGTTCAAACATGATCTCGGGAAGCTTGTGCGGATTATATCTTATCGATAACACTAGCGGTGGGTTTCACAAAGCTTTGACGGCTCTAAATTGACGAATTAGTGCGATTCTGTGTCGATTTTCAGTTCATTTTTGATACAACCATCGAATTAAATCCACAATTAAGCTAATTGAAGCTTCGTGAAACCCAATGTAAGAATATAAAATGATGATGACACTGTTATTCCAATTTCCACGTATTTTATTGTAATATGACAATTGTTTCACTAGTATAGTAGCATCATATAGGATATGGTCATATTACAATAATATATGGAAATTAGAATAACAGTGTCATCATCATACATTTCTGGTATACCAGAAAAATAAATAAAATTTGAATATTTCATTCGAAACCAATAAAAAAATCAGTAAATTAATTAAATACAATGGAGATGATACACAAGATAACATATCAGGAGTTTATAAGTTAACATGCGGTGATTGCCGAAAAATTTTCAGTAGACAAGTAGGAAGAACTTTCCAGAAGAGCATAGAAGAACATCTGAAGAGTTGCCTCGATGGCAAAAGTACTTCCACTAGTAATAACAGGATATATTTTCAATCATAATTTCCTCAAATCCACTCTGAAAATTATATTATATCAATTGAAACTTAGCCAATACTCCAGTTTTGTTTTCACTGAAGATATTCTAAACCCAATTTGATAAACTTACCAAATTATATTCTTCCATCATCATATGGATTATCCAAGAGCAGACAGGGTAGGGATAATTATAATATCCTGTAATTGGTCATTTTGCATTAAATCATATTTTGTTACTTGTTGACTTGTGACATGTCTCTAATAGGTGGATAAGATTACATGTATGAACAGTGAATACATATAGACCACAGACAGATAGAATTCGCATTTTGTGAAAACATAGAAGTACGGTATATTATTGAAATTTTGAGAAATCAAATCTCCGAAAGTATTAGCTTGTTAGAGTTGAAAATGATATCGATGGATTTTTATGATGAAACTGCATTTTTTCTCATAACTCCGAAACCCTCCGGCTGATTTTTCCCAATAACGAACATAACCGAGATATTTTTTCCCCAAACCTACTCTGAAAAGTTCAACTGTCTAGCTCATTCCATCCGAGAGTTATCGTGTTAACGGCTGGACAGAATTGATTTCGACTACGGATTCTTGATCAGTGAGTCGACCCAAATCGTTAAAGACCATTTTCAGCCAAAAATTCTAAAATTACAGACATTTGGGAAAATTGATAAGCACTCTGTTTCGAGGAACAAGAGCGCTAAAAATAAAACCAACAAAGGAACTTTTAAATTCGTAAACAAATTTTGTACTGTCACCAAGTAACAGTCAACTCACTTATTTATTTCTAGGCTTAATATAATTTATGATATGAAATTAGTCGCATACAGAAACTTCATCCCATAACTCTGAAACGAAG
This sequence comes from Halyzia sedecimguttata, assembly GCA_937662695.2. Taxonomy (NCBI): domain Eukaryota; kingdom Metazoa; phylum Arthropoda; class Insecta; order Coleoptera; family Coccinellidae; genus Halyzia; species Halyzia sedecimguttata. The sequence continues at coordinate 36,180,864 of OW569415.2, read as the reverse complement.
TCCCATCGGCAAAAATATTCATTTTATCAAGGATATCTGTATACTTAACTTTTCGCCTCGTGTTTTGAATCACCCTGTATATCATAGAGAAGAGTATGGTGGAATGTATGGTGTTAGAAGTTAGAAGCGTGATGCGCCACTGGCATGATCCATCAGAAGGTAGAGGTAAGGATTTATTCGATTAGTGGCAGGACGGGGGTGAGGATAGCTGCAACTGAATAGAGCGGTGATTGGGAATGAACAAGCATAAAGAGTCGGTGATTGAATAGTGGTAAAAAATCATCTCGATCGGCAGTCGCGTTTGGCGACGGGGAATTGGGATTATTTTCTTCTTGATTTCGACAGGGACCGAACGTGGGAGCTCTGAGACGAGAAAATTTCTATATTGTTCATTTTCCACGAATCCTTTCATGGCAGAAGGAGGTATTCGGGAAAATGAAAAAAAAAATTCTCGTTATCGTGAAATTGCGGTTCATTGAAATGACAAGGATAATATTGGTTTTTGCGGAGGTTGCAAGGTTCGAACTAACGTCGGATTTTTGGAATGGCTCCGTTTCATTTTAGTAGTATTTTTTCAGTGCGGGTTCAGGAATACTTCTGCTGGAAAATATTGCTCACATCAAAGAAATTTTTACAGTTCACGTTTTAATTTACGGAGGATTATCACAACTTTCCGTCCGCTCATTTTATCCTCATATAGGTACTATGGGAAGATTGATTATGCAACGCAGCGATTTTTAGTTGCAATAAATTTCCAGAGAGTTTGGAATTTGAGTTATTAATATTCAATTGACCAAAATAATTATATTATGTCGAATTAATCAAAATGATTTATAATTATAATCCATGTAGAAAATACTCGATTCGATGTCTACAGTCGACCGTTTTCTCTAGTCTGCAAGTTTTTGACATGGTCTTATTTTTATCCGGCAAATTAGTTTTGAAGATTTTTTTATTTTGTTTTTTTTTGTTCACCGAAAACCGCTATAAAGTAATTTCATTGAGTAAAGTGGTGATAAACCTGGAAGTAGAAGTCTGGGTCCGACTGGCCGCATAAACTTCCCTGTATTTCTGGACAGACCAACGATTGTGAAATCAACCGTAGAGTTTCCGCTGGGCGTACAACTTGTACTTACTTCTGAGTTCAACCACTACAAGTGGGTAGCTCGTTTTGTGTATTTGAGACATATCACAGAGTAGGTCTAGGTGTCCTTCAACCCATTATGTTAAGGCGAGCTTCCAGTAGTTGACTGGGGGTTGTATATTATTATGCAATATGTATCTTGGCATTCCTCAATATAGGAGTAAATGCCCTTAGTCTTAATTCAAGGCCTTCCTAGAAGCGCCGCTCGACTCTGAGTACTTTTGTGCAGTCAGCATTTTCATTCCAGTTTCCCGGCTTTCTGATTTAATAGAATATAATTCCAATTCATTATTGTATTAACCAGCTCAGAATAAACTTGCTTCTGAATAAATATTTGTTTTTTTTAAAAGGTGATTCAAAAGAGTAAATTTATAAATGGCGACGAGGATGGGATTGTTGCTAGTATAACGAAAAAAAAAATAAGTATACGTGAATTTCAATTCTTCGAGCAACATTCCAAAAACCCGAGTTTCGAAAAGTGCGACGATAAGTTCGAAGTAAAGTTCCGACCACGAGAAGCTCAAACGACTGCAGTAGAGATAAGCCACGAAGGTGTGTTGAATCCCCGAAAACAGAGTAAGGAGAACCATTCCCGACTTGATCTCAACTGCAACCCTTGAGAATCACCCTGAGGAGGTTTGGAGGTAGCAGCCCGGACACCAGGTTTAAAACGAGAAGTAAGTTGAGGCTATCCCTTACAATAATCCCAGTTTTTCCTATCCCTGGCCCAAAGGATATTTTCAATTTAATTTGCAACTCATTTTTTCATATCACCGATAGTGTAAACAAGCACATCGAAATCTTTCAAAATAGAGTCCTTATTGGAAAAATTCAATTCATTGAATATCAACGTAAATAATAAAAACTTCAATATGACTTCTAATGGAGAACATTCCAATCGCATGGTAATAGATTTAAGCACAGTTAAATATTTCGGTGAGTTATTACCAAGATTTAATGGTAACTCACAAGAACTACAAACCTTTTTAATGGAAACTGAAAATTTCATAGATCGATTTGGCACAACTGATAATGATTTAATAAATCAATATTGCTTTGCAACAGTAAAATCGAAATTAATTGATCAAGCGAGAACTATCGTGTATTCTGGACCACGTTGCAATTCATGGCCTGAATTAAAAAGATTATTGAACAGTAAATTCGGTTTTAAAATTAACTTTGATGTTCTACAAAGTGAATATCAATATATGAGGAGAAAAACGAAGGAATCACTTTCTGAATTTATTGAAAGAATCAAAGAAACTAAATTACAATATGATTACCAAATACAATTATTAGGATTAACGCCCCCAGAACTGAATGTTTATCGAAACCTTTCAGAGAAAATTGGCATAACCGTCTTATATAATAATGTTGACGAAAATTCTAGGAATTTACTTGATCTCCAACCAAAATCTTTCGATGACACTTGTAAAATGCTAGAAAACCGAGAAATAAAGAGACAACAGCTTTATTTACAACCACCAACAATACCGACACCTAGGACAACGTACTCCCAAAATTTAAATTCCCAACCTACTGTTAGAAGAATTTATACAGACCCACAATTTCCATCAACTAGTAGACAATTTCCTGCAAACAGACAATTCAATTCGAATAGTGGAGAATTTCCTTCACAACCGGTACATTTGAAATTTAATAATAAAATACCAGAAACTAAATTTGCGACAAGCAGTCAAGTATTCGGAAAACCGCAAGACGTATTTAAGCCCAATCCAAATCATCGTTGGGTTCAACCCAAACCTGAACCTATGTCGGTCCGAACAAGAATACACCCTGTAAAAAGACCAGCTAGCAGTCAAATCCGACAAGAACCACCCAATATTAGACAAAATTACAGAAGAAACGGACCTAATGACTTTATATTTGAAGAACTCACTAATACAGAACAAATTGAACAAGAATTAGGAGAGGAAGAAGAATTTTATTATGAATCCGAAAATATAGATGACTCTAAATTAATTGAGGAATTTGATGAAAATTTTCAGAGAATCTCCGAAGACAAAGACATGACCTAAACTTTACACAGGAACATCTAGCATCATTACCATATATAGTATTAGATTATCCACCCTGCAAATTATTGATAGACAGCGGAAGTTCCATGAGCATTATTGATCCATCTGTAGCATATAATTTACTATCAGAAAACATTTACGAAGAAAAAACCTATTTTAAAACTGCACTAGGTAAAGATTTCAGCACGAATAAAGTTTCATTTCCTTTAAATTCTTTTGGCTATAATACAACATACCCCTTTGTGATCTATAAATTTCATACACAATATGATGGTGTAATAGGATCCAACCTTTTAAGATATTTAAAATTAAATTTCAATTGGGAAAGTCATGAATTAGGAAATACCATCAGAACACATAAATTCTTTTTACAAGAAACCAGTCCTAATGAACCCCTACCCATTAAATTAGACCATTTGGACAAAAATTTTCGAAACCAACTTACAAAAATTATTCAAAGTCACAAACAAGCCTTTCATCTATCAAATCAACCTTTGAATGCCTCAAACAGAGTTAAACATAATATTAGGACCATAGATGAAAATCCCGTGTATATTAGACGATACAGATATCCTGAGGTACACAAACAAGAGGTAAAGAATCAAGTACAAGATTTATTAAGTAAAAACATTATAAGACCAAGTATTTCTCCCTGGTCATTCCCTATAGTAATCGTTCCCAAAAAAACGGACCAATCAGGTAACAAAAAATGGAGAATAGCTATCGACTATAGAAAACTGAACGACAAAACAATTGATGACAAATTTCCGATCCCCAATATTGACGAACTTTTGGATCAACTGAATAAAGCAAAATATTTTAGCGCCCTTGATTTAGCAAGCGGTTTCCATCAAATAGAACTAGACGAGCAATCAATAGAAAAAACTGCTTTCGCAACCGACGAAGGACATTTCGAATTTTTAAGAATGCCCTTTGGATTGAAAAATGCCCCTTCAACATTCCAACGTTTCATGAATAGAGTCTTAAAACCGATCATTAATAAAATATGCATAGTATACATGGATGATATTCTCATTTTTTCAGAAACACCCGAAAAACATTTGGCAGACATTCAGACAGTTCTTCAACTCTTAGAAAAAGAAAATCTCAAAATTCAACTAGACAAGTCATACTTCTTTCAGACCGAAATTGTATTTTTAGGCTACAAAATATCTGAAAAAGGTATAGAACCGAATCCTGAAAAAATTGAAGTCGTAAAAAACTTTCCCATTCCTAAAACTATTAAAGAAATTAAATCTTATCTCGGAATGATAGGCTACTATAGAAAATTTATTCCTAATTTTTCAAAATTAACGAAACCCATGACTAAATACCTGAAAAAAGATGTTAAATTGAATATTAATGACAAAGAATATGTAGATGCATTTCATGCCAGCAGAAACATACTCATTAATTATCCGATTCTCCAACATCCGGACTTTAACAGACCATTCGTACTTACAACCGACGCATCACAATATGCTATAGGCGCAATTTTATCGCAAGGGACACCCCCAAACGATCTACCTATCGCTTATGCGAGCCGAACATTGAACGAAGCTGAAATAAAATATTCAACTATCGAAAAAGAACTTCTAGCCGTTGTATGGGCTACAAAATATTTTAGACCTTACTTATTTGGTCAGAAATTTACGATCTACACGGATCATAGACCCTTGACGTGGTTATTTTCTTTGAAAGATGCATCATCTCGACTAATGAGATGGCGAATCAAATTAGAAGAGTTTAATTTCGAAATAAAATACAGGAAAGGAGCGTACAATAACGCAGATGCAGTATCCCGCATAAAATTTGACGAATTAAATTTAAATGAAAATTCAGATGACGATCTAGACTCAATAATTCCCCAAATTACTCATGAAGATCTGGAAATATCTCAAAAGGAACTAGAAGATATTACGAAATCGTGTACGGAAGAACAAGCAAATCCATCTTCTTCCCAAACTATTCATAGTAATGTCGAAAACCCTATATTAGAGATATGACCATATTCAGAACGCTCTCTGAACACATCAATCCATCAAATAATTTTCCAAAAAGCTAATGTGTTTAAAGTAGAAAAATTAAAACTACATAAGAACAGTCGATTTAGACTCATAGTTTCTATAAAAGAACCAGACGACTTCACAAAATTTTTAAAGGAATACGTCAAACCAAATAATCATTACGGCATATATTTCAAAAATAAAGATTTGGCAATACCATTTTTGAATCTATCACAGAATCTCTTCAAAGCTAACGCTTTTTCATTCAAAATTTCAAATACATTTTTAGAAGATATCGAAACGGAAGACGACCAACAACAGAAAATTAAATTATTTCACGAGACCAAGACCAGACACCGAGGTTTCCAGGAAAACTTAGAAAGTATTAAAAGACGTTTTTATTGGCCGAACATGAATAAACATATTCAGTCCTATATTAACTCCTGCGAAATTTGCCAGAGTTAAAAATATGAACGACAACCTACTAAATTAATATTTAAACCGAATCCAACAGGTGACAAACCATTTTCCCACTTGCATATCGATACAATAGTCATGAATAGAACACCCTGTTTGACTATAATTGACTCCTTCTCAAGACATGGACAATGTTACATTCTAAATAGTAAAACTTCAACAGAAATTGCAAATCAATTAACTCAATATTTTTCAAACCACGGTATACCACAAAAAATAACCTTCGATAATGGAACAGAGTTCAAAAATCAAATTATTCAAGATTTAGGCGATACCCATAAAATTTCCCTTCATTATATCACAAATTACAACCCTACCTCCAATGCACTAGTGGAGAGATTCCACTCTACCCTTATTGAGCAAATTAGAGTAATTGATGACAAGAATATATCTTTGTCAGAAAAGATGAATAGAGCGCTTTTGAGTTATAATAACTCAATTCACTCGTCAACTTCCTACACACCCTTACAAGTTATAAAATCGGATCTAAATTACAATACGCCAGTCGAACAGTCTACTCATGAAAAAATTTCGCAATATATTAAAGAATATCGCGAAAACATGAAGGAAATCTCAGACCATCTAAATTCACAGAAGGAAAGACAAAAAGAGAAACTAGATAAACTCAATCAGACACGACAAGAAGACAAAAAACTCGACGAATCTAAACCATCTTATATTGCCATACCAAAAAAGGCAAAACTTGACCCAAAATTTAAGAAAACCAATATCAAAATTATAGATAATATATTGATAAGGAACCCTGACTCCCAAAAAGTATATCATAAAAATAAAATTAAACAGAGAAAGTAATAATCTTTAATTTTCTCTTTTCAGAACACAAAAAAAATGACGAGAATCCTATTGCTATTTCTCAATCTAATTTTCGTCCCAGCTTTGCATTCATTAAAATTTAAGGAGATCAAACACAATATTCTTCCCTTTTTCGTAGAGAAAACATACATCAGTGTATCAAAGCATGTATTGATGTACCACTATAATTTAACCGATATCGATAAAATTTTACATGATCATTTTGTTTTAGTTGATCAATTAAATTCGGTCAGTTCCAACGTTATGGTTTCAAACTATGTTGGATCGATCAAAATCCAATTGAGACAAAATGAAATGCTTCTCAATAACTTATACACTACCCGACAAAAACGAGGTTTATTAAATATAGGCGGACATATAGCAAAAACACTATTCGGAACTCTTGATAGTGAGGATGAAACACTTTACTTGAAATATTTTGAATCTTTTAAGAATGAAATGCAATCGGTAAAAACCGAACAAAATCAAATGATCAGTATCCTGAGATCTATGACATCAAAGTATTCCAATGTCACTAGTCACATTATACAAAATTATAATAAGTATCGATTGACACAAAATGATATTAATCGACTTATTCTTATAGAATTTGAACAGTTAACAATAAATAGAATTCTAAATGAAGTCAATACAGCCATCAGCTTTGCAAGGCTTCATCTTTTGCATGAAAGTATTTTACCCTTAAATATATTCCATGATTTTGTTAATAACACCGATTTCATGAAACACCTCTATCATTTAAAAGACTTTTATTCCATTTGCTACACTTCTGTAAAGTCCAGAAATAATGAGGTGATCTTTATCATTGAAGTACCCTTAACATCCCCAAATTCCCTAGACACATATTATGTCCACTATATCCCGTACCAAAACGTTACCCTCACCCAACAGCCCAAATACTTATTGGCTAAAGAAGAACAAATCTTGTGGTCCATTGATCAAGAATGCCCAAAGGTAGAAGATTGGTGGATCTGCCCACAGAATTTGCTACGACCAGCACCCAGCTGCATGAAGGACTTAATTTCCCACAAGAAAGAAAATTGTGAAAGACAAAGTGCACAGTGTAGTGACGATCTACTGAAACTATCATCGAGAAAATTTTTATCAATCGGTAGTGTAGAAATTGGGGAACTATGTAATGACCATACAGAGTATTACAAACTCAATGGAATTTTCCTGATTGAAACCTTTTGTAACATTACCAATAGCTTTAAGTATTTTTATAAGGAAGAAATATCCACAATTTTTCATAATGTTCCTCTCCCGAATATGAAACCTGAAATAATTGAAAACTTAACCATTTCCAATTTTTTACTTGATAATTTTACTGTTCAAGAAACAATCTTTAATTGGAAAATCCACCCTAACCATGTATCATCAATCTATTTTATACTAAGTCTCACCATTATAACCATATTTGCCTGTTTGTTGTATAAAATATTCATTTTAAAATTCACAAATATCGTGAAGAGTTATAAAAATAATTCAGCCTCTTCAGCCGAAGTTATTTCTTAAAAAATGGGGAGGTATTATGCAATATGTATCTTGGCATTCCTCAATATAGGAGTAAATGCCCTTAGTCTTAATTCAAGGCCTTCCTAGAAGCGCCGCTCGACTCTGAGTACTTTTGTGCAGTCAGCATTTTCATTCCAGTTTCCCGGCTTTCTGATTTAATAGAATATAATTCCAATTCATTATTGTATTAACCAACTCAGAATAAACTTGCTTCTGAATAAATATTTGTTTTTTTAAAAAGGTGATTCAAAAGAGTAAATTTATAAATATATACAGGGTGTTTCATCATAAAGTGGACAAACGAATATAGCGTGTAGATGACATCGGGAGAATCATTTTTGCCTTATGACATATACCCCGTTTTCGACGCATAAGCGAGATACAGGGTGTTCAAGGTAATTTTTGACCAATATTCTATCCAGTGTGGTCAGTTATGTGTAACATTTGAAATAATGGTTTTTGGTCACATCTCAGTATTTTTTTATGCTCAATTCTGAAATGATATAAGATTCTGAAAAAAAATTTAAAAATGGCGGAAAACCTGCAAAGTTCGAAATTATTTTACGCGGATGCTAATTTGAGTTTCACTCTGAATTATCTCAAGTTTTTAAGAAATTCTGTGAAAAAAATTTTTCAAAATACGAACACAACTTTTTTTTTACATGTCTACAGCAAAAATAAAATTTCATCCGAAATTGATGAACTTTTCCACGCTTATACTATTCTCAAACCTTAACGAAAATATGAAAACAGAACCGAAAAATATCGATGGGTTTGTTTTTTATAGCCATTCAAAGTTTCCACTCGGATATCTAACTTATTCATTTTTTGAAAACTGGTTTGGCTATGAGGCAAAAAGTTTGAAATTGAACTGCCGAATCATTCCAGATGGAAATTTAAATTTCTCAAAAAAAAATTTTTTTGCTCATATTTCAATAAAACTCTGGCCGGGATCGAACTAGTGACCTTGCGATAGGAATTACTCTTAGCTCTTGATAGAAATTGAAATTATTCCGAACATATTAATTATCGTTACCTAGCAACGGTAATTCAAAGCATTTGATAGATTATTCGAATTCACTGAATATTATTTCGCAAGTTTCTTGAAAACCATTTTAATTTGAGCAGAAATGAAATATTCAATCTTGGAGAAAAATGATATGGTTCGGGCTTATTATGAAGCGAATTCCTCAGGGAGGAAAGCGAGAGAAATATACGCCCGCAGATTTCCAAGCCGATCAGTACCAAACTTTAAAACATTAAATGGCTATAAAAAACAAACCCATCGATATTTTTCGGTTCTGTTTTCATATTTTCGATAAGGTTGAAGAATAGTATAAGCGTGGAAAAGTTCATCAATTTCGGATGAAATTTTATTTTTGCTGTAGACATGTGTTGGAATTTTGAAAAAATTTTTTCACAGAATTTCTCAAAAACTTGAGATAATTCATAGAGTGAAACTCAAATTGGCAACCGCGTAAAAAAATTTCAAACTTTGCAGGTTTTCCGCCATTTTTAAATACTATTTTCAGAATCTTATATCATTTCAGAATTGAGCATAAAAAAATACTGAGATGTGACCAAAAACCATTATTTCAAATGTTACACATAACTGACCACACTCGATAGAATATTGCTCAAAAATTACCTTGAACACCCTGTATCTCGCTTATGCTTCGAAAACGGGGTATATGTCATAAGGCAAAAATGATTCTCCCGATGTCATCTACACGCTGAATTCGTTTGTCCAGTTTATGATGAAACACCCTGTATATTGTATATTGTTGCAGGGGGTAACGTTGCACTGCGACCTTAAGGTCTATTGTGCCCCCCTCTTTCATAGCTGTTAATGTCATTACCATCTACAGCTCGCCTTCCAGTTCCAGAGTTCTGATGAACTCCAGTATCTGGGATGGCTTCGCTCCTGCAGATTTCTTGCCCAAAGCATTGCTTGCGTTGGATTGAGATGGCGAGGCATTCCGTTGTCAGGTGATCAGGAGTTTCATCCTCCTCCCAACAGAATCTGCACTCGTCCGTTTCTGCTAACCCTGATATCATCATATGCTTCCTGAGGCCACAGTGCCCTGTGAGGAGGTGTAGCTTGTTCTTACTGAGGTCCAAGTATTTCTTGGATCTGACAGTATCAAAGTTCCGGAGGAATTTCTTGGAGTGATGCATTCTGGGGAGAGATCTCTAGAAAGTACCTCTCTCAGTTTCTTCTTTCGTCCGGAATTCACTTTTGTAGGTGTGTCTACCAACCCCAAAATAAGGTTCCGGGCCAATAAAGGGGTTTTGTGCTCCTGTCTTGGCAGCATCCAGCACAAAAAATTCTGTGCGTCCATTGAAACAAATGTATCCGCAAACAGTAACTGTACGACCTATGAATGGATGAACTTCCTGAACCGATCTGCAATTTCTGCGAGCATGGGTCCATATCCTAATCCATATCTCTCAACTCGTCTGTGAACATACAGACCTCCATTGATCGTTCCAATTCACGTGCTCCTTGGCCAATTCCGATCGAAGTCGTATGATTTTGGGTTAGTGGAATCCTTCTCAAAAGTCGTCGAGAATGTAGATTAACGTCTCGAATTCTTCGTTCTTTGAACATAAGAACGTAAAACAATAACTGATCCAAAATTCTCAGAAACGCAATCGATAAGAACTTGCCTGAATCTGAAATAGTAATAAAACAAGGTGCAAAAAAACATTCAGATATAAGAGAGTAAACATTTGATTTCTCATAAATGAACATTTAGTGTACAAGAATCGGCAACTTCTGAAACGGTCACAAAAGTTCTGAACTTCCTTAACTTTTGTGGAGCAGTATATTTCTGTTCCTTAATAGCTTTGACCTACTCATTAAAATTTCTGTACATTGTTATTGATCTGAATTCTTCCGTATACCTGAACTACTCTGACACTGTATATTGATATCAATTCTGGCTTATCGAACTGGGTAAATATTTTAATAAAATTGTATATAGGCCGTGTGGGTTTCATTGATATACCCCAGTGTCAGAGTCTGTCCTCTGAAAGAGGCATATTCTTATCAATCGCTTATATTAAACCAAACTCTACTCCAACTGTTTAAAGGAGTTGCAACCTTGCAAAACCTGTTCTAACTGGCGCCCGAGCCAGTTGCAGAAAAGCAGGTTGTCCAGCCCCGAAAAAGGTCAACAAAATAGAAGTTGGTACAATTATGCAGTACCCTGGAATAATCATCAGAAATTTTCATTCATGTGAGTGAACATTTCAGAATACAAACAATTTAGTGACATAAAGGTTGGCAAAAATAGTTCATTTGCAAATCCGAAAGATATTTCCACTATATTCTGTGATGGAAATTCTAAGAACTATATGGAAAATATTATGCAAATGTAGAAAACTTACCCTTAAGGTGCATTTTCATAATCACGCTCGACGCAGGATTCCAGCCTCAAATGCGGCCAGGTGTTATGCCGGGTCCAGACGGGTGTAATGTAACGCGTTATGTAATGCGTAAGGCGAATTCAAGGCGATTTCTCCGTGTGGACGGCAGACGAGCGTTACATGCAATGCTCGTAGTACCGTCCACACGGATAATTCGCCTTGAATTCGCCTTACATTACGCATTACATTACACGTTATATTACGCCCGGCATTACGTTCTAGGTGCGATATCATTTATTTTTCCGCGTATGTTCTACGGAATATGATCTCAAATGATTAGGTTCGACTGACTGGTGAAGAATTCTAGGTCAAAATTGATTTTGCCCGGCCAGCCGCCCGTTGCTACGAAAACTTTCGAACGGAAAAAGATGGCGGCTCGAAAATTTCGTGGAAATTCGTTAATGGACATAATCGACCTAACGGTTTCCAAGTTCAAAACACTAAAGATCCGATCGACTTCAAACTTCGTAATTAGTTGTAGAATGCCGACACAAATGCTTATGGAAAATTTCGTGTGGATCGTATAACTAGAAAATTCTGAAAAAATATTATGTATCTCAGAAATTATCCCTCTGGTATTGCTGATATTTTGCGAGAACCTTCAATACCTAAGTTAACAACCAAAATCCAAATTTAAGCACGATCGGATGTATGTTGTAAAAGTTATTGAAAAAATTGGTTCAAGCACTGACGTGAAGTCAGAAGCTTTTGCGCGTATGTTCTATTGTCCATTCGCCTGTTTTGGACACTCTTAATTCAAATTTACCATGGTAAATGGAAACTGGAAACCGAGCAGTGTTGGCCGTGTTCAGTATCTAGGCGAGTGACCTTTACATCTTGCGAATGGAAATAAATAGCTACTTGGAATTTTCAGCCGAAGCGCAAATTTCTGCGAAATTTCGTGAATATTATAACACTAGAAAATTTCAAAAAAATCATTGAAAAAAGATCTGTATATCAGAAACTATCTGTCCGATATCGGCTTGCAAGAGCCTCCAAAACCTAACTTTATTGCCAGGGTCCAAATGTGAACGACGAGCAGCTTTGAGTTCGTTCAGTAGTTGGATGGGTGACTGGTGCACGATAACTTTCGAACGGAAAGAGATACCGACTTGCAATTTTCAGGGAAGGTCGCACATCCAGATGGGACAGTTAATTTCGTTGTTGGGCATAAGCGGTCAAACGGGTACTAAGTTATATCCATCTTAAATGTACTTCTATGTTTCACAGAGTGCGAATTCTATCTGTCTGTGTTCTATCTCTTTACGGTAGCTGGCGATTGGTCCAGTTTGAAAGATAAACGTCGGTAATGTCAAATGAAACTGAAAGTGTGTTTCTGGAGAATTTGCTTGATGTAAGCATGTAGATAATTTGAAAATTGGATTCGCTAAGTTCATAGGTAGTTTTTTGGTTAGTGAGTCAAAATTGAATAATGCAAGGAAGTCGAGCATAATTTACGAGTCATTCTCTAATTATGGAAGATTTAGAACGGGATTTCCAACTAATGTACAGGTAGTTATTCCTTAGTAACACTATTTAAGATTTCCTACATAAATATTCTGGTTTGAGTTCTCTCTGAACTGAATACATTATATTTGTTTCATAAATAAAACTGTCTATTTCATTTACTCGATTTTTCAGGATGACTCCTGATAGTTTTGAAACACTTGTAGCCAAAATTGGACCATCATATAAAGATAAGATGCAAAGGGATTTTAATTTCTTTCATGATATAATTCTATCGTAATAAGCCATTGATATCATTCCCAACTCTGAGAAACCGATACTTTCGCAGGTATGATTTGACAAAGATTGGACAAGAGAGCCAAAGCTCCTGCCACAGGGCTTTCCCCTTTTTTGGCGCTCTAGTTCCTCGGAACTGAGTGCTTATCAATTTGCCCAAATGTCTGTAATTTTCGAATTTTTGGCTGAAAATGGTCTCAGACGATTTGGTTCGACTCAATGATCAAGAATCCGAGGTTGAAATCGATTCTTTCCGGCCGGTCCGGCCGGCCGTAGGCACGATAACTCTCGAACGAAAGGAGTTAGAGGATTGAAATTTGAAGGTGAGTTTGGAGCGTAAATATCTCGGTTGAGTTCGTTAATGGGCAAAATCCATCGAGCGGTTTCGGAGTTATGGCCGATTAAAGTAAAAACATTTTCTTATGAATATTTCCGAAGCCGATCACTCGATCTATCTGAAATTTAGCATCAAATTGTAGAATCATGACCTTTATACGCATGTGAAGTTTTGTATTGATCAGGTTACCGCAAAGTGCCAATTTTTTTTTAAGCAATATTTTTGGAAATTGGAAAAAAAAATTTTACAATAACTTTCGAACGGAATGAGCTAGGCAGTTGAAATTTTCAGAGTAGGTTAGGGAGATTAATGTCTCGGTTAAGTTCGTTATTGGGCAAAATAGGCCAAATGTATCGGAGTAACGAAAAAAAAATTTTTTTTGAAGTAACAAATTTCAAATTAAATTTTTATTTAAGATGCAGTTTCACCATAAAAATCCATTGATATCATTTTCAACTCCAACAAGCTAATACTTTCGGAGATATGATTTTTCTAAATTTCAATAATGAATCGTACTTCTATGTTATCACAGAATGCTATAATTATTATATCTAAGCTTTAATATATGATCTGTGTTCATACTCGTACATGTCATCCTGTTCTGAAAGAGAGAGTCAAATTCATTTCAGCTATTTTAATTTGATGTCTTCCATTGTGCAGTTCTCATTCTCAGATTGCTCATTTAATCTTGATAAATAAACTATTATTTGAATCAAATTTCCTTTATGATGCTGTTCTATCATAAGAATACATTGATATAATTTCCAACTCTGAGAAACCAATACTTTCGGAGATATAATTTGTCTGTTTGAATTAGAGCGCCAGAAAGCTCCTGTCCACAGGACTTGAACCCATTTTTTAAGAATATTATTGAACTGAAGATTGGAGCTCCAGCCTCCGATTTAAACTAGAATTATTCCTTGTCCTCGAATAAATTCCCGTTTAGTCTGCTGGTATAGGTGGCGGAATATTCACTGTATATCTTTGTGAATAACATAGATACTATCTGTTGAGCATTCTCCGGAATCATTTATGAGTCAGTGCGCGCCATGAACCGTCTGTGCTTCCAAAATCTGCACAATTATTAACGAGCATCCACATCCACCTCTGCAATGAGTCAGCCATTCTTCATGCTGAAAGACTTGTGTTCCACTTGGTGTCTCTTCAAATTAAGCCCGAACACTGTGTGCCCATTGAACTGTCTCGTTTGCGAACGGCGTTACATACATACGTCCCCACAATTCTTACATGCATATTTGCGTCCACCGTATCGCCCGGTATGGCGTCTTTGATGCGAAAATTCGAAACTCTCGCCGAATTTTTAATTATTGTTTTTGCGGGGTCGCAGTCCACGTTATGACCGTACATAAAACATTCCTAATTGGCGCTGGTCGTAAATAACGACGTCTACATAGCCTTCTGCTTCGATTTTTTCAACTTGCCAATTAAATTTTCGTGTCGGTTTGCGCTCCATCTGGTTTATTTCGTACTTAGACGATCAGAGCGCTCCTCTGGTGATGCTGCATTCGAGAACTCGAAACTTAATGGTCTTAAATCCGAAAAGAGGTCCTCCTGCTTATTAAGTCTCATAGATAGGCGAATATACTCTTGGATATTGAAAAAAATTCAAGTTTTTTTTCCTTATACTGAATCTTCCTTATACAGGTTGCCTCGGATAAGATGGGAAACATTTTAATGGAGTCAGAAAACACCTATAGAGGATCCCGAAAATGGTGGGGATCCCTATTTGTAGTATCTAGGAGTTCTAGATTCTGATTTACACAGTGTTTTTCAAATTTGAATGGAAACTAAAACCACTGTATCTTCTGAACGGAATTACCGATTTATCCGAAATTTAGAATGAAGATAGATTTCATGAGGTTCCACAAAACTGCAATCAAATATCATTCGATATGCAGGACTGTATCACATTAATTTGTACAGTTCTAAAAAGTTCGCGACATCACCCTGTGCAATGAATTTCTCGATTTCTTCGATATCTGCTTAATCTGTATTTAACATTCATTTATTCAATTCTCCAAATAATATTCTATGAGACCATCCAGGTTGCCATGGACTGATGTTTTTGGCGCTCTAGTTCCTCGGAACTGAGTGCTTATCAATTTGCCCAAATGTCTGTAATTTTCGAATTTTTCGATGAAAATGGTCTTAAACGATTTGGTTCGACTCACTGATCAAGAATCCGTGGTCGAAATTCATTCTGTCCGGCCGGCCGTAGGCACGATAACTCTCGAACGGAATGAGCTAGACAGTTGAAATTTTCAGAGTAGGTTTGGGAGATAAATATCTCGGCTTAGTTCGTTATTGGGCAAAATCGGACAGATGGTTTCGGAGTAACAAAAAAAAAATTTTTTTTTACATAACAAATTCCAACTTAAATTTTTTGCAATAAGCAGTTTTACCATAAGAATCCAATGATATCATTTTTAACTCTAACAAGCTCACACTTTCGAAGATATAATTTTTCAAAATTTCAATAATAAATCGTATTTCTACGTTTTCACAGAATTATATAATTATTCTATGTATGACTATAATGTCAACTTATTTTCCTGAGACATGACATTGTCTAATTCCTTGCTAATAGTTGGTTCGAGAAACGTCAAAATCGAGTTAGAGAGACAAGGGTAAAAAACCGTCAAATAAACCCCCATGTGGCGATTTTATGTCGAAAAGTGAAAATTAAGAATATATATCCCAGGTAAGTACCCACGCGCGACGTTTTATTCTAATACCGGAGATCGACAAGATCGTACGAGGAGCCCGATAGCCCGTTGGTCTAGTCCATCGGGTTTTCGGTAATTGTTAAAGACACATCCTTGAATTACGCTTCAGAAAACTGATATATTCCTCAAATAAAAACTGAAATTAACAGTCAAATTAATGACTGTTAATTCAATTTCAGCGATGTAGAACGAATACTTCCTGATGTACAGAATGTTTTTCACTGATTTTTTTAAAATTACTATCTTCACGAAATTTCGTAAAAATGTTTTCGTCGGCATTCTAGAACTAACTACCGTGTTTGAATCGAATCGGCATCGTATTTTTTGAGTTATTGAGGAAATGAAAACCAAATGTTAGAATGATATATCTCCAAAACTGTTTGGCCGATTATGCCTTTCAACGAACACAATTATCGCTTTAGGATAGACAACCAACCCTAAAAATTGTAAGTTGCTCGTTCTCAAGTATACAATCGTGATATAAATAATATTTTTAAACAAATTTTTTGAAATTTAATAGAGAAATGATCCTCACAGAATTTCACAATTTGCTTTGCGTCGGTATTCTACAACTACTTACCAAGTTTCAATTCCATCGGTATTTTTTGAGTTATTGAGTAAACAATATTCCAGGTGGGAATACCACTGAAACCGATCGGCCGATTATACCCAACAATGGGCATAACTGTCCTATTGTAGGTTGTGCATCCAAATTACTCTGACAATTGCAAGTCGCTATCTCTTTCGGTTCGAAAGTTATCGTGGCAACGGTCACCCATCCTACAAATGGAATAAGTACTTTTTCGTCCGCAAAATTACTTTCTCGACCACTGTGGTCACTATGAATACGGCACGATACGGTTCAATACAAACATACTCGTAAGTGTCTGTAAGACGGAGGTTACACGGTCAATCTGGTGTCAGCCTCGCATCACACCGATCATGGACTGATGTCAGATTGACGGAAAATTGGGTCTAAATGCGTAGACTGATGGATTGATGATCCAAATTTATGGTAAGATTGATGTTAGATTGATGCGATATTGATAGCAGATTGACCTCCTAAGAATAACTGTGAGTGCTCTGGTTATCATGGATACGGTTCAAGACAAACATAATATAATTGACAGTTTTTCGTCCTTGGTACCTAAATAACTATTTTTTCAACAGTCGAAACTACCAAGAAATAAGTAATCATTAAAGGATATTGTGGGAGGTATATTCATTATTATATGGTTTCTTTCCGGGTTTTCTCTCCCAAACTCTGAAAAATATCTATAAAATGAAAAATTCATTATTTTGTGATTTGCTTCTGCGTAAGGAACACAAGATATTTGTGATAAGCAATCAATCGAACAATGTTGCCTGACAAGCAACAACGAAACAATATCAACGAAGAAACAACTATATCGTAACGTTTCGGAGTCTATATCACATTCCTTCGACAGACACTAACGAAAAATTTCAGAATAAGTTTTTGCGCGTATGTTCTGGGAACATCGCGTTATTGTTTTGCCCAAATGTCTTTAACGAAAATCTTCATAATTATTTTGTTGATAGTAATTCTGAAATTCGAGAATTATCACATGTACAGTATTTGAAAATCAATGTGACAATTCTCAAACTTCAGAATAACCATCAACAAAATAATTCTGAAGATTTTCGTTGAGTGTCTGACGAAGGAGTCTGATATAGACTCCGAAACGTTACGATATAGTTGTTTCTTCGTTGATGTTGTTTCGTTGTGTTTTGTTAGGCAACATTGTTCGATTGATTGCTTCTGACAAATATCTTGTGTTTCTTACGCAGAAGCAAATCACAAAATAATTAATTTTTATTTCATAGATAATTTTCAGAGTTTGGGAATAAATACTAAGAAATAATTTGGTGTAGACAAACACACGTTATTTATTTTTTCTACAAGCGTGCGCGTTCAACCCTTTTTCCGCACACATTTCGAATCGTAAAGAGTCACATTTCCAAACAGTGCGGAAAAAACGCCTGCTAATCCATTTTATATCCTTTTTATATAGAATATACTGAATTATCTAATATTTCTATGCATCGAACGCTTACGACGAGGTTACTATGGAAACAACATGTGAATTGACAATTGTCATTAATTTATTTGAAAATAGCAAATTGATTTCAATCCGTACGTAATATTTTCGGTAAGAATGGATATATCTGATGATGACCTGCCCTCGGACATATTAGAAGCATCTTATGAAGCCAATTTGAAGTTGCTTCCACCCAAATCAATCGAAAAATGTGAGAAGCGCTATTCTCAATTCATTGCCTGGTGTGATCCCAAGAAAGTAAAACCCAGGAAGGAGGAAGTCTTTTTGGCTTAATTTTTGGAAATTTCGAAAATTTTTAAACCGAACACATTATGGTCCGTATATTCTATGATAAAGAGTGTTTGTAAATTGAAACAAGATTTGGATATTGGAAAATTCCATAAATTAACTGCCTTCATTAAAACACAAAATGTTGGTTTTCGTCCGAAAAAAGCCAAAATTTTTAATGAAGAGGACATATCCAAATTTATGAGTGAGGCACCTGATGAAATTTACCTAATGATCAAGGTGGTAACGATTTTTGGATTGGCTGGTGCTTGCAGACGGGAAGAATTAACAAAAATATCTATCGACGATATAGATGATAAAGGAAACATGATTATTGTCAACATTAAGGACTCCAAAAATTATTCATCGAGATCATTCGTTATCTCCCAAGACACCAACGACGGACATTTTTTAAATATATATCGAAAATATGCCAACTTACGTCCGAAGGAAATAGACCATCGCCGATTTTTCTTAAGATAAAACCACCAATATAAAACGATTAGGAGGGTGGAAGTCAACTTCTGTTGCTGAGGGTTATTTGGAAGAATCAGTAAACAAGAAAAAAGAAATGTCTAGCAAAATTCTTAATTTGAATGCTCCTTCAACTTCAACCTGTTATTCAGAATTATCTTCTTCGACGGAGCAGCTGACTTCGACCAACATGATGGCTACCAAAATTCTGAATTTGAATGCTCCTTCCCATGTTCCTTCCACTTCAACCGGTAATTCAGAATTATCTCCTTCCACTGAGCAGCTGACTTCGACCAACATGATGGCTTCTGCTATAAACTTGCATAATGCGACCAACTGCACGTTTACAATAAATATAACTAATAACTAAATATTAGATACTAATATGTATATATTATACATAGCTATTCTTAATTTCCTTATTGCAGTTTATTTTTGTTTGCTGTTAGTTATCCTCGTTTTATTTCCAATTAATATTATTAATAATAAAGAATAAATGAATATTCCAGTTCATAGATATAAATATTTCATATGCCTCTATGGACCGAACGACAACGATGACATTGATGACAGTATAGGTATGATGGTAACGACATGCAAGGATTACGCTTGTCATTCATGTGTAGGTATTATGAATTAATAATATCAAATTTGTTCTGTGTGTTGAACTCAAATCGATCTCATACCTATAATAAAAGTGCTTGTAGAAAAAACATTGTTCCTAACTCGAGCGAAAAGTGTCTTTCCCGCACTCAACTGCTTATCCGAACTCCGCTTCGCGTCGTTCGGCTAACGGCCGTTTCGTGCGGGAAAGTATCACTTTCCGCACTTGTTAGGAAAATAACTATTATCTCCTTTGTACTTCGTAATTACATAATGACATATGCTACAAGAACTTAAATTCACTTACTCTATTTCATACTTACATGGATGTTGACTCAAATAATACCATAGTAGCCTACGATTATCGCCATGAACAATAATAATTCAAATCCTATATCGCAGAAGAATCCTTATGAAAACCACCATTACAATTCCACTTTCTCTGAGAGTACTTATTAAATTTTTTTTAACTGAGAACAACACCCGGATAAGATCAAACGTAGACGAGATATTCGCAATTAATTCCGTTTATCTGCAAAATAATAAATCCTAAAATTTTAGTAGATAGTGTGAGAAATATATCAACGCTTTATTACAATAATTATTACTTTCTGATATATTACCGGTCGTAAATAATCGCGACGCTCAATTATCGTTATACATTGGTAAAAATGCGTGACTGAATTTCTAGATTTCAGTATAGGTAACACAGAATGGATCGGGAATGTCTGTAGATAGTATGTGAATGATGAATGAGTACGTAGAGATCTCGCGTTTCGATAAACCTTTGCGGATGGGAATGCTTAGGACTTGAAGTGGATCTGAATTAATTTCCATATTATGTATATCTCGCCTCGATGGTTTCATTACTGAATTCTTCAAATCTGGTAAGTCCCTGTGACATCCCAAAATGAGAAGAAACACGTGCTCTACATATACCGGGTGGCCCACCACAGACGCGGAGCTCGTTTTGAGGGAGTAAATGAAGATATTTTGGGAATTTTGTACGTGATGTGTGTACGGTGTTCAAAAGCACAATTTAAAATTATTTCCATATATACAAGATGTTCGAAAACAAAGATATAGACCAAAGTTACATTTTTTTAATGCCTGTATTTGACCTCAAAATGGAATGGAAACCTTAAATTATTATGAGTTTCTTCAGATGACTTTATATCTTAAACGATTTGGTTCGACTCACTGATCAAGAATCCGTGGTAGAAATTCATTCTGTCCGGCCGGCCGGTCCGGCCGTAGGCACGATAACTCTCGAACGGAATGAGCCAGACAGTTGAAATTTTCAGAGTATCGGACAGATGGTTTCGGAGTTAAAAAAAAAATTTTTTTTTACATAACAAATTCCAAATTAAATTTTTTTCAATAAGCAGTTTTACCATAAGAATCCAATGATATCATTTTTAACTCTAAGAATCTAATACTTTCGGAGATATGATTTTTCAAAATTTCAATAATAAATCGTATTTCAACGTTTTCACAGAATTATATAATTATTCAATGTATGAATTGTCATAATGTCAACTTATTTTCCTGAGACATGACATTGTCTAATTCCTTGCTAATAGTTGGTTTGAGAAACGTCAAAATCGACTTAGCGAGACAAGGGTAAAAAACCGTCAAATAAACCCCCATGTGGCAATTTCATGTCGAAAAGTGAAAATTAAGAATATATATCCCAGGTAAGTACCAACGTTTTATTCTAATACCGGAGATCGAAAAGATCGTACGAGGAGCTCGATAGCCAGTTCGTCTAGTCAGTCGGGTTTTCGGTTTCGGAACGAGAGAAGGCGGGCTCCAATCCCGGAAAGGGAATTACACTTTATGGCGCTCTAGTTCCTCGGAACTGAGTGCTTATCAATTTGCCCAAATGTCTGTAATTTTATTTAAGCTGCAGTTTCACCATTAAAATCCATCGATATCATTTTCAACTCCAACAAGCTAATACTTTCGGAGATATGATTCTAATTTTCAATAATGAATCGTACGTACTTCTATGTTTTCAAAGAATGCTATATCTATCTAAGCTTT
Organism: Halyzia sedecimguttata; assembly: GCA_937662695.2. NCBI lineage: Eukaryota > Metazoa > Arthropoda > Insecta > Coleoptera > Coccinellidae > Halyzia > Halyzia sedecimguttata. The sequence continues at coordinate 36,159,119 of OW569415.2, read as the reverse complement.
ATTATATGATCTGTGTTCATACTCGTACATTTCATCCTGTTTTATAAGAAAGAGTCAAATTCATTTCAGCTATTTTAATTTGATTTCTTCCATGGTGCAGTTCTCATTCTCACATTGCTCATATAATCTTGATAAATAAACTATTATTTGAATTTAATTTCCTTTATGATGCAGTTCTTTCATAAGAATACATTGATTTAATTCCCAACTCTGAGAAACCAATACTTTCGGAGATATAATTTGTCTGTTTGAACTAGAGCGCCAGAAAGCTCCTGTCCACAGGGCTTGAACCCATTTTTTTAAATAGCAATTAATGAAACCAGTTACGCCAGCGATACAGACAGTAATTTTTTGAGTAGACATATTAGCTACCCCTATAGAGAAAAAGAAATTATCTCTGGAATCATAATTAATTTTCAAACGTCAACTACAAATAATGGCCAAAAACTTTCTTATTTCAAATGGCACATCCGGTATTTATATATCTCTTTGAACGTAAAAATTAATTTCGAAACTATCTTCACTAGGTTTTCCTACACCTACACCTGATAGATTCCTCATCAATTTTCGATCATTATTTGTAGTTGAGTTTGAGAATTAATTATGATCACTCTTGTTGATTTAATATAATCTTGCCGGTTGATAAACATAAACTGTTTTAACAGTTGAAACATTAAGGTATAACTCTATTAATGAATAATTATATTAATTATACAATTCAGTTATATATTGAGAAGGAATTAAATTATTGTATGTTATGAAAACTAACAATATTATTTGTCAACGACGTAAGGACTAGCTGAGAACAAAATTCAGAGCAACCACACAGTGTGATTTCATCAAAGTTAAATAGCTTTCCTAAAGCGTCATTCTTTTTGGCATGCTCATTCTATAATATTATTTGTTTCAAGGATACTGTTGCACGCAAGAATGTCAACTGGCTTGTGGTAGAGGTAGGATATGGAGAATTCGAACATTTGTTTGTTCAAAACATTTTTCTACCGAATATATATTGAATAAATGATTGAAACGTAGTACACTACCCTCTTTTTGGTAAGTCAATTTAATGGATCATTTTTCGATATTCCATCAGTTTACTTAGGTCTGAATAATAGCTATTGAATCATAATATATTTTGCAATCCAATCATCCAATTGCTGAGAACATAAAAAGTTGTCAAGGGGTATGAGGTGACTTAAGAAATGCTGTATACATGAGAATGTTTTGATGAAGTTCCAAATCATACATCGAAAATAATGAGTAAAATGCTCAATTTGAATGAGCCTTACATGATGAAGGTAAATGACACATTTGAATAATAATATGATATCGAAAGATATTATGTATAGAACTATTACAGAGTGTTCTGTATTATCCAATGTATTTCAAAATACATAAATTAAATGCTTATATTCTAATGACATTGGATGTGACCTCTTGTAATGGAAAAGTAGTGATTTCACAGATTTCTTTATTTACAGTTCCATTCAAAATGTTCCAATGAAACTCCTTTGCTGATAAATCCCTTATTTGACCTCATTATTTCTTGGCAAGATGAAATTTCTGTTCCAAACAAATGGGGTTTACATACAATGTCCGAACAGATGTCTAATTAATCAAAAAGTGAATTGATTTTTCAATAAACTGCTTCATTATATTCTTTTAATTTGAATTTACGAACTAGCAACGGTGAAAAGTGAACTTTGTCGCTTGTCAGTTTTCATTTATTCGCTTGTCAGAATCTTCGAAATCGACCCTAGCGGCACCATCGTTAATAAAGTGAAGTAGTACATAAAGTACGTGATTTGACAGTTCTTGGTCCGTTTTTCGGCCGAAAATTTTAGCAGGAATTAGTAGGGAGTGTCCACACCTTGTTATTCTATGCATCTTGGTCTACACCATGTATTCTATGCATCTATCCTTGGACAATCTAGAGTGACGCGTAGCTCGATACTTAATTGACTGTTTCGATCCTTGATTGCCACATGGTAAACAACCGGTATGCATTTCTGTGGAAACAGTTGACTATTCGGCGCAGCGCGTAAATGAATTGTTGTTGCCATGCCCGCATCTAACATTTTACACCATACTCGAGTACTTTTAATGCTCGATACTATTTCTAATTCATATACGTACTTGATTTGTTATAAGCAAGAGGTGTTTTATAGCTCAAATGAATTAAAGTTACGGCCTAGCATTTTTCCAACACCAGCCGGCGAACAGGACCCAACCGTGTACTTTGGTCCGACCGAAGAACCGACACGTCAAAACTCATGGTTAACGTCCTAGTCAGTGGTGAGAAACAAGAATCTCGAACTGGCAGAAATGGCATTCGCGGAATGATTCACTGCCAATATCGGCAATAAAAGATCGGCAATTCCGATACCTGCATAAAAGTGGAACGTAGATTTGTCGAGAAAAGTAACGAGGTGAACTCGGTGGCTGCGTTTGACATCTTTATTTGTCGGCAGGGGGTTGCGCTAACGGACGCCAGCAACCGATACATTATCTCCGGAGTATGTATTTGTGCAGTTGAGGACCCAAACGCTGCCCACGAACGCAAAAAATTACATACCTGACTTGTATATTTCATGAGAACGCGGGCTCCAACTGCCCTTTTCCACCGCAGGAAAAACCGCTCCTCGGCCAATTAAGCTATAAATGATCTCTCTTAGGACATATTTAGAAAACTCGTCTAGGAACATCTCCGCTCTTCTCTTCTTCTAAGTACGGCGGCTCTCCATGACCTGGGTACTGGATGCATTACTTGACGGTGCTTGGTATTCAGCGAGGTGTGGCTTTTAAGGAGACTGCAAGTCTATCTTGACTTATTTCTTCTTTATACGCGTTTATTCTTATGGGTATACAGGGTGGGGCACTGGCACTGTACAATTTTGAAGTAGTAGATACCATTTCCACCAGTTTAGACTAACCTCTTATTTATACTCTCGATTACATACATTCGGTTGCAAGAAGGTGTCTATTGAATCATCATAAGCTAATTGTGGATTAAATCAAATGCCTCCATTAGTTGAATATCTATATTGCCATGTGAATATAGTCACTGTAATTATTATGTTCGAATGGCATCATCTAGTTATCTGGTATATTTTTGGTGCAACGGGATTCTTCCACGACAACACGAATTTAGTAACCAACAAATTCCGTCAGGCGATGTTACGTTCGTTCGTCATTAGAAACAGTCGAAATACGTTACCGGCTAAACTTATTAACCACTGTGATTTTAACTCAAAAATTAATGAAAAATAGTGAGCTCTTGTTTTTGCGCGCGTGTTCCGCAAGGAACAGCGTGCTATCATTTCGTCACAATGTCTGTATTTTTCGAATTTTTTTTCGAAAATGGTCTCAAACGATTGGGTTCGACTCCCTGATGAAGAATTCGAGGTCAAATTCAATTCTGTCCGTCCGGTCCGGCCGGCCGGCCGGTCCGGCCGTTAGCACGATAACTCTCGAACAGAACGACTTAGAGCGTTGAAATTTGCAGGGTAGTTTCGTAGCGTAAATATCTCGGACAAGTTCGTTAACGGGCGAAATCGACCGAGCGGTTTCGGAGTTAAGGCCGTTTTTAATAAAAACGTTTTTTATGAATATTTCCGGAACCGATCACTCGATCTTTTTGAAATTTGGCATCAGATTGTAGAATCATGACCTTTATTTGCCTGCGAAGTTTTGTGTTGAACGGACGGCCCTAAAGTGGCAAAAAAAATTTTTGAAAATTTGAAAATTTTGTTTTCACGATAACTCGAAAAATACTGATCTGATTAAATTGAAACTCAGTAGTTAGATGCAAAAGACCAAAGCAAACACTTTTGCAAAATTTCGTGAAAATCACGTGACATGAAAAAAATAAAAAAATTACTACTATTTTGCGGAATACCTTGCTTTTAATGCCGAAACATATGTTTTTGAGGTTCATGCTGCCCTTTCCGGGCATTTTCCGTATTGCGCATGCGCAGATGAGAAGTCCTTTAACTGCTGTAGTTTTCGTCAGAGAGGATTGGGGTTTTGGGGTGGCGGATGCTATTCCTCCATAGAATTCAGATCCCTGATGAGGGTCTGCGCATGCGTAGATTAAAGATGCGATATCTTCCGAACCACTAGTGTTGGAGAATCGGAGTTTTTTGTAAGGTGTGTTATTTTGAGAGGACTTTTAGCCGCCAGTAGATTGCGCATGCGCAGAAGAGAAGTGACTATTTTTGGGTTGGATGGGTTATGTTGGGAGTGCTGAGTCGATATTATGAGGTTTTGAAAGAATATTCATAGCAATTCAGTGCAAGGACAAGTCAGTTTGGGGGATGTAGCGTTGTTTCCGAGTTAAAGTGTCCGTACCGTGGCCCTGGGGCCAATTTTGAAATTGATGTTACCGCTTACAGGCATTTTTCGTTGTGCGCATGAGCAGATCATCAGTGATTTAACTGGTGGTGTTACGTCTGAGAGGATTAGGGTTTTGGGGTGGCGGATGCTATTCCTCCATAGAATCCCCTGTTGAGGGTCTGCGCATGCGTGGATTAAAGATGTGATATCTCCTGAACCACTAGTGTTGGAGAATCGGAGTTTTTTGTAAGGTGTGTTATTTTGAGAGGACTTTTAGCCGCGAGTAGATTGCGCATGCGCAGAAGAGAAGTGACTGTTTTTGGGTTGGATGGGTTATGTTGGGAGTGCTGAGTCGATATTATGAGGTTTTAAAAGAATATTCATAGCAATTCAGTGCAAGGACAAGTCAGTTTGGGGGATGTAGCGTTGTTTCCGAGTTAAAGTGTCCGTACCGTGGCCCTGGGGCTAATTTTGAAATTGATGTTACCCCTTACAGGCATTTTTCGTTATGCGCATGAGCAGACCATCAGTAATTTAACTGGTGGTGTTTTCGTCAGACAGGATTAGGGTTTTGGGGTGGCGGATGCTATTCCTCTATAGAATCCCCTGTTGAGGGTCTGCGCATGCGTGGATTAAAGATGTGATATCTCCTGAACCACTAGTGTTGGAGAATCGGAGTTTTTTGTAAGGTGTGTTATATTGAGAGGACTTTTAGCCGCGAGTAGATTGCGCATGCGCAGAAGAGAAGTGACTGTTTTTGGGTTGGATGGGTTATGTTGGGAGTGCTGAGACGATATTATGAGGTTTTAAAAGAATATTCATAGCAATTCAGTGCAAGGACAAGTCAGTTTTGGGGCTGTAGCGTTGTTTCAGAGTTAAAGTGTCCGTACCGTGGCCCTGGGGCTAATTTCGAAATGGATGTAACCCCTTACGGGCATTTTTCGTTATGCGCATGAGCAGACCATCAGTGATTTAACTGGTGGTGCTTTCGTCAGAGAGGATTGGGGTTTTGGGGTGGCGGGTGCTTTTCCGCTATAGAATCCCCTGGTGAGGGTCTGCGCATGCGTGGATTCAAGAAGCGATATCTCCTGAACCACTAGTGTTGGAGAATCGGAGTTTTTTGTGAGGTGTGTAATTTTGGGAGGACTTGCAGCCACGAGTATACTGCGCTTGCGCAGACGAGAAGTGAATGGTTTTGGGTTGTTTGGGTTATGTTGGGAGTAATGAGCCGATATTGTGAGGTTTTAAAAGAATATTCATGTCAATTCAGTGCACGGACACAAGTCAGTTTGGGGGAAATAGCGTTGTTTCCGATTTGAATGGTCTGTATGGTGGCCCTGAGGCGAATTTATAAATAACTATATTCGGTAGATCTATATTAAAATGCGTTCGGATTTGGAGAAGATGCAATTTCGTCCCTAACGGAGGACCCACAACCGAATTTTTTTCTGATCTACGGTAAAACTAACAGCCAAACTGTATTGATAGCTATATTTGTTAAAGGAACTTGAAAAGAAAAAAAAAAAAAGCACTGACGTGAAGTCAGTACTCTTTGGCGCGCGTGTTCACGGTGGCTAATTTGAATTGAATGATTCAAAAATTAACAGTGCTGTATCTAAGCTGCCATCAGGATAGATTAACAAAGTTGGAAAAGAACACAAGTGACTCTCCTTAGTCGCACAAGCTCCTAGAAGATTTGGGAGGGTCAGTATAATCCTAATCATGTTTATAGCACGCGCGCAAAAGCAGATTGACTTAACAATGAAAGAAAAAGTGTAAAAAGTCAATCTGCTTTGGCGCGCGTGCTATAAACATGATTAGTATTATACTGACCCTCCCAAATCTTCTAGGAGCTTGTGCGACTAAGGAGAGTCACTTGTGTTCTTTTCCAACTTTGTTACTCTATCCTGATGGCAGCTTAGATACAGCACTGTTAATTTTTGAATCATTCAATTCAAATTAGCCACCGTGAACACGCGCGCCAAAGAGTACTGACTTCACGTCAGTGCTTTTTTTTTTTGTTTCTGGATATTATATTAGTTGAACTGTCTTCTATGTTATTTGAATGATAATAATGAAATTGAGCATTTGATAGATATGTTTGGTATGTTTGTTTAAATATTATCCATATTTGTAATTCCATATTCGTTGAATAATATATTTTTTTGTTCGATTCCCACGAACTTTTAGAAGAATTTGCGCGTCGGCAGCTAATTACCAAGCTTCAATTTGGTCGGGTCTGAAATTTTGACGCTCTTGTTCCTGCATAAAGAGCGCTTATCAATTTACCCAAATGACTCACTGATCAAGAATCCGTAGTCAAAATTAATTCGGACACGATACTCTCGAACGGAATGAGCTAGACAGTTGACATTTTCAGAGTGGGTTTGGGAGATAAATATCTCAGCTAAGATGGTTTTGGAGTACCAAGTAAAAAGAAATCTTTTTTTACATTACAAATTTCGAATTGAATTTCTTTCAGAAGTAGTTTCACCATAAGAATCCATTTATATCAGTTTCCACTCTAATGAATCAATACTTTCGGAGATATGATTTTTAAAAATTTCAATATCAAATCGTTACTCTACGATTTCACAGAATGGTGTATCGAAAATTAACGTCCGTATCCATGATTTTCATCTGTGTTCATAAATATCATCATTGTCATCTACAGATTAGAGACATGTCAAACAAAGTATGATTGAATGCAAAAATGACCAATGGAATAACCTCAGCTATCGTAGATAGCTCTTGGATAATCCATTTTATGATGATAATCCATATGATGATGATGATGATGATGGAAATATTTACTTTGGCAAGTTAATCAGATTGGGTTCGGATTAATATTTTTTGACACTCTTGTTGAATTTAATTTCTTTTATGATGTTTGAATTTAAATTCTTTTATGGTGTTTGAATTTAATTTATTTAATGGTGAAGTTATATCTTAAGAATCCATTGATATCATTCCCAACTCTGAGAAACCAAAAATTTCGGAGATTTGATTTGTCAAAGTTTGAACATGATCACCAAGGCTCCTTTCCACAGGGCTTTCCCACTTATTGCGCAATTTGACCTCGAATTCTTCATCGGGGTGTCGAACCCAATCGTTTGAGAAAATTTTCGGCAAAAAATGTGAAAATTACAGACAATTGGGCAAAATGATAACGCGATGTTCCCCAGAATATACGCGCAAAAATCATTGCAAATCATTGAAAACAATTATATACATCTGAAAGTATTCGTCCGACATCGCTGAATGATCAAGGTAGGCTGCGCATCCGAATAGGAGAGTAAAGTTCGTTGTTGGGCATAAACAGCCCAACGGTGAATGTACAATAGAACATGCGCCCAAAAGCTCCTGACTTTACGTAGGTGCTTGAGCACCTAAATAAATAAATGAATGCTTAGGACGGGTAACTTGACGTTAAAAGAGTAAAGGCTGGTTTATGCTGGCGGGTAATTTTAACTTAACCCTAAACTTAAAAATTGAAACATAGATTTCTAGTGCTATGGTTTATACTGAGACTAAAGAATCCGTTTACAAATTAATAATAATAATAATTAATAAGTTAACGGATTCTTTAGTCTGAGTATAAACCATAATACTAGAAATCTATGTCCACATATTATATATATATATATATATATATATATATATATATATATATATACCTATTGTTTAATGTGTTGTAAGCCCAAGAAAATTTCTTTTTTAAATTATATAATTTAATCATTAGCCATATACACAAGATTTCAAATTACAGGAACACAAGTAACAAATAAAGGAATGAACTAAAATGTAGTAGGTATAATGGATTACTGACAAAACATGACTCGAAAGCGAAACACCTCTGAAACGCTTCGATCTAACGCCAACAAAAAATTGGTTCAAGCAGTGACGTGAAGTGAGAAGCTTTTGCGCGTATGTTCTATTGTCCATGCTTCTGTATTGGACACCCTTAATCGAATTTACCATGGTAAATTCGATTAAGGGTGTCCAATACAGAAGCATGGACAATAGAACATACGCGCAAAAGCTTCTGACTTCACGTCAGTGCTTGAACCAATTTTTTTTAAATTTTCTGGGGGTAGGTACAGTTCTTAAATTATTTTTTTTTCGTCATTATTTTCAAATTTTCCAGGGGTACGGTTCTTACAAAATTTTAAACACGTCCTTATGTTGATTTTCTACTACTAGTTACCAAGCTTCAATTCGATCGAATATTAGTTTTCTGAGTTATCAAGGAAATAATATTCCAGGGGGGTATAACTCGGAAACCGTTAGACCGATTATGACCAAAAAACGAACTCAACACTCCCTTTCGGATACGCAACCTACCCTGAAAATCGCAAGTCCCCTATCTGCTTTCGTTCGAAAGTTATCGAGGCAACGGTCACCCATCTACTGAACTCACACATGAATGCTCGAATCTCCAACAATATTCAACTGATCGTATTAAAACTTGAAACTTGGCAGTAGAGTTAGGTTATGAAGGCTCTTGCAAAATTTCAGCAATTTCAAACTAATAGTTACTGAAATTTAGAATTTTTTTTTTCAATGATTTATTAAAAATTTTCTACAAATGCTATCCGCACCAAATTTTGCAAACATTTTTGCATTGGCATTCTACAACTAATAACCATGTTTGAATTCAATCGGTTCTGCATTTTTCGAGTTTATGAGGAACAAAAAACCCCCAAATTTCAGAAAATTTCAGATGGCTATAACTCTAAAACCGTTGGGCCGATTATGCTCATAAACAAACTGATATGTCGCGTTCTGGTGCACATCCTAACCTGAAAACTTCAAGCCGCTATCTCTCTCCGTTCTCAAGTTATCGTGACAACAAAAATATTTTTTAATAATTTTTTTGAAATTTTCTAGCCACATGATTCGCATAAAATTTCACCAACGTGCTTAGGTTCATATTCTACAACTACTCACCAAGCTTCAATTCGATCGGATTCATATTGGTTGAAAACAGAATTATTACTCGGAAACCACTGGGCCGATTATGCCTATTAACGAACTTGTCCGTCGTATTGGGATGCGCCACCCACCTTGAAAATTTCAAGTCGCTAGCTCTTTTCGTTCTCAAGTTATCGTGGCAACGGACGGCCGGACGGCCGGACGGACAGAATCAAATTTGACCTCGAATTCTTCATTGGGGAGTCGAACTGAATCGTTTGTGACCATTTTCGTCAAACAATTCGAAAGTTACAGACATTTGGGCAAAACTATAACGTGATGTTCCCCGTAACATACGCGCAAAAATAAAATAACTGGAACCAGAAGCACGGCTCTTGGGCACATTCTCTTTCTGTTCACCATGAAATTAGGGTTTTTCTACAGTAATGCTCTATAGAGTATAGAAGCTGTTGAAATTGGATATATTCCTTCAGCCCATATGTACAATGAAGAGCTACAACAGATGTTATCTAAGATACTTGTTGGCTCATTACACTGGTCAACAGTGGTTTTGTTGCCCTAGATATGAAAATGATTTTGGGTCCATTCATGCACACAATTCATGAAACTATCTATGATTTTGCTAGATTTGCTCTTTTTAAATCATTATTTTCATTTCACATACAAAAATCAAAAAAAGAGAAATAAAATAACAGATATATTTATAATGTCAGTAATATTTCGAGAAATTAGGATACATCGAAGTAAATAAAGAGGAAAATGTCGAAAATATATTTTATATTGCCAAAAAACGCCTTTTATGGGCTTTTCTTTTATAATTTTTCGAGGGACAATCTCTTTTCAAAGACCAGCAGTAATCTGCCATCATGTGACAATCCCATCGACCCTGATATCTTTCCTCCATCACTTTCAGATCTTGGTGAAACCGCTCTACCTGTTCCTCACTATAATTTCCTAAATTATCCGGAAATTTATCTAAATGATTGCGGAGACAGTGTAATTTGATACTCATAAATATATATAATATATGCATATATATATATATGCTCCTAAAGTCTGAAAGTTTGTCAGCATATTTTGAACAACTTCTTCATAATTTGCTGCCTTATGGTTACCTAGGAAATTTTCGACAACCAACATCTAATCCAGAACGTTCCCTTTTTTTCCATAACCGTAGAGATTCAACACAGGACTTACAAACTTTATTAGGAACCCATGGTTTACCTTATTTGTCAATTTTTAAACCGAAATATTCAACATAAGTTTCTTTGACAAAGTCTGTGATATTTCTTTTTTGTTTTTTTGATATATAAACACCGCAAATATAACAAAATAAATCACTAGAATATTTACGCTTTCTTCGTGACGAACTCATATTTTCGAAGACAAGACAAATATATTAGAATGGACATTCAGTAATTGAAACAAAATATTGATCCATGACAACTTATCCAGACTCACGTGTAAGTACTTCAAGATTGTCAAATAACTGAGATATCAGCTGTTCTGTGGAGCAAGGGGTCTGAGAGTGGGGATCACGTGATGTTTGTATGCGCGAAAAAGTTGCGCAGAAGCCTAATCATGACTGGAAAATTAAATTTTAGTTTTAACAAACCGATAATTGTTCAAAATATAAGCTATGCAAAAATCATGAAAATATGAGCACATTTAGAACTTTCATGAATATATTCGTAACCTAGGCACTTGAAAACGTAAAAATTTGCGATGATATCCAGGGTAACAAAACAAAACTTTTTTTTTGTAGAGCTGTGTTATCAATGCAAACGCATATGTTTGAAGAAATTAGAACAATTTCCTTCTATTCACACTATTTGTGTTGATTTGAATGTACATGCTGAACTGAAATATACAGTGTAAACTGAAAATAAAAGAGGAACTCTTTTGATTTTCAGAATCTAAGTATTCAATTTAATATTGATTTAATGAAAACGGCAATTGTTTTAGTACTACGTTGAATAAATACTGCTTGAAATTTCATGCAGATAGTTTCTGAGAATTTTCTTAAATATTCTTTTTCAAATTTTCCAGTCGCGCGTTCCCCACAAAATTTTGCATAAGTCTTCATGCCGGTATTTTACAACTTACTACCGCGCTTTAATTCGATCAGATCAGCATTTTTCGAATTATTGGGAAGACAAAATTTCAGATGGCTATAACTCTGGATCACTCGGTGGATTTGGCCTATTGATGTATAACCATATACGACTGTTCCCAAGTCGCAGTGGTTAAATTCGGAGCTACTAGAACTCGGGGATCCGCGGTCTAGCTCCAGTGGAGATGGGAGTGGGTTTCTAAAAAGGGAACCTAGTAAATGGGCGCCAGGTAAATTTAAGTCTCCCAGATACCCCAGCGTAATGTAATAATTCCTAAATCCACCAAAAGAATATTCACGCTAAAAACAAACAATTTATTCCAGTAGCTTACAACCCATGTCTCTAGATTCAACAAAATATAACTACTGTGAAACCCTGAATGAGGGTGAAGGAAATTGTACGTAGATATTTCTCTCTGATTCAAATACGCGTCGCTTGAGCTCAGGCGCATCCACGTTTCTTATCTATGATCTTGTATGATTTACGCAAATCTTTCCCCAATTTCCGCTTTACAACAACAATAATTTACACAATTGATGACAATATATGTTCAAGTTATATATATAGCAGGTATAAGATGTTTCGAGATATGTTTTCTATAACTTGCGTGCTATTCCTTATGCCTGAACGTAGTATTGCTTCGATGGTCTCGCAATACTGTTCTCCTTCCGCCTGTGCTCGCAGTCTGCAACCCTTGACTGAATGTCCCCAATCACAGCGCTACTTCCTGACCACCTTGTATATACTCGGGACCAGCAACACTGCGTTGGCTGTCTCACAGCGTTACTTATGGACCACCTTGTATATACTCGAATGCCTCAGTGCTACTCCTCCTGACGTAAAAATTCCTCTCTTCCTGACACAAAAAAATCGTGCTGGCACAAAAATTCGGGCTGCCACAAAAACTCCTGATGTTACAAAAAAACTTCTGATGTTACCAAAAATTCGGGCTGCCACAAAAACTCGTGCTGCCACAAAAATTCGGGCTGCCCGAATTTTTGGTAACATCAGAAGTTTTTTTGTAACATCAGGAGTTTTTGTGGCAGCCCGAATTTTTGTGCCAGCACGATTTTTTTGTGTCAGGAAGAGAGGAATTTTTACGTCAGGAGGAGTAGCACTGAGGCATTCGAGTATATACAAGGTGGTCCATAAGTAACGCTGTGAGACAGCCAACGCAGTGTTGCTGGTCCCGAGTATATACAAGGTGGTCAGGAAGTAGCGCTGTGATTGGGGACATTCAGTCAAGGGTTGCAGACTGCGAGCACAGGCGGAAGGAGAACAGTATTGCGAGACCATCGAAGCAATACTACGTTCAGGCATAAGGAATAGCACGCAAGTTATAGAAAACATATCTCGAAACATCTTATACCTGCTATATATATAACTTGAACATATATTGTCATCAATTGTGTAAATTATTGTTGTTGTAAAGCGGAAATTGGGGAAAGATTTGCGTAAATCATACAAGATCATAGATAAGAAACGTGGATGCGCCTGAGCTCAAGCGACGCGTATTTGAATCAGAGAGAAATATCTACGTACAATTTCCTTCACCCTCATTCAGGGCTTCACAGTAGTTATATTTTGTTGAATCTAGAGACCTGGGTTGTAAGCTACTGGAATAAATTGTTTGTTTTTAGCGTGAATATTCTTTTGGTGGATTTAGGAATTATTACATTACGCTGGGGTATCTGGGAGACTTAAATTTACCTGGCGCCCATTTACTAGGTTCCCTTTTTAGAAACCCACTCCCATCTCCACTGGAGCTAGACCGCGGATCCCCGAGTTCTAGTAGCTCCGAATTTAACCACTGCGACTTGGGAACAGTCGTATATGGTTATAAATTCGGAGCTACTAGAACTCGGGGATCCGCGGTCTAGCTCCAGTGGAGATGGGAGTGGGTTTCTAAAAAGGGAACCTAGTAAATGGGCGCCAGGTAAATTTAAGTCTGCCAGATACCCCAGCGTAATGTAATAATTCCTAAATCCACCAAAAGAATATTCACGCTAAAAACAAACAATTTATTCCAGTAGCTTACAACCCAGGTCTCTAGATTCAACAAAATATAACTACTGTGAAACCCTGAATGAGGGTGAAGGAAATTGTACGTAGATATTTCTCTCTGATTCAAATACGCGTCGCTTGAGCTCAGGCGCATCCACGTTTCTTATCTATGATCTTGTATGATTTACGCAAATCTTTCCCCAATTTCCGCTTTACAACAACAATAATTTACACAATTGATGACAATATATGTTCAAGTTATATATATAGCAGGTATAAGATGTTTCGAGATATGTTTTCTATAACTTGCGTGCTATTCCTTATGCCTGAACGTAGTATTGCTTCGATGGTCTCGCAATACTGTTCTCCTTCCGCCTGTGCTCGCAGTCTGCAACCCTTGACTGAATGTCCCCAATCACAGCGCTACTTCCTGACCACCTTGTATATACTCGGGACCAGCAACACTGCGTTGGCTGTCTCACAGCGTTACTTATGGACCACCTTGTATATACTCGAATGCCTCAGTGCTACTCCTCCTGACGTAAAAATTCCTCTCTTCCTGACACAAAAAAATCGTGCTGGCACAAAAATTCGGGCTGCCACAAAAACTCCTGATGTTACAAAAACCCCTGATGTTCGGGGTTGTCCGGCACACGTTTGCTTCGAAACCAAATCTTGTCGTGCCTCCACCAAATAATTCTTCAAGCACACAGCGATGTTCTGTCAAAGTCGCCAAGATCGTTCACGTGTTCAACTCTTAGATTTGCAGAAAGGTCGTTAGATCCTCTTTCGAGACGAGTGCAAGGTACCTGTTATCTTCCCAAATCAAACCAATGTAACCCTCACTCCTAATTCGATTTTCGAAACTATATCCAACTAAGAAGAAATCACCAATTCTTATTAAGTTCCGAAAATACGCCTAACCTACTGCTCCTCCTTCGAGTGTTCACCAAAATGGACGACCTCAACTCCCTGACTGGCGCAGACCCTCACAAATTTCCGACTGTCATAATGCAACAATATTGCCAACAGTCATTCGGCTCTTCGAATAAAACAATTATTATTTAGCGTCGATTGGCACCACTGAGATCCAACCTCAAATTCGACGTCAACACAAACGACATAAACGACACTCGCCAACCAAACGTAAACAAAACATAAACAAACCCTTGCCTGAGTTAAAAAGAAACGTTACAAAATCCCCCCTCACTTGATGAAATTTACCTAGTAAATTTCACTTAGGGATTAAAATACATATGATCTAAAAAAATAAATTGACAAGACAACTCATGAATGCAGGTGGATAGATGTCGAAATGTTTCCACCAATCGGAGCCCACTACAATCAAGTATCCCTGAAGGAGGAAGTAATCCACTCATACCCAATCATTCCTACGTCCTCAATCACAACAAGCATACCCTTCTCATCCAATCATTACCCAGAATCATACATCATCCAATGCCCTATCATACATCACAGTCGTCCCGGAAATCCTCTTCTACTCTCATTACTCCATCCATCCAGCAATTACCCTCAATCTTCATGCATTCTCCGATCATGTACTTCATATGTCCACGACGAAATTCTACTGTCAATTCTAATTGGTCCCATATAAACAAGGGTAAGTTCTCCAACATGGCGCATAATTCCATACAATTCACACAATAATAATAAAACCGTTGAGCACGAGACAACTACTACAATTCACAGTCCTGCTCAAATAAATTTCCCAACTCGACTCCGACCGACCATCGCCAGAGATAAAAAAAATTGTATAAAAATAATTCTCAATAAATTAGGACGAGACAAGACAGATATAGGCCAAGAAGCAAAATGACTAGAAATAATTAAGCACGAGAAAGCAAGTCCCCTAAAAAAAATCGGGTCAAATATAAAAAAACAACATCATCTATACAACTGACTCAGACCTACGTTACATCGGGCTGGGCCCCACGTTATCTAGCCCCACGTTGGATATGGCCCCACGTTGCATCAGCGTAATATAATATATCCTAAATTCATCATAAGTGAAATCCTGAATAACCCTGAATAAGGGTGAAGGAAATTGTACGTACACAAACGACATAAACGACACTCGCCAACCAAACGTAAACAAAACATAAACAAACCCTTGCCTGAGTTAAAAAGAAACGTTACAGATGAACTTAGCCGGAGCATTTGGACTCCAAAGCTACTTTGATCATTTCAACTCTTTAACTCATTGCGTTCGAGCGTAATCATGCTGACAGCCGGACGGCCGGCCGGACAGAATCAATCTTGACCTCGGATTCTTCCTCAGTGAGTCGAAACTAATCGTTCACGTGCTCTGTTCAGGTGAACAGCGTGCCAAAAAAACTTGATTACTGATTATTTTGTCAAGTCTGAGGCGAAATGTAATCCTTAATCTCACAGATGATTTGTGCCCGAACATGATGCGATTCATGTTGGACCCGTCCGAAGGTTAACTATTGGTTAGTGTAAGGTCTTAGAAAACAGCGAAATATATTGATCATGGAAGATTCGAGCCATCTTAGGCTCCTGAGGTCATGTGCGTGCTTTAAGATTTTTTTATTTCTTCTCGCCGCAACTCAAAGTGGACAAGCCATGGACACGTGAAATTCTCAATGTTCTCGCTTGTACTTATCTAGATAAAAATGGTAGATGTTGATGTCGGACTGTTTTCCGAGCGAACATTTCACCTACGCCCATTATTTCGTGTTCTGTTATTTTGTAAACAAATGACTCGACGAAGTGAACGATTTTCGCCACTTCTATTTATGGAGAGTCCGGAAATAGTCGGGGTTGGCGGTGGACAAGGACGAATGTGGGAATTTCGTGGGCGATATTGTTTCAATGATTTTCACTTACTGGGAAGAAAAGGATTCAAATCACATGTTGATGAAGTCATTTGTGATGACTGAAACATTTAATGATGAGGAACTGTGATGTTTAGAATGAAGAAATCATCCTGGGTTTATTACTATTATATTGTTTTATATCAAAAATAAAACTGGTTCAAGCACTGACGTGTTGTCAGCAGCTTTTGCGCGCATGCTCTATCGTCTATTCACCTCTATTGAACTCTCTAAATCGAATTTAGAACCGATATATACCGTTTTCCCAGCTTTTATAATATATGATTAAATTTCATTCGATTTTAATGACAGGCTTCAGTAACGAGAGAAACGTATATGATCACAGAATTTTTGATTCTGACAAATGCATTCTACTGGAATTGAAATACGAAAAAACATACGCCCCAAGTAACTCCAGGATAAGATATTCACGAAATTCCGCGAACATTAGTATATCAGAATTCTACAAGTAATCATCTAGTGTTAATTGGATCAGATTTGTATATTTTGAGTTTTAGAGGAAATAACAAAAACGATTCTGATGAGTATGACTCCAAAACTCTTAGGCCGATTATTCCTATTAACGAACTCAAATTTCGCATTCGGATGCGCAACCTACCCTGAAAATTGCAAGTCACAATTCCTTTCCGTTCTCAAGTTATCGTGAGATACATAATATTTTTTTGTAATTTTTTTACGTTGCTACAAAATTTCTGAACCCGTTGGGCTGATTATGCCCAACAACGAACACAAGGCCCCCCATTCTCCATCTCTCTTCGTTCGAAAGTTATCGAGGCAACGGTCACACATCCAGCTACAGAACACACATAAGGCTGCACGGAACTCTAACAATATAGATCCGATCGTGTCCAAACTTGGAACTTGGCAATATACTTAGGTTTTGAAGGCTAGAAGCCGACCGGTCTTAGACACGATAACTCTCGAACAGAACGAGCTGGACAGCTGAAATTTTCAGAGTAGGTTTGGGAGATAAATTTCTTGGTTAAGTTGGTTATAGTGCAAAATCGGCAAAATGGTTTTTCACATTGCAAATTTTTTTTTTCATTACAAATTTGGAATTCAATCTTTCTTGAGATGCAGTTTCATCATAATAATCCATTGACACCATATTCAACTCTAAAAAAACGATACTTTCGGAGATGATTTTTCAGAATTTCAATATCAAATCTTAATTATATGATTTCACAGAATGCTGTATTGAAAATCAACATCTCATCTACAGATAAGTGGCATGTCAAACAAAGTATGATTGCATGCAAAATGACCAATTGAATAACCTGAGCTATCGTAAATAGCTCTTGGATAATCCATATTATAATGATGATGGAAATATATACTTTGGCAAGTTAATCAAATTTGGTTCTGAATATCTCCAGTGAAAACATAATTGGAATATTGGCTTAGTTCCAATTGATATCATATCATTTTCATAGTCGATTTGAGTAATGAATGTATCGGATAAGTTCTTTATTGGGTAGAATTTGGACTGATAATATTTGTCTTGTTGAATTTAATTTTTTTTATGATGTTTGAATTGGATTTTTCTTATGACGAAGTTCTATCATAAGAATCCATTGATATAATTCCCGACTCTTACCAATACTTCCGGAGATATGACTTGTCAAAGTTTGAACAAGAGTGCCAAAGCTCCTGTTCACAGGGCTTTCCCACTTTTTCATGAAAAAAGATCGAGATAATTATATTGTTTTTCAGATGGTTTCACTCCGTAGAAAAAATTGTGCCATTCGAGTTAATTATCGATTTCCATAATATTTTATCTTTTCTCCATTTAACTGACGACAATATTTTTTTTTCATTTACAGAGTGATGTTTTGGTACCCGGGCGTGAAAAATTAATGATTAATTATGGTCCTGTTTCTGTTTTCATGTTCGCTTTCGGATTCTTTTATGTATCTCAAAGACAATAAGCTTGCAAGATCAAAATCGATTCAACAGTTGCACTTGTGCACAGTGCACTCATAGGGGTTTGAAAATTCTACGATTTTCAGGAAACACCCTGCATCTCAGAAACAAGTACGCATAAGCGATGTTTGAGTGCCCATTTCTGACTCCCGATATTATATATTATTATACTGATCCTCCTCAAGAGCTTGAGCTTGAGTAAGGATAATCAGTTGTGTTCTGTGTGTGCTTTGTTAATGTGTTCTTACACCACCTTAGGCAAAACACTGTTCATTTTTGACCTAACAGTAAATGGTGGTGATTACCGTGAGAAGAAAATTTCTTTCCTAGCCTTGGGATTGAACTTGGACCCTCCAGCTTCTCAGCCAAACGCTCTTCCACTGAGCCAATCGCGCTGCTAATACAGTCATATATTCAGACCTATCCTGTTTGCGTATTGCTATAAATATTGCTATAAACATTGCTATCCTGATAATTTTTAACAATATGGCTATGGTATGAAGTATTAAGATTGGTCGCAGTGGAGGGGCGGGTTTCGTCTGCCAAGCACAACCCATATAATAATAATAAAGGTATTAATGTTGGCTATCAATTTTATCCCAGCAATATTGCTATAAAGTCGGTCAAAATTCATTGATTTTACAGCTGACAACACTGTATTTCATTACTTTTATGAGCAATAGAAGAAGAATTTAACCTTAATTGATAAACATTTCGTCCGTTTTTCAGTGGTTATTCGTAATTCCTAACCAAATATGTAAAATGTCACGAAAGCGAAAAACGAACTTTTTTATTTATGAATCTAACAAGATAGAGTTATTGATCAATTTTCAGGAAACACATCGAATATTGGTAACCGCTACCATGACCGAAAAATTGAAGACTTGCAAACACCTAAACAAATATTAAATTTTAATTTTTTCCTGTCTTCAGTCAGACTTCGAATGCACAAGTTAAACGGAACAGTATGTCTTCTAGTTTTCTCCTGAACAAATTCCCTCAGTTCTTCAATTGAATAAAAAGAAGTCATCTTCGTATTAAGGCTGAATCAATAGTTTATTTAATTTTTTTCATCCAGTCGCTCAGTCTTTGAATACATATCTCTAACTTAAAAGACACTGTATCTATCCTAGTTTGCTCATGAACTAATAAATATATGAATAAAATTCTCTCAGCCTCTTATTATTAAGGTTGAATAGTTTATGAACTTTTCTGTTTACAAATAGAAGGGTTTGTTAGTGTCAGACCTAAGTCTTAGAAATTCCCTTGAAATTAAGTATTTCAAAGCCCCTTTAATAAACATATACGATTATGCATACCTATATTTACCAAAGTACTTACCTATTTTCGATTTCTTTGGAGAAAAAATTGGTTCAAGCCCTGTGGACAGGAGCATTTTTGGCGCTCTTGTTCAAACAGACAAGTTATATCTCTGAAAGTATTGATTTCTCAGAGTTGGGAATTATATCAATGGATTCCTATGGTAGAACTGGATCATGAAAGGAATTAAATTTAAAAAAAGTGTCGTTTAAAAAAAATGCTTCAAAAATTATCATTAAAACAAAAGAGCAATCTACAATGCATTAAATTAATTTATCAAGATTAAATGAGCAATCTGCAATGATTCAACCTCGTGGAATGGATTGTTGCAACTTACACTCGGTGCATAGTTTTCACAACTCGAAACACCTAAGGAAGGTATCAGCGAAATGTCTAGAGCAAGGATGGAGACAATCATAGCAGATTGTCCATTTATTCCTGATATTTGAGTAGGTAGTGGATTACGAACAAATTATTTTAATAGTTCAAAGTATATTAATAAAATACTATCCTCGTTTCATAATTTAAAATTTAATAGTTCATACCACTAATACATTCTTTTATGTATTATGAAACTATTGAAACTTAGCAAAAATGTTTGATACACAAATGTAGATCCATATTTCAGTATTTGTTTGCCAGCAACATTATGAAAATACTGTATATAGGAACATGTATCTCTACTTAAGGAAGTAAAAGGTAATATTAACCTCAGTGGTCAACGAACAGTAATTTCTTTTGATTATTCCATTATGTTGTTCTTTCCTATTGCCTCCATAAACTACATCAAAACAGTCTTGTATATATTCACAAATTCAAGAATCGAATACTTGCTTTCTAAGAGAAAATATATAACAACGAATTGACAATCTCTAATAGCTAGAAAAGATGACATTCATGAATAGTGAACACAGACAGATTCTGTGTTCACATTCTGTGAATACATAGAACTTACGATGTATTATTATTATTGAAACTTTAAAAAATCATATCTCCGAAAGTATTAGCTCTTTAGAGTTGAAAATGATAACAATGGATACTTATTACGAATCTGCATCTTAAAAAAATTTAAATTCAAAAGTTGTGCTATAAAAAGAAATTTTTTTTTCGTTACTCCGAAACTATTGAACCGATTTCGCCCAATAACGGACTCAACCGAGATATTTATACGTCAAACCTACTCTGAAATTTTCAACTGTCTAGCTCATTCCGTTCGAGAGTTATCGTGTTAACGTCTGGCCGGACGGCCGGACAGAATCGATATCGAACACGAATTCTTGATCAGTGAGTCAAACCAAATCGTTCAAGACCATTTTCAGCCAAAAATTCGAACATTACAGACATTTGGGCAAATTGATAAGCACTCAGTTCCGAGGAACTAGAGCGCCAAAAATCATGAAGAAAGAGACGACTTAGAATCGGCTAGGCCTACTAATGAGTGGCGGAGTGGGGAGATTTTGAAGTTCCAGCGTTAATATCACGTCAAATATGACAAAAATCCGGATCCGGATCCCGTGCCGGAGCCGGTATATATTGGTACCGGATCCGGTTTAGGCAAAAATGATGCCGGATCCGCCGGATTTCCGGTCCGGTTTTTCCGGATTGCAATCCCTAAGCTCATTTTCAGCCAAAAATTCGAACATTACAGACATTTGGGCAAATTGATAAGCACTCTGTTCCGAGGAACAAGAGCGCCAAAAAGTGGTTCTCAGCCATATTCCAAATCTTGTTATGCTCTTGGCAAGTACTATCTTGAGGTTGCTGAGATAGCAATGTGGAAAGCAATATGTTTATAAAAATGACAGATCATATTGTTCAAAATCGATGATCAGAATAACAATATTTCGGATCTTGCTGTGGAAGCAATATCTTTTTCTTAGCAATATTGCTATGCGCGAACAGAATAGGTCCGATTATCCCCTGCCCGATGATTGGTAAAAAATCACCCTGATAATCATCCTGTATACAAAATTGCATAAGTTCAGTAAAGTGAAAATAGAACACGAAGTATGTCATAATTTCGCCGAATATAAATATGCACTTAAACTCTGCTCAGTTAACAGGATCGAAATATTTGAACTATATTTTCACGATCCAAACCTTTCATGTCTCCTACCCTAACTGAAAAACTTCAGAAAGAAACGACATAAAAGTTACAGAGATTGGAAGTTCGACTTCCCAAATATTCGGAGGATGTCGTTGTTCACCACCTCGTGTCCTCTTGGCCTAGTTATTCCTTCGGAAATGACCTCTATCTTTCATAGAAACGAATAAAACAGATGGAACGGCCTCAGACGTCAGCGTAAATCAAGAAAATGGTTCAACTTCAAACTTGAAAGCAAACAAATCTCAATAAAATCCGTCTAATTGCCACTTGTGTATTTGCTCAAGTTTGGCACGTTACCTCTGGGACGATTCGAATCTTCAATATGGAAGTTGACCTATTTTATCTCTTGCCTCCGACTGAGTTATCACTCCAGCTTAGATTGTTTACCCGAGACTTTCCTAGATGAGGAGCTGAGTGCAATCAAAGTTAATTAAAAAATATCATACTGCTTTAATATTTTTGCACGCATGTTCTGGGGAACAGCGTGCTATCATTTGGGCCAAATGATTTATGTTCGACTCACTAATGAAGAACTCCAGGTCGAATTTGATTATGTCCGGTAGGCCGTTGCCACAATAACTAACTGAAAGATATAGCGACTTGACATTTTAAGGCAGGTTGCGTGTCCAAATGCGAGGGACAAGTTCGTTAATGGACAAAATCGGCTAAACAGTTTCCGAGTACTAATTTTGTTTGCAAACAAAACAGATCCGATCGAATTTAAACACGTATGTGAAATTTTGTGAGGATTGTATCACTAGAAATTAAACAAATTGGTTCAAGCCCTGTGGACAGGAGCTTTGGTGCTCTTGTTCAACCTTTGACAAATCATATCTCCGAAATTATTGGTCTCTGGGAATTATGTAAATGGATTCTCCCGATAGAACTGCATCATGAAAGAAATTAAATTAAAACAGACCGATTCTCCCCAACAACGAACTTATCCGAGATATTCATTCCTCAAATCTACTCTGAAAATTATATTATATCAATTAAAACTTAGACAATACTCATTGCAGTTTTGTTTTTACTGGAGATAGTCTAAACCCAATTTGATTATGTATCTTACCAAAGAATATATTTCCATCATCATATGAATTATTCACGGGCATTATATTATCACCTTAAAAGTATAATATCATTTCATTCTCATAATTCTACGATAGCTGAATGCGACATTTGAGTTTGTTAATAGGCATAATCAAGCAAATGGCTTTGGAGTTATACCCATCTGTAATTTGGTGGTTATTTCCTCAATAACTCGAAAAATAAGAAACCAATCCAATTCAAAGTACCGACGCGTAAATTCTTGCAAAATTTCATGAGGATCGTATCAGTAGAAAATCATTAAAAAATATTCTATCTATTGTATATCAGAAACTATTCGTCCGACATCATTGAAATTTTGCGTGAGCCTTCAAAACCTAACTCTACAGCCAAAGACCCAGTTTGAACATGATCAGATCTATATTGTTGAAGATCCGAGGAGCCTTGAGTGAGTTCAGTAGCTGGATGGGTGAGCATTGCCTCGATAACTTTCGAAGGGAAGAGGGTGGAATTTTCAGGGTAGGTTGCGCATCCAATTGGGAGAGTTAAATTCGTTGTTGGTCATAATCGACCCAGCGGTTTCGGTATACCCATCTGGATTATTATATTCTCGATAACTCAAAAAATACAGCCCGAATTGAAACTTGGTAGTTGTCGCAGAATATCAACACAAAGACATGTTTGAAATTTTGTCCGGTTCATACCACTGTGCTGCACACACCTTCACCAAATACTGCATGAGGGTAAATGTAAGACTATGAATAAGGCTTGTTTCACATGCATATGTTTCCATTCGGTTCGATTCTTATTCGGTTTCTATTCGGCCGCTGGCGACAAGTGTGTTCGAATTAAGAGTGTCCAATACAGGAGAATGGACAACATAATTTACCATGGTAAATTCGATTAAGGGTGTCCAATACAGAAGAATGGACAATAGAACATACGCGCAAAAGCTTCTGACTTCACGTCAGTGCTTGAACCAATTTTTATGGGATCAGATCAGTATATTTCGAGTTTTAGAGGAAATAACAACAACATTTCTGATGAGTGCAATATAGGTCCGATCGTGTTCAAATTTAGAACTTGACTGTAGAGTTAGGTTTTGAAGGCTCTCGCAAAAATTTCAGCGATGTCGGACGGGTAGTTTCTGATATATAGAATTATTTTCAATGAATTATAAAAAAAAAATTTCTAGAGATACGATCCTTACACAATTTTGCGAGAATTTTCGCTTTGGAATTCTACAACTAATTACCATGTTTTAATTGGATCGGATTCTTATTTGTCGAGACATTGAGGAAATAACAACCAAATTTCAGATGGGTATAACTCCAAAACCCTTTGGCCGATTATGCCTACTAACAAACTCAAATGTCGCATTTAGATGCGCAAACCTATCCTAAACATTGCAAGTCATTATCTGTTTCCGTTCTCAGGTCATCGAAGGATAAATAATATTTTTTAATAATTCTTTTAAAGTTTTCTAGCTATGCGGATCCAACAAAATTTTACGAACGTCTTTGAGTCAATATTCTACAACCAAGTTTCAATTCGATTAAATCTGTATTGGTTGATGACAAAATTATTACACGGAAACCATTGGATCAATTATGCCCATTAACGAACATTCACAAAATTTCAAGTCGCTATCTCTTTCCGTTCCAAAGTTATCGTGGCAACGGTCGGCCGGATAGAATCAAATTTGCAACCCTCTAACTGTTTGCATTCGAGCGTAATTAACCTCAAATTTTTCCCCAGTTAGCCGAACCTAATCGATTGAGAACATTTTCGGCAAAAACTGCTGAAATAACAGACATTAAGGTAAAATGATAGCACAATGTTCCCTAGAACATGCGCGCAAAAAACAACAAATTCCGCTCCTCGTCACTTTTGCACTGTAAAAAATCTTTTTCCAAGGACTGTCCTGTAGAACGATTCTAAGCTAATTTCGATCCCCCATCACGGAGACATTAACATCATGAGTTGAGTGGTTTGGAGAATTTTCATTATGCTATTTATTAAATGAGGTATGAAATGAGATTTCATGTAAAAATTACTTTGTAGTGCGGCGTAGATTTAAGAGAGAAGCGTAGCAGAACGAGGATGCAATTGCATTATACTAATTCAATAAGTCCTCAGATCTCTAGAACACTTTACCGCGTTCCGAAGGATCTGATCGTCTAAAGGGGGTCGTACCATCAAGGTTCCACAGATTGTCGTAATTGGAAAGCCCCTTAGGTTTCCATATACATACAGGGTTGGGATTAAGTATGTAACCAAGTAAATATATTTAAAACGAAAAGTATGATATTCGCGAAATTTTGCGAATTCATTCTACACTAATGAGAATAATAATTTAAACAAAATCACTTTAAATGTTAAACATATTCGCCTTTCACCTCCTGACAATACAATGCTATTAATTTATTGACTTCAGACTAATGAGAATAAAAACTTACATACGTATTTTATTAATCCTTTGCATTACAACATACAACATACTTACTACATACAATGTAGTAAGAAATAAGTAATATCTAGAGGGTAGCTGTTGCCATAATAATTGACATATTGAATTGTACGATTAAGAGTAGTTCGTTCAAGTGAAACACAAAGTATTGAAATGTAAGTGATGATCGTGTTGGATCTCGTGAAAGAGTGTGTAATATTTTTATGATTTGCATCCTGAAAAAATCCCATATCGTTCATCACGCTCACCGGTATTCAACATAGAAGAAAATTTTAATCGAATACACTTCATATTTGAACTAGAACGGTCACTTCCAAAAGTTATGACCTGGACTTTTGAATCACCCTGTATAAATAATTACCAACTAATTTCCATTATCATATTTCATGAGAATCTGAGTCTACCATAATTGTGGAAACGCGCTGAATATTGTATCAGGTTTATAGGTACTATGATATAGAAAGGAGCACAAGCTCGGGCTTCACAAGATACGAGAGTGGGCGAGAGTATAAGTAATCTCGTCTCAGTCTCGCCAAATCCCAAAAAATTGAGTCTCGTTTAAGTCTCGGTCTCGTCTCGTTATCAGTTGTCTCGTCTTGTCTCGCTTAATTCTAAATAACTTTAATCAATATTATAATATATAAACTAAATGATATATGTGAATATTTTTTTAAATCTATATTTATATCTCTCTTATACAAAAATATTTTTACATGTACATAATTTTTTTGATTTTATACACTCTTAATTTCATCTTTTAAATGACTTGATGACCAAGAATTCAAACATAATAACGCTTGCATCACATCATCTTTCAATAATGGGAGGGGGAGGGGTGGGTACCCCTCCCCCGAAAATTTGGCTTCGGCCCGTCCCTGGCTCTTGTTCCTCGGAACAGAGTGCTTATCAATTTGCCCCCAAATGTATGCAATTTTCAAATTTTTTAATAAAAATGGTCTTAAACGATTTCGACTCACTGATCAAGAATCCGTGGTCAAAATCGATTCTGTCTGTCCGGCCGATCCAGACGGCCGTAGCCATGATAACTCGCGAACGGAATGAGCTGGACAATTGAAATTTTCAGAGTAGGTTTGGTAGATAAAAATCTCAGTTAATTTCGTTATTGGGCTGAATCAGCCAGATGGTTTCGGATTAACGAAAAAATATATTTTTTTTTTAATTACAAATTTCAAATTCGATTTTTTTAAGAAGCAGTTTCACCATAAAAATCCATTGATATATTTCAACTCCAAGAAGCTAATACATTCGGAGATATGTTTTTTCAAAATTTCAATAATAAATCGTACTTCTATGTTTTCACAGAATGCTATTATTATTCTATGAATTATTATAAGATCTGCATTCATACTCATATATGTCATCTTATTTTCCTATAAGAGACATCTTGAAGTCATTGCAGCTATTGTATAATTATTGTATTTCGTATTATTAGAAGATATTATACTTTTTGGTGATATTTTAATGCCCGTGGATAATCCATATGAGATGGAAATATCTACATTGATAAGTTTATCAGATGGGATTCAGAATATCTCCAGTAAAAACAAAACTCAAATATTGGCTAAGTTTCAATTGATATAATATAATTTTCAGAGTGGATTTAGACAAAGAATATCTAATTCTTGGCACTCTTGTTTTAATTTCAATTTAACTTCTTTTATGATGCAGTTCTATTATAAGAATCCACTGATATCATTCCCAACTCTGAGAAACCCATACTGTCGGAGATATGATTTGTCGAAGTTTGAACAAGATCGCCGAAGCTCCTGTCCACAGGGCTTTCCCACATCTTATTGCTTCGAATAGGTGGCAAATTAGGAAAAAATGGCCGCCGCTAAAATGTTACGATAATTTAATCAGAAGTTATGATTTTTTTTACAATTTTCAAAAATTCATATTGTAGGAACATCTGAAAATTAAGGACTCACAATTTAGAGGATAGCCTCTTTCAATACGTATATAAAAATAATGGAATCAAAAATACAATGCTTGAAATTTGGTGTGGTGTGGAATTGCCCATATGTATCTGGAAATTAATCTACATTTTCGAATAATTTCGAACCCGAAAACAAGTAAGACAATTTTATGTCGACATGCCTAGTATTTTCAATAACACACTTAAAGAAATTACATCTTAAAAAATTAATTCAGTACAATGCTTCTAATTATTAGCATTATTTGAGTCATTTGAGATCAATATAAAATTAAATTAACTGTTCAGAAAACATATCAGTCAATTCTTTTTGAGCTGATGTCACTGATTTTTGAAGAGAAGTTGAGCTTCCATGAATTCCTTCGTATGCTTTTGAATGATATGTCAATAAATGCCTTTCCATACCGGTAGTGTTGTCATCTTTGCGGCTAATAATTTTTTTCACTTATGATTTTTCTCACCTTTAATTGTTTCAAGTTTGACAAAATGTTCGAATTTTGAATTTTTTTTTTCTGGTGGTTGATCAACAGTTTCACTTATTTCATATGCATTTGATCTTCGTCTCCTATTTGAGTTATTATCACTAACTATCACACTCGTCGACATTTTACTGTATATAAGTCCAAAAATTGTAGATCTTAACTGTTCAAAAGTTTTCATAAAACTGGTGAACAACTCTTCAAAGAATTTCTTTGATCCACATAATTTTGTCAACATAATCAATTTTTGTCACGTAGCATAAATTTTATGTCTACAGATTACTTGGAAATTTTTTTTATTGCATCTAAGGGCCTGTTTATGAGGTTTATCTTCCGTTTATCCGTGCAATTCAATAGAATTCAGTTGATAAACTGAAGATAAATTCCATTCAAATGCTTCAGAAACCGGCCCTAAGTTGGTTACCAAATATTTGAGTATTCGATCAGATTTATTATACTTCGGCAGATGTATACAGTAATTGTTCACATCTTCAATACAAGAAGCACGAGAAGAAATAATAAATTCCCCAGATGTACAAATAGGGACGAAATTTTCAAAGCATTGGGATCAACAGGCAATAAAAGTTGTCCGTTCAGTTTTGAATTTACAGTTTTTATGTTTGCAATATCTATTTTTTCTTGAAAAATAATCTCAAATATCGCAAGTTCATAACAAACATAATAATTCATAATCTTTTAAAGAATCGCGTATTTTTAGAACGATCGATGTATAATATAGACAAAATACGTTGGTAATTATAGTGGAAACTCTTCATAGTTAATTGTATTCTGTGGGTGTTGAAAAAGCACAAGTCGTATATAAGAAAAGTTCACTGTGTGTATCTGTAGTAAATAAGACGATCTTCCAGGTAGAAAACTTCAAGCCATAGAAAATCTTTCAATAGTATACACTTTCATTACTTTATATTTATGATAAGAGATACGTTACTATAAGGAAGTTAGCAAGTCAAAATAAAAATGTGAGAAAATCATACTCTGTTTTTGAGTTTTTTTTAACCAGATTTGGTATTTTGTGGAATATATAGTTCTCTATGACCTTTTCTAATTTTTCGAATAAAAATAACATCAAAAAATTTTTTACGAGACCAAAAACGAGACTCTCGGGTTGCGCTGTATGTGGCCCCGGTATCGCCCATAATATTTTTCAAAACGTCTCGTCTCGCTTTTCCGAAACCAGAACGAGACGAGACTAGAAAAATCTTGCTCTCGTGTGAAGCCCTAGTCTCGTCTCGTCTCGTCTCGTCTCGCTTTTCCGAGACGAGACGAGAAAAGTCTCGCTCTCGCGTGAAGCCCTAGCACTAATCCCCTTTATTGGCCCGGAACCTTATTGTGGGGTTGGTAGACACACCTACAAAAGTGAATTCCGGACGAAAGAAGAAACTGCGAGAGGTATCTCTCCCCGGAATGCATCATTCCAAAAAATTCCTCCGGAACTTTCATACTGTCAGATCCAAGAAATATTTGGACCTCAGTAAGAACAAGCTGCACCTCCTCACTGGCTTCCTCACAGGGCACTGCGGCCTCAGGAAGCATATGATGAGATTAGGGCTAGCAGAAACTGGCGAGTGCAGATTCTGTTGGGAGGAGGATGAAACTCCTGATCACCTGATAACGGAATGCCTCGCCTTCTCAAACCAACGCAAGGAATGCTTTTGGCAAGAAATCTGCAGGAGCGAAGACCTAGCCTCCTTGAAGCCATCCCAGATACTGGAGTTCATCAGAACTCTGGAACTGGAAGGCGAGCTGTAGATGGTAATGACATCGACAGCTCTGAATGGGGGGCACAATAGACCTTAAGGTCGCAGTGCAACGTTACCCCCTAAAACAATATACAATATAGGTACTTTTATTACTTTTCCACTTTCCTCCATCGAATATACATATTCTGATAATAAACTATCGATTCAAATATGTCGACAATTTGATTCGTTTTTCACGAAGATAAATTAACTATTTTCTTATTGTAAAGGACATTCCACTTTTGATATAATAAATTTCAAATTTTTAGACTGATATATGGAAAAGATGTGTATCTGAACGTGCCATCAATTGGTTCTAAAAATATCAATATATACGGCTGTGCTCAATGAGCTTGGCTGAAATCTCATCATATGACAAAGCAGTCGTCTCAAATCAGAATATGAATACGGCCTCAAAAATATACTTTGAACGTACAAAGTACATATTTCGGATATGATTGGGTGAAACATTCTTTGCAACTCTTTCCGAAAACTATCAGAAAATGGAATTCAAAACTATGTGGGACACCCTTCGATATTTATGTCTCTCAAATCTTGATATGTGGGTAACACTTTAGCTCCACCCTGTTAGAGACGAGGGCGGTTCTCCTAAACTCATTTTGCAATATGCGTTTTCGGCTGCAGTTAGTAGAGGAGTATTAGGTAATATTGTGTAGTAATTACATGTTGAGGTACTCTAAGAGCTTCATCAACACACTTTATACCATCTCACATAATAGTTCTCAAGGTTCTACAGATTCTCAGTGGCGGATCAACCTAACTGGAGTCTCCGAGCGCAACACAAATTTGTAGGATATATACAGGGTGTCCGGAGATTAAACCGACAAAACTTATGGGGTTATAGGAACTGCCAATATGATTGCGAAATGCCATATACAAACGGCCAAAACAGTTTTGGTACTGACATATAGAGTGATTTGTGAGTTTAGAAAAAAAAATTCAATTCGACATATTGAATATACATGGAATAGCCTATTTGGTTTAAATTTGGTGCATGAATTAAACTGCTAGGCCATAACAAGATGCCCGGTCAAACCAATATCAGGACCGGAATATTATTTTTCTTCCATGTTAAGTTCTTTGAAGAATGACTCACCCTGTAAAATAATTATCAAAAATCTGAGCTCTGATTCGAAATCTACGGAAAAGAGTGTCTGGGACCATTTCAGTTATTCCGTTAGAAATAATTATTTTACATTTTTTCACTCAAGAAACTAATTGTAGGATAGAGTACCATCAAAAATCGGTTAATATAATGAATATTCACGAAACCAAGACATAAATATGGTTATTCTCTTCAATTATTTCATTGTGAAAATTTTTAAAATAGTGTCACAACCCAAAGAAACTGAAGAATAAATTCGTATCAGGACCAGAATTAGTCTTTTTTAAGATAATTTCATGTAAGAATAACTGACCTAGTGTAACAATTATCAATATTCTGATCGCAGATCCGAAATCTACTAAAAAACTCTCAAATGAATTTATTAAAAATGGACTGGACTGAATTTTTCGTAAATTATATTTTCTTACCAATAAATTTGAATTTATGAAAATACAACCTAATGCACAATAGTTTTTTGTAATAAACATAAGAGAAAATAAATTATTGAAATCTTTCACTAATAAAGGATGTCTCAGCAATAACTTGAATTTCGAATTGAGCGCCATTTTTGACTGTCAATTGTTGAGTGAGCCATATTTGTTGTTTGTTCAATTAAAACATAGACATTTACGAAAATGGTGGGCTTTAGCTTGGAAGAACGTTTGTTAATAGTGAAAACTCATTATATATATATATATATATATATATATCCCGACATCATTTCAGCGTCATTACATGATACCGACATCTTTGCGTCCCCTTGAAATCGAAGTGTATATCGACGTATGTTGGGTAGACAATCTCCGTATACACCTCACGATCATTTTGCGAGTCTCAGATCTCAATATACTTGAAAACTGGGGGAGAAAATTTTTTTGTCAACGGTACAATGAACCTTGCGTCCTTACAGAATACCGTAGTTTCTGCGTCCGTATATTTATTTGCGGATATTTCGATCATTTCTGCGTCATTCATTTTATATACACGTCAACCATTCGGACATTGCTGCACATGCTGTGTTGCCAAATGTATGAGGGTTTTTTATGAAGGAATAGACTGATTGGCCTTGACATTCCATTCGATGTGAACGCAGACCTGACCACCACAGATGTTACATTCAACGGATTTTCGCCCCTCTTGATAAGGAAGAAAACATATTGAGTACGGGAATTTTCGATAGGAATTTCTTCTGCGTGTTCGTTGCCTTAATTATATAGAATACATGAATTAATAGAATAAGATGAGACCTAAAAAAAAATTTGGTTGAAAAATTTCAATACGATTCTTTAATCTTGTGATAGCAGAAGAATTAAATGTAACGTCTTCCCTTTGTGTTAAAACACTTAGTTTTCTTGGACTTATTTTAGATGGATTATTCTGTTGTTCTGAGAAGTAGTTGATTGCAGAGAGTTGATAATGAATAGCAATAATCAATAATAATATAATGCATTGCTTATTATTCGTAATATTATTATTCTCTAGCAAAAGACCGAATCAGCAGAATGACTAATTATTTGAATAAGTTGCATAAAAATTTTCTGTTTAGCAGTTGGTGACTTTTAATTCGACTTTAACTTTTTAACTTAAGGTCACTATTTCAATAACAGATATGATTTTTTTAAATGGCACCCTATATTTTATGAATGCCAAAAATGGAATTTACAATTAGTATCACTTTCAAACATCACTCTAAGTTATGCAACTTTTTCAATTAGGTAAAAAACGGTTGATTTCAAAGTGTTTATAATGCATAGCCATAATGTAAATTTCGTTGAAATGAAATTCATTATTCCTAATATTTATTTTATATTCGAATCGAGCTACTTATGAAAATGCCCTCGTTTCTAAGCACATATTATTTATGTATGAAGCACTGTTTATTAGTGGAAATATAGATTCTGATTCAGTGGAGTGTTAATATTGAGTTGAAAGAGGTTCTAGTAAAGTACCGGAACGGAAGAAAAACTAAGAGTTATTCACATAAGAGTATGGAATGAAGGCGTGCTAAAACAGATCCTTGTGGGATGGGGTTCATTATTCGAAATTCTGAAGTTATAATTATTATCATCATCAACAAAAACACGATGTCTTCTATCCGGCAAAATATTTTTTGAAAGACGAATCATCTTTCCACACTTCAAAAGCTTATACAGTTTAGGAGCTTAACCATCTTTCTACACTAACTAAAAACCTCAGAAAAAATTGCAATATTTCACCTTCATAAATCACACCATACCTTGAGTAGATAGTCAGTATGGTGACAAATGACAGGATATTCGTGTATTCTCTATGAACAAACACTGATCAGGGATGGTTGTAAGAGGTGAATAATTGTAATTTATGCAATGGAGAAATTTTGTAAAACAAGTGCCAGGTGCTCTTTCTAGGAGTTGCCTTGCAGGTCCCAACATCAACTTAAATTTTTCGCTCTATTCATTTCTGGTATGAAAAATATGGCATGCAATGTAAACAAACATATTTCACCTTATCTTCGAGCCCGATATCAAGGTGAATATTAAAATGATCGCCTCTATGGAAACTAGGGTTTGAAACATTTTTCTCAAAAATGCTCATCAGTCAGCCCTTCTGGGATTGCTCTACTTGCTAGTTTCTATTGAATGGTAAAACGGATCGAAGACTTTGATTCAATTTGCCAAAGATATTTTGGTTCGAAGTATAACAAGGGTCGAAAGAACTGAACAGATTCATGTAGACTCATGGGACTGAATCGATGTACATTGGCAGAAAATATTCCGAGAAAAAGGGTGCGTTTTTATTTTAATCAGCTTTTGCGATGGATTCAATCAGCGATGAGAAAACGATTGACGTGACGTCATCAAAATCCATCGGAAATTCACTAATCAATCCGATGAATATAAGAACAGAAAGCTGAGAAATGTTGATGATTGTTATAGGTTAGGTTGTTATGTTATGATCAATAATCTAGTATTTTTTTCCATTGATGTATTCCCGTCAATAACACACCTTTTCGAAGTCGGAAAATATCATTCGTATTTCAGGAACCTTACTTTTAATGCAATTTCAATAGCTGGCCATACACGAACGTTCTTTCGCGCGGTTTATCGTGTTATCTACAAAATCATGTGGAAAATCCCTTGCGTGAGTGAGCATTGTAGCACGCCATGATAGAGCTTTAAGGGATTTCTCACGTCCTTTCCTCTGGAATGGCGTTTCAGCGCCATACACACAGATGATCGAGCGATCGGGGATTAAATGTCTTTGCGTCTACCTTTAATACTATTTAAAGTAATCGGAATTATTATTATCTTCTACAGGCTGAAGGACTTCGGTCGATGGCCATTGACTGTAGTCAATAAAAAACTGTTACTACTATTATCTTTTAATTCCCGTAAAAGCGACATGTGACAATATTTTTCTTTGTCAGCCAGCAAACTTTTCGGCCATGGTGCTCTTGTTCCTCAGAACAGAGTGCTTATCAATTTGCCAAGTGTATGTAATTTTCGAATTTTTGGCTGTAAATGGTCTCAAACGTTTTGGTTCGACTTACTAAACAAGAATCCGTGATCAAAATCAATTATGTCCGGCCGTCCGTTAACAAGATAACTCTCGAACAGAATGAGCAAGACAGTTCAAATTTCCAGAGTAGGTTTGGAAGATAAATATCTCAGTTAAGTTCGTTATTGGGCAAAATTGGCCTGGTGATTTTCGAGTAAGCAAAAGAAAATGTTTTTTACATAACAAATTTCAAATCCATTTTTTTTTTATTTCATCATGAATCTATTGATATCATTATCAACTCTAACAAACTAATACTTTCGGAGAACACGAAAATATTCAACTAACTAAATTGAACTGGATGGTGAAACGACGCCTTCGTGTAGCGGAATCGCCAAGAATTCAGTTCATCCTCTTGAAAATTCGAAGATGACTGAATGCCGTTCCAAATGACACTTTTTCCGACGTTTTTCGGCCATACACACACGGTTTATCCTTTCAAATGATTCGCTACGAACCATCACGTGCAAAATCATCTGAATAATTCACAACGTGTAAGGGCAACGACGGTTTTTTCGCCATGCCGTTCTTTTTGGCATGATAACCGCCACGTTACAACGCGCCATGATAAACCGCGCGAAAGGACGTACGTGTATGGCCAGCTAATTATTTTTGAAGGGTTTTATAATAGGAAATAGATTCAATAATACCTATAGTATCATACCTGTGTAAAAAGAATCATTATCAAATCGCACTTAAGGCGATATATGGTCTGTTATTAGGTATATGAAAGTTAATTTGTTTCAAGCTCATCTCTTATTATTCCCTTAAAAAGTGCAATCCAACAGAAAACAGAAATGTGATTCGAAATACCCGCCAAAATCCGTCCATCTAAACGGTCTCATCGACCTCCGAGTACGATTGAACCGATTAGTAATCATAAATCCATCGATGAAAATAAAAACGCCTCGGTGAAATTCATCGTTATTCACTTGATGAAAATAAAAACACACCGATGCATTTACGATTAATCGATTAGACATTTCGATTAAAATAAAAACGCACCCAATCTATAACTACAGCGTGCGAATTGACTTACTCCTCTCAGGTCAGACAGAAATTGTATAACTCAAAATTCGTATTGTGGGAATTATGGTACGCTTATGTTTTTTGAATATTTGTGATTCGATTATATTATTCATTACGACAATTGGTTGACTGTACGACAAAGAAATGAATTTTGTATTTATTTCCATATTCATTCAACTATAAAATTCTTTGTGGCTTGTTTCTATATTTTCTTTTCAATCAGTGATATGAAAATTTTCGAGTAATTTAAATCGCCGAATTTATAAGCCAATCAGATTCATCAAAAACATTCAGGAATAATTGAGTTCCAATTCATAAGAAAATAATCGAATCTTTGAAACTTCACTATTTGAATGAATTTCTGGACGAACATTTAAATATTTTTTATCGAATTTAATATCTCAGCACACAAGAACATTCAAATTTAAGGGAATGAGAAGGAGTGAATATGTTGTGAACATTGATAAAAACAAATTTTATTTCTTATTTTAATTACAGAATAATTAACAAAAACTGAGCCCGTACGTCAGTTGCGTAACCCAGCTTACCATACCTAACCATGGTTAACTCTTCGACCAATAGGAACCGCTCCAAGTCTTATAGAGTTCCTGCCATTGGTGGAAGAAAGATAACTAACTAACTCTGTTTAGGCCTAGTAAGCTCGAGGAAATATCCCTTTAATCAACATACTATTTTTCTTCTTTGCACCATTGAGGACGAATTATATTGCGCTTACAGCCAGCATTGACACAATCAGGCATTAAAAGTAAAACTCCTTTATACCTCTCTAAGAACTCTCTTTTTTAATGAACAGGGATAGGTGTAATACTAGAAGTGATAAGTCAATGAAAAGATGCAGAAGTGATTTTCTATTTTTTTTTTTTGAAAATTATATGTATGTTTTCATAGTATATTCCAGAAAATCTTATTTAATACAACAGTCGAAGTCGATAAAAGATTTTTACATGCTATATTTGGCACATTAGAAAATTTATGCTACTAGTGGTAATTCACGATAAAGGACGAAATTTTTGCACTTATTCACTCTATTTAGTTTTCACTTTGTTACTCTCAAAATGCTATTTAAGGAAAATGCTGCTTATTTATCATTGAATTTGCAATAATTTGGGTTTAATTACAATTCTATGAGTCGAATAGATGATGAGATATGGCACTCACCGTTTAGCTGATCTTTTCCTGAAAGAATTTTTTTCTCGTCGTTTTTTATTGTTCCATATTCATTCAGCTTCATTTGGAGTACCAATTTAAGCAGATAGTTCTTTTAGTTCTCTCATGATCGTAAGAAGGCTTAACTTATAAGGAAAAATATGAGAGAATAGTTTGGGTTGGTTCCTAAAAATAAAAATAGCAGTTTTGCATAAAGTTGGTATTTTTGAGAAATCTCATGTGCTTTCTGCCTGACTCTGCCTGACTCATATTGGAGCCGATTGCGTTGATATTCGAAAGTGAATCACGACGATAAAAGCTAAAGCTTTTGGAAGAAATCAGCCAAATAGCAAACACCTTCTGTTATTATCATTTGGACTTATAGAAATTTATTAATACCCAAATTGTTGCGAATTTAATGAACGATAAATTCACAAAGAATCCGGTTTTTTTCAAATGACCATTGTTTATGTATATTGAATGGAGTGCAAGACTTTTTTCGTTAATTCCACAAAAAGCACAGAAAATTTAGTTATTGCTCTTCAAGTGCCACTTACAAAAATTCAGATTTACTTGCACTTTTGCTGAATTAGTAATTACTGTGACGGTTTTGACAGCTTACTGACTAATTCACATTGTAATAATTCATGATTATCAATTTTGCTTCGTTTTAATTTATTCAGTCGTGTTGAAACAAGTATTCCAGTGAATTTTTCACAATTAAGCTAACTTATTTATAAAAATCCTCAACATAATAAATGTTGTTTGATGATTCAGAACATAACATGATGAATCAGAAAATAATTATTCGACCTTAAAGTGTACTGAAGCTAAGTTATGTGAGAATTTGAAATTATCATTGAGCCCCATTATAAATGCTAAGGGACCTGAATCGTAGAAAGTCGAATTTTTGTGACCTTGAAGCTTCGAATACTGCTTCAACATGAAAAACGTAAACAACTCACATCTGGAAATCATTGAAGGACGCAGAAATATCGGCTTGATGGTTATAGATAGACGGAACAGTGTTGCCGGTTTTATTGACGCATGAATGTCGGGATGGTGTAATAGTAATATACATTTCGAATATACACTTCCCGACTGCAGCGCCACGAGTGGAGACAACACGAACTACGGTATACAAAAATAGTACACGATACCGCCATTGGGACGTCATCGCCGTATTACAACGAAACGAACGAAGACGTTATAATAAAGCGTTTAGCATTGACTTGCATTTCTGCGTCCGTATACAGACGCAGCAATGCGGTGGACGCAGAATTACATGTAAAAAACATAATGTATGGACGCAGAATTACAGGAGGGCTATAAATAAATATATATATATATATATATATATAGAATATAGAAAAGTATAACGGGTGATTCCGCAAAAGAAGCAGAGAAAATAATTCTGCTGGTACCTGCCGACACGTGTTTCTGCTAGTTGGCTTCTTCAGGACAGGGCAACCAAGAAACCAAAAAAAGGTGAAAAGATAACTGAAAACAGGTGGCACCACATCAGGAGCGAGCAACCAATTTGTGCCTTCAGCTCTAGGACCTCCAATTCGGAGGTAAACTATGGCATCGGCACGGAGGAAGCATAAGCTACCTGTGCGATGCGTGATACTTTTCTATATAAATATACTCATCCGCATTATCCTTTTTTCTTTAATATATATATTGGGGTTTTTTGAGAAGTAAGGTCAATGCGAACCATCCTGAGACAACTGAGGAACTCAAAGAATTGCACGTCAAATTCGTCAAATCCAGCAGCCCTTACTGCAAAATGTACTGCAAAATATCATCAAAAGAGTGCATACAACAGAGCAACGGTGGCCATTTAACCGATATTTCATGTATATTTCATGTATAAATGTCATCACTACCTCCATACATATAAAGAAAAAAATTGGTTCAAGCCCTGTGGAAAAGAGCTTTGTCGCTCTTGTTCAAAATTTGACAAGATTTGTTGTTATTTATCAAGATTAAATGAGCAATCTGAGAATGAGGACCATGGGAGAAATCAAATAAAAATAGCTGAAATGAATTTGACTCTCTCTTATGGAACATGATGACATGTACGAGTATGAATACAGATCATATAATAATTCATATATAGAATAATAATAGCATTCTGTGAAAACATAGAAGTACGATTCATTATTGAAATTTCGAAGAATCATATCCCCGAAAGTATTAGCTTGTCAGAGTTGAAAATGATATCATTGAATATTTATGGAGAAACTGCATCTTAAAAAAAATTGAATTTGAAATTTGTAAGTTAAAAAAAATTTTTTTTTTCGTTACTCCGAAACCATCTGGCCTGTTTTTCCCAATAAGAAACTTAACCGACATATTTATCTCTCAAACCTACTCTGAAAATATCAACTGCCTAGCTCATTCTGTTCGAGAGTTATTGTAGAAAAAAAAATTTTAAATAAAAATTTTTTTTTTTACATTTCACAGCAATCCGATCGATACAAAACTTCGCATGCGTATAAAGGTCATTATTTTACAATCTGATGCTAAATTTCAATCGAGTGATCGGTTTCGGAAATATTTTACAAAAAACAGCCATAACTCCGAAACCGCTTGGTGGATTTCGCCCGTTAACGAACTCGTCCGAGATATTTACGCTCCAAACCTACCTTGCAAACTTCAATCCTCTAACTCCTTTCGTTCGAGAGTTATTGTTTTAACGGACGGCCAGGTAGCCGGCCGGCCGGACGTAATCGATTTCGACCTCGAATTCTTGATCAGTGAGTCGAACCAAATCGTTTGAGAACATTTTCAGCCAAAAATTCGAAAATTACAGACATTTGGGCAAATTGATAAGCACTCTGTTCCGAGGAACCAGAGCGCCAAAAAGTGGGAAAGCCCTCTGGTCAGGAGCTTTGACGCTCTTGTTCAAAATTTGATGATTCATCTCCGAAATGATTTATTTCTCAGAGTTGGGAATGATATCAATGGATTCTTATAATCGAACTGCATCATAAAAAAAACTTAATTAAAATTAAATAGCAAACTCATACTCAAATCTCCTCTGAAAATTATATTATATTAATTGAAACTTAGCCAATATTCCAATTTTGTTTTCACTGAAGATATTCTGAACTCAATTTGATAAACTTACCAAATTATATATTTCGATAGGGCGTTATCCAAGAGCATATAGGGTAGGGGTAATTATAATATCCTATAATTAGTCATTTTGCATTCAATCATACTTTGTTTCTTAGAACAGAAATACATTTGACATTTCTGTCATGGGTAGATAAGATTATATGTATGAACAGTGAACACAGATAGAACACAGACTGATAGAATTCGCATTCTGTGAAAACATAGAAGTACGATTTATTATTGAAATCTTGAAAAATCATATCTCCGAAAGTATTAGCTTGCTAAAGTTAAAAATGACATCAATGGATTCTTATGATGAAATTACATCTTGAAACAAATAGAATTCGAAATTTGTAATGTAAAAAAAAAAATTTTTTTTCGTTACTCCAAGACTATTCGACCGATTTTGCCCAATAACGAATTTAACCGAGATATCTGTCTCCCAAACTCACTCTGATACTTTCAACTATCTAGCTTATTCTGTTCAAGTGTTATCGTGTTAACGGCCGGACAGAATCGATTTCGACCGCGGATTCTTGTTCAGTGAGACCAAATCGTTAAGACCATTTTCAGCCAAAAATTGGAAAATTACAAAAATTTGGGCAACTTGATAAGCAGTCTGTTCCGAGGAACAAGAGCGCAAAAAACGAGTTTTCAACAAGGCATTCTGCTTTCAAATGAAGAATAATTGCAGTCCTGGTTAATATCGAAAACACTGTATTCAATTCAAATGGAACAATGAGCAAATATTGTTGATTGATTCCTCATATTCACAGAAAAGTCTTCCAAATGTATGTATTATGCTTGATCTAAGGTAATTTTTCTTGCCCATTATAATTTTTCATTTTTGATTCATTTATCTTTATATTATAACGAATCTTCTGTAACGTACTGCGGAAAATATCAATTACTATACAGATCATTTCATGAAAGAGCACGCAAAACCTCCTGACACCATGTCAGTACTTTTAGAATTTATATCTTCCCTTCTAGTATCTCTTGATCGGTTGATAGGTCCTACAACTGTTACATCGATAAAAACAGGGTTTTCTGAAGTATGTGTAATGTCTTGCCCGCAACGCCCTGAAACGTAATTTAGCAAATAAAACTGAAATTAGTTTTCCGATAATCAATCACCATGACTTGAGTGATTTATGAGGTGAAGCATTCCACTGGGAAATATTGGTGCAAAAAGCTTGAGTGGTAACTTTCGAGATCAACAGGTTCCTATTCATGTGTCTGTATTGAAATGTCACTTATCTGTCGAAGCTATCGATGAAGTCTCGACTCCTGTTCGATTATTCGTTGATGGCAAGATGAAATATGTTATGAATTCTATTCAAGCTTAATTGGTTTATGATGCATGAGAAGAACTCTTCGAATTCAGGCGGATGTTTCATTCTCATTCTATATGCCAGCGGAGAGGAGACGAAAATTATGAATATGGCATTTCAAGAATTGCGATGAGATAATTGTTGAAAGATGAGAAAACGTTTAAAAATTTATGCTTGTGGCTTTCTTTGATGCAAATCCATATTAACTCAATGAAGCATTCATCCAAATATGAAATTCACAATAGAAATGGAAAATAATGGTGCAATTAATTTTTTGGATTTAACAATAACGCGAAAAAACAATAAACATGATTTCTCAATATTTAGGAAACCATCCCCTACGGATACAATCATTCATCGATCATCGTGTCATCCATTCGAACATAAAGTCGCGGCATTTCATAGTATGTTACACCGAAGAAAATTATGGTACAGAATTAGAAATTATCGAACAAATAGCGGTGAACAATGGATATAACACAGAGTTAATCAGAAAAATGATGACGAAAAAACAATTTAGAAAAACAATTAGTTTAGTATTTCCAGAAATTAAGGACACAAATAAAATATTCAATAGCTTAACATATTTTGGTACACCGAGTCAACAACTTAAAAGGTTTCTTCAAAACCATCAGGTGAATATCTCATTCCGGACAAATAATAACCTCGCAAAACTCATAAAGAACAATAAATCGAAAAGGAATAAAGAAGATAAATCCGGTGTTTATCAATTAAATTGCGGGAGTTGTGACAAATCATATATAGGAAAAACTGGTAGAAATTTTGGCATAAGAATAAAGGAACATCATCACAGCTACAAAAACCACAAAATAAATTCAAATTATTCGAATCATTTATTAGCAGAAGGACATAAGTTTAACCCGGATTTCAAAATTCTACACAATTTGAATAAAGGTGCGCAACTCAATTACTGGGAAATGGTGGAAATAAATAGGGAAAAACATACGGGTAATTTAGTTAATGAACAATTAGATCTAAATTTTTCACCGTTACTTAATCTATTCAAATAGAGAATCAATTTATAAAAGCATTAGGAATGAATTATTGTTAATGTGTACAAAGAAACCAGTAGTGTAATCTCATGTAATTAGTTTTAAATGATTCTGTGTCCATGTCATCTAGGCATATGGAGATAATAACTTGTTGGGAATTTAGTATGATGTAGTCTGATGATGTCGCTGTGTCGACGAAACGCGTCACAATATTGAATAAATAAGTGTAAATCGTATATAATTTTTCATTGAGATGAGAAAACGGCAGAAGATTAAGATGAAGAAATTTTAAAAAAACCCACGTGTCTTCAGGAGGTTTATCACGCTCTTTCATTCGATGATCGATGTTTTTCAGCCGTCTAAAGAGATAGCCTGGAACACAGTCTGGCAATGCTGAAATTGATCTCCTCTTGGAGTTCTACTCCTTCTATGCGGTAGCACGGGAATTCGTATAATTAGAATTCAAAACACTAAGGAATACAATTAATCAGTTATTTCTCTCGAAAACCCTTGAAGAATAAATAAATCGAGACCCTCTACTTGGTCAATGAATCGAATAACTGCATATCCTTAGCACAAAAATCTCGAAATAAAGTTGAAATTATTGTTATTTAATTCATTGTTCAGTCAGAACCACTAAAAAGTGAACTATTGCCATAAAAATCAAAAACAAATAAAATCTATAAAACGAGAGTAGTCTAATGAAAATTGCGATAAAATAATATTAAAGTTTCTAATATTTCGGTTCTTCTATCATCCGCATAATTTCGTTTCTTTTACACGTACTGGACATCAAAATTGTTAATCCTATTATTTCAATGATACTCCAAATGGAAATGCTTATTTATTTGAACTGAAGAATCGAAAGATATGACTTTTCGAAATTGAATATATAAAAATATATAGTTTATTTGACTTTCTTGATCCTCCATCCAGATGTATCAATTTTTGTTGATTATCTAATATTTTAAATCTTTTATGAAATCGGAAGAAATGAAAGCTTCTAGTTCATTTTAATTTCTAAAATTGTATGTATCGCTCGAAGACTTGGATTTGGACCCTACTGGTTTTGAAAGATATTTTGAAAAATTTGAGGGAATCTTTGGGCGTGTTTATAATAACTATGTTCAATCTGGCTGTAAATATATTGTATACTTTACTTTAGGTATGACATTGAAGACCTCGAAATGTTTCAAGCAAACTATGCCATAAAGAGGTAGAAAAAAGATATATTGCATATTGCCTTAACCTATAAATTTTTCAGCTCTTCATTTTTTGGAAAACCAAAACAGCTAAAATAATTTTCATTTCTTGAAGATGAATAATTGCTCAATTGCTGTTACCATGTACCTGATATAATATTATGTCATGGCTATGGCTGTTACAGGAAGGCACACAAAATTGTTGTTTATATTAATCTCAGCCTGTAGTATTAAATAATGTTCTAGTCGCAAGTATGAAATAATAGAGAGAAAAATTCCCTACATGCACATTATTCAATCATCATTGCGCAGTCTACGTCTTTATGTCCATGCCTCCGTGTGATGTTTTCATGTCGCATTGTCAATCAGTGCACCAGGCTTTGGAATATGTCACTCACATTACCTATGAATTTGATTGTGAAAGAAAGGCAAGTAGGACAACGTGGATAAATCTTAATTCAAGGCTTATTCTAGCTCA
This sequence comes from Halyzia sedecimguttata, assembly GCA_937662695.2. NCBI lineage: Eukaryota > Metazoa > Arthropoda > Insecta > Coleoptera > Coccinellidae > Halyzia > Halyzia sedecimguttata. Next base: position 36,115,783 of record OW569415.2, on the reverse strand, counting down.
GGGATGAAGCCACAAAAATAGTGCAGGTTGTCAAATTTTATCATTGTCAATTAACATTTAACGAATATCTCAAAAACGGTGCGTTTGAGGAGAACAGATGAAGTTTAAGTTTCTAAAAGGACAGAAAATTCCTGTAATAACTTTGTGAATAGTGACTAAAATCACTATTTAATATATTTCAAAATTGGAATTCAGATGATGCCAAATGCATTTGTTTACGTGTTAACGATAAAATGATAACTTGAAGGCTGTATTTCGTGAGGGCATGTGAGGCGTGAATCAGGGCTCCACACGAGACGAGAGTAGGCAAGAGTATAAAAAATCTCGTCTCGCTCTGGCCAATTCCCAAAAAATTAAGTCTCGTTCTCGTCTCGTTATCAGTTGTCTCGTCTTGTCTCGCTTAATTCTGAATAACGATAATAAATAGTATAATATACAGGCTGGCCATTTGAAAACGAAACAGACGAGATTAGAGACGAAATACAGTTTTTCGATAGAAATGCTTGGACAGGTCGATTTCTGTGTCGAGGGGGACAACTTAAGATGTAGGTTACGGACGCATAGCGCTTCAACCCTTGCTACTACAGCCCTCACCCCCAAATTTTGAATAGGGAAGATGGGGTGAGTGATACCTCATTTGAAAGGTATTTTTATACTGATTTCAGCACAGTAATTGTTTTTTCATTTTATGCATTAGTTCTCGAAATATTCATGCGTTAGTTAATTTTATCACTTAAATAAATTTTTTGCGAATAATTGACATTTCGTGCTTCCGAAACACCAAAATTTCCGTACTTGTATTTGAAATTGCAAAACATCTACCACTGGGCAAATGAAGTCATACCGTACGTGTTAATGCTACTAAGGCCAGATGTTCGACTAGCTGTTTTATTCACTGAAATCATTCTCCAACTGTACGGTATCAGAACGATTTGAAGTATTGATCTAAGAAATAAGACTTTTCAAAGTAAAGTATTTTATTATTTTTTATTATTATTGATAAGGGGGTTACGTTGCACCGCGACCTTAAGATCTATTGTGCCCCCCAACAGAGCTGTTCTCACCATTACGCCATCTACAGCTCGCCCTCCAGTTCCAGAGTATAAATGAACCTCAATATCTGGGAAGGCTTCAAGGATATTATGTCTTCACTCCTACAAGTTTCCTGTCCAAAGCATTCCTTTCGCTAAAGTAAAGTAAATAAGTTATCAAAAACTCACATCAATTAATTAAATATTCAAATTGTTCACCATTAGCTTCCATACAATGAAATAAGTTTTGTTCGAAACGATGGCGCACATTTTGCAGCATTTCTGGAGTGATTTGACGACATTCGTTCACTATACGTCTTCTTAAATCCTCTATGGAATCGGGCTGTGTAGAGTAAATTTTACTCTTCAAGTGGCCCCAAAGAAAAAAATCTAGTAGTGACAGATCTAGCGATCTGGCTGGCCATTCAGTGGGACCCCTTCTTCCAATCCACCGATTCGGAAATCTTTGATCCAGATATTCTCGAACTGGTAAGGCGTAGTGTGGAGGAGCTCCATCTTGCTGAAACACAATCTGATCTTCCACATAATTTCCAGCATTGTTTTCAATAATTTCCGTCAAAATTGGATCCATGTGATTTTCCAATAAGTCCAAATACATATCTCCAGTAAGATTACCAGGTAAAAAGAACGGGCCGACAATGTTGTCACCAAATATTCCAGCCCAAACATTGAGTTTTTCTGGTTGTTGAGTATAAACTTCGTGGAACAATCTCGGATTAGCATCGGCCCAATAACGACAATTGTGTCGATTTACTTTGCCGTTTAGAAAAAACGAACACTCATCGGAGAAACAAACATTGTACCTACAGATAATTGGGATTAGCAGTTACTCGTTCACTCATTGTATCACAAAATTCAACACGACGGTCAAAATCATCTTCGTTTAGTGCGTGTGAAAGATGGATTTTGTAAGGATGGAATTTATGATACTTCAAAATATTTGCAATTCGAGTTCGTGTAAAACCAGATTCATGTGCTAGCTGCCTCGTACTCGTCATTGGATTCAGAGCAATCTGTCCAAGAACAGCTACTTCAGCTGCTTCATTTCTTTCCATGTTTCGTTTTTTATTAGATACGGACCCGGTTTCTTGAAACTTTGACACTAATTCCAAAACATACTTCCTATTAACATGTTTATCTAAATGTCGTTGATTGAAGAATTCTGCGGTTCTATTCGCACATTGATTGTTTGCAAAAAAAAGTGAAATTATTTCCACCCGCTCTGCAATTGAATAAACCATGTCGAACAATGAATTAGAACACATACAAGTCTCGATTCAAAACTAAGAATAATTCACATGTCAAAGAACCAGTAAGCCAACTTAATGATCTGTTCGTAATAAATAAAAGATTATCGATTCTCATTTTTTTGAAAAAGATATGAATTCAATAATCAACAAAATGAAAACATATTGAAGCCAACTGAGAAAACACTTCATAATTAAGTCGGAAATCGTTTCACGAATTGGGACTGGAATATTTCTGTGGAATCATTAATGATTTGATTTTCTTACCTGGTAATCTGATTAGAGATATGTACGTATTTGGACTTTTTGGAGATTTCTATCGATCCAGTGTTACCGCATGTTATTGGAAATACTGCAAATTTATATCAAAGATAATTTAGATTGAGTTTCAGCAAGATTGAGCTCCTTCGCAATACGCTTTGTTTGTTCGACATCTTGATTAAAGATTTCTATGTCAGTGGATTGGAGGAAGGAAGCCACAGTCATGGTTGTTTTGAAGCTCAAAATGTCGATTTTACAAAAAAACACTACAAGTGCCATGAAATCACCACTTCATTTTCAAATACTTAGTTAAGAATATTTCGAGAACTAATGCATAAAATGAAAAAATAATTACTGTGCTGAAATCAGTATAAAAATACCTTTCAAATGAGGTATCACTCACCCCATCTTCCCTATTCAAAATTTGGGGGTGAGGGCTGTAGTAGCAAGGGTTGAAGCGCTATGCGTCCGTAACCTACATCTTAAGTTGTCCCCCTCGAAACAGAAATCGACCTGTCCGAGCATTTCTATCGAAAAACTTTATTTCGTCTGTAATCTCGTCTGTTTCGTTTTCAAATGGCCACCCTGTATAAACGAAATGGTATACAATAATGAATAATTTTGTAAAGCTATATTTATTACGCTATTATACAAAAATATTTGTACATGTACATTTTATTTTTAATTTTAAACACTGATAATTTCTACTTTTAAATTACTCGATGATATATAATTCAAACATCACGCTTGCATCACATAATTTTTCAATGATGTACGTGTTTTTGCCATGATCATACCTCCTGTGGAAAATAATCTTTTAACAGGTAGGGATGTAGCCATTAATAAATCATCGGCCATCTTGGAAAGTGTAGGAAGAACTTTTTCATCACTCTCCACCACTGTAAAATATTTTGATTCCTATTTGCCCTTTCTAACAGCAAATATTCTTCAAACACAGCTTTCTAATATTTCGAAAGTTTTGTTGATGTTTTGAATAGGCTATCGATATCGATATATTTTTTAATAGAATTGAACAATTTGGTATAATTTTCAAAGAATTTCTTCCCAGTGGGTAGATCATTGAGGGTGTTCTTGGCGTATTCTTCATAACACTTTTCGAAACATTGAATACCTTCATTTCTTTACCAGTTTTATTATACGTAGTTCCACAGATGTATACAATAATGGTTCACATCTTCACTACAAGGAGCACAAGAGAATAAATTTCTCCAGATGTTCAGATAGAGACGAAATTTTCAAAGCATAGGGATTTAGGGACAATGAAAGTTGCTCGTTAAGTATTGAATTCATAATGGCATCCGTTTTAATGGTTGTGAATTCTATTTTTTCTTGAAAAATAATCTCAATTATCGCAAGGTCATAACGAATTAATTGTCTTCTAAAAAATCGTGTATTTCTAGAACGATCGATGCATAATATAAAAAAAATTAATAGGTAATTATAGTGGAAACTTTTCATATTCAATTGTTTTCTGTGGGTGTTGAAAAAAGTCGAGTCGTATATAAAACTTCATACAAAAAATTTAACGAGACTCTCGTGTTGCGCTGTATGTGGTCTCGGTATCGCCTATAATATTTTTGAAAACGTCTCGTCTCGTCTCGTCTGGCTTTTTCGAGACGAGAACGAGACAAGACGAGAAAAATCTCGCTCTTGCGTGAAGCCCTAGCGTGAATAGACAATAGAGCACTCACAAAAGCTCCTGACTTCACGTCAGTGTTTTTCTCAAATTCGACAGCCTGTTTATTGCTCGTTCAAATGCCTCTTACTAAGCACAAGTAATATAGGACTAGATTGTGGACTTGAAACAAAAAAGGCATATACTAAAAATTCTTAAAAAGCACTGACGTGTTCAGGAGCTTATGCATGCATTTTCTGTTGTCTATTCACGCCTCACGCACCCTCACGAAATACTGCATGAAGCTTCAAGCCGGTTCAATTGTACCGGTTGCTCCATTTGAAAATGCTAGTCATTAAATGAAAGAAACCATAACATAGGTAGTCCATCGAACTTACAACGAAGAATTCAACTGTCCCCAACTTTTTTGAGCAAAACGGTCAAGGAACAAAATCAATTCTAATTTGTTTCAGTCGTACCATAATATCTAGCAAAAAAACTCCGATTTCAGATAGTGACGGTCACATTCTACAGTTGAGTGTGTGGTCCGACTGAAAACCAAGAAGAAACAAGGCGGACGTGAGCGCGTCTCATCGACAGAGTGGCATCTTATCGGTCGGGCGTATTGAGAACCTGCGCCTTTTTGTTTATCTAAGGATCAATTAAAGAAAGGTCGGAGTCAATCTAATCTGAAGTAGAAAAAGGAATATAATGGCATGCGCCGTCATTGTCACCAATTGGAATTTATTTCGCAGTTGCAGATAAAGAGGGATTGCCGAGTATTCGACCAAAGGCTTGTGCCGACTATAGGATATTTACTCTTTGTTCATGCAAAATTGGAACGTATTTCAGATACAGTTCTTTCAATAATGGCTCACTCAGTTGAGATCTACGTAATTGGTTCCTACTTGTTCAAATTTTATAGAGTTCTGATTCGAGAGTTTACTCGTCAAAGACTAAAATCTGGAGTTAAGTGTTAATTCATACAGCACCAAGTATACATAGAAGATCAGAGGCATTAATTTTTCAAAGTATTCTTTGCAACACAGACCTCGCAGATAGATCTTCGAGATTTTACAATGAGGATGTTATGCGAGCCAATATTGTGAGATCCTAAAGATATCGCGAGAATAGGAAATTCCTGTGGTACCTGACCATATCACACTGGTAAACGGAATAAGACATTCCTACCACGAGCTCCTCAAGTGATGGCAAATATAACGAGAATATAAACTTTCTATTGCGTATCAGCATATCACATACATACAGTATGGAAAAGCCAAATGGAATAAATTAATTATCTTGTTTCATAGAGTAGGGTGCACCACATCGAAAACCTAATGCACAGATGCTCTACTGCATCGAACTTTACTGCATCGACGAAGCAACACATCGAGAAACCGCCCACTTGCTAGTTAGTGTTCTGTGCTTTCTCCTGATTGGCCGAACGTGAAAACCCATTTATCGATCGTCTTCGTCAGTAGTTGTTGTAAGGGGCTAATGAAAACAGCTGTAAGGGGCTAATGAAAACTGAAGGTTGGAGTCCGGTATTCATGCAAAAATACCTAAGGTATGATTATATATATCATATGAATATCCGGATTGAATTCAACGCTCAAAGGTTTTGATGTATTTGAAATTATGAAATTTGAAATTGAGTTCATTTGAAGCTTCAATTTCTACGTAATTTCAGTTCTTGAAATATGAATTATTAAATGCATATATATATATTATTGAATATTGAATATAAATTGAAAATTTCACTTATTGCGTCGAAAATGTAGTATCTGGCCAGTGACCGATTTTCTTCATAGGTACTTGTTTCAAAGATGCATTTGGGCATAACAAATCGATCCCTGTTTGTTTCAATTCCAGGAACCTCCGCGTTCCGGAGATATAAAATTGTGAAAATTGTAAATTTCACTTATTGCGTCGAAAATTTCGTATCTGGACAGTGACCGATTTTCTCTATACTTGTTTCTGAGATGCATTTCGGCATAAAAAATCGATCCCTGTTTGTTTTAATTTCAGGAACCTCCGCGTTCCGGAGATATAAAATTGTGAAAATTTCGCTTACTGAGTCGAAATTTTATTATCCGGGCAACGTTCTAAGAACGGCTGATGTTAGCCAAAATAATGTAACCTTTTGTCTCTTATAAAGATTATAATAGATGAATGCGAAGAAAATCTGGCAAGATACTTAAGTATCCATGGAGTTAGTCAAATTTTCAATTTTCACAATTTTATATCTCCGGAACGTGGAGCTTCCTGGAATCAAAACAAATAGGGATCGATTTGTTATGCCAAAATGCATCTTTGAAACAAGTACCTATGAAGAAAATCGGTCACTGGCCAGATACTACATTTTCGACGCAATAAGTGAAATTTTCAATTTATATTCAATATTCAATAATATATATATATATATATGCATTTAATAATTCATATTTCTAGAACTGAAATTACGTAGAAATTGAAGCTTCAAATGAACTCAATTTCAAATTTCATAATTTCAAATACATCAAAACCTTTGAGCGTTGAATTCAATCCGGATATCCATATGATATATATAATCATCCCTTAGGTATGTTTGCATGAATACCGGACTCCAACCTTCAGTTTTCATTAGCCCCTTAACGCTGTGTGTTAGGCAACACACAACAACTACCGACGAAGACGATCGATAAAGGGGTTTTCACGTTCGGCCAATCAGGAGAAAGCACAGAACACTAACTAGCAAGTGGGCGGTTTTTCGATGTGTTGCTTCGTCGATGCAGTAAAGTTCGATGCAGTAGAGCGTCTGTGCAATGAGTCTTCCTTGTAGTAAGGCGCACCGGTTTCATAATCCAGACACATTTTTTTCTTGAAATATGCGAACACCATGAATTAATGTGAATATAGGTTTTGCCTATACTATGCATTTCTCGAGTAAAACTATTATTATCTCATCAGTTTTTTAGAAAAAAATTGGTTCAAGCCCTGTGGACAGGAGCTTTCTGGCGCTCTAGTTCAAACAGACAAATTATATCTCCGAAAGTATTGGTTTCTCAGAGTAGGGAATTAAATCAATATATTCTTATGAAAGAACTGCATCATAAAGGAAATTAAATTAAAATAACAGTTTATTTATCAAGATTAAATGAGCAATCTGAGAATGAGAACTGCACCATGGAAGAAATCAAATTAAAATAACTGAAATGAATTTGACTCCTTCTTATAGAACAGGATGAAATGTACGAGTATGAACACAGATCATATAATGAAGCTTAGATAGAATAATTATAGCATTCATTGAAAACATAGAAGTACGTACGATTCATTATTGAAATTTAGAAAAATCATATTTCCGAAAGTATTACCTTGATGGAGTTGAAAATGATATCGATGGATTTTAATGATCAAACTGCATCTTAAATAAAAATTACAGACATTTGGCCAAATTGATAAGCACTCAGTTCCGAGGAACTAGAGCGCCAAAAAGTCTCGCCTTCTCTCGTTGCGAAACCGAAAACCCGACAGCGTAGACACACCGGCTATCGGGCTCCTCGAACGATCTTGTCGATCTCCGGTATTAGAATAAAACGTCGGTACTTACCTGGGATATATATTCTTAGTTTTCACTTTTCGACATAAAATCGCCACATTAGCTTGTTAGAGTTAAAAATGATATCATTGGATTCTTATGATAAAACTGGTTATTGAAAGAAATTTAATTTGGAATTTGTTTTGTAAAAAAAAAATTTGTTTTGTAAAAAAAAAATTTTTTTTTTGTTACTCCGAAACCATCTGTCCGATTTTGCCCAATAACGAACTTAGCCAAGATATTTATCTGCCAAACCTATTCTGAAAATTCCAACTCTCTAGCTCATTCCGTTCGAGAGTTATCGCGCCTACGGCCGGACAGAATGATTTTCGACCACGGATTCTTGATCAGTGAGCCGAAACAAATCGTTTAAGACCATTTTCATCGAAAAATTTGAAAATTACAGACATTTGGGCAAATTGATAAGCACTCAGTTCCGAGGAACTAGAGCGCCAAAAAATAAAATGTCGTTGATCAATGTTAAACTACGATCGGGGATACTTCATAACCTCCCTCATTCTTACGGAAATTGAAAGTAGCCCACCTAATCAGGTTCTTGGCAAGATGAAATTAAATTATACCCAATAAGAATATACAAAATCGTAAATTCGTGAAGTTACTCAAAGGATATAAGTTCATGTGGTAATATTGATCAATTCTTGTGGATTTTACTTGATGCAAATCTATATCAACTCAAATGGAAAATAATACATATTATCACTTGTTAGAAGCTTAGATCATAATTTTTCATTTCATCAATGATTAAATTACCCCCGCATAGGTGATCAATGATACCCCGTACAAAATATGCCGTCAAAGAATCAGTTAACATTTATTTTATGATTTGCAATAAACGTCGATGTTAAAGGTGAATCCACTTCTGATTCCGTGAATTATACACACTTGATATGTTTGCAATACTGAAACTTCAGTTCAGAAGTTAGTCAAGCTTTTAAAATGACTAAAAAGTAGTACTAATATGTTTCATATAATCTTCCACAAACTGGGATAGTTCTATACACTTCTAATGATCACACAATGACGGTGATGTTCAATCGTGAAAGAAATAATGAAATGATTCACACAGAATTCCCACAATCTGAGTCTGAAATCGTAACGAAGTTTCTATCAAAGTAACCCCATTTAACGGTACTGTACATATTTATGGAAAATCCCCACCTCAAGTTCAAATTTAAAATTGTCATTCTTCGTAAAAATGCGACCCTACCTCAACCCCCAATTATTCAAAAAGGAAGTATGGGCTTGTGATACATTTGAAATTAAGTTTTGAAAGGCCACGTCATTCTCTATCCAGAAATGTTATCACTTTCATGTTTATTGCAATTGAATCATGTGATTACCGCCTGAGAAATTCATATACGCTGATGACATTGCCCTTGCATTTCGTCATTCTGATTTCCAAAGTATAGAAAATAATCTATCTGCAGATTTAGATATTCTGAAAAAGTACCTATTTCAGTGGCGTTTGTGTCCGAATCCGAATAAGACTGAGGTTTCTTGCTTTCATTTGAACAATCACCAAAAATATAGAACATTGATTGTAACATTCGGTGATTCTTTCTTGAGACATAATTTTTGCGCGTATGTTCTGGGGAACATCGCGTTATAGTTTTGCCCAAATGTCTGTAACTTTCGAATTTTTTGACGAAATTGGTCTCAAACGATTTAGTTCGACTCCCCGATGAAGAATTCGAGGTCAAAATTGATTCTGTCCGTCCGGCCGTACGGCCGTCCGTTGCCACGATAATTTGAGAACGAAAAGAGCTAGCGACTTGAAGTTTTCAGGGTGGGTGGCGCATCGCAATACGACGGACAAGTTCGTTAATGGGCATAATCGGCCCAGTGGTTTCCGAGAAATAATTTTGTTTTCAACCAATATAAATCCGATCGAATTGAAACTTGGTGAGTAGTTGTAGAATATGAACCTAAGCACGTTTGTGAAATTTTGGGCGAATCGTATGACTAGAAAATTTTAAAAAAATTATTAAAAAATATTATTTTTGTCACGATAACCTGAGAACGGAAATAGATAGCGGCTTGAAAATTTCAGGTTATGTTGTGCATATGAATGCAACATTTGAGTTTGTTTATGAGCATAATCGACCAAACGGTTTCAGAGTTATAGCCATCTGAAATTTGGTGGTTTTTTGTTCCTCATTAACTCAAAAAATACTGAACCGATTGAATTCAAACATGGTTATTAGTTGTAGAAGGCCAACGCGAAAATGTTTGCGAAATTTGGTGAAGATAGCATTTGTAGAAAATTTTTAATAAATCATTGAAAATTAAAAAAAAAATTCTATATATCAGTAACTATACGTTTGAAATTGCTGAAATTTTGCAAGAGCGTTCATTACCTAACTCTACTGCCAAGTTTCAAGTTTTAACACGATCGGTTGAATATTGTTGGAGATTCGAGCATTCTTGTGTGAGTTCAGTAGATGGGTGACCGTTGCCTCGATAACTTTCGAACCAAAGGAGATAGGGACTTGCAATTTTCAGGGTAGGTTGCGTATCCGAAAGGGAGAGTTGAGTTCGTTTTTTGGGCATAATCGGTTTAACGGTTTCCGAGTTATATCCACCTGGAATATTGTTTCCTTGATAACTCAAAAAATAAATATTCGATTGAATTGAAGCTTGGTAACTAGTAGTAGAAAATCAACACAAAGACGTGTTTAAAATTCTGTGAGAACCGTACTCCTAGAAAATTTGAAAAAAATGACGAAAAAAAAATTTTAAGAACCGCGCCTCAGAAAATTAAAAAAAAATCACGAAAAAAAAATTGGGTCAAGCACTGACGTGAAGTCAGAAGCTTTTGCGCGTATGTTCTATTGTCCATTCTTCTGTATTGGACACCCTTAATCGAATTTACCATGGTTAATTATGTAGTTCATTCTCCTGTATTGGACACTTAATTCGAATTTACCATGGTAAATTTGAATTAAGAGTGTATCTCTGGGGTGTTATTCGTATCGTCTATTGTGATGAATATTTGGTGGAAATATAGAGTCGTTTGACAATTTCTCCATGTGATATCTCTGATATGATATAGGTCTCAACACCTGTGGCGGACATTTGGAGGAGATAATATAGAGCTCTTGGCGATCCGCCAGCGAAGTCGCAGTTGTCCTCTTGAACTATTCCCCAGGGTGAGGGTTAGGGAACATCCCCATGTGATATCTCTGAGATGTTACTGAGCTCATCCCATGTGGTGGACATTTGGAGGAGATATAGAGCTCTTGGCAACCTGCCAGCGATATTGCAGTGAATTTCTTAAACTTTTCCCCACGGTGAGCTGTTTGGTAACGGCTCATGTGATGACTGCCTCACCATCTCAAACCAACGCAAGGATTGCTTTGGGCAAGTAATCTGCAATCTGAGGGAAGACGTAGCCTCCTTGGAGCCATTCCAGATAGTGGAGTTCATCAGAACTCTGGAACTGGTAGATGAGCTGTCTATGGTGATGACATTGACATCTCTGATGGGGGGCACAAAAGACTTTAAGATCGCAGTGCAACGTTACTCCCTACAACAATATAATAATATTTCATTACTTCATCGCTTTTTCATTGTTGTCGTTTTATATTTTGTAGAATATATCCAAATCTCGATTCTTGGGTACCCAATATTATATCTGTATAAGAATATCGTTTAACTTAAATCAAAAAATCAAAATAAATCCATAAGTACCATAATTAACTTGTCACAACCCGCGATAGGTATTGCATATCGATTTAAAATGATCTCTTGAACACTTAAGCGTAAAATATCAGAAACTGTCGACAAGTTTTTTGTTCGAGTATAATAATGATGATCAGAGATATTACTGGGCTGGTCACCTGTGGCGGATATTTGGAGGATATAGTGGTCTTGGAGCCCTGCCAGCGATATCGCAGCGAATCTCTTAGAATTTTCCCCAGAGTTAGCTGTTTGGGAACTTCCCCAAGAGATATATCCGGGATGTAACTGGGCACATCTCCTTTTGCGGACATTTAGAGGAGATATAGAGCTCTTGGTGACCTGCCAGCGATATCAAAGTGAACCTTCTAAACTATTCCTCAGAGAATTCCCCATGTGATATTTCTGAGACGTTACTAGGCCCATCCCTTGTGATGGAGATTTGGAGGAGATATAGAGCTCTTCGCGACCTCCCAGCGATATAGCAAAAGGTGTACCAAAATCCTTCAAACAGCAAACAGCTCACCGATATATCTTTGGGAGGCCTCTGTGTTTCCTGTGAAGTGTTTAAAACTCCATTTTCAAACGCGATTTTAAGGATCCCAGATAAATACACAAATATTTCAAAAAGTAAGTTTTTTTACATTATTGTACTGACCAATCTGAGTTCAATTGCGCACTAGTTACGTACAAGTAGAGAATCTCGTTCTATTAAAGTAAAACGTTGAAAGTTGGCGAAGCACCTGAATGGGTGACTGGTCTGACTATGAATTTGCACAAGTGCGTCAAAGCTCACCTCACGTCAGTGCTCTAAATTCGCAAAATGTTGAGGATTGAAGAAGTACCGATGCGAAATATTGTGACCAACTTCACGTCAACGCATCCTCAATTTTTTCCGACAACAATTAATAGTCGTAACTCCTCCCAATCCTTTCCGCGGTCTCGATCAAAATTAATTCGGAGCGCCCTATTGAAATTTACATAATTGATATTGGCCGAAATTCATTTTCCCATTAAATAAACGAGAGATCCAGACGAGAGTGGTCACCGCAGATTTAATATGAAATACATCGAATGTGTACGGCCGGCGGCGGGTGCAGGGGCGGTCGCGGGGGTTGTGGGAACGCGTGTATTTGCGCATTTTGTACGCACGGATGGATCACTCAGGGATTTTGACACGTTCCGCTGCACATTCCATTTTAATTCGAAAAAAAGTCGACCGCAGTCCACTAGGTCTGCAATTTCCGTTTTCAATTTGGACTGGTTTCGATAGATTAAAGGCAAGGGGAGGTTGCACCGGATGCTGCTTTCATCGGAAAAAGTTTGTGTTTCTTTATTTTGAGATATCGTCGATGTGTTTAAGGGTTAGATTGATGTTAACGGTATTGAATGGATAGGAAGTTGGTTCTCGATTAATTCGTGATTTCGGAAGTTTCCTTGAAATGAAATTTCGTTGGTATTGTACGATGGATTAATTATTATTTATAGTCCTTTCAAGTACATACGTGCTCGAGAAAGGTCCAATCGTTTTGAATTTTATATGTTAGGACCTAAACCAATATTAAGAAAAAAAATTTACAATATCCAAAAATCAGCGTTATAGCCGAATAACCACGAAATTTTCGCACTTTTTGGCGCTCTTGTTCATCGGAGCAGAGTGCTTTTCAATTTGCCCAAATGTCTGTAATTTTCGAATTTTTGGCTGAAAATGGTCTTAAACGATTTGGTTCGACTCACTGATCAAGAATCCGTGGTCGAAATCAATTCTGTCCGGCCGGCCGTAGACACGATAACTCTCGAACGGAATGAGCCAGAGAGTTGAAATTTTCAGAGTAGGTTTGGGAGATAAATATCTCGGTTAAGTTCGTTATCGGGTAAAATCGGTTTGATGGTTTCGAAGTAACGAAAAAAACATTTTGTTTTTACGTTACAAATTTCAAGTTAATATTTTTTAATGAAATTTCATCAGACAAATCCATTGATATAATTTTCAACTCTAACAAGATAATACTTTCGGAGATATGATTTTTCAAAATTTCCACCTTAAATCGTAATTCTGTGATTTCACAGAATGCTGTCACCGTAAATATGAATTTGATCCGTGTTCATACATATCACACAGAATATACCCCAGGTAAGATATATTCTATGTATCGTCATTGTCATATATTATCACTAGAAAAAAAAATTCAAAAAATTCCCCTTAAAAGTTTTTTTATTTCAGAAACTATTCGCCAGAAACCAATGAAATTCCGCCATTTTAAAGGCGAGTACCAAATTTCAGCCCGATCGACTTCGTATGAGGCTTATTATTATTATTATTATTATTATTATTACAAGTAGAGAAGAGTTGAGAAAAAAATTCTATAAACTCACAAATACAAACTTTACAATGAATGAAATGTCACAGTATTGGATTAATAAAAAAGCAAAGAACAATCAACGAGAAACCACACTCGCGAACCAACGGTCCAGAGAATTCTTGAACCCATTCACCGACGCAGCGTTCACCAAAGCATCTGGCAGTGCATTCCACGTAGCAAAAATCCTGTTCGGCAAAAAGTGCTCCCTCCCAGCGGTCCTGAACCTCTCCCTCGCCAACTTCAGACTATGACCCCGCAAATGATTCAGCGGATTACGGTTGAATAGAGCTGACAAATCCACATCGAAGAGACCGTGGAAGGCTCTGTATGCCGTAATCAGGTCCCCCCGCAAACGGCGAGCCTCAAATGACGTGAGGTGCATCACGGACAGTCTTTCCTCGTAGGGAGGTCTCTCAAAGCCGTACGCCATCCCAGTAGCCCCCCGCTGGACTGATTCAAGTAAACGGGCATCTCGACGTAGAACAGGTGCCCACACTGGACCAGCATATTCGAGGATTGGTCGAATGAAAGTAGCATATAAGATACTGCAGGTCTGAGGGTCACATCTTCCAAAACTCTTCCGGATCATGTAAAGCATTCGTTTGGCTTTGTTGGTAATAGCCACAGCTTGAATTGATAATGAAACAAGCACGCAAAAGCTTCCGACTTCACGTCAGTACAATATAAGATTTTTTTCCTATTGGCTCAATATTTCCATGAAGTAAGGGTCTGACGGGTGTGGTCATTCAATAACTTCTGAAGTCATGTGAAATTGCTACGAATTGAAACCAGAGGGAGTTCTATGCGACAATTGGCTCCCGACATACACGTCTTCGGAATATAGGTAATTTCTTCGAAAACGTGAAAATATGCAAAGATTATTTGTCGCAGTAGGGCAAGTGGTGCGGGATCCATGGTAGTGGGTATAGGGGTGAGTCCCTGGTAACATAGCTGCAACCCCTAACTCGTGGGATTCAAGTTTAACCCCCCCCCCCCCCCCCCCCCGCTACTTCTGCACGTAGGGCTAGCACCTTGCTGCATGGTGTGTTGCTGCATGTTCCATCCGCCATGGCTCATGCTCCCTGAATTAAAAAAGCGTCTTATACCTCGGAAATTCAAAATATTCCTCGCGATGTATGGCATACACAGCCGCAAAGCACGTGATACCTGCTTCTCTCACAACTTGCAGGATGGTGGACGAAATAGATTGTTCAGCAGTGCAATATGTGAAGAGTTCACGATCTCAAAAGAGTGTTATTGCTACGGGGTCCTTCATTTATCTAACACTGTTCCCAATCGTTTATGTAACATGTAAAATTATGGAGATAGTTACATGGATCATGGATCGTATACTCACCTGGTACCTGTCTGGACTCAAATGAGAGCTAATTAAATTTACTACAACTTCATTTCGTGCAATATTCAACGTGGGATGCGTATTTTAGAACATATTTAAAAAAAATCATTTTGACAACAATTGGTCTATTTTCGAAGAGCTCCATGTAACGGTATAGAATCCCGTCATGCTGAATTCTTTTATGTAACTCCATATTTTAGTTTATGTAAACACATAAACAGGACATATTCAAAATTCATATGTTATCTAGCTTCGTAATTCAAGATTCCTTGTTGGCAAATTCCATAGCTCGCAACCCGTAAATTGTAAATTAAATTTACTGGCCAATATCTCGGTTATTGGCAAAATCAGCCTCATGGTTTCGGAGTAATGAAAAAATTTTTTTTTTAATTGCAAATTTCAAATTAATTTTTTTTTAAGATGCAATTTCATCATAAGAATCCACTGGTATTATTTTCAATTCTAACAAGCTAATATTTACGGAGATATGATTTTTTAAAATTTCAATAATATATCTTAATTCTATGATTTCACAGAATGCTCTAATCGAAAATAATTAATGTCCGTATTTGTATCTATGAATTTCATGAGCTGTGTTCATACATGTCATCGTAACAACCGATAAGAGACATTTCATATTTATTTCTGGATCTATTCAAAATTCGTTACTCATATAAAATACCTTAATCAAATCGGGTTCAGAATATCTCCAGTAAAAAAAAAATTGGTGTATGAGCTAAGTTTCAATTGATATAATATAATATTCAGAATAGATTTGAGGAATGAATATCTCTGATGATAAGTTCGCTATTGGGTAGAATAGGTCTTTTGTTTCGGATCAATAATTTTTGGTACTCTTGTTCTTTTTTTTAAATTACACTTCTTTGAATTTAAATTCTTTTATGATACAGTTCTATCATAAGAATTCATTAATATCATTCCCAACTCTGAGAAACCGATACTTTTGGAGATATGGTTTGTCGAAGTTTGAACAAGAGCGCCAAAGCCCCTGTCCAAAGGGCTTTCCTGCATTCTTAATGTGCCACTTTACTGGATTATTTAGGGCAGAGTATGCAGTGAAAGCATTCATCCCTCAAGCTGTCGTACGAAAATAAATGCCTCGGTAGCATCGTAACAAATTTTATGAAACTTCTCCACACTTTATGGTAATTAGTAATGACGAACTTCATCCCCAAACTTCTAATTATATAATATTTCAGCAAGGCCTTCCTCCCTAAAGATTGCGCCACTAATAACATACGATATTTATTCTAAGAATGCTACAAGTTTTACAGCATACACTAATTCTTGGCAAGCACTCTCCAATCCCGAAGAAGCTGTGTCTGCACATGCGCCCCGCGTGTTTACCTCTCTTCAACGACATTTGAAAAGTCTCTCCCAATTTCGACTTTGGAAGGAGCGAAAATATTATTTCTAAACTCTCGTGAACTATGGATTATTTGAATCGTCATATCTTACTGTGGAGACTGGCTGATAGCTATACATTAACATACAATACGTAGGTTTCAATCCCTTTAAATTTTGACTCATATGTTTATTGTTCCAAGATATTCTAGAAGGCATTATTCGAAAGAATGCAAGTATTGTATGAAGAACTGTCATAATTATATGGAAATCATAGGTCATAGCTCGACTGGAGACCCAAATGAAACGATATAAGCTATTTACCAGTTGGGGAAGGAATTATTAGAATGTCCATAATCACAAGTGTTGTACGAATATTGCTTTTTTTATCCTCTATAGTCAAAGAAAAACTTTGAATTATTGCTTATCCATATATTATATGAGCCATCAAACAATTTGAATTCTTCATAATCATAAGAATGTCTCTCGATATGGAATATGGTAATAATTTGACACATCGTTTGATGAATAATCATTTTCAAAACTCTTGTCACTCGTTGATATGCGATATCTGAAATCGTAGATAAACTATAAATATTCCATTCAATATTTGAATATTAAAATTAAGTATTCAGACATTTCCACGTATTGAGTTGTATTTCAAGATGATGAACGTTTGAAGCTAAAGATCTAATGTAATTTGTCTGTAAAAATAGGTTTTAATACGTTTAGGGCAAAAAGTAATTGTGGAAATAAGATTCATTTATTTAGATACCAATATCTATATATTATACCAATACCTAGTATTACTATGTAAACAAAAAAATTGTATACCAAACTGTAGTTGTAATTCAGACACAGGAAATTATTCTGAATCAAACTCTATGTATTAACATTTTGATTATTTACTTCAAGAGAGATCAAGAATAACATTCATTTTGAAATTTCAATACTACATCAAGGAGCATGCAATCATTATTTTCGAGTTTGCACCACCACTAGCTCACCATAGTTAAAATACTACAGGGAGGATAAATATATGGATCATAATTAAAACATGATTACTTCCTTATATCCTACTTCTCGTTGGAAAATATAATTGGATTACCTCCACAGCACTAGATATATCATTATTCTCAAAATTATCGTTGAATTATCAAGCCATTCTATTATAATATTAGTAAAATCGTATTCATTATTAAGCATACTAAGCAACAAGAAACATACATACTAAGAAACATTTACCTGAAACTCCAAGTGAAAACAATACAATATACATACACACAAGGGCGTGGCCAGGGGGGGGGGTTTGGGGGTTCAAACCCCCCCGAAATGTTATTTTTTCTCTTAAAAAAAATTTTTTGCTGCAGAAAGTGACCCTTACACCACCAAAACCCCCCCCAAAATTAATTCCTATTTCAAAACCCCCCCCGAAATTAATTCCTGGCTACGCCCTTGCATACACACATGTTATATTAATACATCACCTTTTACTACTGAATATGTATTTTGAAATGTTCCGCTATTAGAAAAAATAAAATGTTTCGTCAAAAATTCCTATAATATATAATCCGGAAGGACGTATGCCAGATATCTTCTTTTAAAAAAATTTGCTGACATACCTTTAATAAAACAAACTTAATACTTATATCATTTAGAAATTATGAATAACTTCATGTACCTGATATGGTATTAGTGCGGTTACAATTGCTATCCCACAGTTCTCCAGAATTTGGAATTCCTTTCACATTCGTAATCAATATATCTATTATCTAGATTCCTTCAATCTTCAAATACAAGGTAGTCTCGATTATATTCAACGTATGGTATACAATAGATTTCAACAGGATTTAGTTAGTGATATAGTGATAATTATTCTGAATAATTATATTATGAGGCAACTCGTTCCTAGATTTAAATGTTTTGTTTACTTTAAAATTGGATTCGCGGTTAAAAACAAAATGTCGGGGGCGCATGCGCAGACACAGCTTTTTCGGGATTGGAGAGTGCTTGCCAAGAATTAGTGTATGCTCAAGTTTTACACAAATTATCATTAGTGTTTTTCTCTATTGTTCCACTGCATCTGCAAATATTCTCGCATTTCCACATTAAATTTCTGTAATCTACGAACTAATGTGTTCAGAATGTTCTAGTGACGAAAATTGTATTTTGGTAAGAAGACATATCAAGTGTGAAACATACGTCCGATATCGCTGATCGCTGAAAACTTAATTTTACTGGCAACTTCTAAATTCGAACACGATCACTATATTGTTGGATATATTGATCAAATATTTCGATTGGAAAAAGATAGCGACTTGCAGTTTTCAGGGTAGGTTGCGCATCCGATTGCGACAGTCAAATTCGTTAATGGGTATAATAGGCCAAACTATTTCGGAGTTACACCCATCAGAAATTTTGTCGCTTTTTCTACGATGACTAAAAAAATACAGATCCGATCCAATTTGAATTATAAAATGGTTTCTTTCTGGGTTTTCTCTCCCAAACTCTCAAAAATATCTATAAAATAAAAAAATTAGGATTTTGTGAATTGATTCTAGGTAAGAAATATAAGATATTCGTTAGGAGCCATCTATCAAACAAATTTGCCTAACGAACAATAACGAAACAACATCAACGATGAAACAACTATTTCGTTACTTTTCGGAGTCATTCCGCCGTACTCACAAAGCATTCAATCTCCGTTAAGTCCTAACAGACGTCCTCAGTTAAGGATACCTTAATAAGAATCGCAACCTCAGTTTAAGTGAAAATTAACGTGAAACCGGCCTGTTTCACCTCCGTTACATACGTTAACTGAGGTTGCGATTCTTAATTGAGGAGCAACTTATCGAAACGCATTTAGTCCAAAATCCATTTTATTGGAAATCAACGAAAAACGATTTTTTCTTTCACCCTTGCTTATAATTTGAGTACGTCGAGTTTGTTTGATCAATCAAAACTCGACGTCCTCAAATTATAAGCCAGGGTGGAAGAACAAATCGTTTTTCGTCGATTTCCAATAAAATGGTTTTTGGACTAAATGCGTTTCGATAAGTTGCTCCTCAATTATCCTTAACTGAGGACCTCAGTTAGGACTTAACGGAGATTGAATGCAGACAGACACTTAACGAAAATCTTCAAAATAATTTTTTTGATGATAACTATTCCGAAATTCGAGAATTGTCATATTGACAGTATTCAAAAATCATAGTAGCATATTTTTACTTTGCAAATTTTCAAGTGCCAGCCCCTTTTTCAATAAAGTCTGCCAAATATGGTCAATTCCAATTGAGCAATTTGCAAAATTGCATTCTCTGTTCAACGAAATGCAAGTTGATTCCTGAAGCTTTCTTTAAATGTAAGCAGATTCTGTCATCAGAATATTTGTATTACTTCAATCCATCATGTGATCTCCTTGGATTATAGATACATGTTCTGCTCTTTTTGATTTCTGTATGTCTCTATTTCTCAAGTTGTTCTCATGTTCAGGCTTTCTTACTTCTAGTGGTCTCGATTTCTCCTGTGTACGATTTACACAGGATCGTACACAGGAGAAACAAAGCAATGGATTGGAGTAATAAAAAGATTCTGATGACAGAATCTGATTACATTAAAAGGAAACTTAAGCCGCCGTATTCACAAAGCATTCAATTTCCGTTAAGTCCTAACTGATGTCCTCAGTTAAGGACAAATAAGAATCGCAACCTCAGTTAACGTGAAACTCAACGTGAAACAGGCCTGTTTCACCACTGTTAAATACGTTAACTGAGGTTGCGATTCAAATTTATCCTTAATTTAACTTGAGGACCTCAGTTAGGACTTAACGGAGATTGAATGCTTTGTGAATACGGCGGAAGGAGTATTTTGTTGAGCAGAGAATGCAATTTTGCAAACTACTCAATTGTAATTGACTATATTTGGCTGAATAAATTAAAAAAGAAGTTGGAGCTTGGAATGTCTTGTGTTTCTTACGCAGAAGCAATTTACAAAAAAATAAATGTTTTATTTTATAGAAATTTTAGAGTTAGGGAGAGAACCCAGGAAGAAACCATTTAACTATGAATATTGGTCTGGATCCTTACAAAAAAAAAAAAAACAATTCTACCTTTCGCTCGCAAGATTCTCTTTTCAGGTTCTACTTTACTGAGCTAATATCCTACCGAATTTGGTAGTATCCAACAAATCAATAACCGATTCTCTTGTAATCCAACAAGTTTGGCAGCATACAGATCGTCATTAAAAATCCGATTTATGCGAAAAATTATATCTCCGTTTTTTCCAATCTAAAAACTGTCTGAAGTATAATTATTAGTCCGAAGCTTCTGCTCTTTCCCCGTCCATTACACTCCTTCGAACTCGATAATTCTTGGAGCCCCTCAAAACTCGATAGATTAAGTTCATAGCATTAGAACAGAAATATATTTAGAGCCCGCCATTCGTTCCTGACGTTTTTATTGAAAATTATTTTTCAATCGGCCCTCGGCCCTGGAAAAAATTCGACAGCGAGATAAAAAGCTTACTGTCATCTTCAATTTGTCTCTTTTTCTTTCCCCTTTATATCGGCGCTGCAAGCGTGTGTTCTGCGCCCTAGTAATCGATTTATCCATAGAATAGATTCCATAACAATATAAGCGTAGCACCGAAAAATAAAACTAGATTTGCTCGATAAAATTGAGGTTGCCGTGCAGTCTACTACTTCGACATGAAGATGCGGAATTGGCAATTTCGTTCTTTTCTCTCGGTTGAGTTTGGATTGAGAATGGCTCCATTGATTTTTCATAAGCTCATCTTGAAGGCGAACACGTTCTCTACCCTGCAATACATAGTAACGAAATCTCTCAGGTCTCAAGAATATAACTAATCATTGAAATGTTCTACTGAAATTAGAAAATTTCCAGAATATTTTTTCTTCTTGTTTAATGAAAAACCTTTACGAGAAATCATCGCTGCTGCAGCTATTCCTTTCCCAGACTAGTGACAGCGTAGTTTTCGTGGAATAATAAAGTAATCGCAGAATTCTAGACCAAATCAAGATTTTGCAGCAAAAACCAAGCAAATTGTGGGTATTTATGCAAAATCTCATCCAATACCTCCTTGGTTGTGGTTTTGTTGGTTTGTGTGCTT
The DNA here is from genome assembly GCA_937662695.2 of Halyzia sedecimguttata. Classification (NCBI taxonomy): domain Eukaryota; kingdom Metazoa; phylum Arthropoda; class Insecta; order Coleoptera; family Coccinellidae; genus Halyzia; species Halyzia sedecimguttata. The sequence continues at coordinate 36,094,093 of OW569415.2, read as the reverse complement.
GAATAATTTTAAAGAGTGAAACTAATTTTTGAGTTGCTAATTTTGGGTAAGGCTTCACACGAGACGAGATTAGGCGAGAGTATACAAAATTTCGTCTCGGTCTCGACAATTCCCAAAAAATTAAGTCTCGTTTAAGACTCGTTCTCGTCTCGTTATCAGTGGTCTCGTCTCGTCTCGCTTAATTCGGAATAACGATAATAAATATTATAATATATAAGCGAAATGGTATACAATAATGAATAATCTTGTAAAGGTATATTTATTACGCTCTCATACAAACATATTTGAACATGTACAATGTACATATTATTTTTAATTTTAAACACTGATAATTTCAACTTTTAAATTACTCGATGACCAAGAATTCAAACATAATCACGCTTGCATCACATAAATCATCGGCCATCTTGGAAAGTGTAGGAAGAACTTTTTCATCAATCTCCACCACTGTAAAATATTTTGATTCCTATTTGCTCTTTCTAACAGCAAATATTCTTCAAACTCCGCTTTCCAATATTTCGAAAGTTTTGTTGATGTTTCAAATAAGCTACCGATGTCGATATATTTTTCAATAGGATTGAACAATTTGGTATAGTTTTCAAAGAATACCTTCCCAGTGGGTAGATCATCGAGGGTGTTCTTGGCATATTCCTCTTAACACTTTTCGAAACGTTGAATAGCTGCATTTCTTTACCAGTTTTATTATACGTAGTTCCACAGATGTATACAATAATTGTTCACATCTTCACTACAAGGAGCACAAGAGAATACATCTCTCCAGATGTTCAGATAGAGACGAAATTTTCAAAGCATTGGGATTTAGGGGCAATAAAAGTTGTCCGTTAAGTATTGAATTCATAGTGGCATCCGTTTTTATGGTTGTGAATTCTATTTATTTTTGCTAAAACGATCGATGTATGATATAGACAAAATATATTGATAATTATAGTGGAAACTCTTCATATTCAATTGTTTTCTGTGGGTGTTGAAAAAAGTCGAGTCCTATATAAAACTTCATACAAAAAATTTAACGAGACCTAAAACGAGACTCTCGTGTGTCGCATAGAACAACTAGATATGAACATTCTCCCATTTATCAGGGTACAACAATTATTAACAAGTTACCAAATTGTTCCAAATGTTAAAGTTTTGTCTGTTTAAAGAAGGCTATGAGATCTATGTTGGGTCGGAAGGCTTACTATAGTTTAAGTGAATACCTGGGTGATCAGCAACTTGATTCAGTTTAATATTATGCATTTTTTTCTAGTTTATTCATCATTATTATGGATGGATTTTAACTGACTTGTCCTATAATTTATATAATAACATATATAGAGTTTTTTAATATGGGATGAATAAAATTTACCTTACTCACTTACTTACATGTGTAGGTAAAGATCATAGAGATTGATGAAATATACATAGATATACGATCTATGGAGAGCACAAAATATATGAAATATATAAAATAATTTAGAGCCACGTCAAAAATCAAAAACTGTTGAAATCTTGTCTTAGTTTCCGTTCTCAAGTTATCCTGGCAATGGACGGCCAACTGGCCGGCCGAACAGAATTAAATTCGTCCTGGAATTCTTCACCACGGAGTCGAACCCAATCGTTTGAGGCCATTGTCTGCAAAACATTCGAAAATTACAGACATTTGGAATGATAACGCGATGTTCCCCAGAACATGCGTGCAAAAAAAGTGTCATTCAATAAAAAACAAGAGTATCAAAAATTATTAAGCCGAAACCACCAGACCCAATAACGATCTTATCCGAGATATTCATTCCTCAAATCTACTCTACAAATTATATTAAATCAATCGAAACATAGACAATATTGCAGTTTTGTTTTTACTGGAGATATTCTGAACCCAATTTGATTAAGTAACTTACCAAAGTATATATATATTTTTTTTTTTTTTTTTATAGGCATCGACTGCTATGGTCATTAGCCTACTAAAGTATATATTTCCATCATCATGTGGATTATCGATGGGCATTATATAATCACCTTAAAAGTATAATATCATATCATCCTCATAATTATATGATAGCTGAGTTTATTTCATTGGGCATTTTGCATTCAATCATACTTTGGTTTGTAGAACAGGAGGGGTTATTTATATGACGAATAACGAACCAGCAATAAATTTGACTTGTCTCTTATAGGAAAATAATATGACATGTAAGAACACAGATCATATAATAATTCATAGATATAATAATTACGTACAGCATTCTGTGAAAACATAGAAGTACGATTTATTATTGAAATTTTGAAAAATCATATATCCGAGACTATTTGCTGGTAGACTTGAAAATGATATCAATGGATTCTTATGGTGAAATTGCACCTTAACAAAAATTTGAAAATTTGAATTTGAAATATGTATGTAATAAAATTTTTTTTTTTTCGTTACTCCGAAACCATCCTATGTATTTCGTCCAATAACGAACTCAACCGAGAACTTTATCTCCTAAACCTACACTTAAAATTTTAATAGTCTTGCTCATTCCGTTCGAGAGTTATCTTGTGAACGGCCGACCGGACAGTATTGATTTTGACCACGGATCGGTGAGTCAAACCAACTGAAGGTTTTATTTGTGAAATTGATTTAAAATCGATATCTAAACACAATACATTTTAGGAATTCAGTACATTCAGATTTTGATGCTGTAGCAAAATTTCAGCGATACTTGAATTGTGATAAAAGTCATAAAATAACTAGAAAATTCAATGAAATCGTTCAAATCGTGTACCTTCTATGAAAGATGCTGGTTATTATTTAATTCAACCTCCCATCATAGAACAGTTCTTAGGATTCAACTAATCAGTCATATTCCTTGGAATAGGACTTGTCTAGATGTTTTATGACTTTATGACTATAAAAATTCATGTATCGCTGAAATTTTGCTACAGCATCCAGATCTTATTTTACAGTCAGTTCTAGATTTAAACTCGATCAGATTTATGTTGTTGGAAGTATAGTTTCTTTTCATGGAAGCCAAGCTCCCTTGGGCGAGCTCAGTACCTGGATGGATGAACATTTTAAAATTCATAAAGCACGCCAAACCTCAGTGCTTTTCCGACTAGTATTTCTGAAAAGTTTCAGCAGAAAATATCTATATTCTAGTAATATCCACAATTGTTGAGCACATATGCTGGCTGACAAAGAAACTGCAACACCCAGAAGGAGCTTTAAATTTTAATTTTTTTCATCAAAACATAGATAGTACAGCAAGGAGTAAATGATTGAAATTTAAAGAAAAAAAACCAAGGGTTTACAATTTTTTTTAATCAATTTTTTGATAATGTGTTTGTCCACCGTGATTATCTATACATCCCCCAACACGTATTGGCATTGATGCAATAAGATGGTCCATTTCTTCTTGAGGGATACTATCCCAATCTACTTGTAGTTCATGTATCAGAGCCGCCAAAGTCATTGGGGGCTGGGGTAAATTTCCAAGCCTTCTACCCATGATGTCCCAAACATGCTCTATAGGCGAAAGATCTGGGCAGCCATGGCAACAGATTCCCATGGGTCACTTCAAAAGAGTTTAAACTAACTCTGGCAACATGAGGTCGAGCATTATCTTGCTGAATTATTGGATTCTCGAGGCAGTTAAGGTAAGGAAGAACATATGGTCCACCATTTCTTGAAGGTAACGCAGCGCTGTCATGTTACCTCGAATAAAGACTAAAGGTGACCTACTTGCATGTGCGATAGCACCCCATACCATAACGCCTACTATCCGGTGTACATAACGCTCAATATCAAACTGAGGTTCACGTCTTTCTCCCCGACGTCGTCTAACCCTTCTTTGGCCATCATGTACACCCAAGGAGAATCGAGATTCATCAGAAAAGACGACCTGATACCATTCTACATTCCAATGTTGACGTTCTCTGCACCACTGTAATCGTTGCCGGTGATGCTCAACCGTCAGAGGTAACACAAGATGGGGTTGATAATGCTGCAGTCCAAAAGACCTTATCCGGCGGTTAACCGTTCGGACAGTTACAGGATGGCCTTGTTCTCCTAACCACTCATCAACCGAAGATCGAGTTGTCCCAAATCGGCCTCTAACAGCCATAAGTATTAGACGTCGATCTTGAACGTCATTTGTCTCCTTCGACGTCTGGTCCTTACTCTTCTTCGATTTTGGGCATTATCAAACCACGCTTGACAACATCTCATAACAGTAGTTGGATTTCTATTCGTACGGTTTGCAATTTCTCTTAATGACAACCCCGCCTCTCGAAGACCAATAATTCGACCTCTTTCAAATTCACGACGCTGGCGATAAATTCCGCGTACACGTGCTCTAGGCATTTTAACAACAACTAAACATCGTCTTTGGATCTCCTCGAACAGCTGGTTTGTTGTAAAATCCAAAAAAATGCAAAAAACGACTACAATATGCAAGTAACAACAAATTTTTACATGAAAAAACCTTCACGATTTTTTGTCCTAATTTTTATCATTTACTCCTGGCTATACTATCTGAGTTTTACAAAAAAAAAAAAATTAAAATTTAAACAGCTCCTTCTGGGTGTTGCAGTTTCTTTGTCAGTTAGTATATTTCACCATATTTAATCGATACAAATTTAACACCATACAGGCAGGCAATAATGGTGCTAAAATTGGTTATGCGAACAATGAATAGACACACCTTCAAAACCGACAAGACAAGGAAAAACTTATGTGGAATAAATTGGTAGGATGACACCGAATGAAATAGCTGGAACTTCAGGCAATATTTGTCAGGGAAAGGTATTTTCTAACCGAGTTTAATTTAGTGTCCGACCACGGTTAATATATGAAGTGCTGAAGTGACTTTTAACATGTTACAACTGAATAACCGCTCGGCTGTCACCGCTTAACAAATGCCTTCAGATTTTACCTTGTTCCTTAAATACCCATCCCGTTTTTTACGGACTGTTTTGCCTATGTTGGTGAACAATAATGGTCATTTGTTCTGTGGGAAAGGCTGCCGCGGACAACGACGTCCCTACGGCACGGGGACGAGTAATTTTGTTGTCGTTTTAACTTGTAAGGTATCGGTTTGGCTATGTTTTGGAACGAGAAAGAGGAAATTTATTGGTATGTTATAGATTTCCATTGTGCGTTCGTAAATTTAGAACTGAAAACGATGCCCATAGTACCTCTGAAAGTTGTATTGTGGTATTTGGCCAAAAAATAGTTCCTCGTAGAGATCAAGACACTATAAAATAATCAGAATATTGAAAAATGTAACGATGAAAACATTCCAAAGCTCGGCTTCGAATACTTGTCTCTTTAGAATAGTAAATGTCTAGTAGAAAGTAGAAATGAATAGTGGAAAGATTGTATGAAATGTTTCCCCCCTCTTAGAAAACAATTCCCTTATTGGAGAATAAACTATTATGTTTCAAATATAGAAGCCTGGAATTGAAACAATAAAGCTCATATTCTATAGTTCAGGAAGAATATGTTATCACTGGAATTATAAGTCCAAAGATAAAAAGAAATTGTTCATTCACACCAACACTGTTCAGTTTTCCACCATACTTTCTTATATGAAATACAAGTAGAACGATGAATAAAACTGTGTTCATCATCATCAACACTATTCCTTTCTTCCTTGAGGTTATAGAATGAATATGACAAATATTTAGAACTAAGAAATGCCAAACAGTGTCTTGCACATTTCACCCCTCCCTGCCACACAATATCGACGGTGGCATTTACCTAGATTTCAAAGGGATGCCGACAACTCTGCTCTAGGTCTGGTTGCGTTTCGTTTCGTGTGACTGACAATTTACACGTTATTCTTCATTATTTCATTATTTTTTATTTTCACTTGCAGAAATGTTGATTTGATCAGGGGACCGAGGGCCCCTGTGGACCACGGGGTCCTACGCTTAAGCGTAATAAGCGTACCGGTTAATCCGCCACTGGTGAACAACCTGAAAATGTACACAGGTAATATTTTGACGTTGGTATGTAGATTACATTAATCTTCAACCAAAATTAGGAATGAGAAATAAACCCTAGCGAAAACCGAGACAACAACATATATGTAAAATTTTCTCATTATCGAATAGAGCACTGTCAGTTGACGTCACAACATGGCTGCCAAATAAGTTTGGGTGACAAGCGAACTCGTCTTCTATAGGATTTGGTAGATCGTAGCAGAAGTGAATTATAAGCGAAAAATAGGGGTGTAAGACCCTTTTTTGGAATAATTGTTATTATTGGTCCAATGTGAAATAGTCTGCAGGGGTGTTGTGATTGGAAAATTTCTTGATTAAATATACTGTCTCACATGACTTCTTATTTCACCATTTTCAGAGGTGAGGTCAGTTATAGTTTTTCAGCTTTTGTGGAACTTTGGAAGTACCTGAACATATTTTTAGGTAATATTCCTTTTTTTGCACGCATGTTCTGGGGAACATTACGTTACCATTTTGCCTAAATGTCCGTAATTTTCGAATTTTGCTGAAATGGTCTATTGAGTTCGACTCCCTGATGAAGATTTCGAGGACAAATTTGATTCTGTCCGGACGGCCGTCCCCTGCCATGATAACTTGAGAACAGGAAGAGAAGAGAGATGAATTTTTATTGTAAGTGGCGCGTCCCAATACGACGGACAATTTAATGACCATAGTCGGCCCAATGGTTACCGAATAATAATTTTCAATACAATACAAATCCGATCGAACAGAAACTTGGTGAGTAGTTGTAGAATACATACCTGAAGATGTAGATGTGGCATTTTGTGAGAATCTTACCACTAGAAAGTTTAAAAATAATATTATTTATGTCAAGATAACCTGAGAACGGAAAGAGTTAGCGATTTGCAATTTTTAGGTTAGGTTGTGCATCTGAATGCGACATTTGAATCGACCAAATGGTTTTAGGAGTTATACCCATCTGAAATTCGGTTGCTATTTCCTAAATTACTCGAAAAATACAAAACCGATCCACTTCAAACATGGTTAGTTGTAAAATGCCAAATGCAAATTCTTGAAAAATTTCGTGAGCATCGTATCACTAGAAAATTTTTAAAAATCATTGAAATAAACTAGATATATCAGAAACTATTCGTCCGACATCGCTGAAATTTTGCGAGAGCCTTCAAAACTCAACTCTACTGTCAAGTTTCAAGTTTGAAGACGATCGGATCTATATTGTTGCAGATTCGAGGAGCCTTGTGTGAGTTCAGTAGCTGGATGGGTGACCATTGCCTCGATAACTATTGAACGAAACGAGATGGGGACTTGCGAATGGGAGAGCTATGGTCGTTGTTGGGCATAATCGGTCCAACGGTTCCGGAGTTATACCCATCTGGAATATTAGTTCCTCGATAACTCAAAAAATATAGACTCTATCGAAATGAAGCTTGGTAACTAGTTGTAGAATATCAACATAAATAAAATTGTGTGAGGACCATGCCACTAGAAAATAAAAAAAATGCGAAAAAATGTTATGTACCTCACGATAACTTGAGAACGGAGTGCACCCGAATGCGACCTCTAAGTTAGTTAATTGGCATAATCGGACAAACTGTTTTGGAGTTATAGGTACTCATATAACATTTTGTTGTTGTTTTCTCCATAGCTCAAAATATACAAATCTGTTCTAATCAAAACTCTGTGATTACTGGTAGAATGCCGACCCACTATTTTGTTACTTGAGGGGAAAGTGTTTTCGTATTTCAATTAAAATATAACTGAAATCACTGAAGTCTTAAATGGCATGAAATGCATTCATATATTATAAAAGCTGACAAAACGATATATATCGATGCTAAACTCGTAGTATAGTGTCCAATAGAAGTGAGTAGACAATAGAATATGCGCGCAAAAGCTTCTGACTTCACGTCAGTGCTTGAACCAATTTTAATTCAAGAAAAAAGCGTATAATTCGATTCAAATTCATCATGGTCAATTCTATTAAGAGTGTTCAATACAGGAGAATGGAATGGAATGGAACATGCGCGCAAAAGCTTCTGACTTCACTTCAGTGCTTGAAACAATTTTATTTCAAGAAAAAGGCGTATTGTTCGATTCAAATTTACCGTGGTAAATTCGATTAAGATTGTCCAATATAGCACAATGGACAATAGAACATACACGCAAAAGCTCCTGAGTTCACGTCAGTGCTTGAACCAATTTTTGGCGCTCTATTTCCTCGGAACTGAGTGCTTATCAATTTGACCAAATGTCTGTAATTTTCGAATTTTTGGCTGAAAATGGTCTCAAACGATTTGGTTCGACTCACCGATGAAGAATCCGAGGTCGAAATCGATTCTGTCCGGCCGGTCCGGCCGGCCGGCCATAGGCACGATAACTCTCGAACGAAAGGAGTTAGAGGATTGAAATTTGGAGCGTAAATATCTCGGACAAGTTCATTAATGGGCGAAATCCATCAAGACACATTTTTTATGAATATTTCCGAAACCGATCAATCGATCTATCTGAAAATTAGCATCAAATTGTAAAATCATGACCTTTATACGCATCTGAAGTTTTGTATTGACCAGGTTACCGCAAAGTGTCAAAAAAAAATTTTGAAAATTCAAAATTTTTGTTTTTACAATAACTCTCGAACGGAATGAGCTATGCAGTTGAAATTTTCATAGTTGGTTAGGGAGATGAATATCTCGGTTAAGTTCGTTATTTGGCAAAATAGATCAGATGGTTTCGGAGTAACAAAAAAAAAAATTTTTTTAAGCAACAAATTTCAAATTCAATTTTATTTAAGATGCAGTTTCACCATAAAAATCCATTGATATCATTTTCAACTCTAACAAGATAATGCTTTCGGAGATATGATTTTTCGAAATTTCAATAATGAATCTTACTTCTATGTTTTCACAGAATGTTATAATTATTCTATCTAAGCTTTATTATATGATCTGTGTTCATACTCGTACATGTCATCCTGTTCTATAAGAGAGAGTCAAATTCATTTCAGCTATTTTAATTTGATTCCTTCCATGGTGCAGTTCTCATTCTCAGATTGCTCATTTAATCTTGATAAATTAACTATTATTTGAATTGAATTTCCTTTATGATGCAGTTCTATCATAAGAATACATTGATATAATTCCCAACTCTGAGAAACCAATACTTTCGGAGATATAATTTGTCTGTTTGAACTAGAGCGCCAGAAAGCTCCTGTCCACAGGGATTGAACCCATTTTTTTTAATAGTTCCTGTAACGTTATGGGAGAATATGGAGACGATAAAAGTGCCCCGATATTTTGACTCTGACGTACTCAAGGCAATTCATATCGGGTGAATATAGTTTCCAGCCCATTCTCAGAATTCTAGGATAACTTATCTGTTCATTCACTATTCTGGCCTGGTGTGGATTGGCATTGTCTTCGATAACAACCAAACGTTCTCCAATTGTTGCAGCAAATGGTATAATTATTGACTCTACAACCATGTCGCAATATCTTACAGCCTTCATCATTTGATTAGATAGGACCAGTAGTCCTCATCCTTCACCAAAAATTATGGTTGGTGTCATTAAGTTCGCATGCAGTAGCTGTCTGTTCCCCTCCATAGATGAATTCAATCCGCACACTTAAACAAACGAAATCTAGATTCGTCAGAAAATAGACAGTGGCTCCAATCATGAATATTTCAATGAGTATTATATCACCAATCGATATATGAATGCATAATATAACTATACGAAGGCGAAGATGAGTAGCACGTCTTCTTAAGGCATTCCTGCATGAAGAAGCTGTTAACAGTGGATGACTAGCCCAGAAGTGGAGGGAATATTTGTTGATGGTTAAAGTGGACGAATGTTTCACCGTGTGCCTTTTAGTTATTAGCACATGGCTGCAGTTCACCTTATTCTTCCTTATTCTTCAGTGGATGTTTTTAACGTTTTAAAAGAAATCATTGCCTGAAGATGCGGTTAATTTTGGAAGCTGTGCATTCGGATACTCGTTGCAGTCACGACCGTTAAACAATTAAGCGAAAGTTGTGGACCTTTGTCATCCTACCCCATATGTTTACCCATCAGTGGATACATATCGATTCCATTTCCGACTGAAAGATATCATCCTGGAATAGTATATTCTAAAACAAGTTGCAGAATGGAATTTGAATTAGAATCATACGTAGGGCATGGAAATCAGATTTAAAACAGTTTCCTAATAGGAAACGAAATTAGCAAGAAGGAAATCTCTAGTACCTTATTTTTTAATGAAAATAAAAATTTTCCACTCAAAAATTATACCACTTCTACTTACATTAAATTTACTTATTACTTATTGAGTAGATTGTAAATTTCCATTGAATGAATAAATAAAAAAAACTTCATCCAGATTATATTATATTGACAATTGACGTGTGTTGTTATTTGATAGGATCGAATGTTAGTGCTGACTACCACAAAACGAAAATTATAACTAGAAACAATGCGGGAATGAGTTCATTCCAGCACTGTTTTCAGTGCTCGAACTCATTTCGATACTGAAATAGAGAAACACATTTCCAACACTTCCCTTCAGTAGAATAAAAACGGAAAAAGCAATAATAAGTAGACCATTTAAATTTAATGTGTTGTAAATAACTGTACCACCACCGCTAATGACCTAGTTGTCGAAGCGGCAATTTATAAAATAAATAAGTATACCCTACCTTCAAGTGGGATCAAACATTAAGTAAGATCAGTGTTACAATAATATGTATAATCTTGATATTCCAAATTGTAAGAAAAAAATATTCGAATTAATAGTTAGGAAAATTCTATTTGATGAAATAATGAAGCTGCTTATTAAATTCACATTGTATAGAAGACGTATATTTAAATAGATATTTGAGTTTGATTGTAATGAGTAGAATGTAAAAGGACGAAACTAATAGTATTGAACTTAGGTGCCCGTAAGTGGGGACAGCTGCCCCCACTGGATTTCTAAACCAATTACGAATTTGTATATTCGGACAAAGATTTGTTGTGAAATATAACGTTTCATTAAGAAAGAAGTAAAAATGAAATGATGATTACATAGGTATGTATGCATCAAATATAGAAAATAATTGAATCAAATGTGAAAAATGTGTATATTTTATGAAAGCCTTATGTATGCATTAAAACATCACAACTCATAACGTTGTAAGCCAGTATTTCATTGAATATATACAAACCAGAGAAATGTCAATCCTACTAGACATTATTAGGACTCCGGGGAAGCACTAAAAGATGCGATTGCAGGCATGGTCATAGAGAATTAGATTGTTCGAATATGGCATAAATATAAAGGGCCATCCCAAGAATCGGCACAGTAGAAGTTGCTCGGAAAAATGGACACCTCCTTCTGTCGATACAAGCTTTCCGTAATATTCTCAACAAGATCGCGATTCAAGATCAAACTTACCAGAAGTAGCAATCAACTTCGGAACATCAAATGGAAATTTTTATTTTTGTCGCTGGTATCACACTGCTTGCGCAATTTGCTATAATTTTTTACTGCTTCACGTTTATGTAGTTGCCCTGGTTACGGCAACTTTATTGCAAAAATGTTCACCTTAACCTTTTATGAGCTTATCCTGAGAGGGTCCGCTCTCTCAGGACTAGGAGAACTCAGTTATTGTTTAGTTACTCACTAAAAAACCTCTCACACATTCCTTGGAGTAGTTCTTCGTCCTAATTATTATTATTATTATGGGTTGTGCTGGGCAGACGAAACCCGCCCCTCCACTGCGACCAATCGGTCTATTGTGGCACACCTTTAGTATATAATCTATACTTCACCCACAAGCTCAAGTCTCTTGATGAGGGATATGAGTCTGGTGGGTGAGAACTTGTCCAGTTCCCTCAGTGTCAGTTTGTGGACTCCTAGTTCCTCCAATCCGATCCTGTCCCCAGCGGGGCAGTCACACATGATGTGTTCGATAGACTCGTCGTCCTCCAGGCAAAGTCTGCACTCGGAGTCCTCAGTCAACCCCAGTGTATTGAGGTGTTTCCTGAGGCTACAATGGCCCGTGTATACAGCTGTAAGGATTCTCAGGTCCACCCTAGAGAATTTGAGCCAATTTCTGGCTCTTTAAACTGATGGACCAGTATTTGTTGAGCGAGCATGTCTGTGTCCAGGTATGCTGCTCCAGATTTCTTGGACCTTTTGGTCCACCCATCTGTTGTTTACCTTCGCCGCTGCTCTGAGAGAGATGCCGCAGGCCGGTTCAGGTCCAATGAGCCTCATGGAAGCCCCTCGTGCCGCCAATGAGTCCGCCATCTCATTACCCTTTATGCCTGAGTGCCCCGGGACCCACAAGAGCTGTAGCCTGCAGCGCCCTCCAAGTTCAGCGAGTGTGGTCCGGCAATCCTGCACAAGCAGGGATTTGCAGTTGTATGAAGTCAAGGCCTTCAAGGCTGCTTGGCTATCCGATAGGATCTTGATTGATCCGTGAGCCCAACCTTTCTCAAGTATGAGCTTCGCACAGTGATCAATGGCGAAAATTTCCGCTTGAAAGACAGTCGCAAAACTACCCAGGCTGATGGATTCACCCCTAGCAATTCTGCAACCGCTGACTCCCGCTCCCACCCCTTGGGTGGTAGCGGAGCCGTCTGTGAACCAGCAGGGACCCTCAAGCAGTCGGGTCTCAGAGACGGACAAGTCGTCTCTGCTGGGAAAAATGACTCGGTAGGGCCACTCTGTGTAGGTTCTGGTTTTAGATACGTCCGATCGCATGCCCATTAACTGTATCCCTTAACAATAGAGATGAGCTGTAAGCATACTTCACAGTTGGTGGAACCTGATGACTCGGAATGATCCGAGCAACACTGCTTTCATATAACTTGGAGCCTCTTTTTGTAGCTTCATTTCAAGAAATTTGTATGTTTCTTCATCTGCGAGGTGCCAAATGATGAATCCCTCTTCTTGATTTTATTATTTTTATTCTAAACAAAATAACAATTCAAAATGGAAGATGTACGTAGAATTTAGAAAAGACATTAGAAAATAATCAAAGTTAGGTATAATTAATATCATACCTCTATCATAACTAGAACGCAACAAATTTAAATTCACGTCATTATCTAAGCGAAATAATCTTAAGTATTTCCTTGGAATTCCTAATTGAATTGCCTCGAATACCATATCTTCCTATTGAATGCATGAAAAAACTCATATTCACAACGGATGAATTCATACCTGAACTAAACATTAAGTTTTCATAATTCATCAAAGACGGATATTTCATCATACTCGTACCATGCATAGTGATTTAGATGCACATCACGAAAATCCATCTCTCATATATTCCTCTCGTAAGAGTCGTAAAACGATCTATGCAGAAGCAGTAGTGTTCATATTTTCGAAACGTCGCAGAAGATCGCCATTTGTTTAACCTTCCGCACGAGAATTCTACTGGCGTCTTCACGAACCTAATAACATTCTGGCCTGCACATGCGACACAATATGTGTACAAAGTGTCTTCGCAACCATGTCCGCAATAAGTACCTAATACAAACAATGTGTTATTCTTGGCAGATGCTGGAGTGTATCACGGTGAAGAGTTACGGTAGTTGGTATTCTGGATGGGCATATTCCCTGTTACCTGAGCATGCTCGGGTTGCATCCGTACGTGAGGTCAATTTGACCGATAAAAATGGCCGCGAATTGAAACAAACTAATGGCTTGCCGTCCTTCGTTCGGAAGGAATCAGGCGAGGTCGATGTATTAATGTCAGCGTTCGAGCCTTTTGTTTGCGGCAACCATTACGTTGCAATCGAGAGTAATTCACTGTGAACTGAATTGAAGGGAAAATATGGTTTGACGAGAAAGTTTTGTTCCTTTCCCTTATTATACAGTTCTCAGGGTCGTAGTGGGTTTGAATGGATCAAAAGAGATGAATAATTTATTCTGACGTATGTATTGAATAATTGACGAACAAGATCATACATTTTTTTCGATATCTTAATATTTCAACAATTGAGCCAAAGCTCAGTTTTTTATGACCTGACATAAAAATGCTGCAAAGTTTAAAACATGGTAAAGGTTCCGTATATTTAAATGATGTATACCCTAAACGTGGGCATTCCGGCCCACTTTTTGAAAATTTCTCAATAATCCTTACATAGAACAAAACAAAGACGCTTCCCGCTGTCTGTCTGTTCCTATGTATGCTTAGATCTTTAAAACTACTTGAAGGATGTTGATGTGGTTTTTTAATAGATAGAGTGATTCAGTAGGAAGGTTTGTATGTATAATACATGCATAATGTGTTAGAGAAACACTGATAATTTTAGAGGTTTCTAATGTGATGTCGTAAATAAACACATTTTTTGCGCTTACATTGCAAACGCTGGCTGAACCCTACGAGATAGATCAAAATAATGTAGTACAGTATGGCACACCTTAGAAAGGTCTACAAAAAAGTGGAATATGTCTATCTCTTAAGTATAACCCACAATAACCATTGTTTATCCTTTACATTCAACAAGAAATGATGGCATGATTACGAAGCGATATAAAGCAATACAACATTGATCCTTATCAAATTAATTGCCTTGAATGCATTGTGCACTTAATATTGATCAATATGGCCCTTTAGAGCATGAAATTCAAATGAATATTTTCGAAGATATTGCAGATTTAAAATGCAGGGATATATCGGTTGCCGTGGTACCGACCGGGGAGCCGACACAGCCAGGATAGGGATAGAAATCGAATATAGAGAGCCAGAGAATCATCTGTAGAGCGTGAGTCTCGCCTCAGCCAGTATAGATGTATTGATTCCCCGAATTCTTCTGATACCATCAGATTTACTGATCCAATTTAAACGCCTACAATTTCCGATAAAGATATATTTTGCAATGACCATTAATAAATCGCAGGGTCCAACTTTCAACGCTACAGACTTATATTTGAGCGTTGAGTGTTTTTCACATAGCCAATTATATGTCGCTCTTTCAAGAGTAACCTCTAAAGAAAATGTTTGTATTGTCGTTAGACAATACAAACATGTTTTCTGTGAACGTTGTATATATAGAAATTCTGTAGTATATTTAGTAGCAGCATCTCAACCGTGCAAGCCGGGGCGGGCAGCTAGTTGCTTAATAATTCTGTGTATTTTCATACTTCATAGCTCTGGTATGTATCCTTTTTTACTCCAATAGAATATTCTAAATTAAATGTATAAGAGTATAAGGCATTTCTTTGATTTTCTAAACGGAATATTACCCCTTGGACTATTAACATAGTATTAATATTTCGTTGGTATTACCTTATTTTGATTTTTTGCATGGGCTAAATATTACCCTTGGGTTGGGGTTACTTCAGCATGGTAAGAGCATGGGCCGAAGGACGACTTGGGGTCATAAGAAAATCTAGACCTCTTTTCATGCGTTTTGGAGATTCAATTTTTTGCGAGCATGTTCTGAGCAACATCGTGCTATCATTTGCCCAAATTTCTGTAATTTTCGATTTTTGGCGCTCTAGTTCCTCGGAACTGAGTGCTTATCAATTTGCCCAAATGTCTGTAATTTTCGAATATTTCGATGAAAATGGTCTTAATCGATTTGGTTCGACTCACTGATCAAGAATCCGTTGTCGAAATTCATTCTGTCCGGCCATCCGGCCGGCCGGCCGTAGGCACGATAACTCTCTAACGGAATGAGCTAGACAGTTGAAATTTTCAGACTAGGTTTGGGAGATAAATATCTCGGCTAAGTTCGTTACTGGGCAGAATAGGACAGATGGTTTCGAGGTAACAAAAAAAAATTTTTTTTTACAATACAAATTCCAAATTAAATTTTTTTCAATAAGCAGTTTTACCATAAAAATCCAACGATATCATTTTTAACTCTAACAAGCTAATACTTTCGGAGATATGATTTTTCAAAATTTCAATGATAAATCGTATTTCACAGAGTGATATAATTAATCTATGTATGAATTGTCATAATGTCAAATTATTATCCTGAGACATGACATTATCTAATCAATCGAAGAATTATGAGAATAAAGTGTATTCCGAAATGTGAGCGAAGTGAGAAAAATCTCAGTTGTTTGCTCCGAAATTAGTTTTTCTCAGAAAAGTCTTACATTTCGGAACGGAACATGAAGTAAGAGATCTGAGAGTAGTGAGACTGCTTTTCATCCATAGACATAGAATGCAAATAGAATGTTAATATTGAAAGCATAATTCTGCAGTTCGAGAGAGGAGAAAATTTGGTGAACGTAGATCAGGAAATTTTTGATCGATTACAAGGTAATTTTTCATTATTACTCTTCTTTGATACATGCTTTATGAAAAATCTACTATTTGTAGGTACTTTAAACCTGTTTTGGGCAATTGTCATACGAAACTTGTTGGCGCTCTAGTTCCTCGGAACTGAGTGCTTATCAATTTGCCCAAATGTCTGTAATTTTCGAATTTTTCGATGAAAATGGTCTTAAACGATTTGGTTCGACTCACTGATCAAGAATCCGAGGTCGAAATCGATTCTGTCCGGCCGGCCGGCAGGCCGGCAGTAGGCACGATAACTCTCGAACGAAAGGAGTTAGCGGATTGAAATTTGCAAGGTGAGTTTGGAGCGTAAATATCTCGGACGAACTCGTTAATGGGAGAAATCCATCAAGCGGTTTCGGAGTTATGGCCGATTTTAGTAAAAATATTTTTTATGAATATTTCCGAAACCGATCACTCGATCTATCTAAAATTTAGCATCAAGTTGTAGAATCATGACCTTCATACGCATGTGAAGTTTTGTATTGACCAGATTACCGGAAAGTGTCAAAAAAAAATTTCTAAATTTAAAAAAAGTTTTTCTACAATAACTCTCGAACGGAATGAGCTAGGTAGATGAAATTTTCAGAGTAGGTTGGGGAGATGAATATCTCGGTTAAGTTCGTTATTGGGCAAAATTGGCCAGATTTAATTCGATTTCTTCCATGGTGCAGTTCTCATTCTCAGATTGCTCATTTAATCTTGATAAATAAACTATTATTTGAATTGAATTTCCTTTATGATGCAGTTTTATCATAAGAATACATTGATATAATTCCCAACTCTGAGAAACCAATACTTTCGGAGATATAATTTGTCTGTTTGAACTAGAGCGCCAGAAAGCTCCTATCCACAGGGCTTGTTTTTGACCGAAAATGATCTGTAACGATTAGGTTCGACTCACTTATGAAGAATTCGTTGTCAAATTCTATTCTGCGATGGTTAAGTTAGTTGATGGGCATAATCGGTTTCGGAGTTGGAATTTTGTTTTCAAATAATACAGATCCTATCGAAATGAAACATGGTAACTAGTTGTAGAATGCCAACACAAGATACTAGATACAAGAAGAAGATACAAGAACTAGATAAGAAGAACCTTATTTAACAGCCAAGTTCTAGATTTAAACAGGTTCGGAACTATATTGTTGGAGATATTGAAAAAATATTGGAAGCCGAGCAGCCTTGGGCGAGTTCAGGTACTGGATGGATGACCATTGCCACGATAACTTTCGAATAGAAAGAGATAGCAGAAACTTGAAATTTTCAGGGTAGGTGGTGTGTCCCTCTAGAAGGGACAAGTTCGTTAATGGGCATAATCGGCCCAATGGTTTCCCAGTAATAATTTTGTTTTCGACTAATACAAATCTGATCGCGTTGAAACTTGGCGAGTAGTTGAAGAATACAAACCTAAAGACGTTTGAGATTTTTTTTTTGTGAATCGTATCACTAGAAAATTAAAATAAGGAGTCCTTTTGTTCAGGCCATTTCCAACACTACTTCTGCATTGCATGTACTAAACAACAGCACATTCTTCTGATCCTGGTGCAAATTTCTCTTATTCGTATTTTCGCCATTACAATCTTTCAATTTCACATTCAATTCACATATGAGACTCAGAAGAATGCAAGTTTTGCTGCCAAATGCCACTTTTTAGCAACCTGTTTGATTGAAATAGAATCTTGTCATGAATCATTAGTTCAATTTCAACAACAGTTAATTTTTTTCTATGATTATCATCTATGATCTTGTGAAAATTCGAACAAATGTCTTAAAAACAAAATTTTATAGTTACAATCATATTCATTCTGTCACTAATATTGTCGAGTCGCCAAAATAAATTCCGTTAGTTAATTATTCAATTTTTGGCGCTCTTGTTACTCGGAACAGAGTGCTCATCAATTTGCTGTAATTTTCGCTAAAAATGGTCTTAAAAGTTTTGGTTCGATCCACTAATCAAGAATCAGTGATCGAAATCGATTCTGTCCGGGCGTCCGGCCGGCCGTAACCACCATAACTCTCGAACGGAATGCGCTAAACAGTTTGAATTTTCAGAATAGGTTTGGGAGATAAATATCTCGGTTAAGTTCGTTATTTGACAAAATCGATAGTTTCGGAGTAACGAAAAGAAATATTTGTTTTGCATTACAAATTTCAAGTTCAATTTTTTTAATGATACAGTTTTATCATGAGAGTCCATTGATATTAATTTCAACTCTAACAGGCTAATATTTTCTGCGATATGATTTTTCAAAATTTCAATAATACATCGTGCTTCTAAGGTTTCACAGAATGCAAATTCTATCTGTCTGTATTCTATCTGTATTCACTATCCATGAATGTCATCTTATCCAGCTATAAAAGACGTCATGTCCAATTTATTTCTGTTCTAGTTTATTTATAATTCGTACTTTGAAAATATTTTCTGTTGGAAAACAAGTATCCGAATCTTGAATTTGTGAATATAATCAAGACTGCTTAGATACCGAGAATAATATTGACTTGTTGCATATTGAATAATTATTTATGTTTAAATATTTGGGATGATGTTTCAGAAGATTTAGAATTGGATCATTTTAATGATGTCGTTTATGAAGGCAAAGGAAAGAACAACATAATGGAATCATCAAAAGAAATTACTGTTCGTTGACCACTGAGGTTAATATTAACTTTTACTTCTTTTTCATAATGTTACTAGCAAAAAAATGTTGAAATATGGATCTAGATTTGTGTATCAAATATTTTTTCTTGTGTTGAGGTTCATAATACAGAATGAATATGTTAGTGGTATGAACTATGCAGTTATGAAAAGAGTATTGTATTTTATTAATATATTTTGCAGTATAATGAGATACGTTTTGAAATAAAGAAAAACAAGAATATAGAATACATATTTAATCTTAAAAAAAATGAAATGAACTATTAAAATAATTTGTTCGTCAGCCTATACCTATACAAATATCAAGAATAAATGTGCAATCTGCTATGATTGTCTCCAGCCGTGCTCTAGCTAGACATTCGGATGATACATACTTTCCTTAGATATTTGGAATTATGAAAACTATGCAGCGATTGTAAGTTGCAACAACCCATTCCACGAGGTTAAATAATTTCACATTGCTCATTTAAACCTGATAAATAAACTATTATTTGAATTCAATTTCTTTTATGAAGCAGTTATTTCATAAGACTCCATTGATATCATTCCCAACTCTGAGAAACCAATACTTTCGGAGCAAGAACTAACGATGATAATTCAACCATTATTCTAACATGGACGTGAAGATTTTAGAATTTAACTTAAGTAATAGTATATTGTATAATTAGTGGGAATATGCTTTTCCCACGAATTATACATACTATTCTTCGATCGTTGATTTACATTTAAAAAATTAATTAAAAAATATTCAAGATGTAATCAAGTAAGTTTAAATAGGTTTCTCTATGTTCATATTAAAATATAGAACCATGGAAATTACAAAAGTAAAATAATTTTCAAGCTAATTTTGTTTTTTCGTCGTATTTTATAAGGAATTAAAAAAGAATTAATAAACATGAACACTGATAGTAATTATTTGTTACCTTGCACGCCTCCTGAACTTGTAAAAGCCGCGAACGCGGCTTCACTTAATTTACTTCCGGCGAAATCCAGAGAGAAGTGTGAACTTGCGTACCAACGCTTCATGGATTTTTGCAGAAAAAACAACAGTGTATCCTTTTCTGAGAATGTACTGATTGCGTATGTTGCTGAATTGGCTAAAACAATGAAATCTTCGACGTTGTGGGCACATTATTCCATGCTCCGATCAACTTTGTCTGTTAAAAATAATATTAATATTGCCCAGTACCAAAAACTGAGAGCATTTTTAAAACGTCTAGCTACAGGATTCAAACCGAAAAAATCCAAAATTTTAACCCAGGAACAACTTCAGAAATTCATTTTAGAGGCCCCAGATGAGATATTTTTATCGACGAAAGTAAGTAGATATAGATAAAATAGTATTACTCAAAATACATAAAATACGAAATATACAATTTTTGATTACCTTTTAGGTAGCTCTAATATTTGGAATGGCAGGAGCCTGTCGACGAGATGAGCTTTTCCGAATGAAAGTTATCATTTATCATTAACGAAACCTATTTAAATGTTTATAGAAAGTACGTATCATTCAGGCCTAATGATTTTGAAAATCCTGGGTTTTTTTAAATTCAACAAGGGAAAAGGATGGAAGACAGTCATTGGAATAAATCAATTCGGAAAAATGCCGCAAATTGTTGCAAGTTGTTTACAGTTGCCAAATTCGACAGAATATACAGGACATTGTTTCCGAAGATCATCGGCAACACATTTGGTAGATGCTGGAGCTGATATTCTTTCTTTAAAGTGCCACGGAGGATGGAAATCTTCCAATGTGGCAGAAGAATATATTGACGAATCCATTATTAATAAAGTAGAAGTGATTAATAAAATATTCAATACCCCTGCCTCCACTTCAAATGGAAATGATCGAAACGAGGTAAATCAAACAATAAGCCAAGCAGCTTCAACGTCTATAAATTCTCGTTGCCCTCCAGAACAATTTACAAATTGAACAAACTGTACAATAAATGTAAATATTAACAGAAATTAATTTGTGTTCAAGAATATCGTTATAAATTGGATGTTTCTTTTATTTCTTTTACAACAACTTTGTCAATATAATAATTAAAACCATACTTTGTTTCATTTTATTGTAATAATCCATTTGTAACATTACCGCACGCTACAGCAGTGCGGTGAGAATAGTACCGCACTGTTATTTTCTAATTGCTTAGCAACTTTTCCCACGATCGATGAAAAAATATATTATTGTTACAGAAGGTCTCAGGAAAAACTTTGTCGACGGTAAACGCTGTCCTGAGAAAGAAACTGTCTAGAGGCAATAAGATGACTCTTCTGTGGGAGCTAGGGCATTGGGATATTGAAGCTAAAGAGAAGGCCAGTGCACTTGCGAAAAGAGCCTCCAGGATAACACCTGCAGGACCAGAACCCTTCTGTGGGCTTGGAAAAGACTACTACAGAAAACTTTTCAGGGTAGATTCTATCTCTAGATAAGGCTATCTATTCTGATCCTATCTACTTCCTTTTCCAATTGTTCTCTTCTTCCTTCCAACCAATGTCCAAGTTTCTTCCATTCCGTGTTATTTATTGTTATTATTATCTTCTATAGAAGTATTCTTCTTGTCATTCAATTCTTTATTT
The DNA here is from genome assembly GCA_937662695.2 of Halyzia sedecimguttata. Taxonomy (NCBI): domain Eukaryota; kingdom Metazoa; phylum Arthropoda; class Insecta; order Coleoptera; family Coccinellidae; genus Halyzia; species Halyzia sedecimguttata. Next base: position 36,072,603 of record OW569415.2, on the reverse strand, counting down.
CGATTTCAATTTTTGATTCAATTCATCTTCAAGAGCTTCCTATGAACTTCTGCTTCTGCTCACAGAAATCTGACTTCCCCCGAATAACATATTTTCAATCTCGTCTTCAATTATTTTCCCGTTTCCATGGTTTCTCCATCCATGAACTACTCCATTATTTCCAACTTCAAATACCTAATCTTATCAACATGACAACTATTAATTTCGAACTGTCAAAAGGTTATAAACACAAAACCTTGAGAGTACATACCAATTGTACTACATGGGCGATCAGCAGACGAAACATGTCAGCTCTGTGAATCGAAAAAGAAAACTGCCGAACACATAGTATGCGAATACTTAGAGCTCACCAGTCTAAGAATTTTATATATGGGTGAGCCAGTTCAATAACCTCAGGACGTGATGTCATCATCAAGTATGTTAACATCATTGACAATGAATGATCTTAAGATTGAATAAGTAGGGTAATAGAAGAAAAGATCGTATCGATCGCATTTCTGAAGGAGTGGACCTAGCCTTACGACCCCGATCTAATAATAAAAATTGGTTCAAGCACTGACGTGAAGTCAGAGCTTTTGCGCGTATGTTCTATTGTCCATTCTTCTGTATTGGACACTCTTAAGCGAATTTACCATGGTGAATTATATTGTCCGTTGTCCTGTATTGGACGCTCTTAATCGAATACACCATGATAAATTCGACTAAGAGTGTCCAATACAGTAGAACGGACAATAGAATTCACCATGGTAAATTCGGTTCAGAGTGTCCAATACAGAGGTATGGACAATAGAACACACGCTCAAAAGCTCATGAATTCACGTTAGTGCTTGAACCAATTTTTTTTTCGTAATTTTTTTAAAATTTTCTAGGGTACGGTTCTTGCAAAGTTTTACACACGTCTTTATGTCGATATTCTACAACTAGTTACCAAGCTTCAACTCAATCGAGTCTATATCAGGGAAATAATATTCCAGGTGGGTATAACTCTGAAACCGATGGACCGATTATGGCCAAAATCGAACTCGACCCTCCCATTCGGATGCGCAACCTACACTGAGAATTGTAAGACCCTATCCCCTTTCGTTCGAAAGTTATCGAGGCAACGGTCATCCATCCAGCTACTGAACTCACACAAGGCTGCTCCGATCTCCAACAATATAGATCCGATCGTGTTCAAACTTGAAACTCGGCAGTAGAGTTAGGTTCTGAAGGCTCTCGCAAAATTTCAGTGATCTTGGGCGAACAGTTTCCGATATATAGAATTTTTTCAATTATTTTTTTTTAATTTTCTAGTAATACGATTTTCGTGGAATTTTGCAAGAATTTCCGAGCCGGCAATTTACAACTAGTAACCAAGTTTGAATTGGATTGATTCTGTATTTGTCGTCTTATTGAGGAAATGAAAACTAAATTTCAGATGGGTATAACTCCAAAACCGTTTTGCGGATTATGCCTATTAATGAACAAAAATGTTACATTCAGATGCGCAACCTACCCTGAAAATTACAAGTCGCTATCTCTTTCCTTTCTGGGGTTATCGTAACATAAATAATATTTTTTAATATATTTTTTTTAAATTTTCTAGCGACACGATTCTCACAAAATTCCAGAAACGTCTTCGTATTCATATTCTACAACTCGCTACCAAGTTTCAATTCGATCAGATCTGTATTGGTTGAAATCAAAATTATTACTAGGAAACCGTTTGGCCGATTATGCCCATTAACGAAATTGTCCGTCCTATTTGGATGCGCCACCTACCCTGAAAATTTCAAGTCGCTATCTCTTTTCGTTCTCAAGTTATCGTGGCAACGACCGGCCGGACTGCAAAATTTGGGTAAAATGAGAACGCGATGTTCCCCAGAACATACGCGCAATGATAATAATCCCTAACAAGCATATTGTCGATTGGTTTATGACACCCTTCATATTGCGATACTAATGCTGTATTCCGTTTTGTGATCATCTCAGAAAGTGAGAATTTGTGTTCTCAGTTCACCGCTCACTTTTAAAAAGGTACACTTTCATCTTACATTCTGCTCACTTCATTTTGAAGTTTCATGTTATTGTTTTGTCAAAAGTTTCGGCTGAGTGATGGTTCAAGCTGCGGCATATATTTTCCAAGAAATTATTTTATCAAGCAGTTCATCTTCTGATGAATCATTGGAAGATAATGGAAGAGCTCCCTTAGATCAGTATATTAGTAATTGAACATTGAACCATTCGATTAAACTTCTAGCAATTGTCACATAAAAAAAAATCTTCACGAACATTTTCCCTGGATCTGCTCATGATAGTCAGAGTCTTCTAGTCTCTGACAAAGAATAGAAGATATAATGGAATGTTCCAGAAATATTTTTTTGAAAATTACCATCTTGTTAGAGATATGGCATATTCTTAGAGAAAGTGGCTAATGACTCCTTAAAACATGTTCTTCTAGAACCGTGAAATCCTCGATCTGATACATTACCATGTTTAAGGGAAACATGAGTTATCAATCAGATAAAATGAAACCACAATCTTGTTCTCAGTAAAACTAGAATCGTTGTCGAACTATTGAAATTTATAAATTATAACTCCATAGAGAAACCTATTATGATAATTTCCATGTGCTGTGTGTCCATCAAGATGTTTGGAGTTTTTTTGCTGTATTTGAGTCTAGCCTGAATTAGCAAGTGATACAGAAAGGGACGAAATAGTGAAGAGTTACAATTGCTGATGTGTTATAATAAAACCATACCCAGTGAATATCGTGTATGAATTTACTGAATACATTCATGGCTTGATTTGAATCTAATAATGAGGATGAATAATATACTATCAAGAAGCCGATAAAACATAAATGTACACAATCAGCCGTATTCACAAAGCACTCAATCTCCGTTAAGTCCTAACTGAGGTTCTCAGTTAAGGATAAATAAGAATCGCAACCTCAGTTAACGTATGTAACGGTGCTGAAACAGGCCTGTTTCACGTTAATTTTCACTTAAACTGAGGTTGCGATTCTTATTTATCCTTAACTGAGAACCTCAGTTAGGACTTAACGGAGATTGAATGCTTTGTGAATACGGCGGTATATTTGGTAGAGCGTTTGGCCCCAAGTTCAATCCTGAGGCTAAAATAAAATATCCCATTGCAAGTCGTTCAGTGTACTGTCTAAATTCTGAAAATATCACATAATTCAAACATTATATTTGGAAATAAAGAATCTCGGAAAAGTATAAACATATTTCTTAAAGCCTATTATACTACTACTGTTATAAAACAAAACATTGGGTATAATTTTTCATATCCTGAATAAATTATACCTATAGTTGTTCTGAAAACTATTCTAAAAATACAAAAACTACTCTTCCGTAAAAAAATCCATAAATATTTCTGAACTCATTTATGCTATCCCATTTTTCGACGAGGAGTGATATCACTATGTTCTTCAAACATATCCATCATCTGAGTCTATCCCTTTGGATTAGAACCAATTCACGAAGAACATCAGTTCTTTTAATTGCCTGCGGTCGTACACTTCTCCTGCTTTGAATCTTCTTGAATGCTTCTAATCTATTAGATGGCACAGACTCTACTGAATATGTACGTGTAACTGAGGTAGATCCCTGATTCTCAATCTATGAATAATTCACTGTAGATCTTGTAGGAATATCTTCATTAGCAGCGTTATCAGTTATGACACCAGGCTCGCTTTTGTGTTTGTCCTAAAGAATTTAATTTATTTCATAAAAAAATTTGGGAACTCTCAAACGCCCCATTCCTGTTTTTATACACATTCCTATATTTTGTATAGGTCGATTGCAAATTATAAAACTTTTGTTGGACCTTTTCTCGACCGACCGTTCCTTCTCTAATAAAATTCCCCTTCTGGCTCATTTCTCAGTCGAGTTCAGACCAGATGTCTTTCTTTGCTGTCTTCTTATCATCAAACTTATTTATCTGATTTTAACGGAGAGACAAAAGTAAAACAGTTGCCAGTTCATCCTCTTCAGTGGGACAGTTCAAGCTTTTCCTTGTAATCGATCAAAAATTTCCTGATCCACGTTCACCAAATTATCTCCTCTCTCGGACTAGACAGAATTATGCTTTCAATATTTACGTAATATTTTCAAATATTCCTGGGTGTGAGGTACCCGTTGCATCGCCAAAATACGAGTATTTCAACACCAACATAATATTTTTGAAGTTATAATATTCTCTTCCGTCAGTCCCGTCATTAAGTGGGAGAACTGAGCATGATGAAAAGCAGTCTCACTTCTCTCAGATCTCTTACTTCATGTTCCGTTCCGGAATGTAAGACTTTTCTGAGAAAAACTAATTTCGGAACAAACAACTGTGATTTTTCTCACTTCGCTCACATTTGGGAATACACTTTAAAACTACACATTACATCAGAAATAATGTCCTAAGCACCCCATCCATGTACATTATTCATCGAATTCTCCGTCATCTTCATTTTTGGTATTCTCAGCAGCCATATTCCGTACCGTAGCGAGCTGAAAGTTCCACTGTTCGTGACTGAAATTCCCCCGAAACACATTGCAGCTCCTTTAACCGCCCATCCATCAAAATTTTCCGCCGAATGGAAGAAATTTGTATTCTATATGCGCAAACCCACGTCGATTTATGAATGATACGTCCCTGTCAATTTTCTTCAGAGAAAGTTGACATAAGGGGAAACTACTATATAGAGAAAAACGATATTAATATTCTGGACGAGGCTTCAATTTCGCCATGAAAAAGTCCCGTTCTGTTCGTATCTTGTGTTTTCTTGCCTCGAAGGGCTGCGTATTACGTTTGATAGTGTAGGGAATATGCTTCAAGGATCAATTTTCTGCAGCGTCCTCCAAAGATGGAAACTTTTTTGGCCTACAGATTTCAGGGTTTTCAGCACTTTCTCGATTAATTCGAGCAGCATCATTTAAAATCAACGCATTCTCTAAGATTTTTCGATTTATTCTTCCAACAAATATGAAATCTAAGTGGCCACACAAAAACACATCAATCCCCTGTGAAACTTTCACATTTGGAGTTTCCAAGTAATTATATTTCATTAGTCAATGGAACTTAATGAAACCCAATACTAAGATGTCTAGGTGTATTGTTTATGTCTGTAGAAGTTACTTCACCGAATAAACTATATTATTATTATTATTATTATCATATGTAGCACTTTAAATTTATTTTGCCATTTTCTGGAACATGGGTATAAATTGATTTTCTTTTTTGTAGGTAGCACTATTAGGAAATTACGGAGATTAAGATGTTAGTAATATGTAATTTGAGTTGACTGAACAATAAATAGTAGATGAAATTTAAAAAACTCATAATTATAACTGAAGTTCCTATCAAACGAAATATGTGTTTGTAATCATCAAACATCCAAGTCTAGGGTCAAAAATCAGCAAATTCTACAAATGCGTCAAGCAGATTATTTAAAATATCAACAAGAATCAATATATACAGGGTGAGTTTTTATTTTAACCATAGATTTTTGCTCGCATCAAATAAAACACTTTTTTCATTTACCATTTTTCCTAATTCGGCGCAGGAGAAAAGATACAGGCTCTTGAAATTTGAAAAAATAATCAGTTTTCCTTTTGTAACTTTGACATGGTTACTCAGAATTAATTGAATTTTGGTGTTAAGTTTTACATAGCTATAACACATAGTCTCCAATTAACAGTTTTTCATAATCCTAATGGTTGCCTCGTTATAGACTCGCGAATTCATAAAACTATGAGAAACTAGCATAATGAGAGCAAACGAATATCATCTCGAGTCATTCTAAGAATACTCAATCATTTTAGGAAATTAAATTATTCTTCATCAATTGTCCTAAATCGTACCGTTTTGAGATATTCTTCATTGAATGTCATAAAATATGATAAAAATTCCAGAAATTCAAATGCTTTCATCAATCCGGACCTAGAATAGAATAATAGATGATATGTACCCGAATAAAGTCTGAGTATTTATCTCACAGTTGACACTTATAGAATGATGTAAAGCTAGTGTAACTTATTTATCTCTTATAATATGTTGATGCTTTTCAATTCAATCTCGTTTGTTTCCAAATTGATTGGTTATATTAACATCTTGAACGTGATAAGTTAATAAGGTATAACTTATGAATATCTAATAATCAAAATAAACATAAACGAACGCTAACCTGTCCGAACGATAAAAAATATTGTTATACTATGTGTATAGGAGGTTGTCACTTGTCAGATTGTTTCGAGAAATCGACGGTTTTGATCGAGGTTTTCTCACCTAAAAATCTCGGGATTTGATATAATCGAGAAACTTTGTGAATCCCGAATTCTGTTAATCTGCTTGCTAAATATGACAAAGAAATTGGTTAATTGTAAACTGAACGTATGCGTGAAACGCAAACATAATATGTCTAGGTTCTATGCTATCTAGAAGCTATAGATATACTGAGAGAGGTTATAATATTTGTTATTCTTTATGAAGTGGTAAACTGGTTTATAAAGTTATTTATATGATGCGAATTAAAATATTTAATGAATGTCAGCATAGGCGATGAAGATATGTGGATATTCAATAAAAATCAAGTTGGAGTGTGTAAATATTCAGGGAGAGTTTTTATCAAAAAAGCAACATTAAGAATATTTAAAACCATTTCCTAAGACTTTAGTGAGTAAATAAGTTTTCTCAAACAATTTCATTGAATTTCGAGCATCAGATAATTAAGCTTTCATATAATTATGCGGTATTCAACAGTTAGAGACAGTTCAGAGGTGGATTAGCACAATGTAAAATCTTTAAACGCTTATAACTTTTTACCCGAGCCGAATCTGGAAAAATAGTAAATGAAAAAGGTGTTTCATTTGATGAGAGGAAACCATGGTCCCAATTAAAGTACAACTCAAAGAATCACCCTGTTTATATCATATGAAATATACAAACAAGAAATATAAGAATAAAAAAATACATAAATCTGAATTGAATTTGAAACAATCAAGAGATTAAAATAAAAAAAGTGGAAAGGTCCTGTGGACAGGAGCTTTGGCGCTCTTGTTCAAACTTTAATAAATCATATCTCCGAAATTATTGTTCTCTAGGAATGATATACATGGATTCTTACGATAGAACTGCATCATGAAAGTAATTAAATTCAAAAAGACCAATTCTCCCCGAAAACGAACTTATCTGAGATATTCATTCCTCAAATCTACTCTGAAAATTATATTATATCAATTAAAACATAGACAAAATTACAGTTTTTTTTTTCTGGATATATTCTGAACCCAATTTGATTATGTATCCTTACCAAAGTATATATTTCCATCATCATAATATGGATTATCTACGGGCATTATATCATCACCTCAAAAGTATAATATCATATTATGATCCTCATAATTCTGGGATAGCTGCGGTTATTTCATTGGTCATATTGCATTCAATCATGTTTTCATATCTTTTCTAGAACAGGGGGTGTATTTTATATCAAGAATAACGTAATACAATAAGTACAGCATTCTGTGGAAACAGTACGATTTATAATTGAAATTTTGAAAAATCATATCTCCGAAAGTATGTCGGATTATTATAGTTGAAAATGATATCAATGGATTCTTAAGGTGAAATAGCATCTTAAAAAAATTTTTTTTTTCGTTGCTCCGAAACCAACAGGTTAATTTTGCCCAATAATGAACTAATTCGAGATATCCATCTCCTAAACCTACTTTGAACATTTCAACTGTCTAGCTCATTCCGCTCGAGAGTTATCGTGTTGTTGGAGGGCCGGCCAGACATAATCGATTTTGACCACGGATTCTTGATCAGTGTGTTTAGTACCATTTTCATCCAAAAATTCGAAAATTACAGACATTTGGCCAAATTGATAAGCACTCTGTTCCAATGAAAAAGAGCGCCAAAAAACAACAAAAATAAGGAATATTTTTAAAAAATTGTCAGCTAAATTAAAAAGAAATTGATGATGGATTTCTTAGATTTCGACAGGTTCATATGGAGAAGTTGTCATGTGATATTGAGTAAATTTTGGCCACTATTTTCGTCAAATTTCGAAACCTATAATGAAACGTGAGTATTCAATATTGTTGGTGATAAAAATCGAAATGATAAATAGTGAATTCATAAATTTCTCATTAAATGACTGCTCTGGATAAGAACTTGAACAAGCACGACAGTGCAGAGTGACCTCCTGCCTATGCTTTCGCAAATTCTCTTCATATTTCAACCTATATTTTACATTCATTGGAGTATATCGCTTTTATTCTGGTTTTATGACTTTATCTCCGATGAATTCTCCAAACGGCGAATGGTTAAAAATGTTGCCATCAACTTAACGATTCCTCATCTCCTCTAACGTAAACTGCTAAGCCTTCCGTAAAAGAAATTGCAATTTTTCACCCCGAAACACATTATTGGCAATAATAAACCACAATTGATTTTCCGAACCGGTCATAAACCTCTAAAGTCCCATTTCGTCGTAATTATAAACCCAAGCATTGACATCCAGGTCATTCACACAAAGGAGGAAATATTTTAAACCTTTCCTGATCCTTTCTCCTTTGATCCTTTTCGGGCCTTCAAATTCCCCACTGCCTTTTCACGTTTATCTTGATAATTCGAAATAACTGAAACGGAAAGTTGAATAAAGGCCTCCGTTCCGCAGAGAAATTGAAATTGTTTTTTACCTACCCGATGGTGAAGTATTAAAGTAATAAGTTCTGTTGGCTGCGCTGCGTCGAGAGTTTCGAATTGTTTCACTGTGGCGGAAGGAACATAGTTTAATGAAGAAAACGCGGTAACTGGAGTGGAATCGCACTACAAAGGAACAATTAACAGAGAAGTAATATCTACTGAAGAACCGCAACTGCTGAAAACTTCAGCCACGAAATGACCGTTTTTTATAAAGAAAGTTTAATATACTTTCTGTGTTGGACCTCGGCCCTTGTATACTGGCGTCGATAAAATGAAATGGGTTTTAGACGGTAATACCTTTGTTTTGAGATACTTTTTAATGAGATTTGGCATCATAGTATCATGTCGACTGAAGGGATTTCTTTTACACAATTTCGTTTATTGCATGTGAATGGTTTTTAGTGTCCTGAAGGTTCAATACGCTCTATTCTTATTTGTTCATCAATGTCAGATATGATTTCTACAATAATAATAACGTTTGTGTACAACTGTCAAAAAAACTTTACTTTTCTTCATCACTATGGATGCGTAAATGATTACATTTATTCACCGTGAAAAAAAAGTCTTTTTTTCAACGTTAAAATAAGACTTTTTTTCACTGCCAGAATAATTCACACAATAGACATGAAATATCACTTTTTGAAAAATTTATTTCTTACAGAGTCAATTATTGATGATTAATAATTCTCAAATCAACTCTTCAAGTAATATTTAACGTTTTTAATCAGAAACAACATGGAACATCTACAGGAATATATGTTTTAGAAGTAATTGTTTGAACTTCCCTATCAATTGTTACTATAATAAACATATTCATTCATTGGAACAATAATTGATAGCGAAGTGTGAACAATTACCAATATAAATTCCCAAAGATATTTCAGGTTGCTGCTGATCAGCAACGTTAGATATTTCGTGAAGAGTTGATTCCACAGTGTTATCAGATATTTTTTTGGAAGTAGATGAACAATTCAATATTTTTTGTTGTAAATTTCTATATATGCTTGTGCTACGGAGGCAGATTTCCAGCCACCGTGACGTTTTATCGATGTAATGATGCCCCCTGCATCGGCCAGAAGAGCTACTAGTAGAGTTCAAACCGGGCTCTATCGTGTCACCCCGTGGGACCTTCATTGCTAAAATGTATAGACCACTGGGTATCATTCTCCATACCCTTACAATGCAAATTCAACTGGTCGTCAAAAAATCGCCGTGTGCAGGAAGGGGTGGGGGGCATTTTTCCAAAAATGGCCAATTTTTTTTTTTCTGTTTATGGTCATCTATATTAGATGACTATCACTCATACAAAATTCTTTTGAAATGTACGATTCAGAAATATTTTTTATTAATTGTCAAAATAGTCGGATACAATGCTCTTAAATGGAATTCCTTAAGATATAACCGCTTGCCCTGAACACCCATATTAACTATTATGTTCCACTCGGTTTTACTCGAGATCTGTTAGGATTATCGAAAAAATGCTTTATATGAAAGGTCTGCTCCGAAAACCAACGATTCAGATGCTTCTTTCAAAATTACAATAGGCAGAACAATTTCCTCACAAAATAAGAAATTGTCTTATTACCTCCCATTAACCGAAACCGAACCTGGAGACGCTAGTAAGGCGCAATTTCTAGCGTTAGTCCACGTTAGTGGCGACCTTATGGATTTGAGCTTTGATCTATGCACATAAGGTTCGTTATATCTATCCGACCAACTTTACAGTACTATTCCTGCGTGCCTTCAGAACGCACATTTTGAAGATATTGTTTAAATTCCTCAATTTTTTATATGTATGAGAATTTTTACGTATAATTCATATATATTTGATTTAATTTTGTTAATTCGTTAATAAATATGCAAATATGCGAGTTCAAACTTATATTCATTACTTCATAAATCAATTTTATGACGTAATATTAACACATTTTGGAAATCATCGCTCATTCTCATTAGTAGTAACAAGATTTCCTGAATCCTAGACCAAAAATCTGGAAAAGAATTAAGAAGTTATATAGTTGGTATCTATGATATTTAGGGTCTAAAAATGTCTTACATGTCATGATTCATCTAATTCAACTATCACTATCAGATGAAGAATCATCAAGGGAAGGAAAATTTGAAAAATTTTAAGTACTAGCATTTGCACATGTTTTTTGGGCCATACATTTGCAGGAGCCAATACACGGAATTTGTTTTCTTTTACAGGAACACATCGATCCTGTGCAATCTGAAATGAGAATATCCATTTCATAAAGAATATTTACGGATCGGATATTCGATATAATATTTACCTTTCCTACAACTGCAGTTGCTAAGGATAGATGTTTCCTTAGGTAGGATTGGCATCGTCGTTAATTTTGGCAGAAGTTTTCCATTTTCTACATACCACCCACTAAATATAGGATCCGGTAGAGATGGTCTTGGTACATTACTATTGATCCAAATTTTTGTCTGGTAATGGACTCGAAGGCTGTGTTGTCTCAAACTATCCAATTTTGGAGGTAATTTACTTATGGATCTTGAAGAAGCTATAGTATTCCCCTGAGCCTTTTGATACATTTCACATTTTCGTTTGTCGTATACATATGGATTACAAATTCAACAATATCTTTGAATACTTCTTCTCTCAAAATCTTGAAAGTTCACTCTGCAGTATCTGCCCAGAATCTTCATCAATTTTCATTCTTTTCTTACCTTCTTCGACATTTTGACCGAATGAAGATGCAAAGATGAGCGAAATGTGACTAACTTCATACCAATAATGTTGTAACTCAAGAACCATTCATCCATTCTAGTACTATTTTAGTCAATCCCACTATTCCTCCCGCAGCTTTGGAGTTTTTGTTGATATGCTCTAGCGCCTGATCTACAGAGAGTTGGTTAAAATTCCCAATCAAAAATTTAATGACAAAATTCCTATTTTTGAATTCATCATGTACTTCCGGTGCCATGTTTGAAAGTATTCAATGATATTGTTGAATTTGTAATCTGTCTGTATACGACCAACGAAAATGTGAAATGTATCAACAGGCTCAGGGGAATATTATAGCTTCTTCAAGATCCATAAGTAAATTACCTCCAACATTGGATAGTTTGAGACAACACAGCCTTCGAGTCCATTACCAAACAAATATTTGGATCAATAGTAATGTACCATGACCATCTTTACCGGATCCTATATTTAGTGGGTGGTATGTAGAAAATGGAAAACTTCTGCCAAAATCAACGACGATGCAAATCCTACCTAAGGAAACATCTATCCTTAGCAACTGCAGTTGTAGGAAAGGTAAATATTATATCGAATATCAGATCGGTGAATATTCTTTATGAAATGGACATTCTCATTTCAGATTGCACAGGCTCAATATGTTCCTGTAAAAGAAAACAAATTCCGTGTATTGGCTCCTGCAAATGTATGGCCCAAAAAACATGTGCAAATAATAGTACTTAAAATTTTTCAAATTTTCCTTCCCTTGATGATTCTTCATCTGATAGTGATAGTTGAATTAGATGAATCATGACATGTATGAAATATTTAGACACTCACGAAGCCTCGATTAGCTTAATTGTGGAATTAATTCGATGGTTGTATCAAAAATGAACTGAAAATCGACATAGAATCGCACTAATTTGGCTAGTGATGTGAAATACTCGAGTTTTTAAGTTAGGGACAAATATCCTGGGAAAATGTCCGAAACTTTCCCCCAAGGTCGAGCATTTTGAGTATTTAAGTATTTACGGACATTGCGGAAAAATATGACAATCGTTACATGTTAAGTTAAAATATCAGGAAAATTTGAGGCATTTTAAGAAATTTTTCTAGGTCAATTGGAAATAACAGATAACTTATCATTGAATGAGTTATTATCTTGTTATTTTATTGTGTATAAGAGATAAAAGACAGGAGCCAGGTTCTGAATTAAGAATTAGTATTAGAAAAATCGATTTAATTAGACTGTTAAATAATAAAAATAAACTTGTTAAAAAAAAACTTTGTATAATTTCCCAATTGGCTCACAGATCGTTAAGAATCTTCGATCCAAGGATAAAAGAATAAACTGCTTAAAACAAAACTCTGTATAATGGCATCACAAATCGTTAAGCATCTTCGATCCAAAACTAGAAAAAAATTAACTTCTTAAAAAAATTTTGTTAATTGGCATCTCAGATCGTTAAGCATCTTCGATCCAAGTAGAGAAGAAGAATAAATATCGGACAAAAATGAAAATTATCTAGCAATTTTTAAGTAGAAAAGAAATTTATGATATTTATCCAGACATTTTCGATAATGTCGATAAATACTAAAAAACTCTAAATGTCGACTGTTTTTAGAAGTAATGATTATTTTCGGACATTTTTTAGTATTTATCAGAGGAGTATTTAAGACATTTTCCACACTCACAACACTAAATTCGGCAATTAAGAGCTGTCAAAGCTTCGTGAAACCCACCGTTAGTATCATAGACACCAACTATATACCTTCTTAATTCTTTTCCAGATTTTTGGTCTAGGATTCAGGAAATCTTGAAACTACTAATGAGAATGAGCGATGATTTAAAAAATGTGTTAATATTAGGTAACAAAATTGATTTATGAAGTAATGAATATAAGTTTGAACTCGCATATTTGAATATTTATTAACGAATTAACAAAATTAAATCAACTATCTATGAATTATACGTAAAAATTCTCATACATATAAAAAATTAAGGAATTTAAACAATATCTTCAAAATGTGCGTTCTGAATGCACGCAGGAATAGTACTGTAAAGTTGGCCGGATAGATATAACCAACCTTATGCGCATAAATCAAAGCTCAAATCCATAAGGTCGCCACTAACATGGACTAACGCTAGAAATTGCGCCTTACTAGCGTCTCCAGGTTCGGTTTCGGTTAATGGGAGTGAATAACACAATTTCTTATTTTGTGAGGAAACAGTTTTGGCTATTGTAATTTTGAAAGAATCATCTGAATCGTTGGTTTTCGGAGCAGACCTTTCATATGAAGCATTTTTTCGATAAACCTAACAGATCTCGAGTAAAACCGAGCGGAACATAATAGTTAATATGGGTGTTCAGGGCAAGCGGTTATATCTTAAGGAATTCCATTTAAGAGCATTGTATCCGACTTTTTTGACAATTAATAAAAAATATTTCTGAATCGTATATTTCAACAGAAGTTTGTGTGAGTGATATTCACCTTATATAGATGACCATGAACAGAAAAATTTTTTTTGTCAATTTTTGGAAAAATGCCCCCCACCCCTTCCTGCACACGACGATTTTTTGACGACCAGTTGAATTTGCATTGTAAGGGTATGGAGAATGATACCCAGTGGTCTATACATTTTAGCAATGAAGGTCCCACGAAAATCTGTTTTAGAGCTCTTTTCATGCTTTGTGAACTCTACTATACAGAGGTTCTCCTGAAACAGTGACCTGTGTAGCTCATATACATGTCTTTTCCAAGCCATTTTTCAATCAAGCTTGGAATTTCTCCTATTTTCGAAAAAAATTCTTTACATCAGTAACTATTCGTCCGGCATTGCTAAAATTTTGCGAGAGCCTTCAAAACCTAACTCTACTGCCAAGTTCCAAGTTTGAACACGATCGGATATATTGTATTGGAGACTCGAGCACTCGCTCGAGCAGCCTTGTGTGAGTTTAGTAGATGGATGGGTGACCGTTGCCTCGATAACTTTCAAACGAAAGGAGATTGTAACAATTTTCAGGGTATTTTGCGTATCCGAATGGGAGTGTTAAGTTTGATTACGGGGATAATCGGTCCAACGGTTTTAGAGTTATACCCACCTGGAATATTATTTCCTCGATAACTCAAAAAATATAGACTCGATCGAATTGAAGCTTGGTATCTAGTTGTTGTAGAATATCGACATAAAGACGTGTTTAAAATTTTCAATGGACAATAGAACATACGCACAAAAGCTCCTGACTTCACGTCAGTGCTTGAACCAATTTTTTTAAGAATTACTAGTGGTACAATCCTCCCAAAATTCCACAAACGTCTTTATTTTGTGATATTCTACAACTAGATACCAAATTTCAATTCGATCGGGTCTGTATTATTTGAGTTATCGGGAAAATAATAGTCCAGATGGTTATAACTCCGAAACCGTTTGGCCGATTATGCCCAACAACGAACTTATTTCTCCCATTCGGATGTGCAACCTATCCAAGGCTGCTCGGATCTTCGAAAATATACATCCGATCGTGTTAAAATTTGAAATTTGGTAGTAAAGTTAGGTTTTCAAGGCTCTCACAAAATTTCATGGATGTCGGGCGAATAGGTTCTGATATATAGAACTTTTATCAATTATTTTTTTATTTCTAGTGATACGATTCTTGCGAAATTTTGCGAGAATTTTTGAGCCGACATTTTACATCTAGTCCCCATCTTTGAATTGGATCGGTGCTGTTTTTCTCGAGTTATTGAGGAAATAAAAACAAAATTTCCGATGGGTATAACTCCAAAGCTGTTTAGCCAATTATGCCTATTAATAATCACAAATGTCGCATTCAGAGGCGCAAGCTACCCTAAAAATTTCAAGTCGATATCCCTTTCCGTTCTCGGGTTATCGTGACGTAAATAATATTTTTCGATAATTATATATATTATATAAATTTATAAGTTATGCATCGGATATACTACGTTCGTTTTTTTTGTGAATATTTTAAAATGGCTAGCAACGTTTAGATATACTAAGATGAAATGTACAAAGAACCAACCATGATAAATATTTCCTTTTAAAATTTATGGGGTTGCAAATTTTCGGCAAATTTCGTGCAAATCATGAAACTTTTTTCATTTTCAACCAAATTCAGCTCAGTATACCCGCCGCCAGATTCAACGAGTGGCAAAAGAAATTTTATACACCCGACTGATGCAGTTAGTCCTCATCCCCTAAAAAGCCAAGTTTGCTGTCACCCTGTACGATTTTACGTACCTACTCCAATTTCCCCGAAAGTTCCATCGTCGAAACTTTCCCGAACTTTTGGTCAACTGCTAACTAGCGGAGTCATTTGCGGAAACACAGGGACAATCTAATTACAGTTTTTCTCATTGTTGGCGGTACAAATTGTGGCGTTTATATTTCAGATGAGAACAATCGAAAAGTTTCGCTGAAACGTGTCAGCAATAAAAACTTCTCGAGTGCCAACTGGATAACTGATGCGTTCGTCTCACGTTCATGCTACGGCGTTTCAATTATAAGTTACAATTTACGCTTTTCGTCGAAGTTTTATAGTCAGAAGAAAAGTTACTGTTTGTCACTTATTCCGTCATGTTCTGTATTTCAGATTAGTATATTATGTAACAAGCACAAAATGAAGCACATTTTGCGCGAGTTGCATACTATACTTTTTCTACGACAAGGGCAATAATTATTAAAATAGACGCATGTAAATATACAATATTTTTATTTATTATTTTGATCTATGAAAATATGAAAATAAGACCTATTCTATTAGCGCATAGCAATATTGCTTCCTTAGCAAGATTCAAAATATTGCTATTCTGATCATCGATTATGAGCAATATGATGTGTCATTTTTAGAAACATATTGCTATCCACATTGCTATCTCAGCAACCTCATAATAGTACTTGCTAAAAGGAAAACAAGATTTGAATTATGACATAGAACCACTTTTTTCTTCCAAGTATTCGAAAATATTGAAAATAGGTAGGTCGTTTAATAAATATATAGGTATAAATAATCGATTATATTTGTTAAAGGTACTTTAAAATACTCAATTTTAAGGCTGCGAAATTTTGCGAGGCTCGTATCCGTAGAAAATTTTTGATTTGTATTTTATATTTCAGAAACTATGTGTCAGACTCCGTCGAAATTCTGCACAATTCCTCAAGCTTCCATTTTACAATAAGGGATTTCAAATCTATCGGCTTTGTATCTGAGGAATTATTGTGAAAATTAAATTTCGAAATAGTCTCTACTTCTTCTGAAATATCAAATCATATAAATCTTAGAATTGTAACAACACCTCGATGGTCGAGATGATATTCAGTTTTTTGCATTGAGAGTATAGGCACTTTCGTAATGTTTATTAATATATAACGTTCTTGTACACACACGCTAACCATTTCCATTTGAAATATATGTTTTTTATGCCCTTTGGTAATACACATACCTACGTAAACTTGTCTTCTATAGGAAGAACATCACAAACCCGACAGTTTGAAAAAGCAGCATAAATTTAAAGAGTAAAATTGCAAAAAGTTGCAGCCTGCTGATATATAGCTCGCACTAGGATAGTCAAATTCAGGCTGAAGGCGAAGATTAGGGATGCTGCGAGACTTTATGTCCGACAAGACCGTCTTCTCTGCGGGACCCCACGCATATTATACCATATTAGAACTCATTATGCGGGAAATAAATTAGAAAATGTTTGCCTTCAGTCATATACGGTGATGTATTACTCCAACAGGTCATATTTAAGGTGCTTTACATCGGTTGTATTCAATAACTAGCACGATAAAATGTTAATGGTCCAAAAGATGATTTATGGTAACACGATTCTCACATTAGGATGCGGGCACTAATGATTTATAATCGGTTTTCAATATTCGACGAGTTTGAACGGAAAATATTCAATGATCTTGAAATCGATATTCCGAGCGGCAGAGGCTATAACTATTCGGGAATTTACTGTTAGTCTAATTCGATGGCCTAATTGAGTAGTTGGAATTTGACTTTAACAACATATTAAATATGCATTACTATACCTACTATTCAGGGTGTCCCAACGAAAAGGATTGATCCTATATCTCGTGAAAACTATCGCGATTTAACCCTTTCCTTCCCAGAGATTCCATTTGGCATAATAACACTTCAAATGCATATTTCAAATATAGCTTTCAATTAAAGCTTTACCTACTTGTCTACTCCAATTGGTTCTGTGAATCATCCATGTCGCTTAGAGTGTATACCATTCATTCGCTCGGAATAATTCAGAACTTTACACTGAGAAGTTTACTAGTAGTTCGTGAATGTTAGCTTTACCACTTTTTGTGATAATATAAACGGTAAGTTGTGATGAATTTTTCTATGAAAAAATTGTTTCCATATTACAACTACATTCATTTCGATGTATATCATTAAATTATCGCGAAATAATATACTGCAAGATGACCAGACAGTTTTCAATATTTGATTCCATTTGGAATCAGTGGGAAGAGCCATATATTTATATTTCTTATTTTTTTGTTTCAGGTGTCGCGTGTTGAACTTTCTGAACTAGAAGAAAAACATTTGCTCCTTTTCGATCTTTTTTTCGATGATGATGTTAAAATAGCTATTTGTGTACAAAGAGCGCTAAATAATATATTGTCGATTGAAAGAGACAGTGGCCGCGAGTAGAAGGAGCGCTGCAATATGAGATGTCGCAATTGCCAATCCTACAGCCGTAAAGCATGTGAAAAATGAGAAGTTCCACATTGCCTTAAGCGGCCCAAACACGCTCAATATTATTGTGCAATGTGGGTTGCACAATATATCGACAGTGGCCCCTAGACGGTCAATATTATTGTATTGTGTTGTAATACCTTTATAAACCAGAAAGAATGTTTTTTTTTTTGTGAAAAATTATAGTTTCATTCCAATTATACCCTGTTTAACCCATTGATTCCAAACGGAGTCATTGAATATTTTCGGATTAAGATAAGAGTAATTTTTTTTAAATATTTTTCTCTAGATCAGAATAGTATTCGCGGTCAATTGCAATAGAAAGCAGAATTTTAATGAAACATAAAATTGACATGGGAAAGAAAGGGGGAAATCGCTTAAACACGTCAACTTAGGTTCGAAAGGAGAAGCATAGTGATGACACACGCCACCCTAAAATGGTCACAGGAGAGAGGGGCCAAGTTGCACCCCGTATCAATGAGAATAAAATTCTCTTTACGACGTCATATTTTCGCAATTTCATGGGTACTATGATTTGAAGTGTTTTGGATTTGTGTAAATTCAACATGGGGTGACTCATAGACCTACGTTTTCCATTTAATTACGAAAATTCTAGAAAATTCAAGCACAGAATCCAAATTGAAAAAAGATTACAGCACGTGGTTTTGCCAAGCGGTCACCCATCCAAGTATTTACCACGCCCGACGCTGCTTGGCTTCAGTATTAGGAAGGTATGTAGCATATTCAGTGTAGTATGGCCGCGAACAATATGTCTTCTTCTAAATCTGCAATTGTATTTATGATGCAGTTATATCATAAGAATCCATTGGTATCATTCAGACCTCTGAAAAATCAACGGTATCAAAGATATGATTTGTCAAAGTTTGAATAATTAACCGCAGGTTTCAATAACACTTATTTAAATTTAATTTATTTTATTATGTAATTCTATCACAACAATCCATTGATATCAATCCCAACTCTAAGAAACCAATACTTCGGAGAAATGATTTGTCAAAGTTTGAACAAGAGCGCCAAAGTTCCTGTCTCCAGGGCTTTCCCACATTTTTTTTAAATTCCAATACCCTGTATCCTTTTACCTGAGCCGATTTCGAAAAATTGGTAAATAAAAAAGATTATTATTTGATGAGAGACATCTATGGTTAAAATTAACGTACAACTCAAAGACTCACCCCGGGAAAAAACTTATTCCCGGGGAAAAAAGTAATATCTAAAGAAGTGATATTTTGTTATCTGCCAACAGAAGTAAAATGTCATGTCAATGCATAAATCAGTGAAACATACATTGAATGTATGTGCATAATTTGCAGGTATAATGCTCCACAAAAATTAAGGAAGTTCAGAAACTTTGAGACTGTTTCAAAAGTTTCCATTATTTTGACCAATGTTTGGCGCTCTAGTTCCTCGGAACAGAGGCCCAAATGTCTGTAATTTTCGAATTTTTGGCTGAAAATGGTCTCAAACGATTTGTTTCCACTCACTGATCAAGAATCCGAGGTCGAAATCAATTCTCTCCGGCCGGCTGTAGGCACGATAACTCTCGAACGAAAGGAGTTAGAGGATTGAAATTTGCAAGGTGAGTTTGGAGCGTAAATATCTCGGACAAGTTCGTTAATGAGTAAAATCCATCAAGCGGTTTCGGAGTTATGGCCAATTTCAGTAAAAACATTTTTTATGAATATTTCCGAAACCGATCACTCTATCTGAAATTTAGCACCAAATTGTAGAATCATGACCTTTATACGCATTGTGAAGTTATTGACCAGGTTACCGCAAAGTGTAAAAAAAATTTTTGAAAATTAAAAAAAAAATTTTCTACAATAACTCTCGAACGGAATGAGCTAGGCTCTTGAAATTTTCAGAGTAGGTTAGGGAGATGAATATCTCGGTTAAGTTCATTATTTGGCAAAATAAGCCAGATGGTTTCGGAGTAACGAAAAAAAATTTTTTTTAAGTAACAAATTTCAAATTCAATTTTCATTTAAGATGCAGTTTCAACATAAAAATCCATTGATGTCATTTTTAACTCCAACAAGCTAATACTTTCGGAGATATGATTTTTCGAAATTTCAATAATGAAACGTACTTCTATGTTTTCACAGAATGCTATAATTATTTTATCTAAGCTTTATTATATGCTCTGTGTTCATACTCGTACATGTCATCCTGTTCTATAAGAGAGACTCAAATTCATTTCAGCTATTTTAATTTGATTTCTTCCATGGTACAGTTCTCATTCTCAGATTGCTCATTTAATCTTGATGAATAAACTATTATTTGAATTGAATTTCTTTTATGATGCAGTTCTATCATAAGAATACATTGATATAATTCTCAACTCTGAGAAACCAATACTTTAGGAGATATAATTTGTCTGTTTGAACTAGAGCGCCAGAAAGCTCCTGTCCACAGGGCTTGTACCAATTTTTTAAATATCAATTATTCTTTTCCCTATTACTTTATAAGTTTCCCAATTTCAGGTGGAAATTAATTTTTAATCGTATATGTAGTGCAAAATCAGTTCACTCATAAAAATGGAAAAAATAAAGTTCAGTAAAGATTATGGCCTCCTCGAACATCAACCACAGCCCTTACATACTTTCGGATCAGATGTTGGATCAATTTCTCTCCAGAGTTGCGGTAAAAGCCGTCTGAGTTCTTGAAGTGTATGTGGAGGTGGTTGCAGAGAATCCAAAGCTGATCCCAAGCCTGTAAAATGGGATTGAGGTAAGGTGACCGAGGGGCTGGGCCAAATGTGGAATACCATGGATTTCCAGAGCTTCATCGACAATTTTCGCTCGATGGGGTGGAGCATTATCGTCCAAAAATAAGAAATTTGTACCAATAGCAGCATGAAACAAAGGAATAATTTTGTCAATGACTAGCATCAAGCAACAACAATTTTGTACGTCCATTGGAACAAATGCCTCCCCAAACAGTAACAGTACCACCCTGAACCATTCTGCGATTTCTGGGAACTAGAGGATGGCTCCATACCCGAACTCACCGATAATTCGAAAAGCGTCCATATCTCGACTCATCTGTGAACAATACTGACCTCCATTAATCGTTCCAATTCACGTGCTCATTGGCCCATTCCAATGGAAGCAGCATATCATTTTGAGTTAGTAAAATCATCAAAAGTCTTGAAGAATAAAGACTAACGCCTCGAAGTCTTCGACGAACTGTTTAAATCCAAACCAAAACACCGGTAGCGTTCAAAAGACGCTATTATATTATTCGACAAGTACTCAAAGGCTCTCTACGGATAGACACAGTCAGAAACCTATCTTGTGCAGGAGTGGTAGATCTTGGGCGTCCACTTATCGGTATTTTGGTCACTCAAGTTTCTCAATATCGATGGACCAGCCGGTAAACTATGCTTTCACTAACTTGAAAGAAATTTGCAACGTCTCTCTGATTACGTCCCGCCTTGATCATACCAATAGCCCTATTGGCTTCATCCGCACTGAGTTTACGTCTAGACATTATTGCTAAACAAATTTCTAGATTTTGAATCAAAGTTGATTTTAAGAATGTAGGACAATAACCGACCTACAATTCTCAGAAACGCAAACGACAAGAACTTGCCTGAAACTGAAAAAGTTATCAAACGAGGAACAAAAAAGCCATTCAGATATAAAAGAGCAGACATTTGATTTCTCATAAATGAATATTTGGTGGACAAGAATCAGCAACATTTGAAACGGTTACAAAATATCTGAACTTAACTTTTGTGGAGCAGTATACAGTTTTGAGTTGTACATTAATTTTAACCATATATTCCTCTCATCAAATAAAACACTTTTTTCATTAACCATTTTTCCAAATTCAGTACAGGAAAAAAGATACAGGCTGTTGAAAGTTGAAAAAAATTATCAGTTTTCCTTTTGTCAAATTTATGACTGCCCCTCCGGACATTTACTCTTCTGAAGACTCTTGATTGTCGCGACGACGGACTTTTGCTTAGCATCCTAATGAAATCGGTTTTCCCTTACAACTCCGTGCCAACCCTTTTGTAGATTTGACATAGTTACTTAGAATTAAATGAATTTTGGGTTGAAGTTTTCCATAACTATAACACCATAATCTCCAATGAAAGCAGATGAAGATTATCTCGAGTCATTTTAAGAATAGTCAATCATTTTGAATTATTCTTCATCAATTCTCCTAAAACGTACGGGTTTCGAGATATTCTGTTTTGAATGTCATAAAATATGATAAAAATTCCAGAAATTGAACTGCTTTTATCAACCCGGACCTGGAATAGGATAACGGATTATCTGTGCTCAAATAAAGACATAGACTGAGTATTGATTTCAAAGCAGACAATTATAGAAAGAGGTATAGCTGAAGTAAAACTAACATAATATGTTTATGCATTACCATTCAATCATAATAAAAATCATAGACAAAGGCGATCATTATTCAAACAATTTGAATCGCAGGGTAACTTATCTTTTGGGAAATAAATTAATAGGCTTACTCTGTATTAATCTTTGAATTTCTCTCTATTTATCCCCAATAGTGAATATAAAACGAATTTCTTCATAGTGTTAAAAATGTTAAATATCAATTATAAGTATCCTTCCACATATTCATCCCAATTATTATTGTCCAGAAATTCTTATCCTGAAGCTACGGAATGATGTAAACCAACAACAAACGATCGGCAACGGGCAGCTAATCTCGTTAGATATATTCTGTGGCTGACCTAATATTCTAATTACATTTCTGTGCTTGCTTCTGTCACAGTATAAAAATAATATTGTACTATGTGTATAGGAGGTCGTCACTTTTCTGATTGTTTCCAGAATTCGACGGTTTTCATCAATAAGTTATCTCTAACAATTTCATTGAATATCGAGCATCAGATAATAAAGCTTTCATACAATTATGTGATATTGAATCCCAGTTATTGTTTTTGTGTTCAACAGTTAAAGACCGTTCAGGGGTGGAACAGTACAATGTAAAATCTCTAAACGCTTATAACTTTTTACCTGAGGCGAATCTGGAAAAATCGTTAATGAAAACAGTTTTCCATTTGATGAGAGGAATCCCTGGTTAAAATTAATGTACAACTTAAAGACTCACCCTGTGTTTACATGCATGCGATCTCCTGCCAATAACCACAGTTAATGTTAACATTGAATTATAATTTTGATTCCATCAGTTGACTTTATACTGGATTAATTTTGAATGAAATTAAATTAGAATTCATATATTTATCAACCCTCGTGGTATCCCCAGTTCTGCGTAGATATAGTAAGAATTTAATTAAAATCGAGATACCTACCACAAACTTGGCTGGATAAACATACGAAAATGAAGGGAAATAGGAGGGGAATTGTACAATTTCGAGAGAAGGTGAAGATACCGTGGAAAATAATTCTTGCGTGAAATCCTTTGCCACTGAATTTCGTGCCATTTATGCGTAGGTGCGAACCCCTAAAACGTGCGAATTGTGTACCGCTCGTAGTTTGAGATGAGAGTTTCAGGTTGGTATTGCTCTTCGCTTATTCAGTAGGTACTAAAATACAGTAGTGTGAACTCTTTTGATGGAGATTTTGCAATGGAATTTAAATTCTTTTTGGTATTTTCATTATAACTTAGGAACTACTGATTATTGAATATTTCCGTGGAACATTTTAGATCCACCATTAATTAAAACAGTATACCTAACATTTTTAGAGCGAATTCGTTGAGGAGTTTATCTGAAATATTTTGAGTGATTTCATTCGAGTGAAAAGTTTGGAGGATCGTAAGAGGATCACTCCTAATTTTGTACCAATTTCGATGAGTGTCTCTCTTGATATTTGGGAATACATCTCTTGATAGTAAAACGGTGCTTTTTGGCCCGCTTGTTCCCCTGAACGGAGCCTATCTTTGCCTAAATGTCTCCCAACCAGCAAAGTTGTCTTAAAACTCCGATGATTCGTGACTAATATATTTCATCGTATCATATTAGTGTTTCCAAAATATCCATTTATTATACTAAAGCTACATGAACTTCATTATGTTGTGGATAATCGAAGTACTTTATAAATTTATGGTGAAAATGTTGATACTGCAGAGTTATGAATTATGATATGAAATTGCTACTTGACTATTTGTTAAAAGACTAACTTATAAAACAATTCTGCTAATAAAACTGAATTGTTTTATAATGTTTTTTTTTAAATGTGTGGATATTCAAAATTGCATCATAAATATATTAAGAAACTATTTCAAAGATATTCTGTGTAACCTTATGAAACAGTTATATAGAAGTGCTTTCAGTTACAATTTTGCTTCCATAAGTAAATTGTCATTTCGGTAACCACTTCATTACTATTTTGTTGTATTGAATTTCCTTGACAATATCATCCAAAAGCAGCAAATCATTCTGTTCCCAGCGTTTCTAATAAAGATATGATGACCATGGATCGAATGAAGCTGATGCATATTAGTTTTCTAGCTAAAAGCACAAATTTTATATACATAACCTTATTACTTCGCAGTTAATCAAGAATTGAAGGTTCAATAATAATATATCGTTGATTTTTAATTTGGGATTATATATGAACGTTCGTGATGACACACAGTGGGGAATATTTTAAAAACAATACAATTAGGTATTTCAACCCTCAAGAGCATCACAAACTTCTTTGCATCAGTATTCTACAACTACTTAAAAAGTTTCAATTCGTTCGGATCAATATTTTTAGAGTTATCGAGAATACAATATTTCAGATGGGTATAACTATGAAACCGTTAGGCCGATTATACCCAACAAAGAACATAACTGTTCCGTTCGGATGCGCAACCTACCCTGAAAATTGTAAGTCGCTAACTCCGTTCAAAAGTTATCGTGACAACGGTTACCCATCCAGCTACTGACCTCACTCAATGCTAAATGATACACGGGATAGGTATTAGTAATCCATACTCAAAGTTTCGGCCTTCCAAGTAACGAAGTAATGACATTTTAAGTGAAGCTGTTTTGCGCAAAACAGGAGGTAAATCAATTAATCACTCTAAAACCGCTATAGATAGGGATAATGAAGTTGATACATAATTAATCAGGAGGCTACGGTGAATCGAAACAAGCAATAATACATAGGATGTTCCATTTGAAATATCAAAGTACTTTTTCATATAAGCGGCAACACCGTAGCGCCGAAAATATCCTAGCTCGATGGAGCAGTGGTTCCTAGCCAGGGAACCAAATTTTCAATAAAATCGTACGTCCCGTTCTCCGTAAAAGTCCAGGGTACCGTCGACCGTGGCCCACCATATCATATGTCAGAATTCAAAATTCTATGATCATTGACTATTAGGGTTCCACGCGAGAGCGAGATTTTTCTCGTCTCGCCTTGTTCTCGTCTCGTAAAAGCGACACGAGACGAGACGAGACGTTTTCAAAAACATTATAGGCGATACCGAGACCACATACAGCGCAACACAAGAGTCTCGTTTTTGGTCTCGTTAAATTTTTATATGAAGTTTTATATACGACTCGACATTTTTCAACACCCACCGAAAACAATTGAATATGAATAGTTTCCACTATAATTACCAATAAATTTTGTCTATATTATGCATCGATCGTTCTAGAACTACACGATTTTTTATAAGATTATTAATTAAAAACGGATGCCATTATGAATCTAATACTTAACGGACAACTTTTAGTGCCCCTAAATCCCAATGCTTTGAAAATTTCGTCTCTATCTGACCATCTGGAGAAATGTATTCTCTTGTGCTCCTTGTAGTGAAGATGTGAACAATTATTGTCTACATCTGTGGCACTACGTATTATAAAACTGGTGAAGAAATTGAGCTATTCAATGTTTCGAAAAGTGTTATGAGGAATACGCCAAGAACACCCTCCCTCAATGGTCTACCCACTGGGAAGGTATTCTTTGAAAACTATACCAAATTGTTCAATATTATTAAAAAATGTATCGACATCGATAGCCAATTTAAAACATCAACAAAACTGTCGAAATATTGGAAAACTGAGTTTGAAGAATATTTGCTGTTAGAAAGAGCAAATAGGAATCAAAATATTTTACAGTTGTGGAGAGTGATGAAAAAGTTCTTCCTACACTTTCGAAGATGGCCGATGATTTATTAATGGCCACATCCGTACCTGTTGAAAGATTATTTTCCACAGCAGGTATGATCATGACAAAAACACGTACATCATTGAAAAATGATGTGATGCAAGCGTGATTATCATTGAATTCTTGGTCATCGAGTAATTTAAAAGTTGAAATTATCAGTGTTCAAAATTAAAAATATTGTACATGTACAAATATTTTTGTATAAGAGCGCAATAAATATAACATTACAAAATTGTTCGTTATTGTATACCATTTTTTTATATATTATAATATTTATTATCGTTATTCAGAACTAAGCGAGACGAGACGAGAACGAGACTTAAACGAGAATTAATTTTTTGGCAATTGGCGAAAGCGAGACGAGATTATTTATACTCTCGTCTCGTGTGAAGCCCAATTGACTATTCTCTCATTATTCAAGTCTGTCATTAAAATGTTGCGAAATGTATTCATATCTTATCAAAGCCGAGAGACGTCTATATCGTCTATATCGATGGTAAATTTGAATAAGAGGTGAATAAAACATTACTAACAGCAATTTTGTCGGTTTAAGCTTGAATTTTAATTTTTTGCTGCTATCTTGAAAAATTTGCTTGAAATAAATTTTATTTAAACCTTTTCTCATGGCAATGTTGTGGAATATTTCTACCAAATATTCCACAACAAATGACAATGGGGCTTTGTGAGCATGTTTATGATTTTCATAGGATCTAAATTAACATTATCCCAGTTTATCGCCAAGAAAACCCTCCTATTCTCATCGTAATCTGCACGAGAATTTCCTCGTTCCAATCCAAGATTCCCAGTCACCCCGTCAGATATTAAATTCTTCGAGTTTTTCAATTAACGAACATCGCTTCGCCCACGTGACAAGTTTGACAGATGCCGAGCACGCAGTCTTCGTCCTCAGACAGGCGGCAGTAGTGCAGATGAGACGGAGGCAGTCCGGACCAACAATTAAACCATAGAGAATTAAGCCTCGCAACATGACAGAGAACGCGGAGACGTGTACCTTTCATCCACTTGTCAAGATTCGAATTTGTCTTCCACCCACTTGATCTTCCAGTCGTACCTCCGCGTGAAGGCCCAAGTCTCATTATTCATGTGCCCGGCACCGAGCAGAGAGTGATATGCGTGTGACCCCGCCTACAGTTTGCGTTTCTTATTACGAATTTTAGCAGCAGATGCTGCCCTGCACAATTAACTGTTGCTTTATTTGGAGGTTGGTATGCTGAAAGATCGTATGTGCGAATTAATGACAGTAAAATACTGTTATTAACACTCATACGTTATGCCACTGTATAATATGATCTTTTTTGGGAGATAAGTCGAAATGGTCCTAATAGAAAATGTCATGTTTGTCAGAAGCTTCCATCTGACAATTTGATGCTGAAGTCATCGTTTAATATAAAAATTGGTTCAAGCCCTGTGGACAGGAGCCTTCTGGCGCTCTTGTTCAAACAGACAAATTATATCTCCGAAAGTATTGGTTTCTCAGAGTTGAGAATTATATCAATGGATTCTTAGGATAGAACCTATAAAGGACATTCAATTCAAATAATAGCTTATTTATCAAGATTAATGAGCAATCTCAGAATGAGAATTGCACCATGGAAGAAATCAAAATAAAATAGCTGAAATGAATTTGACTCTCTCTTATAGAACATGATGACATGTACGAGTATGAACACAGATCATATAATAAAGCTCAAATAGAATAATTATAGCATTCTGTAAAAACATAGAAGTACGATTCATTATTGAAATTTCGAAAAATCATATCTCCGAAAGTATTAGCTTGTTGGAGTTGAAAATGATATCAATGGATTTTTATGGTGAAACTGCATCTTAAATAAAAATTGGATTTGAAATTTGTAATTAAAAAAAAAATTTTTTTTTCGTCACTCCGAAACCTCTGGCCTATTTTGCCCAATACTCAAACGAGATATTTATCTCCCTAACCTACTCTGAAAACTGCCTAGCTCATTCCGTTCGACAGTTATTGTAGAAACATTTTTGTTTTATTTTCAAAATTTTTTTTTTGACACTTTGCGGTAACCTGGTCAATACAAAACTTCACATGCGTATAAAGGTCATGATTCTACAATTTGATGCTAAATTTCAGATAGATCGAGTGATCAATTTCGGAAATATTCATAAAAAATATTTTTACTAAAATTGGCCGTAACTCCGAAACCGCTTGATGGATTTCGCCCATTAAAGAACTCGTCCGAGATATTTACGCTCAAAACCCACCTTGCAATTTCAATCCTCTAACTCCTTCCGTTCGAGAGTTATCGTCTCTACGGCCGGCCGGCCGGTCGGATAGAATCTATTTCGACCTCGGATTCTTGATCAGTGAGTCAAACCAAATCGGTTGAGACCATTTTCAGCCAAAAATTCGAAAATTACAGACATTTGGCAAATTGATAAGCACTCTGTTCCGAGGAACTAGAGCGGCAAAAATTGGTTCAAGTACTGCCGTGAAGTCAGGAGCTTTAGCTCGAATGTTCTATTTTCAATTCATCTCTATTGAACACTCTTAATCGGATTTACCATGAATATAGATAAATATAGACCGTTTTCATGAGATATGAATGAATTTCATACCATTTTAATGAAAGTCTCGAGTAATGACAATATACACAAACGCAGAAATGACCGATATGCATTTTGGTCCTTCTAATGGTAACTCTATAGAAACATCAAGCAGACTATACGAGAAAGTGGTACATTTAAAATAAATCAAAATGCGGGAAAGCTCTGTGGACAGGGGCTTTGGCACTCTTGTCAAACTACTAGCGAGTAATTATTCAAACTTTGGAAAATCATTTCTCTCAAAGTATTGGTTTCCCAGAGTCGGGAATTCTATAAATAGATTCTTATGATAGAACTGCTTCAAAATATCCATCGGTAATGAAATAACAGCGAAATTAGCGAAAGAAGCAATATGGTATTTATCTCGAGCATATTATTCGTATCCGACACATTTTAAAGGTATGTAATAGTTATGTTGCTAAGTGATTGCCCAGAAAAGTATTGATTTCATGTGCCAAAGAATAGACGGACCATGTTTTCTATTTACGTTACAAGTTACAAGTGTGCCAAAGCGATTTAAAATTTGTAATAGAATCAAAATAGAGTATTCCGTCGAAGTAAGGGTGGAAATATAAAAATTATTTTTTAGGATTAAAGACTCTGCGCGAACAACAGTGGCTTTATTAAACGAACGACATCCTGGAAAAAAATTATCCGTTGCTTACGTTGTGCAACTGGTTGCCAAATTTGACGCTACTGGTTCAATCGGAAACAAAAAAATGGTGCATGAAAGAGACGAAGCGAGGGACGTGGCTGTCTTAGGTCATGTAGCAATGGATCCGACCTTCAGTACTGGGAAATTGTCCGATGTATCTGGTGCTTCACGCACAACAATCATGAGAATCCTGCAACGTAAATTCCATCCTTATAAGATACGATTGGTTCAGGAACTGAATGAGGATGATTCCGATCGCCAACTTCAGTTCTGTGAAGTGGTCAGTGAAATCATCAACGATAATTGTAACTTCTTGGTCGAGATCTATTTTTCGGACGAGTGTTCATTTTACCTTAACGGCATTGTGAACCGGCATAACTGTCGGTATTGGTCAGATGAAAATCCAAGATTATTTCGTGATGTGCATACTCAGCGTCCCCAAAAAATAAATGTTCAGGCGGGTATTTATGGAAATCACATATTTCTCATACCCAGTAATCCACTGGTCAAATTTATTCAGATCTATTGGAGAACGCTATTTATCCAGACCTCGTGAAAGTATTGGAGAATGCAGAAGGCCACCAAACGATCACTTTCCAACAAGATGGCGCACCACCCCATTTCGTTCAACCGGTGCGTCAGTTCTTAGATGAAAATTTTCACCAAGCCTGGATTGGAAGAAGGGGACATATTGAGTGGCCACCCAGATCACTTGATCTGGCTCCAATGGACTTTTTTCTATGGGGTCACCTGAAATCCAAGATTTACGCTACCCAGCCTGAGTCACTGGATTGTATGCGAACTCGGATCATTAATGAATATCGTCAAATTACACCAGAAATCTTGAGTAATGTACGTGGATGTTTTCAGCAAAACTTATATTTCTGCATGGTAGTGAATAGTGCCCATTTCCAGCATTTAATAAACTTATCACAAATGTAAGTACTCCTCCACTATTTTACCTGTCATTTCGATGGAAATTTTGGAGCGAATATTCAATATCAGATAGTACTCGATATGATCTTCAAAATGAGGTATCGCAACCCCCCTCATTCCTATTCAAAATCAAGGAGTTGTGCTCTGTTAGGGGGTTGCAGTTATGGGGATGGAAAGAGCGGATAAGTTGTTTCCCCTCGAATCAGAGTTTCATTTTAAAGCCGGAAGTGGAGGTTTAACACCTCCACAATTTTCGTTGGACCACACTGTATATGGATCGAAGTTAACCCTCACGCTATAATTGAAGCTCACCACCAGGAACAATTATCTCTAAAAGTTTCCCTGGGATATACTGGGGAACAGTTACATGATCCACTGGAATATTTAAGAAACCGCATTGTTCTTTCATGTAGGGTTATTCAAAATACTCCAGGAATTTTTGACTAGGTAAAGCAATCAATGCGTCTTTGTCTAGACTCTTGTTTGAAGGCTTTAGGTGGCCACTTTCAACAATTAATATCATGATATTTAAATTTTGAAAAGGTTATAATTGTTTCTTTCGTTACATTAATTTAATATTTGTTCCAGTTCTCAATGAAATATCAACCTGGCATCCGCCTACTCGAAAATAATTTCATTCTCTACAACTCACGCTACGTACCTGTTGATAAATTATTTTTTTTCTAAAATCCGCAAATTTTGGCAAGAAAATACAACAGACGGTATTGGGTCATAATGAGTCACGTTATCTAAAATTAATATTTAAATGGTATAACATGATTCAGGAAAGGTTTGTAGTGAAAGAAGTTTTAGGGGTGGTTTCCCCTTGCAAACATAGGGGAACACAACCAAAAATGTGTGAACTGCATTCTCGTTGGCATATAAATATCTAGGTAGATTCATTCTTGTCAGTTTTTTGGTTTTTAAGGAAAACGTAAAAATTGCTTTTCTGCCACCACCTATGTGGGGCTATCTAAGGTGGAACTGCCCAAAAAAAAGTATATAAGAGCCTCCCCAATGTTTTGACACGGAATCACCTCGTACATTTTTCGCAACTATTTATCATTTATATTTTATTAAATAATATATCTCCTTATAATTGACTTCAGACCCGTTTCCTCGAATTAAACGAATGATTCAAAGCTTCCGTCAACGTGCCCTGGATAATTTCCATACTCATGCACTGGACACACCCTCCCCATATAAAAAAATTCCGCAGAATAAATCAGTGTAACAATAAACATAGCCGGCTTCTCAGAATAAATCAATTTAGAAATATACATTATATGCTTCTTCGTGTTTCATTACACAGTGATGGGTCTAATTAAATAAATAGGACTATTGGTGGGCGCATGAATATTTTACTCTTCGCTAATTGCAAACTCCAATTAGCAGATCACTGCCGATTCGAATCAGAGTGGAATTCATTCATATAAAGTTGACGACATTGTGCAGAACAGGACTGGTTGAATTTCTCACGTAACACTGAAAAGTAAATGCATTTTGTAATTATGGACTCAATACAATTTAAATCTCATATAAAATTGAAACACTCACGTGACATCAGGAGATTAAGCGCACTCAGTGCAATTCATGTCATATAAAGTTATAAGTAGAGAACACAATTTTTAAAGGTCATAATAATACTCTGAATTGTTTGATGTATTCAGTTATAATATCACAACAGCATAGACATTCGATTCGTATAATCGAAATATATTATCTATGCCCGAGTTGGCATTCGTTACGATTATATATAGAATAATATTTTCAATTTTTTATTAATTAATTTTGATATTGAAGGTACAATTATTATAATAAATATTTGATGTATTGTCGCTTTGGGAATTTATTGTGAACGTCCAAGAACGTTACTATAGAACTGATCGCAATATGGCAGGAGAGGGCAAACATGGATTAATTTCATTGGTTCATTAACACATGAGTTATATAATCAAATAAATACTCTCATTGAAAATACAATAGACTTAATTTTTCGACGTAAATCTATGTATATATATTGTATATTGTTGTAGGGGGTAATGCTCTCTATCGCCAGATGAAGTGGTGTGAGATTTGTTATAATCTCAAGTGCCCTGGTAGGACAGGTTCCTATAGATCCAGTGATACATACACAGGCCAGCCTTTGTACTTTGTCGAGGGTTTTTCTCGTACAATTCTGGCTTGTTTTTGAGTACCAAACTACTGCCCCATACGTAACATCGCAGTATCTTAGGGTTGCAGCCCCAAGTCTCACCGACTAGGACGCTAATCTATACATTGATAACATTGCGTTTTCATTTTGCCCAAATGTCTGCAATTTTCGAATATTTCGCCGAAAATGGTCTCAAACGATTGGGTTCGACTCCCTGATCAAGAATTCGAGGTCAAATTTAATTCTGTGAGGCCGGCTGGCCGTTGCCTCGATAACTTTGGAACGTGAAAAGATAGTGACTTGAAATTTTCAGGGTAGGTGGCGCATTCCAATACGATGGACAAGTTCGTTAATGGGCAACGGTTCAACGGTTTCCGAGTAATAATTTTGTTTTCAACCAATACAAGTCCGATGATCGAATTGAAATTTGGTGAGTAGTTGTAGAATGCAAAACTAAGCATGCAAATTGTGTGAATCGAATCCCTAGAAAATTTTTAAAAATTTTTCAAAAAATAATATTTATGTGACCGTAACCTGAGAACGGAAAGAGATAGCGACTTGAAATTTTCGGGTAAGATTGTGCATCTGAATGGGATATTTAAGCTTGTTTATAGGTGTAATCAGCCAAATGGGTTTGGAGTTATACCCATCTGAAATTTGGTTGTTATTTGCTCAATAACTTGAAAAACATAAAACCGATCCAATTCAAACATGGTTGTCAGTTGTAGAATGCCAACACAAAAATTCTTGCGAAATTTCATGAGGATCGTATAGCTAGAAAACTTTTTGAAAATCTTTAGAATTATTTTGTTGACAATTCTCGAATTTCAGAATAACTATCAACAAAATAATTCTAAAGATTTTCGTTGAGCGTCTGAGGAAGGAGTCTGATATAGACTCCGAAACGTTACGATATAGTTTTTTCTTCGTTGATGTTGTTTCGTTATTGTTTGTTAGGCAACATTGTTCGATTGACTGCTTCTGACAACTATCTCGTGTTTCTTACGCAGAAGCAAATCACAAAATAATTATTTTTTTATTTTATAGATATTTTTCAGAGTTTGGGAGAGAAAACCCAGAAAGAAAACATCTAATGATGAATATAACTCCCACAGTATCCTTTAATGATTACTTATAAAATATTAGTCGAATATTCATATAATCGCCTATTCGAATACAATTCCGAGGCCTATAGAGAATTAGTTCCTCTGTTATTCTTCTATATCATAAAAATGACGAATTTTCGGCGAGTCACTCAAGTCCGGGCCTGCATCGTCTTAGTGCAACTGCTCGGGACGATCTAGCAATGAATTTCTCCAATCTGTCGCAGAATTATTGGAGACTTTGCTGATCGTTCGCCGAGGCCAGTTATGACCATCTGACATTCTGCAATAATTATTGATGACAATCAGACAAATCGTCGAAACATGTGCAGACAATGTTTGATGTGTAGTTATGGGAAACTCTAATGCTGTTGAATTTATCTCGAACAGAATATGTTTACATAAAAGTGTGGCTCGTAAAAATTTCTTTCAGATATGCCGGCCATAACGTTTTTTCACGGAATTCGAAGTGTCCAAATCCTTTCTTCAGAATAAAATTTATAAAATAATTCATGGATTTCCACGAATTCCATTTGGCATACTTAGAACGCAGTTATTCTTAAGTATGTAGGATGTCTCTGAAATGGGATCCAATATTTTCATACATGAACTAGGAAAAAAGAATTGGTTCAAGTACGGACCTGAAGTCGGGAGCTTTTGCGCGCATGTTCTATTGTCCATTCACCTCTATTGGACACTCTAAATCCAATTTACCATCGATATATACCGTTTTCACAGCTTTTATAAGAGATGAAGACATTTCGTATCATGTTCAGAGATTCACCTAAGATCAAAGAATTTTTAATTCTGACCTATGATCGCAATTGAACTTCATTGAATATCTAATAATATACGAAAAATACTGCATAAATCCTCCTGCCGTATTATTCAACTGAGTATTAGATTCAAATATCGGAACTCGCCCAAGTCTGCTCGGATCTCCAACAATAGAGCAACGATCGTGTTCAAACATGCAACTTGGTGGTACAGTTAGGTTTCGAGGGTTCTCGCAAAATTTCAGCGATGTCGGACGAATACTTTCTGACATATAGAATTTTTTTCGGTGATATTCAATGATTTTTAAAACAATTCTTAGTAATATGATCTTCACGTAATTTTTACGAAAATTTTTGCACTGGCATTCTAGATTCTAGTTACCATGTTTGACTTACATCGGCATCGTGGTTTTTGAGTTATTAAGGAAATAACAACCAAATTTCAGATTCATATAACTCCAAAACCGTTTAACCAATTGTGCTTTTTAACTAACTCAAATGTTGCATTAGGATGCTCAATCTCACCTAAAATTTGCAATGATTTTCCATTCTAAAGTAATCGTGAGATAAATATTATTTTTAAATTTTTTTTTTCTAGTGATATGATCCTCAAAATTACACAAGCTTCTTTGCGTCGGTATTCTACAAATATTTACCGAGATTCAATTCGATCTGATCTATATATTTTGAGTTATCGGATATAACTCTGAAACCGTTTGGCCGATTATACCCTGTGAACATACCTGTCCCATTCGGATGCGCAACCTACCCTGCTGCAGCTACTGAACTCACTCAAAACTGCTCAGATCTCCAACAATATGGATCCGATCGTGTTCAAATTTGGAACTTGGCTGTAAGGATATAAAATTTGTTTCATAGATATCCAATAATTTTTTTAAAATTTTCTATTAATTCAATCCAGACCAAATTGCATTAAAATCTGCGCGTAGGCATTCTACAACTAACTACCATATTTAAATTGGATTGGTTTGATATTTTATGAGTTAAGGAGGAACTAAAAACTAAATTTCAGATAGGTATAACTCCAAAACCGTTTGGCCGATTATGCCTATAAACAAACTCAAATGTCCCATTTATATACACAACATTATCCGCAAATTTGAAGTCGCTATCTCTTTCCGTTCTCAGGTTATCGTGACATAAATAATATTTTTTGATAATCTTGTTAAAATTCTCTAGTAATACTATTCTCCCAAAATTTCACAAACGTCCTTAGATTTGTATTCCACAACTAGCTACTCACTAAGTTTCAATTCGATCAGACTTGTATTGGTTGAAAACAAAATTATTACTCGGAGACCATTGGGCCAATTATGCCCATTAACGAACCTGTCTGTCGTATTGGGATGCGCCACCTACCCTGACAATTTCAAGTCGCTATCTCTTCTCGTTCTCAAGTTATCGTGTCAACGGCCGGCCGGACATAATCAAATTTGATCACAAATTCTTCATCAGGGATTCAATCGTTTGAGGCCTTTTTCGGCAAAAAAATCGAAAATTACAGACATTTGGGCAAAATGATAACTCGATGTTCGCGGAACATACGCGCAAAAAATATTTCGACACTCTTACGATTGCACAGAAATCAATACGTATAAAAATGGGGAAACAGCCCTAGCCGCCCACCACTTTGGGAATAGTCATGACAGAATATTAGATAGAGAAAACAATTATTTCAAGCGGTTTATATGTGAGATGATACAGATTTTAATAAATTATACAATAAATTTGAGAAATGACGTAGAATCACTAACTGTTGTTTACAGCAATTCATTGACAAAAATCCGGAATAAATAATCTGCCGACTCGTACATTCCACCCATGGTCACGCATTTGTTGAAACCAATAACAAAATTGATATCATGTTAACAGTAGGCCACGCAATGTGTTCCATTCAGTCGATCGAATTGTTTGAATTTCGGTTTTTAAGAGTGATTACTGTTTTCTGGTTTTATGTGAGAATAATAATTGATATTATATAGAATGGGCTATGGATTTCATATTTACAGTGTACTGCCTCAGATATTCATTTGAAAAGGTAAAATCAATGTGAGAATAATTGTGAAGTCTTCAAACAATTTTTTTCCGTCTTGACAGATCTGGCTGCTTCTTTGTTGAGTATTTCAATGTTTGTTCTCAATGTCTATTGTGTGCTGTATGCTGTATATTCTATATCACTGAAAGATATTTTTTTGCATCAATGTATTGCTTATAATTTTCATGACAAAGTCGATATTTATATTATACACAGTTAAATGTTTTAGTCTTGAAAAAGATCTTGGATCGAAACGTTGACAATTCATGAAGGATTCGTTTGATTTGCCCAGTAATCAAGCCACAAACCCATTATTTCCATTTAACCAAAGAATACGAAGAAGACAATTATGGCATTAAATAATAATGAACATTTTTTTCTCAGGCATCAGGGACAAGCTGAAAGGCCAGAATACGAAACTATTCGTCTTGGGAACAGGAGAATAATCGTTTATCTCTATCAAGAAGTCGTATATCTGTATTTGGGCTCTGCTATCTTTTATAGTTAGTGTTTACGAACTCTAATACTCTGTGCCTATATAGGAGCTGATTAATTGTTGAACTCCAATGTCCAACAGAGGTAGAAATGGCAAAATAATTGCAGTTCATAGTGAGAACCATAAGGGAATGTTGAAGCGATATGTTGGGTTTATAGAAATTCTTTTTCGTTCATGCTTTTCTTTGAACTTGAACTTAATATATCCGGTTGTATCAAAAAAATAGTTTTTTCTCGAAGAAGTATACTTTAAACCAATCACTGAAGTTTACATTTCAATTAAATATTGATTACTTACGTATTTGAATTAAACTTTTCAAATATGTAATATTCAGTTTCAATTGGCTATAAATTCACCTTTTCATTCAATTAATTTTTGATGACCAAATTATCACGATATTATAGGGTAACCCATTATTAGGAATATCATGTAGTAGTTAAATTCTTCTTGCGAACGCGATATTTTCATCGCATTTTATTCTGTCCGACCGGCCGTTAATAACTTTCGAACGGAAAGAGAGCTATTCAAAATTATCAGGGTAGGTTGCGCATCCTGCTGCGACGGTTGAGTTTGTTAATGGGTGTAATCAGCTAAAACGGTTTCGGTGTTAAAATTTAGTTCTCCCAATAACTCAAACAATAAAGAACCGATTGAATTGAAACTTGGTAACTAGTTGTCCAATGTCAAAGACTTATATCAAATTCCTTAAGGATCGTATCACTAGAAAATTAAAAAAATATCATCATTAAAAAATATTCTGTATCTCAGAAACTATCCGTCCGATGTTGCTGAAATATTGCGAGCACCTTCAAAGCCAAATTTTTCAGTGAAAGTTCCAGTTTGTAAGCTATTGGATATACTTTGTTGAGATTAGAAAAAATATTTAAGGTCGTGCAGCATTGAGCGAGTTCAATATCTCGATGGGTAACCGTTACCACGATAACTTTCGAGCAGAAAGAGATAGCAACTTGCAATTTTCATTGTCGGTTGCGCATCGAAATGCGTTAATATATAATAGTTAAGTTCGTTAAGAGAAATAATCGGCAAAACAGTTCTGGAGTTATACCCATCAAATGTTGTTTTTACTTCCTCAATAACTCAAAAAATACAGGTCCGATATAATTTAAACTGGGTAATTAGTTGTCAAGTACCGACGCGCAACTTTTTCCTTCTTTTTATATTCCAAAAAATATCCATCAGAATTCGCTCAAATGCCAAATACCTTTAATTGAGTCACCATTTTACAATCGAGCACCAACTTTTAGCTCGATCAACTTCGTATGAGGCTTGACCAGAAATTTTAACATGCGCGCAAGAGCTCCTGACTTCACGTCAATAATTTTTCAGTTTTTATTAATGTTAATCAACTTTGGAAACAAGACAATTTCTTACAATTCACTCACAGCGCAATTATGAAAGTAATATACAGGGGTATTGGCTAAAAATCCTCCTCCCCCTATAACTTATTTGAACCATTGAGAAGTATGCTGTGTGGTTGGCTCAGTAGTAGAGAGTTTGACTTAGGAGCCGGAGGCCTCAAGTTTAATCCCGAGGTTAGGAAATACATTTTTATAGTCACGGTAATCGCCACCGTTGACAGTAAGGTTAAAAATTAATAGTGCTGTGCCTAGGGTGGCTTAATGACACAATGACGAGAGCATATGAGGGTCCACTTGGGGAAGACCTAGGAGGATGAAGATCATAATAATATAAAATAATATTATATAAAATCCCTGAGAAGATAAAAAGTTTGTGACAAAATATTATTATTTAGAATACATTAATAAAAAAAAAACAAATGTCATTCATACTGTCTTATTTCAAATGAGTACACTATTTATTTGTTTGATATTTTTATTCTCCTGAAAATACATAATCTTTTTCATAAAACATACCCTATACCTAGGTGTGACGAATAAACATACAATTAACATAAGAAGTAGAAAAGGTAACTTCAATAGAAGTAATAGAACAATAATTATTATTATGCTAAACAAATCGAGGAGGTACACAAGGTTTTCAGATTCGACGAGAAGTCACTCCATACAAAATATCACCTCAATATATCTGAAGCAAATCAATCATTGAATGAATAACAAATAAATAATTCTCCACAAATAAAAAGCAATAAACTTTACTTATTATGGTTGTTCAGTAGATGAACTACTTGGATTAAAACTTCTTTTATTAGGTTCACCGATAATTGTATTCAAATCTGCCAAGGTAGGTACTTAATTCAATTTTCATTTCTTATCTTATCAATCAATTTTTTTTTGGAAAACTGTCAATCCTAGATATAGGTTATGTTAGAATGGTTCTCAGCACCAAAAGGAACGTTTCTTCTCTAGTAATATTTTTAATTTTTTTTTTTACAAAAAGTTGATCAAAAATGATATAAAATTCGGCTATCTGCGACTTCCGGTCTGAGGAAAAACTAGACAAGATTAGTGTCAGCATGAATATGATTATAATTAGAAAATTTTGTTGTATCTTGGTTTTTCGACAATTGTTTGAATTCTCAGGAGAATAGAAATAACAAATGGAAAAATTGGATACCGATTTGAAATTAGCAAATAGGGTATCACAGAGGA
This sequence comes from Halyzia sedecimguttata, assembly GCA_937662695.2. Lineage (NCBI taxonomy): Eukaryota > Metazoa > Arthropoda > Insecta > Coleoptera > Coccinellidae > Halyzia > Halyzia sedecimguttata. Next base: position 36,032,961 of record OW569415.2, on the reverse strand, counting down.
TTTCTGGAACAGCCTGTATTAATTAAGATAGATTTATTCAAAGTTATTTCGAATAATGAAACTATTGAAGTAAACTATTTTTTCCACAAAGTGGTTCAAAAAAGGGGATATTCCATCTAGAAAATATTCTTCCCACAAAGATAATATTTCGCATTGTCAAAAACGAGAAATTCAGAATAATATCAACTATTTTCAGTGTCTTTATACTTCTAATGGACGGTTTTAGCAAACATCCTGTACTTTAATAGAGAAGCAATTACAGAATCAATAACAATTCTTGAATGAATTAAGAACGCAAAAACAATTTCGTCGAATTCACTTCTTAGCCTGAACCTTGTCGCTTCAGAAATAATCCTGTGGCGTTTTTCTTTCCAGATAACCTCAAAATTGATGATACTTTTTCTGCCCCGTGTCGCCTTTCGCGGCAGGAAGCTTCTGTCACGGTCTTTTAAAATAACGAGTGAGCAAAGTTCATGAAGAGACAGAGCGGTTAGGTTGACAATAACAAATGGGCATGTTTCCGACTGAAAATGATGTATGCGTGTGGTCCAGGAGACGACGGTGGTGGGCGTCCCATCTAAACTGAAGCGTCCCGACGCGTGTCTGTCCTCCCTCTGACCCCTCGAATTCCTCGGCTGAAAATTCCACCGTCATAGTCGATTAGTCGCTAAAGTTAGCATGACATGAAAAACAACGATGAAATTTCATATGCGCATTCCTCATTATAATGTACAGTCTGCTTGCCATATTGGCATATAATATTTACAGGTGACCCCGCCCGAGGTCATAGCATATTAAGTATTGAAACTTGCACTATTGTTAGATTTTATTTTGTTTATTTATTTTTACAATTTGGGATACAAACGGGAAAAATCCGAACAGATCCACTAGTTAATATCGACACATAACAATCATGACGATTTTGTTAATTAAGAAATAGTACTTGTTAAACAGTACAGATAGACCAACAAAAGGGACTAGTAGAATATTAAAAAAAAATCATACCCTCATATGATGAAAAAACTGGTTCAATCCCTGTGGACAGGAGCTTTGGTGCTCTTGTTCAAACTTTGACAAATTATATCTCCGAAAGTATTGGTTTCTCAGAGTTGGGAATGATATTAATGGAATCTTATGATAGAACTGCATCATAAAATGAAATGAATTAACTAAGAATCCATTAATATCATTTCCAACTCTGAGAAACCAATACTTTCGGAGTTATGATTTGTCAAAGTTTGAACAAGAGTGCCAAAGCTCCTGCCCACATTTTCAATTTGGCTTCTGTGTGTCAATTCTCAAGAATTTTCGTAACTAAATCCAAAACGTAGGTCTATGACTCATCTCATGTTGGATTTATATACATCAGGAAATTATAATTAGAGTATTCTACTATAGAATTGAGAATGATTATTGAAATTTTGAAAAATCATATCTCCGAAAGTATTAGATTGTTAGAGTTGAGAATAACATTAGTGAATTCTTATGATAAAACTGCATATTAAAAAAAATTGAATTTAAAATTTGTATTGTAAAAAATTTTTATTTTGTTACTCCGAAAACACCCGGCCGATTTTGCCCAATAACTCAACCGAGATATTTATCTCCTAAGCCTTCTCTGAAAATTTCGACTGTCCAGCTCATTCCGTTCGACAGTTATCGTGTTAACGGCCAGACGGACGGTCGGCCGGACAGAATCGATTTTGACCATGAATTCTTGATCAGTGAGCCGAACCAAATCGTTTAAGACCATTTTCAGCCAAAAATTCCAAAATTACAGACATTTGGGCAAATTGATAAGCACTCTGTTCCGAGGAACAAGAGCGCCAAAAAAGGTGAGAAAGTCCTGGGGACAGGAGCTTCAGCTCTCTTCTACAAACTTTGACAAATCATATCTCCGAAAGTATTGGTTACTCGAAGTTGGGAAATATGTCAGTGGATTCTCATGATAGCACTGCATCATAAAAGAAATTAAATTAAAAAATGTCATTAAAAAAAAGAGAGCCAAAAATTATTAATCCGAAACCACCAGACCGATTGTACCCAGTAACGAACTTATCCGAGATATTCATTCCTCAAATCTACTCTGAAAATTATATTATATCAATTGAAACTTGGTCAATATTCCAGTTTTGTGTTTACTCGATAATTATCAGGTGTAGGTTCAACCTGTTCCACTGGTACCATTCCTTCATCTCGAGTTTGAGCCATATTTGAATGGTCAAACTTACTGCTGATTTGGCTTCGGTTGATAGAATACAGTTGATCTTCAAATATTTTAGTTGGATATTCTTCGATAGACGTTGCTTGTTGAACCACCCATGATTATTATTGTACTTTGTACTTCGTAGTATTTTTTTCATCAGTGTTGATTTATGCTTCACGGATGATTCCTAATAAGGATGAATCTGGTATGTAGCTATTCAACTTTGATGAAATCATACACACTCTGTGGATTATTCTAAAACTTTGGTCTCTGTTAGTCCTTTCATCCTGAAATACTACTGGTTAGCTTTCCTAAAGCGTTATCAAAATCCAGCAATCACTTCCGAGTACAAAGTAGACAAAAGTGACACCTGGCGTTCAATTAACCAAGCTCTTCGCTGCTCTACTCAAAAATATAGATCTCTACGTATATTTTTTTCCCTTCTTTGGTAATTCGCAAGTACTCTGGTTGGAGTTTCATGCGTCATGGGGACGCCCAGGTTAATACGCAGTCCGCAATACGGAACCATAGAAAGAGAATAAAGCTATAGGACCACTAACAATTAGTATTTCAGAATGAAAGGACTAGCAGAGACCAAAGTTTCAGAGCAAACCACAGAGTGTGAATAATTTAATGAAAGTTGAATAGCTACATCCCGGTTTCATCCTAATTAGAAATCCTCAGTGAAGTATAATTCGACGCTGATGAAAAAACACTACGAAGTAACCAGTTTATCAAAATCCAGCAATCATTTCCAAGTACAAAGTCGGCAGACGTGACACCTGCCGTTCAATCAACCAAGGTGCTCGCAGCGGCTGCTCAAAACAAAACTATAGATCCCTATGTATATTCTTTTCTCCTTCCTGGTAATTCGCAAGTACTGCATTTGCAGTCTCATGCAGCCAGTAAGAAACCATTTAATAATAAATATACCTACCACAGTATCCTTCAATGATGACTTAACCCAAGTTCTCAATTTGAACACAATCGGATCTATATTGTTGGAGATATTCAAAACATATTGAAGCCTTGAGTGAATTCGGTAGCTGGATGGGTGACCGTGTTCACGATAGCTTTCGAACGAAAAGAGATAGCGGACTTGTAGTTTTTAAATTTTTTAAAAAATTTATATTTCAGAAACTATCCATCAGAATACACTGAAATTCCTCATATACCTTCGAGCCACCATTTTAAAATCGAGTACTAAATTTCTCGAATGACTTTTTAGGAGGCGTGAATAGACACGCCAACGCGCCAAAGTCACGTCAGTGCTTTTAAAGAATTTTTATTCTCGCACTATTTTTGTACCGGAACATATTCGTTTATGAACGTTTACTAATTATGATTATCTATTCAGACATGTCAAATCGGAGGCACGGATTCTGATTCATTCAACCGCATCTTCCCAACCAAATTGAACAGCTTGTAAGTTTCCGTTCTAGTAAATAGCTTTCCACATGCTTGCTACGCCATAAATTCAAGTTGAATTAAAACAAAAGGATTAATTATGGCACCGAGCCATCTCCTACCGAATTAACAGATTCTCAGATGTTTCTCGCACACAGATTGCGACGCGAAGTAGCTGGTAGGTATTAATAGTTGTACGGCATGAGGAGGCCGTTGCTAGATACCTCAGAATCCGACTTTGCGCCTCATGTTCAATCCTATTAGAGCGTCCTCGATCTTTTCATCCAGCAGAGAAGAATGGGATTTGTAAGAATCGAATTGGAGGAAGGATTTACTAGCTTGTGGCAAGGGATATTACACAGAACGTTTGTTTATTGTTAGGTCGTAAAGGGTAGGATTGAAGTGAGCTGGGGGCTGAACAGGAGATTCAATGCTGGGTAGATAGGAAATGATTCAGGTACTGTAAAAGCCTGTATATTGGTCAAGCTAACGTTTTACTTGTGGATTTTCGGATTCAGCAGCCTAAATTGGTAGATGGGAAGTTTTCATAAAAAAAATTGGTTCAAGCACTGACGTGAAGTCAGGAGCTTTCACGCACATGTTCTTTTGTCCATACTCCTGTATGGCACATTCTCGAATTTTCCATGTTAAATTCGATTAAGAATGTCCAATACAGGAGAATGGACAATAGAACATGCACGCAAAAGCTCTTGACTTCACGTCAGTACTTGAACCAATTTTTTTTTCGTAATTTTCAGGAAAAATTTCTAGTAAAACGGTTTCCAAAGAATTTCACACACGTCTCTATGTCGATATTCTACAACTAGTTACCAAGCTTCAATTCGATCGAGTCTATATTTTTTGAGTTATAATAGGTTATTAGTTAGGTTATAGTTATTCCAGGTAGGTATAACTCCGAAACCGATGGACCTATTATGCACAAAAACGAACTTAACTCTTCCATTCGGATGTGCAACCTACCTGAAAATTTCAAGTACCTATTTCCTTTCCTTCGAAAGCTATCGAGGCAACAGTCACCCATCTAGCTACTGAACTCACACAAGGCTCCTTAGATCTGCAACAATATAGATCCGATCGTGTTCAAGCTTAGAAGTAGTAGAGCTTAGCAGTAGAGTTAGGTTCTGACGGCTCTCGCAAAATTTCAGCGATGTGGGATATAGAATTTTTTCAATGATTTTCAATAATTTTTTAGAATTTTTCAAGTAATATGATCCTCACGAAATTTCGCAAGAGTTTTTGCGTTGGCATTCTACAACTGATTACCCTGCCTGTATTGGATCGGTTTTCTATTCAAAGGCCGATTTGGCCTTTGAACAAACCCAAATGTCGCATTCAGATGCAGAACCTAGCCTGAAAATTTTAAGTCGCTATCTTTTTCCTTTCTCGGGTTATCGTGACATAAATAATAATTTCAAAATTTTCTATTGATACGATTCTCAAAAAATTTCACAAACGTCCTTAGGTTTGTATTCTAAAACTACTCACCAAGTTTCAATTCGATCGGATTTGTATTGGTTGAAAACAAAATTAATACACAGAAACCATTGGGTCGAATATGTCTATTATCGAACTTGTCCGTCATATTGGGATACGCTTCCCACTCTGCAAATTTCAAGTCGCTATCTCTTTCCGTTCTCAAGTTATCATGGCAACCGACGGCCGGCCGGACAGAATCAGATTTGACCTCGAATTCTTCATCAGTCGAATCCAATCGTTTGAGACCATTTTCGGCAAAACATTCTAAAATTACAGACATTTGGGCAAAATAATAACGCTATGTTCCCCAGAAAATACGCGCAAAAAGTGACAAGATATCGAGCTTTTACCAGAGTTTCGTGCATGCTAGGTTTCACTACGGTTACGATGAGTATAAAAAAGTTGAACAAAATGTAATACTCAAAGTACAAAAGAATATATATAGTGTAAGTCATTAAGGTGTACATTAATTTCATCCATACTTTCTGCGCGTATGATCTGGGGAACATCGCGTTATCATTTTGACCAAAATGTCTGTAATTTTCGAGTTTTTTGCCGTAAATGATCTCAAACGATTGGGCTCGACTCCTTGATGCAGAATTTGGGGTCAAATTAGATTATGTCCGTCCGGCCGTTGCCACGACAACTTGAGAACGGAAAGAGGTAACGACTTTTCAGGGTAGATGGCACGTCGCAATACGACGGACAAGTTCGTTAATAGGCATAATCGGCCCAACGGTTTCCGAGTGAAAATTGTGTCATCAACCAATAGAGATCCGATCGGCTTGAGCTTGGTAGCTACTTGCGGAATACCGATGCAAAGACGATTGTCAAATTTTGTGAGAATTATTAAAAAATATTATTTACATCACTACAACATAAGAACGGAAAGAGATAACGACTTGCAATTTTTAGGTTGAGCATCTAAATGCGACATTGGAATTCGTTAATAGACATAATCGGCCAAACGTTTTTGGAGTTTGACACATCTATTATTTGGTTGTTATTTCCTCAATAACTCAAAAAATTACGAATCCGATCCAATTCAAACATGGTAATTAGTTGTAGAATGGCAGCACGAAAATTCTTACGAAATTTCGTGAGGATCGTACAACCAGAAAATTTTTCGGGAAATCGTACAAAATCGTTGAAAAAAATTCTATATATAAGAAACTATTCGTCCAACATCGCTGAAATTTTACGAGAGCCTCAAAAGCCTAAATCTACTGCAAAGATCCAAGTTTGAACACGATCGGATCTATGTTGTTGGAGATCCGAGCAACCTTGGGTGGGTTCAGTTGCTGGATGGGAGACCGTTTCCTCGATAATTTTCGACCGAAAGGAGATAAAGAATTGCAATTTTTAGGGTAATCGGTCCAACGGTTTTGGAGTTATACCCGCCAGGAATATATTTTCCTCGATAACTCAAAAAGTATAGACTCGCTCGAATTGAAGCTTGGCAACTAGTTGTAGAATATCTAAATAAAGAGGTGTGTAAAATTCTGAAAGAACTGTACCCCTAGAAAATCAAAATTTCGAAAAAGAAAATTGGTTCAAGGTCTGACGTGCATGTTGTATTTTCCGTTCTCCTGTTTTGGACACTCTTAATCGAATTTACCATGGTAAATTCTGACTTCACGTCAGATCCGATTTCAGATCTGCGATCAGATTATTGATAATTATTATATATACTGAGTCAGTTATTTTTAAAGAACTTTTCAGTAAAAACAATCATTCCAGTCCTGATACGAATTCATTCTTAAGTTTTTTTGGGTTATAGGATTATTTTATAAAATATAAAAAACAACTCAAGAGAATAATAATATTTGTGTCTTGGTCTCGTGAATATTCATTATATTAGCCCATTTTTTAAGGTACTTTACCCAAGAATCGACTTGTTGAGCGAAAAGATTGAAAATAATATTTAATTACGGAATAACTTAAATGTTGCCAGGAAATTTTTTAACAAATTCCTCTAGGATTTTTCCGTAGATTTCGTATCTGAGCTCAGATTCTTGATAATTATTATACAGGGTGAGTTATTCTTACAAGAACTCAACATGGAACAAAATAATATTCTGGTCCTGTTATTGGTTCCGTTCAAAGGGCTACTTGTTTTAAGGCCTTCTAGTTTAATTCATGTAGCAAATTTACACCAAATCGGCTTATCCATGTATTTAATATGGCGGATTAAATTTTTTATCTGAATTTACAAATCACTCTGTATGCCAGTAACAAGGCGGTTTTGGACATTACTTTGTATATGACAGTTTGCAATCATACTGGCACTCCCTTTAACCCCATAAGTATAAGGTAAATGTCCCAATTATCGACACAATAGCGTGTTCCTCACAGTGTCTAATACATTTCGACTTCAAAGAATAATTTTCTAAGAATGAAATATTCTGCTTCTACTTCTCTGAACCCTCTATTTTGATAAAAGTACAAAAAACGAACATATTGAAAGGGGTAAATATTATAAAAAAAATGAATGGTGTCTCAAAGCAGATGTACCCATTATCGACACCGGAAAAATATGAATTACCAATTATCGACATACATGTGCACCAAATATCGACACTTTGGGAAATCCAGATTTTGGCATCAATAATATGTTTGTATTTAAAGAAATATTGATATATTTAGTGAAAATAACAGTTTAAGAATGTTCACAAAAATTAAAAAAACTAGAGATATATAAATTCTCTGCTTAATATGAAAAAATATTTGATGATCTTTGGTTAATCCTTAGAAATTAACGTTTTCACTTCAGATACTTCCTATAAGCCACGTTCATTCAACTTTTTAGGCTCGGTAATTGTACTTGTTTCTCCTCTGTCCTAACTCAATTTTCTTTTTTGTCATTTTCAAGGGCTCTCTCATTTGATTCACTATTTTTTGCATTTTGTATGCTTGCTTCACCAAGAACTTGGGAATCAAAAAGATAATCTGTAATCCCCCCATTCTGACCATTCATATCTTGATGTAGCCCACAAACATTTATATCAGTGTCGGAGTAATCACGGTCATAACAATCCAGTAGTAAATCTACAACCAAATTCTCTTCCCTTACATCCAAGAGAGACGAATTCAGGGAAAAGTTAGCGATTTCTATTCTACTCGATTCAAAATTATTATTTGCGTCAGAAGTTGCTTCCGACGAGACACAGTATTTTTCATGTGTGCATTGCAGTCTTCTATAGACATTTTGTAATCATGAGATAACTGGAAACTAAATATGACCAATTATCCCCACATAAATGTGCGTATGATCGACAGTCATGAAAAAATGGATGATTAAATCAAATAAATGGACCACAATCGAATGTCGATCAGTACTGAGAGCAATTTTGAATATTCTATGAGCTGATTATCAAAAGATAGTACACAAAAATAGTTTAATGATTTCTCCATATAATTGATTATTTTTACTTATGGTATGATTCTCAGCCGTCGACAGAATATTGCACCTTTTATCGACATAGTGTTGAACGTAGTATCGACATCAAAATTTGTTGTACTTTTATCATGTAATTCGATGGAAAACAGTGTGTCGATAATTGGTACACTGAAAATTATGGATCTTTTGGGTAGGATAACGAAACAATCGTATCCAGGAAAATGGAGTTAACGTTTCTGAAAGTTAATCAAAAATCATCCTCAGCGACTCAAATATCGACATAGATGTCGATATCGGGGACACAATATGTTTCAGAAGTACCATTTATCGACACACAAATTTCTCATAAAATATGATACACATTAAAATTTTTTAATAGAACTGAATACAGTTAATCGTCTCAAGTTAATTACTCTTCAAAAAATTTAATTTCACCTTCATTCGTTGAATCTGGGGAGACATAAATGAAGATTGTGGACTTATCAGAATAGCAAGGAAAACAGTGCTCACTCGATGAAGACCGACAGTCGGCCAATTATCAGCTGATTTTTCACTGAGGATGTTTAAGAGAAATTAATGGTGTGAACAAATTCATTCAAGAAACTATAAACTAGATAATTGTTGAATTAAAATTTGTAAGGAAATTTTCTTCGTCTTGTTTTATGGAAAATAAACCTAAGTTGTCGATAATTGGGACACTGTCGATAATTGGGACATTTACCTTAGTCAGTTTCATATACGGAAACCCTGTATGTTCTTTGACCAGATTGAGGATAAAACTTTATTCATCCAATGTTTGCCACAAAGTGCCCGACTAAATTCATGGACGATTACTCCTTCAATAGTCCCTCCTCCACCTATATGGGCAGCATAACTTTTGCCCATGTGGCACGGGCACAATGCATTGGGACATTCCCGCTAATTGAAACAATAGTCCTCCCAGTTATAACGTCAGTTACCGCCCTTAGTTGAACCGTAATCATATATACATTACGACGGGAAAGTGTCATTCTCAGGCGGTCCAGATGTTCTTCCAACTTAGGTACAAGGAAATTAGTGGTAATTACAATCCAATTGTAGATTTGATGAACACATAGAAAGGGGGAAGGTGGCAGCAGATCTATTGCAACGAGAATTCAGCTCACTTAACGATCTCTTAATTGGATTCCGTAATGCGTGCGTACGATGTGTCCTTGAGATGCTGAGGTGTTAATAGGATTTATTGAAAACTATCCTATCAAAAATGAACACAAAATCGAGTCCGCTGAACTTTTGATAACTGTTTCCCTAAATAATGAATGAACTTTTGAAATCATGCAACAGAGAATATATATACTCCATTCATATTTACAAAGTCTCCCGGTTGGCCATGAAATTTTGACACATTTCACCGTGTATATTTTGAAAATGTTAGGTTATGCTCATTTTCCTATCAGATAACTACGCAACGTTGTCCTCTCTACATAGAAGTCGTAGTAAATACGTATTTTTCACAATGTGAATTTTCTTGGGAAAAATAATGAATTTGAGAAGATTTTATATGAATTCAACAATTTCGAAGACCTGGCGAGTGTTCAAGAAAATTTTCCATCTGTTGTTACTATGGAAAATATTTCACGTATATAAACTGGTTTGAAGATTCAGTTATGCTATTTTCTTGCACGGAAATGAAGAATCAAGTGTTGATATTTTAATGAAAAATAATGGATACAGTATTCCGTTACTTTGTAATAGTTCATTTGAAAAGAGAATAAAAGTAACTGAATATCCCGGCAGAATTTTTAAACGAACAGACGTACCTATAGACTTTTCCACTTTTCGTAATTCTCAAGAAATGAGCCTACAGAAGACATTTAAATACCTTGTTGGTCAACTTGAAATACACCAGTTTAAAAATGTAGTAGTCACTGTTAAACCTCCATAAAATATAGTGATAGGATAGGAAACTAAGTAACTTCAACATGTCCTAAGACAGAATGTAGTTTTCCTATTGCAGATTTCAGTTCTGTATAGAACATCCTGATGTGTACTTTTTCTCTGCTTCTTCAAAACTGCTTTCGGCATTTTCAATTTCAAAGCGAAAAGTTCTTTATTATTCGAGGATAATGATATGTGATGATATCTCGTCTAAGAAGGAACATTATGTTAACCGAAATTGATTCCTCGCTTAACCCTTGGTGAAACATAATTTCAATAATAACAGAAAATAAACACTTGACTATACGTTTCACAATTTTTATTCAAATATAGTTGACATGCATGTTTCGGGTTTCATCCCATTCTCAAAACTGAACAAAATACATAAAGTCACACAAATACAAAAACATTATCACGTAACAGATGTTAAAACAGGAGATAGGCGGAAATCTAATTGATCGTTTACTATTGGAAGATTTCGCTTTTGAGCTGACGATATTTCCAAAAATTCCAAAAGGTCTAAACGTTTACCCTTCCCACCTTTGTGTAAAATTTTAGTTTTATTAAAATCTATAAAATGATTGGAAGTGATACAATGATTGGAGAAGCCAGTGGTTGATTTATTCTGAAGAATTGACTTTTTATGTTCTTCGATTCTAATTCCAAGAGCCCGACCAGTCTGACCTATGTAAAATGCAGGGCATTCGTCGCAGAACAGCATATATACACCACTCAACTGTGTATCATTCAACCTATCTTTACCACTAGAAAACATCGATCTTAAATTTTTCTTATTAGTACATATAACATCAATATCATATTGTCTGATTCTTTTACAAAGTTTATCACTTAGAGATGGAACATAATTGATGTAAGCAAACTTTTTATTTGATTTTCTATTTGAGGTGGATATATAGAAGTTAACAATATTTTCTGTTGTTTTCTGAATATTATTTTATCTATTATATCAGGAGAGTAGCCGTTGTTCCTGGCTAATAACTTCAGTACCCGAACCTCTCCCTCAAAATTAGTGGCTGACAATGGAACCGAAATCAACCTATGCACTAGGGTATGGAATGCCGACATTTTGATTTTATAGGGGTGTGAGCTACTTTTATGAATCAGATTATCAGAGAAAGTAGGTTTCCTATATATATATATCAAATTCAAGGTGTTCATCACATCTCATCACCTGAACATCCAAGAAATTCAAACATTTATTGTCGTCCTCAACCTCAAAAGTGAATTGAATTGAATCATAAAAGGAATTTATTAATTCTAAGAATGATTTCAGTCCCGAAGTAGAGCCAGTCCATACACAAAAGACATCATCCACATATCGCCTCCAATACAGTACAAATTCGGTCAAATCAACATTCACAGGGGAGAATATTTTCTTCTCTAACACCCGGTTTCTGAAAGGCTGGTCAAAATGTTGATCAACTAACAGCCCTGTTAAGTTGACAACACTGTCAAATCAGTTCGAGTTTCTGAAACGTTGATCATAGAAAATTTAGTAATCGATGATCAAATTGATTTGACATTTCGTAGCCAATTTAATCGGCTACGAGCATCAGAGAGCGGCAAAAGATTTGATTTTCAAATCGTTTATTACGTCGTGTTTGGTAAATTAAGAGGACATTTTGTTCATTAAAATGAGCCCACGTGGAAAAAATTTTACCGAAAGAGAAAAGTGTAAACTTCTATAATTAATTCGAAGGTGAGTTGGAACAATCATTAATATTTACGCAAAGAAAAGAGATACAGAAACTTGCTAACCGAAGTTGTTTATTACACATTTTTATATCTAATTGTCTAATTTCGTTATAAACCTTGTTTTACTTCTAGGTATAAACATATCATTGAAAATAAATGTACCAATGCGGTAAGTGTACTGAAGAAAAATGAAGCGTGGGAAACAATGACGGCGGAATACAACAGTACTGCAGAGGTACCCCGCACGAAGAAACAGCTAAACACTGCATATTTAAATTTAAAAAGAAGCACCAGGAAGCAGGTAGCCGATCAGAATGTAGGTATACATACAATATGAAAACATTGCAACATTATATGTCAAACTTATCTCTCAAATTGTTACAAATAGTGCATGGAAATCCTTATTTTTTCCAGGTACAGAAATATTTAGAACAACGGCCGAGTACTACTGTCGTTGAAGAAGCAGGGCCATCAGTGCTGGTATACTCTATTTCAAATAAAACAAATAGTGCAAATACAAATCTTCCTTTTTTTCCAGGAAAATATATTAATTGAAATTGGGCAGGAAGTAATTGACGTTGCAGATATTGCAGGGCCATCGCAGGCATCCAGTGCAATTGCTGAGGTATATGTTTAGCAAACCTTTTTATATTAACCAATGACTATTTTTACATTGGGATACCTTTGAACACGACAACTTTTTTTTTCAGACTATTACACCAACACTGCATGCAGAATTGCAATATGAATTATTGAAAGAATTGAAAAAAGGGCAAAGAGCTGACAAGGTTTGTAAGATTTTAATATCACAACTATAGAAATATCTATTTCATTCACTACATATTAATATTTTCAGAGGGGTGTCATGGCAACCGGTGGTGGTAGCTATACACCGGTGCTTACCGATAGTGGTGCCCGAATGCTATCTATAATGAGCGACCAAGTGACACCACTCAAAAATACAACCGATAGTGCATCCAGGTACTATCAAAAGGGTATGTTCACTTACCTTTACCTGACCAAACTATTAAATTGCATTAACTATTACTGATATTTCTAAATTATTAATATAACTAATTTATTGATCAGAGGAAGATACAGTTGTACATCAGCTCCAAGAAGTTCCTCATGATGATCCCCCAGCGGTTGTACAATCTCAGGAGAGACCCAAGAAAGCAAGAAGGAAAAAAACTGATCAAAGGAGAAGGATGAAAGTTGATAACAACAGAGCATTGAAAACTCGATACTATCAAAGAAAACTGCAAAGTGCCACCCTCGAGGCCAAACGTGAAATGGTCGAGTATAGAATCAGCTTAAAAAAACAAAAATTATATGATTTGGAGGTAAAAGTCAGGCAGCTAGAATTAGAAAGGAGGATAAGGGAAAATGAGTGCCAATAAAAATATTTTATAAATTATAACTACTTACACAAATGTATTTTTAATAAAAAAAAATATACATGTTACCATATATTATCTTATTTTTTCAATGCCATACAATAAAACTTTAATTCAAGGCTGATTAAAATGAGTTATCAGCAGAGATGACCGCACAGAAGTATTCTCATTAACAGTCCTTGGACCAGTATCTTCAGAGACGGTAGTTTCCATATCTTCTATGTCGATCAAATCGTTATTATTTAATGCCAAATTGTGCAGTACACAACAAGCAACTATTATATTCATTGTCGTTTCTAGTTTAACTCGTAGACCCATTGACAAACATGGGAAACGTCTCTTTATGACACCAAAGCATCTCTCCACAGTATTCCTGGTTTTAATATGAGCTCGATTATATGCTTCTTCACTTGCTGTCGCTGGACGCAAGAAAGGTGTCAGTAAATAGGATCTGCATGGATATCCACTGTCGCCTAGTAGGTAGTCACTGCCATACATGCCACTTTCAAAATCAGCCCTAATATGCGAATCATTTAGTATAGTTGTGTCATGTACAGATCCTGGCCATCGACAGATTACGTCTTGTATTTTCAATTTAGCATCACATATAACCTGAACATTTAAGGAAAAGTATCCCTTTCGGTTTCTGTATAGTTCAGCCCGTGTACCACCTGGAGACTGTATTTTTATATGTGTGCAATCGATAGCCCCAATAACATTTGGGAATGAACATATATTATAAAAATCGCTTTTGATTAGATTACGATCTGGTTCGTTGTTGGGCATTGTTACGAACTGAGGCCGTAGCTCTGCAATCGCTGCTGATACCTTTTTGACAATTCTACAAGCAGTAGATTTGTGTACACGTATATGGTCAGCCACAGTAATCTGGAATGCCCCCGTTGAATAAAAACTTATTGCCAACAATACTTGTTCCAAAGCACTTATGGATCTATTCCTTGATGTGAAGGGTTTTATTTTCGGCTCTATCATATTGACTATTATCATAATAACAGCCTTCGTCAATCGGTATCGGTTTTTAAACTCTTCATCATTATAAAATTCGAAAGGATTCATTCTTGTTCTGAAAGTTCTAGGCACTTGAACCTCCTCCTCATCATCGCTAGAAATGCTCATGCTTAAACTCAAGTCCAACTCAGACATGATGAATCTACAACAGAAAACATATTTTGTCAATTCAACACTATTTGTATAGAAATAAGGTATAACAGAAAATGTAACTTTTTTCGTTATAAATGTGACTAACATACCTTAGAAAGGAATATCTCCAGAAAAAATTGTAGATTCACGTAAATAATCAATTTTATTTATATAACGATATAGTTAATTCGCCAACAACAGCCGATTAGTTGACAGACGTTTAAACACTCCTATAATCAATGATCAATGCGTAACTTGCGTTTCAGAAACCCAAAATGCTGTTTGACATACGTTTCTGCAGCTAAATTTGACAGCTGTGTCAACTGATTCTATGATCAAGTCAACGCGGATAATCACCCTTTGCGCAACTCAAATGATGGTTAACAAGAGATTTGATGTCTGATTAGTTAACATTTGTGTTGATCAGCCTTTCAGAAACCGGGCCTAAAGCTGTCATAAATATCTCACTGAAAAGAGGCGATGGAGGGGAACCCATTGGTAGACCATCCACTTGTTGATAGACTTTTTCATTGAACTTAAAATAGCTTTGCCCTAGGCATACTTTAAGTAGTCTCGTTGTTTCTTCCTTCATTTGAGCAGTGACTGAAAGGTTTTCCTCGAGTTGTTTGTTAATTAAATACTCTATTTCTTTAGTTGGTATAGACGGAAATAAATTTACCACATCAAAGGAGACTAATCTTGCAGACATGGGAATTTTTAATGTTTTTAATTCATTAGTCAACTGGATATTATTTTTGATTGAATATACTGCATTATGTTGAATCATACTAGGTAACACTGAATTTAGATATTTACACAGTTTTGAAGCAGGTGCGTTGGTGTATGAAACAATGGGTCTCATTGGGCAATTTTCCTTGTGTATCTTAGGGAGAGCATATAAAGAAGGTATTGTTGGGTTCATAACAGTCAAGGGAATATTAACCTGAGATAGCAAACTAGGGCAATTTTTGATAGTCTTTTTGACCGCACTCTGGAATCTTGACGTGGGATCAGCTTTCAATATCTTAAAACTGTCCGGGTTCAACAAAGCTTCGGTTCTCGTTAAATAATCATTCCTATACAAAACAGTTACAGTATTGCCTTTGTCAGCTTTGGATATTATTAAGTCATTATCGGAGGCTTTTTTCTTTATTTGTTTCAAAGTTTTCATCTCTGTCTTATTATTTTCGAAAGTCGAATTAGAGATTATTTCCGCACATAATGATTTTTCTAAATTTTGTTTGTTTGAAGATTCAATTCTATTTAACGCTAATTCAACATTAACAGCGAGATCTTTGAGGTCAGTAAAATTAAAATTATTCGGGCAATACTTCAAACCTTTCTCCAACAAGTTCATCTCAGAAATTTCAAAATGTACATTAGTAAAATTCTTCACCCTTTCATAAAATTTAACTTCAGGTTCACTCACATATGTTGACGAACTACTCTCACTATTTTTCACCTTGTTCAAAAGATTTTCTAGTTTTTTAAGTTGACTCTGATATTGATTATGTCCTAAAAACCTCACTTCCTCCCTGATGGCAAAATCCAGATAATCGAACTCCACAGGGCTAATCCGGTAGGATAGTTCACTATGTATCACTTTAATTTAAGATCGATGTTTTCTAGTGGTAAAGATAGGTTGAATGATACACAGTTGAGTGGTGTATATATGCTGTTCTGCGACGAATGCCCTGCATTTTACATAGGTCAGACTGGTCGGGCTCTTGGAATTAGAATCGAAGAACATAAAAAGTCAATTCTTCAGAATAAATCAACCACTGGCTTCTCCAATCATTGTATCACTTCCAATCATTTTATAGATTTTAATAAAACTAAAATTTTACACAAAGGTGAGAAGGGTAAACGTTTAGACCTTTTGGAATTTTTGGAAATATCGTCAGCTCAAAAGCGAAATCTTCCAATAGTAAACGATCAATTAGATTTCCGCCTATCTCCTGTTTTAACATCTGTTACGTGATAATGTTTTTGTATTTGTGTGACTTTATGTATTTTGTTCAGTTTTGAGAATGGGATGAAACCCGAAACATGCATGTCAACTATATTTGAATAAAAATTGTGAAACGTATAGTCAAGTGTTTATTTTCTGTTATTATTATGTTAACTGTTGAGAGTAGAAATTGGCGACGTCTCAGAGAATTGTTTTGACATTGACGATATTTCAGAAGTGCCAACCTGCCTTTGATTTAGTTACAAAAACGTGATAGACCTAAATCATGGCCAACCGAGAGACTTTATAAAAGTGAATGAAGTATAGGTACCTACCTATGAGAATATATTTGACACCCCTTGAAATTTTCATTTCACGTTTTCGGGTACAGTTTGGAAATCGAATGGAAAAAATGTGGGAGAGCTTTGTGGTCAGTGGCTTCGGCGATCTTGTCAAACTACTAGCGAGAAATTATTCAAACTTTGAAATCATATCTCCGAGAGTATTGGTTTCTCATGGTGGGTTTCACGTAGCTTCGATTAGCTTGATTGTGGATATAATTCGGTGGTTGCATCAAAAATGAACTGAAAATTGACATAGAATCA
This sequence comes from Halyzia sedecimguttata, assembly GCA_937662695.2. Classification (NCBI taxonomy): domain Eukaryota; kingdom Metazoa; phylum Arthropoda; class Insecta; order Coleoptera; family Coccinellidae; genus Halyzia; species Halyzia sedecimguttata. The sequence continues at coordinate 36,015,704 of OW569415.2, read as the reverse complement.
CACTGATTTAGCAATTAAGAGCTGTCAAAGCTTTGTGAAACCCATCAAGAGTTGGAAATGATATCAATGGATTCTTTTGATATCATAAATTATAGTTAGGAAGTTGTTGTTCAGGTATCACCAATTTCCCCCCCCCCCCCCCCCTATACAACCATTAGAGCCTGGCGATAATATTTTAAAATTGAATTTCTCATCATTGAATGGTTTCTTTGTAGCCTTACAATCTCATTTATTATTTTTCTTTTGAAAAATAAATGCTCCGGCTAGCTGCTAGTTTGTAAGCTAACTTTAATTTAGGTAAAGGTATTAGTTGGTTGGCATCAACAATATAGGAATTAAAACGTTGAGATATACTATTCTATTTTGATCACAGTTTGCATTTTACAAATAATAGTAGGTTATATTTACAACGACTTACGCTACATAATTCGTAATTACTGATCTGAAATTTAATGAGCTCATAAAGAACTAAAAAAAAATAAATTGGTGACCAGACAGTCAAATTGAATATTAACAGAAATTAGGGATATTATTAACTTGAAATTATAGACACAAATATTTGTGGTTCATGAATCGGAAAACTATGAAGAACTTAGCTTATTCTTGTTTCAATCCACAATAATCTTCTATGTATAATGTTCTCCTTGGTTGGTTGGCCGATCCTTCAGCGAAGCAGTTAGTCTCCCAGTGGAATACAATTACTTCTCCAGTGAAATCGAACCATTTAACTAGTTCCCCAGAGTAATAGAATTCTCAATTTTTGTAACCAATCCACAGTGAAATGTATTTCTCAGTTTTTCCAACTAATCCCAAGTGGAACGTAGTTCTCAGTTTTTCCAACCAATCCCCAGTGGCTGAAAATCAATTCAAATCAACGTCGGTATTACATAATCGGTTTTTCAAGGATCTCTGTCGACTTCAATTGGCAAATTCATATTGCAATACAAAGATATATAAACAAATTTATAAAAAATGGGTTCAAGCCCTGTGGACAGGAGCTTTCTGGCGCTCTAGTTCAAACAGACAAATTATATCTCCGAAAGTATTGGTTTCTCTGAGTTGGGAATTATATCAATGTATACATATGATAGAGCTGCATCATAAAGGAAATTCAATTCAAATAATAGTTTATTTATCAAGATTAAATGAGCAATCATGAGAATGAGAACTGCACCATGGAAGAAATCGAATTAAATCTGGCCAATTTTGCCCAATAACGAACTTAACCGAGATATTCATCTCCCTAACCTACTCTGAAAATTTCAACTACCTAGCTCATTCCGTTCGAGAGTTATTGTGGAAAAACTTTTTTTAAATTTTCAAATTTTTTTTTTACACTTTGCGGTAATCTGGTCAACACAAAACTTCACATGCGTATAAAGGTCATGATTCTACAATTTGATGCTAAATTTCAGATAGATCCAACGAACTTGTCCGAGATATTTACGCTCCAAAACCACCTTGCAATTTTCAATCCGCTAACTCCTTTCGTTCGAGAGTTATCGTGCCTACGGCCGGTCGGCCGGCCGGACAGAATCGATTTCGCACTCGGATTCTTGATCAGTGAGTCGAACCAAATCGTTTGAGACCATTTTCAGCCAAAAATTTCAAAATTACAGACACTTGGGCAAATTTATAAGCACACTGTTTGCCGGCCCGGTAGCCTAGCGGTTGAAGAGCTAGCTAGGATGCCGGAGTCGCGGGTTCGAATCCCGCTGAGGGCATGGATGCTGGTTGTGATTGTCCGGTATGAATATTAGAAATTGAACTCTGCTGGTTAATGACGAAAGTCAAGACCATACTTAGGGACTAGGTCCAATATGATTTAAAAAAAAAAAAAAAAAGCACACTGTTCCGAGGAACTAGAGCGCCAAAAAAACAAGTTTCGTATGACAATTGGCCAAAACAGGTTTAAAGTACCTACAAATAGTAGGTATTCCATAAAACAAATATGAAAGAAGATAAGTAATAATAAAAAATTACCTTGTAATCGATCAAAAACTTCCTGATCTACGTTCACCAAACTACAGAATTATGCTTTCAATATTTACGTAATATTTTCAAACATTTTCGGGTGAGGTCCCCGTTGCATCGCTAAAATACGAGTATTTCAACACCAATATTTTTGAAGTTACAATATTCCCTTCTGTCAAGTTGACATTATGAGAATTCATACATAGAATAATAATTATATCAATCTGTGAAATACGATTTACATTGAAATTTAAAAAAATCATATCTCCGAAAGTATTAGCTTGTTAGAGTTGAAAATGATATGAATGGATTCTTATGATAAAACTGCTTATTAAAAAAAATTTGATTTGGAATTTGTTTCGTAAAAAAAAATTTTTTTTTTGTTACTCCGAAACCATGTGTCCGATTTTGCCCAATAACGAACTTATCCGAGATATTCATCCCCCAAACCTACTCTGAAAATTTCAACTCTCTAGCTCATTCCGTTCGAGAGTTATCGTGCTTACGGCCGGCCGGCTGGCCGGACAGAATGAATTTCGACCACGGATTCTTAATCAGTGAGTCGAACCAAATCGATTAATACCATTTTCATCGAAATATTCCAAAATTACAGACATTTGGGCAAATTGATAAGCACTCAGTTCCGAGGAACTAGAGCGCCAAAAATCAATTTCAAAACAGGTTAGCAAACGGCTCAACCTTCAGTGAACACGAAATGCAAAGCTCATATGAAATATGCCAACGTGATCTCCATCAATCCTCGAAAAAAATTTCATTGAAATGTTCATTCACTAACCAACCAAATTCGGAATTAAATAATTTTGGAAAAGATAACATGATTATTCAGATATTATTCAATATAAATCACAATTCGTCGATTTGTGAAGCCACATGGAACTAACAAAAGAAAAACCCAAAATGGTCGATAATAAAACACGAGATAATGAACGCTATGATTTTCCAGACAAAATTGAACTACATACTAGATACCTAATAAGAATAAACGAAACTCACTTACCGTCTTCTATCCTAGACGCCAACAGATAAATTTATAATTCAATGCAACAATTACCAAATATTCTCAATATAAATGCGATTTATGAATTAAGATACTTCTTGTCCAACAGTCGCCAGCAGAAAGGAAGGAATATCCGGAAATCTAGATCTTATCGATCTCACATATTGATCGCGCATCATTGGTATCATGCATCTCATCTTGCAATTGTCTCAAATTCTTTCTCGCGAATTTGATGAACAGTGGCGTAACGTTGTAAAGGTGTTTCAACCGTTACATCTTTCTGGGTTTTCTCTCCCAAACTCTGAAAAATAGCTATAAAATGTGACAATTCTCGAATCTCAGAATAACAATCAACAAAATAGTTCTGAAGATTTTTTCGTTAAGCGTCTGAAGAAGGAGTCTGATATAGATGAAGCCATTCTCACAATATCTAGGAAAGGAATACGTAATGAGACTATTAAAAATGGGTTCAAGCCCTGTGGACAGGAGCTTTCTGGCGCTCTAGTTCAAACAGACAAATTATATCTCCGAAAGTATTGGTTTCTCAGAGTTTAGAATTATATCAATTTATTCTTTTGATAGAACTGCATCATAAAGGAAATTCAATTGAAATAATAGTTTATTTATCAAGATTAAATGAGCAATCTGAGAATGAGAACTGCACCATGGAAGAAATCAAATTAAAATAGCTGAAATGAATTTGACTCTTTCTTATAGAACAGGATGAAATGTACGAGTATGAACACAGATCATATAATAAAGCAAGATAGAATAATTATAGCATTCTGTGAAAACATAGAAGTACGTACGATTTCATTATTGAAATTTAGAAAAATCATATCTCCGAAAGTATTAGCTTGTTGGAGTTGAAAATGATATCGATGGATTTTAATGGTGAAACTGCATCTTAAATAAAAATTACAGACATTTTTGGCAAATTGATAAGCACTCAGTTCCGAGGAACTAGAGCGCCAAAAAGTGTAATTCCCTTTCCGGGATTTGAGCCCGCCTTCTCTCGTTCCGAAACCGAAAACCCTACGGACTTGACCAACGGGCTATCGGGTTCCTCGTACGATCTTGTCGATCTCCGGTATTAGAATAAAACGTCAGTACTTACCTGGGATATACATATATTCTTAATTTTCACTTTTCGACATAAAATCGCCACAAGGGGGTTTATTTGACGGTTTTTTACCTTTGTCTCTCTAAGTCGCTTTTGACGTTTCTCGAACCAACTATTAGCAAGGAATTAGACGATGTCATATCTTAGGAAAATAAGTTGACATTATGACAATTCATACATAAAATATAATTCATACATAAAATATATTTCTCTGAAAACGTAGAAATACGACTTATTATTGAAATTTTGAAGAATCATATCTTTCGAAAGTAATAGCTTGTTAGAATTAAAAATGATATCATTGGATTCTTATGGTAAAACTGCTTATTGAAAATAATTTAATTTGGAATTTGTTATGTAAAAAAAATTTTTTTTTTTACTCCGAAACGATCTGTCCGATTTGCCCAATAACGAACTTAGCCGAGATATTTATCTCCCAAACCTACTCTGAAAATTTCAACTGTCTAGCTCATTCCGTTCGAGAGTAATCGTGCCTACTGCCGGCCGGCCGGACAGAATGAATTTCGACCACGGATTCTTGATCAGTGAGTCGAACCAAATCGTTGACCATTTTCATCGAAAAATTCGAAAATTACAGAAATTTTGGCAAATTGATAAGCACTCAGTTCCGAGGAACTAGAGCGCCAAAAACCAGAAAGCCTGGTCCTCTCTTACCAGATATATTTCAATCAGCCAATCTTCCTAGCGATGAAATAATTAAGAAAGTAAGCATCGAAAAGAACTTCACTACGTGTTAGGTAGAAAGAAAGACTGGGACAGGGAATCCACTCCCCAAGTTCTTGAAAAAAATGCCTTTTAATGGTTCACAGATGGTTCAAAATCCAATATAGGATCTGGCTCTGGAGTATATGGGACAGGCACGAAATTCTCACTATCGCTAGACTTCTATCCGATCGTTTTTCTGGCAGAAATACTAGCAATCAAAAGCAGCATGGAAATGAACCTGATAGGAAACTATCAGAGGTGTGATATAGCAATCCACTCTGACAGTCAAGCTGCTATTAAAGCTCTGAGCACCCATGAAATCCAGTCTAAGCTAATGTGGGAAAGTAAACTCAATGGAGTAGGTAAGAAAAACAGGGTTTCCTTGGTCTGGGTTCCTGGTCACTCGGGAATTAAAGGAAATGAGAAGGCCAACACATTGGAGTTCATCAGAACTTTAGAACAGGAAGACAAGCTGAAGATGGGGATGACATCCACATCTATGATGGGGGGGCACAATAGACCTTACGGTCGTAGTGCAACATAACCCCCCACATAGATAGTACATAGATAGATACATACATAGTTTATTCAATCAAATGTCAGCAATAGTAAGTTACATCAATGAAAACATGTTCTTTCAGCTTTACAAAATTCAAAATATTTTTGTACATTATAATTTATTAGCTTTATGCACATATACATAGCATTATTCTATGTCACAGTCAACATTCATTTTCAAACCAATAGGGGATGAATGCATTCGAATGGGACCTTATTCCACCGCAAACACATCACTGTTCATTTTCGAACCAACAGTGAATGTATTGAAACTAATCGTTTGATACTATTCTTGGCCAAAAAGTGTACCAGTTTTTTTTGGACGCTTGTTTTTCCTTTCGGATTTAAATTCTTGGAAATTTGGAATAGCATTTTTTTTCCTGGAGCTAAATAGCTTTAGGTGAGTTCAGTACCTGGAAGGGTAACCGCTCACAAAATTTTGCAAATGATTACCAAGTTTCAATTCGATTGGATCTGTATTTTTTGAGTTATTTGGAAAAAACAACAAACTTTTAGATGTTTATAACTCCGGAACCGTTTGGCCGATTATGCCCACGTCGCGTTCGGATGCGTAACCTACCCTGAAAATTGCAAGTCGCTATCTCTTTCCGTGCTAAAGATATCGTGGCAACGGCTGGCCAGCGTTTGGGCAAAATCGATAGCACGTCGTTCCCTAGTACAAAAGTCACGCAAAAATCAAGGTGCCTTTGCACGCATGTCCTATTTTCTATTCACGCCTCATATTCCGTTATTATCCGTTAGTTATAGTGGCAACGGAAACCCGGCCGACCAGAATCGAATTTGGCCACGAATTCCTCATCAGCGAGTCGCACCTAATCGTTTGAGACCATTTTTGGCAAAAAATTAGAAAATTACAGATATTTGGGCAAAATGATATTACGCTGTTCCCTAGAACATGCGTTTTATATCTAGATAAATTCATAGCTCAATTCAAATTTTCACGTTCCACGAATAAGTAACTCAGGAATACATACATACCTACTTATCTTTGCACCAATTTCCGGGTGAGGCATATTAATTACGCCGCCTTGATGGCTTCATTTGTTAGTCAATTGGGGGAAAGAATCATGAACTGAATTACGTCAATCTTAGTGGTTAATTGTTGATTAATGATCGTCGCTTTCGTGTCACATTTATTAATTACTCCCTGTGACATTTCAATGGGATGATTAAGTAACGTACACTCGACTCGACTATATAAACACTCTTTCCATTATTATCTGTTTGTTCCGGATCGGGTTTTAGAGACAGCCTGCTTTTTATTAGATCTTCCAGCTATTTCCGAGTTACCCACTTCAACAGCCGATATCTTGAATCGGATGTTATGATTTTCAATGGTAATACTATGTAATGAACAGGCCCGGACTGGCTCTTGGGGGCTCGTCTAGACATTGAAAAGGGTTCCTTTACGTCCTAGGGGTAATAGAATCTGAAATATGTATTTTTGGAAACTGGTCTTCCATCCCCAAAAGTCACATTAAGCTATTTTGTCACTAGAATACTATTCCAGTTAATTAATAGTTATTTAAATACCAAGGACGAAAAACTGTCTATCATAGCCGAGTAGGCTCCGCCTCGGATAGCAAGCAGGCGAGATGATAGACAGTTTTTCGCCGAGGTACATGTTAAATTTTTTTGTCAACCTCCACATACTTTTATGAATTTTGGTTCTATTAAATAATTTCACTATAGTAAGTGACCGTTTATTCTCACGTACACTTGAGGACGAAAAAGTACTGTTTCCTACACAAAGTACTTGGCTTCCATAAAAGTGGATTTTACTGCCGCAAATTAGTAAGTAAAATATCAATTTAAATAGAAGTCGACGAAAAACAATATTTTTAGTTTAGGCATTCTGCACTTGACCTTATATCGGGTCTTTTAATGGGAACACCCAATTTTCAAATTGACATTACTCACGCACGACGACCAATTTTATTTGTGACATTGACAGTTGCATTTGCCAATGTCTACCATTTTATCATGGAAAGGCACATGCTTCCACAACGTTTACAAATAATCCAAATTTACTATGAAATGGGTTCTAGCCCTGTGGACAGGAGCTTTCTGGCGCTCTAGTTCAAACAGAAAAATTATATCTCCGAAAGTATTGGTTTCTCAGAGTTGGGAATTATATCAATGTATTCTTAGGATAGAACTGCATGATAAAGGAAATTCAATTCAAATAATAGTTTATTTATCAAGATTAAATGAACAATCTGAGAATGAGAACTGCACCATGGAAGAAATCAAATTAAAATAGCTGAAATGAAATTGACTCTTTCTTATAGAACAGGATGACATGTACGAGTATAAACTCAGATCATATAATAAAGGTTAGATAGAATAATTATAACATTCTGTGAAAACATAGAAGTACGATTCTTTATTGAAATTTCGAAAAATCATATCTCCGAAAGTATTAGCTTGTTGGAGTTGAAAATGATATCAATGGATTTGTATGGTGAAACTGCATATTAAATAAAAATTGAATTTGAAATTTGTTACTTAAAAAAAAATTTTTTTTTCGTTACTCCGAAACCATCTGGCCTATTTTGCCCAATAACGAACTTAACCGAGATATTAATCTCCCTAACCTACTCTGAAAATTCCAACAGCCTAGCTCATTCCGTTTGAGAGTTATTGCAGAATTTTTTTTTTTTAATGTTCGAAATTTTTTTTTACACTTTGCGGTAACCTGGTCAATACAAGACTTCACATGCGTATAAAGGTCATGATTCTACAATTTGATGCTAAATTTCAGATAGATCAAGTGATCGGTTTCGGAAATATTCATAAAAAATGTTTTTACAAAAATTGGCCATATCTCCGAAACCGCTTTATGGACTTCGCCCATTAACGAACTTGTCCTAGATATTTACGGTCCAACCCCACCTTGCAAATTTAAATCCTCTATCACCTTTCTTTCGAGGGTTATCGTGCCTACGGCCGGCCGGACCGGCCGGACAGAATCGATTTTGACCTCAGATTCTTGATCAGTGAGTCGCACCAAATCGTTTGAGACCATTTTCAGCCAAAAATTCAAAAATTACAGACATTTGGGCAAATTGATAAGCACTCTGTTCCGAGGAACTAGAGCGCCAAAAAATCGCGATCTGTTACTTTCAATATTGAACGAGTTATTGCTAACACATGACCTGACTTGTGTGAGAGTCATAACTTCATAAATTCTTGCGTTCCCGTGGTGGACATTTAAATGGTGTTTTGTTTCAAAACTAATGGTATCCATTGCACTTTAAAAGGAAACAAACATTTTCAAATAATAATGTGTTTTATTTACAAATCAAAATGAGGCGCTCTTAATGAGAGACCCGTTACAAGTCAGGGTGTGGAAATTAAAAATAAATAGTAAAATATAATAGTAAAGCATATGTATAAAGATAAAAAAGTTTTAGCAGTGTAACGATATACCATAGAGCTTAGGGCAATAAACCACAAAATAAATATTTGTAAAAATTGCAATTGAAATAGTTAATATTCAAATGAAGAGATAATTCATTTCCTTTAAATTTGTTTGTGATTCCTTCGATTTTACTCCAATCGAATAATCGATGGCATACATAATTTAACAGAGAAAACAATTGGAAATTAATGAAAAGCAAGTGCGGAAATTCAGTTTCATGAATAGTGGAACATTTTTTTTACAAAGATGGTATACACTGCGGCGTGTTGCACGGCATGGGGCACATTGCCGCTGCCGTCTCTGTACTATAAGATGGCAACCTACCATCTCGAAATGAGTGAAACGATTGGAAGGCCACGCCAGTGCTAACAGGAATCTATCTCGGAAAAGGGAGACAGTGTGAAACCAATCTAACCCCAACATGGTAATTAATTTTAGAATGCTTATGCGCTCACTATTACCAAATTTTGTGAGGATCGTGTCAATAGAAAATTTTTAATAAATCAATGAATATCTTGGAAAAAAATTTTCTACCTCAAAAGCTATCCATCTGATATCGCGAAAACCTTCAAGACATAACTATACAGTTAAGTTCCAAATTTGAACATGATCATATCTATATTGTTGTAGATCTGAGCAGCATTGAGTGAGTTTAGTAGCTGGATGGTTGACCGTTTCCACGATAACTTTGGAACGGAAAGAGATAGCGACTTGCAATTTTCAGTGGTAAGTTGCACATCCAAAAGGGACAGTTATGCTCATTGTTGGTCATAATCAGCCGCACGGTTTCAGTGTTATACCCATCTGGAATATCATGTTCATGATGAAATGAATCCGATCGAATGGAAACTTGGTAGATATTTGTAGAATACCGATGCAAAGAAGTCTGTGAAATTTTGTCAGGATCGCATTACTAGAAAATTTTTAAAAAATTATTAAAAAAATTGGTTCAAGCCCTGTGGACAGGAGCTTTTTGGCGCTCTTGTTCAAACAGACAAGTTATATCTCCGAGAGTATTGGTTTCTCAGAGTTGGGATTTATATCAATGGATTCCTATGGTATGCATCATGAAAGAAATTAAATTTAAAAGAAGTGTCGTTAAAAAAAAATGCTTCAAAAATTATCTTATAATAAAGAGAGCAATCTACGATGCTTCAATGCCTTGATGCTTCAAAAATTGTCATTAAATCTATTTATCAAGATTAAATGAGCAATCAGCAATGATTCAACCTCGTGGAATGGGTTGTTGCAACTTACACTCGGTGCATAGTTTTCACAACTCGAAATACCTAAGGAAATAAGTATCATCGAAATGTCTAGAGCAAGGCTAGAGACAATCATAGCAGATTATCCATTTATTCCTGATATTTGAGTAGGTAGTGGATTACGAACAAATTATTTTAATAGTTCAAAATATATTAATCCTCTTTTCATAATTTAAAATTTAATAGTTCATACCACTAACACATTGTTTTCTGTATTATGAATCTTAACTCAAGAAAAAATGATTGATACACAAATGTAGATCCATATTTCAGTTTTTTTTTCTAGCAACATTATGAAAATACTGTGTATAGGAAGATGTCTCACTACTTAAGGAAGTAAAAGGTAATATTAACCTCAGTGGTCAACGAACAGTGATTTGTTTTGATGATTCCATTAATTTCTTGTTTCCTATTGCCTTCATGAACTACGTCAAAACAGTCTGGTATATATTCACAAATTCAAGAAACGAATACTTGCTTTGCAAGAGAAAATAACTACTCCAAATTGACAATCTCTAATAGCTAGAAAGGATTATATTTATGAATAGTGATCACAGACAGATTCTGTGTTCACATTCTGTGAATACATAGAACTTACGATGTATTATTGAAACTTTGAAACATCATATCTCCGAAAGTATTAGCTTGTTAGAGTTGAAAATTATAACAATGGATTCTTATGATGAAACGGCATCATCAAAAAAATTGAATTCAAATGTTGTAATGTAAAAAAAAAATATTTTTTTTCGTTACTCCGAAAATATTTGGCCGATTTTGCCCAATAACAAACTTAACCGAGCTATTTATCCCTTAAACCCACACTGAAAATTTCATTTGTCTAGTTCATTCCGTTCGAGAGTTATCGTGTTAACGGCCGGACGGACCGCCAGCCGGACGGACGTCCGGCTGGACAGAATCGATTTCGGCCACGGATTCTTGATCAGTGAATCAAACCAAATCGTTCAAGACCATTTTCAGACAAAATTCGAAAATTTGAGACATTTGGCAAATTGATAAGCACTCTGTTCCGAGGAACAAGACCGCCAAAAATAATATTTATCTTGTGGTTACTTGAGAACTGAAAGACATAGCGACTTGTAATTTTTAGGGTAGATTGTGCATCTGACTGCGACATTTGAGTTTGTTACAAGGCATAATCGGCCAAACGGTTTTGAAGTTATGTCAATCTGAAATTTGGTTGTTATTTCCTCCATAACTCAAAAAATACGATGCTGACTCAATCCAAACATGGTAATTGGTTCTAGAATACCTACGCAAAAATGTTTCTAAAATTTCGTGAAGATTGTATTACTATAAAATTGAAAGAAAACATTGAAAAAATTTCTATATTTCAAAAAGTATTCATGCGACATCGCTGAAATTTTGCTTCAAAACCTTCAAAACCTAACTCTATAATATTATTTTCCAAGTTTGAACACGATCGGATCTCTATTGTTGGAGATCCGATCAGACTTGGGTGAGTTCCGATATTTTAAAAGGAATTTAAATCAAATACTCAATTGAATAAATACGGCAAGAGGATTTATGAAGTATTTTTATCCTTTATTATAATTTCAATTCCGATAGAATACATACGTCAGAATTAAAAATTCTGATCTGATCTTAGACGATTCTATCATTACTCATATCGAGTCTTTAAAACGGTACAAAATGTATTCACATCTAATAAAAGCTGGGACAATGGCATATATCGATGGTGAATTCGATTAAGAGTGTCCAAAGGAGGTGAATTGACATTAGAACATGCGCTCAAAAGCTCCTGACTTCCCATCAGTGCTTGAACCAATTTTATGTATTCCTGTTGCTTACCCCTAAAAGTAAATCGATCTCATTGGAAGGTTCTCATGGGGGATACTAGATTTGTAAACTTTCCTGTGTGGCAAAAGGACGGATTTTTCAAACTATTTTGTATTCTACATTCTCAAACGTAAACTATGATAATTTTTAGGGTATTATGATGCTTTTTTCCTGAACTTTTGATATTTGAAAAAATAACAACTAAAGCAAATAAAGTGGAAAGCCCTGTGGACAGGAGCTTTGGCGCTCTTCTTCAAACTTCGACAAATCATATCTCCAAAAGTATTGGTTTCTCAGAGTTGGAAATGATATCAATAGATTCTTATGATGCATCATAAAAGAAATGAGATTAAATGAGTAATCTGCAATGATTCAACCTCGTGGAATGGGTTGTTACAACTTACACTCGGTGCATAGTTTTCACAACTCGAAATACCTAAGGAAAGTATCATCCAAATATCTAGAGCAAGGCTGGAGACAATTATTGCAGTTTGCACATTCATTCTTGATATTTGAATAGGTATAGGTTGACGAACAAATTATTTTAATAGATCATTTCATTTTTTTGAAAGATTATAAATGTATTATGTATTCTTGTTTTCCTTTATTTGAAAACTTATCTCATTATACGACAAACTATATTATTAATAAAATACAATCCTCTTTTCATAATTCAATAGTTCATAGCACATTCATTCTGTATTATGAACCATTTCAAACAATTAAAAATATATTTTATGAGAAATGTAGATCCATAATTCATTATTTTTGGATAGCAACATTATGAAAATACTGTATATAGGAACATGTCTCACTTCTTAAGGAAGTACAGGATATATTAACCTCAGTGGTCAACGAACAGTAATTTCTTATTGTCTTCATAAACACATCATCAAAATGATCTACCTAATTCCAAAACTTCTGAAACATCATCCCCAATATTTATACATATTTTATTCAATATGCAACAAGTCAATATTATTTCCGGTATCAAAACAGTCTTGTATATATTCTCAAATTCAAGATTCGGATACTTGCTTTCGAACAGAAAATATTTTCTAATTACGAATTATAAACAAACTAGAACAGAAATAAATTTGACATATCTCTAATAGCTAGATAAGATGACATTCATGAACAGTGAACACAGATAGAACACAGACAGATAGAATTCGCATTCTGTGAAAACATGTAGTACGATGTATTATTGAATCTTTCAAAAATCATATCTCCGAAAGTATTAGCTTGTTAGAGTTGAAATTGACATCAATGTATTCTTATGATGAAATTGAATCTTTAAAAAAATTTCATTTGGAATTTGTTATGTAAAAAATTTTTTTTCCTTACTCCGAAACCACCCAATTTTGCCCAGTAACGAACTTACCATAGATACTTATCTCCCAAACCTATTCTAAAAATCTCACCTGTTTAGCTCATTCCGTTTGAGAGTTATCGTGGCTACGACCGGCTGGCCGAACGGCCGGTCAGAATCGATTTCGACCATTGATTCTTGATCAGTGTGTTGACCCAAAACGTTTAAGACCATTTTCAGCCAAAAATTCGTAAATTACAGACATTTGGGCAAATTGGTAAGCTCTCTGTCCCGAGGACCAGGAGCCCCAAAGAGAAGAAACAACTCATCGATTTTCCACATGATGTATCATTAGGCCAACAATAAAATTGCTGAAATATTCAAAAGAAATCCTAATTGGTGGTTGTTTTCTGATCGAATATCATCATTAATCGTACTTTTTCTCACGTAAGAAAGTGTACAATTCTTTGTCCGTTGAGTTACAAGTTCGACTACCATATCGAGAGACAGCACCTAACGAGATCGAGAGCTTACTGCCGCACTCCAGAAGCTAACAGCCCACTGCTCTGAATTAGAGTCCTAATTACCAAGTAGCCGTATTTTCATCGGGCTATGCATGTAAAATATTTGGATGCCGAGTCCAGCCCACACAGTCATTGTATTTAACTACCAGTTAAATTATTGTATTACGCATAACGCTCACGTTTACGGCCCACATTTTTATGTATAATCGATACTATCGATCGTTGTCCAAATGGTTAATAAACAACCAGATATACAGTCAGATGGTGTCTGGAATCGTATAAAAGACAATTTTATGTAAAATATTCGAATGGATGGAACACAGTCACATTCGAATCGATAAGTTATTGCTATTGTTTTTCTGACTGAAAATTCGCTCAAGGTGTAGGCGTTGCGGAGCGGGCCAAGGGGAACGATTTCAAATGATATTGGACAACGTTGAATGATGTGCATAAAATGAATACTTAATAGCTGCTCATTTGTGTTTGTACACTGAGAGAAATGTTAGGGTTAATAATTAATGATTCATTATTTCGGAGAGTTTTATTTGTCATAGATGAAGTTTATTAAAAATGAAAAAAATATTAATAATAATTTGAACAACCTGATTTTAACCTTATTTCTCAGAAATATTTCATTTATTCGGGCAATATTTATCAATAATCAAAAAGGGTTATTACCAGGAAATAAATGTAATACGGAAAGTCATGTTCGAAAATATTATTAAATATAAAATAGGTAATTATTCATTTCCAACAAACAAATCTTATTTGAAGTGAAAACTTACTTCATTTTTGTCAGAAAAATATTTATTGAATTATGATTGATTTTATTAATTGATAATAAAATAATAATAATAATATTCATTCAACATGCCATGAAGAACAAGCATGATTTCACGGCACCTGGACTGGATGGCGTTCAGAACTACTGGTGGAAGAACTTTCCAGCTATCCACCAACACCTAGCTAGATTATTCAATGAGATAGTAATTCACCGTGAGCCAATTCCTTCATGGTTGGTAGAGGGCAGAACTGTACTGATACCGAAATCAGGTGATCTAGGACAGCCAAAAAACTACCGCCCAATCACGTGTCTGAACCCGTGGTATAAAATTCTCACAAGTGTTCTTCAACATCGGATTCTGGAGTCCATTGGATCAGCGTGGAATCAAATCCGCGAACGAAGAGGAGCGAGGAAAGGAGTACAGGGGTGCAAGGACAACCTCCTTATAGACAAGAGCATTTGTCAAGATGCGGAACAATATAAGCACGACCTACATACATCATGGTTGAATTACGCAAAATCATTTGACACATCGACGCACAGCTTGATGAAAGGGCTGCTAGAGATGCTCAAAGTCCACCCTTACATCGTCCATGCGATGGAAAACATCGTTATTAAAAACTAAGTTCGCCGTTCCATCCGAAGGTTGGAATTATACTGGATGGGTGAGATACAGGTGAGGCGTATTTCAAGGAGACTCACTTAGCCCGTTATTGTTCTGCATAACATTTCTATGAAAATCTGACTTGAGGGCAAGCAGAATAGGGTACAAGGCCGGGCCACCAGGCAGAAGAGAACATCTGATCTCACATCTACTCTACATAGACGACTTAAAACTGTACACTTCTTCCGACTGAATATTGCTGCCGAATACACCTCAGCAATAGGAATGTCATTCGGTTTGGACAAATGTGCTATATTTCATCTAAGCAGAGGAAGAACTGAAGAAACAGGAGATGACATCGACCTAGAAGGGGTAATAAGCATTCGACACCGCGAAGAGGAAGAAACATACGAATTCCTAGGGATGAAACAACGAGGTGCACTGCAGACAACCCAAATCAAGGATGCTAGCTACAAAAAGAAGATCCGAGATATATGGAAATCACAGCTGGCCGTGAGAATTTAAGTATCTGCTACACACAGCTTGGTAGTTCCGATAATCTTCTACTCATTCGAGATAGTTAACTGGCCAGTGAATTAAATTCTCGAACTAGACAGAACCATTCATGAATTCATCAACAAGAATCGTATACAGAATCCTCACTGCTCGATTCGAAGGAAATACCTGCCACGAACGCAGGGAGATAGAGTCTTGCAAAGTTTGGAATACCAACACCATCAACAAACGTTGGAAATGGCAATAAGGATATTGAGAAGCGAAGACCCGCTTCTGAAAATGGTGGCTCAGCATGAAATCAGGAACTAAGGAGCATTCCTATTTAGGGCTGGTCAGAGAGCTTTGGAGAAGTTCAGTATAACAGGCATATCCATCGATCATGAGCTAGCAGGAACACCTATCTCGCCAACAGACCAAAGAAGAGTTGGGAGAGAGATAAGGCAGGCACAACTGAACTATTCGAAAATCACATGAGTGAACACCTGCATTCCATACACTTCAGGAGTTTGAAAGATCAGGGCCTGTCGGAAGAACTATCCTGAAAGAACATCATGAAAGTGGACACCCCCACAACGTGCAGAGCATGCCACATCTAGCAAGAAACTATTATGCACATTCGGTCTGCTTGCAGAGTGCATGCTCCATCAGGATATGTGGAAAGACACAATGCGGCACTCCTAATTTCTCTACTTCCATCTGAGAGAGGTTTATGGTATAGACAACGAACCAGTGCTACCATATGTGCCTCTGGAGATTGAAACAGTTGTTGAAAATGACAGAGCTCGCATCTACAGGAACTATGCGATTCCAATAACTCGGCAGATCTACGCCATAAAGCCAGATATACTCTTAGTGGACAAAGAACTCAAGGAATTGTTTGTCGTCGAATTTTCCTCCCCCGCTGAAAACAATGTGGTGATGAAAGAAGAACAGAAGAGGAAAAAATACAAGGATTTGATGTTCGAACTGAGAATCCTGTACCCTAGGTATAAAGTTAGGAGGGTAGTTCTAATCATAGGATGCCTAGGCGGAATGGGAGTGAACTACACGTCCGAATTGAAGATTACTCCGGCCTGCAAATCTCTGGCCTTGGATTTAGTACACAGAATGAAGAAAGCAGTGTTTGTCGGATCACTTCGAGTCATCAGGTCCCATCAACTATGAAGGCCGAAGGACGAACAACTTCTCCAAGGAACATGCGAGAGGTTTTTTAGTAAGTAACCAATCAACATCTGGAGTCCCACACTCCTGAGAGTAGCCGACCCTCTCAATGTGGGCCTATAAAAGGTTTTTCCTCTCGAACGAAAAAAAAAATTCATTGTAAAAAAATTTCATTAACAGAACAAAAAAAATTGGTTCAAGCCCTGTGGACAGGAGCTTTCTGGCGCTCTTGTTCAAACAGACAAATTATATCTCCGAAAGTATTCGTTTCTCAGAGTTGGGAATTATATCAATGTATTCTTATGATAAAACTGCATCATAAAAGAAATTCAATTCAAATAATAGTTTATTTATCAAGATTAAATCAGCAATCTGAGAATGAGAACTGCACCATGGAAGAAATAGCTGAAATGAATTTGACTCTATCTTATAGAACAGGATGACATGTACGAGAATGAAGACAGATCATATAATAAAGCTTAGATAGAATAATTATAACATTCTGTGAAAACATAGAAGTACGATTCATTATTGAAATTTCGAAAAATCATATCTCCGAAAGTGTTGGAGTTGAAAATGATATCAATGGATTTTTATGGTGAAACTGCATCTTAAATAAAAATTGAATTTGAAATTTGTTATTTAAAAAAAATTTTTTTTTTTCGTTTCCCCTGAATTATCTGGCCTATTTTGCCCAATAATGAACTTAACCGAGATATTCATCTCCCTAACCTACTCTGAAAATTTCAACTGCCTAGTTCATTCCGTTCGAGAGTTATTGTAGAAATTTTTTTTTGACACTTTGCGGCCACCTGGTCAATACAAAACTTCACATGCGTATAAAGGTCTACAATTGATTCTACAATTTGATGCTAAATTTCAGATGGATCGAGTGATCGGTTTCGGAAATATTCATAAAAAATGTTTTTACTAAAATTGGCCATAACTCCGAAACCGCTTTATGGATTTCGCCCATTAACGAACTTGTCCGAGATATTTACGCTCCAAACCCACCTTGCAAATTTCAATCCTCTAACTCCTTTCGTCCGAGAGTTATCGTGCCTACGGCTGGCCGGCCGGACCGGCCGGACAGAATCGATTTCCACCTCGGATTCTTGATCAGTGAGTCGAACCAAATCGTTTGAGACCATTTTCAGCCAAAAATTCGAAGATTACAGACATTTAGGCAAATTGATAAGCACTCAGTTCCGAGGAACTAGAGCGCCAAAAACAATTAATCATTCAATCCTACATAGTAATAAGCCTAATAATCTTATTTTGAGTACCTAGATGTGTACCTTACTTGTTTTACCTCATCTTGTCTGGGCAAGATAAAATGTCTGTTCGTAACAAATGTTGATAACATATTACTGACTAAATAGCCTACACAGAACACAACTGATTCTCCTTACTCGCTCAAGTTCAAAAGAGCTTTTCAGGGGTCTTCTTGAGGAATACGTAGGAGGATCAGTATAATAATAATATTACTGACTAAACAGATTCTGTCTTTAAAAGTTATTTGTGATGCTGCAGGAAATTTCATGGTAGAACGCTCTGTAGTTATAAGTACTCACTTAGTTGAAGCAAATATGAAAAATAAATCAGTTAAGCTGGACAATATTACCATTAAATTCCTTGCTCTAGAGATTTCGATTATACCTTCTGTGCAGTGTGGGTATTTCGAGTTGTGAAAACTATGCACCAAGTTGAAGTTGCAACAACCCAATTTCCCAACAATTTCTCCTATTGGTGGTAGCAAGTCATTCAGGTTGTTAAGTAGGTATTGGTTTAGTCATTTTTGAATCACGATGGCAGGAAAAATGAAAAAATATCACAATGCCTCTTGAGGAACTGATATTATTGAATATTTCCAAAGCCCATACCTATGGCCCAAGATTTCTCCTTGGAAATGAACAAACATACTATATTCAACGAGTGTGATATTCTGGCGATAATGGTTAAAATTATTGGCAGATATCCGTATACATTATAGAACGTTGCATTGTGTACACATAAATGAATGTGTTTTGGATGTGCACTGGAAAGGTAGTAACATAACCGCAGAAAATCCAATTTATTCACCCTGATGAAAATTGCATTACCTTCAATTAGACTGTGTACATTTTCGGTTTGAATCTAATTTGCTTCCGGTCGATAGATGGGCTTTATGTATAATTACTGTGGGGGGAAACGGGAAATTTTATTATGGAACATTAGCATTTTTCGACCTTAATTAATTGCTATATTCGGTCGAATATGAATTTCGCCGAATTCTAATATGTTTGAGTTTCCGATTCGTTTGTAGCATCGATTTTATTCAGGGATTTGTTACAAATATTACACTCCGATGCTCGAATTACACAAAACTCATAATACTCATTTAAAGGTCTTTAAACTAATAGTCTAGTCAACAAGTGCTTTTTAGGTCAAAATTTTTGCGTATTCTCCGAAAATTATGATTGAGGTGTCATTCGATTCGGAATTGCATGTAGATAGTTTTTGAGAAAATGCTAAGGCCGGTCGCAAAAATTGCAATAGTTATAAACAATTAAGTGAAAAAATAGATGAGGGTTTGGTTTTTCGCCAATATCACAACAACTGTCCGAGATAATTCAAATTTGAAAAAAGATTCAAGAAGAGGAGGAAATTTCCTAAGAAATTCTCAACTCCCGGAACTAGGACCAATATTTATAAATTTCCCAGACGGTTGAGAAACCGTCCCGAAAACGGGTACTCCGCCTTGGGTAAGCCTCGCCCCCTTTGGACCTTTCATGAATGAATATTATTTAAACTTATTAAATATGAAAATAAAAAATTTAAATTCAGGCGTTTGTAGGATAGATCAATGAATAATAATCCATGGTCCAAAAATGTTTATCGCGACTTTTTAATTAGTTATCCATTAGTCAATTAACAATTTTTTGTAGCACGAACATTAACATTGCCAGTGCGATAATTGTTAAACTATTAATCTGAGAATTTTTCTTTTCGAGGAGCTAATTTTCAAAGATCTTGGAATAGATTCCCGTTGGAGAATTTGAAAAATTGTTAATTTTTGTTTTGTTACTAACAATCTACTTAAGTGAAAAATTATCAAGTTTCAATTATGTTTTAAAAGAAAATTATAAATTACCTCATAAACAACGCATCGGTTTATGAAAATTTCTTAAACAATAGGAGATAATAATTATTAAAAAGAATTTTTAAGTAGTTTCTGATAATAATAAAACGGATCAATAGTAATATAATAAATTGAAGCTTTATAATTTTTCACTTAACTAAATTGTTTATAACGAAACAAAAATTAACAATTTTTAAAATTTTATTTTTATTTATTTTTTTATCCAAAGACCTTTGAAAAATAACTCCACGAAAGGAAAAAATTCTCAGATTAATAGTTCAACGATTATCGTACTTGCAATGTTAATGTTCTTGCTATGAACAATTGTTAATTAACTAATGGATAACTAATTGAAAAATCACCAAAAACGTTTTTGAACCACGGATTATTGTTCATTGATTCATCCTGCAGGCACCACAACTTTTTCAATTTATTATTTTCATATTTAATAAGTTTACATAATATTTATTCATCAAAGGTAGAGGTTTCAACTCTCTAGGAAAATTATAAATATTTATCGAATGGAAAGTATTTACCCTGTGTGATTTATGAAAGAATAATAAATATTGGTCCCACAGTTCCGGCAGAGCAGACTTTTTTTGAAAATTTTCTCCTCAATTTGATTTTTTTTTCATATTTGAAACATATGAAACAGTTTTTGAGATATTGGCGAAAACCTAAAGCTCCTTTTTTTTCACTTAATTGTTTATAACTATTGGAATTTTAAGTAATCGTTAAAGGATACTGTGGGAGGTATACTCATTATTGAACGGTTTTTTTCTGGGTTTTCTCTCCCAAACTCTGAAAACTATCTATAAAATAAAAATTAATTATTTTGTGATTTGCTTCTGCTCAAGAAACACAGGATATTTGTCAGAAGCAATCAATTGAACAATGTTGCCTAACAAACAACAACGAAACAACATCAACGAAGAAACATCTATATCGTATATCAGACTCCTTCATCAGACGCTCAATGAAAATCGTTAGAATTATTTTGTTGATAGTTATTTTGTGAAATTCAAGAATTGTCACATTGACAGTATTTAAAAATCATAGCTAACATAGTTTTACTTCGCATAGAAATTTCCAAGTTCCAACTCCTTTTTTAACAATTGAGCAATTTGCAAAATTGCATTCTCTGTTCAATAAAATACAAGTTGACTCCTTAAGTTTCCTTTTCATAAAATCAGGTTCTATCATTAGAATCTTTGTATTACTTGTTGAAATATAATCGAGATAAGGGAAATATAAAATTTTTGTGCAGTGTTCCGCAAGGAACAGCGTGCTATCATTTTACCACAATGTCTGTATTTTTCGAATTTTTTTTTCCGAAAATGGTCTCAAACGATTGAGTTCGACTCACTGATCAATAATCCAAGTTCAAATTCAATTCTGTCCTTCCGGTCCGGCTGGCCGTTAGCACGATAACTCTCGAGCAAAATTAGTAAGAGGATTGAAATTTGCAGTGTAGATTTGGAGCATAAATATCTCGGACAAGTTCGTTAACGGGCGAAATCCACCAATCCGTTTCGGAGTTATGGCCATTTTCCGGGTTTGAATCCCTGCTCAGTAAGTTCACTAAATTTTTTATTTTATGTGTTGAATTCAGTTGAATAGATAATAGAACATGCGCTCGAAAGCTCCTGAATTCACGTCAGTTCTTTTCTCGATTTTTTCATTCAAATATGTGTTTGTTCGGCTGATTAAATAAACTAAAACTTGAATTTTTCGAATATTTACTGTTTAAATTCAGGAAAAACATATTTAACTGTTGAGCACTGATGCTCTGGAAGCAATTCTAAAAAGTTCAGAATACGTCACTGCTTCTACGCGATGCGAATGCAAGAATGTGACACCTTGCAATCATCTCCCAGGGGTTTCATCCATAATCGTATTGTTTCTCTGGTAGTTTTCAAATTTGTCACGACTGAATCCTGTATATTGCCTCATTCCAAAGTCGATGGAAACGTAATTCCGTCCGACGCATTAACCTGTGGAGAAATCCTCAGTTTTCAAGAAAAAACTCCTCTCTATCCTGTTGAATTATAGAATAACTTCCACTGCATGTATTGAGCTGTCAGCCTTCTTCAAATAAATTACCTAATATAACCCATTCCAGGCCGACCGACTGCCACAAAACCAGAAAAACGCACCGTCAAAGAAATAAGAAATATATTGCAATGTTTAATTTCATTGCCAGTGACGTTCCTATAAATTATAACTCACTTGTTGTAAAGAAGTTGAAACTATAAGAAGTTGTCTGGTTCAAAGTACCATCTTATTGTGTCCATTAAGACAGGGCGTTTGTTTTTCAATTCACGAAGACCGCATTCCTTTTACATTAAATTCTTGTCGGGGTTATAAATTCTGTAGTCCAGACTGCTTTTGGCTGTACCTACGGTGTTTCTGTTCTTTGTGTTGCTTGGATAGCCAGAGAAAAATGTTGCAGAATTTTACATTGTTTAATGGGGGATATAGCTTCTGTATTCAATTCAAAAGAGGAGAGAACTGGGTTTTCAAAATCTTGTGGTGCAAAATAATATGTAACAAGAGTTTCAATACATCTCAAACGTGTCTTCTATTCCAACACGGAAACGACTTACCGAATATATTATTGATATGCAGAAATATGAGAATGTTTGAATGGAAATACGTCATAATACGTTGCATTCAAACAGATAATGCCTTGCGTATGACATGTATGTTTCTAAGTCATATGTTTTAATGCAAATTCAAAAGATGTCATAATGAGTTGCATACGTTGCGTACGTGGGCTCAGTTTGTCCCTACCTTTAAGGTAGGGACAAGCCCATGTATTTGCATTAAAACAAATAATACGTTGCGTATGATATTATGTATGTCCTTACTTCCTACCTTCAAGGTAGGGAAAAACTGGCTCACGTACGCAACGTATGCAGAGCATTACCCAACTAGCAATTTTAAATTTCATAATAGCTGTAGAAACGTTGCAACAGATATAAACTCAAACTTAGCACATTATATAAAATAATTTTGTCACTCTCAATATTTTATAAAGTTCTTCTCATAAACATTATAAGACTTATTCCATGAACATTCTGGCACCAGCTAAAAACCCCTTTTGTAATAACTCTGTAAGGTTCTTTATATGAACGTTCTGAAATAAAAATATTACATAGAATGATATCTTTTAAATCAATTAATCTTAACTTGCAAAAGGCAATCCTGAAAATATACAAACATAGAGAAAATATGGATGTCGTGTGCCATTATTATTTACATGAAGCCATTCTATTTAGATATTATATACAGGGTGTCCCGGGAAGAATGCGACAAACGGATAACATGAATTAATGTCATCAGGCTGGACTAGTATCAAGAGGTTTCAATCGCCTGAGTGCCTTCGTTTGGGATATACAGGGTGATGTTCATCTTATGGGGGAAATTTCACACTTCAATAAATCTTGAACTATGCGACTGAATGATTTCAAGTTTTGAAGTTTTGTCACCCTTTACTATCACCTTCCTTCGATAGTTCTGAAATAAAATAAATCAGATCCGGACTGGGAAAATTTTAGACTTTTCTTATTTTCATGAATATTGGATCACCCTGTTCATGAACATTATGATTTTTTTTCGTTATCGTAACCATAAAGAATCAATTCATAATAAAAATTCTAAATCTCTGCTTGGCACCGTCATACAAGGTGATGAATAAACATTTCCTTCAATAAATCTTGAACTTATAGGTAAAATTATTTAAAATTTTATAGTTTTGTCACCCTTTACGACTGCCTTCCTCAAATTTTCGTCATACTGGAAAAACAGAACCGGACTAGTAATATTTTAGACTTCCTATATTTCCGATGGTATCGGATCAGCCTGTGCGTGAATATTATGATGTTTATGACTGAAAAAGAATACTAGTGTTTAAGTAGAGAGTTCGGATTAAGAAATCAAATCCACAAAAAAGTGAAGCAAAGTATGTGCCATTGGAACATACTTTGCCTTGTTTGTTAGAAAACATTCTTATGGAAACATTGTGGTTGCAATATGATGGGGCTCCTGCGCACTATTCAAAATAAGTGCGCGAATATTTGACCAACAATTTTGGAAACAGACGGATTGGGAGAAAGGTGGACAAGTGGCTTTTTGGCCTCCTCGATCTCCTGATCTGACACCGTTGAATTATTTTTCATCGGGAGCGCTTGAACAAGAGGTCTATGCAGTACAGATAAACAGTAGGGAGCAAAGGCTACAAAGAATTATTAATGCTTGTGATATTATTAAATCACAACCGAATACGATAGCTAAAGCTGTGAAACAACTACAGGGTGTCCCAAGTTCGAGTGCCTATTAGACGTTTCTGGAGACTGGACATATTTGAAATCTGAAAATTAGAATTATGATATTGCTTGAAATTCTCTATAGAGCTAAAATATTTTCAAAGTTCAAGCACTTCCGGTTACAAAGGGAGTGAAAATAAATTTGATGAAAATTATTTTTCAAGTTTTGCATTCCTGGTATGATCAAGTATTCAATGCTGAATACATTTCTGTTGAAACCATTGTATTCATTTGAATAGTTTTCAAAATATCGAAAAAAAACCGGAAAAAAAGTCGAATATGTTTAGTCATTATTCGTATTTTAAACATCCTGAACGTAAACCCTTTTCACAACATTGAAGAGGAAGAATGTGGAAAGGTCATGCATATTTTGAATTCCAGAAATATCATCACAGGGTGTTTCAAATTTTGTGTCAAAAATTGTGATCAAAAATTGGTCATAACTTCTGTTTTTCAAATTAGAACCCTATTATTTTATGATTGCGTTAGATTCTGTGGTGAAAAATAATGATAGTTTTCTAACATGATTAGGCTCCTTAATTCAATAATTTCTGAGTTTTTTTTTTTAATTTAGGAGCATAATCATGTTAGAAAACTAACATTATTTTTTCACCGCAGAATCCAACGCCATCATAAAAAAGTAGGGTTACTAATAAATATGGATCAAACGGCAGCAAATGAGTCATACAATCACCCCCTCTAAGAGTCACGTCTAAAGGCCAGTCAATACGCTACGTTTTGCATAACCTTTTGTCTGCGCAGTCTCAAGACGGATGAAAACGTAGCAATTTTTAGTGCGTCCACACGATACAGAGATATCAGTAGATTTCGCACAGTTTTTATGATATCGTCATGGAGGAGGTACTACTCATGTCAATTTTGGCATGCTGTTACCATAGTTACCGTCTACACGCAGCGACAAATCCGCGCAATTCACGGATATCTATGCTGTCTAGCTCAGTTTCCGCTGCAACTGCAACGTCTCCGCGACGTTTTCAAAACTGCGCAATTTTGCTGTCTACACGCAACGTTTTACCTGCAACGTGTTGAACTGCGCAGGTAAAAGGTTG
Source organism: Halyzia sedecimguttata (assembly GCA_937662695.2). Classification (NCBI taxonomy): domain Eukaryota; kingdom Metazoa; phylum Arthropoda; class Insecta; order Coleoptera; family Coccinellidae; genus Halyzia; species Halyzia sedecimguttata. The sequence continues at coordinate 35,990,357 of OW569415.2, read as the reverse complement.
CGCAAAACGTAGCGTATGGATCGGCCTTTATCTACAATCACTCTGTATATTTCATGTGATTGGGAATAATGAGCGTTTGCCTGTAATGTCTACTTTTTCTGAGCCCATATATGTACGTACCTTGCGTTCCGAATATATTGTATATTATAATAATATACCTCCTAGGTCTTCCCCAAGGAGACACCTCATAAGCTCTCGAAGTAAGGAGAACCAGTTGTGTTCTGTGTAGGCTTTGTTACTGTGTCCTTACGCCTCCTTAGGCACAGCACTGTTAATTTTCGACCCAACAGTGAATGGTGGCGATTAGCGTGACTAGAAAATTTCTTTCCTAGCCTCGGGATTGAACTTGGGGCTTCCGCTCCCAATTCAAACGCTAACCCCTGAGCCAACCGCAATTGCTGACATTACTGGCCACAGTAGGCACTTTCAAAAAGCTTTTCAGTAACAGTAATCTAAAACTGTTGTTAATTTTCGGAACGTTCGAGCAGTAACGAATGAAGCTTTGAAAGAAGGAACAACATAACCTATTATTTTCATATTGAAATCCTTTGAAATGTTAGGTCTATAATCGTTCCGTGAAACGATGGCCGAAATTAACCAAGTCTTATTGAATTCAATATTCAGGGATAGCGATTTTACCGTTTTGATGTTGATTAGTACTGAAAAATCGTCGTAACCTAAACTTTGAATCTGGGGAAGAGATACTGGCACTATACGACCACTTCTGTGTCAATAGAAACAGTACATTTCTAGCCTCCAATAGGGTATCTAGAAAAGTGGCGCGCAATGATTGCCAGTGAATATCAGTAATATCGGATCCTAATTTACTGCACTGTACTGTTCAGTAATATCGGAACGCAATCATAGTATAGTTCATCCAGATAACTTATTCCTCTTCCTTCCTAAAAAATATCCGATATATATCGAATCCTGAATCCGATCTGTTATCAATAGCCTTACAGCCGCAGGGGCGCTTCCTGGGCGAATCCCAAACGATTTTCGGAGTAGGACCTCTTGAATTTATGCCGGAAACCGCTCGACAATAGTTCTCTCCTATCATGTCCGTCTCCATCTCCCTGTTTGTTCATAGATATTTGCTAGTGACATAAGCTTTTACGTTCGGCACAATGGAGGGGCGGTTGGGCACCAGGGGATGAAAACCACTAATGAAGAGACCGCTGTATTCAACCAGGATTGCACAAGAGATAGAGAACTGCGGGATCTTAGACAATACAGACGGCGGTATTCGGCTATTCCCCCAAGGCTAATACGACTTTAGGCCCCGCATTATAACCGGTAATGGCAGATTTCAACGGCCTTTATGAGGATACTTCTTATGTAGTATCCGTTCCATTGTCTTTGCGTCGGAGACTATTCAAATTAGTTAGCTTCTGTTCGTCCTTTTATCGCCACTTCAGTTTCGACATTGAATTTTGTTGTATCGTTACAGATAAAAAGGAATCACTTAGATTGAGAGAGGAGGACAGGAAACATTTAAATATACTCAACTCTGCTTAAACATTCAGACCGTTAGTTAACTATTTAACATCTTGAATTGAATATTCCGGTTACAGCTGTCTGTGATCCGGAAATAATAACTATACAGAGTCAGTCTTTAATTTGTACATTTATTTCAACCATAGATTCATCTCATCAAGTAAAACACTTTTTTCATTTACCATTTCTCCAGGTTGAGCTCAAGTAAAAAGTTACAAGCGTTTAAAAATTTCACAATGTGCTAACACACTCCTGCACTGTGTTTACCCGTTCAACATGGAGAACTGTTACTGAACTACATTATAGAACATCAAAATACTCCTGATGCTTGAAATTCCAATGAAATTGTTCGAGAAAATTTATTTACTCAGACAATTTTTATAATGCAGCATTAAATAATATTCCTCTAATGGAATATCCATCAGATGTTTCCACTATAAGATTATACATAATATGATCATCGCCCATTCTTGAAATATTATCATTATAATTATTGAAAATTGCATAAATATCCTTTGATCCATTCATTTACAAGAAAATCACAAAACGAAGAAGTGAGATGTGATTCCAACTGACAGAATAATCATAACGATTAGTAGGCAACATTCACAGAAACTCATGGTATCATAGGCTTTATGTCTATGTCTCCATTTGCCGTTTTCATGAGATACCCGGTTGGGTATATCATTCGTCCTAGGAGTATGAATTATCTATATGAAAAAAGTGGTTCAAGCCCTGTGGACAGGAGCTTTGGCACTCTTGTTCAAACTTTGACAAATCCTATCTCCGAAATTATTGGTCTCTGGGATTGATATAAATGGGTTCTTATGATAGAACAGCATCATGAAATAAATTAAATTCAAACAGACCGATTCTCCCCAATAACGAACTAACCAAAAATATTCATTCCTCAAATCTACTCTGAAAATTATATTATATCAAATAAAACATAGACAATCTTGAAGTTTTGTTTTTACTGGAGATATTCTGAACCCAATTTGATTATGTATCTTACCAAAGAATATATTTCCATGATCATATGGATTATCCACCGGCATTATATTATCACCTTAAAAGTATAGTATCATATTATCCTCATAATAATATGATAGCTGAGGATATTTCATTGGTCTTTTAGCATTCAATCATACTGTTTTCTAGAGCAGAAGGCGTATTTTATATCAAGAATAACGAACCAGAAATAATTTTGACATTTATCTCTCATTGGAAAATAAGATGACTTGTGAGAACACAGATCATTTAATAATTCATAGATAGAATAATTAAGTACAGCATTCTGTGAAAACATAGAAGTACGATTCATTATTGAAATTTCGAAAGATCATATCTCCGAAAGTATTAGCTTGTTAGAGTTTAAAATGATCAATGAATGATCAATGTATTTTTATGGTGAAACTGCATCTCAAAAAAAATTGAATTTGAAATTTGTAGCATAAAAATGTTTTTTTTCTCGTTACTCCGAAACCAATTTTGCCCAATAACGAACTCAACCGAGATACTTATCTCCCAAACCTACTTACTCTGAACATTTCAACTGCCGAGCTCATTCTGTTCGACAGTTATTGTAGAAACAAAGTTCGAAAATTTATAAAATGTTTTTTTGACACTTCACGGCAACCCGATCAATACCAAACTTCTCAAGCATATAAAGGTTATTATTCTACAATTTGATGCTAAATTTCAGACAGATCGAGTGATCGGTTTCGGAAATATTCATAAGAAATGTTTTTACTGAAAACGGCCATAACTCTGAAACTGCTTGGTGGATTTTGCCCGTTAAGGAACTCGACCGAGATATTTACCCTCCAAACCTACCCTGCGAACGTCAATCCTCTAACTCCTTTCCTTCGAGAGTTATCGTGTTAACGGCCAGCCAAAAATTCTAAAATTACAGATATTTGGGCAAATTGATAAGCACTCTGTCCCGAAGAACAAGAGCGCCAAAAAGCAAGTGTAGCAACATAGATATACAACGATTCAAGGCCGTCTGAGGTCAGGAGCAAGTCAACCAAAATAAGGCAAATTTTCAAGTTTGTATGGGATTTTATAACATTCAACTTTGAATACGTCGAAACAGCTATGTTTTAGGAGAAATTATGAGGAATAATATATATTTTCCTAAAGTGATTGGAGATTCTTCTGAAGTCATAAGATTTATCTGCTTTCTTCATGCTAATTTCTATTAGTTTTATGACCCCTCGAGACCATAATTAGGAAACAAGTAGAAGAAGGAAAAAACTGTTTGAAAATATGTGTCATAGTTATAGAAAACTTCACACCAAAATTCATTCCATTTTAAATATCCATGTCAAAAATACAGAAAAAAAATATGAAAAAGTACTGACGTGAAGTCAGTTCAATTATATTCTTATCTATGATAATAAATCGGGGTGTATACGGGGTATAGCCAGAACAACGTTGATTGGAATATTTTTCACATCGCTATTCCAAATCCAACAAGTTATATATTAGTGAGACATCATTGTTTCAGTCTACTGCAGGCGACAAAATTCTTGTTATTGGATGATTATCTATGTTGAGAATATAAGTTTTCAAATTTTTGTATTATGCCCTTAACTTTCACAGAAAAAGTAATTAATCGATAATGTCCATTGAACAAAAGCTAGGGTAACTTCCTAAGGAATTTAGTTGTTATTAACTTTCATTAAAATAGAGGTTGCAATATTTTTTTTACATCATTCACAAAGCTTTTATTAAATATCTCGAAACTGTCTCCTTAATTTCGACTATATTCTACTCAGACCATTCTGAATATGTTCACTATCATATATGAATGTTTTGTCAACATTATATGTGGCATTTTATGTTATGCATTTTTGAATTCTGCGGTATTACGATGGTTGTTAGTATCGATTTAACAGAGCTTTATATTTTAGTATCAAATAGTTGATTCGAACAGTTGTATAATGGAATTGAATGTGTCGAATGGTTTAGTAATATTCCGTTAAATCGATACTTACAACCTTTTTCAATACCATGAACTTCAAAAGTGCACACCTTACTAAGAAATGCAATATACAAAGTTGACAAAACATGCATGTAATGATAGACAATGTTTTCGAACTAGCGTTAGAAAAAAAAGTGAGTAAAATGAACTATACAGTTTTTCAGATATTCAATTCAAACATTGTAAAGGATCTGAAATAATGTAACGCACTCTGTATTTTAATTTAAGGTAGTATATTGAACAACTGAATTAATCAGAAAGTTTTGAAAGTTTTTTCAATCAACATTAACAATTAAGTACTTTCTTTGTGATTAAAAGCAATCTGTGAATTGTTTTTAACATAGGGCTATAATCCAAAATTTTAATAATTGATATTTCAATTATAGAGAGTTATTAAGTAACCAAATACGTTATTGTCACCTATAACAGGATGAAAGTATGATGTCTCACCAAAATATAACTTATGGGATTTTGAAAGATGCAGAAAAAACATTTAGAAAAGCTTTTTTTTTTAATATCCCTTGTATACACCCCACTTAACTATCATTGTTAATATTATAATTGGACATGTTTATGAGTTCCAATCGATACATACGCATTTGTCTTATTTCGACTGAAAAAACAGTTTTTTCGCCGTCGATCCTTCCCCTAAACGACATTTTCACGAAATTTGGCAGCTGATATCTCAGAAACTGATCATACACATCTATCTATACTCATACATTTTTCTGATGTCCATCCCACTACAACCAACTAAATCCCAATTTTCCATACTTTTATGTGCGGGGTTCTTTGTTGATAAACATGATGTATTTAGGATTTTGATCGGTTTCAATAGCATAGTTTTGAGGACACAAATGAGAACGGGTCCACAAGAGCTTGAAGACATCAACGTATTGTTCCTCCAAATATTAACCTACTGATAGCGACTTATTTAAGCTACTTTTTTCACAAAATATTGAGTTCACTTTTTGGTCTGCAGATGGACAGAAGTCCAAAAGTGCAGACTCATCTAATCTAATCATTGAATTTTGCTAATAAATAGAGAAAATAACTTAAATTAAATCATTTCGAAGGCTAGAAAAAGGGCACTGCCCGAAACGTCGCCAATTACAATTGTATTTTGAATAATATTAAACCCTGAATATCAAATACTATTATTCTTTCATAAATCACACAGGGTAAATACTTTCCATTCGATAATAATATCCATACTCATATTGACACTCTAAGGTTGACGCAATGTTAGAGAAATTTACTTTTTGATAATGATCATAAACGATACCCACTGTAATTTGCAAGAAAACAGTATCGAAAATAAAAAATAATTGTGCAGGTGCACGTTTGAAGCAACGGCACAGCCACCACAAGAGTATGGCTTCAGAATGTTTAATTGATCTGGGTTTGAAAAAGACAATCTAATTAACACAATTAAAGTGCGAGAAGTTCATCCATATAACTAACTGGCATACTTCATCTCACTCCGCCTGGAGTATTCACCCTGAACGTGTCCTGAGTCAATAATTTTGGAGGAGAAGCTGACTGATGATGGCTGGAGATTCCCTACGGTGCAGATGATATTCTTAGAATGCGCTCCGTATCCTGAATGAAACTGAGAACCATATTTCAAACAACTCCTTTGCTTGAAGGTATAATATTGCTATATGACATTTTTTTATATTTTTTGTGATATTGTGTGTTCAACAATAGGAGTGGACATTACGAATATTCCTGAAATTGAACAATATACAGGGTGAGTCAATAGAGCTCGGTCGATAACTCTTGGAATTTTAGAGCGTTTACTATGGTAAATTCGATTAAGAGTGCCCAATACAGAAGAATGGACAATAGAACATACGCGCAAAAGCTCCTGACTTCACGTCAGTGCTTGAACCAATTTTTTCTTTGTAATTTTTTTGAAATTTTCTAGGGGTACGGTTATCACAAAATTTTACACACGTCTTTAAGTAAATACTCTACAACTAGTTTACAAGCTCAATTCGATCGAGCCTATATTTTTTGAGTTATCGAGGGAATAAAATTCCAGGTGGGTATAACTCCGAAACCGTTAGACCGATTACGCCAAACTACGAATTCATCTCCCATTCAGATGCCCAACCTACCCTGAAAATGGCAAGTCCGCCTCTCCTTTCGTTCGAAAGTTATCGGAGCAACGGTTACCCATCCAGCTACTGAACTCAGACAGGGCTGGTCGCATCTCCAACAATATAGATCCGATCGTGTGTCTGATACATAGCATTTTTTTCAATGATTTTTTAAAAATTCTCCAGTATTACAATCCCCACGAAATCTAGCATGAACTTTCGCGTTGGCATTCTACAACTAATAACGATGGTAGAATTGGAGTGGTTCGGTATTTCTCGAGTTATTGACGAAATAACAACCAAATTTCAGATTGGTATAACTCCAAAACTGTTTGGCTGATTATGCCTATAAACGCACTCAAATGTTGCATTTAGATGCGCAATCTAACATGAAAATCAAATCGCTATCTCTTTCCGTTCTGAGGTTATCGTGACATAATATTTTTTAATATTTTTTTTTTATTTTTTGGGTGATACGATTCTCACAAAATTCCACAAAGGTCTATAAGTTTGTATTCTACAACTACTCACCAAGTTTCAATTTGATCGGATAAATATTTGCTGAATACAAAATTGTCACTCGGAAACCATTGGGCCGAGTATTGGGATACGCCACCAACCCTGAAAATTTCAAGTTGCTATCTCTTTCCGTTCTCAAGTTATCGTCGCAACGGCTGACCAGATGGCCGGACAGAATCAAATTTGACCTCAAATTTTCCATCAGGGAGTCGAACCCAATCGTTTGAGACCATTTTCGGCGAAAAATTCGAAAATTACAGACCTTTGGGCAAAATGATAAGGTGATGTACCCCAGAACATATACGAGATGTTTGAGTATCCATTTCTGACTCCTCATATGGCTGTGATTTCCTGGAAACAAACTGTATCTCAGGAACTAGTCGGCATAAGAGATGTTTGAGTATCCATTTCTGACTCCTCATATGGTCCTCTATTACCATCTGCCCAATGGGTCATTGGTCAGAAATCACCCTGCATATTGGGTGGGTGACCAGCCAGACTATGAATTTTAACAGGTGCGCCGAATCAGACTGACCACACTAAAGTATTTTTAAAAATTTTTCTATATGGGATTTAGGGATTAAAGTTCAACAAAATCACTGCTGTCTATCTAACAAGTAAGTCCTATATTGAATATTGATCTTTTGATAGACAGGTTATTTTTTTATCAAGAATCGAAGTTTAAGCCACGTGGCATTCTGATTCACCGACCTTCCTCGGTTCTGTTGAACAAGTTTTGGAGGAAGGGGATTAAAAAAGCTATTACATCAACCTTTATATATCCTCTGAACTTTTCGCAATAACAACGATTCTGAGAACTCCAATGAGGTCTACTTAATTTGAAACTTTTGCGTTGTTTGCCGCTGTTAACTGAATTTCATTCTAAAGGTGTAGGTTGTGCCTAAGTTCGGAATTTTTCCAATCTAATATTCGTAGGCTCGCGAACGCAAAATGCAACGTCGAAACTTCACTTCGTGTCGACAAATTGAAAAGGGCGAATAAAAAGTTTCCTCTTTAACTTTATGAAAGCTCATTTCGGAAGAATGCTTGAATGTAATGCATTCTTACAATGCGGACTGAGATTTAAATTGTACAGAATTGAAACATAATTGATTTCAGCCAGATCTTCTTTAATTCAGCTGGGAGAAAACTGGGGGATTAATTTGAATTCTTCAAGTTTGAACAGATGAGAAAATATACTGGTATAATGGCAAGTAGCCAAAATCTGACAGTAATTGAATTTTCATGAGGAATGTCTCGACAATTTACAAGCAGTTCCCAGATTGTGTCTCGAATCCGGCCATATTCAATGTGTATGTTTTTAGCTCGACTTCTGTTAATATTTTTCAATTCTTATACTTATCGATTTACCCAAATGTCTGTGATTTTCGAATTTTTGGCTGAAAATGGTGTTAAACGATTTTGTTCGATTCACTGATCAAGAATCCGTGGTCGAAATCGATTCTGTGCGGCCGGTCCGGCCGGCCCACCGTTAACACGATAACTCTCGAACGTAAGGAGCTAGAGGATTGAAATTTGCAGGGTAAGTTTAAAGCGTAAGTATCTCGGACGAGTTTGTTAACGGGCGAAATCAGAGTTATGGCCGTTTTTAGTAAAAACATTTTTTATGAATATTTCCGAAATGGATCACTTGATCTATCTGAAATTTAGCATTAAATTGTAGAATAATGACCTCTATATGCATGTGAAGTCTTGTATGCATGTGAAGTCACCGGGTTGCCGTAAAATGTGAATAAAAAATTTGAAAATATTTTAAATTTTGTTTCTACAATAAAAGATATAGCAGGGCAGTTGAAATTTTCAGAGTAGGTTTGGGTGATAAATATCTTGCTTAGGTTCGTTATTGGTCAAAATCCAATGATTTCGGAGTAACAAACAAATTTTTTACATCATAAATTTCAAATTAAATATTTTTTAAGATGTTTTACCGTAAAAATCCATTCACATTATTTTCAAATGAAAGAAGCTAATAATTTTGGAGATATAATTTTTCGAAATTTCAATAATGAATCATACTTTCCATGTTTTCACAGAATGTTGTACCTAATTATTCTATCTATGAATTATTATATGATCTGTGTTCTTACATGTCATTTTTTATTTTCCTATGAGAGATAAATGTCGAAATTATTTCTGGTTCGTTATTCTTGATATAAAATAAACCTCCCGTTCTATAAAACAGTGTATGATTGAATGCAAAATGACCAATGAAAAAACCTCAGCTATCGTAGAATTATGAGGATGATATGATATTAAACTTTTAAGGTGTTAATATAATGCCCGTGGATAATACATATGAAGATGGAAATATATAATTTGGTAAGATACATAATCAAATAGGGTTCAGAATATCTCCAGTAGAAACAAAACTGCACTATTGTCTACGTTTTAATTGATATAATATAATTTTCAGAGTAGATTTGAGGAATTAATATCTCGGAAGTTCGTTATCGGGGGGAATTGGCCTGTCTGAATTTAATTTCTTTCATGATGCAGTTCAATCGTAAGAATTCATGGTTATCATTCCCAGAGACCAATAATTTCGGAGATATGATTTGTCAAAGGTTGAACAAGAGCGCCAAAGCTCCTGTCCACAGGGCTTGAACCAATTTTATTCCAATAAGAATCAAGAATAATATAGCAATTATAAGAATCTTGAACATTGATAAAATTGCTTCAAGCACTGATGTAAAATCAGGAGCTTTTGCGCGCATATTCAATTGCCTATTCACCTCTAATGGATACTCTTAAACGAATTCATCATCTAAATCGATTTAGACCATTTTCTCAGCTTTTATAAAATACTGGCCTGGCGAACTTCGCACCGCCTAAGCTAATCACAAAAATGCTCGGTATGAATGAAGTTTTCCGACGCGCGAACACGTGACGTATAATTGTCCATGCGCCATGTCCATACATCAAAGGAAGAACAAAATTGTTACATTATGAGAATCCATCCAAGGTACCTATGTATTTAGTCAATGCTTTGTTTGTCGCACCAATCACTTCAATTTTGTACAATTGTGCCGTGATATAAAGTACATCGTGTATAGTAATGGTTTATTTTCAATGATGTTTGACTCGAAAGTATGTTTTTAACAGAATTGAATAAAATTGTACGATTGGCGTGAAAAACAGCAAGTTGCAATTGACGTTGAAAGAAAAACACCCTGTATGAAAATTTCGGACAAACACATTATGACAATCCATCCAAGGTGCCTATTTAGTTAATGCTTTGTTTGTGGCACAAATCAATTCAATCGCCTACAATTGTGCCGTGATATAAAGAACATCCTGTATAGTAATGGTTTATTTTCAATGATGTATGCCTTGAAAGTATAATTTTTAACTCAATTGAATTAAATTGTTCGATTAGTGTGAAAACAGCCAATGACCTAAATAATAACGTCCTTCAAAATTCATCATGACTAACCCTGTAACCCTGCATAACCTTTTGAATTTTATGAATGAAGATTTTTATTTAACACTTACTTTTAGTAATAATAAATTGTTATAGCTTCTTCGATAAAAAAGATTTGTAAGTTGATACTGTTTGTCAGGCAACATTTATAAATATATTGCTCTGACAAATATCTTTCTGACGCAGGAGCAATAGGTCTCTTGCATGTAACACGAAATACCATATTGTGTTTAAGTTTTTCTGAATCTACTTCAATACCAGATCAACATGTAAACCCTCATCCACTTTCATAGTTTATAAAATTTTAATATTTCCGTATTGAAAATCGGTAAATCAATAAGCAAATTCAAATGAGGTGGAACGCTTCTGACTGGTAGAAGCATTGCTATAACAGCTGACGTAATCAAAATGTACCTGTAACGTTCCTGCTTGATCCAGGCAGAGGTTTGTTTATATTTTGCTTGCGATGAATTTGTCAGTTTTATTGTCATTGAATTTGGGTTTAAGTCTCAATAGTACCAATCGACGCATAATGGATTGTGTTCACGGAACCCGATGAATTGGCAATATTGTTTCGTTGTGACAGTCTGAAATTTTGTGACAGTCGGCACCGGTGAGATGAGATCGTCCATTTTGTGGAGAGGAGCAATTGGTTGTGCGCATTTTCGAAACTTTGTAAGAGTTATTGGAGTCTTCTTAGTTCGATATACCGCCGTATTCACAAATCATTCCATCTCCGTTAAGTCCTAACTGAGGTCCTCATTTAAGGATAAATAAGAATCGCAACCTCAATTAACGTATGTAACGGTGGAGAAACAGGCCAATTTCACGTTAATTTTTACGTTAACTGAGGTTGCGATTCTTATTTATCCTTAACTGTGGACCTCAGTTAAGACTTAACGGAGATTGAATGCTTTGTGAATACGGCGGATTAATTTTCACGTTAACTGAGGTTGCGATTCAAATTTATCCTTAACTGAGGACCTCAGTTAGGACTTAACGGAGATTCAAACACTTAACAATGCTTTGTGAATACGGCGGATAGTTTCGAAAATCAAATTAGGAGTGAGGGTTTCATTGATTTGATTTGGAATGATAACAGGTAACTTTCACTTGTCTCGAAAGAGGATTTAAAGACCTTTTGCAAATCCAAGTTGACCACGTGAACGATCTTGGCGACTTTGACAGGTATGTGTTAAATGTTCTATTCTCGTCATTTCTAGTAGAAACAATTCAGGTTGTAATTATCTTTCTGTATCCAGAACATTGCTGTATGCTTGAAGAATTATCTGGTCGAGGCACGGCCAGATCTAGTTTTGAAGCAAACTTATACAAGATAACCCCGAATGTCAGGGTATGTACGAAGTATATAATTATATTGAATAACAACGAATAACTTGTCTGTTTGATATTCTGATAACCAAAATTATTATGCCTTGGGGAGACTCATTTATTTCTCAACTGAGAGGAGTCACTGATGGTTTCTTACAATTTCTGCCACCCTTATTCAGGGTTTCACAGTATTTTTTTTTATTGAATCTAAAGAACTGGGTTGTAAGCTACTGGAATAAATTGTTTGTGTTTAGCGTGAACATTCTTTTGGTGAATTTAGGAATTATTAGGTACATTACGCTGGGGTATCTGGTAGAATTAAATTTACCTGGCGCCCATTTACTAGGTTCCCTTTTTGGAATCCACTCTCATCTCCACTGGAGCTAGACCGCGGATCCCCGAGTTCTAGTAGCTCCGACTTTAACCGCTGCGACTTGGGAACAGTCAAAGTGGTATACCATCTGCTTGTTACAGCCAATGCCGACTACGAGCCCTGTATAGAGGGCTGTGAGATCCCGGAGCAACGAGTGAAACGGACACGAGAAGAAAGTGAGAGTAGATATGACGGGTTACGTCATGGAGAGGGGTCAAGTTTCGATCGTTTGAACAGCCATTATGTGCAACCAAATTTGAATGATCGTTTTCTAGTCGAAAATTGAAATGTTTGTCGGCAGTTGAACTTTTTCAGTTTTCTTATGGATATAATAATCGATTCCACTAATAAAAAAATACATGCAAGACACCTATTTCAAAATAATACATTTCTTATTTTATTGACACTTTTCAGAGGTTGGGAGAGAAAACCCAGAAAGGAACCTTTAAGTGATACAAATGATATATTACACTGTAATACCATTATAAACTTCTTTCTTTTTTTTAAGATGTGTGAAATGTACAGGGTTGATGGCCTTGCCGTAAGTCAATATAGTATTATTTTGAAATGCATGCCATGAAGCGGGGTCTGACAAATAGTTTCTGAAATATCTCGTCATTGTGCATTTAATTATTAAAGGCATCTTACCCTCAATAAAGAAAGGATTATAAATTCCACTAGTCGGAAGTGCTGAAGCTACGTGTCCACGACGACGCTTAAACGGCGACGACGACGCCTTCGTATCGACTTGGTTAGCCCCCGTTTGGTTGTTCAACCATGCATTGAAACGGGAGCGATCTCCCAGGTATTTATTTAGGTTCCTAATGTATTTTCCGAAATCTGGGCGATACCGAAGGATACGAAAAGTTTTATCGGCTCGTTTGCCCGAGAGTCAATTTCATCCCGATGTGAGGTGAATAATATCGGGACCCGGACTTTTCCCATCATCCTCTACAAATACTCTGTCATTGGGGATTTTTAAATTTCCACCAGCCTGAGCATACGGCATTCATCACTCGATCGCTCCGCAGAATTTCATCGCTTAAAAGAATTTTGGGAAAACAAGATCGAGTGCTTCTCTTAAATTTATCGGGGAACATAATTTGGATGCCGGTTTTAATACGTATTTCCGCATCGTTGGAATAACGTTTTCTGTCCTCTTCCGTTCAGTTGATGGACTTAAAATCGAACTGTTAGGAGATGTTTCCAAGATTTATGGTAATTTCGCCTTGGATTGAATCTTCGGAGAATTGATTAAAATTTTTGGATAATAACTGACACTTATGCCTTATGCACTGATGTATTGAAATAGTTATTTTCCTAACAAGTGCATGAGTGTCACTTGTCCGAACGCAAATACAGTTAGATGAACTACACGCAGCGGCTACTACCCCATACCAGGTTAGTAATCTTATTGAGGAGGCTCCACATTTTGATTTTGATCTGAGAATGGAAAATGGAGAAAACTCGTTACAAAAAAGAAGAATGCTGTTCCATTTTGTAAACTCACGTAACAGAGGCAGGTCGAAATATTATATTCTAAAATAAGTTGCAGAATGGGCTCCTATTCAAACACTAATTCGAAAATGCATGAGTGTTGGAATTGCCTTCTGCAACGAGTATTAGACAATATTTTCTCTATTTCAGGCAAGTTTTGTAAAATACTGTTGAAATTTAATGAAAAATTCGTTTTATACACCCCAGTGACTTTTGTATTGTATCTTGGCAGTTGGTGTGACTGTTACGAAAGTCGACAGATTACGGAATTTGAATTTGAATCGTTCGTAGGGCATGGAGATCAGTTATTAAACAGTTTTCTAATAGCATGAATGATTCAAAACTAACAAGAAGGAAATTTCTAGTACGTACATTATTTTATAATGGAAATAAAACTTTTCCTCTCAACAATTATTTCACTTTATTCAGATTATATTGCCAATAGACGTGTGTTAAAATTTGATAGGATGAGATTTCAGTTCTGACAAACACAAAACGAAAAGCATTACTAGAAAGAGTGCGGGAATGAGTTCATTACAGCACTGTTTTTGGTGCTGTAATGAACACATTACGATACTGAAATAGAGAATAGTAATTTACGTAACAAGTCCGGAAAATAGGGTTTTTTGGACGAATAGACAAAATTCTAGGGCGAGCGTAAGCGAGTCCTGGAAGTCTATGAGTACAAAAAAACCTTTTTCGGGCATGTTGCGTACAATATTTTTTCGGCAACCGTGTTTTTCTAGACTATTCGAAGGTTTTCGACCGATTCGGTTCGAAATTCAAATTCGATTTGACATTTCTAATCGCTCGTTCTGACCGAAAACGTCGACCGTGAAGGAGCCGCGTTAAAATTCGCCACAGAAATACGTGAAACGTCAGAAGTTCGTCGATTTTCGCCGAAAAGTCACATTTTCCTATCGTTCTTCCGGGAAAACGAAAGAGTGAATCGAAAAAAGGGCTCAGCTACGGACTAATTTCGAATCTCGTCTTCGCGTTCCCGCAAATACCGTCGTTCCGAACGAGGTTTTCATAATGTATTTACAATGACCAAAACGACGTGATTCTTCCCGGCCTAGTCCGGGAAGTACGTACTTCCCGGACTAGGCCGGGAAGTACGTACTTCCCGGACTAGGCCGGGAAATGCTTCTTTCTCAAAGAAAAAGCGTCCGGGAAGTGGGCACTTCCCGGACGGTTGCCGAAAAAATATATTAACGTTGTACGGAAGTCAAAAGACTTTATAGTTCTGCAGCAATTTTTCTATTATTTGATGCAGCTTATGAGCATTCATATTTTTGATTTGTACGTATTCCTTTGGGGGATTGTTTTGTATATTGTTGGAGGGTGTAACGTTGACATGCCACCTCAAGGTCTATTCTGCCCCCCCCCCCCTCATCAGGGCTGTCGATGTCATCACCATCTACAGATTGCCTTCCAGTTCCAGAGTTCTGATGAACTCCAGTATCTGGAATGGCTTCAAGAAGGCTACTACATCGTTGATGCAGATTTCTTGCCAAAAGCATTGGGTAGGTTTGGGATGGCAATGCATTCCGTAATCAGGTTATCAGGAGTTTCATCCTCCTCTCCGCAGAATCTGCACTCATCAGTTTCGGCTAGCTCTAATCTGTAGGAAACCAGTGACGAGGTGCAGCGTGTTTTATCGAGATCCATATATACACTGATCAACAATTGCTAGGGATCACTTATGAACTTCTCTTCATTTGTATTTTTTTCAAGTTATCTCGTGAATATCTGTACATTATATGGTCTCTAAGAAAAAATTAAGGTTTTTTGAGTTGATTATATCAAATTTTTCCTCACTTCATCGGCTCTTGTTCACAAAATCGATTATTATCTGTAGGCTGTTAAATGTGGAGTGAAAAGCAATGTGGTATTTGTTATTAAATCTGTTTTTTTCTCTCGTTCAAACACATAAGGTGACAATAATTGAAGAAATGAGAACAATATTAGCTTATCAGTCATGCCGAGAAGACGTTTGGCTCCTGTGCAACTGGACCAAATCATACGGTGGATACAGGAAGGTTTGTCCCAGCGAGAAGTGTCCCGGCGGTTGAATGTTTCGCAAAGTGTCGTGAGTCGGGCTTGGAATAGGTTCATCCAAAACGACTCAGTAGCTTATGTTCATGGGGGAGGTCGGCAGCGCAGTACAACAGTTGCCCAAGATCGTCTTTTGGTCCTCAATGCTAGGAGAAAACCCACTTACCCGGCGTCGCGGCTCAATAGATCACTGAGAGTTGCAACAGGAGTTCTAATTTCGAACCAGACTGTAAGACGACGACTACATGTTCGTGGTTTGAGTGCACGTAGGAGGGTACAACATCCCCGTTTGAATAGGGAACACCGGGTTCATCGACGGCAATGGGCTGAGGAGCACCGCAATTGGACAGTTGAAGATTGGAGCCGATGTTTATTTAAAGATGAGTCTAGATTTCGTTTGGTCAACTCCGATGGACGTATTCTTGCTTGGAGGGAAAGAGGTCGAATGTATGCAGAACAGTTTATGGTACCCACAACAGCTTTTGGCGGAGGTTCTATATGTGTATGGGGAGGCATTTGTTTGAACCAACGCACAGAGTTGGATGTTCTACAGAACACCACAATGACCAGCCAGAGATATCACGATATGATTATTGAACCCATAATTGTTACGTTTGCAGCTGCCTTGGGCGAGAATTTCATTTTAATTGACGATAATGCCCGTCCACACCGTAGTCGTCTGGTTAATGAAGCGCTAGAAACTCATGCTATTGATAGGATGGACTGGCCAGCTCGCTCTCCAGACATGAATTGCATCGAACATGTCTGGTCTGAGATGTCTAGACAATTGTCAACCTTAGAACAACCGATCAATAACCTGGAGGACCTTTCTAACGCTTTACGGGATATTTGGACGAATTTGCCCCAAAATTTTATAAATCGTTTGATTGAAAGTATGCCTCGTAGGGTAGAATGCTTGAGACGAGCTCGTGGGGGGCCAACTAGGTACTAGCTTAACCGAAACTTCAGCCTTCTTGTGGTGTCATCATAAAATTTTTATGTTATTCAAACACAGGATTTTGAGTGTTCCTAATAAAGTCTTTTTTTCTCTCCAACTTTCCATTTTTTCATTCTTTTCTCAAGTGAACCATATTATCAACTGAAAATACTCTGATATCTGACTAAATTTATAATCTTGGAGCGAATAATTCAGAAATAAATTTAGAAAAAGTAAGTGATCCCTATCAATTGTTGAGCAGTGTATTTCTGGGATCTGACAGTAGCAAAGTTCCGGAGGAAATTTTTGCTGTTATACATTCCTGGGGGAGATCTACAGAGTATACCTCTTTCAGTTTCTTCCCTCATACGAAATTCACTTTTGTAGGTGTATCTACCTACCCCACAGTACCTACGGTTCCGACCAATAAAAGTCGTTCGTGCTCCATTCCTGGAAAGTGTGTTGGCCTCCTCATTTCCATAATTCCCGCGTGACCAGGAACCCAGATCAAGGAGACTCTGTTGTAGAGTCGATAACATGGGAGCTCAGAGCTTGCTTGACTGTCAGAATGGATTGCTATATCATACCTCTGATAGTTTCTTTTTTTTTTTTTTTTATACAGGAGAAACCCTTTATGGGCGAACCTTAAAAGGAACAGTGTGGGAGTCCATCTTCTCCTAAAGATGTTTACCGCACTAAAACTCCTGTCTCCATCAGGGCGTCGATGGGTGTTTTGAGTTAGTATTCAATACTTTTACTCATGTTGTCTCTATTTTTATTTCCTTCTTGAATGTGTTGTTGACGTGTTACATCTTCACTTCGTTAGATGTCGGTTTCTTCATTGTCCTCCGACAGGTAAGGGTGCCAATTTTGGCCGTTTGATCTTTGTGGGTTCTTCTGGGTCATAGTCCAAAGCTTCTCTAAGTGTTGGGTTCGTGTGGCGTTCTGTGTTTTCCAGGATCCTTTTATTCCTCTGTCGTACTTGATCTTCCATCGTGCTCACCCCAAGGTCTTGCCGGATGTTTCTATTCCTGATGAACCAGGGCGCATCAGTTATTTGTCGCAGTAGTTTGTTCTGGGCTGTTTCCAGTTTCTTCATTCGGCTTTTTGCAGTCTCTCCCCATGCAGTTGAACAGTACAACATGCGTGGTACAATTATTGACTTGTATAAGCGTAACTTGTTGCTTATACTGAGCTTACTGTTTCTGGCAATTAGCGGATAGAGTTCTATTTTTCTTACAGCAACTTTCTGCATGATATAATCGATGTGGTCTTTCCACGTGATTTTTCTATCAAATACTACTCCCAGGTATTTGATTTTGTCCTTCCAAGGAATCGTCTCTCCATCTATCTCTATTTCTTCTGAGGGTAATGTGTTTTTCTTGCCGAATACAATAGCCTGTGTCTTTCCTGCGTTTACTTTAATTTTCCATTTTTCCATCCATTCCAGGATGGTGTCAATTGCCGTCTGAGCGTATCGGGTTCCTAGGTTCAAGTTTCTTGAATGTGCCAGGATTGCGGTGTCATCTGCGTATGTGAACACTTTCGTATCGTTGGGGAGTACATTCGGTATGTCTGCCGTGTATAAGTTGTACAACTTCGATGAAAGTACTCCTCCTTGTGGTACTCCTCCTGTTATGGGGGTTTTGCGGGATCTATGTCTTCCAATTTTTACTTGAAAGGATCTGTTCTTCAGGTATTTTCCAATGACCTTTATGATCGGTAGGCTTATATTAGCTTCTTTCATCTTGTAGATTAGTCCTTCATGCCACATCTTGTCGAATGCCTTCGAGACATCTAGGAAGGCTGCCACGTTTATGTGTTTCCTATTTATATTGTGGATTATATTTTCCGTCAATCTTAGTGTCTGGAGTTCTGTTGAATGTCCAGCTCTGAATCCATATTGTTCTGGTGGGATTACTTTCTTCTCTTCTAGTTCATCTTCTAGTCGTCGTAGTATTAGTCTTTCAACCAGTTTTCCAATTGTGCATAGTAAGCTTATCGGGCGGTGATTCTGCGGGTATAGTTGGTCCTCTCCTTGTTTCGGGATCATTATCACTCTGATAGTTTCTTTCTAGGTTCATTTCCATGCATCCTTCGAGTGCAATTATTTCTGCCTGGAAGACGCTCGGATAGGAGGAGCCTAGTGATGGTAGGAATTTAGTCCCTGCCCCATATACTCCAGGGCCAGCTCATAAAGTGGTTTTGAACCGTCTGTGTACTATTTAACGTCATTTTTGCGCGTATGTTCAGGGGAACATCGCGTTATCATTTTGCCCAAATGTCTGTAATTTTCGAATTTTTTGCCGTTAATGGTATCAAACGATAGAGTTCGACTCACTGAGGAAGAATTCGAGGTCAAATTTGATTCTGTCCGGCCAGCCGTCCGTTGCCACGATAACTTGAGTACGGAAAGGGATATCGACTTCAAATTTTGAGGGTAGGTGGCGTGTCCCAATACAACGGAAAATTTTGTTAATGGGCATAATCGGCCCAAGGGTTTCCGAGTAATAATTTTGTTTTTAATCAATACAGGTCCGATCGAATTGAAACTTGGTGAATAGTTGTAGAATACAAACCTAAAGACGCTTGTGAAATTTTGTGAGAATCGTATAACTAGAAAGTTCAAAATTAATTATTAAAAAATATTATTCATGTCCCGATAACCTGAGAACGGAAAGGGAAAACGACTTGAAAGTTAGGCTGTGCATCTGAATCCGACATTTGAGTTTGTTTATAGGCATAATCGGCCAAACTGTTTTGCACTTATACCAATCTGAAATTTGGTTGTTATTTCCACAATAACTCGAAAAATAAAAAACCTATCCACTTTAAACATCGTTCATAGTTGTATAATATTAATATGAAAATTCTTGCGAAATTTGGTGAGAATCATATAACTAGAAAATTTTTAAAAAGTTATTTAAAATCGTTGAAAAAAATTCTATATATCAGAAACTTTTCTTCCGACATCGATGAAATTTTGCGAGAGCCTTCAGAATCTAACTTTACTGCCAAGTTCCAAGTTTGAATACGATCAGATCTATATTGTTGGAGATCCGCACAGCGTTGTGTGAGTTCAGTAGCTGGATGGGTGACGGTTGCCTAGATAACTTTTGAACGAAAGGAGATAGGGACTTGCAATTTTTAAGGTAGGTTACGCATCCGAATGGGAGAGTTAAGTTCGTTTTTGGGCATAATCGGTCCATCGGTTTCGGAGTTATACCCACCTGGAATATTATTTCATCGATAACTCAAAAAATATAGACTCCATCGAATGGAAGCCTGGTAATTAGTTGCAGAATATCGACATAAAGACGTGTGTGAAATTTTATGTGAACCGTACTCCTAGAAACTTTTAAATTGACTATCAATCGTCCAAATGTCTGTATATTTCGAGCCGAGAATGGTATCAAACGATTAGTTTCGACTTGATTCTTTGTGACCAGCCGTCCGTCCGTCATTACGATTATGCTCGAATGCAATAAGGTAGACTCTTGAAACTTTGAGACTATGTTTGGAAGTTTGGATACCAAATGCGCCGGCTAGGTTTGTTAATGGACATAATCCGTCGAGTAGTTTCGGAATTATAGTCATCTGAATTCTGTTTCCCAATAACTCAAAAAATACTGATATGATCGAATCAAATCACGGTATTTAGTTGGAAAATACCGACATGAAACTTTGTGAAATTTCGTGAGAAACACATGGAATATTAAAAAAGCAAGAGTCTTCAAAACCTAGAATTCTAGATTTGAACTCGATCGGATCTTTATTGGTGAAGATATTGCCGAAATATTACAACGATCGAGATGTACTATTCCATTTTTATACACTCGAAAAACAAAGTTGTCTAAAGTTTTTGCTGGCTGACTCCTGAAAGAATTTAATGAATCGTCAGGTGCATAGATCGGCCGAAGTAAAATCTGACAAGTCGATCCGTCAGTAATAACGTTCGTTCAATTCCTAGTGAGAATTGGATATGTACCTTATTTTAAAGCCAAGTTCTAGATTTGAACTTTATCGTAACAATATGTAACAGGATTATATTCATCGCAAATTTGAAATTTTAAAACAAGGTATCAAAGGTCAGTAGTAAGATTCGTTCAAGTTATCGAAGATCCATGCTGGATGAACAGCTCTGGTAGTAGAGCTCCGTGTTCATGGCAGGTAGGCACCGAGATCGATTCCCGTAGCAGAAATTGATCTTTTTCATTTTTTTCCACTTCTATCGAAATAATAACTTTGAGAAAAGGGTTATGGGCGTAATTTAGTTTATATTTTAATGAAATTACGTGCAATGTGAGTATTTTTGTATATTTTCAGATATTAAAAAAATACTGGTATACAGAGCGTTTTTATCATTGACAATACATAGTTCCTCATGGCACAACCATACGATTCGAATGATGTGTGTCAAAGGAGTAATTCTCGGAATGAAGTTATGAAAATAAACCACTGCTCTACAGGTGTATTTTATCTCATGGCACAATTGTACGATTGAACCGATTTGTTTCCTTACGCTGCCACAAACACAGCACTGTTCATTTTCGAACCAGCGGTGAATGCATGTATTAGAATAGTTCTTACGCCACCATAGACACAGCACTGTTTATGTTAGACTCACAGTGAATGTTTGTATGCATTTGAGTCGGAACTTATGGTTTGAGACCACTTTAAGCCAAATAGTGGACCAGTATTTTTTGGGGGCCTGTTTTCATAGTCGGTGATATATTCTTGGAAATATTATTTTTTTTCCTGGGGCTGAGCAGCCTTGGGCGAGCTTAGTAGGTACCTCGTTGGGTAACCACTACGGCTATAAATTTGAACAAGCTCGCCAAAGCTCCGGGCCACAGTGATTTCCAAACTATTTTATGATGAAATAACAAATATGTGTGTAAAATTTGCAGCATTTTCTAGAGAAATGTGACTAGAATAGAATGGATGTTATGGCATCATTTTTAGAGAATTGGTATAATGAGGAAAATTTTTTGATGCTAGATTCTAAATCGCAGCATTATAAACGATTATCTCAATTATTCAACCAAATAATCCTTTCAGGAAGGAGACAATTAAGCACTCGGTTCAGGCAAGAATTCTTCCCGGTTGTCCCGCCGGGACTCTGCAGGAATAAATTTTAGAAAATGAGACTTTTCAGAAGAGAAAGCCCTGGGTGGTTTTAATCTTGCAATTTGCTCTCCCGCGGACAATTTAAAATTCTGAAAGAGTTTCAGACGGAGCTAAGATGATGAATTGCACGTCAGACTTTAATAAAGGACATCAGACGTTCGAACCGGCAGAGTTGACTTGAAGAATATCCGGCAGAAATTCTTGGAGTTGAGGCGCAAAAATTAGGTTCCGGAAAAGACTTCTGATGAATTAAAACATATCTACGCAATTTCTCAGTTGTGTTGGAATGAACCGTTCGTGACCTCAAACAAAAGTTGGTAAAGTACTGATGTAAGGTCTGTTTAGGCGCGATTGCTCAAATTCATAACCAGAGTGGTCACCCATCTAGGTACTGAACTCGCCCAAGGCTGCCTGGCTTCCCGGAAAAAATATTCTCCCAATATTCCCAAAAATATAGATCCACTTGAATTTGAATCGGGAATATGGTATATTTTGATTGGTACATAATTCATGATTTATGGCCAATCTACTAATAATCAGATAGAGCCTAGAGAGGGAGGCATAGACTCCAACGCAAGAGTGAGATGCAATGATCGAAATCAGCTGATGTAGCGTACAACATTGTGCTTGAAAGTATTAAGGCTTACTAAATTATGGTATGTTCTGGGGAACATCGCGTTATCATTTTGCCCAAATGTGTGTAATTTTCGGTTTTACTGTCGAGAATAGTCTCAAACGACTACGTTCAACTCACTGATGAAGAATTCGAGGTCAAATTTAATTCTGTCCGGCCGTCTGGCCTTCCGTTGCCACGATAACTTGAGAACGGAAAGTGATAGCGATTTGAAATTCAGGATGGGTTGCGCGTCCCAATACGACAGACGGGTTCGTTAATGGGAATAATCGGCACAGCGGCTTCCAAGTAATAATTTCGTTTTCAACCATTACTAAGGACGTTTCTGAAATTTTGTGAGAATCATATCTCTACAAAATTTTAAAAAACTTATCAAAATATATTATTTATGTCACGATAACCTGAGAACGGAAAGAGACAGTGACTTGAAATTTTCAGGTTAGGTTGTGCATCTGAATGCGACAGTTGACTTTGTTGATAGGCATAATTGACCGAACGGTTTTGGAGCTATATCCATCCGAAATTTCGTTGTTATTTCCTCAATAACTCAAAAAATACAAAACCGATTCAATTCAAACATGGTTATTAGTTGTAAAATACCAACGCAAAAATTCTTTCAAAATTTTGTGAGGATCCTAACACTAGAAAGTTTTGAAAAATCTAGACTCGATCGTCTGGACATCTATTGGCCGCCAGATCGTTTTGGAGGATCTCCGGTGCTGTGTGGGGGTTGAGCATCTTTGGACCTTATTGGAGGTGGGTCGTACCTGTATTTTGGTGGGAGTTATGTATAGGACAGAAGCCTGCAGTTTGGCTGGCTTTATAGAATACTTAGATAACACATTTTCCCTAATTGTTCCTCAGTTTGAGCATATCATTATTATGGGTGATATCAACATAGATCAGTTGGTAGATTTTTCAGTAATGCAGTGCGCAGGTTCCTATGATTTTAATCAGCTAATTTCTGAGCCTACGCGTATAACTGCTACCAGTCAAACCCTTTTGGATGTAATTCTTACGAATAACAATAACTTCATTGTTGATTCTGGTACTATTGACCATCAAATATCGGACCACCGTGCTGTTTTCTGTACTGTCAACTTGGCAACTACTCGTCCAAAGCCTAAATTAATAAAATATAGAAATTTTAAGCGGTTTTCCACGGAGAACTTCAGTGCTGATTTAATGAATATTAATTTCAATGAAATGCTGTATATGGATTCCATTGACGAAAAAGTTGAATACTTAACTGCTACTTTAAACTGTTTGTTTGACATACACGCACCCTATGTAACATCTAGATTTTCCAAGGCACCGGCACCATGGTTAACCGAAAATTTGAGATTCATGATGAAGCTTCGTGATAATGCTCTTTCTGTGTATAAACGCACCAAAGCTGTTACAGACTATAATTATTATAAGGTGTTGCGGAACACAGTCACTGGTGCCATAAGAGGAGAAAAAGCAGCTTATTTGGAATATCAGTCCCGACGAGGTTATAATAGTAGGTGCCTCTGGCGGGCAATTGATTCGTTAAACATCAAAAGGAAACCTAGGATCGAAATTCCGGATAACTTAAAATTTCCCGAACAGATTAATAGTTATTTCTCTTCGGTTTATACTCCAAAAAATAGTTGTCCGCAGACAACTCATTATTATAGAACGAATAAATTGAGTCATAATTTGGAATTTTCATTTGATCTGTCTACAGTACAGGAAATTGAAGAAATTCTCTTAGATCTGAAGTCTAATGCAGTCGGCAACGACAATATTTCAGCGGGGATGCTGCAGTGTTGCTTGCCAACTATTGCCCCTTATGTAGCACATATTGTTAATTGCTGTCTAGAGGAGGGCTACTTTCCAAAGTTGTGGAAATATGCGATTGTTAAGCCCCTTCCTATGGTTAGCAACCCTAAATGTTTTGGGGATCTGCGCCCAATAAGTATACTTCCTGCTATTTCTAAGATTATAGAGAAGGTGGTTTATAAGCAGATTCACAGTTATTTGGTTGAGAACGCAATCCTGCCTGATGCACAGTCTGGTTTCCGTAAGGGTTATAGTGCGACAACACTTTTACTGAATATGACGGACTACATACTGCGGTCTTTGGATTCCGGTATGTCTACAGCTGTCGTACTATTGGACTATTCGAAAGCTTTTGACACGATTGACCATGATCTGTTGTCGGCAAAGCTAGAATATTGCGGTTTTGATTCCGTGTCATGTGAGTTTTTTCGTAATTATCTTAGTGAACGTTACCAGAGGGTTGTTGTCGAGGAAAACGCTTCTAACTTTTCGTAGGTCTCCTCGGGCGTCCCTCAGGGGTCGGTCTTGGGACCTCTCCTTTATTTGATTTATGTATTTGATATTCAGAAATCTTTGAAATATGTTAATACCCAATCATTTGCTGATGATACACAAGTTTTCTATTCCTATCTGCCGCACCTGTCTGGTCTTGCTTCGGAACGTGTCAACCTTGACCTTTTGTCTCTGCACACATATTCAACTGCACACAACCTGAAACTGAATCCTGAAAAGTGTATAGCAGTGATATTTAACCCAAAATTGTTTACAAACATATCAAACGATATGCTTCTTCTTATTCAGGACAAACCTCTGAAGATAGCTCATAGCGCTAGGAACTTGGGAATGGTATTTGACTGCAGACTTCGGTTTGAGGAACACGTTGCGTTATTGATTAAGAGGTCATATCTAGCAATCAGACACCTATATCGCAATAGAAAGCTTCTGAGCTTCCAACTAAGAAAGAAACTATGTGAATCATTGGTTCTGTCTGTCTTAAATTATGGGTTAGTGCTTTATTTTCCCTGCTTATACAAAGTGACAAAGCAGCGTCTCCAATGAATCCAAAACTACTGTTGCAGATTCGTCTATGGACTTAAAAAATATGATAGTGTGTCAAAAAAAATACATCAGCTCGGTTGGTTGCGTGTTGAAGATTTGTTTAAACACCATATGGCCTCTTTAGTTTTCCGAATAGTTTCTACCTCGACACCACCATACCTCAGAGAAAAATTAATATTTAGGGGAGATGTTCGTGGCCGTGTAATAAGAAATCCGTACATAGTGGAGTTGCCTAGATATCGTCTAGTTGAGTTTCAGAAATGCTTTTCATATAATGCTGCAATAATTTATAATAGCGTCCCAAACAGTTTCAAGACACGTAGCTTATATTATTTTAAAAGACAGTACAGGTCACTGTTGCTTCAACTGGATGGTGAGAGGTTGCGGCTTGATTTGCGGAGGTTGTAGGGTTGACTGTTCTGCTTCATTTATTTTTTCTCTTTTGGGAATTTTGTTGTTAACTTTGTAATAACTTGCATGGCTGGATATATATTTGCTTGTATATGCTTTTGTTTGTTTTCCGTTTCAATGCTGCTTTGAATTTTGAGTTTTTTTCCGTCTAGTTTTATAGAATGGTGTAACTTTTGTATATTGTTGAGAATTTATAAAGGAGTAATAATATTTTCACATAGGCCATTTTGGAATAAAATGTTAATTTTGGTTGGTTGAGGTTAAGTGGAGTAGCATCTTGCTAGACTTCGCCTCATTTTTATATTATAATATTGTAATATTTACAGTATAAATAAAGGCAATTTATTATTATTATTATTATTAATTGAAGCTTGATAACTAGTTGTTGAATTATGACACGAAGACGTGTGTAATATTTTGTGAGGACCGAACCACTGGAGAATTTTTAAAAAATTACGGAAAAATATTATGTACTAATCTCACGAAACCTTTAGAACGGAAAAAATAGTGACTTGCAGTTTTCAGGGTAGATTGCGCATATGTCGCATTATATAAGTTCGTTAATTAGCATAATAGGCCAAATGGTTTTGGAGCTATATCAATATATCAACCCAAAAAATACGATGCCGATACAATTCAAACATGGTAATTAGTTACAGATTGCCGTCGCAAAATTTTTTACAAAATTTCGTGAAGATCGTATTACTAGAAAATTTTTAAAAAAATCATTGAAAAAAAATGTATATATCAGAAAGCATTCGTCGCTGAAATTTTGCGAGAAGCTTCAAAACCATGAATGTCATGATGATATATTAAATTACAACATAAATTCTCGGGCCGATTTTTTCATGACACACTAGAGCGGTACCTCAGCGGTTTTCAAACATCTGAAGTTCTGAATAATTATCGTTTGGATTGGCCAGACCTGGTTTTGAAAGAGACCCTGGCCTTATGAGCTACGACATTCTCGTTTTTGAAATCAAATATTGAAGGGATTTCTAAGAACAAGAGTGAATCTTTGAAAACTAGCAGAGGCGATTCTTCTTCAAGAGATCCATGCGGCTACAGAGGAGTATATTTATGAGAAGGGACTTTTGAAATGTTATGTATTATTTCTAATTTGTTCGTTTTTCTCCTTTTGTCTTTTCGGAGTTATACCCATCTGAAATATTATTTCCTGGATAACTCAGAAAAAAATAGACTCCATCGAATTGAAGCTTGTTAACTAGTTGTAGAATATCGACATAAATACGTGTGTAAAATTTTGTGAGAACCGTACCCCAAGAAAATTTTAAAAAAATTATGAAAAAAAAATTGGTTCAAGCACTGACGTGAACTCAGGAGCTTAAGCGCGTATGTTCTACATTCTCCTGTATTGGACACTCTCAATCAAATTTACTATGTTAAATTCGATTAAGAGTGAAATTGCGAGAAGCTTCAAAACCTAATTTTACAATCAAGTTCCAAATTTGAACACGATCGGATCTAAATTGTTGGAGAATCGAGCAGCCTTGGGTGAGTTAAGTGGCTGGATGGGTGACCGTTGCCGCGGTAACATTCTAAGGGAAAGTGATAGCGATTTGCAATTTTCAGGATAGATTGCGCATCCAAACGGGATATTTCGTTAATAGGCATAATCGGCCAAATGGTTTTGGAGTTATACACATCTGAAATTTTGTTGATACATATATCCTCGAGCTAATTTTAGCGGAATTTCGTGAATATCGTATCCAGAAATAACTTGAGACGTGATTGATTTTTTTCCTATATTATTGGATATGGATTGGATATGAACTCGCAAAATAGCCTGGGTGTTCTATGCAGTTGGTTTCGAATGAATGGATTACATTTCAATCTAAATAAAACCATTTGTATGGTATTGCATAATTATAATAAGATTATCAATATACAATTGAATTTGGATCAGAAGGAATTAACCAGGGTTAAAAATACAAGATTTCTTGGTATAGATATTGATGAGCACCTAAACTGGAAATCTCATTGTGAGAATCTTAGTAAGAAACTCAGTTCAATCTGCTTCCTTTTTAGAAATTTGAAGGGAGTTCTTATGCTGGAACAGTTGGTTCAATTATACCATGCGCAGGTACTGTCCAGATTAAGATATGGCGTAACTTTTTGGGGTGCTTCTTCCGGTGTTGAAGCTGTTTTTGTGAGTCAGAAGAGGGTGATAAGATGTCTAGCTGGTATTAAACAGAGAGAGTCATGTAGACCATTTTTCAAATATCTGAAAATTCTCACATTGCCTTCAATTTTTATAGTGGAACTGGCCACATTGATTTATGAGCATAAAAGTACTTTTGACAAAAATAGTGATTATCACCAATATTTCACACGCCATCAAAATGATTTCATTGTTCCTGCATTCAGACTAAGAATAGGAAGACAATCACCTATGTATTTGGGAATGAAGGTCTATAATAAATTGAGTAGTGGAATAAAGAACTCAAATAATACAATATTATTTAAAAAAAGATTGAAATATTTTCTTATTGAGGGATGTTTTTATAGTCTTGATAAATTTTTACACTGAGGTAACCTCCTCAGAATATTTTTGTATTGTTGTTTCTTGGAAATGTATGACTTTTTCCACAACGTATGTAGACATTCAATGGAAATGAAGTCATAATTATTATTATTATTATTTAATGAATTTCAATTCCGATAGAATAAATATCTTTCACAATTAAGAATTCTGTGACCTTAGACGATTCTCTCATTACTAAAGTCTGTCATTAAAATTGGTTCAGGCACTGACGTGAAGTCAGAAGCTTTTGCGCGTATGTTCTATTGTCCATTCTTCTGTATTGTACACCCTTAATCGAATTTACCATGGTAAATTATGTTGTCCATTCTCCTGTATTGGATACTTAATTCGAATTAACCATGGTAAATTCGAATTAAGTGTCCAATACAGGAGAATGGACAACATAATTTACCATAGCAAATTCGATTAAGGGTGTCCAATACAGAAGAATGGACAATAGGATATACGCGCAAAAGCTTCTGACTTCACGTCAGGGCTTGAACCAATTTTTTTTTTCGTGATTATTTTGAAATTTTCTAGGGGTGCGGTTCTTAAAATTTTTTTTTTCGTCTTTTTTTTCAAATTTTCTAGGGGTACGGTTCTTACAAAATTTTAAGCAAGTCTTTTTGATGATTTACTACTACTAGTTACCAAGCTTCAATTCGATCGAATATTTATTTTTTGAGTTATCAAGGAAATAATATTCCAGGTGGGTATAACTCGGAAACCGTTTAACCGATTATGCCCAAGAACGAACTCAACTCTCCCTTTCGGATACGCAACCTACCCTGAAAATTGCAAGTCCCTATCTCCTTTCGTTCGAAAGTTATCGAGGCAACGGTCACCCATCTACTGAACTCACACAAGAATGCTCGAATCTCCAACAATATTCAACCGATCGTGTTAAAACTTGAAACTTGGCAGTAGAGTTAGGCTATGAAGGCTTTTGCAAAATTTCAGCAATTTCAAACGAATAGTTACTGATATATAGATTTTTTTTTCAATTTTCAATGATTTTTGTAAAATTTTTTACAAATACTATCCTCACGAAATTTCGCAAGAATTTTCGCGTTGGCATTCTACAACTAATTACCATGTTTGAATTCAATCGGTTAAGTATTTTTCGAGTTAATGAGGAACAAAAAACAACCAAATTTCAGATGGCTATAACTCTAAAACCGTTTGGCTGATTATGATCATTAACAAACTGCTGGTGCACATCCTATCGTGAAATCTTAAAGCCTCAATCTCTTTCCGTTCTCAAGTTATCGTGACAACAAAAATATTTTTTAATAATTTTTTTAAAATTTTCTAGCCATACGATTCGCACAACACAACGTGCTTAGGTTCATATTCTACAACTAATCACCAAGTTTCAATTCGATCGGATTTATATTGGTTGAAAACAAAATTATTACTGGGAAACCACTGGGCCGATTATGCCCATTAACAAACTCGTCCGTCGTATTGGGATGCGCCACCCACTCTGAAAATTTCAAGTCGCTAGCTCTTTTCGTGCTCAAGATATCATGGCAACGGCCGGACGGCCGGACGGCCGGCCGGACAGAATCAAATTTGACCTCGAATTCTTCATTGGGGAATCGAACTAAATCGTTTGAGACCATTTTCAAAAAATTCGAAAGTTACAGACATTTGGGCAAAACTATAACGCGATGTTCCCCAGAACATACGCGCAAAAAGGTACGAAATGTCATATTCATATCTTATAAAAGCTGAGAAAGCGGTATATAGCGTAGGTGAATTCGATTACAGGTGTCCAATAGTAATTTTTTTTATTTTGTATCACAGTTCAGATATCGCTAATAATTTGCTATCTCTATTGTTGGAAGTATGGTGCAAATATTATTCTTTTTCATGGCAGCCGAGCTGCCTGGGGCTCGTTCATTCCTAAATGTACAGCCGCTCTGGCTATGATTTTGAACAAGCACGCCAAAGGAGACTGACCTAATGTCAGTGGTTTCCCAACTTGATAAAAGTCCTCATTTATGTTGATAACGGACGGTAGTTTGATTCCCTTAAGGTGGTGACAGTCTGCTCAAAAACTGAACTCTTTGTCTGTTTATTGCCACCATACTTATTTCAAAGTCGATATTGAAATTTCAACCTCTGATGGAATCGCTCATATATATTGGACCAGCCTCCCCTCAGCTGCGTTTTCTCATGAAACCCTGCCCAATCTGTCCAATTGATATAGTTCAATAAAGGCGGTTTTATTGAGTCGGGCGCGTTTGCAATATAACCTCCTTCGTTTCCAAAGCGGCGTGTAGCTTTTTCCATCGCCGTCGAAAAAGTTGCATTATCGGAATTTATTATAAATCGGAGTTCAAAAACCCGAGTCGGACTTTCAGTTCTCGTTCCAATTTTATTCGACCATCTATAGGCGTTTTTCTGGACGATTGTCAGGTCGAAGTGATGAATTGCAGTTATTGTGTGCTTTTAATATTCAACTGTATCATTAGCGATGAAAATAAGGAGGACGACTCTGGAATTAAATTACTCACAGGTGGTATGTTTCTTGCAGATTGGTTTTTGCGCGAAATTTGTTTGGCGAGTCCTTATGCGATAAGACCCCATTTTGTTGCGAGTTTTTCGTCGGTGTTTCCTTTCAGAGAATCGTTCTGATCGAAGAACCAACGGAAATCGTTTCTGTAATAACTCGAAGACGTTCTCATTAATACCAAACTACCTTCGTCAACTTGAGTTACCAGCGGAGACGACAAATTCTCGTTCCTCGGCAACAATTTAGTTGGACAGATGTAGCATAGACCGGAAATCAAATTAATTCATTTACAAAATAGAATGATGAAATGGTATTATAAACAAATTTCTTATCTAATATATTTGTTCCTAGTTTCATATTGCCACAAAGATAATATTGCTATGCATTATTGAACTATAAATAATTATTCAAGTTTTTAATTTCCACAAATTGATATATTGAGGACGATAAATATTTTTCAGCCACACTATGGCTTTTTTAGGTTATACATTTCGACTGATTCAATATGAGGATTGAGAAATACTGACACAAGATCTTAAAAGTAGGTAATGGAGACGAAATAGGCATGCTGAAGTAATACAAATAAATTGGTCCAAGCACAGACGTGAAGTCAGGACCTTTTGCGTGTATATTCTATTGTCCATTCTCCTGTATTGGACTGGAAAAAAAAATTTACACACGTCTTTATGTCGATATTCTATCCTATTTTCTTTTAATCGCAACATTTTAGTTGCAAGAAATTTAAGATAAAATTTTATTTTCGTTCACTTAACTGAATTGGTCATCGAATGATCTTTGATGTGATATATCACAAGCACTATTTTTCCAATAGAAAAAAATTGTTGAGGATTAAGGGTATGAATCCCCAACCTCAAAACGACATGCATTTCTCAAACTTCGAAAACAGAAATCGACAGGTAGGAGGATATTTCTCAATATTTATAATTTCAAGAATAAGAGCCTGGCACCAATCACAAATGGTTAATTTTGTAATAAAATATGGGTTCAAGCCCTGTGGACAGGAGCTTTCTGGCGCTCTAGTTCAAACAGACAAATTATATCTCCGAAAGTATTGGTTTCTCAGAGTTGGGAATTATATCAATGTATTCTTATCATAGAAGTGCATCATAAAGGAAATTCAATTCAAATAATAGTTTATTTATCGAGATCAAATGAGCAATCTGAGAATGAGAAATGCACCATGGAAGAAATCGAATTAAATCTGGCCAATTTTGCCCAATAACGAACTTAACCGAGATATTCATCTCCCTAACCTACTCTGAAAATTTCAACTACCTAGCTCATTCCGTTCGAGAGTTATTGTAGAAAATTTTTTTTTTAATTTTATAAATTTTTTTTTTACACTTTGCGGTAATCTGGTCAATACAAAACTTCACATGCGTATAAAGGTCATCATTCTACAATTTGATGCTAAATTTTAGATAGATCGAGTGATCGGTTTCGGAAATATTCATAAAAAATATTTTTACTAAAATAGGTCATAACTCCGAAACCGCTTGATGTATTTCTTCCATTAACGAGCTCTTCCGAGATATTTACGCTCCAAACTCACCTTGCAAATTTCAATCCGCTAACTCCTTTCGTTCGAGAGTTATCGTGCCTACGGCCGGCCGGCCGGACATAATCGATTTCGACCTCGGATTCTTGATCAGTGAGTCGAACCAAATCGTCTAAGACCATTTTCATCGAAAAATTCGAAAAATTCAGACATTTGGGCAAATTGATAAGCACTCAGTTCCGAGGAACTAGAGCGCCAACAAGTTTCGTATGACAATTGCCAAAAACAGGTTTAAAGTACCTACAAATAGTAGATTTTTCATAAATCATGTATGAAAGAAGAGTAATAATGAAAAATTACCTTGTAATCGATCAAAAATTTCCTGATCTACGTTCACCAAAATTTCTCCTCTCTCGAACTACAGAATTATGCTTTCAATATTTACATTCTATTTGCATTCTATGTCTATGGATGAAAAGCAGTCTCACAACTCTCAGATCTCTTACTTCATGTTCCGTTCCGAAATGTAAGACTTTTCTGAGAAAAACTAATTTCGGAGCCAACAACTGAGATTTTTCTCACTTCGCTCACATTTCGGAATACACTTTATTCTCATAATTCTTCGATGGATTAGATAATGTCATGTCTCAGGAAAATAAGTTGACATTATGACAATTGATACATAGAATAATTATATCAATCTGTGACAATACGATTCATTATTGAAATTTTGAAAAATCATATCTCCGAAAGTATTAGCTTGTTAGAGTTAAAAATGATATCATTGGATTCTTATGGTAAAACTGCTTATTGAAAAAAATTTAATTTGGAATTTGTTCTGAAAAAAAAAAATATTTTTTTTGTTACTCCGAAACCATCTGTCCGATTTTGCCCAGTAACGAACTTAGCCGAGATATTTATCTCCCAAACGTACTCTGAAAAATTTCAACTGTCTAGCTCATTCCGTTCGAGAGTTGTCGTGCCTACGGCCGGACCGGCCGGACAGAATGAATTTCGACCACGGATTCTTGATAAGTGAGTCGAACCAAATCGTTTAAAACCATTTTCATCGAAATATTCGAAAATTACAGACATTTGGGCAAATTGATAAGCTCAGTTCCGAGGAACTAGAGCGCCAATATATTAAGGGACAGGATGGTAGGAAGATTGAAGATGAACAAGAGATGTGCGATGCCTTCATTGATTTATTATAGTGGATTGGGAGAAAGTTATGCCACTAAAATAAAAGCTCCAGGTGATTTCACGGAGAGAAAATACCAACAAGATAAGTCTTTCTTTTTGTTTCCAACCGATGCAACTGAGGTAGAAAATTGAATAAGCAGTCTCAAATCAAAGAAATCAACTGGATATGATGAAATACGCTCGGAAACATTGAAAGAAATAAAAACTGAGATATCGGGACCTCTGGCTCATTTGGTGAATGGCTGCTTCGAGAATGCTTGTTTTCCGGAAACCCTAAAACTTGGAATTGTGAAACCAGTATACAAAGGCGGTGATAGGACCCAAATGGTAAATTATAGACCACTTACTCTGGTGTCTAACATAGTCAAAATCCTAGAAAAACTAATAAAAGTACGTATTCTTGCGTTTTTGGATAAATATATTGTATATAGCAAGGTAAGAGGGTTTTTACTGGCGAATGGAGGATATAACTGACGAGCCGCAGGCAAGTCAGTTACCTCCTTGAGCCTGTAAAACCCGTTTCCTTGCGTGTATTGTTTTATATTTTATTTGTTTCTCATTTGTAAAAAGGTTAGATAAATTCCAAAAAAATCTCAATAATTTTTCGCAAATTTTCTAATGTAAATAATACTACTAACTTGTAAAAATTTTGCAAGTTAACTATCAGTTTTACAAGTTAGTGAATTGATAAAATAAACTTTCTTGATTAATATTGTGTTTTTGGAAACTGACGTTTACAAATGAGAAACAAATAAAAATATTATCAAGTCATCAGTTCGGATTTCGTTAGGGAATGTCAACAGAGGATGCAATAAGGAAAGTAACAGGAATGATCTACAACAATATCGATAAAAATATTCCAATCTTAGCAATCGTAATAGATCTTGCAAAAGCATTCGATACCGTCAGTCATCGACGATTACTAGAAAAGCTCAGTAGCTACGGATTTCTTGGGAAAATACACGACCTTATTGACAGCTATCTGTACAATAGACCTCAGATCGTATAATTGAAAGGAAGGTACAGTAAGCAAGAATTTGTATCATATGGAGTGCCTCAGGGTACTGTACTAGGACCTATCTTGTTTATTTTGTATATGAACAGTATCTTCGAATTAAATAGCAAGGGTAAAATTATAAGTTTTGCGGATGATACAATGGTACTTTATGAGGATGAGTCATGGGGTGACCTGAAGAAAAAAGCAGGGGACTTTCTGATTTAAAAAAAAATGGTTTCAGCTTAACATGCTCACCTTGAATCCCGAGAAAACAAGATACCTGTCATTTGCATCAGACTGGGACTTCCAGGATTGGGAGATCTTCGAATTGATGATGAGCTGGAGATTCGTGAGACTCATTCGACCAAATACCTCGGAGTTTCCATTGATGAACAATTGAAGTGGGATGAACATATGCTCTACCTTACAAGAAAGCTAAGAGGTATTCTATATAGGTTCAGGTATATACAACAAAGCAATAATTCGACTAAACATCTACATATGCTATATGATGCATTAGTGCATTCTCAACTCTCATACGGTATAATTGGGTGGGGAGGCGTTTTGGACTGCCATAAGAAGTGTGCAGATGTTATACAAAAACGTATTCTGAAAGTGATACATGGAAAGAAAATAACATTTTCTAGTAACGAAATATATAAGATATCCAAAGTTTTCGATATATGACAGATATATGCACATAAGATCGTTACTAACATTTGGCAACATAAAATACATCTACAAATGAAAGAACATAATTATTCCACCAGAAGAAAACGATAAACTTTGAGAGACTGAGAGCAGAGAAGAAAATAGGGCAGAGATATTTCGCATGAATAGCGTCGAGATTAAACCCTCTCATACCACAAGTAATTAGAGAAATAAAAAATAAAAATAAATTTAAAAGGGAATTAAAAACATGGTTCATTCTAGAAGATCATTCCTTGGTGCATAGAATAATAAATTCACCATAAAAATAAAACCAATTGAACAAATCGCACAAGTAGACTTCAAGGGAAAAACTTCATACAGGAAAAGACGAATATTACCTATTAAAGAAAGAATCACCGATGCAGACCAACACCACCTAAGAGGACCGAAGAAAGCCACCGATGGAGACGACATCCCCAGATATCATTTTTTTGTTTGTTTTTTATAATATGTTATTAGAATTTTAAATTTATTTGAACTTTAAACTTAAATTGTGAATCACCTTCGCATGGAACTATACCATATTATTTTGCCGTAAGAATCAGTATTTTCAGTTAACAGCTGTACACAGTTAGTAATAATTATATAACTCACAGTATTGTTTCGAGTCTATTGGCCTTGTTGTACGATGTAGCAGTATTCAATAAACTCATTATTATTATTATTATATATTGGTTCACTTTGTTTGGAATTTTCTTAATTAATGATGATCCTTTGGAATAATAAGTAATCATTAAAGGATACTGTGGGAGGTGTATACATTATCAAATGGTTTCTTTCTGGGTTTTCTCTCCCAAACTCTGAAAAATAGCTATAAAATAAAAAAAATTATTATTCTGTGATTTGCTTCTGCGTAAGAAACAGAAGATATTTGTCAGAAGAAATCAATCGAACAATGTCGCCTAACAAACAACAACGAAACAACATCAACGATGTTATAGTTGTTTCATCGTTTATGTTTTTGAAGAGGAAATTAAATGTGAAATAAAATGGTTTCAAGCACTGACGTGAAGTCAGGATCTTATGAGCATATGTTCTCTTGTCCACTCTCCTGTATTGGACTCTCTTAAGAGAAAAGCTCCTGACTTCACGTCAGTGCTTGAACAAAGTTTTTTTTTCCCTAATTTATTTGAAATTTTCTAGGGGTACCTACGGTTCTTACAAAATTTTAAACACGTCTTGATATCGATATTCCACAACTAGTTACCAAGCTTCACTTCGATCGGGTCTATATTTTTTAAGTTATCGAGGAAATAATATTCCAGGTGGGTATAACTACTCTGAAACCATTGGACCGATTTGACTTAATGCACTTAACTGTCCCATTCGGATACGCAACATGAACACCCTGGAAATTGTAAATTCCTATTGCCTTTCGTTCGAAAGTTATCGAGGCAATGGTCACCCATCCATCTACTGAACTCACACAAGGCTGCTCGAATCTCCAACAATATATATCCGATCGTCTGCAAACTTGGAACTTGGCGGAAGAGTTGGGTTTTGAAGGCTCTCGCAAAAGTTCAGCGATGTCAAACGGATAGTTACTGATATATAGAATTTTTCTCAATAATTTTTTGAAAATTTTTCAGCTATACGATCTTCACGAAATCTTGCAGGAATTTTCACGTTGGCATTCTACAACTAATAACCGTGCATGCATTTAATGGGTTTTGTATCTTTCGAGATATTGAGGGAATAACAACAAAATTACAGATGGGTATAACTCCAAAACCGTTAGACCGATTATGCCTATAATCAAACTCAAATATTGCATTCAGATACACAACTTAACCTGAAAATTTCAAGTCGCTATCCCTTTTCGTTCTCAGGTTATCGTGACATGAATAATATTTTTTAATAATTTTTAAAAAAATTTCTATACGATTCTCACAAAATTTCACAAACGTCCTTAGGTTTGTATTCTACAACTACTCACCGCGTTTCAATTTGATCGGATCAGTATTGGTTGAAAACAAATTAATTACCTACTCGGAAACCATTGTGCCGATTATGCCCATTAACGAACGTGTCCGTCTTATTGGGACGCGCCACCTACCCTGAAATTTTCAAGGCGTCAATTGTTTGAAACCATTTTCGGCAAAAAATTCGAAAATTACAGCCATTTGGACAAAATGATAACGCGACGTTCCCCAGAACATACGCGCAAAATTGTGGGTTGGCACTTAAAATGAGGAAGTGGATAGCTATTTCCAGTACAACCGGAAGTGGTAGAAAACTGGTAATATTTAAAAAAAGTAGTTTATGTTCCAGAACCTCCGTGTTTGAATTTTTATGAGGGAACATTTTTACTTTTCCATATTAGGTTAATTGTCCCTTTAAAAGAATCACCTTGTATTGTAGGTTCTGTTCTCTGAAGAGATTACTTCGTCTAGGTATTTCAGTACGAAAACGATTTGTCATTGTTATCATCAGATACGCTTGTTTGATGTGATAGAGAGTATCTCGTTTTCAAGGTTCATTCGATTAGAAATTCATTTGAAACAAATCATCAACCTATTCGATAAAATTTTGCGACTTGATTGACAAGTATAGGTTAGTCAGCATTAGTTTCAGAATAGCTGCAAAGCAGTGAAGTATACAGAATGGTGAGTGCGTTGAGATATTTCGAAAATTCAATTTTCCATTCGAATACTGTCAAAAACTTATTGGATAATGTCGTGAATGGTTGTCTAAGGAAAAGTTCGGTGCGTGTGATGGATGTGGGATGTGGCAGTGGAAGAGTTCTGTTGAATGACGTGGTTCCCTTGTTACCAAAAGATTTTTCGGAAGTTGTTGGCATCGACAAATATCCATCAATGGTTGAACATTGCAGGAAACTGAACACAGATCCGAGAATTTCTTTCGAACAATTAGATATAACCACGATAAAACTTCCAAATAATATGTTAACTAGATTCGATCTAATCACTTCTTTCTTCTGTCTACATTATGCAATTGATTATAAGTAAGTTGAGAAAGGATTCACCCATGTTTCTATTCTAGTTAATTTTCCCAAACAGGTTCATACATTCATTTATTCTATTCGAACAACATCATTCATTCGAGATTGAAAATCATATATGTACTTTCTTTCTAGTCATGGAAATGAGGCATGCAAATCTTATTGATGCTAAACCATCTTCAAACTTATCATATTACTGTTTGTTTATGACGTTTTCATTTGAATATATAAAAGTTATTCCGAAATGGCAACATCGTTTTTCGTTTATAATAATTATTGATTAATTGCATTTTTACAAAGTTCAGGATTTACTTCAATAGTTTTATGTTTATATTTAGCGAAACTTTTTCATTCATATTTTATTCTGATACATGTGGACTGAATTATTAATCATCAGAAATATAGTTCCGATTAATATACAGCGTGTCCCGGCGCTACGCGACTCTTTCACAGGTGTAATCAAAGTATGTAAAGACGAGTCAGGAATGCTCTAATTTTTTTTGTACTACGTCCCCCTACGAAGATATGTGCCCAAAATGTTACTCCGATAATTCAGTTTTTTCTTGATAATTTCTGAACGACTCAACCGATTCTGGTAATTTTTCGAATTTGGATAAATAAAAATATCAGTAATGATTTGTTTCTAACTCCTCCAAAAAAAAGTATACCAGTGCAACGTTGAAAAAAAAAAAAAAGCACTGACGTGAAGTCAGTACTCTTTGGCGCGCGTGTTCACGGTGGCTAATTTGAATTGAATTATTCAAAATTTAACAGTGCTGTATCTAAGCTGCCATCAGGATAGAGTAACAAAGTTGGAAAAGAACACAAGTGACTCTCCTTAGTCGCACAAGCTCCTAGAAGATTTGGGAGGGTCAGTATAATCCTAATCATGTTTATAGCACGCGCGCCAAAGCAGATTGACTTTTTACACTTTTTCTTTCATTGTTAAGTCAATCTGCTTTTGCGCGCGTGCTATAAACATGATTAGGATTATACTGACCCTCCCAAATCTTCTAGGAGCTTGTGCGACTAAGGAGAGTCACTTGTGTTCTTTTCCAACTTTGTTACTCTATCCTGATGGCAGCTTAGATACAGCACTGTTAAATTTTGAATAATTCAATTCAAATTAGCCACCGTGAACACGCGCGCCAAAGAGTACTGACTTCACGTCAGTGCTTTTTTTTTTTTTTTTCAAGTTCCTTTAACAAATATAGCTATCAATACAGTTTGGCTGTTAGTTTTACCGTAGATCAGAAAAAAATTCGGTTGTGGGTCCTCCGTTAGGGACGAAATGGCATCTTCTCCAAATCCGAACGCATTTTAATATAGATCTACCGAATATAGTTATTTATAAATTCGCCTCAGGGCCACCATACAGAAATTTCAAATCGGAAACAACGCTATTTCCCCCAAACTGACTTGTGTCCGTGCACTGAATTGACATGAATATTCTTTTAAAACCTCACAATATCGGCTCATTACTCCCAACATAACCCAAACAACCCAAAACCATTCACTTCTCGTCTGCGCAAGCGCAGTATACTCGTGGCTGCAAGTCCTCCCAAAATTACACACCTCACAAAAAACTCCGATTCTCCAACACTAGTGGTTCAGGAGATATCGCTTCTTGAATCCACGCATGCGCAGACCCTCACCAGGGGATTCTATAGCGGAAAAGCATCCGCCACCCCAAAACCCCAATCCTCTCTGACGAAAGCACCACCAGTTAAATCACTGATGGTCTGCTCATGCGCAAAACGAAAAATGCCCGTAAGGGGTTGCATCCATTTCGAAATTAACCCCAGGGCCAAGGTAAGGACACTTTAACTCTGAAGCAACCCTACAGCCCCCAAACTGACTTGTCCTTGCACTGAATTGCTATGAATATTCTTTTAAAACCTCATAATATCGTCTCAGCACTCCCAACATAACCCATCCAACCCAAAAACAGTCACTTCTCTTCTGCGCATGCGCAATCTACTCGCGGCTAAAAGTCCTTTTCAAAATAACACACCTTACAAAAAACTCCGATTCTCCAACACTAGTGGTTCAGGAGATATCACATCTTTATTCCACGCATGCGCAGACCCTCAACAGGGGATTCTATAGAGGAATAGCATCCGACACCCCAAAACCCTAATCCTCTCTGACGAAAACACCACCAGTTAAATTACTGATGGTCTGCTCATGCGCATAACGAAAAATGCCTGTAAGGGGTAACATCAATTTCAAAATTAGCCCCAGGGCCACGGTACGGACACTTTAACTCGGAAACAACGCTACATCCCTCAAACTGACTTGTCCTTGCACTGAATTGCTATGAATATTCTATTAAAACCTCATAATATCGACTCAGCACTCCCAACATAACCCATCCAACCCAAAAACAGTCACTTCTCTTCTGCGCATGCGCAATCTACTGGCGGCTAAAAGTCCTCTCAAAATAACACACCTTACAAAAAACTCCGATTCTCCAAAACTAGTGGTTCGGAAGATATCGCATCTTTAATCTACGCATGCGCAGACCCTCATCAGGGATCTGAATTCTATGGAGGAATAGCATCCGCCACCCCAAAACCCCAATCCTCTCTGACGAAAACTACAGCAGTTAAAGGACTTCTCATCCGCGCATGCGCAATACGGAAAATGCCCGGAAAGGGCAGCATGAACCTCAAAAACATATGTTTCGGCATTAAAAGCAAAGTATTCCGCAAAATAGTAGTAATTTTTTTATTTTTTTCATGTCACGTGATCATCACGAAATTTTGCAAAAGTGTTTGCTTTGGTCTTTTGCATCTAACTACTGAGTTTCAATTTAATCAGATCAGTATTTTTCGAGTTATCGTGAAAACAAAATTTTCAAATTTTCAAAATTTTTTTTTGCCACTTTAGGGCCGTCCGTTCAACACAAAACTTCGCAGGCATATAAAGGTCATGATTCTACAATCTGATGCAAAATTTCAAAAAGATTGAGTGATCGGTTCCGGAAATATTCATAAAAAACGTTTTTATTAAAAACGGCCTTAACTCCGAAACCGCTCGGTCGATTTCGCCCGTTAACGAACTTGTCCGAGATATTTACGCTACGAAACTACCCTGCAAATTTCAACGCTCTAAGTCGTTCC
Organism: Halyzia sedecimguttata; assembly: GCA_937662695.2. NCBI lineage: Eukaryota > Metazoa > Arthropoda > Insecta > Coleoptera > Coccinellidae > Halyzia > Halyzia sedecimguttata. The sequence continues at coordinate 35,948,985 of OW569415.2, read as the reverse complement.
GTTCGAGAGTTATCGTGCTAACGGCCGGACCGGCCGGACCGGCCGGACCGGCCGGCCGGACCGGACGGACAGAATTGAATTTGACCTCGAATTCTTCATCAGGGAGTCGAACCCAATCGTTTGAGACCATTTTCGAAAAAAAATTCGAAAAATACAGACATTGTGACGAAATGATAGCACGCTGTTCCTTGCGGAACACGCGCGCAAAAATTTAGTCACGTAGTGCCAGGACACCCTGTATCAATATATACTGATATTGTGCAAAAAGAATGACTAAATAGACAGAAATATGACGATCTAACACAACTTAACTCAGTCCAAAGCAGATGATACGAGTGTCAAAAATTCAATATGGTTTTAATGTTTAGTAAATATTTTTTTCAATGGATGGTGTATTGACGCAATATTAAGAAATCATGGGTATAATTTTGAAATATGCTCCTATTTTTGTTGTGAAATTTGAATAGGACTACCTCGGTACTCGATTGTAAAATAGTGGCTGGACGGTATGTGCGGAATATCAGGCGGATTCTGACGGATAATTTCTGAATTACAAAATTTTTGAAGAAATTAATGTTTATATTTTTTTGTAGTCATATATTGTAGTGACGATTTTCACGAAATTCGCGAAAATTAGCGCGTCGGCATTCTACAAGTAATTGCCCAGTTTTAATTGGATCGGATTTGTATATTTTGAGTTATTGAATAAATAAGAATAAAATTTAAGATGGGTATATCTCCGAAACCGTTTGGTCGATTATGCTGAACAATGAACTCCCATTTGGATGCGCAACCTACCCTGGAAATTGCAAGTCACTATCTCTTTCCAGTCAAAAGTTAACGTGGCAAAGGGCAACTTAACCAAGGAGATCCGAGCATCTCAAACAATCCACCGTATTCACAAAGCATTCAATCTCCGTTAAGTCCTAACTGAGGTCCTCAGTTAAGAATAAATATTAATCCCAACCTCAGTTAACGTATTTAACGGAGGAGAAACTGTTTCACGTTAATTTTCACGTTAACTGAGGTTGCGATTCATATTTATCCTTAACTGAGGACCTCAGTTAGGACTTAACGGAGATTGAATGATTTGTGAATACGGCGGAATATACAGTGCGCGTCAAAATTATGGAACAAATTCATTTTCTCAGAAGAACATTTTGGCAAGGTCTTTGTATATTATTGACAGGCGTGCAGAAATTTTCAAGAAAACATTTTTCTTGTTTGAAAAATAGTTAGTTCAAAGAGGTTTTCAGTATGTGCACTTTGTCATGGCTCATTTACTTTGAGACGATGGTACCTGATGAAATTTGTCACCGAATGAAAGTCGACCATTACAGTTTTGTTCATGCACAACTTTCAACCCCTACGAGCCCTTTAATGGAGAAAAAACTGGAGGGGGCCTGAGAAGGTTGAAAGGGGTTGAAAGTTGTGCATGAACTAAACTGTAATGGTCGACTTTCATTCGGTGACAAATTTCATCAGGTACCATCGTCTCAAAGTAAATGAGCCATGACAAAGTACACATACTGAAAACCTCTTTGAACTAACTATTTTTCAAAAAAGAAAAATGTTTTCTTGAAAATTTCTGCACACCTGTAAAGAAGATACAAAGATCTTGCCAAAAAAGAACCACAGGACCCACTTTCTCTATTCAAAAAATTTAGAGGGTTGATGGGGATGGCACAGGGTACATCAAAAATCCTTCAAAAATGCATAAAAAATTGGTAAAAGTGAAACAAAAATTGACCTGTTTCAGGATTTTGTTGCCAAATATTTTTCTTCTGAGGAAATGAATTTGTTCCATAATTTTGACGCGCACTGTATATCAAATCAACCGATCGTGCTCAAATTTAGACCTATATTGCAAAGGCAGGTTTTGAAGGCTCTCCCAAAATTTTATGAGATACAGAATTTTGTTAAGGATTCTTTCGAAACTTGCTAATATTACGAAATTTCTCAAAATATTGTTAGTATTCTACAACAAACTACCAGAGTTAGATCGGATTCGTGAGTTTTCATTGATTGAGGAAATAACAACAGAATTTCAGATGGGTATAACTCCAAACCTATTTGGATCATGATACCTATTAACGAACATAAATGTCGCATTCGATGCTTAACCTACCTAGAAAATTATAGCAAGTCATTTTCCGTTCTCAAGTTATCGTGAGATACATAAAATTTATAATAACAAGCGAGATCTAAGTGATATCATATATTGTCTATGATTCAAGTGCACAAAATATGAGTTAAGCTAGCTCTATCTCTTTCAGTCTTTCTAAAAATGTCTATGGACGACCAAGTGGGGGTCAAAGGTTGATATTCATGATTGTCCATTTATTCCTGATATTTGAGTAGGTAGTGGATTACGAACAAATTACTTTAACAGTTCAAAATATATTAATAAAATAATATCATCTTCTTGGCGCTCTTGTTCCTCGGAACAGAGTGCTTATCAATTTGCCCCAATGTCTGTAATTATCGAATTTTTGGCTGAAAATGGTCTCAAATGATTTGGTTCGACTCACTGATCAAGAATCCGTGGTCGAAATCGATTATGTCCGGCCTGCCGTTAACACGATAACTCTCGAACGAAAGGAGTTAGGGGATTGAAATTTGCAGGATAGATTTGAAGCATAAATATCTCGGACGAGTTCGTTAACGGGCGAAATCCATCAAACGGTTTCGGAGTTATGGCCATTTTTAGTAAAAACATTTTTTATGAATATTTCCGAAACCGATCACTCGATCTATCTGAAATTTAGCATCAAATTGTAGAATCTTGACCTTCAGACGCATGTGAAGATTTATACTGATTATGCCCAATAACGAACTTAACCGAGATATTTATCCCTCCAACCTACTCTGAAAATTTCAACTGTCTAGCTCATTCCGTTCGAGAGTTATCGTGTTAACGGCCAGACGGTGGGCCGGACAGAATCGATTTCGACCACGGTTTCTTGATCAGTCAGTCAAACCAAATCGTTCAAGACCATTTTCAGCCAAAAATTCGAAAATTACAGACATTTGGGCAAATTGATAAGCACTCTGTTCCGAGGAACAAGAGCGCCAAAAATTCAGGTGATTTCCTGCAACTTTTGTGAAGAATATTTTTTTGTATCTCCATTCGTAACAAAGTTAAAGGGGGGTCAAATTATAGTGGGAAACCCGGTACAAGCAAAAAACAAAATCATGAATACAATTTGATTTTCACAAGAATATGGCTGTATATTGTAAACAGACTCAGATAATCAGTTACTGAGAGATGAGGAAATAAACAAATATACAGGATGATATATAAAACCAAACATATTTGATGCTCCATAGCTTTCTGACTCAACAATACTTTCATATAGAAGTTCAACACTTTTAACAATCTCTTTTATTTCCCGTAATCAATTACGGTTACTATGGGATGTTATCACAATAATCAGAGAAACCTTATCTATAATTTGAATATTTTTTTTAGCCAAGCAATACAAAATATCCAGAGGATGCTTAAACCCGATGGGGAGTTGATTTACATTCAGGCTTACAATATGAATCCACTTTACGATTGTTACAGAGAATTATGTAAAATTGATCGTTGGAAACCTTTTCTACATGAGTTTGAAAGTTATACGGAATACTTTTCTCGGTCAGATCGCGAAAGTGAATTGGAAGATATATATCGAAGAAATGGCTTGAAATTACTGCAATATTCATTCGCCGGACTCAAATTGAAAATGATTCCAAGAAAATTCCAAGGTAAGTTACAACTATTTAATCGGGTTTTTTCTTCTTCATTTCTGGGGACACTGACTCGATTGTTAGGTGAGTCATAAGAATAGCTTCTGAAAATATAGGTGGTGATTCCTTTTTAAAAAATAGGGTGGATCTTCCATTCAAACTTTGCTTTTTTTAGCCCCCACTGCTTAGTTACAGCTCCCTAAAGATGACGCCCAAAATGCAGTATATAATATTTTTCTGAGGAGAGCCTTCTGGCGCTCTTGTTCAAACAGACAAATTATATCTCCGAAAGTATTGGTTTCTCAGAGTTGGGAATTATATCAATGTATTCTTATGAAAGAACTGCATCATGAAGGAAATTCAATTCAAATAATAGTTTATTTATCAAGATTAAATGAGCAATCTGAGAATGAGAACTGCACCATGGAAATTATAGCATTCTGTGAAAACATAGAAGTACGATTCATTATTGATATTTAGAAAAATCATATCTCCGAAAGTATTAGCTTGTTGGAGTTGAAAATTATATCAATGGATTTAAATGCAATGGTGAAATTGCATCTTAAATAAAAATTGAATGTGAATTTTTTTTTTTAATTTCAAAATTTTTTTTTACACTTTGCGGTAACCTGGTCAGTACAAAACTTCACATGCGTATAAAGGTCATGATTCTACAATTTGATGCTAAATTTCAGATAGATCGAGTGATCGGTTTCGGAAATATTCATATAAAATATTTTTACTAAAATCGGCCATAACTCCGAAACCGCTTGATGGATTTCGCCCATTAACGAACTAATCCGAGATATTTACGCTCCAAACCGACCTTGCAAATTTAAATTCTCCTTTCGTTCGAGAGTTATCGTGCCTTTGGCCGGCCGGACCGGCCGTACAGAATCGATTTCGACCTCGGATTCTTGATAAGTGAGTCGAACCAAATCGTTTAAGACCATTTTCATCGAAAAATTCGAAAATTACAAACATTTGGGCAAATTGATAAGCACTCAGTTTCGAGGAACTAGAGCGCCAATAAAGGACTGACAAGAATGAAATCAAGCAGATATTTTATGCGGGCGAGAAGGCATTGAAACAATTTTTAGGTTGTGTTCTATGATTTAAAGGGATAGAAAAAGCAACCCCTAAACCTTTTTTCAAAAGAAACTTATTTCCGTATACATATTTTACTATAAAAAAATTAATTATAGATAGCTTGTTCTATTCTCAAGCAATAAGTTCCCTTGTGATTGCTTGCTAAAATTCACAGCTTTTGAGAAAAATAGTAATTTACGTCCGGAAAATAGGGTTTTTTTGGACGAATAGACAAAATTCCAGGACGAGCGTAAGCGAGTCCTAGAAGTCTATGAGTCCAAAAAAACCTTTTTCGGGCGTGTTGCGTACAATATTTTTTCGGCAACCGTGTAGAATAACAAATCAATGAGACGACACACTTCTTTTTTATATATTTTGATTCTTATTCAAATTAAACAGAACAGAAAATATCACATGTGCAAATTGTTGATAACTAATTTGATATGAACTGTCAGCCGTTTCCTCAGTGCTATGGTAACTTCATTTATTAAAAATATACCTACCAAGATTTTCATATTTACAATGACCAAATCGACGTTATTTTTCCGGCCTAGTCCGGGAAGTACGTACTTCCCGGACTAGGCCGGGAAATGCTTCTTTCTCAAAGAAAAAGCGTCCGGGAAGTGGGCACTTCCCGGACGGTTGCCGAAAAAAATAATTTATCATCATGATAGCGTGAGACGCAGAGGCTGGAATTATTTCCGAACTATAATATATCTAGTAAGCGGATAGCATTTTGTTATGAAAACTGACTAGAATATTTCCTTCTTTCTAATTGTGATGTATTGCATTTGGCCTTTCGGCGTGTACCTTCTACCTATTCAATATGATATTCAGCTATTTACTTTGTGAAAAGTTTAAAATTGTTTTTTGCTACATTTATTTAACATTTGTACCAGTTCTCAATAAACATGTCAAATAGACATCCGCTTAATGGATAAATTTAAGGTCGAACATAATTCCAGCCTCTACGACTCGTATTATCTGTTGAAATATTTTTTTTCTATAAACCCGTGCTCTTAAGCATGAAATAGCATGAGACCTTATTTGTTAAGAATGGAACAAGCTAGGTATCCAAAATTATTTTTTTTATTGTAAAATATGACTAAGAAAAAAAGTTTCTTGCGGAACAAAGTTTAGGGGTGGCTTTTTCTATCCCTTGCCATCATAGAGGAACACCACCAAAACTTTTTCTACGTACCTTGTTGCTCACATAAAATGTCTGCTTAATTTTGTTCTTCTCAGTTTTTTGGTTTTTAAAAAAATATTAAAAACTGCTGTTCGGGCGCCTTCTTTAGGGGGCCCCTGAAATCAACTATTCAGATACTTCGTATCTGAGGAAAAATAAAATGTTCAACAAGACAGTATATTGAATAGTGAATTGAATTTGACGAAATTTCCCAAATTTAATTATTATTCAGATAACCAAAATGCATTAGAATAGTAGAGATAGAAACATATGCCGATCATTGATTATCTTCCGAAATGTCCCAATTGTAATACTAATAACTAATTCGTACTGAAAAAATACAGATTTTTACACCTTACAATTTAAATATAATATATACCGGGTGATTCATTTAACCTGGAATTCTGTGTCGTCTGTAGTGGTGTAACCTGTGTTCCTACAACCTTTACCTTGGTTTCTTGATTGTAATGACCTGAATAAGCCAATAAGCAGAAACTCTTGTCGGCAACTAGCAACAACATTTTTTCTGCTTTTTTTGCCGAATTTCCCGAATAATCCTAAATAATTGATTTTACATTTTCTTCATAATCCAGTTTATATATTTCATATTAAATTTACTTCATTGAATTAATTTGAATTTCAGCATCTTTCGAAGCCTTGGATAATTTTGGAAAAATCATTCCTGAAGACTTGCAGGAGATATATAAGAAAGACTTTCACAGGAGTTTATGTCAGGTTATGGGTTTGGATTACGTGAATGAAGAAGAATTGGAAGGAGAAAAAGAAATGACATTTGACTGTCTGACAGTTCATGCTCAGAATGTCTTCAGAATCTCGGAAATTTAATGATAACAAAACCTCCAATCAGACCTTTGTCCAACAATGACTTGGCTTTCGTAATAAAATTAATAATAATAATCTTTATTCATCCCATTTAAATACACAGTAGTAGAGAATCTTCGCATAATGCTGGAAAGAACTCAAGAAAGCCCATTTAAGAGCTTGTATTTGAGTCCGCCCAACACAACATAGTCTACATATCCACATCAATTTACAAACGAAATGATCAAAAATGTTCAGCATGAATCCCAATAACCGAAAGGGCAATAAAAGAACAAAAAAGTAAAGGCTGACATTATATGTCCAATAAAAACAATACAACTTATAAAGCTAGTAATGTGAACAACAAAAAAATACTAAAAATTAGTAGCATGAGTCGTCATCGATGAGCTGTGGAACATTGCCCGAGTAGATTGCCTTCCAAAGACATTTAGCAACCAGTAAGTGGCATTTCTCCTCAGAGAATGAGAGCTCTGTGGAGACCTCAGGCTGGAGGGCATGACATTATAAACCTGTGGTAATCTGTACAGAGAAGAGGATCTTAGCTTTTCCTTAGTCATCCTGTATCCCCTCACCATCCCTCTGTTAGTCTGACGTGTATTATGGACAGAGCAGAGGAAATTCAGCCTATGACGATATCTAGGCACAGAGGTGATCAAACTCCTGACATACAGCTGTCTGACATCCATTATCCCCAGATCCGAATATAGTTCCTCAGAAGGAAAAAACGCTGGCTTCATGAAAAGTACCTTCAATAGTCGTTTCTGGGCCCTCTCAATAGACAGATAATACTTATTCAATAGGCCACCCCATGCGCCTACACCGTACTGAAGAACAGACTGTACCAACGCATAGTAAACGGAGTAACGTTGACTCATGGGTAATATCTCTCGCGCAATGCGTATTTTATACAATATTTTACGTAGTTTCTTATTCAACTCAGCACACTGTATATCCCATCTCAGATGACAGTCAACGAAAACACCCAGATATCTGCAGGATTTGGTCGATTTTATCTTTGTATCCCCAAAATACAATTCATCGTAGTCCGGCAATTGATCGGCATACAACGAAACTGGCAGAAAGGTTGTCTTGGTCATATTGACCGAAAGGAGATTATGATCGAACCATCTCTTCACAAGCTTTAGTTCGTGTGTAGCGACAGCCCTGACACTTGCCAGGAGTCATTCTCGAAGACAAAACAAGTATCATCAGCAAATGATATCATCCTAGCGGAGATATTTAGTTTGAGCAAATCATTAATATATATAAGGAAGAGAACGGGTCCCAACACTGTTCCCTGGGGCACACCAAATTTAATAGTTGTGTCATCGCTTAGGGCGTCATCTATCTTTGTTCTCTGAATTCTGTTCCTTAAATAGCATGCAAACAAATCATAAGCGGCACCTCTAATCCCTACATCGTACAATTTGCTCAGAAGGATGTCATGGCTAACAGTATCGAATGCCTTCTTTAAATCAACGAAAACACAAAGTATTTTTTTTATTTCTGTCAACAGTCTCATGAATACCCTCCATTAGGACGCTGATTGCATCCGCAGTAGACTTCCCCCGTCTGAAACCGAACTGGTTTTCAGAAAGAATCCCAAATCTATCCAAGTATTTCATCAGTCTAGTGTAAACCACTTTTTCGAATAATTTAGAGAACACAGACATCACAGAGATGGGTCTGTAACTACCTGGGTCGCTTTTATCACCTCCCTTGTACAGTGGCGTGATCAGAGCCGTCTTGAAGCAGGAAGGAACCAAACCAACCGACAAACAAGAATTAACCAGATTAACGAAGGGTTCAACTATGTAAGGCGCAATAATTTTGATCAATTCGGTAGTGATCATGTCGTAGCCTGGCGCTCTCCGACCTTTCAAAGATGTTATTAAGCAGGTCATCTCTTCAACACTTGCCGGCTCCAAGTATATGGAGTTGCTGTATGACTTCAGCCTGAATTTGACATTACAAGGATCCTTAGGAATCTCCGAAGCCAATGATTCACCAACATCCGTAAAAAATATGTTCATTGCATCAGCAATCCTTTTCCTATCCGTTAACTCTTCGCCTCTTATCACGATTTGATTTAGGTTCATTTTTGATGGAATGCCATCATTTGAGATTTCCCTAAAGACAGCCCAAGTTTTCCTACTGTCACCATTTGCATCGTCTATTCTTTTTGCGCGTATTTTCTGGGGAACATGGCGTTATAGTTTTGCCCAAATGTCTGTAACTTTCGATTTTTTGACGAAAATGGTCTCAAACGATTAAGTTCGACTCCCCAATGAATAATTCGAGGTCAAATTTGATTCTGTCCGTCCGGCCGTCCGGCCATCCGGCCGTTGCCACGATAACTTGAGAACGAGAAGAGCTAGCAACTTGAAATTTTCAGGGTAGGTGGCGCATCTCAATACGACGGACAAGTTCGTTAATGGGCATAATCGGCCCAGTGGTTTCCGAGTAATAATTTTGTTTTCAACCAATATAAATCCGATCGAATTGAAACTTGGTGAGTAGTTGTAGAATATGATCTTAAGCACGTTTGTGGAATTTTGTGCGAATCGTATGGCTAGAAAATTTTTAAAAAATTATTAAAAAATATTTTTGTTGTCACGATAACTTGAGAACGGAAAGAGATAGCGGCTTGAAATTTTCAGGTTAGGATGAACACCAAAACGCGACATTTCAGTTTGTTTATGAGCATAATCGGCCAAACGGTTTCAGAGTTATAGCCATCTGAAATTTTCTGAAATTTCGTGGTTTTTGTTCCTCATTAACTCAAAAAGTACTGAACCGATTGAATTCAAACATGGTTATTAGTTGTAGAATGCCAACGCGGAATTGTTTGCAAAATTTGGTGAGGATAGCATTTGTAGAAAATTTTTAATAAATCATTGAAAATAAAAAAAAAAAATTCTATATATCAGTAACTATTCGTTTGAAATTGCTGAAATTTTGCAAGAGCCTTCATAACCTAACTCTACTGCCAAGTTTCAAGTTTTAATACGATCGGTTAAATATTGTTGGAGATTCGAGCATTCTTGTGCGAGTTCAGTAGATGGGTGACCGTTGCCTCGATAACTTTCGAACGAAAGGAGATAGGGACTTGCAATTTTCAGGGTAGGTTGCGTATCCGAAAGAGAGTGTTGAGTTCGTTTTTGGGCATAATCGGTCTAACGGTTTCCGAGTTATACCCACCTGGAATATTATTTCCTTGATAACTCAAAAAATAAATATTCGATCGAATTGGTGCTTGGTAACTAGTAGTAGAAAATCAACATAAAGACGTGTTTAAAATTTTGTAAGAATCGTATCCCTAGAAAATTTGAAAAAAATGACGAAAAAAAAAATTTCAAGAACCGTATCCCTAGAAAATTTTTAAAAAGTCACGAAAAAAAAAATTGGTTCAGGCACTGACGTGAAGTCAGAAGCTTTTGCGCGTATGTTCTATTGTCCATACTTCTGTATTGGACACCCTTAATCGAATTTACCATGGTAAATTATGTTGTCCATTCTCCTGTATTGGACACTTAATTCGAATTTACCATGGTAAATTCGAATTGAGAGTGGTCTCAAACGATTATAGCAGTGGTTTATTTTGAATATTGTTTTTCGAGTGCAATTTCCATGGAACAAATCATTCAAATCGTACGGTTGTGCCATGAGAAACTATCAGTTGACAATTCCCAAGAAATATTATGTATAGGAGTAATTTCAATATTAGTTATCGTGCTTACCCCGGATTATTCATAAGTGAGTAGCTGTTTCTGGCGGGACGAGCGCAGAAAAAGGAAAAAAAAATCAGAAAAAATTAAAAATTAATATTCTGGTACAGAAACGATTATTATGGATTGAATATGAAAACAGAAATATTGAGAACAATTAAGATGGTAAAATAAAGGTGATTTCTGAAATAGAAGTAAATAAAATGAAATAATAATGATAGTATATAGTGAATGTTTTGTACTGCAGGAAGTTAAGATACATTACTGAGCGAAACGTCATGCAGTACACAAAAATCTGTCTTAGTATTTTACCATATTAATTATCCTCAATATTTCTGGTTTCAGATTCTACCATAATAGTTGTTTTTGTATCAGAACATTAATTTTTCATATTTTTTTTTTATTTTTTCTTTTTCCTCTTGTTCCTCGGAACAGGGTGCTTATTAATTTGCCCAAATGTCTGTAATTTTCGAAATTTTGAATGAAAATAGTGTCAAACGATTTCGTTCAACTCACTGATAAGAATCCGTGGTCCAAATCGATTCTGTCCGGCCGTCTAGCCGGCCGTTAACACGATAACTCTCGAACCGAATGAGCTGGAAAGTTGAAATTTTCAGAGTAGGTTTGGAAGATGAATATGTCGGTTGAGTCTCTTATTGGCCAAAATCGGCTTGGTGGTTTCGGAGTAACGAAAGTGATACATGGAAAGAAAATGACATTTTCTAGTAACGAAATATATAAGATATCCAAAGTTTTGGATATACGACAGATATATGCACATAAGATCGTTACTAACATTTGGCAACATAAAATACATCTACAAATGAAAGAACATAATTATTCCACCAGAAGAAAGCGATCGAACTTTGAGAGACTGAGAGCAGAGAAGATTATAGGGCAGAGATATTTCGCATATATAGCGTCGAGATTATACCCTCTCATACCACAAGTAATTATTAGAGATCTAAAATGGGTTCAAGCCCTGTGGACAGGAGCTTTCTGGTGCTCTAGTTCAAACAGACAAATTATATCTCCGAAAGTATTGGTTTCTCAGAGTTGAGAATTATATCAATATATTCTTATGATAGAACTGCATCATAAAGGAAATTCAATTCAAATAATAGTTTATTTATCAAGATTAAATGAGCAATCTGAGATTGAGAACTGCACCATGGAACAAATCAAATTAAAATAGCTGAAATGAATTTGACTCTCTCTTATAGAACAGGATGAAATGTACGAGTATGAACACAGATCATATAATAAAGCTTAGATAGAATAATTATAGCATTCTGTGAAAACATAGAAGTACGATTCATTATTGAAATTCTGAACTTCATCTTAGCAGAAATTGACTTCAAACATCATAGAAGAATTTAAATTCAACAAGAGTGCCAAAAATTATCAATCAAAAACCAATAGACGAATTCTACCCAACAACGAACTCATCCGAGATATTCATTCCTCAATTCTATGATGAACGATAATATATATCTTTCCTCAAATCTACTCCAATACACCAATATTCCAGTTTTGTTTTTAGTGGAGATATTCTGAACTCAATATTATTAACTTACCATTACCATTCCCATCATCATATGGATTGACCATCGGCATGAAAATATCAACCAACAAAAAGTATGATATTATATTATAATTCTCATATTTATACGTTTGCTGGAATGAATGACAATGTTATTAACTTACCATTACCATTCCCATCATCATATGGATTGACCATCGGCATGAAAATATCAACCAACAAAAAGTATGATATTATATTATAATTCTCATATTTATACCATTACTGGAATGAATGACAATGAGACAACGTCATGTCTCAAGATAATAAGTTGACATTATAACAATTCATAGAATAGCCACAGAATAATTCTATCATTGAAATTTTGTAAAATCCTATCTCCGAAGGTATTAGTTTGTTAGAGTTAAAAATGATATGAATGGATTCTTATGGTAAAACTGCTTATTGAAAAAAATTTAATTTGGAATTTGTTCAGTAAAAAAAAAAATTTTTTTCGTTACTCCAAAACCATCTGTCCGATTTTGAATAATAACGAACTTAGCCGAGATATTTATCCCCCAAAACTACCAATTTCAACTATCTAGCTCATTCCGTTCGAGAGTTATCGTGCCTACGGCCGGACGGCCGGACCGGCCGGACAGAATGAATTTCGACCACGGATTCTTGATCAGTGAGTCGAACCAAATCGTTTAAGACCATTTTCATCGAAAAATTCGAAAATTACCGACATTTGGGCAAATTGATAAGCACTCAGTTCTGAGCAACTAGAGCGCCAAAAATGGGTTCAAGCCCTGTGGACAGGCGCTTTCTGGTGCTCTAGTTCAAACAGACAAATTATATCTCCGAAAGTATTGGTTTCTCAGAGTTGGGAATTAAATCAATGTTTTCTTATGAAAGAACTGCATCATAAAGGAAATTAAATTCAAATAATAGTTTATTTATCAAGATTAAATGAGCAATCTGAGAATGAGAACTGCACCATGGAAGAAATCAAATTAAAATAGCTGAAATGAATTTGACTCTTTCTTATAAAACAGGATGAAATGTACGAGTTGAACACAGATCATATAATAAAGCTTAGATAGAATAATTATAGCATTCTTTGAAAAAATAGAAGTACGTACGATTCATTATTGAAATTTAGAAAAATCATATCTCCGAAAGTATTAGCTTGTTGGAGTTGAAAATGATATCGATGGATTTAAATAGTGAAACTGCATCTTAAATAAAAATAACAGACATTTACGCAAATTGATAAGCACTCAGTTCCGAGGAACTAGAGCGCCAAAAAGTGTAATTCCCTTTCCGGATTTGAGCACGCCTTCTCTCGTTCCGAAACCGAAAACCCGACTGACTAGACGAAACGGCTATCGGGCTCCTCGTACGATCTTGTCGATCTCCGGTATCAGAATAAAACGTCGGTACTTACCTGGGATATATATATTCTTAATTTTCACTGTTCGACATAAAATCGCCTCATGGGGGTTTATTTGACGGTTTTTTGACCTTGCCTCTCTAAGTCGATTTTGACGTTTCTCGAACCAACGATTAGCAAGGAATTAGACAATATCATGTCTCAGGAAAATAAGTTGACATTATGACAATTCATACATAGAATAATTATATAATTCTGTGAAAACGTAGAAATACGATTTTTCATTGAAATTTTGAAAAATCATATCTCCGAAAGTATTAGCTTCTTAGAGTTAAAAATGATATTATTGGATTCTTATGGTAAAACTGCTTATTGAAAACAATATAATTTGGAATTTGTGTTGTAAAAAAAAAATTTTTTTTTGTTACTCCGAAACCATCTGTCCGATTTTGCCCAATAACAAACTTAGCCGAGATTTTTATCTGCCAAACCTACTCTGAAAATTTCAACTCTCTAGCTCCTTCCGTTCGAGAGTTATCGAGCCTACGGCCGGCCGGACAGAATGAATTTCGACCACAGATTCTTGATCAGTGAGTCGAACCAAATCGTTTAAGACCATTTTCATCGAAAAATTCGAAAATTACAGACATTTGGGCAAATTGATAAGCACTCAGTTCCGAGGAACTAGAGCGCCAAAAAGCATAGGATAAATTGCTTTTGAAATTAAAAATCGGCGGGTGCAAGGATTTTCCTTAATAGTTCTTCGTATAAGAATTATTGACGAGTTAAGCTGGCCGTCCACTAGGTCGTAAACGCGGCGCGGCGCGGCGCGGTGCGAAAATGTGTGCTAGAACTTTGAACAAAAATACACTAAGCTCCGTCCACTAGGTCGGTAGCGCAGCGCGGCGCGGAGAAGTCGAAAAATCTCCGCGCTCGGGATCTATCCAAACTTCTTGAGCGCGGCGCGGTTTCATGGATTCCGCGTCGCCGACCCAATGGACGGAGGGCGGTAGGGCGGAGCGGAAATATTCCGACCTCGGCACGACTCGGTCACTTTCGTTTCGATTTCTGTGAGTCCGTCGTGAAGTGGAAGACGCACGCGTTTCTTTCCCGAAATTGAGTATTTTGCCTTTCAATCTCTGGCCTCAAAAGTTGCAGCAATTTGAAGAACATTTCTGGCGACATCCTGAAGTACCTGAAAAATTAATTTTCGTCCCTCAGGAGATCATCAAATAGATGATGAAATTCTCCAAGCTCCTTTCTTTTTGTATCAATTTCATGAACCCATATCCTTTTCCTCTTTCTCCTCACTGCTTCCTCTTCTTCAGCTTCCAATGCAGCAGCAAACACGATCAAGTCCTCGTCGTCAGAAGACATACCTCATGTGATACGCATACATACATATATCGTCTGCCAAGCGAGAACTGTCCTGAAAATTTTTCCGACCTGACCGACCGCCCCAAAGTGGACGGAGATCTACATTTCCGCCCCGCGCCGCGCCGCGCCGCGTTTCCGACCTAGTGGACGGCCAGCTTTACGTTACTTTTTTGTACGCTATATAGAGCTTCTCAGGCTGCCAATCTTTACCTTGATGATGTGAATATATTTTCTTTCGTAATTATTATAATTTCAGAAACCACATTCAGCGACATTTTTTGTCCAAATTTGTAATTGTAATTTTCGAATTTTTTGCCGTAATTGGTCTCATAACATTAAGTTAGATTCACCGATGACGAAGTCGCGGTCGGCTGTTACCAGGGTTCTTTTGAAGGGATCTGCGACTTTGCAATTATGAGGGTAGGTTGCACATCTGAGTGCGACGGTTGAGTTCGTTAATGAGCATATTCAATTTATATATTCTACTTTTTGGCGCTCTAGTTCCTCGGAACTGAGTGCTTATCAATTTGCCCAAATGTCTGTAATTTTCAAATTTTTCGATGAAAATGGTCTTAAACGATTTGGTTCGACTCACTGATCAAGAATCCGTGATCGAAATTCATTCTGTCCGGCCGGCTGGCCGTAGGCACGATAACTCTCGAACGGAATGAGCTAGACAGTTGAAATTTTCAGAGTAGGTTTGGGAGGTAAATATCTCGGCTGAGTTCGTTATTGGGCAAAATCAGACAGATGGTTTCGGAGTAACAAAAAAAAAATTTTTTTTACAAAACAAATTCCAAATTAATTTTTTTTCAATAAGCAGTTTTATCATAAGAATCCAATTATATCATTTTTAACTCTAAAAAGCAAATACTTTCGGAGATATGATTTTTAAAAATTTCAATAAAAAATCGTATTTTTACGTTTTCCCAGAAATATATAATTATTCTGTGTATGAATTGTCATAATGTCAACTTATTTTCCTGAGACATGACATTTTCTAATTCCTCGCTAATAGTTGGTTCGAGAAACGTCAAAATCGACTTAGCGAGACAAGGGTAAAAAACCGTCAAATAAACCCCCATGTGGCGATTTTATGTCGAAAAGTGAAAATTAAGAATATATATCCCAGGTAAGTACCGACGTTTTATTCTAATACCGGAGATCGACAAGATCGTACGAGGAGCCCGATAGCCGGTGTGTCTACGCTGTCGGGTTTTCGGTTTCGGAACGAGAGAAGGCGGGCTCAAATCCCGGAAAGGGAATTACACTTTTTGGCGCTCTGGTTGCTCGGAACTGAGTGCTTATCAATTTGCCCAAATGTCTGTAATTTTTATTTAAGATGCATTTTCACCATTAAAATCCATCGATATAGTTTTCATCTCCAACAAGCTAATACTTTCGGAGATATGATTTTTGTAAATTTCAATAATGAATCGTACGTACTTCTATGTTTTCACAGAATGCTATAATTATTCTATCTAAGCTTTATTATATGATCTGTGTTCATACTCGTACATTTCATCCTGTTCTATAAGAAAGAGTCAAATTCATTTCAGCTATTTTAGTTTGATTTCTTCCATGGTGCAGTTCTCATTCTCAGATTGCTCATTTAATCTTGATAAATAAACTATTATTTGAATTTAATTTCCTTTATGATGCAGTTCTTTCATAAGAATACATTGATTTAATTCCCAACTCTGAGAAACCAATACTTTCGGAGATATAATTTGTCTGTTTGAACTAGAGCGCCAGAAAGCTCCTGTCCACAGGGCTTGAACCCATTTTAATCTAAGCAACTCAGACTAGTCCAGAGAGAATTACTATAATTTAATTTTTTTTTATTAACAGTTCTTTATTGGAACAATCCAAATATCGTATACAATCTATATAATGTAAAAAAAAAAATTATGAACAGTTAACTATGGTGTTGCGGACAATTTTTGGAGTTCTTCCCATATGGTGTTCGGCAGTGTCTTTCTGTTGGGTCTTCTGTTTGGATCTCTTCCAATGCAGTAGGTTTTCAATATATCTGTATTACTCTGCTTCACCGCGAATTTTTTCCAGAGGTTTTTTTCTCGTTCTTCAATTGGTATTATCTTTGTCACCTGGTATAATAGGCTGTTTGGAGGGTTATGCAAAAAGTTCCTGGGGTGTCTCATTTTAGTGATTCCCCTGAGCGATGTGGTCTCTGCGGTACTAAGGATCTTCCTGACAGTTTTATTAGTGGTGATGTATGTAGATTGGACGACAGTATTCCAATAGAGGGCGGCATATTGTTTTATAAATATGAGCCGTTGTTTTGGTGCTTATCCCTTTGTTCTTGTAGGTTAAGGATCTAAAATGCTTACTCCTGCTGATACATTTCTTCTTGTTGTTTATTGTGTGACTCATCAGAGATAATTTGTGGTCCAGCTCAACACCTAGGTATTTGGCACTATTAAAGCAAGCGATGTTGGAGTTTGCCAGAACCAGTTTAGGAGAGTTTGGATTAATGCTGTGATGAAATATGACAAACTGAGATTTTTCTGGGTTTATGCGTAGCCTCCATGTGTTGAACCATGTTAATATCGAATCTAGTAGAAGCTGCAGATTGTCTATTGTTTTTTTAAGAGTTTTGTTTTGACTACTGAGTGTGTGGTCGTCAGCGAATTGAAGCACATACAGGTTTTTGTCGAAGTGCTTGGGGCTGTGGTTATAGTTGTCAAACAGATAAACCTTCCTAAGCAGTGTTGCAAGTGGAGAGCCTTGTGGTACACCCTGTTCGCTGTGAAATAATGTAGATAAGCAGCCATTCACTCTCACCTGAAAAGTGCGATTCATCAGGTAGGCTCTTATGAGCCAGATTAAGTGCGCTGGGCATTCCAACAATTTAAGTTTGTATAGAAGACCTCTATGCCAAATGCTATCAAAAGCTTTTGTAATATCCAGGAATACAGCAGCACTATGATTTCCCATTAAACGGTTCGCCTGGACATTCGAAGTTAGTAATGTTAACGGATGAATGGTTGAATTTGCCTTCCTTAAACCCGAATTGATAGTTTGGAATTTTGTGGCTAATTTCCATTTGAACAAGTTTATTTATAATTTGTTCAAGATGTTTTCCCAAAACTGGTAATAGCGTAATTGGCCGATAACTTCCCAATGCACGACCTGAAGTATTGGGTTTTGGAATTGTGATGATTATTCCGTGTTTCCATTCGTTAGGAAAGTAGTGTGAATTGATACAGAACTCGTAGATTTTGAAGAGATATTCCTGTACAGTTGGATTCAGTTTGCATAAAAGTTCTTTGGTGATATTGTCGTGCCCTGGTGCTGTGCTTTTTCCTTTGTACATTGTTTCATAATAAAGTTCCTCCTCCAAGCACATCAACTCCATTACTGGCTCACTTCGAAAATAGTCTGTATACCACTTGTTTACATCATCATACTTTTGTTTGTCATATTGTGGTGTGCTTTTCTCGCTGAAAGTGTCCTTGTAATATGTCGCAAAGATTTCTGCTTTTTCTTCATTTGTTGAATATAAAGTATTGTTTTCTTCGATTGGTCCAGTATTTCGAGTTTCTTTATTTATTTTATTTATTTATTCAACTATAAATGAGGGTTGAGGATTTACCTATAAACCCAACAAAGAAAAAAGTACATAGTATGAAAATTGAACGATGAACAATCGGCCAAAATGGCGATTGAGAAGAAAAAAAGAAGATAAAAGAAGCTTAGTGATTAATGCGATCTCCATTGGTCCAGTCCATTCTTGAATGCATTTACAGTTTGAGACTCCACAATCGTTGACGGCAGCTGGTTCCACGCGTTGAATACCCTGTTTGGAAGGAACATCTGGCGTGGCGATGTTTTGAAGGGTTCCTTGGACAACTTGAAGCGGTGACCACGCAAGCAGTTTGTGTTGAGATGGAAAAAATCGCTTATTTTTTCGCCAAAATGACAATTCAATGCACGAAATGTGAAAATAAGCTCTCCCCTGGATCGGCGGTCGGCAAAGCTAGACAACCCAAAAATAGTTAGGCGATTCTCATAGGATGGGCGAAAGCGTGAATAAGGAAGACGAGTGACCGAACGCTGAACAGACTCCAGGAGATTTTCATCGTGTTTAGTTGATGGCCAACATACCTGACCAGCATACTCCAATATCGGTCATATGTAAGTCTGAAATCAAACTTACTAGCTTGCCCGTTACTAGCTCAGTGACTTATGCTAGCAAGTTTGTTCGTCCGCCTAGGAAACACCTTACCTAAGTAAAATGCCTCATAGAGCGCCTAAGTAAAAAGTATGCTACTCCTGAATGTATCCCAAATCGTTGATCTGATGTTAAAGATAAAACCTCTTATTCCCTATCTATATATTCCAACTTTACAAATAAATATTTCAGTAATATATACAAGGATCAGTGGTAAGCCTGAGATCGATGAGGCACTTATCTTTGCAGTCTGGGTTCGGTAGATGAGGTAAGACCGTCCAAAATGTCACATGTAGGTGTACGTTCTCTTCGGAACAAAGGTTCTTCGGTAGTAAGGAAGTTGTCTTCAACTGTTATTCCAGGACTAAGTTGTTCCTATTAGATATTCCACCGGATTTACGTTCAGGTATCAAGATGTTCCACCAGATATATGCTCAGGTATTAGATATTCCACCAGATTTGTATTGAGATATTCCACCAGTTTATGTTCCGGTACCAAGAAAGTTCTCTCCAATTGTTCAATCCGGAACTAAGAAAGTCGTAATCCAAATGTTCACTCCGGAACTAAGAAAGTCGTCTCCGGAACTAAGAAAGTCGTCTCCGGAACTAAGAAAGATATCTCCAAATGTTGACTCCGGAACTAAGAAAGTCGTCTCCGGAACTAAGAAAGTTATCTCCAATTGTTGACTCCGGAACTAAGACGCCTTTTAAATAGACGTCTTGTAAGAAACAAATAATTTTCCAATTCACACGATTATAATGGATTACGGTAGTACTTTAATTTGCTAAACTCTCTGGTGAGATGTTTACCCTTTGATTTTCATTACTCGAAAGGAGGACAAAGATGTCCGCTCGAGACTGCAGCGCATCGCACGCCTGCGAAACATAAACTCTATCAACGCGCTGGGCGATACATAGAATCTAGGCAAGGCGTTTTTGAGTGTGAATCGAAGCTACCCGTAGACAGTTTTTTTGCGATTGAAACGGTAATCAATGGTGGAGCGTTTTGTAACGTTACACACACCACTTACCGGGGAAAAAAATTTTGAAGAATTTTTTTTTTAATAAAGGAGTAAAATGCCAAAAAATTTTTTTTAAAGTAATTTTGAAAAATGATGAAGAGAAAATTTTTTTAATGATAAATGCGATATTGAAAGACAAGCCAATTTGTTGAAAGAAAAGTTAAACCTACAGGCCACACAGCATAACTGAATCATAAACACAGGTGAAGTTTATACGGTGCACAAAGAGAGATCAAAACCCAAAAAGAAGGAGTTTAAAGTTTGCGGAACTAGCAGTGGGTTGACAGTTGTTCGTCACCCAAGTCGAGCAGTGCGATTAAGCGCAATCCAGATAAGCAAAACCCTCGTATACCCGACGTTCCAACCAAACCTTACAACACCGATCTGTAACATAGATATACGCCACAAGAGAAAAGGTTAAAAGCGCCGTTTAGACGCTGAAGGCCATTTCCATCGGAAAAGGGTCGAGAGCGTTGCGGAGCATACGCTGTCGGCCGACTAAACGTCGCACATGCCCAAGCATTAACTAAAGTCAATGACTAAAAGAATTATTTATTTTTCGAAACCTTCGAAGGAATCGGGGTTGAGAAAAAATATTAACATCTCAAATAAAAAGAGAACAAGTGCATACAAGCTCCGAAACTAGTCATCATAGCCTCCGCAAATAATAAAAAAAGTGAACCACTCAGTTCGAGACGAGAACTGAGCGCCCAGGGCATGGAGGTTTATGGATTGGAGACCAAAACCACTAAAAGACTCCCATCATCTTGTGTCGGTTTCAGCGAACACAAGACGATGTCAATTCCGAGAAGGCAAAAAAAAGAAAAGGTACTAAATCGGTAAGTTCGCAGGTGAAAATCGGAGGATGACGCGTATAGTTATTGTAAAACAATACCCACACGAGCCAAATTCCGAGATCACCTAGCGAGGCAGTCAAAATCGGTAATAATTGACAATGTCAATAATCAGGCAAGGGAAGAGATACTTGCACCTCCTGTGTGAACACAAGCTGATGCCAAGTGCGGAAATAGCGTTAGGTAATAGTCGTTATAAAGTTAAAATAGTCATTAGACAAAGACAGGATCTAAGACGTGTAGATATAAGAAAAGGTATGTATCGACTCATCGACAGGTAAGATAGTCTACACGAATCAAAACCTGAGATCATCCAGACTAAGGTACTCAAAATCGGTAATAATTGACGAAAATCAATGGTGGATTAGATAAAGATACTTCTTCCTGGAGCATTGAAGGATGACGAGTGGCACGATGCAGAAAAAAAAATTACAAAATTAAATTTTCCTTTATAGGACGAGGAGTGTGATGCACTGTAAGAAAAAAAAAATATCAGGTTAGGTACTATCGATCATATTCTGAGGCGTCTCTCCAATTTCCAAAGCTCAAGATTTACAGCTAATTTATTTCACAGTAGGTGTTAAATGTGTATGTGTAGATGATCTAACTAATAATATCAAGAGATCACTTCCCAACCCAGCCTCTCCTATGAAGTGATACTTAATATTTGAAAATAGCTAAAATTGCTAATGGTCGATGATATTGATAAGTGATTTGTTCAAATATTTGAAAATAGTGAAAGTTAAATTAGAGAAACAGCTCAAAATCCCGGAAATGCGTAGGGAAGGAAAGATGAGTTTGGGCGCCAGCGATTAAGAATCGCGAATTAGGTTCTTTATAAGGTAGCGGAAATAGGGATAGATAATAGGAATAGGTAATAGGGATAGATAATACGAATAGGTAAGTTAAGGAAAGAGAAGTGTCCATCTGTCGGTACAAACAAGAACTGTATCCAAAGATACAACCAAAAGAATCTCTACGAGACTCACAGATTTAAGAAAACTTCAAAGTAAGTCACGACTACGCTCAAATTTCCAATAAGGTACTGCATAGCCGTTCTAAACTTCAAAAAATTGATGGGCAGAAAGATACGATAATTGCCATCAGGCAGGTAAAGATACGATAATTGTCATAAGACACGATAAACGGTAAGTGTCATAAGACATAAGAGATAAGATAGCTGCCAAATTGAAGGCTTGAGAAAGCTTCAAAGCAAACTGCAGACTACGCTCAAATTTCCAATCAAGGTACTGCATAGCTGCTGTGAACTTCAAAAATGAATCTCAACCCTCATGAAATTGTCAGGTAAACAAGAAAAAAAATTAAAATATACATTTGTACCAACTAGACAGACACTTGCCTTGCGATAAAGGAAGGAGGAAAGGTATTAGGAACTCAAGATACAAAAAAAAACAATCATCATCCCTATCCTGAATCATCTCCACTTTCGTCACTTTGTGTAACGTCCAATTTAATATGTTTTACGTGAAAATCGCCAAGATCTTTTCCACTCGTCAGTTCATAACTCAACTCGTGAGACTTCAAGTTGTTGGGATTCATGATTCAGTTATACAGATAACAATGAGATGAAAAAGCAATAAGGTAAAAGTTGAAAGATAGCTCAAACATAAAAGAAAATAATGAACTCGAATCTCAGACCCACGACGAAGTCACCCTCACCATCAGAAAAACAGCAGAAACACACCCAGGAAAAAATATCACTCAAAAAATAGGTTACTCGAGCCCCACACGTTGGGCGCCAGTGAAATCAAACTTACTAGCTTGCCCGTTACTAGCTCAGTGACTTATGCTAGCAAGTTTGTTCGTCCGCCTAGGAAACACCTTACCTAAGTAAAATGCCTCATAGAGCGCCTAAGTAAAAAGCATGCTACTCCTGAATGTATCCCAAATCGTTGATCTGATGGTAAAGATAAAACCTCTTATTCCCTATCT
The DNA here is from genome assembly GCA_937662695.2 of Halyzia sedecimguttata. NCBI lineage: Eukaryota > Metazoa > Arthropoda > Insecta > Coleoptera > Coccinellidae > Halyzia > Halyzia sedecimguttata. The sequence goes on along the minus strand of OW569415.2, from coordinate 35,926,085 downwards.
ATATATTCCAACTTTACAAATAAATATTTCAGTAATATATACAAGGATCAGTGGTAAGCCTGAGATCGATGAGGCACTTATCTTTGCAGTCTGGGTTCGGTAGATGAGGTAAGACCGTCCAAAATGTCACATGTAGGTGTACGTTCTCTTCGGAACAAAGGTTCTTCGGTAGTAAGGAAGTTGTCTTCAACTGTTATTCCAGGACTAAGTTGTTCCTATTAGATATTCCACCGGATTTACGTTCAGGTATCAAGAGGTTCCACCAGATATATGCTCAGGTATTAGATATTCCACCAGATTTGTATTGAGATATTCCACCAGTTTATGTTCCGGTACCAAGAAAGTTCTCTCCAATTGTTCAATCCGGAACTAAGAAAGTCGTAATCCAAATGTTCACTCCGGAACTAAGAAAGTCGTCTCCGGAACTAAGAAAGTCGTCTCCGGAACTAAGAAAGTCGTCTCCGGAACTAAGAAAGTTATCTCCAAATGTTGACTCCGGAACTAAGAAAGTCGTCTCCGGAACTAAGAAAGTTATCTCCAAATGTTGACTCCGGAACTAAGACGCCTTTTAAATAGACGTCTTGTAAGAAACAAATAATTTTCCAATTCACACGATTATAATGGATTACGGTAGTACTTTAATTTGCTAAACTCTCTGGTGAGATGTTTACCCTTTGATTTTCATTACTCGAAAGGAGGACAAAGATGTCCGCTCGAGACTGCAGCGCATCGCACGCCTGCGAAACATAAACTCTATCAACGCGCTGGGCGATACATAGAATCTAGGCAAGGCGTTTTTGAGTGTGAATCGAAGCTACCCGTAGACAGTTTTTTTGCGATTGAAACGGTAATCAATGGTGGAGCGTTTTGTAACGTTACAAGTCTTGTAGAGGAATTTCCAAGTTGATGCTTCGGAGTAAGTGAAGGTCTTGCTGAGGAGGTATGTTATTCGTTTCGCCTTTGCCGTAACAGACCCAACATGGTCGGGCCATGCAAGATCTGAACAGATAGTAACTCCAAGATCGACATGGTGAGTTACAGACCGCAGCTGATGACCATCGATCGAGTATTATTGCTTTGGGTTGTTCCTGCCAATGTGGAGAACGCAACATTTCTGGATGTTGAGGGGAAGCATCCATACACGGCACCATCTAGCAAGGATATCCAGGTCCTCCAGAAGAGTGTGAGCATGAAGAAGGGGAAGGTTGAAGAGTTTGGTGTCATCAGCAAATGAGGACAGGGAGGACTTGAGGAGGGGAGGTAGATCAGATATATATAAAAGAAAAAGAATTGGGCCCAGAACGGATCCCTGAGGGTCACCAGATTTAAAAATCTTCTCCACGGAGGAGTAGGCATCACCCACCCTAACGCGAAACTTGCGGTTGGTCAAAAACGACTTTATCCAATTTAAAAGTCCACCCCTAATTCCCAGATGCTCCAGCTTAGCAAGGAGACGCCTGTGGGGTTATTATTTATTATTATGGGTTGTGCTGGGCAGCCTAAACCCGCCCCTCCACTGCGACCAATCGGTCTATTGTGGCACACCTTTAGTATTTAATCTATACTTCACCCACAAGCTCAAGTCTCTTGATGAAGGATATGTTTCTGGTGGGTGAGAACTTGTCCAGTTCCCTCAGTGTCAGTTTGTGGACTCCTAGTTCCTCCAATCTGATCCTGTCCCCAGCGGGGCAGTCACACATGATGTGTTCGATAGACTCGTCATCCTCCAGGCAAAGTCTGCACTCAGAGTCCTCAGTCAACCCCAGTGTATTGAGGTGTTTCCTGAGGCCACAATGGCCCGTGTATACAGCTGTAAGGATTCTCAAGTCCACCCTAGAGAACGCCTGTGGGGTACTCGATCGAATGTCTTCGAAAAGTCGAGGTAAACAACATCGACAGGTGATCCCGAGTCTAATGCTTTTGTCTAGGCAGCGATACAGGTCAATTTCCATATTTGTATCCAATAATCACTTCCTCTGCTATCATTTATTTCATTGCAAATTGCCATCCACTTATGCTCTTTATATTGTTGTATCAGGAACTGGATATTTTTGTTAAAGTAATTGATCTCCTTTGTGACTTCAGTACTGGGGCTTCTTAGATAATTTATATGCATTTTCCTCTTTTTCTTTATTAGCTTAATGATGTATGGTGGTAATTCGTGTACATAATATTTGGTTCGGAGGTCAGGACTGCTTTCATGCACTAGAGATGTCAGAATAGAGCTGAATTGGAAAATTTTTTGCTGTGTTATAGGTTCTTTCAAAACTCCATTGACGTAAGTTACTAAATAGTCATTAAGTTTTTCCATGTTACATTTCCTTATGTTCTTTCGTGCTGGGTACTCCTGAAGGATTGGTTTGTTCAAATCAATATAAATTTCGATGGCATCATGTTCAGTACCGAGATCAGGGTGTGTTATTATTGACTGTATATTATTCTCCATGTTACTGGTATATATCACACGATCAGGGGTAGTATCTGCATTGTTGGCCATTCTGAATGTTGGAGGTGTATTAGCCATTTTGAATGGAGCTTTCTTTAAAAATTCAGCTATCTGCTTGGCTTTTCTGGGGTTGACATTAAGATCTCCGATTATCATGGAATATTTGTAGAGGCAAGCTTTGTTGAAGATGGTTTGTTCGATAGTAGAATTTGGATGACAATACACCAGAAAAATGTGAAGCCTATCTTCAAGAAAGGGGACGGAAAAGTGAGTTGCTTCGTTCAAAGGGTTGTTCATTTTTGGGGGATTTTCTCTAGTCAGCCTTAGACCAGGATGTATCTGAATTAGACTTCCACCACGAGTATTCTTGTTGACGACTATCCCATTTCTATGTATTATATCCCAGTTTCTATATTTCGTATTAGTATTCTATTTTGTTTTTGTCTTGACAAAAAGGGCGCAGTTTATCTCGTGCCTCTCAAGGATATTGTTTATGAGGTGTTTTCTTGGTGTATAGCTGTTGAGGTTGGCGTACATAATCCTAAGTTTCGACATGAACTTGCATGTTTATACCCCCTCCGATGGGTGGCGTGGGTGAAATAGATGAAGGACTTTCCAGATCGAACATTAGAAGATAAAGCCTATTTCCTGAAAAATGGGCCACTGTGTCGATTGAGTATTGGTCAACAAATCTATTGGGTATGCCATCTATCGGTTTCGTTGGTCTACGGGGGCATTTTAGCGACCAAGCTGCGTGATCCTCTGAGCCACATGTAACGCACTTTGGAGGAAGTTGACTGCTACACTTGCTGTAATGATGAGAACCTTCACATTTGGTGCATTTAATGGGACTGATGCAATTTTCTCGACTGTCTGCAAAAGATTGGCAACGGGAGCAAGGTTGTGACATTGGTGCAGGTGGATTGCTAGGATATACTGGGTAATATCTGTGCTTGTAGAATAACCCTTCAATTAGTAGTCTCTCAGATGATTTTAAGCAGGGTGTTATAATTTGAATCATCAAGGTTGGTTTGTTTGTTGCTCTAGCTATAATTCGTTTACAATATCGATGTTCCACCTGTATGCGATGGAGATATTCGCTGATTTCTATTTCCGATATATCAAGTTCAACCGAACCGACCACTACACTGTATGAAGCATAAATTTCTCTGGTTGTTGTGTTAGTTTTATTTTGGGATGGATGTGTTTCTTTAAGTTTTGATTTTTTTCTTCTTCGACAAGTTTATTGAGGGTAGCCACTATTAGGTCTTTATTCTGATTGTTTGTTTTTTGTTGGGATTTAGCAGAGTGGGCGAATTTGGATCTCTACTCCCCTTTCTTTAGTGGCGCACTTTTCTCCATTCTCCATTGTCTTCAATCTCCATTTCAGTGTATTCACCATCACTCGAAGAATTCATCATAAACAGAGATTAGTAATTTTATTATTTATCAACACCGTTTGCGGACCGTCGTATTTGATATCTGATCGCGACAGATGCTCAACATCGAATATATAATTTTAATATTTATTCATTTATTTAATATAATTTTATTTTATGAGATTCCATTACCCCGATGATACTGCAACGATATTGCACGTCTATGGAGGAATGAAGGGGACGATACGCCTCTGTTTTAATCCTTCCTATATTTCATGGAAATCCTGGAAGTTCTTGCTTCTTGCGTTCCGGAAGATTTCGGTTAAGCATTTTGATTTTAAGATCATATTTTTTTTTGTGTCATCCAATTTGAGGAAGCGATCTCAGATTTGGTACATTCCGTGGAAGTTGTTTGATATTCTGAGCATGGCTCCTTCTCAGGTTTAATTTATGATATTATGTCATGTGAATGATTATTTGTTGTTATATTATGTTCAGAAAACCGAGAAGGAGTTGTGAAAGTTTTCGTATTATAATTCCTTTGTTCGTTTTCCCCAATAGCACCTTGGCTGGGATTGAATTTGTATCGAAAAAACACCCAGAAATATCTACTTCCCTTGGAATTAGGAAATCAACGTGGTACTTCTTTTGTATGGGAAAATAGAAGATACTTTCCTTGGAATTAGAACACCATCAGGTGGTTTCTGTGGAATTGGAAAATCATAGAGACATACCTTCATTGGATTCAGAACATCGAATTGGAAATTGCAGTACCAAAGTTACCACTGGGACAGTTCTATATCCATATACAGGGTGATCATAATATTGTACTCCGAGGAAGCCACGACATTCCTTGTTTTCTGTTAGGTTAAGTAGTATGAGACTGCGTAGAGTGAAAAAGGGTCGACCTATTACAATTTTTCAATTTTAATATACATATTGCGAAAACCTCCTACCCTTACATAATTAGAAGTAGATTCTCAAGCTCGAAGGTTAGGTTAGGTCATCATTTAAAATTTGAAATGAAAATACATTTTCACAGATACCAAAACATCATGCTTTTAGATGTGAGTTACTCAGATAAGTCCAGACAGAACTCATGTATCCTTGTATAAGAATTCCATTATCCCGATGACACTCACACTTCATTCGACAATCCTTTTCACTCATGAAGGTTAGGTATTCCTATTCCATTTCTAATTGAAGGGATGGATCTGACAGATCCAATGCGATTTAAAGAGGCGTTGTGCACATGAAAAGCTCCAAAATGTTCGTTCTCCAGGAATAGGACATGTAATTCAAAGGAAGATTCGTAGGATTGAACTTTGTCGTAAACAGATTCGTCCTGTTTGAAGCGCGGGGCTTTCGGTTCGATTCGTTCTCTGGCAGCGAGATCAATTTCGAGTTAGAAGCAATAAGAATGGGAATCGGAACGCATTTGCTATGTAGAGAGAGTTTAGCATATAAAACACCCTCCTTTTACGAGACATCAGTCACCTGTCTAGGGAAATGAGCTCTCCGAGGCACGGATCTTGGCGATTTGATGAGTTGGTGGGAATGGTGGAAGAACATATGGAATTGGAATGTGTCTATTTTTGGCGGTTCTGTTTCTCGGAACAGAGTGCTTATCAATTTGTCCAAAGATCCTTAATTTTCAAATTTTTGGATGAAAATGGTATTAAACGATTTAGTTCGACTCACCGATCAAGAATCCCTGGTCGAAATCAATTCTGTACGGCCGGCACTATAACTCTCGAACGAAAGGAGTTAGAGGTTTGAAATTTTCAGGGTAGGTTTGGAGCGCAAATATCACTACGCCGGCCATATTTTTTTACCACTTGGCAATCCGATCAATACAAGACTTCGCACGCATATAAAGGTCATGATTCTACGATTTGACGCTAAATTTCAGATAGATCGAGTGATCGGTTCCGGAAATATTCATAAAAAATGTTTTTCACTAAAAACGGCCATAACTCCGAAACCGGTAGGTGGATTTTGCTCGTTAACGAATCGTCCGAGATATTAACGGTCCAAATCTACTCTACTAATTTCAATCCTCCAATACCTTTTGTTCGAGAGTTATCGTACCTACGGCCGGACAGAATTGATTTCGACCATGGATTCTTGATTGGTGAGTCGAACCAAATTGACCATTTTCATCAAAAAATTTTAAAATTACAGAAATTTGGGAAAATCGATAAGCACTCTGTTCCGAGGAACAAGGGCGCCAAAAATGGACGAAATGGGTTACATGAATTTCGAATTAGGAACGCAATTTCCTCGACTATTCTTCAAATTCGAACGTAATTCCATGGATATTCCAAATATAGTTATTTATAAATTGGCCTCAGGGACACGGTACGGACACTCCAACTCTGAAACAACGCTATTTTCTCCAAACTAACTTGTTCGTACACATAATTGCATACATTTTGTCTTAAAACCTCACAATGAGCTAAACAGTTGAAATTTTCAGAGTAGGTTTGGGAGATAAATATCTCGCTTAAGTTTGATACTGAGTTAAATTGGCCAAATGGTTCCGGAGGAACGAAAAAAATTATTTTTTTTTAATTACGAATTTCAAATTCAATTTTTTAGCGCTCTTGTTTTAAGATGATGTTCCCTCATAAGAATCCATTGATGTCATTTTCGACTCTAACAAGCTGATACTTTCAGAGATATGATTGCCAAGTTCCAAGTTTGAACTCGAACGGATCTATATCGTTGAAGATTCGAGCAGCTTTGGGTGAGTTCAGTAGCTTGATGGATGACCGTTGCCTCGATAACTTTCGAAAGAAAAGAGAAATGCCAATTTTCAGTCTAGGTTTCGCATCCGAATGGGAGAGTTGAGTTCGTTGTTTCGAAGTTATACCCATCTGGAATATTATTTTCTCGATAACTCAAAAAATATAGAACCGCTCGAATTGACACTTGGTAAATAATTTCAGAATATCGACATAAAGACGTGTGTGAAATTTTGTGAGGACCGTACATTAGAAAATTTCAAAAAAATTATGACAAAACTATGGCGAGGTTAAATTTCCATCATAAATTACGAAAGCATTTCGAACATCCTATAGATGTTTGATCATTCTACAAAATTGCGTTAATAGAAATAATGCTTCTGCTGCTCATCTCCCCAATTTTTGCGCTGTATCTACAAAGGTGACGACGGTAGAAGACTTCAAGCGTGACGCTACAAATTTAAAAAAAAATTTGTAAAGTTGAAATATCTGAAGAACAGCTTTAGTTAGGTATAGGGAATGGGTATAAAAGTTCATTTAACATTAACTGCTGAATCCAAAAAAGCAATAAAACATATAAAGGCTTATTTTAAATAAGATAATATGTGTAGACTTTCTGGAAGTGGCAGGGGCACCTTTTTGAAAATATTTTCACTAGAAATATCTCACCTGAACTCAGAATTTCAGAACCATATGATTTTCCTCTATATTTTTCTAATGCAAGGTTTCAAACAGTCATCCTGTATAGGCTTGAATATCTCCATGATAAAAGCTAGTACGTTATGCATTATTGTACCCGAAAATATTATAAATTTACAGAATTATAATTCAATTATTAGAAAATTAAAATTATAGTTGGTCATATATTACTAGTCTTCCTTGAACAGGAGGAGGTGATGACATTTTGGTAGTAAATACATATTTATACCACATACTTGTGTTTCCAATTCATACTACAATTCCTACAAACAAACTCACATCTACTCACATTCATCGAATTATATTGTTAAAATGAAAATTAATCAAGTATTTACCTCAAATAATTTAGTCAACATTTTCGACGTATCGACGTAGTTAGATCTTCCTGGTAGGGCACCGATTCAGATTCAAAACATTTCTCAGGAATGTTTCAGATTCCCCTCCTAATTAAGAACTGAATCAATATTTCAAAACTTCCATTTCTCACCGTCTATCCCATCTGTACCGATTTATTCAATTCCAGGTGATTTGTTCTTCATCCTGGATTTAATTAACTACTTTACTTTTCAGCTCCTATGCACGGAAAATTCAAATATTCGTTGAGTGGGGAAAAAAACGTAAATGTACAGATGATTGAAATATCATCCGGTAATTGAATCCCATTTTTAGTGAGACCGAAACGTGAAGCTGATGCTCAACGCGTGAAGCCAACGCCAGCACCGAATGATGGATTAGGAACAACTAATTAAATTCAATTTCGAATACGATGAAAAAACTCACATGGGTGAAAAACGTATTATTTCATTTCTGACAGAATTGCTTTTCCTCTCTGGGTGAAATATGTTTGTTGTTGTTTTCACTTTGAGGAGAAGTATACTTTCAATTAGAAATGAGAAGATAAATGGTGAAAATGAAAGGATATTGATTCAACGATTCATCCATACCTATTTCATTCAAACTGATAAAACAAGGAAAAATTAAACGAATTTTTCGAGTCCATTAAGATAAGAAAATAAAACGTCTCTGAGAGGTCACATTTGGGCATTTATATTGTTATGTACTATTGCGAGCTTCTAACGGGCGCTATCCCAGACGGCACAAACATACTCCATGAATATGCTATGCATATCCTACTGGAATATTGGCATAAGATATATTCCATATCTTCCAAAGCATATGATACCATATTCTATGAATATCCAAGGTCACCATAACACATATTCCATGAATATGCTATGTATATCCCACCCGAATATTGGCATATGCCAGGAATATCCTTCAATGCATATGATACGCATATTCTATGGATATCCAAAGTCCCCATGAAACGTATCCCAGGAATATGTTTTAATCTCCTAATGGCATATGCTAGGCATATATTTTGTCACCATTAAAATATATACCAGGAATATATTTTCTCTCTTTCAGTATCGTAATGAGTTCATTCCAGCACTAAAAACAGTGCTGGAATGAATTCATTCCCGCACCGTTTCTAGTTATATTTTTCGTTTTTTGGTAGTCAGTACTGACATTTGATCCTATATCAAATTTCAACAGACGTCAATCATCAATATAATATAATCTGGGTTGCGTTCAGAATCAACGTCGGATGCGTCCGACGTAGAGCGCGATTGGTTGTTTTCTGTGGTGAGTTATTGTGTAGGTTCACCCGACGTCGATTTCGAACAGGTTGGGTACGCACCGGACAACGTCCGACGTTGATTCCGAATGCAACCCTGGATATAGTAAAATAATTCTTGAGAGGAAAAGTTTTATTTTCATGAAAAAATAAGGAACTAGATATTTCTTTCTTGCTTATTTTGAATAATTTATGCTATTAGGAAACTGTTTGAAATCTGATCTCCATGCTCTACCTACGTAAAATTCAAATTCCGTAATCTGTCAACTTTCGTAACATTCACACCAACTGCCAAGATGCAATACAAAAGTCACTAGGATGTATAATCCGAATTGTCCATTAAATTTCAACAGTATTTTACAAAACTTGCCCGAACTAGAGAAAATATCGTCTAATACTCGTTGCAGAAGGCAATTCCAACACTCATGCGTTCGATAACTCGCTCCTTCGTCGCTCGTTTTCGAATTTTGCATTCGTGTTTGAATTGGAGCCCATTCTGCAACTTGTTTCAGAATATACTATTCCTACTGGATATGCTTTTTCAAACTGAATAGGAGAAAATTATAGAGGGTGAGTCTTTAAGCTGTACGTTGAATGTAACCATAGATTCCTCTCATCAAATGTAATACTTTTTCATTCAACATCTTTTCCAGTTTTTCTCAGGCTCAGGTACAAAAATACAGGTTGTTGAAATAAAATAAAAACAGTGTCAAGTTTCCAATAACTATATATGACACATGCATCTTTTCCACGTAAGTATACAGGGTGAGTCTTAAAGTTGCACATCAAATTTAACCATAGATTCCTCTCATCAAATGGAAAACGTTTTTCACGTACCATTTTTTCAAATTCGGCTCAGGTAAAAAGTTATAAGCGTTTAAAGATTTCACAATGTGCTAATACACTCCTGCATAAAAATCATCTGTGAAGTTGATGGTGAAGGAGAAAAAACTACGGGATCTGATTTACAGCTTGATAACTGTTTACCGGAAGCGAATCTGGACATATTGTTTGACGAGAGGAATCAGTGGTTTAAATGAATGAACTTAAAGACTCACCCTGTATACATATAGGTGTCTCACTGTATAAATGCAATATACAAGACCCAGATATATATGGTCAAATGCAGTTATTTTGAGAAATACAAAAATATATCAGAAAAATATTTATTACAAAATTGGTTGAAGCACTGACGTGTCAGGAGCTTTTCCGCGTATGTTCTATTGTCCGTTGTCCTGTGTTGGACACTCTTAATTGAATTTACCATGGTGAATTATATTGTCCGTTTCCCTGTATTGGACACTCTTAATCGAATTGACCACGGTAAATTCGATTATGTGTCCAAACCAGGAGAACAGACAATAGAACATACGCGCAAAAGCTCCTGACTTCACGTCAGTGCTTGAACCAATTTTTTTTTTCGTAATTTTGAAAAATTTTTATGCCGATATTCTACAACTAGTTACCAAGCTTCAATTCGATTCAAGTCTATATTATTTGAATTATCCAGGAAATAATATTCCAGGTGGGTATAACTCCGAAACCGATGGACCGATTATGCCCAAAAACGAACTTATCTCTCCCATTGGGATGTGTAGCCTTCCCTGAAAATTGCAAGTCCCTATCTCCTTTCGTTCGAAAGTTATCAATCCAACGGTCACCCATCCAGCTACTGAATTCGCACAAGGCTGCTCGGATCTCTAACAATATAGATCCGATCGTGTTCAAACTTGGAACTTAGCAGTAGAGTTAGGTTTTGAAGGCTCTCGCAAATGCAGCGATGTCGGAGGAATAGTTTCTGATATATAGAATTTTTTTCAATGATTTTTAATACATTTTCGAGTTGTACGGTCCTCATGAAATTTTGCAAGAATTTTTGCGTTGGCATTCTACAACTGACAACAATGTTTGAATTCGATCGGTTTTACATTTTTCGAGTTATTGAGGAAATAACAACCAAACTTTAGATGGGTATAACTCCAAAACCGTTCGGCCGATTATACCCATAAACAAAAGTCAAATATCACATTAAAATTAAAAACCTTACTCGAAAATTTCAAGTTGCTATCTCTTTCCGTTCTCAGGTTATGGTGACATAGATAATATTTTTTGATAATGTTTTTAAAATTTTCTAGTTATCCGATTCACACAAAATTTCACGAGCGTGCTTAGTTTTGCACTCTACAACTACTCCCTAACTTTCAATTCGATCGGACTTGTATTGTTAGAAAACAAAATTATTACTCGGAAACCATTGGGCTGATTATGCCCATTAACGAACTTGTCCGTCGTATTGGGATGCGCCACCTACCCTGAAAATTTCAAGTCGCTTTCTCTTTCCGTTCTAAATATCGTGGCAACGGACGGCCGGCCGGCCGGACAGAATTAAATTTGACCTCGAATTCTTGATCAGGGAGTCAAACCCAATCGTTTGAGACCATTTTCGGCGGAAAATTCGAAAATTACAGACATTTGGGCAAAATGATAACGCAATGTTCCCCAGAACATACGCGCAAAAACGCAGAAAAACATTTTTAGAATGGGGCCCATATCTTCCAAATTGACAGAGCATGCGCGCAAAATAACGGGATGCTATAATATCTAAAAGTAGGGTTCGATTTTATTGGCGCTCTTGTGCTCCGGAACAGAGCGCTTATAAATTTGCCCAAATGTCTGTAATTTTCGAATTTTCAGATGATATTGGTCACACACGATTTGATTTGAATCACTGAATCAGAAACCGTGCTCAAAATCGATCTTTTCCGGCCGGTCGTTAACACGATAACCCTCTAACGGAATGACCTAGACAGTTGAAATTTTGAGAGTAGGTTTGGAAGATGGATATCTTGGTTCGTTATTGGGCAAAATCGGCCTGATGGTTTCGGAGTAACGAAATAAATAAATAAATAAAGTACTCATTTCAAATTTATTTTTTTTAAGATGCAGGTTCATCATGAAAATCCATTTATATAATTTTCATCTTTATTATTTAACACTTTCAGATGTTGAAATCAAACTTACTAGTTTGCCCGTTACTAGCTCAGTGACTTATGCCAGCAAGTTTGTTCGTCCGCCTAGGAAACATCTCACCTAAGTAAAATGCCTCATAGAGCGCCTAAGTAAAAAGTACCCTACTACTGAACGTATCCCAAATCGTTGATCTGATGGTAAAGATAAAACCTCTTATTCCCTATCCATATATTCCAACTTTTCAAATAAATATTTCGGTAATATATACAAGGATCAATGGTAAGTCTGAGATCGATGAGGCACTTATCTTTGCAGTCTGGGTCCGATTGATGAGGTAGGGCCGTCCAAAATATCACAGGTAGATGTACGTTCTCTTCGGAACAAAGGTATTCCGGCAGTAAGAAAGTTGTCTTCAACTGTTATTCCAGGACTAAGTTGTTCCAATTGTTATTCCACCAGATTTACGCTCAGGTATTAAGATATTCCACCAGATTTGTGCTCAGGAATTAAGATATTCCACCAGATTTGTGCTCAGGTATTAAGATATTCCACCAGTTTAAGTTCCGGTACCAAGAAAGTTCTCCAGATTTTAAAGTCGTCTCCAAATGTTCAATCCGGAACTAAGAAAGTCGTCTCCAATTGTTCAATCCGGAACTAAGAAAGTCGTCTCCAATTGTTCAATCCGGAACTAAGACTGCAAAATTCAGATCCATAAGATAGTGCATGTAACACGTGATCTCATTCCCAGTAACTCTAGACGATCTTGAAATTATTTACAGCTCAATAAATATGAGATAAAATATCTAGAATCCAGGAATAAGAGCACGTTATTCGATCGCAAGAATGAGACAAGAAATTAAGTATTATACAAAGAAACGTGTTAACCTGTGTAACCTGCAGAAAATGAAATAAAACGGAAATAACAACTTGGCATTCACAAAAGCAGAACATAGCAGTTTGAATCTACGTAGTACTTACCGCCTTTTAAATAGGCGTCTTGTAAGAAACAAATAAATTTCCAATTTGCACGATTTTAATGGATTACGATAGTACTTTAATTTGCTAAACTCTCTGGCGAGATGTTAACGCTTTGACTTCCAGTACTCGAAAAAGAAAACAAAGTTGTCTGCTTGACATCGCATGACGCTGCCGATCGTGCGCATGCGAAATATAAACTCTACTATCAACGCGCAGGGCGATTCATAGAATCTAGATAAGGCGTTTGTGATTGTGAATTGAAGCTGCCCGTAGAGAGTTTTTCGCGATTAAAATGGTAATCAATGGTGGAGCGTTTTGTAACGTTACAATGTAGGATTTTCCAAAATTTCGACATTAAATCGTAACTCTATGATTTCACAGAATGATGTTATCGGAATTTAACGTCCGTATCTATGAATTTCAGGATCTCTGTTATCACACAGAATATACCCTAGGAAAGGTATATTCTGTGTGACACCATTGTCAAAATTGACAATCACAGAACAATAACGTTCTGTGATTGTCATCTCATCCACAAATAAGAGTAATGTAGAACATAGTATGATTGAGTGCAAAATGACCAATCAAACAACCTCAGCTATTGTAGAAAGCTCTCGGATAATCCATATGTTGACGGAAATACATACTTTGGTAAGTTAATGAAATTGGGTTGAGAATATCTCCATTAAAAACATAACTAGGTTAAATCAAAAAGATGGTCCTTCTACTTTTTTGGACAAGGAATTAATACTTTTTTGGACAAAAATAACAACGTAACTACTACATACCGTTGAAATGTGTCGGATACGAATAATAGCTTCGCTATTATTTCATTATCGATGGATATTTTGAAGCGAAATTTTAGGGTCAGATAGTACTCGATATGATCTTCAAAATGAGTTATTGCTACACCCCTTATCCCTATTCAAAATCAAGTGGTTGTGCTCACCCCCGTTAGGGGGTTCAAGTTACGGGGATGAAAAAAGTGGAAAAGTTATTTCCCCTCGAATTAGAAATTGACAGGTCCGCGCAATTTTCCGTATTTTCATTTTAAAGCCGAAAATCGAGATGTTAAGTTTTCGGTGGACCACACTGTATATTTGTGGGTACTGTGATTCCCAGGCATTGATTTTTATAGTTTTGATTTTCTGAAATATATACTGTTTCAAGCACTGACCTGAAGACAGGAGCTTTTGCGCGCATGTTCTATTGTCAAGTCGCAAAATCAAGATGTTAAGTTTTCGTCGGATCACCCTGTATATTCGTCTTCAGTTGTTATGCTGATTGACTATCACAAATGTCACAATAAATTTATCAGGGACGCATCCTGTGTGTGCGATCAAAATACTTGCTGCGGCACTTCAACAATGCCGGATGAATTGAAGTTATCCCGTAAACAGGGCGATATAGTTGATGGAAAGCGATCAAATCTTTCCCCATTTCTTTCGTTCAATTTCACCCGCCACTTCAGACGAACAATAACTGCATATTGGATGTTAAGTCTTAATTGAATTCGATGGGATGGCAGAAGTTACAATCTGGAGGATTAGGTAAAACAGTTTCCCTTTGAATTGTTTGGAACTTCATGAGAGGGATTGTACTATTTTGGATTGATATTTACAAAATAAATAATAAATTATGGGAATGGAATATCGAGAATAGTTCACTTTCTTGAGTATGTACGTAGATTTAAATATTTGGGTGAAAATTTATAAAAGAACTGACGTTGTCTGGAACTTTAGTGCGCTCGTTAAGCCAATGATTACTGATATCAAATATATAATATCTGAAATGAAACTTTTTGTCGTTCTTTCCAACGCTCATTGTAACCATCCATTTGGAGTTCTTTTAGACTAGGAGCTGGATGGAGTTAAGTGTGCAAAATAAGAGGACATCATTCTTCGCATAGTTTTGAAGCTTTCAGATTATGATTCTGGATGTTACCTAGAAGTTTGTTTTTATACACATCTTTTCGATATAATGAAAATAGGCTGAAAAAATGCTTTGGATACATTTCAATGATGGTTTTATTCATAGCATCCCATTGTATCTTATGAATGAAGGTACTTGCGGCTAGGCAATTGGAAAATTAATTAAAAACTTTAAAGTAAAAAGGGCAGAGCCCTGTGGCAGGAGCTTTGGCGCTCTTATTCAATTTTTGACAAACCATATCTCCGAAAGTATTGTTTTCTTAGAGTTGGGAATGATATCAATGGGTTCTTGTAATAGAACTGCACCATGAAATAATCAAATGATAGATTATTTACCAAGATTAAATGAGCAATCTGCAATGCTTTCATGCTTCAAAAATTGTCATTAATTTTATTTATCAAGAATTAAATGAGCAATCTGCAATGACTTAACCTCATTGAATGGGTTGTTGCCACTTACACTCGGTGCGTAGTTTTTACAACTCAAAAACCCTAATGAAAGTATCATCAAAATGTCTAGCGGAGGGCTGGAGAAAATCATAGCAGATTGTCCATTTATTCCTGATTTTTCAATATAGATTGATGAACAAATTATTTTAATAGTTCAAAATATATTAATAAAATACAATCCTCTTTTCATAATTTAATAGTTACCACAAACACATTCATTCTATATTATGAACCTTAACTCAAGAAATAATACTTGATACACAAATGAAGATCAATATTTTAGCATTTTGTTGCTAGCAACATTATGACAATACTGTATATAGGAACTTGTCTCACTACTTGTGGAAGTAAAAGGTAATATTGACCTCGGTGGTCAACGACAGTAATTTCTTTCGATGATTCCATTATGTTGTTCTTTCGTATTGCCTTCATCAACTACAACATTGAAATGATCCAATTCTAAATCTTCTGAAACACCATTCCCAACATTTGCACATAAATTATTCAATTTGCAACAAGTCAATATAATTTTTGGTATGGAAACAGTCTTGTATTTGTATATATTCACAAATTCGAGATGCGGAACCTTGTTTTTCCACACAAAATATTTTCAAAGTACGAATGATATAAACAAATAAGATGACATGAATGAACAGAGAACACAGATAGAACACAGACTGATAGAACTCGTATTCTGTGAAAACATAGAAATACGATGAATTATTGAAATTTTGAAAAATCATATCTCTGAAAGGATAAGATTGTTAGAGTTGAAAATGACATCAATGGATTTTTATGATGAAACTGCATCCAACAAAAATTTATTTGTAATGTAAAAATTATGTTTTTTTTCCGTTACTCCGAAACCATTGAGTCGATCTAACCCAGTATCTGGCCGATGCTGCCCACTAACGAACTCAACCGAGATATTTATCTCTCAAATCTACTCTGAAACTTTCAACTGTGTAGCTCAATCCGTTCGAGAGTTATCGTGCAATGGTCGCTTCGTCAGTAGCCATAGGTACAATTTACCATCTATTTTGGCGCTCTTATTCCTCGGAACAGAGTGCTTATCACTTTGCTAAACAATGCTACATTATTTACAACTATTATATTACAACATTACAATTATTGAATGTGTCACTTACATATTATTCTCAGATAATTCGTGTGAAATCTGAAAAAAACCCTTTGAATTTTCTCAAATAGAGCTTCATTCCAATGTTAATAACTTGCAGGTTTTTGCATGAAAATTTCTAATTTTCTAGCTCTATCAGAAGACATACCAATGCTTCTCCTCCGTTGATTAAAAATTCAATTGAACATACAGGGTGTTTCTATTTCAATGTCAAAGTCAGTCATGACAAAAACCTCAAAAACTCATTTTTTTCAAATGAGAACCCATTTTTTTTATTGGTCAGCTGGAATCTACGTTAAAAACTGGTTCAAGCCCTGTGGACAGGAGCTTTTTGGCACTCTTGTTCAAACAGACAAATTATATCTATGAAAGTATTGGTTTCTCAGAGTTGGGAATTATATCAATGGATTCCTATGATAGAAATGCATCATGAAAGAAATTAAATTTAAAAAAATGGGTTCAAGCCCTGTGGACATGTCCACAGGGCTTGAACTAGAGTGCCAGAAAGCTCCTGCAGGAGCTTTCTGGCACTCTAGTTCAAACAGACAAATTATATCTCCGAAAGTATTGGTTTCTCAGAGTTGGGAATTATATCAATGTATTCATATGATAGAACTGCATCATAAAGGAAATTCAATTTAAATAATAGTTTATTTATCAAGATTAAATGAGCAATCATGAAAATGAGAACTGCACCATGGAAGAAATCAAATTAAATCTGGCCAATTTTGCCCAATAACGAACTTAACCGAGATATTCATCTCCCTAAACTACTCTGAAAATTTCAACTACCTACCTCATTCCGTTCGAGAGTTATATCTATGTCTATGGATGAAAAGCAGTCTCACTACTCTCAGATCTCTTACTGCATGTTCCGTTCCGAAATGTAAGAATTTTCTGAGAAAACCTAATTTCGGAGCAAACAACTGAGATTTTTCTCACTTCGCTCACAATTCTTCGATTGATTAGATAATGTCATGTCTCAGGAACATCATTTGACATTATGACAATTCATACATAGAAATATATCATTCTGAGACAACGTTGAAATACGATATATTATTGAAATTTTGAAAAATCATATCTCCGAAAGTATTAGCTTGTTAGAACTGAAAATGATATCATTGGATTCTTATGGTAAAACAGCTTATTTAAAAAAATTTAATTTGGAATTTGTTCTGTAAAAAAAAATTTTCTTTTTGTTACTCCGAAACCATCTGTCCGATTTTGCCCAATAACGAACTTAGCCGAGATATTTATCTCCCAAACCTACTCTGAAAATTTCAACTGTCTAGCTCATTCCGTTCGAGAGTTATCGTGCCTAAGGCCAGACGGCCGGACCGGCCGGACAGAATGAATTTCGACCACGGATTCTTGATCAGTGAGTCGAATCAAATCGCTTAAGACCTTTTTCATCGAAAAATTCGAAAATTACAGACATTTGGGCAAATTGATAAGCACTCAGTTCCGAGGAACTAGAGCGCCAAAAAGTGTCGTTTAAAAAAATGCTTCAAAAATTATTTCATAAAAAGGGGGAATCTTCAATGCCTCAATGCCTTAATGCTTCAAAAAATGTCATTAAATTTATTTATCAAGATCAAATGAGCAATCTGCAATGATTGAACCTCGTGAAATGGGTTGTTGCAACTTAGACTCGGTGCATAGTTTTCACAACTCGAAATACCTAAGGAAAGTATCATCGAAATGTCTAGAGAAAGGCTGGAGACAATCATAGTAGATTGTTCATTTATTCCTGATATTTGAGTAGGTAGTGGATTACGAACAAATGATTTTAATAGTTCAAAATATATTAATAAAATACTATCCTCTTTTCATAATTTGAAATTTAATAGTTCATACTACTAATACAATCTTTTCTGTATTATGAACCTCAACTCAAGAAAAAATGATTGATACACAAATGTAGATCCATATTTCAGTATTTTTTTGCTAGCAAGATTATGAAAATACTGTATATAGGAACATGTCTCACTACTTAAGGAAGTAAAAAGTGATATTAACCTCAGTGGTCAACGAACAGTAATTTCTTTTGATGATTCCATTATATTCTTCTTTCCTATTGCCTCCATAAACTTCATAAAAACAGTCTTTTATATATTCACAAATTCAAGAATCGAATACTTGCTTTCCAAATGAAAATAACAGCTATGAATTGACAATCTCTAATAGCTAGAAAAGATGCCATTTATGAATAGTGATCACAGACAGATTCTGTGTTCACATTCTGTGAATACATAGAACTTACGATGTATCATTGAAACTTTGAAACATTATATCTCCGAAAGTATTAGCTCGTTAGAGTTGAAAATAATAGCAATTGATTGTTATGATGAAACTGCATCTTGAAAAAAGTTGAATTCAAAAGTTGTAATGTAAAAAAAATATTTCTTTTCGTTACTCCGAAACTATTAGACCGATATTGCCCAATAACGAACTCAACCGAGATATTTACCCCTCAAACCTACTCTGGAAATTTCAACTGTCTAGCTCATTCCGTTCGAGAGTTATCGTGACATCGGCCGGACGGACAGCTGGCCGGACAGAATCGATTTCGACCACGGATTCTTGATCAGTGAGTCAAACCAAATCGTTCAAGACCATTTTCAGCCAAAAATTCGAAAATTACAGACATTTGGGCAAATTGATAAGCACTCTGTTCCGAGGAACCAGAGTGCCAAAAATAGTGTATTTTTTATGATAAATACTACTGCTTTACTCACCGAATATTTTGAAAAATATGAATTTTAGAGCCTTAGTATAAAAAAATTGGTTCAAGCACTGACGTGAAGCCAGGAGCTTTTGCGCGTATGTTCTATTGTCCATTCTCCTGCATTGGACACTCGAAATCGAATTTACCATGGTGAATTATATTGTCCGTTCTCCTGTGTTGGACACTTAATCGAATTTACGATGGTAAATTCGGTACTTTTTTCCGTAATTTTGAAAAAGTTTCTAAGGCTAGGTTTCTCACAAATTTGTTTTTTTGGTAATTTTGAAAAATTTTCTAGGCGTACGGTTCTCACAAAATTTTACATTAACTCCCTTATGTCGATATTCTACAACTAGTTACCAAGCTTCAATTCGATCAAATCTATATTTGATCAAGGAAATAATATTCCAGGTGGGTATAACTCCGAAACCTATGGGCCGATTATGCCCAAAAACGAACTTATCTCTTCCATTGAGATATGCAACCTACCCTGAAGATTGCAAGTCCCTATCTCCTTTCGTTCGAAAGTTTTCAAGCCAACGGTCACCCATCCAGCTACTGAACTCACACAAGGCTGCTCGGAACTCCAACAATATAGATTCGATCGTGTTCAAACTTGGAACTTGGTTTTGAAGGCTCTCGTAAAATTTCAACGATGTCGGAGGAATAGTTTCTGATATATAGAAATTTTTTCAATAATTTTTAAAAAATCTTGGAGTTATACCATCCTCATGAAATTTTGCAGGAATTTTTGTACAAGTGACAACCATGTTTGAATTGGATCGGTTTTATATTTTTCGAGTTATTGAGGAAATAACAACCAAATTTCAGATGGGTATAACTCCAACACCGTTTGCCGATTAAACCAATAAACGAACTCAGATATCCCATTCAGATGCACAACCTTACCCGGAAATTTCAAGTCGCTACCTGTTTCCGTTCTCAGGTTATGGTGACATAAATAAAATTTTTAGATAATTTTTTCAAAATTTTTTAGTGATCCGATTCACACAAAATTCTACGAGCGTGCGTAGTTTTGCATTCTAAAACTACTCACCAAGTTTCAATTCGATCAGATTTGTATTGGTTGGAAACAAAATTATTACTCAGAAACCGTTGGTCCGATTATGTCCATTAACGAACTTGTCCGTCGTATTGGGATGCGCCACCTACCCTGAAAACTTTTCTATCTCTTTCCGTTCTAAAGTTATCGTGGCAACGGCCGGACGTGAATGCAGGAGCTTTTGCGCGTATGTTGTGTTGTCCATTCTCCTGTATTGGACACTCTTAATCGAATTTGCCATGGTGAATTCTATTGTCCGTTCTCCTGTATCGGACACTCTCTTAATCGAATTAACCATGGTAAATTCCAGCTGACCAATGAAAAAAATGACTTCTCGTTTGAAAAAAATGAGTTTTGAGGTGAATGAATGATTTTGACATTGATATAGAAACCCTGTATGTTCAATTGGACCTGCGTCCTTAGGAAGCATATGATGAGATTAGGGCTAGCAGAAACTGACGAGTGCAGATTCTTTTGGGAGGAGGATGAAACTCCTGATCATCTGATAACAAAATGCCTCGCCATCTCAAACAAACGCAAGGAATGCATTGGGCAAGAAATCTGCAGTAGCGAAGAATTAGCCTCCTTGAAGTCATCCTAGATACTGGAGTTCATCAGACCTCTGGAACCGGAAGGCAAGCTGTCGATGTCATCAACAGCTCTGACGGGGGGGGGGGGGGGTGAGCCATTAGACCTTAAGGTACCAGTGCAACGTTACCCCCTACAACAATATTCAATGTACAATTGAATTTTTAATTCACGAAGGAGATGCATTGGTAGGTCTTCTGATAGAAGCTAGAAAATTATGAATTTAATGACAAAATCTACAAGTTATTAACATTGAAATGAAGCCGTATTTAAGAAAATTTAAAGGACGTTTCCAGATTTCACACAAATTTTCTGAGAATATTATGTATGTGACATATTCAAATTATGTAGAATTCAATTGGTGAACTGATTATCAATAAAAAAAATGGGTTCAAGCCCTGTGGACAGGAGCTTTCTGGCGCTCTAGTTCAAACAGACAAATTATATCTCCGAAAGTATTGGTTTCTCTGAGTTGGGAATTATATCAATGTATACATATGATAGAGCTGCATCATTCAAATAATAGTTTATTTATCAAGATTAAATGAGCAATCATGAGAATGAGAACTGCACCATGGAAGAAATCGAATTAAATCTGGCCAATTTTGCCCAATAACGAACTTAACCGAGATATTCATCTCCCTAACCTACTCTGAAAATTTCAACTACCTAGCTCATTCCGTTCGAGAGTTATTGTGGAAAAACTTTTTTTAAATTTTCAAATTTTTTTTTACACTTTGCGGTAATCTGGTCAATACAAAACTTCACATGCGTATAAAGGTCATGATTCTACAATTTGATGCTAAATTTCAGATAGATCGAACGAACTTGTCCGAGATATTTACGCTCCAAAACCACCTTGCAATTTTCAATCCGCTAACTCCTTTCGTTCGAGAGTTATCGTGCCTACGGCCGGTCGGCCGGCCGGACAGAATCGATTTCGCATTCGGATTCTTGATCAGTGAGTCGAACCAAATCGTTTGAGACCATTTTCAGCCAAAAATTTCAAAATTACAGACACTTGGGCAAATTGATAAGCACACTGTTCCGAGGAACTAGAGCGCCAAAAAAACAAGTTTCGTATGACAATTGCCCAAAACAGGTTTAAAGTACCTACAAATAGTAGGTATTCCATAAAACAAATATGAAAGAAGATAAGTAATAATAAAAAAAATTACCTTGTAATCGATCAAAAATTTCCTGATCTACGTTCACCAAACTACAGAATTATGCTTTCAATATTTACGTAATATTTTCAAACATTTTCGGGTGAGGTCCCCGTTGCATCGCTAAAATACGAGTATTTCAACCCCAATATTTTTGAAGTTACAATATTCCCTTCTGTCAAGTTGACATTATGAGAATTCATACATAGAATAATAATTATATCAATCTGTGAAATACGATTTACATTGAAATTTTAACAATTCATATCTCCGAAAGTATTAGCTTGTTAGAGTTGAAAATGATATGAATGGATTCTTATGATAAAACTGCTTATTAAAAAAAATTTGATTTGGAATTTGTTTCGTGAAAAAAAGCCGGATCGGCCGGCCGGACAGAATGAATTTCCACCACGGATTCTTGATCAGTGAGTCGAACCAAATCGTTTAAGACCATTTTCATCGAAATATTCCAAAATTACAGACATTTGGGCAAATTGATAAGCACTCAGTTCCGAGGAACTGAGCGCCAAAAACTGGGTGCTACATTTAAAAAACGAAAGTTGGTATCATTTCCGATGAAACCGGAAATCGAACGAATCTGAATTTTTTTCCAAGAATTCATCTCTCCTAATAAAGCTTAAGTATATAATTTCAAGTGTTTATCTCGAGTTTTTCTATGAACTATTCTGACGAAGGGTCTTCGTGAATCACCCTGTATATTGATCATAGAATGAACAAGTCATGCTATTATTATTCATAAATAGAAAATCATGAAATGCGTTCAAGGGTACAATAGTATTTAAATAGGAAAATGTTTTCTATTGTCGATTGGGAAAACCCGATATTCTTCAATATGCGTTGAAAAAAATGTATTCAAATGAAGGCACAGACACATTGTTTGTGTCAGTCGGACCGCGAACAAGGTCCAAATATACAACTCAATCGTTAAACAAAAACAAATTTCGTTCAATTCACCGTTTTCCTATTCGAAAAATAAGAAACGTTTTTAAAGCCCCACTGGACTGAAAACTCGTTAGCGAAAATGTCCCGACATTACATTCAGGTGACCGATTGGACCGGAATGGCATAAAAGAGGAGAAAGGAGGTCGGACTCCAATAATGGAATGAATACGTTATCCATGCAACTGAAATAACTCCCATAACTTCCTGCCATTTGTCATTTCGAGTGGGATAAACAAAGGGGATGACAATGATCATAACGTGATCGAATGAAATTGCATCTTTCTGAACAAAAGGGCGCAGTGGAGTGTGTTCGATTGAGGTGTGCTTGTAACATCAAGACTATTATAGTATCGATAATGACTTTTTGCGTTTATGGATACTGCAGTACTCAGTTGCGTTCGAAAATTAACTCCACGGAGTAGAGTAGAGTTTTTGAAGGTTTGACAGATTTACTCTGGAGTTACTCTGACACTGACACTGACAGTGACAGAAGGTGCCAATATCGGAAAATAGGTTATGTTGGTTTAAGAAAGATCCTATTATTATTGTTTTCTTCACATATATGTAACTCTAATCATAAATATATATTGTGAGCAGTATTAAAGCTATTAAATTACCTCACAAAACATTCATAAAACAGTGAGACAAAGATACTAGATTTTCCGTCCCATGAGTTATGTCAATTTTGACAGGAGTAAAATACTCCGAATACTCCGACTTCTCGGACGACGGTCATAGAGTAAAATTTACTCAACCTTTCAGTTTTCGAACGCAATGGAGTAAATATTACTCTACGGAGTTAATATTCGAACACAACCCAGGTCTTAAATATTGAGAATATACCGGGTGGCCCACCACAGACGCAGAGCTAGTTTTGAGGGAGTAAATGAAGATTTTTTGAGAATATTTTCTTGTGATGTATGAAGGGGTTTCAAAAGTATAATTTAAAATTATTTTCATATATACAGGGTCTTCGAAAACAAAGATATAGACCAAAGTTTAAATTGTTTTAAATGTAACATCTTGTATTTGACCTAAAAAATGGAATAGCAAGCTGAAATTAGGATGAGTTTCTCCGGATCACTTTATACCTTAGAAGCACCATTTACGAGAAAATCGCGAAAAATTGAGATTATGTAGTTTTTGGCGCTCTTGTTCTTCGGAACAGACTGCTTATCAATTTTTCGATGAAAATGGTCTTAAACGATTTGGTTCGACTCACTGATCAAGAATCCGTGGTCGAAATTCATTCTGTCCGGCCGATCCGGCCGGCCGTAGGCACGATAACTCTCGAACGGAATGAGCTAGACAGTTGAAATTTTCAGAGTAAGTTTTGGAGATAAATATCTCGGCTAAGTTCGGACAGATGGTTTCAGAGTAACAAAAAAAAAATTTTTACATGACAAATTCCAAATTATTTTTTTTTTCAATAAGCAGTTTTACCATAAGAATCCATTGATATCATTTTTTACTCTAACAAGCTAATACTTTCGGAGATATGATTTTTCAAAATTTCAATAATAAATCGTATTTCT
This sequence comes from Halyzia sedecimguttata, assembly GCA_937662695.2. Classification (NCBI taxonomy): domain Eukaryota; kingdom Metazoa; phylum Arthropoda; class Insecta; order Coleoptera; family Coccinellidae; genus Halyzia; species Halyzia sedecimguttata. Next base: position 35,901,662 of record OW569415.2, on the reverse strand, counting down.
ACGTTTTCACAGAATGATATAATTATTCTATGTATGAATTGTCATAATGTCAACTTATTTTCCTGAGACATGACATTGTCTAATTCATTCCAGCAATCGTAGAATTATGAGAATTATAATATGATATCATACTTTTTGTTGGTTGATATTTTCATGCCGATGGTCAATCCATATGATGAATGGTAATGGTAAGTTCATAATATTGTGTTCAGAATAACTCCAGTAAAAACAAAACTGGAATATTGGTGTATTGGAGTATTGGAGTGAAAAAAATATATTATATTATCGTTCATCCTAGATTTGAGGAATGAATATCTCGGATGAGTTCGTTGTTGGGTAGAATTTGTCTATTGGTTTTCGATTGATAATTTTTCGCACTCTTGTTGAATTTAAATTCTTCTATGATGTTTGAATTCAATTTCTGCTAAGATGAAGTTCTTTCATAAGAGTCCATTGACATAATTCTCAACTCTGAGAACCCGATACTCTCGGAGATATAATTTGTCTGTTTGAACAAGAGCGCCAGAAAGCTCCTGTCCACAGGGCTTGAACCAATTTTTGGCGCTCTAGTTCCTCGGAACTGAGTGCTTATCAATTTGCCCAAATGTCTGTAATTTTCGAATATTTCGATGAAAATGGTCTTAAACGATTTGGTTCGACTCACTGATCAAGAATCCGTGGTCGAAATTCATTCTGTCCGGCCGGTCCGGCCGGCCGTAGGCACGATAACTCTCGAACGGAATGAGCTAGAGTTGAAATTTTCAGAGTAGGTTTGGGGGATAAATATCTCGGCTAAGTTCGTTATTGGGCAAAATCGGACAGATGGTTTCGGAGTAACAAAAAAAAAAATTTTTTTTACGAAACAAATTCCAAATTAAATTTTTTTTAATAAGAAGTTTTATCATAAGAATCCATTCATATCATTTTTAACTCTAACAATCTAATACTTTCGGAGATATGATTTTTCAAAATTCCAATAATAAATCGTATTTCAACGTTGTCACAGAATGATATTATTCTATGAATTGTCATAATGTCAAATGATGTTCCTGAGACATTATCTAATCAATCGAAGAATTGTGAGCGAAGTGAGAAAAATCTCAGTTGTTTGCTCCGAAATTAGTTTTTCTCAGAAAATTCTTACATTTCGGAACTGAACATGAAGTAAGAGATCTGAGAGTAGTGAGACTGCTTTTCATCCATAGACATAGATATAACTCTCGAACGGAATGAGGTAGGTAGTTGTAATTTTCAGAGTAGTTTAGGGAGATGAATATCTCGGTTAAGTTCGTTATTGGGCAAAATTGGCCAGATTTAATTTGATTTCTTCCATGGTGCAGTTCTCATTCTCATGATTGCTCATTTAATCTTGATAAATAAACTATTATTTGAATTGAATTTCCTTTAGGATGCAGTTCTATCATATGAATACTTGTATATAATTCCCAACTCTAGAAACCAATACTTTTGGAGATATAATTTGTCTGTTTGAACTAGAGCGCCAGAAAGCTCCTGTCCACAGGGCTTGAACCCATTTTTTTATATTGCAATTAATGAAGAAACCAGTTACGCCAGCAATACATACAGTATTTTTTCGAGTAGACATATTGGCTACTCCTATACAGAAAAAAATATTAACCCTGTAATATACAGAGTGATCATAATTAATTTTCAAACATCAACTACAAATATTGGTCGAAAATTGCTGAGAAACTATCAAGTTAAGGTGTAGTTTCGAAATTAATTTTAACGTTCAACGAGATATAGAAAGACCGGGTGTGCCATTTGAAATAAGAAAGTTTTTGACCATTATTTGTAGTTGATGTTTGAAAATTAATTACGCTCACTCTGTACATTCCAGAGTTGATTTTTTTTCTGTATAGGAAGGCGTAGACAATATGTCTATTCGAAAAAATACTGTCTGTATCGCTGATGAAACTGGTTTCTTCATTGATTGCTATTTAAAAAAATTCCATATTTTCAAGTTTTCGTCATTTTCTGGTAAATGGTGCTTCTAAGGTATAAAGTGATCGGACGAAACTAATCGTAATTTCAGCTTTCCATTCCATTTTTCAGGTCAAGTACAGGGTGTTACCTTCAAATTTATGTAACTTTGGTCTATAACTTTGTTTTCAAAGACCCTGTATATATGAAAAAATCACAAATTGTGCTTTTGAACACCCTGCACATGTCACAAATAAATATTCTCTGAATATCTTCATTTACTCCACATCTGTGGTGGGCCTCCCCGTGAAGATATGTGCCTCCAAATGATACTTCAGCTTTCTTTTTTGTGACTTGTGACTTCCGAACGACTCAAGATATTGGCAAAATTCCTCCATGTATGTTTCTTATCATTTATTCTGCAAAAAATAGTTATTCTGGTGCAATATTGAAAAAATACACAGTATTACAAGCATTTGTATGATTGCAATGATCACAATATTTTTGCGCGTATGTTCTGGGGAACATCGCGTTATCATTTTGCCCAAATGTGAAATTTAATTCTGTGGTGCCGTCCGGCCGTCCGACCGTTGCCACGATAACTTGAGAACGGAAAAAGCCAGCGGCTTGAAATTTTCAGGGTAGGTGGCGCATCCCAATACGACGGACGAGTTCGTTAATGGGTATAAACGGCCCAATGGTTTTCGAGTAATAATTTTGTTTTCAACCAAAATAAATTGGATCGAATTTAAACTTGGTGAATAGTTGTAGAATATAAACCTAAGCACGTGTGTGATATTTTGAATCGTGTCACTAGAAAATTTGAAAAAAATTATTAAAAAATATTATTTATGACACGATAGCCTGAGAACGGAAGGAGATAGCGGCTTGAAATTTTCAGATTAGGTTGTGCATCTGAATGCGACATTTGAATTTGTCTATAGGTATCACGGCCAAACGGTTTTGGAATTATACCCATCTGAAATTTGGTTGTTATTTCCTCAATAACTCGAAAAATAAGAAACCGATATAATTCAAACATGGTTATTAGTTGTAGAATGCCAACGCGAAAATCCTTGCGGAATTTCGTGAGGATGGTATAACTAGAAAATTTCAAAAAAATTATTGAAAATAATTGAAAAAAATTCTATATATCATAAACTATTCGTCCGGCATCGCTGAAATTTTGGAAGAGCCTTTAGACCTAACTCTACTACAGAGTTCCAAGTTTGAACACGATCGGATCCATATTGTTGGAGAACCGAGCAGCCTTTTTCGAGTCCGGTAGCTGGATGCGAATCGTCGTATTTTTGCGAGAACCTTCAAAAGCATGAATGTCATGATGACATATTTTTGCGGGTATGTTCTTGGGAAAATCGTGTTATTTCATCACAAATCTATGGGAGATGATAGCCCTACATTAGCGGTCAGACCTGGATTTGAAAGAGATCCTCCTTAGGAGGAGGCAACTAAATATAGAAGGGATTTCTATGAACAAGAGTGAATATCTTTGAGAACTAGAGAAGGCGATTCTTCTTCAAGAGATCCATGTGCCTTCAGAGGAGTATATTTGTGAGAGGGGACTTTTGAAAGGTTATGTATTATTTTTATTATGATATCGCTGAAATTTTGCTGAAGGCTTCAAAACTTAACTTTAAACTAACCACACTTTCTGATCTTCTAAGGTGAGAGGCTAATTTGTCGATATTAAATCTCGTGATGGATAGAGAGAAATTTTAGGCCAGTTTTTCTATCACTAATTAAAATATATCTTTATGTTTCACCTGAACATCTTTAGATCTATCAATGGGCATTTATTGGTTAAGAATAAGTAATTGAATATTACTGGAATTCAATTGAACTTCATTCAATATGTTAGTAACTAAACTTATAATTTTCTTTACTTTGATTATTTAAATATGATATTAATTCCAGTAATATTTTTCTAGAATAATTATGTATTCTTCTCCTAAAGAAGAATGGAAGGTAGACTATAATGTGTTAATTTTTTCATCATTGCTTTCTATCCTGACTTCACGAACAAAAAATTGGTTCAAGCACTGACGTGAAGTAAGGAGCTTTTGCGCGTATGTTCTATTGTCCATTCTCCTGTATTGAACACTCTTAATCGAATTCACCATGGTAAATTCCATTAAGAGTGTCCAATACAGGAGAACAGACAATAGAATTCACCATGGTAAATTCGAATAAGAGTGCTCAATATTGGAGGATGGACAATAGAACATACGCGCAAAAGCTCCTGACTTCACGAAAAAAAAATGGTTCAAGCACTGACGTGAAGTCAGGAGCTTTTGCGCGTATGTTCTAGTGTCCATTATCCTGTATTGAACACTCTTAATCGAATTTACCATGGTGAATTCTATTGTGTGTTCTACTGTATTGGACACTCTTAATCGAATTTACCATGGTGAATTCGATTAAGAGTGTCCAATACAGGAGAATAGACAATAGAATTCACCATGGTAAATTCGATTAAAAGTGTCCAATACAGGAGAATGGACAATAGAACATACGCGCAAAAGCTCCTGACTTCACGTCAGTGCTTGAACCCATTTTTCATTAATATTACAAGCTGTTCATTATTGCTATGGCTACTAAAACTTCTCTTTCTATGATTGTTCATTAATCAGAAACTTACATTGATAAAATACATACAATTTTCTTTCGAATTTATTATAATTTTGTATAGCAAAACATTATTAAGAAAGATTTCACTACAGAAGATTATGCGGATATGTATTTCATGTACGGGCGTGCGTTTTGTGTTGCTGTTAGCCACCCAAACAGAAATTTGCAGACTTTAGCCACCTCGGTCACCAGACCTCAATCCACTGGATTTCTTTTTGTGGGGGCATCTTAAAGATTTGGTTTGAAAATACCTGTGAACACCCAAGAAGAGTTCATTGAAAGATTAAATATTCATTGCGAGGCGATAAGAAATAAACCGGAAGTTATGTTTCTAGCGCAAAGATCATGCCTGCTGCGCCTGAGGAAATGCGTTTAATTTCGCGGTGCACGTATTGAACATAGACTATGAACATTCTCCATGTTTATTGTTTGTTCTTTCTAAATATCCATTGTAAGAATTTCCATTATATTCTATTATCATTCACCAGTTTCTCGAAGTCTTTGATTCATGGCCTTGAACGTATTTTTACTTCTGTTTATGAGGTGCTCCGGGTAAAACTCCGTTGCCCTGTCATCAATACAAAATGCAAATATGTACATTAAATTCTTATTCACATAATATTTGATTTCTTTTTGTTAATGGAAGTTTCAGTTTAATGAACAATCACAAAAAAATAAGTTTTAGTAACCATAGCAACCATATTCATAAATAAATAATATGATATTTAATAATAAAATAATTGAAAAACTCGAAAATTGTGCATTTTTGGCGCTCTTGTTCCTCGGAACAGAGTGCTCATCAATTTGCCCAAATGTCTGTAATTCTCGAATTTATGGATGAGAACGGTCTCAAACGATTTGGTTCGACTCACCGATCAAGAATCCGTGGTCGAAATCAATTCTGTCCGGCCGTAGGCCCGATAACTCTCGAACGAAAGGAGTTGGAGGATTGAAATTTGCAAGGTAGGGTTGAAGCGTAAATATCTCGCACGAGCTCGTTAACGGGTGAATTCCACCTAGCGGTTTCGGATTCATTTTTAGTAAAACAATTTTTTTGAATATTTTCGGAACTGATCACTCGATCTATCTGAAATTTAGCATCAAATTGAAGAATCGTGACCTTTATATGCATGTGAAGTTTTGTATTGATCGAATTGCCGTGAAGTGGAAAAAAAAATTAAAATTTTGTTTTCACAATTACTCGAAAAATGGTGATCTCATTGAATTAAAACTCAGTAGTTAGATGCAAAAGACAGAAGCAAACACTTTTGCAAAATTTCGGCTTTTTAGGCGCTCTTGTTCGTCGAAACAGAGTGCTTATCAATTTGCCCAAATATCTGTAATTTTCTAAGTTATGGATGAAAATGGTCTTAAACGATAAGGTTCGACTCACCGATCAAGAATTTGTGGTCGAAATCAATTCTGTCTGGCCAGCCGTAGGCACGATAGCTCTCGAACGGAATGAGCTACACAGTTGAAATTTTCAGATGGTTTCGAGTAACGAAATAAAAAAAATTTTTTTAGATTTCAAATTTCAAATTCTATCCGTGTTTAATGTTTATTCATTCTACCTATAAGAGACGTCATATTTATTTATGTTCTAGTTTCTTTATATAATTCCTATTTTGAAAATATTTTGTGTTGGAAAAGAAGGTTCCGCATTTTGAATTTGTGAACATATACAAGACTGTTTTGATACCAAAAATAATATTGACTTGTTGCATATTGAATAATTGATGTACAAATACTGAGGATGATGATTCATAAGATTTAGAATTTGATCATTTCAATGATTTACTTTATGAAGTCAATAGGAAAGAACAACATAATGAAATAACCAAAAGAAATTACTGTTCGTTGACCACCTAGATTGATATTACCTTTTATTTTCTTAAGTAGTGAGACATGTGCTTATATACAGTATTTTCATGATGTTGCTAGCAAAAATTGCTGAAATATTATCTACATTTGTGTATCAATTATTCTTTCTTGAGTTAAGATTCAAAATAAAGAATGAATGTCTTTCCCCCTTCTTACTAGATTGCACTGGTGAACCTTTTTTATATCATTAATGAAAAAATACATAAATGGGGGATTTTGCCGATATCTTCAACCAATAAATGTTTGTGACCATTAAGTGATATGGTCAGTCCGTCCCTGGCGGTTTTGAAAAATTATGGGAAGGTGTAGAAAATAAATCACTACTGATTTTTGTATTGTCTCAAATTCAAAAAATCGTACAGATCATTGCACATTACAAATCGATTGTCAATTGTCGCATCACATAAAAGTTGAGATTTTTATGTTCAGTCTTGGCGATGATGATTTTTTTCCCGATGCTAACGTCTTGAATGAAACAGGAACACCTAATAAAATACATAATTTATTCGAAACCCTTTCAAATATCGCTAATGAATGAGCAATCTGCAATAACTAAACCTAGTATATTTTACAACTCCTAAATTTACGGAAGGTATCATCGAAATTACAACTCCTAATACTTAAGGAAGGTATCATCGAAATTACAGATCAAGGATGGACACGTGCATCAGACTTCTTGGTCCATCTTAAGCAACCTGTAACTCTAACATTTAACTAGACTGAGCGTAGGAGCCTTATGATCGAGGTAAAGACAGCAAACTTCATCTACGTGGGAAGATATGAAACCCAGCGAAATCCTACGGCGGTAAGCTCTAGGTTTCATTTCATATCTTCCCAATTAAATGGGGTTTGCGATTTTCACATCGCTCATAACGTTCGCAAGCAAAGACAGATAAGGAGAATCACGTGATTTCATTGGAATTCAGAGCTTGGAGTCCTGTACGTCCCCCAGCAATTGACAGCTAGGCTGGAGTGGATCATGAAGGGAATTGGATCCTTCTATATTAGTTAATAGAGGTTTATTTAAAGGTGAAGCCCGATTTATGTGCATTGTACATTTTCAAAAGATTTAATATCGTTTCACAAACTGCAAATAGATTACCTACCACATAATTATTATTATTATTCATTATTTGAACTTTTACTTAACTTATTTGAATAAATTGTGAAAACCTGGGAAGGATATTTGTTTGCCGGGTTAGACACTTCCCCTCGGAAAATTAATACTAGAATCCTATTGCTCCAATTGATTCAGGGGAAATCAGAAACCTGTGGTAATTTTTAACGTTCAAGCATCCTATACTTCTACTACCATGACCTGCTCTTAAACGATTCAAAACATACCATATTTTCCTGGGAAGATAAAACCCCGGAACTATTTTCGAAGGATCAGTAAAACCAATGAATAGGTGAAGGTTTAATCGTTCCAGTGATATAAATTCAGCTTTGCATCAATTTTTTGCCTACTGTTATATCGGACGGGGCAACAATATTTAGCCACAGAAAAATCCAGCGCTAAGAATGCCGTACGAAGGGTATGTGCATCAGCTCCTCATGAAGTACCAGCCTACTGCTGCAGACTATTATTCCTTGTTTTCAACTTCAGACGCAAATCATCCAAATAAGCTTCGATGAATGTAGTTTTATTCCTAAATATTCAGGATTCAAATAATGTTTCAAGAAATAATCAGCGAAAGCTACACTCAATTTTACATATTTTTGATGATTATTCAAATGGAAACAAGACACCTCAGTTTCGTTTGGGTGTGGGCACTCGAATCTGTATAATTATTCAGAATTTCAGAGTCTGAATATAGAATATTTTCACTACTTTGGGAATCAGAATGACTGCATTATTATTAATTGAGTTATTTCTGAGTTTTCTCTCCCAAACTCTGGAAAACATCTATGAAATAAAAAATTAGTTATTTTGTGATTTGCTTCTGCTTAAGAAACCCAAGATATTTGTCAGAAGCAATTAATCGAACAATGTTGCCTAACAAAACACAATGAAACAACTATATCGTAACCTTTCGTAGTCAGACTCCTTCGTCAGACACTTAACGAAAATCTTCGGAATTATTTTGTTGATAGTTATTCTGAAGAAGGAGTCTGATATAGACTCCGACTCGTTACGATATAGTTGTTTCTTCGTTGAAGTTGTTTCGTTGTTGTTCGATTGATTAAATGGTTTCTTTCTGGGTTTTCTCTCCCAAACTCTGAAAAATATCTATAAAATAAAAAATTAATTATTTTGTGATTTGCTTATGCGTAAGAAACACAAGATATTTGTCAGACGCAATCAATCGAACACTGTTGCCTAACAAATAACAACGAAACAACATCAACGAAGAAAACAACTATATCGTAACGTTTCGAAATCTATATCAGACTCCTTTGTTAGACGCTTAATGAAAATCTTTAGAATTATTTTGTTGGCTCCGAAACGTTACGATAAAGTTTTTTCTTCTTTGATGTTGTTTCGTTGTTATTTGTTAGGCAGCAATGTTCGATTGATTGCTCTGACAAATATCTTGTGTTTCTTGCGCAGAAGCAAATCACAAAATAATAAATTTTTTATTTTATAGATATTTTTCAGACTTTGGGAGAGAAAACCCAGAAAGAAACCATTGAATGATGAATATACCTCCCACAGTATCCTATGATGATTACTTGACTGCATTATATTCGGAGATACAAACTTGAAGAGCACTCACATGCCTTAAGGAGCCATATTTCGAAGCAAAATTTCAAATGGTAATATTCTGGCAATTGAACAGACCTAAGAGTTTCTTAGAAATCATATCAGACCGACTATTTCAAATAGTATAATTCGCGAACAAGGTTGAGACAACTATGGACAACTCTCATCATATGAAAAGATTTCTATCCATTAAAATACTGGTAAGTGAAATTTTTCAATATTTCAAATCCAGTTCGATACCAAATCGATGGTCGTTAGTCTAATTCCATACTCCTGTTGGACTCATATCTCTTCCTTCGTGTCTGAGTATTCCTAGAAGAAAACAATAATCTCGAACTCAATATCGTTTCTCCATTCCCAACTTCGCTGAGTTTGGAAGAAATGGCGTACTAGTCTGCATTTCTACAAATCTGAATGCTGGTACCGGAAAATAATATCCGATTTTATTTGCATATTATGCATGGCGAGCAAACAATTAGGTTTGCATTGATCTTGGGGGGGGGGGAGTATTGAACTTTAGGTTGGTAAAACTAGAATTGATGCTTTCATCGACTTGTATCAACAATGATCTGTTAGGTAACGGTGATCTGCCTGGTAATGAATGGCTTCAAATTAGTTGCAGTTATGAATGCTTTTAGAGTGGATTGAAAACAACATGTCACATTAATAGCACATTGAGACACAAAATCCGTGTTAAATACCAGACTCATCACCACATCCCTGAGTGTATTCTATCAATATGTCGAGGCATCGGTTTTGTTCTCACTTTGATATCCGACGATTGAAGGATGGCCCGTGGGATTAATGATTACTTAAAACAAAGGTATGAGCCTTTTTCAATCATCCTTTTCAGAAGTTAGCTATGATTTTTAAATACTGTCAATGTGACAATTCTTGAATTTCACAAATTAACCATCAACAAAATGATTCTAACGATTTTCATAAAGCGTCTGAAGAAGGAGTCTGATATAGACTCCGAAACGTTACGATATAGTTGTTTCTTCGTTGATGTTGTTCGTTGTTATTTGTAAGGCAACATTAGTCACAAAATAATTGATTTTTATTTTATAGATATTTTTCAGAGTTTGGGAGAGAAAACCCAGAAAATAACCTTTCAATAATGAGTGTACCTCCCACAGTATCCTTTAATGATTACCTTATTTTTAATGAAACTTTTCGTCTCAACAATTATTTCACTATACCCAGATTATTTTATATTGACAAAATGACGTGTGTCGAAATTTGATAGGATCGAATGTCAGTGCTGACTACCACAAAACGAAAAATATAACTAGAAACAATGAGTTCATTACAGCACTGTTTTTAGTGCTGTAATGAACTCATTACGATACTGAAATAGAGAAAATCATTTTTCCACTGGAAATCAATACAGCATTTTCCATATTTAATATCGATATCACCATACTTGCATTCCACCATAGATATTCAGCAAAAAATCCGAACATATAATTTTGCTTCTTAATACTCAATTTCATCCATTTGATGCAATCGCAGCATTTTTCTTTTCATAATTATATCGCGTATAACAGGTCCATTAGCACTGAGTACCATGCGGAAGTGTAGACGCTATTGTAGCAGCTTTTTGCGTCTTTACTTCTGAAATATTTAGGTCAGTGTCGTTCGTATTTCCATTACATTTCATGGCAATATGCGTTGCGAGGAGAACTTTATCGTGTCGGAAACTTCAAAACCGGCAGTAAAGGGTTCTATTCACCATCAGACTTCCCAGTTTAACCTAAAGAAACAAATTGACTTTCGACGTATGAGTTGAAACCAACTCGTAATATTGTGTAATGTACATATCCGGCGAGGTTCGAAATATGCCCTTTTAGTTTCAATGTTATAGGATACTGAAATACACAATATACCATTCACCAATTTGTTGCAATATTATGAAATAGCGGACTGCAAGGATTAAGTATATCAAGGATCATTCGAGATATTTGCGTGCTCAGGGAAGGGCTCCATAATTTCGTTATATTGTTAGTATTTTGCAAGTACTTGCAATAGAAGTATGCCTGGGAAATGAACCTAGAACGAAACTATCAGAGATGTGATATAGCAATCCACTCGGACAGTCATGCTGCTATTAATGCTCAAAGCTGTTATCGAGTCCAAACTATTACGGGAGTGCCAAAGAAAACTCAATGAAGTAGGCAAGAACAACAGGGTCTCCTTGGTCTGGGTTCCTGGTCACATCACCGGGAATCATAGGATATGAGGAGATCATCAGTACACTTGCCAAGAAAGGAGCACAATTGGCCCGGAACCCTACTGTTGGTAGATATACCTACAAAAGTGAATTCCGGATGAACGAGAAACTGAAAGAGAGATCTCTCCCTGGAATGTATCACTCCAAGAAATTCCTCCGTAACTTTGATACTGTCAGATCTGAGAAATACTTGGACCTCAGTAACAACACGCTGCTGCTCCTCACTGGTTTCCTCACAGGCACTGCGGCATTAGAAAGCATATGATGAGATTAGGCAATAGAAAGATACCTGGAAATGAACCTAGAAAGAAGCTTTCAGAGATGTGATGTAGCAATCCACTCTAACAGTCAAGCTGTGAGCTCCCATGTTATCGAGTCCAAGCTAATATGGTGGAGCATCTGAAGGCAACATTTGAGTTCGTTAATAGGCATAATCGGCTTAACAATTCTTGAGTTATACCTATCTGAATTTTTCTGTCCTCCTCATCTCAAAAAATATGATACCAATCCAATTCAAATATAGTACTTACTTAGTTGTAGAGCCGACGCGTAAATTTTTACGAAATTTCGTGAGAATCGTATCACTAGAAAATTTTCAAAAATTCATTGAAAATAATTCTATATCTCAGAAACAAATGTTAGTACGTAAGGCATATTACAGTGTCAAAGAATACCTATGTGATACTGATTTTCAGGTTTGAAACATTTTTCTGCTGTTTTTTTTTTCTTGTTTTCTAGATTGGTGAGATAATTCTGCATTTTTATAATTAAGTTGTTTATAAAGGAGGGAATATTCTGTTCCTCTTTTCGTTGACGTGCCCATACATATGTATATGTCGAAAGGGATTGAATAAAATTATTATTATTATTATTATTATTATTCGTCTGATATCGCTGAAATTTGCGGATGGCTTCAAAACCTAACTATTCAGCCAAGTTCCAAATTTGAACACGATCGGATCTATATTGTTGGACATCTGAGCATCATTGAGTGAGTTCAGAAGCGGGATCGGTGTCCATTGCCACGATAACTTTTGAACGGAAAGAGACAGCGACTTGCAATTATCAGAGTAGGTTGCAAGCGCACTATCAGAGTTGAATGAGTATTCCCCAAGTAGCTCGTCATAGACAGTGATTGTGATTCTCTCTAGTAATATCACTAGGACATTGATAATAGACGAGATAAGTTTATGACAGTCGAAAGCTCGTTCTTTGGTAACAGTTACTAAGCAACGAGCTTGAAATTTGTCATAAAATTGAGAGGAATTTATCAATGCCCGAGGGATATTCGGTTGAAAATTATTTGAGAGATAAATTTATAACCCAACACAACGAAACATGTATTTATTTATTGAATGTTCAGTTATTGAAAGCAGAATCATTAAACTTAACATTAGATTCGTTGCTGTTCTCTACTGCAATATTCCATAAATATTAACAAAATATATTTGTGAGTGTAGGTTGTATTTCTGGGAATTTTTACTTTGATTAACACATTTATACTTTGAATATTCGCATTGCTAAAACGTGACATTTTAAAATTTATTTGGAATGTTGTTAAACTAAATTCTGTTGTCATAGTGCTTGATTATTGCACTGAATGCAATAATCAGTAGTAATACCCCAAGGCCCTTAATAATACCGAGATAATTTTGTCATAGAGAATGCTGAAAGCGTGTTGCTTGATAATCTATTATCCTTGAAGGATTCTCTATGACAACATTTTGAGTATTTATCATGGCCCAAGGGGTATTCGATAAGATAATTTTTTACTTTGTAGATTTCAAAAAAATCGATTGTCAATCTGCAAACACCACATGTAGGTTATTATCGCTATAATCCAGAGGTAATTGGATGAAATTTGACACATGACTCAAAATTAAGTAAGTTGATTGGTTACTATATTCAGTAAAAAATTATCAGATTAATGTTGACATAATTGGATGAAATTGTTTCAACACAAATATGTATTTGAGATCGCCTCTACTAGAGGTGACTGCGAGTGTGCCCATTTGATACGTCATGTGAAACAGTTGAGAATTTCCCCAAGGTATATCGCAGAGATATTGAACTTTTCATGGCAATTCGTCTATAGTGATGAATGGACGAGGAATATGACCACGTCCAGAATAATATAATGTTTGAAAGATTCTTTATACCTATAATATAAGAAATAAGCTGGACGAACATTACTAGAAATAGATATATTCTACTTTAGACCAATAATCTAAAAGAAACAGCTGAAATGTATGTGGCAATTTCCACACGAGCACAATATTTCCGGACATTTTTATTTTATCTCGTTCCGGACTAGAAGGGGGCATCGGAGTAATTGATTTATACACTGGTAATAAAATAAATTCCATTCCCTGCAGTTTTTGTTCTTCGAGGCTATCTTGACTCTCGATTTCCTGACAGTTAAACCCCCAAAGCCAGCTGGAGAGGAAACCGAGAAAGAGTTTTTTCGAACTGATCGAAAATTTATTCCACAAGTATGTTTTTATGGAATGGTTTTTCTCGTTATGAACAGTATTTTCAGAGTGAAGTGAAATATAGATAGTTTTATGTTTTTGATATGATGTATAATTCTCCACATTAAGACTATTCCGGATCTTCCATCAGTGATCTATCATTGTCAAATAATAAAAAAAGTATGATAGAAAATTCTTCAAAATAAGATAAGATAACATGAAAAATATAATCAAAATCAATCAAAACGTTTGCGTGATGAAATTGATTCAACGAAAGGCAAAAGCTCTTCATTATTATGAAAGGATGTTATAAATGAATTATGATAAATGTGTAGTAGCAGTTGAAATATTCTTACCATTATGTTAATCCCTACCATTCGTCAGTCTCAACCATTTATCAGTTACTTCTGACAATCATTATTGCAACATGTAAGCGAAAAATTGACGAGACATTCACTTTTTGCGCGCATGTTCTGGGGAACAAGGTGCTATCCTTTTGCCCAAATGTCTGTTATATTCGAATTCTTGGTCCAAAATGGTCTCAAACGATTAGGTTCAACTCAATGATCAAGAATTTATAGGCCAAGTTTGGTTGTATCCGGCCAGCCGTTGCCACGATAACTTTCGAACGAAAAGAGATTAAATTTTCAGGATAGGTGGCGCAACCGAATGCGACGGTTAAGTTCGTTAATGGGCATAATTGGCTCAAACGGTTTCCGAGAACTAATTTTGTTCTCAAACAATATAGATCCAATCGGATATAAACTCGGTAACTAGTTATTGAATACCGACACAAAGACGTATGTGATATTTCGAGAGGATTACTAGAAAAATAAAAAATAATCATTGAAAAATAGTCCATTCACCTCTATTGGACTTTCTTAATCGAATTGATCGGCATCGTATTTGAGTTATTGAGAAAATAACAACCTAATTTCAGATTGATATAACTTCAAACCCGTTTTTCCGACTATGCCTTTTAACGAACTCAAATGTCGAATCAGGATGCACAACCTATCCCAAAAATTGCAAGTCACTATGTTTTTCCGTTCTCGAGTAATTAAGAAATAAATAATATTTTTTAATAATTTTTTAAAAATTTTCCATTGATACGATCCTCAAAAAATGTCACAAACATCTTCGCGTCGGTATTCTACAACCACTCACCAAGTTTTAATTCGCCCGGATCTATATTTTTTGAATTATCGGAGAAAACAATATTCCAGATGGGTATAACTCTGAAACCGTTTGGCCGATTATATCCAATTGGGCATCCAATTAACAACATCGGGAAAGAGCGACGAATGCATCAAGAAAAGGATTACGAAAGGAAAGAAAGTGATAGGAGCCTTAAATTCAATTCTATGGCAAAAATATTTGGCCAGAAGCGAAAAAGCGAATATTCAATACGATATTCAGATCAATAATAACACAGCTCTACAAAAAAAAAGTTTTGTTTTGTTGCCCTGGATATCATCGCAAATTTTTACGTTTTCAAGTGCCTAAGTTACGAATATATTCATGAAAGTTCTAAATGTGCTCATATTTTCATGATTTTTGCATATCTTATATTGTTGAACAATTATCGGTTTGTTAAAAATAAAATTTAATTTTCCAGTCATTATTAGGCTTCTGCGCCACTTTTTCGCGCATACAAACATCATGATCCCCACTTTCAGACCCATTGCTCCGCAGAACAGCTGAGATCTCAGTTATTTGACAATATTGAAGTACGTACACGTGAGTCTGGATAAGTTGTCATGGATCAATATTTTGTTTCAATTACTGGATGTCCATTCTAATATAGATATTTGTCTTGTCTTCGAAAATATGAGTTCGTCACGAAGAAAGTGTAAATATTCTAGTGATTTAGTTTGTTATATTTGCGGTGTTTATATATAAAAAAAAAACAAAAAAGAAATATCAGAGACTTTGTCTAAGAAACTTATGTTGAATATTTCGGTTTAAAAATTGACAAATTAGGTAAGCCATGGGTTCCTAATAAAGTTTGTAAGTCCTGTGTTGAGTCTCTATGGTTATGGAAAAAAGGAGAACGTTCTGGATTAGATGTTGGTTGTCGAAAATTTCCTAGGTAACCATAAGGCAGCAAATTATGAAGAAGTTGTGCAAAATATGCTGACAAACTTTCAGACTTTAGGAGCAAATATGAGTATTAAATTCCACTATCTCCGCAATCATTTAGATTAATTTCTAGATAATTTAGGAAATTGTAGTAAGGAACTGGGAGAGCGGTTTCACCAAGATCTGAAAGTGATGGAGGAAAGATATCAGGGTCGATGGGATTGTCACATGATGGCAGATTACTGCTGGTCTTTGAAAAGAGATTGTCCCTCGAAAAATTATGAAAGAAAAGCCCATAAATGGCGTTTTATGGAAATATAAAATATATTTTCGACATTTTCCTCTTTATTTACTTCGATGTATCCTAATTTCTCAAAATATTACTGACATTATAAATATATCTGTTATTTTATTTCTCGTTTTCTTGATTTTTGTAATGTAAAATGAAAATAATGATTAAAGAGCAAATCTAACAAAATCATAGATAGTTTCATGAATTGTGTGCATGAATGGACCCAAAATCATTTTCATATCTAGGGCACCAAAACCACTGTAGACCAGTGAAATTTATGGATCGGAGGTGTGACAACGTACACAGAAGTCCAAGAGTAGTTTGTTGGCAGTGAAAATGGATTTTTGGTGGAGATCATCAAGGACGTCAAGTGGAGAACATGCACGGAATGAATACATTAGACTTCAAATTCACGTAGAACATACAATCATACAAGACATAGAAAAACAGCAATTAATATGGCCACGTGAAAAGAATGGGCGAGGAGTGATTGCCACGAAAGGTCTTGGAATGGACACCACAGGAGAGAAGAAAACGAGGAAGACCAGCTACCACGTGGATTCAGGGAATGTCAAGGGAAGAGCTATGTCAGAGAAAAATTTATCCGGGGAGGGCGTTTATGATAGACTGGCTTGGCAAATGGGAACCGGAAGGCGTACTACGCAATAAAACCGCAATATATATAATGACTGACAAAGATACTGCTACACCCAGAAGGAGCTGTTTTAATTCCCGTTCGGACAGTTACAGGATCCTTGTTTTCCTAACCACTCACCAGCCAAAGATCGGGTTGTCGCAAATCGGTCTCTAGTAGCCATAAATCTTAGACGTCGATCTTGAACTTCATTTGTGCCCCTTCGACGTCCAGTGCCTACTCTTCTTCGATTTTGGGCATTCTCAAACGACGCTTGACAACATCTCATAACAGTAGTTGGATTTCTGTTCGTACGGTTGGTGATTTCTCGAAATGACAACCCCGCCTCCCGTAGACCAATAATTCGTCCTCTTTCAAATTCACATAGCTGGCGATAAATTCCGCGTACACGTGCTCTAGTCATTTTAACAACAACTAAACATCGACTTTGGATCTCCTCGAACAGCTGGTTTGCTGTACAATTTGAAAAAAAATGCAAAAAATGACTACAATATCTAAGTAACAAAAATTTTTGTTTTCAAATTTTAATCATTTGCTCCTTGCTATACTATCTATGTTTTACCAAAAAAAAATTAAATTTAAACAGCTCCTTCTGGGTGTTACAGTTTCTTTGTCAGTTAGTATATGTACGAACTTAACCTTCGTATTTTAAGACGCAAACCACCCCGAAAATAGCGAATCGCTATCTCTTTCCGTTCGAAAGTTACCGTGGCAATGGCCGGCATTTGGGCAAAATGAAAGCACGCCCTAGAACGTGCACGCAAAAATATCCAATCATGAATTTTCGATTGGTCAGCTGTCATTGAATGTCATCCCGAGACATAGCTTTATAAATATATATAAGTATTTAAGGATAAACATGCTCATATTCATATTATGCTGTATTAGTTGGGAAAAAGTTGTCTGGTAAGAAGAAGTTACGATATCTGAAAATAGAAAGTTTTTGGACCCATAAACATTCCTCGAGACATCTCGGAATATCCAGAGAAATTTGTCGCGGCGACAACTTAATCCAAACAGATTGTAAGCTAGCCGTTGCTAATCTCGGCCGATGTAAACTTCCCGCCAAGAGATCCTGAGCTTTCTCTGCTGCGATGATCCTTTTCCTATCTTTCCTTTATTCTTTATGAATTATAGATGACATTTTTCACAAGGTTTAGCCGGCGTTCGTAGCGCAACGGACCTCGAGAAACTGTCCGTTTCCGTTATTACTTTAATCATGGCGGCCATTTGGCACGATCCGTCAGTACCCGCAGTTTGATTTATAGGGAAACTCAATCCAGAATTGCTCCTTAGGATTTCCGAAAGAATTCTGAGCAAACAATCGCTCGAAGGACCATAATCTTCTGTCAAATTTTTCATGCGATCATAGACAGGTTTTATTAGGAAATATAATGGCTTCAATGTTATTGTTTTTTCTAGATAACCGACTTTTGACACGGGAAAACTCGGCACTAAGCACTGGGAACCCGAATATAATTACATATTTACATTTTTCTTGGAATTAATTTGACACTAAAAGTTCAAACATAAGTATCTTGGCTATGAATATTAATAGTGGTTAGGA
Organism: Halyzia sedecimguttata; assembly: GCA_937662695.2. Classification (NCBI taxonomy): domain Eukaryota; kingdom Metazoa; phylum Arthropoda; class Insecta; order Coleoptera; family Coccinellidae; genus Halyzia; species Halyzia sedecimguttata. The sequence goes on along the minus strand of OW569415.2, from coordinate 35,883,184 downwards.
CATAATCTTATTGTGGTGCCTTCAATTTCGAATGTTCCTTGGAAATTTCAATAAGACAAGATCGATTATTCATCGTAAAATTCTTTATACAACGTGATTCGAAATTCAGTATCAAGGTTTTGGGGGCGTATTTTCTGGTCAAAATAGGATGTTTTTGTGCATACGTGTATGTTCGCAAATGCTTCGTTATCTATCTATAACCCAGTCATGTTAAGGGTTTCACGTCGTAACGAAAAATAATAAGCTGTAAATTGGAATGTCCGCGTCTAAAAATAAAGGTCATAAAAATCTAAATATAAATAATTAAGTAACTTATTTCAATTAAATATAAATAATTAATAATTAGTACATAATTAATCGGCATTGTTTAATAATTAAAAATTGTTTGTAAATAATTGACATTTTACAATGTACTGATAACCGTAACTCACGCTTGACCTTGCATTAGGTCATATAGGGCTATACGCTGCGCACTCTTTGCGCTCTAGCCCAAAAACAGTTGACGTATGAAAAAAGGTATCTCATTTTAGCAAGAGGAAGCGACATATTCGCGAAAAACCGATTTTTGTGAGCTAGACAGTTGAAATTTTCAGAGTAGGGTTGGGGGCAAATATCTCGGCCGTTATTGGGTAAAATCGACCGGATGGTTTCGGATAAACGAAAAAAATATTTTTTTTACCATTACAAATTTCGAATTCAATGTTCTGAGGAACATCGCGTCATCATTTTACACAACTGTCTGTAATTTTCGAATTTTTCGCCGAAAATGGTTTCAAACGATTGGGTTCTACTCCCTGATGAAGAATTCGAGTTCAAATTTGATTCTGTCCGTCCAGCCGGCCGTCGAGCCGTTGCCACGATAACTTGAGATCGGAAAGAGTTAGCGACTTGAAATTTTCAGGGTAGGTGGCGCATCCCAATAAGACGGACAAGTTCGTTAATGGGCAAAATCGGCCCAATAGTTTCCAAGTAATAATTTTGTTTTCAACTAATAGGAATTGGAGTATGTTTATGAGCATTATCGGCCAAATGGTTTTGGAGTTATACAGATCTGAAATATGGTTGTTATTTCCTCGAAAAATACAGAACCGATCCAAATCAAATATGGTTTTTAGTTGAAGAATGCCAACTTAAAAATTCTTGCAAATATATATCAGAAACTATTCACCTGATATGGCTGAAATTTTGCGAGAGCCTTCAGAACCTATCTCTACTGCCAAGTTTCAAGTTTGAACACGATCGGATCTATATTGTTGGACATCTGAGCAGCCTTGCATGAGTTCAGTAGCTGGATGAGGGCCCGTTGCCTCGATAACTCCCGAACGAAAGAAGATAGGGACTTGCAATTTTCAGGGTAGCTTGCGCATCTACATGGGAGAGTTAAGTTCACTGATGGCCATAATCGCCCCCCCGGTTTCGGAGTTATACCCATCTGGAATATTATTTCCTCGATGACTCAAAAAATATAGACCCGACCGAATTGAAGCTTGCTACTAGTTGTAGAATATCGACATACAGACGTGTGTAAAATTTTGTGAGAACTGTAACCCTAGAAAATTTAGAAAAAATTGGTTCAAGCACTGGCGTGAAGTCTGGAGCTTTTACGCGTATGTTATATTGTCCATTCTCCTGTATTGGACACTCTTAATCGAATTTACCATGGTGAATTATATCGTCCGCTCTCCTGTATTGGACACTCTTAATCGAATTTACCATGGTAAATTCGATAAAGAGAGTGTGTTTCTAATAGAATTCAACTGAAGTAGAACAAAATCTTTGTAGTTGACATATTTCACATATTTGAATCTCATTTCAGCCGAAAATATGTCAAAGAGTGTCCGCACCATGTATTCTTTGCATTTATAATGCAGACAAGAACTAGACAACATAAACTATTTTTTTATGATCTCCGAAAATATACGAGAGAAGACACTGTTACTATTCATAATAACCACCTGCAGAACGAAGCGGGAAACCTGGATCCCACGTACTTCCCGAGATCACAACCCGTTGAGTAGCTCTGCACGGAGATATCGAAATTAATATGCCTAATTATTGTTCAGCGAAGATAAAGGGGCTCACTGAGTAAACGAGTCTCGTGGGACATGAAAGGGCGGCACAGGGTCTAGAATTACACACGCACAAAGATCCTGTCTGATTATTTGTCAGTTTCAGATGCTGCCATCTTAATTACGACCGGTTGTTTAAAAGTAAATTTTATTCAAGTACCCTTTGTCATCTGATCTTTCGCAAACAATGCCAGGCCCCATCGTCTCTAATGTCTTAAGTTGTTTGCCGACGTAGAACGAGTCTTAATTGTATCGCAAGTCCTTATGTTTCTCCAGGAATTATTTGTGTTGTTGACGTTATGGTAATACAATTAGTTTTATCGAAGAAGAGACATTTCTGAATAATTTCAGAATCTAGATAGCTAACTGACAAAGAAGAGTAGAGGGGAGATGGAACTAAAGTGAAGAATCTCGTACAATCAAGATACACTAACACTAACATTGAACAATGGAGGTGAAGTTGAATTAATTCTTATACACATAATCAGACCTTTTCTGTCTGCGCATAGCAATATTGCTAAGAAAAAGATATTGCTTTCACAGCAAAATTGGAAATATTGCTATTCTGATCGTTGATTTTGAGCAATATGATGCTACATTTTTATAAATATATTGCTATCCACATTGCTATCTCAGCAACCTCATAATAGTACTTGCTAAGTGGATAACAAGATTTGGAATACGGCAGAGGAGCAATTCTTTGACGCTCTTGTTCCTCAAACGCTCTTGTTCCTTGAACAAAGTGTTTATCAATTTGCCCAAAATGTCTGTAATTTTCGAATATCGATAACTCTCGAACTAAAGGAGTTAGACGATTGAAATTTGCAGGGTAGGTTTGGAGCGTAAATATCTCGGACGAATTTATTAATGTGTGAAATCCACCAAGAGGTTTCGGAGTTATGGCCGTTTTCAGTAAAAACATTTTTTGTGGATATTTCCGAAACCGTTTTCTCGATCCATCTGAAATTTAGCACTAAATTGTAGAATAACGACCTTTATATGCTTACGAAGTTTTGTATTGATCGGGTTGCCGTAAAGTATCAAAAAAATTGTTTTATTTTCAAATTTTGATTCTCTCGTTATTGGGCAAAATCAAAAATGGGTGATGGTTTCAGAGGAACGAAAAAAAAATTTTTTTTTTCCTCACAAATTTCAAATTCAATTCTTGTTGAGATGTAGTTTCACCATAAAAACTATATTGATACCATTTTCAACTCTATCAAGCTAATAATTTCGTAGATATGATTTTTCGAAATAATATTGACTTGTTGCATATTGAATAATTTATATACAAATATTTGGGATGATGTTTCAGAAGATTTAGAGATGGATCATTTTAATGAGGTAGTTTAAGAAGGCAATAGGAAAGGATAACATAATAATAATCATTAGAAGAAATGACTGTTGACCACCGAGTTTAATATTACCTTTAACTTCCTTAAGTAGTGAGGCATGTTCCTATATAAATTTCATAATGTTGATAGCAGAAACATGCTGAAATATCGATCTACATTTGTGTACCAAATATTTTTTCTCGAGTTAAGGTTCATAATGCAGAATGAATATGTTAGAGGTATGAACTATGAAATTATGAAAAGAGGATTGTATTTTATTATGTAATATATTTTGTCGTATAATGAGATGAGTTTTCAAATACAGAAAAACAAGAATATGAAATAAATATTGAATCTTTCAAACCAATGAACTAAACTATTAAAATAATTTGTTCGTCAGCCTATACCTGTTCAAATATCAGGAATGAATGGGCAATCTACTATGATTGTCTCCAGCCTTGCTCTACACATTTCGATGATACTTTCGAGTTTTGACAACTATGCACCGAGTGTAAGGTGCAACAACCCATTCCACGAGGTTAAAACATTGCAGAATACTCATTTAATCCTGATGAATAAACTATTATTTGAATTTCTTTTATGATGCAGCTCTATCATAAGAATCCATTGATATAATTCCTAACTCTGAGAAACCAATACTTTCGGAGAAATGATTTGTAAAAGTTTGAACAAGAGCGCCAAAGCTCCTGTCCACAGGGCTTTCCCACTTTTTTTTCTTCTTATATATTCATTTCCCAGGTTGCGTTTGGGGTAACTCGGAGAAACTTCTCCGTTTTTTGACGAAGGAATCCATATTGAAGAAAGAAATGCACATCAATATTTTAAATTTCAGCTAATTTTGTAGATTCAATTGTATGGTACCACGTTACACTAGCCTCTGCTAATACTTATATAGCTCTCAATCAGAATAATATATTATGTATATTAATATACAGGGTGTTCCTTAAAAACAAGGGAGTGATTTTCTGACTTATTTTAAGAAAAAAACTTCCTATGAACGTATGTCTTAAAAGTCTCAACTTTTGGGATACGGGGTGATAAAATTTTGATGTTATCTTTAATAATAACTGAGATAATATTGTAGACATCTTTATAAAATTTGGTACATGTCTTCTATGCATCAAGGTGCATTTTGTGATGAACACAAATTTTCATTTTCTCTACCAGTAGCATCTATACGGGTTTTGCATTTAAAATTTTTGGAGAAAAAGATACTACGCCACTGCTTTATTTTGAAATAAAAATTGATTTTGAGATCCTCATTCATTTTTGAGCAAATTGGATCGCATGGGTTTTCTTTGTTCGACACACGGTTTTCACTTAAAAAATTGGTTCAAGCACTGACGTGAAAACAGGAGCTTGGGCGCGTATGTTCTATTGTCCATTCTCCTGTATTGAACACTCTTAATCGAATTTACCATGGTGAATTCTATTGTCTATTCTCCTGTATTGGACACTCTTAATCGAATTCACCATGGTAAATTCGATTAAGAGTGATTCTTTGGGAGCAGAATACATACTTATTCTAGAAAAATATTACTGGAATGTCATATTTAAATAATCAAAGTATAGAAAATTATAAGTTTAGTTACTAACATATGGAATGAAATTCAATTGAATTCCAGTAATATTCATTAATTATTCTTAATCAATAAATGCCCATTGATAGATCTAAAGGTGTTGAGGTGGAACATAAAGATATATTTTCATTACTGATAGAAAAATTGGCCTAAAATTCCTCTCTACCCATCACGAGATTTAATATCCACAAATGAGCCTCTCACCCCACAAGATCAGAAAGTGTGTTTAATTTAAAGTTAGGTTTTGAAGCCTTCAGCAAAATTTCAGCGATATCATATTAAAAATAATACATAACCTTTCAAATGTCCCCTCTCACAAATATACTCCTCTGAAGGCGCATGGATCTCTTGATGAAGAATCACCTTCTCTATTTCTCAAAGATATTCACTCTTGTTTATAGAAATCCCTTCAATATTCAGTTGGCTCCTCCTAAGGAGGATCTCTTACAAAACCAGGTCTGACCGCTACAGGACCCTAATGTAGGGCTATCATCTCCCATAGATTTGTGATGAAATAACATGATTTTCTCAAGAACATACGCGTAAAAATATGTCATCATGACATTCATGGTTTTGAAGGTTCTCGCAAAAATACGACGATTCGCATCCAGCTACCGAACTCACAAAAGGCTGCTCGGTTCTACAACAATATGGATCCGATCGTGTTCAAACTTGGAACTCTGCAGTACAGTTAGGTTTTGAAGTCTCTTCCAAAATTTCAGCCATGCCAGACGAATAGTTTATGATATACAGAATTTTTTTTAATTATTTTCAATTTCTTTTTTAAAATTTTCTAGTTATACCATCTAAACGAAATTCCGCAAGAATTTTCGCGTTGGCATTCTACAACTAATAACCATGTTTGAATTATATCAGTTTTGTATTTTTCGAGATATTGAGGAAATAACAACCAAATATCAGATGGGTATAACTCCAAAACTGTTTGGCCGATTATACCTATAGACAAATGCAAATTTCGCATTCAGATGCACAACCTAATCTGAAAATTTCAAGCCACTATCTCTTTGCGTTCTCAGGTTATCGTGTCATAAATAATATTTTTTAATATTTCTTTTTTAATTTGATAGCTATACGATTCTCACAAAATTTTACAAGCGTGCTTAGGTTTATATTCTACAACTATTTACCAAGTTTCAATTCGATCGGATTCATATTGGTTGAAAACGAAACCATTGGGCCGATTATGCCCATTAACGAACTTGTCCGTCGTATTGGGATACGCCACCTACCCTGAAAATCTGAAGTCGCTAGCTCTTTCCGTTCTCAAGTTATCGTGGCAACGGATGGCCGGCCGGCCGGCCGGACAGAATCAAATTTGAGCTCGAATTCTTCATCAGGGAGTCGAACTCAATCGTTTGAGACCATTTTTGGCGAAAAATTCGAAAATTACAGACATTTGGGCAAAATGATAACGCTATGTTCCCCAGAACATACGCGCAAATAATCGTTTTACTTCAGGATGAATTGCTCATAAATCTGATGCGGTGTGGAAATGTTTGTGCATCGACTGAAAGCAACTTAAGGGATTAGATTTGTTCCAAAATGAATGAGAATCTACAAAATATGTTTTTTCTGTGACGGGAAAAAAATTTGACATTTCATCTCTGTTGACAGGTAACAAAATATAACTTTTCACGAAATTACTTTTTTCCCCGGGAAAAAAGTGAATACTTTTTTCCCGGATATATATACATATAGATAATGGAAGATATTTGCTACTTGCGCTGCTTCTATCAACTTCGGTGGAGTCAGAGAAAACTCAGAATCAAGCATTTTTAACTTTATAGTATTCAAAATAACTACTAAACAATTACTGAGTTCGCAATTTTTGAATCAAATCACAAAATTAAATTGACAGATATTTGATTACACTGAAGTTTTCCTTAGCAACGCAGGTCTAATAGCTTACTAGTTTAAAAATTCAAATTTCATATCGCTAACATTCTGACTTTAATATATTGTAATAATATGTTCTTTCACTATTAAATCGTCGTTTTTCCTGTCACAGAAAAAAATAGTGTATTATACACGGGAAAAATATTAGATTTCAGCTCTCGGTTTTTTGTCTCCCTCCGCTTCGCGTCGGGAGACAACATAACCTCGAGCTAAAATCTAATACTTTTTTCCCTTGTATAATAAATAACTATTTTTCTCCTCCGGGATGAAAAGTTCACTTTTAGTCCCTGTCACACGGGACAAAAGTACCCGATTCTCTCCCGGAGATGGCAAATGTGCGCATGCGGGTACTTTACTTTATCTCCCGGTTACCTAGCAACCGCGTGTTTATATCTCAAGTTGATGACAGCTGAGTCAAAAAAAGGGTAATTATTTCAGTGAATACCGACAAATATAATAAAAACAGGATTTGATTAACTCTGATGAAAATGAATTAGACGGAGGAGAAAAAAAATGTATACGCACCTAGGGAGAAAAGTAGGACATTCTCGCCCGCGATTGTCACCCTCGCCTTCGGCTCGGGTGACAATCATTCGAGGGCGTGAATGTCCTACTTTTCTCCCTCGGTGCGTAATATACTATTTCTTTTCAGATGATCTGTTCTTGATTAAAATAATTAAATTAAAATTTCTTCATATCGCAGTACTAGAATTTTATCGCCCTTTATCTCAAGAGTTAAGACATTTGGGACATAAGTTCATAGGAAGTTTTTTTCTTAAAATGAGTCAAAGAATCACCCCTTAAATATTAGCATGTCTTTAAGGAACACCCTGTATATTGTAAAATCATTTCATCTACATATTGATATGTAAAATGTGGTCGGTATACCTAAGAATATATATACAGCAGAAACCAAATATCGTCTATGCCATTATTCGAAACCTGGAGACGAAACCATAGATACTCATCATATTTCTTGGATTAACACAGCACAGTGTGTTTCACCGTAACTCATCTATGAACTACGACGGTTCGTGCGATACGACCTCAGTGTATCGCTGATACTCACGAAATAGTAGCGATAAATCGCATCCAAGTGTGTCATATTTTCCAGAGTTGTACGTTGCTGGCCAGAGCGTTATAGCCTTAAGTGCAAAACGGCCATAACTAACATTACATTTCGTAGCCCACTGCCCCGATGTTCGTGTAAACAAACTGTGCTCAGAACAGCAGTTCTGGCGGATTTACTACTTCATGAACTCCACCTTCTTTTCTATCACGTCGTCTTGATGAATTCAGAGATTGGATAGATTAAGCTGGACGATTTCGGCATTCTTCCTGATTTATGAACAACTATCTCGAACGATATAGAGGATATATTGAAAAGTTGAATATCCAAGATGAAGAATCGGGTATTTTATGATGCTTTTAGTGGGTTCATATGAGGAGAAATCATCCAGAATGGGATTCCTGAGACTCTGAGCTGTCCAGAAGGGCAATATGTAATATGAATCGATGTGAGAAGATTTGAAATATTCATGTTTCCAAAAAATATAACGGGTCTTTCAATAGGAACGCCCCATTTTACAATTGACATTTATAACGACTAACGACTGTTCCCCAGTCGCCGCGGGTAAATTCGGAGCTACTAGAACTCGGGGATCCGCGGTCTAGCTCCAGTGGAGATGGGAGTGGATTCCAAAAAGGGAACCTAGTAAATGGGCGCCAGGTAAATTTAATTCTCCCAGATACCCCAGCGTAATGTAATAATTCCTAAATTCACCAAAATAATATTCAAGCTAAAAAAAAACAATTTATTCCAGTAGCTTACAACCCAGGTCTTTAGATTCAATAAAAAAAACTACTGTGAAACCCTGAATAAGGGTGGCGGAAATTGTACGTAGATCTTTTTCTTTGATTCAAATACGCGTCTCTTGAGCTGAGGCGCATCCACGTTTCTTATCTATGATCATATATGATTACCACAAATCTTTCCCCAATTTCCGCTTTACAACAACAATAATTTGTATAATCTAATGATATTCTGTTGAGGTCGTATATAGTATGTATAAGATATATTTCGAAGATATATTTCCTATAACTTGCGTGCTGGCTATCCTTATTCCTGAACGTAGTATCACGTCGATGGTCTCGCAATACTGTCCTCTTTCTCTCGGTGCTCGTAGTCTGCAACCCTCGATTGGATGTCCCACAACGTTGTTTACTGACCACCTTGTATATATTCGGGATCTGCAACACTGCGTTGGCTGTATCACAGCGTTACTTATGGACCACCTTGTATATACTCGAATGTCTCAGTTTTACTCTTCCTGACATAAAAACCCTGATGATAGAAAAGAAACCATCAGTGACTCCTCCCAGATAGGAAATAAATGAATTTCCCCAACACATAATAATTTCGGTTATCAGAATATCAAACAGACCAGTTATTCGTTATTGTTATTCAATATTTATATACTTAGTACCTACCCTGATATTCGGGGTTGTCCTGTATAAGTTTGCTTCAAAACTAAATCTGGTCGTGCCTCCACCAAATAATTCAAGCACACAGCAACGTTCTGGATACAGAAAAATAATTACAACCTGAATTGTTTCCTATTAGAAATGACGAGACTAGAACATTTAACACATACCTGTCAAAGTCGCCAAGATCGATCACGTGGTCAACTTGGATTTGCAAAAGGTCTTTAAATCCTCTTTCGAGACAAGCGAAAGTTACCTGTTATATTTCCAAATCAAACCAATGTAACCCTCTCTCCTAATTCGACTTTCGAAACTACATCCAACTGAGAAGATTTCAATAATTCTTACAAAGTTCCGAAAATCCGCACAACCAATTGCTCCTCCGTATAGAATCTCCACAAAATGGACGATCTCATCTGACCGACGCTGACTCTGACAAAACGAAATAATATTGCCAGCTCATTCGGCTTCTAGAATACAATAATTCTTAATGCGTCGATTGGTACTATTGAGACCCAACCTCAAATTTAATGTCACTACAAACGACAACCTTATCGCAAGCAAAACATAAACAAACCCCTGCCCGGGTTAAAATGGAACGTTACACATTACTCAAGTACGACAGCCATTTTTTATTTGTGACATTGACAGTTGTATTTGTCAATGTCTACCATTTAATAATGGAAAAGTACACGCTTCAACAACGTTTACAAATAATCCAAATTTATTATGAATAATCGCGATCTGTTTCTCTAACTTTACGTGCTTTAACTGCAATTTTTGTCGTTATAATCGTCCAGATGAAAGAACAATTGAACGTTTAGCGAAAAAGTTTGAAACAAATTTGACACTTCATGATGTTACAGTGCCAGTTTGACAAATAAATGCAAGAAGAAGAAGAAGTGAAGAGAATATTGCTACCGTGCGTGGAAGTGTTCGTGATGACCAAATTTTATCGATTTCTTGTCGTTCACAAGAACTAGGATCCCTCAGACGTCTTCGTGGTGATCTTTACGAAAAGACCTTGGTTTACACCCATACGAAATTGTTTTAACCCATGAACTCTAACCAACCGATTAATTAAAACATCGTGTATTCAGAAATTGGTGCTTAGATATTCATTAGAAAATCATTCTCAGCGATGAGGCTCATATTTGGTTAAAAACGGTTTTGTTAACAAGCAGACGTATCTGGTGTGGTGATAAACCTGAAGACTATCAAGAACTGCCATTACATCCTGATAAACTTACTGTTTCGTGCGGGTTTTATGCTGGAGGAGTTATTGGACTTGATTTTTTGGCGCTCTAGTTCCTCGGAACAGAGTGCTTATCAGTTTGACCAAATGTCTATAATTTTGGAATTTCTGGCTGAAAATGGTCTGATCAAGAATCCAATCAAAGAAGAAGAATCCCATCAAAATTGATTCTGTTTCGAACGGAATGATCTAAACAGTTGAAATTTTCAGAGTAGGTTAACGAGATAAATATCTTGCTTAAGTTCGTTATTAGGCTAGGTGGTTTCAGAGTAACAAGAAAAAAAATTGTTTTTTTTACATTACAAATTTTAAATTCAAATTTTTTTGCGCGTATGTTCTGGGGAACATCGCGTTATAGTTTTGCCCAAATGTCTGTAACTGTCGAATTTTTTGAAAAAAATGGTCTCAAACGATTAAGTTCGACTCCCCAATGAAGAATTCGAGGTCAAATTTGATTCTGTCCGGCCGGCCGGCCGTCCGGCCGTCCGTTGCCACGATAACTTGAGAACGAAAAGAGCTAGCGACTTGAAATTTTCAGGGTAGGTGGCGCATCCCAATACGACGGACAAGTTCGTTAATGGGCATAATCGGCCAGTGGTTTCCGAGTAATAATTTTGTTTTCAACCAATATGAATCCGATCAAATTGAAACTTGGTGGGTGGTTGTAGAATATGAACCTAAGCACGTTTGTGAAATTTTATGCGAATCGTATAGCTAGAAAATTTTAAAAAAATTATTAAAAAATATATTTGTTGCCACGATAACTTGAGAACTGAATGAGATAGCGGCTTCAAATTTTCAGGTTAGGATGTGCACCAGAACGCGACATTTCAGTTTGTTTATGAGCATAATCGGCCAAACGGTTTTAGAGTTATAGCCATCTGAAATTTTCTGAAATTTGTTGGTTTTTTTGTTCCTCATTAACTCGAAAAATACTGATCCGATGGAATTCAAACATGGTTATTAGTTGTAGAATGCCAACGCAAAAATGTTTGCAAAATTTGGTGAGGATAACATTTGTAGAAAATTTTTAATAAATCATTAAAAATAAAAAAAAAATTCTATCTATCAGTAACTATTCGTTTGAAATTGCTGAAATTTTGCAAGAGCCTTCATAACCTAACTCTACTGCCAAGTTTCAAGTATTAATACGATCGGTTAAATATTGTTGGAGATTCGAGCATTCTTGTGCGAGTTCAGTAGATGGGTGACCGTTGCCTCGATAACTTTCGAACGAAAGGAGATAGGGACTTGCAATTTTCAGGGTAGGTTGCGTATCCGAAAGGGAGAGTTGAGTTCGTTTTTGGGCATAATCGGTCTAACGGTTTCCGAGTTATACCCACCTGAAATATTATTTCCTTGATAACTCAAAAAATAAATTTCGATCGAATTGGTGCTTGGTAACTAGTAGCAGAAAATTAACATAAAGACGTGTTTAAAATTTTGTAAGAACCGTACCCCTAGAAAATTTGAAAAAAATAACGAAAAAAAAAATTTTTAGAACCGTACCCCTAAAAAATTTCAAAAAAATCACGAAAAAAAAAAATTGGTTCAAGCACTGACGTGAAGTCAAAAGCTTTTGCGCGTATGTTCTATTGTCCATTCTTCTGTATTGGACACCCCTAATCGAATTTACCATGGTAAATTATGTTGTCCATTCTCCTGTATTGGACACTTAATTCGAATTTACCATGGTAAATTCGAATTAAGAGTGTCCAATACAGGAGAATGGATAACATAATTTACCATGGTAAATTCGAGTAGGGGTGTCCAATACAGAATAATGGACAATAGAACATACGCGCAAAAGCTTCTGACTTCACGTAAGTGCTTGAACCAATTTTTAAGATACAGTTTAATCATAACTATCCATTGATGTCATTCTCAACTCTTACAAACGAATACTTTCGGAGATATGATTTATCAAAATTTCAATAATTATTCTCAATTCTATATGATTTCATAGAATTTCCTGGTGTATATAAATCCAAGATGAGATAAGTCATGGACCATCCGCTTTGAATTTAATTACGAACAATCTTGAGAATTGAATCACAGAAGCAAAATATATCTATCTATGGGAGATGATAGCCCTAAATAAGGGCCCTGTAGCGGTCTTCGAACATCTGAAGTTCTGAATAATCATCGCTTGGACTGTCAGACCTGGTTTCGAAAGAGACCCTCCTGGCCTTACGAGCAACATTTTCCTTTTCGAATTCAAATATTGAAGGGATTTCTGAACAAGAAGGAATATTTTTGAAAACTAGCGGAGGTGATTCTTCTCCAAGAGAACCCATGCGCCTACAGAGAATTATATTTGTGAGAGGAGACTTTTGAAAGGTTATGTAGTATTTATAATTTGTTCGTTCTTCTCCTCTTGTCTTTTCATTTTTCAGGAGTTTCGGGTACCTTGGAGAAACCTCTCCGTTTTTTGACGAAGGAGTCCATATTGAAGAAATAAATGCCTATCAATATTTTCAAATTGCAGTAAATTTTGTGAACAATAGTTACAAATCACGACACTCACGGGGAGACAGGGTTTTTTTGCTGAGGTTTTTCCCTAAGCTCTTGTATCATACGTCGAATTGTATGGTACCCCATTACACCAACCTCTGCTAACACATATACAGCTCTCAGTCAAAAGAATATATATATATCATAAGATTCCATTGATATCATTGCCAACTCTGAGAAACCATTAGTTTCGGAGATATAATTTGTCAAAGTTTGAACAAGAGCGCCAAAACTCCTGCCCACAGGGCTTGAACCAATTTTTTTTTCAATGAAGCTCATACGGCGGTAACTGTCAATGGAAATCTATATCGTTCAATGTTGACTGATTTTTTATAGCCTGAAATGGTTTCTCTTGATATGCTGAACATGTGGTTTCAATAGGATGGCACCACTTTTTATAATATCAATGACACAATGACTTTATTGAAAAAAAAATCGGTGATTCGATTATTTCAAGAAATGGACCGATACATTATCCGCCTTGTTTTTGCGATTTAACTCCATTGGACTTCTTTCTTTGGGCTTACATTAAATTCACTGATTCACAGCAAATTCAGAGGATTTACAGATCAAAATTGAAAAAGGAATTGATACATACGACCTGATTTGTAGTCATGTGACTGTTGTTTTGTTTCATAACTAATGGTATCCATTATACTTTGTAATGAAATGAATATTTCGATAATGTTCAAATAAATAATGTGTTTTATTCACAAAACAAAATGGGGCGCTCTCAATAAAAGACCCTTTACAAGGAATTCTATATTACCCGTTACAAGGAAGTTTATATTTGCGGTGAGTTCATGCCTTGCTTATGGATAATTGAATTTATCTACAGTGTGGAAAAGCCAAATGGAATAAATTCATTATATTGTTTAATACATATTTATGGAAACTACTGAAACACGTCAAATTTAAATTTCGAATTGTCATTCTTCTTCCTAAAAAAACGAACCCTACCTTCAACCCCCTTCGAAAGACAGGTACAACCCCCAATTTTTAAATAGGAAAAATGGGCTTCAATAAAATCAAGTGATAAGCGAAATTTGGGGCAATATCAAAAACAAAAATGCAGCAAAAAAAATTAGGAATGTTAATGAAGTAGATGTTCAAAGTGCTCACCGCGAACGCCTTGGCAACATCCTAACCTCAAATAAAAATTTCTTCCAACATCTCAGGAGTGATCAACCTAATCGCAAGCGTTATTGGATCTTTTAGGTCATTCAAATCAAGAGGTTTCGTTTTGTATAAAATGCTCTTTACAAATCCCCATAAAAAGAAATCTAATGGATTAAGATCAGGGGATCGTGCTCGATTGTTCCTTGCCTTTCCACCGATTTGGAAATATTGCGTCGAGGTACGGAGCATCTATATCTCATGCACGATATCCCACAGGGTGCAGCTTGTCTATCGCAAGGCGATTTATCGCATGCGATATTTCATTTTGGGCTCATATTCTTAAATAATATAGTGAGAAAAGTGTTGCCACCAAAATTCAACGCTTAGTAGTTTATCGCGAGCAGTCTGAACCTTTTATGAGATATATCGATGAGATCTTTTTCATGCGATATACTTATACGCGATATTGCGTCAGTATGAACCACGCCTACAAGGTAAGTTTATATTTCATTGTATTTATGAACATAAACATTTATTTTCAGCAGTACTAATTTTCATGCATCGTCAGAAAAAAAAACATTATTATTTTCACATTAATACTATAATATTGTAGACTGGGTTTGGTACACATATTTTTTAACACAATTTTTGATTTTTTTTTGGTAGCTGTTTTCTGTTATCTGGTATATTTCTGGGTCCAAGAAGTATATTCTGTGTTGTATGTACTTCTGATCATTTTAGGAGACGGTAAATTAGTTTTTGCTCCTATTATTTATTGTATGAAAAGTTATATTGGCTGGAAAGCTGACCAAGTTTTTATGTACAGAGGGTATCCCAGAAGTTGATGTCAAGCTGGAAGCGGTTGATAGGCCACGTCATCATTTTTAGAAGAAATTTCTAAAAAAAAACTCAGTTATCTATTTTCAAAATTATGAGAATTTCAAACAAAATATTCACCCTTTAATGGAGTTTTAACTTCAGCTTACAAATCTTTATTTTAATTTCAATTTCATTTTTGTTATGTATCCTGAATATTGCTCAAGTTCAAAAGAATATATATATATATATATTGCTTCTCTAAATTGGTTCCTAATAATTTTAAGGTAACTGCCGCAGTTTGTAAGAAATTTTCACTTTCTGCTAACTATGTATCAAAAATTAATAATTCGACTGATTTTAAATGTCTACTAAAAAAATGTACTACGCTAGCTTAGAAAGTAAATTTAAAAGTTGGCGCATTTAATAATGATTTCAAAATGTTAGATCACTTGCTAGTTATTTAGCAAGATTCTGTTATATTTTTTTATTTTTGATCGAACGAGTGCGCTTAGCTATTAGATGATGCGTGAGTGCTCTCAAAATGTTTAACTTGTAAATTGTTATCATCGGATATATTAATATTGTTCAGGATACTGCGAATGTTTACAAAAGCAAATTATTTCACATTTTCATGCATACAGACCTGAAAAATTGTTGATTAACAATAATTATCGAATTCATAAATGAATGCATAATTTACTGCTTTTCGTTAATAGTATATATTAATTCAACCGATAAAATACATTTCCCAATTATGTTTCATCAGGTAGGAATAATTCATGTGTAACTAATTTCTATTCCAATTAAATATTTGACGCACATACATACATAAACGAACGTTCAACCCGGAACAACAAATATCAGAGAGATATGGCTCAGTCTATGTCATCATGCGGTAATAGCGGCGTGCGGTATTTGACGTTTTGCTCATGCGTGATCCACTTCATAAGTAGCGTAACCGCATCACGTAATTTTCGAATTCGCTATTGGTGGCTAATGTTGTTTCTAATTTTACGATCGTTTTACAGTGATAAAATATGCACCCCGGCAAAAACAACAATGGTTTTTCATCAATAAAATTCTGACAAATATTTGCCAAACTCATATATTACTTCCCTTACGTGCAGCTTCGGTAAATGTATCTTCTTGCTTGTATTGTATTTTTACAACTTTGTCATTATTCCATTTAAAGTTATATATTCTCGTGGAATAGTCATGTCGAATGCCACTCGAGATTAAAATCTTCCAGGTAAAATTCAAATTGATTTAAGTATTCAAGTTTTTGCTTTTCGGGAATTTCATTCATGACATTTATCAAAAATCACGGACCTAACGGTTTGTGATTTTGATGTAAATATCATTCACTAAATGGCCACGCAACAAATTCTCGCATCACAATGGAGAAAATTTGCCAAAAAATATTTTATCTCTAGTGGTGATAAATGTTTATCAAAAATGTGGGAAATCCCTGTGGACAGGAGTTTTGGCGCTCTTGTTCAAACTTCAATGAATAATATCTCCGATCTTATTGGATCCTCAGAGTTGGGAATAATATCAATTGATTCTTATAGAACGGCATCATAAATATTATTGCAGAGTTAGAGGCTAAAATATTGTTTGATGCCATACTACACTTAATATGCTACATACCGTCCGAACAATGAAGCCAAGCAGCGTAGGGCATGGTTAGTACTTGAATGGGTGACTCCTTGGTATTGGCAAATTATAATTAGAGTATTCTGTGAAATTAGAATTAAGAATGATTATCGAAATTTTGAAAAATCATATCTCCGAAAGTATTAATTTGTTAGAGTTTACAGTGAATGGATTCTTATAATGATACCGAAAATTGAATTTGAAAGTTTTGAAGTAGAAAAAAATATTGTTTTCTTTACTCCGAAACGCAGATTCTGAACAGTAACCGAGATATTTATCTCACAAACCTACTGAAATTTTAACTGTCTAGCTCATTCCGTTGGAGACTATTCAATTGTCCCGAGGAACAAGAGCGCTACGAGATCTACAAAACACAGATGATGACGAAGAAGTCTTCTGGTTCCTATTCATAAAAATCTGGTAATAGAAATTTAGTCAATACTTACAATAAATTGTCACTATTTGGTGAAATATTAGAGAGCATTTTTCTTGACACTTTATTTCATAGTCTGAGTTCTTCAATTATAGATTATCAACATGGATTTTTCTACCGACATGCCATTGAAACAAATCTAGTCATATACTCCGAGTTCATTGCGAGAGCATTGGACAGACGGGAAGAGGTTGATTCGTGGTATATTGATTTTAGTAATGCATTTGATAATGTTGATCACAACCTTCTTATGTCGCAGCTTACCAGGGTCTGTGTTCATTGGGATCTCTTGATTTGTCTTGTATTCTATCTGAACAATCGGACTTAGTTGGTCCATATGAGTGGGAAAAGGTTGGCACCGTTTTGTTGTAACCTCCGGGGTGCCACAGGGTTCACATCTGGGGCCATTTTTGTTCCTAATATTCATCAATGATTTGAAATCCTCATTTAGATAATGTAAAGTTCTTCTATACGCTGATGGTATAAAGATCTTCCAGAAATTTCTAACTGTCAGAGACTGTTTCAAGGTTCAGCAGGATCTCGGAGAAATTGCGAATCATTCCTAACTTATTGGGTTGGAACTTCACATTGAGAAATGTGTATGCATATCATTCAGTAGGAATTTCACCTCTGCATTTTGAGTGTTTTTTCAATGACACTAAAATAAAACGAGTCGACCGAATAACGGCTCTGGGTATATTTTTTGACACGAAGTGTCTTCATATGGATTATCTCATCAGCTCTTGTCGTAGACTTCTGAATTTTTTGTGTAGAATATGAAAAATTCGAAATTGAGGCAGCCATTAAATCTGTTTATTATGTATTTATTTAAAGCCGATTGATTTCTTCGCCACTGTTATTTGGAACTCACACTATAGAATTCTTAAGATTAGATTGGAAAGGCTCCCGAATCGATTTGTCCGATTCTTACATTATAAAATTATGGCAGTCTATGTAAATGTTGGAATTGGCTCATACGAGGTCCGCTATACCAACCTGGAACACCAGATATTGAATAGTGATTTGATATTTCTGTTTAAGGTTTTTACCAGTTATCATGATTCTTGTGAATAGGTATCTATACATTTTTAGCATGTTCCTTCGAAATATACGAGGAATAGAAAGTTAATTACTTGCTAGTCCTAATTATATAACCAATTAAGATAGAAACTCCGCGTCTTTTGAAGGGGTTTGAAGGTAGGGTTCTCATTTTTACGAAGAGGAATGACCATTTAACATTTAAATTTGGCGTTTTGCGGGATTTTCCATAAATATGTACAGTAACCAAGATAATGAATTTATTCCATTTGGCTTTTCCACACTGTATGCCTGCATCATAGTTATACACTCTGACCATATCTCTCTATTCATTCAATATCCTTCCACTTATCAACAACGTGAAACATCAATAAACTGGCAATTAGACAAGAGGTGCTTGATATCAGAAAGTTCATTATTTGTCGGTAATTTCGGAGCGAACAAGCTTCACCGAAGAAAACAATGCGAACTCTATTCGAGAAGAGACAAGACGAAAATTCAATTGGAGGTGCCCAACAGATAAGTATTGGTTAACATCGGTGGAATCCCGAAAAGTAATTAAACTAAATAATTGCTCATTGTCGAGTTAGACCGGAGTTCGCTTGTTTACCGAAAAGTTTAATCAATGGCAGAAGGCTGGCGGCGGAGGGAGGTCTATCTATAATTCGACCATAGGTCGAAGTTGAAACGATTAATTTGTCTCCAGTTCGGGATGATGCCACTGTTTTTCAATATGGCGTGGATTCAAGGATGAAAAGGAAAAGAGAAGATACTTTTGGCCAATGAATACCCTGGTGATGTGGCATTTCGAATACAGTAAATTGAAACCATTCGATTTCATGAGTTCTATGTTGCCCCAGGAGTCTTTGCATTCACTTGACGAATGTATTAAAAGGACTGGCGCAGCTATTCCTTTGATATTTTGCTGTTTCCAGGGGCGTACGGATTAAAATACCACAGTTGAAAATAATATTACGTGAATGTATTGATTTTTACTGTCCCTTCTTTGAGATGACTCCCAATGTGAAATACTTTTGTTGTAATATCACTGACAAACCTCATAATGTTTGATAGTACTGTGTCAAAATTTGATCATTCAATGTTTGTGATTGTACTTAGAGCATGGAGATCAGATTTAACAGTTTGCTAATATCATGGATGATTCAAAATTAGCAAGAAGGAAATCTCTAGTACCTTATTTTTTGATGGAAATAAAACCTTTCCTCTCAACAATTACTCCACCTTATCCAGATTATCTTATATTGACAATAATTGACGTGAAATTTAATAGGATCGAATGTCAGTGCTGACTACCACAAAACGAAAAATATAACTAGTAACAATGCGGGAATGAGTTCATTCCAGCACTGTTTCTAGTGCTGGAATGGACTCATTACGATACTGAAATAGAGAAAATATAGTATCAACATAGTATCACTGTATTCATTCACATTTTTCACAATTTTCGAATATCCCTATTTCAAATTTTGTTTTCGTAATATCCCCTTCTACTAATCGGAAAACCTGATGAAAACTTACTCTTTTCTTCCATATTTCTAGGTTTAATAATTTTCCTGGAATACAGCCAAAGTAACTCCCTATTCTTCAAAATATGTCCATTTGTACCATATTTAACTCGTATGTACCCGCGATAGTAATTAGATTTCGATTTGAATCATTTTTTGAAAAGATTGCAATTGGATCTCCGCAGATTAATTTGACAGATTGTCTCAGATGTCATACACATGTCCACTGTTTATACGTCAAAAATCAAAATCTCATTTTGTCGAGTGTAATACAGTTGACTAGTACTTTTCGATCGTTAGAATATCTCAATATTTCGGCAATACCTTCACCAATACAGATACGATCGAGTTCAAATACCTATATAATATTTCTGTAAAATAAGGTTTTGAAGGTTTTCGCAGAATTTCAACGATATCTTGGGATAGTTTCCAAGACACGGTTTTTTTTTGAATATATATATATATTTTTTTAATTTTCCAGTCATGCGGTCCTCACAAAATTTTGCATCAAATTTTGCAGAAGTCTTCATGTCGGTATTTTTCAACTAGCTACCGCGCTTTAATTCGATCAGATCAGTATTTTTCGACTTATTGGGAAAACAAAATTTCAGATGGCTATTACTCTGAAGCCACTCGATGGATTTGCCTCATTTACGAACTCAGCCAGCTCATTTGGACTCCAAACCTACTCTGAAAATTTCAACTCTCATTGCATTCGAGTGTAATCTTGCCGACGGCAGGTCAGACAGAATCAATTTTGACCTCGGAGTCTTTATCAGTATTTCGTATAAGTCGAATATCCGAAAAATATACACATTTGGACGAATTGATAGGCACAGCGCACCAAAAATATCAGTGAAACCTTCATTCTTTCATGAACAAGAGCGCTGAAGGTTCCGATGCCACGTCAGTGCTCCAATAATTTTTTCCGTACAAGATGAATCGTGCCTGAAAAGGACGTTCTTGGGGTTGTCACGAAATGCCATCGTCACCTCTCCTATGGTAAAACAGACAACAGCATGGTATTGTACAAATTACGAATTTTTATCCGAAATATAGTTGTCGAAATAATGAATAATTTTGTTTAGGTATATTCAAGTGGCTTGAAACATAATTCCATTCACCATTAACATAATAGGTTATACCTAAGTATACAATCCACTACTGAACATTCCTAATGCCTATCTAAAGCCAGCAGTGTGAACCATACCTGCAATAACAATCCGTTAAACTGATAGCACCCCTGCATAAAAGTATGTAGATAAGCAAAATTGGTTTCACAAGGTAATCGGGTGATAATCCAATCAATCAATCTAGAAATAAAGACAACAATAGCCGCTATGTGGCGTCTATATTCATTCATTTCACCTGATAAAATTAACAGCGCAGGAAAATTCTCGCATTAACCGAACCTACTCTCTACAATCAGGAAGAGATAGGACCCCACAATATTAATTCATCCCGTAATTTATGTTGAATAACTGCGTTGATAAAATTAATGGAACCCTTCAAGCCTGGCTCGCGTCCCCCTTACAATTAACTCAGGAATTGGGGAAATTTTTCTCGCCTTGCGGATGAGCTGGGGGAGAGGATGGGAGTTTTTAAGACCTGGAGGTGACAGCTATGGAGTTTGCGGAATTCGACGGAGTTAGTGTGTGGTTTAGGGATCAGAATGTTATCGAGGTGAATATTGCCGCTGAAGCAGATAGTTTAGGGAGCCGAGGTTATGGAGATATAATTTGATGAATTTGAGGGAGCGTCAGAAAGATTAAGGTTTTTTCTTCAGGTCCTAGTTCAGTAATATTTCAACTCGAATCATTAGCTATTCGAGGTGTGGGGTTGAGAATTGTAGGTATAAGAGTGGGAGAATAGCGTTTAAAGTTTAATCTTTGGAAAATTCAGGATTTATATTAGTTTCCTAGGTAACACAGACCTCCCTAGGACGTCTCTGAGAGGACGCATTTGTGCATTAATGGGAACTCCTATTGCGAGTTCTAAGCGAAGTAACATTCACGTCACAAAGTGAGTTTTACAAAACATCTACGTAAGATTACCTATGGAATTCCAGAACTAATCTCCTAGAGATATCGCTTATGAAACTAAAATGGGATATTCACAATCAGACCTGAGCCAAAACCTTGTTCTTAGTGCTCGTGAAAGTATTTGAAGCCTTTTTGTGCTCCCGAGCACTTTTTAAAACCAGTGCTTAGTACTAAGTAATTCAAGCACTTCATGAAAAGGCTTAGTGCTTTGTAATCCCTCAAGTGAAGCTGAACACTTCCGAGGATTACTAAGCACTAAGCTTTACCGAAATCTTGTCGTAACAAGAATGGACGCTGATGCGCTGTGGTCAGAGGAGTTAATGTATACCAGGGTGATCAATTGAGGCATAATCAGAACTGGTAATTATCAGTTGTTGGTTATTGATGCATGCAATGTGACGTGGATATGTGACTATTACCAACTCCTGAAAATTATTCAGTATCAACGCATTGTTAGGTGGATCGTCTATCTAGAAGATATCGTCATCTTTAGCGTTGGATTAGATCAGCGAAGTGAGAACGACTACCCTGACATCATCAAAATTAATCAGAAATCCACTGATCAATCCGAAGAAGGTTAAAAATTTTGATGAAGAATTTGATTTGGGTAAGTAAGTGCTCTGAAACGCGAATCATGGAATAAATGAGATGAAAATAAGTAAAATCTTATGTCAAGTGTAAGTTGAACTGTTTGAGAGTTTGAAAATAAGTAAATAATCGATTGAATTTTATTTGCCCCTTATGATGGTAACCAGGCGAATTGTAGTAGTCAAAAATAGCTTATAACTAGTTGTAAAAGCACTGTGACTATGAGCTTTGGGTCGCTTGTTCAGATATAGCCAGAGTGATCACCCGTACTGAACTCTTCAAGGCTGCTTAGATTTAGGAAAAAAATAATTCCACTATTTCCAAGAATATACATCCGACTGTGAAAACGAGCGTCCAAAAAAAACTGGTGGACTATATTTTGTGTTTTTTCTGTATTTCCCAAATATTTTCTACAATATAAATCCGATCGTGATAAAATCTAGAACTTTTCTGTAATATCGGGCTTTGAAAGTTCTTGTAAAATTTCAATGATGTCGAACGAATCTGATCCGAGATAAAGAATTATTTCAAATATTCTTTTTCAATTTTCTATTCATGCAATCCTCACAAAATTTTGCATATTTCTTCATGTCGGTATTTTTTAACTGACCGTGCTTTAAATGAGATCAGATCAGTATTCTTCTAGTTATTGGGAAAACAAAATTCCAGATGGCTATAATTCCGAAACTACTCGAGGGATTTTATCCATTAACAAATTCAGCCGGCGCATTTGGACTCTGAACCTACTCTGAAAACTTCAGTCTAATTTAATCGTTTGAGAGCATTCTTGGCCAAAAATTTCGAAAATTACAGACATTTGGACGAACTGGCATTCTGTTTACGTGAACAAACGCGCCAAAAAGTCGAATGTCATCTAAATCATTAATATTGCATATAATAATAGTATAATTTCTTCACTTTCGTTCAATCAATGCTAAATCAGATACGTATATTTTGAAAATCAAAAGAGTTTCTGCGTAATTTTCAGTTTAGGATGTATATTGCAGTTCAACCTGCAAATTTAAATCATTGCAAATTGTGTGAATAAATGGAGATTGTTCAAATTGCTTAAAAAAAAAGCCTTTGCATTGATAATAAAGCACCGAGTATCTTAGAAAACATCTGTGGTAGCTCTTATTTCTACAGGGGGGCTGAAGCAATATATCCATTTTCAACAGTTTAAGTTATAACTTTGTCTATTTGACTTGTTATTGCATTGTTCAATACCCATTGATGATATTATTTAATCTCATAATTTTTTTCAAGATCATATTTTTCAGAAAATGTATGTGATCTGGCCCTAATTATGAAAGCATATTAAGGAAAAAAGTTCTAACAGTTTGGGCATTAAATCTTCGTGGAAAGGCCGGAGAGGAAACATAACATCAGATTCGAGAATACCGATATACTTGGGACAAGGTCGATATTTGTTCTTAGTTTATCATAGTTTTAAAAATATCTATTTGTATGTTGTTTTTGATTTGCATTCTTGTAATGACTGTTTGTCAATGTTGTATCCTGAAAAAGGAAATAAATTTTCCCGAAACGTCGCTGAACGAATAAGATGTTTTGATTCCTGTTCCTTATGCTGATATTGACAATTCATTAGTTTCGATTTCGAACGATAATATTTCGACTTTGAAACTTTGAAATGAAATCTTAAGTTTCAGTCGAGATAACAATAATGTTAATAATGTTGGTATCTGCACCGATATGAGTTTTAGAATTGCCTCTATCTTTTCCTTCAAATGTACTATGCTTCCAGTTAAATAATAATACACTGTTACTGAATACCCGCAAAACATTTCTCGTGAATATACATTGTGCAAAATCCAAATGTAATAAATTAATTATCTGAGTTACTGTACATATTTATTGAAAATACGGAATCACAACAAATTTAAATTTTAAATTGTCATTCTTCTTCATAAAAATGTGAGCCCTACCTCCAACCCTCTTCGGAAGGCGGGTACAACCCCCAATTTTTCAAAAAGGAAGTATGGGCTTGCGATACAACGTTTCAAAGGTCTCAAATGTAGCAAAAAAATTATGAAGGTTAATTAAGTAGATGTTCAAAGTTCACCGCGAACGCCTTGGCAACATCCTAACCTCTAATTAACATTTCTTTTAACATTATTCAACATCTCAGGAGGGATCGACCTAATCGCAAGCATTATTCGATTTGTTAGGTGTTTCAAATCAATGGGTTTAGTTTTGTACACAATGCTCTTCACATGTCCCCAAAAAATGAATCTAATTGGTTAAGATCGGGGGATTGCGCTGGTCATTCGATCGTTTCTTGCCTTCCAATCCACTGCCGGACATTGTGTTGGTAATGTGGTGGTGCTCCGTCCTGTTGGAACCATATTGTATTCGGTGGACCTTGAGGATTTCCTTGATCAGGATATACATTTTCTAAAGTTGGAACGACATCATTTGGAAGAAGTGCTAAATAATTATAGCCATTCAAATTACCCTCAATGAAAAAGGGGCCTATGATATGGTTTCGTACATTTCCTGTCCAAACATTAATTTGAGGGAATTTCATGTGTTCCTCTCTCATCCAGTGAGGATTTTTGGTAGACCAGTAGCAGCAATTTTGACGATTAGCATAGCCGTTGAGAGAAAAAGTGCACTCATCAGAAAACAAAACGTCTACTAATTGGATAATATTGTTATCCAACATGTCCATCATTTGTTCACAAAAATAAGTTCGCTTATCAAAATCGTCTTCCAAGAGCTCTTAGGTGGATATAATAGGGATGCATTTTATTTTGTTCTAATATGTTTAGAATCGATGTATGTTTGACATTGAATGTTGTGGAGGTATCAGGTATCTCTGCTCGATTTATGTGGATTTTCAAAGTCAAGTATCACATCGAATTTTACATCCTAACAGGTGCATTTTTAATCTGCTTTATATGCCCAAACTCGCGAAACTGCTTCTCTATTTTACTTATTGTCTCTTGTGTTATAGGCGGTAAAGGAAATTTCTCATGAAACTAGCGACTTACTACTTTTTGTGTTCGGGTGTTATCTCCGTAACCAATCATTTAAAACATTGTCAGTTTGTGCATTTTAATTAATCGAACCATTATTCAAAATTGAAGTTAATGAAATTCAAACACGAATTATGAAGTACAACTTATCAGCACAAAACAACTTGCGATGGCGTTCTAAAGAAAGTAACATTGCCACAGAAAAAGTTTTACGTAGTTTCATGGTACCATCTGGAAAACACAATGATATGTTTTTTTCACATCTTGAAGACAAACAAGTTTGGCATTTAATATTCAAGGGAATATTAATATATTAATATGATTTAATTTTTTTCTATTTTGAGTTTTGCAGTAAACTTGACAATGAAAACATTTGTCAATAGAGAATGGCGCGACCTTTCAAACCCATACTTCCAATTTGAAAAATTGTGTGTTGTTCCTGTCTTTCGAAGGGGGTTGAAGGTAGGTATGGTTCGCATTTTTACGAAGAAGAATGACAATTTGAAATTTAAATTTGATGTTTCTGGATTTTCCATACATGTGTACCGTAACCAAGATAATGAATTTATTCCATTTGGCTTTTCCACACTGTATAGTTTGCAGTATATTTGCATAATACCTATTGTCTTCTTATCCACTTGCACCGGTAAATCATATTGCTAGTTCTCACAGGTTTACCCGAGGAAGAATGTATATAAGGTAACAAATCCAATTCGACAGAGAATGTGAAAGACTGCGATAAATGAGACAAAGGCAAAGGTACACCTTAAATTCTTTTTCAAAACACAACACTCCACTCACATCGACAAACGTTCAGTCTTATGACACAATTCTTCACTTGAAATATTCTACCTAGACCGTCAACTGCAGCAGGCCACCACTGACCCTTGTCATGTAATTCAGAAGTCTATATTTTTCATTTCGGCTGTTAAAGTAGATAGTGGCGTAATTTCTCCGGTAGTGTCAATCCTGACAAATGGTTGGATCCCCTTTCGGTTGTTACACGTATTTTACCCTCTCGTGATTAAGTGGGACAGGAGGCTATTAGAAATGGCGTTAATATCCAATACCCTCGACTCTTCTGATTTAATCTCGATGTCTCCTTTCAACTGTTGGGTAGGCCAAATCAATTATTTCCAAATGTCGGGTCCATTTTTGCGCCCATGTTCTGGGGAACAGCGTGCTACCATTCTGTCCAAATGTCTGTAATATTCGAGTTTTTGCTGGAAATGGTTTCAAACGATTAGGTTCGACTCACTGATGAAGAATCCGAGGTCAACTTCGATTTTGTCCGGTCGTTGCCACGATAACTATCGAACAGAAAGAATTTGCTACTTGAAATTTTCAGAGTAGGTGGCGCGTCCAAATTCGACCGAAAACTTCCTAAATGGGCATAATCGGCACAGTGTTTACGGAGTCTTATTTTTGTTTTCAACCAATAATCCGATAATTGGTAACTTGGTATCCAATATAAAGACGCGTGTCAAATTTCGGGAGGATAGTATTACTAGAAAATTAAAAAAAATTGGTTCAAGCACTGACGTGAAGTCAGGAGCTTTTGCGCGTATGTTCTATTGTCCATACTCCTGTAATGAACACTCTTCTTAATCGAATTTACCATGATGAATTCTATTGTCTATTCTCCTGTATTGGACACTCTTCTCAATCGAATTCACCATGATGATTTTTATTGTCTATTCTCCTGTATTGGAGACTCTTCTTAATCGAATTTACCAAGATGAATTCTATTGTCCATTCTGGACAATAGAATTCATATTATCATACGACGATTCCCATCCGCTACACTTGGCTACCACTACGCTACCGAACTCACAAAAGGCTGCCTGGTTCTCCAACAATATAGATCCGATCATGTTCAAACTTGGAATTCTGCAGTAGAGTTAGGTTCTGAAGGCTGTTCCAAAATTTCAGCCATGCCGGACGAATAGTTTATGATATATGGAATTTTTTTCAATTATTTTTAATTATTTTTTTTTAAATTTTCTAGTTATACCATCCTCACGAAATTCTGCAAGAATTATCGCGTTGGCATTCTACAACTAAAAACCATGCTTGAATTCAATCGGTTTTGTATTCTTCGAGTTAATGAGGAACAAAAAACAACCAAATTTCAGAAAATTTCAGATGGCTATAACTCTTAAATCTTTTGGACGATTATGCTCATAAACGAACTCAAATGTCGCATTCTGATGCACAACCAATCCTCAAATTTTCAAGCCGCTATCTCTTTCCTTTCTCAGGTTATCGTGACAACAAAAATATTTTTCAATAATTTTTTAATAATTTTCTAGCTATACGATTCTCACAAAATTTCACGAACGTGCTTAGGTCTATATTCTACAACCATTCACCAAGTTTAAATTCGATCGAATTCATTTTGGTTGAAAACAAAATTATTACTCGGAAACCATTAGGCCGATTATACCCATTAACGAACTTGTCCGTCGTATTTGGATGCGCCACCTACTCTGAAAATTTCAAGTCGCTAGCTCTCTCCGTTCTCAAGTTATCGTGGCAACGGCCGGACGGCCGTACGGCACCACAGAATTTCACATTTGGGCAAAACTATAACGCGACGTTCCCCAGAACATACGCGCAAAAATTATCAAAGATTTATCTCACGATAACTTGAGAACGGAAACAGATAGCGACTTGTAATTTTAAGAGTAGAATGCTCATCCTAATGCGACATTCGAGATTGTTAATAGGAATAACCGACTTAAAATATGATACTGATCCAATTTACACATGGTAATTAGTTGTAGAATGCCGAAGCACAAATTTTCGCGAAATTTTGTGGGGATTGTATAACTAAAAAAATTTAAAATAATTATTCAAACTTTGACAAATCATATCTCCGAAAGTATCGGTTTATCAGTGTTGGTAATGATGTCAATAGATTCTTGTGATGGAAAAAATTAAATTTAAATTTCTAATGTAAAAAAAATGCCCAGTAACGAACTACACCGAGATATTTACCTGCCAAAGCTACTCTGAAAATTGCAACTGTCTAGCTCATTCCGTTCGATAGCTATCGTGTTAACGGACGGCCGGAAAGAATCGACCACGGATTCTTGATCAATGAGTCGAACCAAAACATTAGAGACCATTTTGAGCCAAAAATCAAAATTTACAGACATTTGGGCAAATTGATAAGCACATTAAGAATCATTGAAAAAAATCCTATAAAATAATGTTATTGTTAGAGCTAGTTGGAGAATTAGTAATATATCTTGTATTGTAGAGTAGTTTTCAATAAAATTACAAGAAAAACAAATTCAATTTTATCGCGAAATGATGTTGTGTACAGCATAGTTATTATGCAAAAAAAGCAAATTTGTTACAATCAGCATAATTACACCCGACTCGAGCTGCCAACTTGATGCACCATGCCAGAAATATGTACTTTTTACACTTGTTCCTCGAATAACTATCGTTCACGATCGTACAAAAAGGTACTACTTTATGCAATATCCAGTATTTCCAAATGTTTAAATTGTGGCAAATTATACTTTGATATAATTTTTTGCACACTCATCCTGCTGTTTCCGGTAACATTTTAAGATTTTAAGATTTTAAGAGGAGAACTGTGGTGCCGAAAAAAATTAAAATAATTATTTGAAATCAAATTTGTTTATCAAATACTAAAGCCAACTGCGTAATTATTCTCATAATTAATATACGATAAGAATGGAGGTAATACCTTATGCTCTCACTAAAAAAAGAAAGGAAAAGTATCCTGCTGATATGGAATTGACAACAATAAGGAGTAAAAAAAATCGAGAAAAGCACAAAACGTTTGCGCGTATGATCCATTGTCTATTCATTCCTCATAGAGTGCCGATGGAGCTGCAATTCTATTGTAAAATGGCGACTCGAAGTTATGTGCGGAAGTCAAGCGGATTTTTCTAAAATATAAAAATAAATTTTTATTTTTTTTCTAGGGTTACGATCCTCATGAAATTTCACAAAAATGAGTGCATTGGCATTCTAATAGTAATAACCAAGTTTAAATTGGATCGAATTTTTATTTTTCGAGTTATTCAGGAAACAACAACAGATGTGTTTAACCTCGAAACAATTTGGCTGATTGTGTCCATTAACGATCTTAGCTGTCCCATTCGGATGTGCAACCTACTCTGAAAATTGCAAGTCACTATCTCTTTACGTTCGAAAGTTATCCTGACAGCTACTGAAGTTGCCCAAGTCTGCTCGGCTTCCACTATTCTGTTAATATCTCCAGCAATGTCGATCCGATCATGATCAAATTTAGAACTTTTTTTTCTTTATTTCTGTTGGTGTGGTTTGCTACAGAAATATCCTAAAAAATACTCCATTTATTATATCATGATTTCAATGAAATATTTTTATTTTTCTTTTTTCTTAGTTTTCTATTTCTATTTTTTTTTATTGAAGTTAAATCTTGCAGTCCACAATTCCTATTAAAAATTATACTTTTTTCAAATCTTGGGCGTGAGGTGTGGCCAACAAAGAAATTGAATTGATTCCGCAGGATTAGCTGCCCCACTATCCCCAAAGGGAGGAGAGGAGAGATTGTGAATTCTTACAACATATCGCTAGTTGTTCCTTCAATACAAAAGATTATGGGTGTGGGTTATTTCGATATTTCCTCCAAATTAAGTAGATACAAAATGAATATTTTTATAACCTATATAATTCCAAATTTAGAAATGAAAAAAATTTCACAAAAATATGAATAATTCAAGTGATTGAAATCATAGCTCGCTAGTGTATTGCTTCGAATTTCAAGAAGTAGCTTAAATTATTACCAAATTAAACTTTTCTCGGACGTTAACTCTTTAAGGATCATTATTTGCGATTGTATGCATTCACTCCATTTATACGTCCTGGAGATGCAAAATTTATGATTAATTTTATAATCAATGAAGAGAACCAACTGGTAATTACATAAGTAATAAATCTGTTGTTAATACCTGTTTGTTAGTAATTAGAAATTCTTCGATAATAATTGATTAGAGGTATTTAGTCCTTATTGGATGTGATTAGGTTCACACGATATTTTCAGCTTCTATTTATAATCTATGGTGATCAGATGATAGATGAACATACCTCTCAAAGTATCCTAACCCATTAACGCCTAGCGCAACCAATATGTTACGGTTACAGAAGTCTATTCTTACTCTAGTTTCCACGATTAGTAATTCATTTTTCGCGCTCTTTTTTCCTGGGAACAGAGCGCTTATCAATTTACCCAAATGTCTGTAATTTTCGAATTTTTGGATGAACATGGTCTTAAACGATTTGGTTGGACTCACTGATCAAGAATCCGTGCTCAAAATCGATTCTGTCTGGCCGGCCTGATGCCGTTAACACGATACCTCTCGAACGGAATGAGCTAGACAAATTAAATTTTCAGAGTGGGTTTGGGAGAAAAAAATCTAGGTTAAGTTCAAGTTGAATTTAATGTTTTTTTAAGGTGCTGCTTCATCATAAGAATCCATTGATATCATTCCCAACTCTAAGAAGCTAATACTTTCGGAGATATGATTCTACAAAATATCAATATTAAATCGTAATTCTATGATTTCACAAAATACCGAAATCGAAAATTAGCGTCCGTATTTATATCTATGAATATATATATGAATGATCTGTGTTCATACATGCAATCTTATCTACCGATACATGACATGCCATATTTATTTCTGGTTCTATTCAAAATTCATTACTAACGATATAAAATAATAATAATAAATTGCCTTTATTTATACTGTAAATATTACAATATTGAAATACCTCCTGTTCTAGAAAACAAAGTATGATTGAACGCAAAATGACCAATGAAATAACTTCAGCTATCGTAGAATTATGACGATTATAGGATATTATAGTTTTTGGGTGATAATATAAGGCTCTTGGTTAATCCATACGGCGATGGAAATATATTTTTTTGGTAAGTTAATTAAATCGGCTTCAGAATATTTCCAGTGAAAAAACTGGAGTATTGGTAAAACAAAACTGGAATAAGTTTCAATTGATATAATATAATTTTCAGAATACATTTTAGAAATGAATATCTCGGATATCGGTCTTGTGGTTTCGGATTGATACTTTTTGGCACGTTCGTTTTTATAAGGACACTTTTTTGAATTTAATTTCTTTTATGATGAATTTCTATCATAAGAATCTACAGATATCATTGCCAAGTCTGATAAACCAATGCTTTCGGATATATGATTTGTCGAAGTTTGACCAAGAGCGCCAAAGCTCCTGTCCACAGGGCTTTTCGACATTTTTAAGTGAAGGGCGACTGCTATCTCTTCATAATAGTTAAATCTGTGATTCTGAACTGCATGGGGTATTTCGTTGAACATATCATTGCCAACAGGTGTTGTTTACTTTGTAAAGTTTCTCAGGTGAAGAAAAAAAATGCCCAAGCACTGTGGACAGGAGCTTTGGCACTCTTGTTCAAACTTTGCCAAATCATATCTCCGAAAGTATTGCTTTCTCAGAGTTGGGAATGATATCAATGAATTCTGATGATAGAACTGCATCATAAAGGAAATTTAATACAAATAATAGTTTATTTATCAAGATTAAATGAGCAATCTTCAATGCTTCAATAATATCATTTAAAATAATAAGGAAAGTATCATCGAAATGTCTAGAGCAAGGCTGAGCATTCCTGATATTTGAGTAGGTAGAGGCTGACGAATAAATTATTTTAATAGTTCAAAATATATTAATAACATACAATCCACTTTTCATGATTCAAGAGTTCATACCACTGTCACATTCTTTCTGTATTATGAACCTTAAATCAAGAAAAAATTTGATACACAAATGTAGGTCCATATTTTAGCAATTTTTTGCTAGCAACATCATGAAAATACTGTGTATAGGAACCTGCCTCACTACTTAAGGAAGTAAAAGGTAATATAAACCTCAGTGGTCAACGAAAAGTAATTTGTTTTGATGATTCCATTATGTTCTTCTTTCCTATTGCCTTCATAAACTGCATCATTAAAATGATCCAATTCTAAATCTTCTGAAACATCATACCGAAGTTATACATAAATTATTCAATATGCAACCAGTCAATATTATTTTCGGTTTCCATACAGTCTTGTACACATATATTCACAAATTCAAGAATCGGATACTTGTTTTCCAGCAGAAAATAATCTCAAACTACGAATTGAAATATCTCTAATAGCTAGATAAGATGACATTTATGAACAGGGAACACAGACAGAATCTGTGTTCGCATTCTGTGAATATCTCCGAAAGTGTTAGCTTGTAAGAGTTGAAAATGATATAAATGGAGTCTTATATAAAACTTCATCTTAAAAAAAAATTGAATTTGAAAGTTGTGATGTAAAAAAAATTCTCGTTTCTCCGAAACCATCAGGCTGATTTTGCCTAATAACGAACTTAACCGAGATATTTATCCCTAAAACCTATTCTGAAAGTTTCAACTGTCTAGCTCCTTCCTTTCGAGAGTTATCGTGTTAACGGCCGGACAGAATTGATTTCGAACACGGATTCTTGATCAGTGAGTCGAGCCAAATCGTTTAAGACCATTTTCAGCCAAAAATTCGAAAATTACAGAAATTTGGGCAAATTGATAAGCACTCTGTTCCGATGAACAACAGCGCCAAAAAGGATGGATCCAACTTTTGGGTATAATTCCAACATTTATTTTTTTTCGGTTTCAATCTTTGATTTCAATAGACTTTAGAATTGACGGAAAGAGTGGAAATCGACAAATAAGTTGCCTTAATTTCATCAAGAAGAAAAACGTTGGATATAGAGCAAAAAAATCAAAAGTATTCACAAGAGAACAAGTCAACGACTTTGTGAGTTCTGCCCCAGACGAGGAGTTTGATGAAAGTGGCTTTTTTAATTGGACTTGGAGGAGTCTGTCCAACCAATATAATAGCGAAGATGACCATGGAAGATGTTGACGGTTTAGAGAACAAACTGATTGCTACTATTTCCGTCTCAAAAACCCACAAGCAACGGATTTTCGCTGTGGTATCTGACGGTGAAGTCAATCCTATGCTTTTATTAAGTACGCAATATTAAGGAAAGTTCATGTTACTCACCGAATATAGTTTGTATCATATAGAATATGGTAAATGTAAGGTACAGCCCTGCGGCATTAATTTCTTCTCTGAAATCCTTCAAAAAATACCTGAGTATCTCTCATTTGAAAATCTCAATATGTATGCCGGTCACTACGTTAGAAGATCTTTGGCAAATTTTCTTGTTAATGTTGGAGGAGATATATTAGACCTACGACATCTTGGTGGATGGGAATCGGTGAAGGTTGCTAGAGGGTATTTAGAAGAAAGTGTGACAAAAAAAGTTTCCTTTGCTCGCCAAATTCAAATCGGCGATGTTTCTGGCAGTGGATTAAGCACTGGGGAACCGCATGAAATCGAAAGGAGGGCTTTCTCGGTCATTAATCAATCTTCAGAGGATATAGATATGATCGTGGACGCTGAAGGCAAAGGTATTATGCTTTCATAAATTATGGTAACTAATGTATTATAAATAACTAAGGTTTTATGTAGGTTTTGATTCGTTTATGATGTTAATAATTATTAATAAAGATTTCATATAAAAATGTTTTAATCCTTAATGATACAATAATAGTATATTCTAAAACATGTTGCAGAATGGGCTCCTATTAAAACGCCTGCATGTGGGAATTGCCATTCTCAACGAGTATTAGCGATATTTTCTCTATTTCAGTCAAGTTTTGTAAAATTCTGTTGAAATTTTATGAAAAATTAGGATTATACATACTAGTGAATTTTGTATTGTATCTTGGCAGTTGGTGTGACTGTTACGAAAGTTGACAGATTATGGCATTCGAATTTGAATCGTACGTAGGGCATGGAGATCAGATTTAAAACAGTTTCTTAATAGCATGAATCATTCAAAATTAGGAAATCCCTACTACCTTATTTTTTTATGAAAATAAAACTTTTCCTCTCAACAATTATTTCCATATATCTAGATTATATTATATTGACAATTGACGTGTGTTGAAATTTGATAGGATCGAATGTCAGTGCTTAATACAAATAATAGTTTATTTATCAAGATTAAATGAGCAATCTTCAATGCTTCAATAATATCATTTAAAATAATAAGGAAAGTATCATCGAAATGTCTAGAGCAAGGCTGAGCATTCCTGATATTTGAGTAGGTAGAGGCTGACGAATAAATTATTTTAATAGTTCAAAATATATTAATAACATACAATCCACTTTTCATGATTCAAGAGTTCATACCACTGTCACATTCTTTCTGTATTATGAACCTTAAATCAAGAAAAAATTTGATACACAAATGTAGGTCCATATTTTAGCAATTTTTTGCTAGCAACATCATGAAAATACTGTGTATAGGAACCTGCCTCACTACTTAAGGAAGTAAAAGGTAATATAAACCTCAGTGGTCAACGAAAAGTAATTTGTTTTGATGATTCCATTATGTTCTTCTTTCCTATTGCCTTCATAAACTGCATCATTAAAATGATCCAATTCTAAATCTTCTGAAACATCATACCGAAGTTATACATAAATTATTCAATATGCAACCAGTCAATATTATTTTCGGTTTCCATACAGTCTTGTACACATATATTCACAAATTCAAGAATCGGATACTTGTTTTCCAGCAGAAAATAATCTCAAACTACGAATTGAAATATCTCTAATAGCTAGATAAGATGACATTTATGAACAGGGAACACAGACAGAATCTGTGTTCGCATTCTGTGAATATCTCCGAAAGTGTTAGCTTGTAAGAGTTGAAAATGATATAAATGGAGTCTTATATAAAACTTCATCTTAAAAAAAAATTGAATTTGAAAGTTGTGATGTAAAAAAAATTCTCGTTTCTCCGAACAGGCTGATTTTGCCTAATAACGAACTTAACCGAGATATTTATCCCTAAAACCTATTCTGAAAGTTTCAACTGTCTAGCTCCTTCCTTTCGAGAGTTATCGTGTTAACGGCCGGACAGAATTGATTTCGAACACGGATTCTTGATCAGTGAGTCGAGCCAAATCGTTTAAGACCATTTTCAGCCAAAAATTCGAAAATTACAGAAATTTGGGCAAATTGATAAGCACTCTGTTCCGATGAACAACAGCGCCAAAAAGGATGGATCCAACTTTTGGGTATAATTCCAACATTTATTTTTTTTCGGTTTCAATCTTTGATTTCAATAGACTTTAGAATTGACGGAAAGAGTGGAAATCGACAAATAAGTTGCCTTAATTTCATCAAGAAGAAAAACGTTGGATATAGAGCAAAAAAATCAAAAGTATTCACAAGAGAACAAGTCAACGACTTTGTGAGTTCTGCCCCAGACGAGGAGTTTGATGAAAGTGGCTTTTTTAATTGGACTTGGAGGAGTCTGTCCAACCAATATAATAGCGAAGATGACCATGGAAGATGTTGACGGTTTAGAGAACAAACTGATTGCTACTATTTCCGTCTCAAAAACCCACAAGCAACGGATTTTCGCTGTGGTATCTGACGGTGAAGTCAATCCTATGCTTTTATTAAGTACGCAATATTAAGGAAAGTTCATGTTACTCACCGAATATAGTTTGTATCATATAGAATATGGTAAATGTAAGGTACAGCCCTGCGGCATTAATTTCTTCTCTGAAATCCTTCAAAAAATACCTGAGTATCTCTCATTTGAAAATCTCAATATGTATGCCGGTCACTACGTTAGAAGATCTTTGGCAAATTTTCTTGTTAATGTTGGAGGAGATATATTAGACCTACGACATCTTGGTGGATGGGAATCGGTGAAGGTTGCTAGAGGGTATTTAGAAGAAAGTGTGACAAAAAAAGTTTCCTTTGCTCGCCAAATTCAAATCGGCGATGTTTCTGGCAGTGGATTAAGCACTGGGGAACCGCATGAAATCGAAAGGAGGGCTTTCTCGGTCATTAATCAATCTTCAGAGGATATAGATATGATCGTGGACGCTGAAGGCAAAGGTATTATGCTTTCATAAATTATGGTAACTAATGTATTATAAATAACTAAGGTTTTATGTAGGTTTTGGTTCGTTTATGATGTTAATAATTATTAATAAAGATTTCATATAAAAATGTTTTAATCCTTAATGATACAATAATAGTATATTCTAAAACATGTTGCAGAATGGGCTCCTATTAAAACGCCTGCATGTGGGAATTGCCATTCTCAACGAGTATTAGCGATATTTTCTCTATTTCAGTCAAGTTTTGTAAAATTCTGTTGAAATTTTATGAAAAATTAGGATTATACATACTAGTGAATTTTGTATTGTATCTTGGCAGTTGGTGTGACTGTTACGAAAGTTGACAGATTATGGCATTCGAATTTGAATCGTACGTAGGGCATGGAGATCAGATTTAAAACAGTTTCTTAATAGCATGAATCATTCAAAATTAGGAAATCCCTACTACCTTATTTTTTTATGAAAATAAAACTTTTCCTCTCAACAATTATTTCCATATATCTAGATTATATTATATTGACAATTGACGTGTGTTGAAATTTGATAGGATCGAATGTCAGTGCTGACTACCACAAAACGAAAAATATAACTAGGAACAATGCGGGAATGAACTCATGACGATACTGAAATAGAGAATAGTATATTCTAAAACAAGTTGCAGAATGGGCTCCTATTAAACATGAATGCGAAATTCGAAAACGAACGACGAAGGAGCGAGTTTTCGAACGCATGAGTGTTGGAATTGCCTTCTGCAATGAGTATTAGACGATATTTCCTCTATTTCAGGCAAGTTTTGTGAAATACTGTTGAAATTTGATGGAAAATTCGGATTATACATCCTAGTGACTTTTGTATTGTATCTTGATAGTTGGTGTGACTGTTACGAAAGTTGACACATTACGGAATTTTAATTTGAAACGTACGTAGGGCATGGAGATCAGATTTAAAACAGTTTCCTAATAGCAAGAATGATTCAAAATTAGCAAAAAGGAAATCTGTAGTACCATATTTTTCTTGAATGAAAATAAAACTTTTCCTCAGCAATTATTTCACTATATCCTAATTATATTGTATTGTCAATTGACGGGTGTTGAAATTTAATAGGATCGAATGTCAGTGCTGACTACCACAAAACGAAAAATATAACTAGAAACAATGCGGGAATGAGTTCATTCCAGCACTGCTTTTAGTGCTAGAATGGACTCATTACGATACTGAAATAGAGAAAGTTTTTAACGGACCAAAATCATAATACCATACTAATACATATTAATGTGTCTCACTGCTCGTAATGCTCTACTAAAATAGTGGCTCTCCTATATTTCTGATTGTGAAAATGAATTCTAAGACTACAAACAGAAACTCTTCATTCTTCTCATAAATGATTCGGACTCCCTGTCAAAACAATGAGATTATCCCTAATGAAGACGTTTCTGCAACAGGAAAGTTGCCGCATTGTAAACTTCTCACAACAACTTTGCTAAATTCGTCGAAAATCACTCAGCGACGACTAAGGTAGATCCTGGCAAAGCTACGCATAATCTTCCGAGCCAGAAATTTTAATGCATTCAAAATAATGCGAGAACGGTGAAACAGAATGACTAATTGGGGGTTGTCAACGCAGATGTTCATTCATACTGAATATTCAGATTCTCACTCAGCTTTCAACGTCCCCTATGGAGTGGTCCAACAGAGTGTTACATCCTCCCTAAATTTTCGGTTCGTGGTTTTTTTTTTCAGGACCCTGTGGTGAGAATTGGGAGGGTTTGCTGATATTTGCAACTGTTCAAGGAAGCTGAAAGGTTGCAATATTTTGGTGTTATCCTAGACTTGTATGGAATGGTTATACAAATTGGACACATTTGAAGAGAAAGTTAAATAGTGTTACTAAGGAATAACTACCTGTACATTAGTTGGAAATCCCGTTCTAAATCCTCCATAATTAGAGAATGACTCGTAAATTATGCTGGACTTCCTTGTCCTATTCATTTTCGACTCACTAACTAAATAATTTCAAAGTACGAATTATACAAAAAACTAGAATCGAAATAAATATGACGTCCCTTAGAGATAGATGACATGAATATAAAGTAATCACAGATAGAGTACATACAGAAATAATTCGCAATCTGAGAAAACATAGAATAACGATGTAATATTGAAATTTTGAAGAATCATATCTCCGAAAGTATGAGTTTGTTAAAGTTGAAAATAGCATCAAAGGATTCTTATAATGGAACTGCATCTAAAAAAAATGAAAGAATGAATTTAAAATATGTAAAGCAAAAATAATTTTCTTTTTGTTACTCGGCAACCATCAGGTCGATTTAGCCTAATAACAAATTTACTGAGATATTTATCTCTCAAACCGACTCTGAAAATTTCAACTGTCTAGCTCATTCCGTTCTAGAGTTATCGACAGGACAGAATCGATTTCGACCACGGATTCTTGATCGGTGAGTGGAACAAAATCGTTTGAGACCATTTTCATTAAAAAACTCGAAAATTACAGACATTCGAGCAGGTTGATGAGCACTCTGTTCCGAGGAAAAAGAGCGCCAAGAACGCTTCACTTAGGTAGTTTATATTATTTTGTTGAATATCTCATAGTTTTGATTTGTGTGAGTTCCTGTTACGTGGATGAAAAAAATTTATTTCGACTCACTGATGAAGTATTTGAGCTTGAATTCTTCATCAATGAGTCGAAGCTAGTTTGAGACCAGTATCGACAAAAAAATTTAAAATTACTGACATTTGGCAAAAGGATAGCTCGCTATTCCCGAATTTAATACCAGTTTAGTTTAAAATCATTTACATTCTCGGACACTGATCACTGTTCTGATTACCAGGGATTCAGTAATTACTGGAAAATGTTCAAAAAAATTCCAACAGCAACCAAAATACAAATTCGATGCAATTCGAACTTGGCGAATACTTCTAGAATGCCAGCGCATTCATTTTTGGAAGATCATATAAACAGAAAAAAAAATAGTTATTTATGTACCAAGGACGAAATACTGTCTTTTATAGTCCAGTATGCAAATTGATATCCGAGGCGGAGCCGAAGATAGCAAGCCGGAGAGACAATAAACAGTTTTTCGCCGAGGTGCATATTACAGTTTTTCGTCGACCTTTCGTCACATATTTTCATTAATTTCAGAATATTTCCAGTATGAACAAAACTGGAACATTGGCTAAGTTTCAGTTGATGTAATATAGTTTTCATAGTAGATTTGAGAAATGCATATCTCAGATAAGTTCGTTATTGGGTAAAATTGGCCAGTTGGTTTAGGATTAATTTTTGGCACTCTTGTTGAATTCAAATGCTTTTGTGATGCTTGAATTTAATTCATTTTTTTTAGGTGAAGTTCCATCATGAGAAATCATTGATATAATTCGTAATTATATTTAAATTTTAAAACCCTTGACAGTTGTGACAACACAATACAAAAACAATTTCGTTCAGATCTGAGAATTCTCGTTTTTGGAGCTCTTGTGCTTATCAACTTGCCCAAATGTCTGTAATTTTCAAATTTTGGCTGAAAATGGTCTTAAACGATTTGGTTCGACTCACTGATCAAGAATCCATGGTCAGAATCGATTCTGTCCGGACGTCCGTCCGGCCGTTAACACGATAACTCTCAAACGGAATAAGCTAGACACTTGAAATTTCCAGAGTAGGTTTAGGAGATAAATATCTCGGTTAAGTTCCTTATTGGGCAAAATTGGTCAGGTGGTTTCAGAGTAACAAAAAAGAATTATTTTTTCTAAGATGCATTTCCACCATAAGAATCCATTGATATTATTTTCAACTCTAACAAGCTAATACTTTCGGAGATATGATTTTTCAAAATTTCAATAATACATCGTACTATGTTTTCACAGAATGCTCTAATTATTTTATCTATGTATTATCGTATGATCTGTGTTCACACATGTCATCTTGGACATTTGCGCATGAGTTGGACGCAAGTCCAAGAATACTGTTTAAAACGGAACATATTAATATGAAGTTTACCACATTTAAGAGAACAACTACTCCTCTTTAAAATATTCTGTTACGTTTTACGCGCCATTTCTGAATCCGTTTTTCAGCGGGTGTTGGTTGCTTCCTATATAATTCAAAATAAATTATACAAAGGCGGTTTTGGGCGGGTGAGTTATTGATTTTCCTTGCCTTGTATGTGGTCGTCTCCAGATTCATTTTGAAATATTCATTCGTAAACATTGAATATGTGTTAAAATTGTTAATTTCTGAACTACTTGGGAAACGCATGAATATAATGTAACTTTGAGTCGTTCAATGTTACCCGCAATTTGAATTTGGCACATCAGGTAACTTTGAATTTTTATTTTGAAGTAGAGAATGCCACGAAAATCGGAAAAAGCGACAACCGGTGTCAGAAAATATGGTACAAAGTGGGAATGCCCTGTGGATAGGAGCTTTGGCGCTCATGTTCAAACTTTGATGAATCATATCTCTGAAAGTATTGGTTTCTCAGAGTTGGGAATGATATCAATGGATTCTTATGATAGAACTGCATCATAAAAAAAAAAAATAATAATCCATTGATATCATTCCCAACTGTGAGAAACCAATAATTTCGAGGTTATTTTTTAATATACACATTTTAGAGCTCTTGTTTTAATTTAGTTTTTTTCATGATGCAGTTTTATTATAAGAAGCCATGGATTATTCCCAACTTTGAGACACCAATACTTTCGGAGATATGATTTGTCAAAGTTTGAACAAGAGCGCCACAGGGCTTTCCCACATTTAAGATTTTTTTTTACTTGACCTAATATGGCTCCAATTCCCTCTCTCCTCTACTATCTATTCACTATCAACCTAGGTAGAATTATTCGTGGACCATCCTGAATTCACAAAATATAGATAAATTTAGCGATATTAGAATTCGTTTATCGACATTCAATTCCTTATTTCCAGCATCGCGATAAAACAATACCAAATTCACCCCCCTCCGCCTAATGGAAGCAAAACAAAAGGAGTGCCGCGCAAACGAAACATAAAACGAGGACGAACAGAATGTTTATTCAGAAACGGCAAATTCAAAAATGCGTGTCCACTTTCACATCCCATTATTTCATGACCGGGATGCGACTAGCCGCGTCAGCATAGCGGAATTAAAGCTCGAAGGTGCACAAAAAGAGGCGGCAGCAATAAAAAACTAACGGCGATACCAAGGGAAATCCAATAAAGGGTTCAAGCAGGATGTTTCACGTTTTTGCCCGGAGTTTAACCGAAAATTTACGGCCACGGACGTGTGCAACTAACTTACGTTCCTGTTCGGATAACAGCTTTTTTCTGACAAACAAAACGAATGTCGGACGAAATGGAATTCTGATAAAAGGGAGCCTCCGAAATGGAACCAAAGTGGGCGCTAGCATTGAGGAGAGCTACATGAGAAATATGGAAAGCAACGTACGGATATTCGACTATCCTTTGATTCCATACCTTGGATTTTACCAAAGGGGTCCCCATCCAACTTTCCTTTTATAAATCGTCATTTAATCGATCCTAACCTTCCAGTTGAATACATCTTTAAACGGTAGATTATTCATTGAAATAATATTGACGCCAAAAGCTGCATACTCGAATCAGATAATTAATAAAATAGTTCAAACAGACAAATTATATCTCCGAAAGTATTGGTTTCTCAGAGTTGGGAATTATATCAATGTATTCATATAATAGAACTGCATCCTAAAGGAAATTCAATTCAAATAATAGTTTATTTATCAAGATTAAATGAGCAATCATGAGAATGAGAAAAGCACCATGGAAGAAATCAAATTAAATCTGGCCAATTTTGCCCACTAACGAACTTAACCGAGATATTCATCTCCCTAAACTACTCTGAAAATTTCAACTACCTACCTCATTCCGTTCGAGAGTTATATCTATGTCTATGGATGAAAAGCAGTCTCACTACTCTCAGATCTCTTACTTCATGTTCAGTTCCGAAATGTAAGAATTTTCTGAGAAAAACTAATTTGGGAGCAAACAACTGAGATTTTTCTCACTTCGCTCACAATTCTTCGACTGATTAGATAAATGTCTCAGGAACATCATTTGACATTATGACAATTCATATTCATACATAGAATAATATCATTCTGTGACAACGTTGAAATACGATTTATTATTGAAATTTTGAAAAATCATATCTCCGAAAGTATTAGCTTGTTAGAGTTGAAAATGATATGAGTGGATTCTTATGATAAAACTGCTTATTAAAAAAAATTTGATTTGGAATTTGTTCCGTAAAAAAAAATTTTTTTTTTTGTTACTCCGAAACCATCTGTCCGATTTTGCCCAATAACGAACTTAGCCGAGATATTCATCCCCCAAATCTACTCTGAAAATTTCAACTCTCTAGCTCATTCCGTTCGAGAGTTATCGTGCTTACGGCCGGCCGGCCGGACCGGCCGGACAGAATGAATTCCGACCACGGATTCTTAATCAGTGAGTCGAACCAAATCGTTTAAGACCATTTTCATCGAAATATTCCAAAATTACAGACATTTGGGCAAATTGATAAGCACTCAGTTCCGAGGAACTAGAGCGCCAAAAATTGGTTCAAGCCCTGTGGACAGGAGCTTTGGCGCTCTTGTTCAAACTTTGTCAAATCATATTATCTCCGAAATTATTGGTGTCTGGGAATGATATATATGGATACTTCCGATAGAACTGCATCCTGAAAGAAATTAAATTCAAACAGACCGATTATTCCCAATAACGAAACTAATCTGAAAATTATATTATATCAAATATAACTTAGACAATATCGCAGTTTTTTTTTTACTGGAGATATTCTGAACCGAATTTGATGATGTATTTTACCGAAGAATATATTTCCATCATCATAATATGATGATGGAATAATCCATATTATGGATTATCCAGGGGCATTATATTATCACCTCAAAAGTATAATATCATATCATTCTCATAATTCTACGATACCTGAGCTTATTTCATTGGTCATTTTGCATTCAATCATACTTTGTTTTCTAGTGGTGTATTTTATATCAAGAATAACGAACCAGAAATAATTTTGACATTTATTTCTCATAGGAAATTAGCTTGTTAGAGATAAAATGATATCAATGGATTTGTATGGTGAAACTGCTTCTTAAAAAAAATTTAATTTGAAATTTGTGATGTAAATCAATTTTTTTTTTAATCTCCGAAATTTCAGGCCAAGTTTGCCCAGTAACGAACATAACCGAGATATTCAACTCTGAAACCTACTCTGAAAATTTTGACTGCCTAGCTAATTCTGTTTGAGAGTTATTGTAGAAACAGAATTTCAAAATTTAAAATTTTTTTTATACCTTACGGCCACCTGATCAATACAAAACTTCTCTTGCACATAGAGGTCATGATTCTACAGATTGATACTGAATTTCAGATAGATAGAGTGAATGTTTTCGGAAATATTCATAAAAAATATTTTTACTAAAAAGGCCCATAACTTATCCGA
The DNA here is from genome assembly GCA_937662695.2 of Halyzia sedecimguttata. NCBI lineage: Eukaryota > Metazoa > Arthropoda > Insecta > Coleoptera > Coccinellidae > Halyzia > Halyzia sedecimguttata. The sequence continues at coordinate 35,839,241 of OW569415.2, read as the reverse complement.
AACAACGTGGTGTATTTCGCCTGTTAACGAAGTCGTCTCAGATATTAACGCTATAAACCTACCCTGAAAATGTTCGTGCCTACGGCCAGCCGGCCGGACAGTATTGATTCCGACCACGGATTTTTGATCGGTGGGTCGAACCAAATCGTTGAAGACCATTTTCAGCCGAAAATTCGAAAATTACAGACATTTGAGCAAATTGATAAGCACTCTGTTCCGAGGAACAAGGGCGGCCAAAAAAGTTATAAAATTGGTTCAAGCACTGGCGTGAAGGCAGGAGCTTTTGAGCGCATGTTATATTGTCTATTCACGTCTATTGGATACTACTATTCGAAATTACCATCGATACAGCTTTTATATGATATGTATACATTTCGTACCATTTTAATGATACACTTGGGTAACGACTTAATCGTTTAAAATCACAGAATTTTTAACACCGACATAACTATGTATACTATCGGAGATGATATTCGTTGAATATCTAATAATATACGGAAAAACTCACGTCTCAAATAATTTTAGAATAAGAAATTCACGAAATTTCTCGAAAGTTAGCGCGTCGGCATTCTACACGTAATTATCGAGTTTTAGTTGGATTGGATTTGTATGTTTTGAGTTATAGAGGAAATAACAACAAAATTTCATATGAGCATAACTCCAAAACCGTTTGGCCGATTATGCCTATTAACGAATTTGAATGTCGCATTCGGATGAGCAACCTACCCTGAAAATTGCAAGTTGCTATCGCTTTCCGTTCTCAAGCTAGCGTGAGATACATAATATTTTTTCATAATTTTTTAAAATTTTCTTGTGATACGATCCTCATAAATTTTTCATTTTACATACCTCAACTAGTTACCGAGTTTCAATTCTATCGGATCTTTATTTTTTGAGTTATCGAGATATAATGTTCCAGTGGGTATAACTCCGTAACCATGTGGCCGATTATGCCCAATAACAAACTCAACTATCCCACTGGGATGCGCAACCCACTCTGGAAATTGCAGGTTGGTATCTCTTTCCGTTCGAAAGTTATCGTGGTAACGGTCACCCATCCAGCTACTGAACTCACCTAAGGTAGCTGGGATCTCCAGCAATATAGGTACGTAGATCCGATCGTGTTCAAATTTGGAACTTGGCTGTAAAGTTAGGATTTCAAGGCTCTCGCAAATTTTCAGTGATGTCGGACAAATAGTTTCTGATATATAAGATTAATTTTAATGATTATCAATGATTTTTTTTAGTTTCAGCGATACGATCGTAATGAAATTTCGCAAAAATTTGCGCGTTGGCATTCTACTACAAAGTACCATGCTTGATTTGGATCGCTTTTGTATTTTTACAGTTATTGAGTGAATAATAACAAAATTTTAGATAGGGATAACCCCATACCCCTTTGGGGCCTATTAACGAACCCTAATTCCGCATTCAGAGCACTCAGCACAACCTACCCTAAAAATTGAAAGTCGCTGTCTATTTCCGTTTTCAAGTATCGTGGCAACGGCCGGTCGGACAGAAAGAAATTTGACCTCGAAGTCTTCATCTATGAGTCGAACCTAACCGTTTGAGACCTTTTTCAGCTAAAAATTCGAAAGTTGCAGAAATTTGGGCAAAGTGATTCTAGTTTCTGATTTACCGGGTGTTTTTTAAATTTGAATGGAAATTAAAACCACTGTATATCCTGAACGGAATAACCGATTTATCCGAAATTTTGAATGAAGATAGCTTTCATGAGATTCCAGAAAACTGCAATCAAATATCATTCGATTTGCAGGACCGTATCACATAAATTTGGACAGTTTCAAAAAGTTCGTGATATCACCCTGTACAATGAATTTCATGATTTCTTTGATATCTGCGTAAACTGTAACATTCATTTATGCATTTCGCCAAATAATATTGTATGGCACCTTCCTGGATGCGGAAGACTAATTTTTTTTCTTAATGGTGACAATAATTCTTTCTCTCGTGTCGATATTTAACATCCTATTCATCTCGCAACGGAGTGAATTTTGAATCTCTATGAATTAAATCAATTGAATATACATTATTGAATGTTAATTTGAGTTTTCATCAATGCAATTCATCAGTTTTTTGAAGCGTAATTCAAGCATGGGTCCTTAACATTTATTTTTGATCAACGGTTTTTTTCTGGGTTTTCTCTCCCAAACTCTGAAAAATATCTATAAAATAAAAATTAATTATTTTGTGATTTGCTTCTGCGTAAGAAACACAGGATATTTGTCAGAAGCAATCAATTGAACAGTGTTGCCTAAAAAAACAACAACGAAACAACATCAACGAAGAAACAACTATAGCGTAACGTTTCGGAGACTATATCAGACCCCTTCTTCAGTCGCTCAACGAAAATCGAGAGAATTATTTTGTTGATAGTTATTTGGTGAAATTCAAGAATTGTCCAAATAACTATCAACAAAATAATTCTCTCGATTTTCGTTGAGCGTCTGAAGAAGGGGTCTGATATAGACTCCGAAACGTTACGCTATAGTTGTTTCTTCGTTGATGTTGTTTCGTTGTTGTTTGTTAGGCAACATTGTTCAATTGATTGCTTCTGACAAATATCCTGTGTTTCTTACGCAGGAGCAAATCACAAAATAATTAATTTTTATTTTATAGATATTTTTCAGAGTTTGGGAGAGAAAACCCAGAAAAAAACCGTTGAATAATGAGTATACCTCCCACAGTATCCTTTAATGATTATTTATTTTTGAGACATTTAATTAGTAAGAAAATAAATACATAATTGTAAGGAGAAAGAGATTTGATTGATAACATGAAAATGAAGAAAGTGAGAGTTTGATGTTGTTTTTGATACCGGTTGTCACTGCTTTTAGCGCTCTTGTTCCTCGGAACAGGGTGTTTATCAATTTGCCCAAATGTCTTCAATTTTCGAATTTTTGGCTGAAAATGGTCTCGAACGTTTTGGTTAGACTCACAGATCAAGAATCCGTGGACAAAATTGATTCTGTCCGGCCGTCCGGCCGTTAACACGATAACTATCGAACGGAATGAGCTAGACAGTTGAAATTTTCAAAGTAGGTTTGGGAGATAAATATCTCGGTTAGGTTCTTTATTGGGCAAAATCGACGGGTGGTTTCAGAGCACCGAAAACATTATTTTTTTACATTAAAAATTTCAAATTCAATTATTTTTAAGATGCAGTTTGATCAAAAGAATCCATTGATATCATTCTCAATTCTAACAAACTAGTTCTTTCGGAGATATGATTTCCCAAGATTCGAACAGAACTAGCGCCTGTATAATATTCTCTGTGTCGCTAAAATTTTTTTGTTATTTCCTCTATTACTCAAAATATACAAATCCGATCCAATATAAACTCGGTAATTACTTGTAGAATTCCGACGCGCTAATTTTCGCGGAATTTCGTGAATATGGTATCCTGAAATTATTTGAGACGTAAGTTTTTTCGTATATTATTAGATATTTAACGAATTCCAATTCCGATAGCGTACATACGGCAGAATTAGAAATTCTGTGATCTTGGATGATTCTCCCATTACTCTAGTCTGCCATTGAATTGGTACGAAATGTATTCATGTCTTATAAAAGCTGAGAAATCGGTACATATAGATGGTAAATTCGATCCAGACTGTCCAATAGAGGTGAATAGATAATAGAACATGCACGCTAAAGTTCCTGACTTCACGTCCTTGCTCGAACCAATTATTCATTCACTAATTCTAATCTGCATAGCGAATTTCAGATTTCTAGTACTTTGGAAAGTACTATTAGTAGTTTCATTAGTTTAACACTTAGACTTACACCCTCTTCTATGTGTGACAGTAACCTATTTCTTCATTTTTCTGTAGTTGAATAGTACCAGAGTTTTATTACTTTAATATACAGACTTGCACCAACCTTTAAAGGGGTTGAAGAATGAAAGTTTTCTTAATTTTTCTGTTTTTTGGCGCTCTAGTTCCTCGGAACTGAGTGCTTATCAATTTGCCCAAATGTCTGTAATTTTCGAATTTTTGGCTGAAAATGGTCTCAAACGATTTGGTTCGACTCACTGATCAAGAATCCGAGTCGAAATCGCGTCGGTTAAGTTCGTTAATGGGCAAAATCCATCGAGCGGTTTCGGAGTTATGGCCGATTTTAGTAAAAACATTTTTTATGAATATTTCCGAAACCGATCACTCGATCTATCTGAAATTTAGCATCATATTGTAGAATCATGACCTTCATGCGTATGTGAAGTTTTGTATTGACCAGGTTACCGCAAAGTGTCAAAACAAATTTTTGAAAATTTATTTTTTTTTTACAATAACTCTCGAAAGGAATTAGCTAGGCAGTTGAAATTTTCAAAGTAGGTTAGGGAGATGAATATCTCGGTTAATTTCGTTAATGGGCAAAATCTATCAAGCGGTTTCGGAGTTATGGCCGATTTTAGTAAAAACATTTTTTATGAATATTTCCGAAACCGATCACTCGATCTACCTGAAATTTAGCGTCATATTGTAGAATCATGACCTTCATACGTATGTAAAGTTTTGTATTGACCAGGTTACCACAAAGTGTAAAAAAATTTTTTGAAAATTTGAATTTTTTTTTACAATAACTCTCGAAAGGAATGAGTTAGGCAGTTCAAATTTTCTGAGTAGGTTAGGGAGATGAATATCTCGGTTAAGTTCGTTATTGGGCAAAATAGGCCAGATGGTTTCGGAGTAACGAAAAAAAAATATTTTTTAAGCAACAAATTTCAAATTCAATTTTTATATAAAATGCAGTTTCACCATAAAAATCCATTGATATTATTTTCAACTACAACAAGCTAATACTTTCGGAGATATGATTTTTCGAAATTTCAATAATGAATCGTACTTCTATGTTTTCACAGAATGTTATCATTATTCTATCTAAGCTTTACTATATGATCTGTGTTCATACTCGTACATGTCATCCTGTCCTATAAGAGAGAGTCAAATTCATTTCAGCTATTTTAATTTGATTTCTTCCATGGTGCAGTTCTCATTCTCAGATTGCTCATTTAATCTTGATAAATAAACTATTATTTGAATTGAATTTCCTTTATGAAGCAGTTCTATCATAAGAATACATCGATATAATTCCCAACTCTGAAAAACCAATACTTTCGGAGATATAATTTGTCTGTTTGAACTAGAGCGCAGAAAGCTCCTGTCCACAGGGCTTGAACCCATTTTTGTTAGCTAATTCTAGTTGGCTTCCCCAATTTCAGATTTCTAGGACTTAAGAGAGTACCCCCCACTTTATACGTTCAGTATAGACACGTGCCCCCTCACTTTATGGTGAGTGGTGAATAAGAGTTTTATTATATAATTTATTTTTCTGTTGTGTGCAAATTCTAGCCTGCCTGCCCCTAATTTTATTCAAATTCTCATCGTCTTTTCAATCATTGATGGGATAGATTTAGTACCACACGATGTACAAAGGTATAATTATTTGTTGAAGATTAAGATAACGAGATTCCAAAGAAGAGAATAATATTCCATTTCGGAGTGCACAAAACTCACTAAATTAGTCTATGACGAAAGATTATAAATCAATCCGTCGGCTCAAGCAATTTTCTTCCACCATCGAAGATATTTACTCAGCGCCAACCTGGAATGAAATTGAATACATTACGAGTACTCAGAATACATCCAGCTCTAATTAACTGCAATCAGGCGTGTTTACTTTGAATAAATGAATAACATCAAGTACCGGTAACCCCTTAGGGGCGAATTCAACGGAGAAGTTCGAAAATAACAGCCTTCTTCCCTTATTTAAACAAGGAGAATCAAACGTTTTGGAAACGCAACCATGATTAAAATATATTTCCAGTCCGTATAGTTTAAGATTTATTGCCAGTAATTATGTTTAAATGGGACGATTTTATAACACAATATGTCGAATACGGAAAGAAATAATGAGGGTTGGGTATATTAATTCTATATTGGTGTTCGTTAAAGTTTATGCATCTCCTTTTATTTTGAGGAATTTTCATTAGTTTTACTGTCGTCAATTTCAGCTTGGATATTTATTGACAATTAAGGTTCGATTAATTCGGAATGTTTACTATCCCGCTATAAAATACAGTCGTCATTAGCATATAAGTTGGGGCCACTTTTATACAGAGTGATTTGTAGGAATGACATCGGGATGCTCTTTACATGATTGCTTGGAATTGGAGCTGAAAATACAAATAACGTCCAGAATCTTTCTTCTATCTATTACAGGAAATTTATGAATCTTGGTGCGAAATTCAAGTATGGGTTATTTTCACGAGAGGTGAATATTACATGTTCATATCGAGAAAATAATGACCACAAGTGGGAAAGCTCTGTGGACGGGGGCTTTGGCGTGCTGTTAAAATTTAAAGCAAGTGCGGTTACCCATCCAGGTACTGAACACGCCTAAAGGTGCTTAGCTCCAGATAAAAATATAATTTTTTCCTATTATATCCAGTATTATAGATCCGATCGAGTTTAAGTCTAGAACTTGGCTGTAAAATAAGCTGAAATATTAAATATTGAGAGGCATTTTTATGCTTAATATCGATTCTTTCTTCAAATCAAATACTCATTGTATTGAAACTGCATTCAGTTATGAATAATACATGTCATCTATATTAAAAACGTGTTTTTCTTATTTTTAAACCTTGAATGATAAGTGATATTAAAACCCATATTGTAGTCATCGCTTGAACAGTTTGTGTTGATCCTTCCCAAAAATTGCCTTGTTATCTGTTACTTGAGTAAAGCAATTTTGCTATTGAACTCTATGCCACAATTCTTGCCCATAGTTGTGTCATTTTGATTGTCTAGTAAACAAATGACTCTTCGTTGTATATGTAATGTAAGATATTTAAAGTTACCTAGAGTAAGAGATATTGTTGGGAAATTCTGGAGGAAATGAAATAAAACCATAGTATAACTTGAAGAGGTTAATCTACGTTCGGCATCATTTACCTAAGATTGGGAAAAAGAACGTAGAAGAGAAACCCCTCTCTTTCCAAAGATTATTTCATTGAAACTTGATATTCATCGGTACATGTAAAATGGTTAACTCAATAGTATATAGATGTATGCTGCATTAAAATAGGTAATAATGAAAATCTGAGACTGATCCAGGAGGTACGTTTTTTTGGATATGATCCTGGATCCATCACTCACCTGTGGTAATTATAACAGCTATCTTCAAGCATAATTATTCAGTTTTCACATGATATTTCTTTACAAGATATTATCAGAGTATTTCTCTCTTATTGAAACTCAATTAAAATATTATATTCTCTCATGGAGCACATGCTCAGGGTTTTATAGACTGTTTCGAATTCAAGATAAAGCAGTTATGATCTTGATGACTTGAAACTTGGGATCATTGCAGATTTTCATTTATGTGGGAGGGTACCTTGACTATGCTAGGCCTTTTTGTGCAATTAACACTTGTTCAGAGAAAATCCATGTTGTTTATTTATAAAGCGCTCTTACAGTATCCCACTAAACAGTAGCTTAGCTAGGGAAGCCTGGACACGCATAGCACGGTAGTTCTTTACATCATGTTTATTCCCTGATTTAAAAATTAAACGAATGTCCAAATTCTTTCAATTTTCAAATTCTTTTCTATTTTAATCAATGTGATTTGTACTATTGGCATTATTTTTACTTGGTTGGGTGCTTGAAAATATTCAGATGACAAATGTTAAGTCTGGCACCCAAGGGATAAACAATTTCTTGAATTGTTGTACTAAGTAACTATACTAATTTTCCTTGATAAGCAAGTTTATTTGTTACCGCTGAAAAGTAAATATCTTTATAATATCCTCCTACTAACTGAAAAACCTGATGAACACCTACTTTTTGGCGCTCTTGTTACTGGTAACAGAGTGCTTATCAATTTGCCCAAATGTCTGTAATTTTCGAATATTTGGCTGAAAATGGTCTTAAATGATTTGGTTCGACTCACTGATCAAGAATCCGTGATCGAAATCGGTTCTGTCCGGCCGTCCGTCCGGCCGTTAACTCGATTACTCTCGAACGGAATGAGCTAGACAGTTGACATTTTTAGAGTAGGTTTGGGAGATAAATATCTCGGTTAAATTTGTTAGTGGGCAAAATCGGTTAGATGGTTTCGGTATCGAATTTACCGTGGTAATTTCGAATTAAGAGTGTCCAATACAGGAGAATGGACAACATAATTTACCATGGTAAGTTCGATTAAGGGTGATACACAAGAATGGACAATAGAACATACGCGAAAAGCTTCTGTCTTCACATCAGTGCTTGAACCAATTTTTTTTTTTCGTGATTTTTTTGAAATTTTCTAGGGGTGCGGTTCTTAAAATTTTTTTTTTCGTCATTATTTTAAAATTTTCTAGGGGTACGGTTCTTACAAAATTTTAAACACGTCTTTGTGTTGATTTTTACTACGAGTTACCAAGCTTCAATTCGATCGAATATTTATTTTTTGAGTTATCAAGGAAACAATATTCCAGGTGGGTATAACTCGGAAACCGTTAAACGAACTCAACTCTCCCATTCGGATACGCAACCTGCCCTATCTCCTTTCGCTCGAAAGTTATCGAGGCAACGGTCACCCATCTACTGAACTCACACAAGGCTGCTCGAATCTCCAACAATATTTAACCGATCATGTTAAAGCTTGAAACTTGGCAGTAGAGTTAGGTTCTAAAGGCTCTTCCAAAAATTCAGCAATTTCAGACGAATAGTTACTGATATATAGAATCTTTTTTTTTTTCAATGATTTTTTAAAAATTTTCTACAAATACTATACTAATAACCATGTTGGAATTCAATCGGTTTAGTATTTTTCGAGTTAATGAGGAACAAAAAACAACCAAATTTCAGATGGCTATAACTCTAAAACCGTTTGGCCGATTATGCTCATAAACAAACTCAAATGTCGCATTCAGATGCGCAACCTAACTTGAAATCTTCAAGCCGCTATCTATTTCCGTTCTCCGGTTATCGTGATAACAGAAATATTTTTCAATATTTTTTAATATTTTTTTAATAATTTTCTAGCGATACGATTCTCACAAAATTTCACAAACGTGCTAAGGTTTATATTCTACAACTATTCACCAAGTTTCAATTCGATCGAATCTATATTGGTTGAAAACAAAATTATTACTCGGAAACCATTGGGCCGATTATGCCCATTAACGAACTTGTCCGTCGTATTGAGATGCGCCACCTACCCTGAATATTTCAAGTCGCTAGCTCTTTCCGTTCTCAAGTTATAGTGGCAACGGCCGGACAGAATCGAATTTGACCTCGAATTCTTCATTGGGGAGTCGAACCAAATCGTTTGAGACCATTTTCGTAAAAAAATTAGAAAGGTACAGACATTTGGGCAAAATGATAACGCGATGTTCCCCAGAACATCCGCGCAAAAACTGTTGAAAAATGATTTCATCGAGTGTAATATAGTTGACTAGTACATCTCGATCGTTGGAATATTTCGATATTTCGACAATATCTTCAAAAACACTGATCCGATCGAGTTCAAATCTAGAACTTTACTGTAAAATATGGTTTTGAAGGTTTACAGTAGGTAGAGAATTGATAAATCGGCTCATATTAAAAATTTATGAAATTGATTTGATATATGGAATAAGGTGAGCTGTAGCTTATTGCAAATAACTGAACGACACACAGTGAAATATTCATCGATTTTAGTCATCAACAAATATTCCCCCCCCCCTATTTCCAGGCTGGTCACCCCCTCACTCAGTGTTCCCCAAAGAGGAAAGCGTCTGTGACAAACGAAGGAGCTCTAGGGAACGTAAACTCTATTGTTTACGAACTACTGAAGAGAAAAATCTCACCAACGGCATCTGGTCAATCCTTACGAACTCCAACCCTCTGTGGTGCGGAAATCTTAAGCTCTGCTTGCAGTCCCCGACTCCCTCTTGCGGCAAAAGAATGAACGTCACTGAACATCGCTCAAGATTTCCGCATCACAGAGGGTTGAAGGATTGACCAGGTGGTGCTGGTGAGATTTTTCTCTCCAGTAGTCCGGTAGGAAAAACTGAAAGTTTTGTAGTACAGGGGATTTAATATGGATATCAAGGAATTCTTAGTGAAAATTTGTTCTTATAGTATTAACGAATATTTGGAGTCTTGTATAGTTTGAGAGACTTTTATTATGTGGTATTTTATTTTGTTTTTCTTCATAAGTCATTTATTTTTTCCTTTTATTACATGACGTGTTATATACAAATGTAGTTCGTTATAAACAACGAATAAAATTATAATTTAAAATTTTATTTTCTATTATTTAGATTATTGTTATTATGGATTATTGTGCTGTTCATACCTAAACACAAAACAAAAAAATTCGAAATGTCGTCCATGTATCAGGCCAGACTTTCGCTCAATCATTTGCCCCATAGGTATCTATGATCTCTGAATCTTATTTACTTCAAGGGTAGTGAGAAGGCTTTGTTATTAAAGAAGTGTTATCATTATGTAAATGAATTCTTCAATTATATAAATGATAATAAACTTTATTTTTGTTACCTTTTTAGGACTTGCCTCATAGAAAAATTGTTCTATGTCTGAAGAGATCAATAAATTATTTATTTATTTAATAATAATTAAAGAAACTTCATTATCACTATTTGTATGTGTTATAGTCAGTCTCATTTCGTTTGAATAAATACAGTATATATGAACATTTGAGTTTAAATTCATTTCATGCGCTTCTAGAAAAATGTTGGAAAGCCCTGTGGACAGGAGCTTTGGCGCTCTTGTTCGAACTTTGACTATTCATCTCCGAAATTATTGGTTTTTCAGAGTTGGGAATGATATCAATGCATTCTCATAATATAACTGCATCATAGAAGAATCCGAGATATTAATTCCTCAAATCTCCTCTGAAAATTATATTATATCAATTGAAACTCAGCCAATAGGCCAGTTTTGTTTTTACTGAAGATATTCTGAACCAAATTTGATAAACTTACCAAATTATATATTTCTATCATCATATGGATTACCCAAGGGCAGATAGGGTAGTGGTAATTATAATATCCTATAATTGATTATTTTGCATTCAATAATATACGTTGTTAGAAGAGAAATCAGAAATATATTTGACATATCTGTCATAGGTAGATAAGATTATATGTATGAACAGTGAATTTTTAAAAATCATATATCCGAAAGTATTAGCTTTTTAGAGTTGTAAATGATATCAATGGATTCTTATGATGAAACTGCATCTTAAAAAAAATTAATTCGGAATTCGTAATGTGAAAAAAAAATTTTTTTTCTTTAATCCGATACCATTCGGCTGATTTTGCCCAATAACGAACTCAACCGGGATATTCATCTCCCAAGCCTTCTCTGAAAATTTCAACTGTCTAGCTCATTCCGTTCGAGAGTTATAGTATTAACGGCCGGCCGGAAGGCCGGACAGAATCGATTTTGACCACGGATTCTTGATCAGTGAGTCGAACCAAATAGTTTAAGACCACTATCAGCCAAAAATTCGAAAATTACGGACATTAGGGCAAATTGATAAGCACTCTGTTCCGAAGAACAAGAGCGCCAAAAATGTTGTTCCTAACTCTTGCAGAAAGTGTCTTTCCCGCACTCAACGAGACAAACGGCAGTACCACTTTCCGCACTTGTTAGAAAATAACTATTACTCGATTTGACAGTAACCGTTCACTTTTTTGCACGCGCCTTAAAGTAATTGAAGTTCCTCTCAAGGCCCCAAATACGATTTCTCTAATTCCTGCTTGTCTTCCAGGGTTCTCGATTATCATAATCGAATTCGCTCCCGGCAATCAGATTACACCGAATTACCCGAGACTCTGAACTAACTAGTTGCCTCCTTCACGAATTGTATTCGTCTTGCTCTTAGTTTACTGAGGCTCACTGGCTTTTCTTTCGCCAGCCAAAACGGTGTTATCTACAAGCGTTCCTGCGGGATCGGCCAGACGCCTCTCGACATTCAAAGATGAACTCGGAGAATATCCTGGATCACGTGCAATCGGCCCCTCCCTGGAGAATTATTGCGATAATTCCATTTGTTTAACGAGGGGCTTTGATCCGTCAAAAGGAAAGAGAAAACTATTTCTCCTTGGTAAATGTGCTTAGTTTTTCAATAAAGGAGTCGCTTTGATGTCGCAGGAACGGGAAGATGGAAATTGCAAATTGATAAAACGAATCTCGGGGTCGAGATTCTTCTGTGTTTATGATGTCGATCAGTCAAGTGACACTCGACTAGAATGAATTCCTGTAGAAACTTTATGTTGGAAATGGGTCTTGTCAGTTGGATCCTACCAATTGAAGAATATCGAATCTAGTTTAATTATTGCAGTGACAAGATTTTTTTACTTCAATTGTTACTATAATATTCAAATTCTCTAAATGATAAAATGTACTTCTTTATACAAACGTCAAATGGAGGCCGACACAAAAAATGTGTGATGTAAGGAAAACGACCGATAGTCAGATAATCAGAAACAATAATAATAATAATTCTGGAAAAATGTGTACGCGCATCATTCGGTTTGGGCGAATGTACTGGTATTTCATCTAAGCAAAGGAAGAACTAAAGAGACATGAGAAGACATCGAACTACAAGGTGGAATAAGCATTCGACACCTCGAAGAGGTATAAACTTACAAATTTCTTGGAATGAAACAAAGAGGCGTGCTGGAGACAACCCAAATCAAGGATGCCTTGACAGCTAGCTACAAAAAGAAGCTCCGAGATATATGGAAATCACGTCTGCTATGAACAGCTTGGCAGTCCCGATAGTCACCTGCTCTATTGGGGTAGTTAACTGCAAAGTGAATGAAATTCTCTTATTCGACAGATCCATACGTAAAGTGACGAACATGAACCATAGCCTGCATCCCAACTGCTTGATACAAAGAGTATAACTCCCACGATGGCAGGAAGGCAGGGGGTTGCAAAGTTTGGAATACCAACACCATCAACAAACGTTGGAAATGGCAATAAGGATATTGAGAGGTGGAGATACGCTTCTGAAAATGGTGGCTCATCATTAAATTAGGAACCAAGGAGCTTCCCTATTCAGATAGCTTTGGAGAAGCTTGGTATAACTGGCATATCCATCGATCATGAGCTAGCAGGAATACCTATCACGCCAACAGACCATATAAGAGTTGGCAGATATATAAGACAGACATAACTAAAGACACTACTCGAAGATCATATGAGTAAACACCTGCACTCCATATTTTTCTGGAGTTTGAAAGAGCGGGGCCTGTCGGATGAAGTATCCTTCGCCTTTTTGCTAGGCTCAAGTCGGAAAGGGAGGGATTTGTTATGGCTTGTTAAGATGGGGTGATAAATACAAAGTGATATAAAAAGAACATCATGAAAGTGGACATCCCAATAACGTGCAGAGCTCGCACCAGTCAGCAGGAAACTCGCATTCACATTCTGTCTGCTTGCAGAGTCCGTGCTCCATCGAGATATGTGGAAAGCCACAATGTGGCACTCCAAATATCCTACTTTAATCTGAGAGAGGTTTATGGTATAGACAACGAGCCAGTGCTACCATATGTAGCTCTGGAGATTATAGCAGTTGTTGAAAATCACAGAGATCACATCTACTGGAACTATGCTATTCCAACAACTCGGCAGATCCACGTCATTAAGCCAGATACAGTCCTGCTGCTCAAATTTTCCTCTCCGCTGAAAATAATGCGGTGACGAAAGTAGAACACAAAAGGAAAAAATACAAGGATTCAATGTTCGAACTGGGGATCCTGTATCCCAAGGCATAGAGTTAGGATGGTCGCCCTAATCATAGGATGCCTAGGCAGAATGAGAATGAACTACGTGACCTAATTGAAGATTATTCCGTCCTGCAAATCCCTGACCGAAAATTTAGCACTTAGAATGCAGAAAGAGATGTTGCTTGGATCACTTCGAGTCAAGGAACGCTGTAAGGGCAAGACGAAGAACTTCTCCAAGGAACGTTTGAGAGGTTTTTAAGTGAATAACCAAACAACAACGGGAGTCTCACACTCCTGAAAGAGTGGACCCTCTCGGGGTCAGCCTATAAAATAGTTTAATAGTCTTCATTCATGTTTTTCATAATTTAAATGTTTACACTCGTCAAAAAATAAGTACTTCTTTCCATAAATTGTAGGTAGAAAAATATCACATAGTTATATCACGAATGTATCACAATATATAGTAAAAATATCAGACAAAAATACTAAGTCAGTCAACAAAATTTCATAAAGATCACAGAAATTCACAACGAATTACATGTAAAATTCGTCAACTGAATAAATAGCCAAGTCAAGCTATCTTGCCTTTATCAAAGATTTAAATTTTCCCGATGGGAGGCACCTAAGATCACCCGACAAGCCATTGTATAAGTCAACAGCATACTATTTCGGGCTTAACTGTGTTTTTCTCAATCTAGCAAAGTATTTTCTAATGTGATCCTTGTGTCTAGTATCGTGACTGTGTATCTCGCTGTGTACGCTGCATAAATGCATAAAGCATAAAGCTTTCTAGGAGGAAAATAGATGTAGAAGTTAATATAATTATTCAGTTTCCTTAATTTAGCTCTACAAGAATCACGGTATTTTAAACCTCTTGCTAGTCTCACTGCGCGTCTTTGCAGTCTAAACAGATTTTCACGAAACGCACACGAACCCCACACCTGTACACAGTATTTCAAGTGAGACTCGATTAACGCATAATATACCACACGTAAGGCTTCACACTTAATGAGCACGACAGAGTCCTCAAAGCGTAAGTATTCCTAAATTCACAGCATAAGTCTCCCAAGTGAGACCAGAGTCGACAAAAACACCCAGGAATCGGACACTATTACCTCCTCTCTTATTTGCTGCAGTACTCAACAGTAATTCCTGTGTTTTATCTACATTCATAGCAAGCTTATTTGCGTCAAACCATTGTTTCACCCTCGACTGCGCCCCAGCCGACAGACAGCTAAACTCATTTAGTTCTCTAGAATGGACAGACACAGTTGTATCATCAGCAAACAAAACGGCCGAAGCCTCTGTCAAATATTCAGGTAGGTCATTGATGTGAAAAAGAAATAGTATTGGAACCATAATGGACCCTTGAGGGACACCATGCTTTAACGGTTTCATCCCCGAGCACTGACCTTCCATATGTACCACCTGATATCTGTCTTTCAAGAATAATCTCAGCAGATTCAATGCTGCCCTAAAAGGTTTTTCCTCCCACGTGTCAAAAAAGAAATCGGGGAATAGTTATTAGAGTTATTTCAACAGATGGCGCAACCTGTAAATGATGGTATTCAACCACTTCCCCGAAGCTTCTGAAGTGCACTATCCAAACAAAATATTATTCGAAGCCGTTGCACCGGACAACGGACAAATTGAAATTCCTCGATGTCCTCTATTCGACATCGCTATCCGACATGAGATTTCTATACCATATCGCATATCACTGACGCGATAATGCACAGGATAACTGAAATGCTGAAGCTTAATCGCATTTGTCGGGCTTAGAACTTTCGTCGGCTGTCGTCTCAATTATTGTGAGCGCTGTGCGATATATCTATAATGATAAATGTCAAGGGCTGCTGACGACAAATGCGATTATTTCCGTGAACAGTTGAAATGCGCGGCTTTCGAAATATATTTGTAGTATACGAGTTGTAGTTCGCTCACCTTGCTTGTCTTCATCCATCCGGCATAACAACGTTTAGAACAGGCGGACAGCCATCACTATCGGAAGGACATAGAACGAAATTTCAGTGAACTATGTTACCTCAGATTCAAAGATAGGAGCACAGAGGCGTACTCACACCTACAAACTAGTGACGACAATTAGAGGAATGTCTCTTATGTTTTTAATGAGTGACCACTATCATCAGTTTAGGTTTCCATATTATACAGTGTGTCTAAGATAAGGATGGAATAAAGCACTAGAATCTAGAATTCGTCAGTATCTAGCTCAAAATTAGTCGTTTATAAAGTTTAAAAATTCCGGGTAGTTTCGAGATATCCTGAAAATCCTGATATTTTGCAGAATCATTCCATTTCCCTTCTGGATTCATTGAAGAACGAATTTCAAAAGAAATTTCATAGTTGCATTGAGGTGTAATAATCAGCTTATTTTTACGAGCATGTTCAGGGAAACTACTTGCGTCCTTTCCTCCAAATATCTGTAACTTTAGAATTTTGTGCAGAAAATGATCTCAAAAGATTGGGTGACTCACCGATGAAGAATTCGAGGTCAAATTTGATAATGTCGCGTTGCCACAATAACTTTCGAGCGGAAATAGATAGCGACTTGAAATTTCAAGGTAGATGGCGGCGCGTCCAAGCGTGACGGAAAAATTCGTTAACGGGCATAATCAGCCCAACGGTTTCCAAGTACAAACTTTGTTTTTACCCAATACAGATTAAATAAAAATTAGTAAATATATAGTTGTAGAATACCGACACGAAGACGTATGTGAAATTCTGTGAGATTTGTGTCACCAGAAAATGAAAAAAATATATTAAGTAATAATGTAACTTGAGAAAGGAAAGAGAATACGACTTCCAATTTTCAAAGTAGGTTGCGTATCCGTAGGCTACATTTGAATTCATTAATAGGCATAATCGGCCAATCGGTTTTGAAGTTGTACCTATCTGAAATTTTGTTGTTATTTCCTAAATAACTCTAAAAATACGAAACCGATCCAATTCAAACATGGTAATTAGTTGTAGAATGTCGACCCGCAAATTTTCTCGGAATTTCGTGAATATCGTAACATGCGCGCAAAAATTCCTGACTTCACGTCAGTGGCTGAATACTCCTTTCTAACGAATGTCACCCGTTATTTCTAGTTTATCTGCAAATAACGTTTCCCTTGCAGTTTTCCCGATTTTTGGTGCGCTGTTCAGGAAGCAGTATGCCAATAATTGGGCCAGGATGTCTGTATTTTTGGAATTTTTTGCCAAAAAAAGTCTCAAACGATTGAGTTCGACTCACTGATGAATAATCTGGGGTCAAATTCAATTCTGTCTTTCCGCTCCGCCGGCCGTTTGCACGATAACTCTCGAATGAAATGAGTTAGAGGGTTTAAATTTGCAGGGCAGTTTCGGAGCGTAAATATCTCACCTACGTTCGATAATGGGTGAATTACACCAAGTAGTTTCGGAGTTGCGATTATAAGTTAAAACATTGTTTATCAATATTTCCGAAAACGATAACTCGTTCTATCTGAAATTGTAGAATCAACACCTTTATATGGTTGCAAAATTTTTTTATTATCAGTTTCGAGGAAATAGCGTTGTTTCTGATTAGAAATGTCTGTACAGTGGTCCTGGGGTCAATTTATAAATATGTATATTTTGGAGATCTATGTTAAATAACATTCAGTTATGAAGAATATCCGTAAACAATTGCGTACTTTACGGGGTCTCCTAACCAAAATCTTTTTTTTTATTTCAACCTGCTGCAAAGCTAATATCCAGACTGTATTGATAGACACAATTGTCGAAGAAACTTGAAAAAATACAAAAAATAACTGACGTCAGTTCTCTTTAGCGTGCTTGATCACGATGGCAGATTTGAATTAAATAGTGATAGCTTCATGCTCAGTGGATAGAGCGAGCCAGAAATCTAGACAGACAGAAGTGCCTACCATTCACTGTCGAGACAATAATTAACACTTCTGTGCATGAGCCAAGCTGGCATAAGAATACAGTAATGAAGTCGACATAGAACACAACTGACTCTCCTTAGTCGCACTAGCTCATAGGAGTTCCAGATCTCCTCGAGGAAGACCTAGGAGGGTCAGTGTAATCATAATCATATCTATAGCAATCGCGCCATTGCATATTGACTTCACTATGTAAGAAGTAAAAACTCTATAAAAGCTATATTCCCCAAGAAGATACCTCTGAAGTTTCCATGAGGTTGTGCGACCAAGGAGAGTCAGTTGTGTTAGTTGTCGACTTTGTTACTGTATCGTTACACCAGCCTAGGCATATTACTGTTAATTTCCGACCCACGAGTGAATGGTGGTCACAACCATCTGAGTAGGTATATTGGCTCGCTCTATCCACTGAGCTTGAAGCACTCGCCATTCAATTCACATTAGACAACGTGAACAAGCGCGCCAAAAAGATTTGACCTCACATCAGTTTTTTTCTTTATTTTCTAAATGCTTAAGCCCTCGCAGCATATCTTCATGAGGTGAGAATTAAAATATGGAGATGACTTCGAGTACCTCTTCGCTTTCCTAAATACATACGTGTTCGGTGGTACAATTGCATTCATTCTAAATATAATTGTCATCATAAAATGAGTGGTATCTTTGGTAGTGACTATGTTCAACGCCAGACAGTCTGATCCTTCTCATTTCCTTCTTCCATAGCACAAACTCCGTTACGCCCATGCTCCGTCGAAGTTGAGACCGGATAGTTCGCTTTTGTTCCACTCTATTTAGAACATGTTCCACATGTTAATTCTGATAATTTGTTGTCTTATACGTGGAACATGTCAACCGCATTATATTTAGCCATAGGTTAAGTTCACTTCGAACAGATCTATCTCTTCAGCGGTAAGCAGTCGCTTTTATATTTATATTCGTTATTGATACCCCAGGCTATTTAGAAATAACGACTACTAGTTTTATGCGAGCTGCCTTTCAATTACTGCAATTATGTATGTTATATTTTAACGTTCGCTTTTAACGATTCTACGATTTTTTCAATTAAATTTCAATTCCTAATAATATATGTTTGCAGATGAGTCCAATGCAAACGTGTTATTTCACATAACTCTCCCCTATGGTTTTAATTTATTTAATGATGCAAATGCTTCTGAGCTATGAGCTTGCATGTAGTATATATGTATACGCCAATTAATGAAAATTTATAATTTTATCTCCTACTACCTCGTTAATGTCTTAGATTTTCCTACGCAGTTCTAATTTAGCGTGACAGGAAAGATAAATTTAGTTCTTGCTTTATTTGGATAAAGCTCAACACCCTGATGGGCTTAATGAACCTAGATGGGCCGTCATCTCTGAAATCTGGCAAGAAGCCTACACTTCTTGCCAGTTTTCTACAAAACTCGGATTTTTGAGCTTAGTACCTTGACTTGGTTTTTTGAATACTAATTCGAACTATATTTCTTCTTTCATCATAAGTATAATCATTAAGGGGCACTTTGGGAGATATATATATATAGGTATTCATTATTAAATTGTTCCTTTCTGGGTTTTCTCCGAAACTATGAAAAATATCTATAAAATGAAAAAAATTATATTTTGTGAATTTCTTCTGCGTTAGAAACACTAGATATTTGTCAGAAGCAATGGATAGAACATTGTTGTCTAACAAACAATAACGAAACAACATCAACGATAAAACTACTATTTCGTGAAGAATCGTCTACTATATCAGACTCGTCAGACAGCAAGCGGAAATTTTAAGAATTAATTTTTGTTGATAGTTATTCTGATGAAGGAGTCTAATCTAGTCTCTAGTCTTGTGTCTCTAACGCAGAAGCCATTCACAAAATAATACATTTTTATATTATAGATAGTCTCCGGAGTTTGAGACATCAGAAAACCCAGAAAGGAAACATTCAATAATCCTTCATAATCCTAGGTGAGAGAACATATTCTTCTTCTTCGAGATCAAATTCCATTATGTCCGGTCGACTAGCTGACCGTCCGACTGTTACCACGATAACTTGAGAACGGAAAGAGATACGACTTGCAATTTTCAGGGTAGGTTGCTCATCCGAATGCGACATTTGAGATTGTTAATGCGCATATATACTTATCCTATCCAATTCAAACACGATAAGTAGTTATAAAATGTCGAGGAGCTAATCACTGAGAAATTTCGCGAGGATCGTATCACTAGAAAATTTTTAAAAAAATTATTGGAAATCATTGAACAAAAACTATATATCTCAGAAACTATATGTCCGAAATAGCTGAAATTTTGCAAGAATCTTCATAACTTGAATTATAATATATCCAAGTTCCAAGTTTGAACACAATCTGCTTCATATTGTTGGAGATAAGAGTGGCCTTGTGTGAGTTCTGTAGCTGGATGGGTGAGTTACCACGATATCTTTTGAACGGAAAGAGATAGCGACTTGAAAATTTCAGGGTAGGTTACGCATGGGGATGGGAGAGTCCTGTTTGTTGATGGGCATAATCGGCCCAACGGTTTTGGACTTATACCCATCTGGATTACTATTTTGTCTATTTCCTCTATTACTCAAAATATACAAATCTGATCCAATAAATACACGGTAATTGCTTGTAGAATGCCGACACGCAAATTTTCTCCGAATTTCGTGAATATTGTATTCTGAAATTACTTGAGAAGTAAGTTTTCTCCTATATTATTAGATTTTAATTCTTTGATCATAGATGATTCTCATTATTCATGTCTGTCATTAAAATGCTACGAAATGAATAATATCTTATATAGGCTGTTAAAACTGTCTATTGCGAAGGTAATTTCGAATAAGAGTGTCCAATAGAGGTGAGTGAAACATTATTAAGTGTCTCTTAATTGTGTAATGAATTTATTTTAGGGGTTGGATTTCAGTTAACGATAAGGGCCTTCAATAATAATATTATTGACGACTTAATCTTATTTCAACATGATGACAATTAAATTACGTTTGTTAGATTTAATATAAAAGCAAGGTTTAAGTTTCAGTGATTTAATAAATTTGTGATTACTATGATTTGGTATTTTGAAGGTTTTCGATTTTCAAGGAATGAATAAACGACTAGCTTTCAGCGCGAAGTTTTGATCTAGCTATGAAAGACCAAAAGTTGCATTTTCAATTCCGTTAATAAGGTTTTCCAAATGATTTTTGGGGTAAAGGCTTTATTTCCCAAAAACTGAAATTCTTCATTGTTAAATTTAATATCTGACAAATTGCAAACCCTTCTATTAACAACTCATTTTTCACACTAATTGGTTCATTTTTGAGGGTAACGTCTGCCCATAGTTGGGCAGAGTAAAATATAGCATGCTTTAGTAACGCTTCATCTCAGAAGTAGGGAACATCGTCTAGTGTAGTTACTTGTATACTATACCTATTGGTATTTCCTGACCCTAATTATTATAGGTTAATATGTTCCTTGGTTTTTTCGGTCCAAAACAAATAAAACTATAAATATTGATTAAACGACGTACGTTTCCATTCAAGCCATTTTCAAGTTCTACAAATCAAGGCAAAATTGTAAAATATCTGATAAAAAATAGACATAAATTACTAACACAATGAACACGAAAATTAAAATGATCTGTGTGTTGCAGTCATAGTCGGCGATTGTAATATGTGAACACAGATATTTATAAACAATAAAAAGTAGTTCTTTTGCGGTAGTCATTTTCGGAGGTTCTTACTTGTATAGTATCTTGATTTCTTGTTATCAATTACGTATTAACCCTTAACTGGTAACGTGCCGTCTGTCAGACGGCACGCTACTGTTAACGTTATAATTTGTCAAGGAGACTAGGCATGGCGGATCCGTCTAAACGGAAGCACAAACTTCGTAGAAATGGGATGGTATAATGAGATAGAGAGTCACTAGAGTGAAAAACCATGAAAAACTCAATGTTTCAGAGATCTAATTAATTTCACAATAGTAAAATTAAATGTTCCGAAACTAATGAAGAAGGATAAGTTGCGTTCAGAGAAAATTTGGAAGAGAAAAAAAAGCCGTTGAAAATAAATGTTCTGAAAGTGATGAAGAAGAAGAAGTTATAGTTGAAACAAATTTGTATAACAAAAAATATCTCTTACGAAAGAATCGATATAAGTGGTGTACATCAAAAGTTCACCTATAATCAATAAGTTTGATATTTACAGGTATATTTTTAAAAAAGTTTTTTTAAGTTTGTTTTCACTGTATGCTTCATCCGATCTTATATTTGTGGTAATATAAATAACTTTCATATTTGAATCTTCTATGTTTTCGTGTTTGACTTTTAAATAAGTATGTACAATATTTTGTATCTTTCTGTGCTTGATAATTCACCTTATAAATATAGTTTTTTGAAGTAGGTACATAAGATTTCGGATATATAAGCATATGAGGTTACTGGACCAACTTCACTCAAAACTCTTGGCAAAGCCATCAGATGTAATTTCTACCATATTCGATTTCGAAATACCTATTGCAACGGTTACAAGATAGATGCATAGAATACATGGTGAAGACACTCTTTGACATATTTTCGGCCGAATTGCGGTCCAAATACTGTCAAAATACAAGGATTTTGTTCTACTTCAATTTTCGCCGATAGATGCCGGCAGTAGACATTTTATGGAAAAAATTATCGTCATGTCAACTTAAATTTGAATCTTTGTTTATTCTAGTTTCTTGTGGAAAGTCGTACCGTTTGTTGAAATTTAGTATTTTGAGTATTTTGTTCAAAGTTTACCGCGCCGAAAGTAAGCCAAATGTTTGCTGTGTGAACTCTGAACGAGTATCCAGAACCATTTTAATCAAATACTATTTTCATTTCGGAAATACTTCGTTTTTATGCGAATATAGTTTTTTTAACAATTCTTACCGGATCAGGGGCAGATTTCCATTATCAAGATAGGTAATATTTATAATATTAATAATATTGAAGGATCGCTGATACCGTTAATTGTTAATAAATCAACATAGGAGTTGTGAGACTTGTTGATTTACTATAATCTTGCCGGTTGATGAATATAAACTGTTTTAACAGTTGAAACATTAAGGTATAACTATTAATTAATGATTATATTCATTATAATTCAGTTTTATATTGAGAAGGAATGAAATGACATGTTATGAAAACTAACAATATTATTTGTCAACGATGAAAGGACTAGCAGAGAACAAAGTTCAGAGCAACCACATGTGATTTCATCAAAGTTGAATAGCTTTCCTAAAGCGTCATTCTTTTTGGCGCTCTTATGCTATAATATTATTTGTTTCAAGGATATTGGTTCACGACGAGAATAGCAACTGGCTTATGGTAGAGGTAGGGTATTGAAAATTATTGAGATTGAAACGTACTACACTAACCTCTATTTGGTTAGTTTATCAATTTAATGAATCATTCTTCTGTATTTCGCCAGTATACTCAGTTCTGAATAATATCAATCGAATCAAATATATTTTGCAATCTAATTGCTGAGAACATAAAACGTTATCAAGGGTATTGGGTGACTGAAAAAATGCTGTATGCATGAGAATGTTTTGATGAAGTTTCAAATTATACATCGAAAAAATAAGTAAAATGCTCAATTTAAATGAGCCTTACATGATAAAGGTAATTAATACATTTGAATAATAATATGATATCGAAAGATATTATGTAGAGGTATTGCAGAACATTCTGTATTATTTAATGTATTTCAAAATACATAAATTAAATGCTTATATTCTAATGACATTGGATGTGATCTTTTGTAATGGAAAAATAATTATTTCACAGATTTCTTCATTTACAGTTCCATTCAAAATGTTCCAAAAAAACTCCTTCACTGATAAATCCCTTATTTGACCTCATTATGTCTTGGCAAGATGAAATTTCTGTTCCAAACAAATGGGGTTTACATATAATGTCCGAACAGATGTCTGATTAGTCAAAAAGTGAATTGATTTTTCAATAAACTGCTTCATTGTATTCTTTTAATTTGGATTTACGAACTAGCAACGGTGGAAAGTGAACTTTGTCGCTTGTCAGTTTTCATTTATTCGCTTGTCAGAATCTTCGAAATCGACTCTAGCGGCACCATCGTTAATAAAGTAAAGTAGTACATAATGTACATGATTTGACAGTTCTAAGTCCGTTTTTCGGCCGAAAATTTTAGCAGGAATTAGCAGGGAGTTACGACACCTTGTTATTCTATGCATCTTGGTTACAAAAGATCTTCTGAGTGTGGTGGACCTTGTTAATCGATTGAACAAAAAGTCATCGATTTGGTATACGGATAGATTAAAATCAGATATTGGTGCAGGTAATGGGCTAAATGGGCCAAAACTGAGGATCTTGTGACCCTGGGACATGAGACGTCTATCTTACGGACAGAAACACTAGCTGCCGACATTTGTGCAATAGAACAGCTCTTTGGAAAAATACTCCAGGAGTTGCACAGGCAAAAAAAATTAGTCAGCCACATGTGTATACTTAGCAGTCTTCAATATATACAACTGGGATCTTCTCGAACCCTAAATATGTAGGTCGGTAAACTTTGACGAGCGATTTTTGTTTATGTCTTATAAATTAGGAACATATACGTGATATACGTGATAGCCAAGGCTCCTGAGGTTGTCATTAGGTATGCTAGCACCATTGACAATGGCCTTAGGATTGAATAAGTAAGGTATTGGAACAAAAGATCGTATCGGTCGCAGTTATGAAAGGCTAGGCCAAGCCTCTCGACCCTGTTTGAATAATAATAATAATACGTAGTCATGTATAGCACTCATTGATTAATTATTTAAAATCTGAAATATTAACTCATCGTTTCAAATGACATACCATGTAAGTAGGAGGAATTAATATTCATTATCTCTTCTTAATCATAGCAGTTACGCTTCGTCCTTGAAGATGGAAACATTGTTTCTGAAAAATATGTCAGTCGACAAAATTTGTAGTGTAGTGGACAAGAGTGTAGTTACTTTTGTAGTATAGCAGATATGAGCCAAAATGGAGATTACTTTGCCACTGGTTGACTGCATTATCGTAGATGCTTGTATATTGTATATTGTTGTTGAGGGTACGTTGCACTGCGACCTTAAGGTGCCCCATCAGAGCTGTCGATGACATCAACATCTACAGCTCGCTCCCCAGTTCCAACGTTCTGATGAACTGCAGTATCTTGGATGGCTTCAAGGAGGCTACGTCTTCGCTCCAGCAGATGTCTTGCCCAAAGCATTCCTTGCGTTTCTTTGTGATCAGGTGTTTCATTCTCCTGCCCACAGAATCTGCACCCGTCAGTTTCTGCTAGCCCTAATCTCATTATATACTTCCTGAGACAGCTGTGCCCTGTGAGGAAATCAGTGAGTGCAGCGTGTATTTACTGAGATCCATATATTTTTTGGAATCGTAGATCGCTTACGAAGTAATGATAATAACTATTCCATTTCCTACATTACAGACACTTTTCATTACTTTCCAAAAATTAATTGATAATTTTCTCCTTGAGCAAACTTCCTGCCTAGATTACTAAATGTTTTATATCCAACAGAACATCAAACTGACTCTCATTCGCGTTATGACCTTTCATGAAGAACATTTGATACCCGCAATAAGCTTTCGTCGGACGCATTCACGTAATGAATGATATATTGTTATTTATTTTGACATTTATAGCTAAGCAAATTATTCGTGATTGCATCTAAGTGCTACGTTTATCGTTGATTCTTATCCATCGGTACTTGCAACGAAGGTAATCATATTAATATTGCTCCGAGCATTGAGTAACGTTCAGAAAACCTGAAAATCCTATTCACACAGCCATTTTGCGGATATTTTTACTATTAACAGTAATAGTTGCATTCGGTATGATAATGAGCGCTAGAAGCTCGAGGCAACTTATGAATGAACTGCAGTGGAAGATTCTTTTGTTCATACCATAACGGGAAGCATGGAATAATTTCCGAATTGGATGCTCATCTGAAAATGAAATAAAGGGTGAGTCTTTAAGTTGTGCATTAATTTTAACCAAAGATTCTTCTCGTCAAATAAAACACTTTTTTCATTTACAATTTTTCCTAATTCGGCTCTGGTAAAGAGATACAGGCTATTGAAATTTCGAAAAAAAAAAATGGAATGAATTTTGGGGTGAAGTTTTCTATAATTATGATACATAATTTCCAATTAACAGTTTTTTCCTCCTTCCACTTGTTTCCTAGTTATAGACTCGCAAATTAAAAAGACTATGAGAAATTAGCATAAAGATAGCAAATTAAGTTCAGCTTAAGTCACTATGAGAATCTACAATAATTTTAGAAAAATAAAGTATTCTTCATCATTTCTCCTAATACGTACCGTTCTGAAGATATTCTTCTTTGATAAAGTCTGATGAAAAATCTAGAAAGTTCACTACATTTATGTATCTGCCCCTGGATAAGGAACCCTCAATCAAAACCAGAGATATGATACCTCCATATCACTGATCCAAACTGAAAGCCACAATGCCATCGTTCATAGATTATTATTTTGATTGAAAATTTCATAAAACATTTAATAGGTGTCAAAGGATTGAGTTCTATTAATAAACATGTTTAATAATTTGCGTTTGTTCGCAAGTTCTTGATTCTCTTTTGGACAAAAAAATATATCAAAGCCTAAAGACTCACTGTTTTGAACAATCCTTTGAAAGCAATCAAATATTTTACTTAAGAATAATATGTATGTGAAAATTATATTCAAATCAGGATGTACCTATCTACACAAATAAAATTATGATCGAGTCTGCAGAATGGATATCAGCTCTTAGTAATCTCTGATTTCATTTCAATTACCTACTTACGTTCCTCATATTTAAAAATGCGTATAAGTTATTATTTCCTAAGATTCAGATAGCTCACCTTTGGGATTCAATGATTTATTTTTATAATATTCGTACAACCGGACGCCTAATAGGCCATCTCCATTGTTAGATATAATCTATTAACCTTTATAAAACTTCAAATAAGTCAAAAACAATTCAATGAACACGGAAAAAAAGAATATAATATGATTAGTAAGACCATTGCAAAACACAATGTTTTACCCTACATCAGCTGATTTCTATCATTGCATCTCACTATTATGTTGGAGTCAATGCCTCTCTCTTCTACTTATTATTAGATCGTTGCTATGGAATTCGATCATAGATTATCAGTGTACTGTGATTTATATTGAGGTTGGAATTGGATTGGAACAATATGAGTGAATTAATTTCCAATTATTATTGAAGATAGTTATGATATTTAAGGATTTTTCTTAATATAAGATCATGGAATTGTGTATATTATTATAGTGGAAACAATTGGGTAATAAAGAAACGAATGGATAGAATAGGTATCAAGTTAAAGTTCACTATTTTAATATTCAAGAATTGAAGAAATGTTTTGCTGGAAATGTTGCACGAAGGACCAAATCATATTAATTGAGTGAATAATAGTATATTCTAAAACAAGTTGCGAAATGGGCTCTTATTCGAAACACGAATGCAAAATTCGAAAACGAGCGACGAAGGAGCTAGTTTTCGAACGCATGATTTGTAAAAATTTTGTAAAATACTGTTGCAATTTTATGAAAAATTCGGATCTTACATCTTTTGACTTTTGTATGGTATCTTGGTAGTTGGTGTGACTGTTACGAAAGTTGACCGATTACGGAATTTGAATTTGAAACGTACGAAGGGCATGGAGATCAGATTTACAACAGTTTCCTAATAGCATGAATGATTCAAAATTAGCAAGAAGGAAATCTCTAGTACCATATTTTTTAATGAAAATAAAGCTTTTCCTCAACAATTATTTCACTATATCCAGATTATATTGTATTGTCAATTGACGTGTGTTGAAATTTGATAGGATCGAATGTCAGTGCTGACTACCACAAAACGAAAAATATAATAACTAGAAACAATGCGGGAATGAATTCATTCCAGCACTGTTTACAGTGCTGGAATGGACTCATCACGATACTGAAATAGAGAAATAAGTTTTTTCTATTTCAGTATCGTAATGAGTCCATTCCAGCACTAAAAACAATGCTGGAATTAACTAATTCACGCATTGTTTCTAGTTATATTTTTCGTTTTGTGGTTGTCAGCACTGACATTCGATCCTGTCAAATTTCACACGTCATTTATTGTCAATACTATATAATCTGGATATAGTGAAATAGTTGTTGAGAAGAAAAGTTTTATTTTCATTAAAAAATAAGGTACCTACTAGAGATTTCCTTCTAGGTAATTTTGAATCATTCATGCTAGTAAGAAACTGTTTTGAATCTGATCTCCATATGCACTACGTACGATTCAACTTCAAATTCCTTAATCTGTCAACTTTAGTAACAGTCACACCAACTGCCAAGATACAATACAAAAATCGCTAGGATGTATATTCCGAATTTTTCATGAAATTTCACAAAACTTTCCTGAAATAGAGAAAATATCGTCTAATACTCGTTGCGGAAGGCAATTCCAACACTCATGCGTTCGAAAACTCTCTCCTTCGTCCCTGGTTTTCGAATTTCGCATTCGTGTTTGAATAGGAGCCCAATCTGCAACTTGTTTTAGAATATACTAGTCTCAAACAAATTCAGTGAATTTCAAGCATCAGATGATACAGATTTGGTCAATATACAATACGAGTTACATTATGAGTAATCTGTGCTCAACGTACAGAGAAAATTCGGGGGAGTATCAGCCCATTGTAAAGACTTTAAACGCTTATAAGTTTTTGAGCCGAATGTGGTAAAATGGTAAATGAAAAAAGTGATTTATTTGATGAGAGGAATATCTGGTTGAAATTAATGCACAACAAAGTTGTACATTAATTTTAACCATAGATTCTTCTCATCAAATAAAACACTTTTTTCATGTATCATTTTTCCTAATTCGGCTCATGTGAAAAGTTATAAGCGTTTAAATATTTCACAATGTGCTAATACACTCCTGCATATAAATTATGTTTGACACTAATGGTGGAAGAGAAAAAGGTACAGTTACGTGGTTTACAGCTTGATTCGGGATTCCAACGCTCAGGGGTGGATCTATAGAAGTAGGATGAAGATAATTTAATGTTTTAAAATTGAATATTCTTGAAATGACTCAAGAATATCTATATCTGCTTTCTTTATGCTAATTTCGTTTAGTTATATGGATCTACAAGTCTATAACTGAAAAACCAGTAGAAGTGGGAAAAAACTAATATTTGGAAAATATGAACTATAGTTATAGGAAACTTCACACCCATATTCATTTTATTCGAAAAAGGATGTCAAAGCTACAAAATAAGACCTGAATTTTTTTTCCAAATTTTAACAGTCTGTATATTTTTAGCTGAGTCGAATTCGGAAGAATAGTAAATAAAAAATTGGTTCAAGCACTGACGTGAAGTCAGAAGCTTTTGCGCGTATGTTCTATTGTCCATACTTCTGTATTGGACACCCTTAATCGAATTAATTGGTAAATTATGTTGTCCATTCTCCTGTATTGGACACTCTCAATTCGAATTTACCATGGTAAATTCGAATTAAGTGTCCAATACAGGAGAATGGACAACATAATTTACCATGGTGAATTCGATTAAGGGTGTCCAATAC
Source organism: Halyzia sedecimguttata (assembly GCA_937662695.2). Lineage (NCBI taxonomy): Eukaryota > Metazoa > Arthropoda > Insecta > Coleoptera > Coccinellidae > Halyzia > Halyzia sedecimguttata. The sequence goes on along the minus strand of OW569415.2, from coordinate 35,809,921 downwards.
AGAAGTATGGACAATAGAACATACGCGCAAAAGCTTCTGACTTCACGTCAGTGCTTGAACCAATTTTTTTTTCGTGATTTTTTAAAAATTTTCTAGGGGTACGGTTCTTGAAATTTCTTTTTTCGTCATTTTTTTCAAATTTTCTAGGGGTACGGTTCTTACAAAATTTTAAACACGTCTTTATGTTGATTTTCTACTACTAGTTACCAAGCACCAATTCGATCGAATATTTACTTTTTGAGTTATCAAGGAAATAATATTCCAGGTGGGTATAACTCGGAAACCGTTAGACCGATTATGCCCAAAAACGAACTCAACTCTCCCTTTCGGATACGCAACCTACCCTGAAAATTGCAAGTCCCTATCTCCTTTCGTTCGAAAGTTATCGAGGCAACGGTCACCCATCTACTGAACTCGCACAAGAATGCTCGAATCTCCAACAATATTTAACCGATCGTATTAAAACTTGAAACTTGGTAGTAGAGTTAGGTTATGAAGGTTCTTGAAAAATTTCAGCAATTTCAAACGAAAAGTTACTGATATATAGAATTTTTTTTTTATTTTCAATGATTTATTAAAAATTTTCTACAAATGCTATCCTCACGAAATTTTGCAAACATTTTTGCGTTGGCATTCTACAACTAATAACCATGTTTGAATACAATCGGTTCAGTATTTTTCGAGTTAATGAGGAACAAGAAACCACCAAATTTCAGAAAATTTCAGATGGCTATAACTCTAAAACCATTTGGCCGATTATGCTCATAAACAAACTGAAATGTCACGTTCTGGTGCACATCCTAACCTGGAAATTTCAAGCCGCTATCTCATTCTGTTCTCAAGTTATCGTGACAACAAAAATATTTTTTAATAATTTTTTTTAAATTTTCTAGCCATACGATTCCCACAAAATTTCACAAACGTGCTAAGGATCACATTCTACAACTACCCACCAAGTTTCAATTCGATCGGATTCATATTGGTTGAAAACAAAATTATTACTCGGAAACCACTGGGCCGATTATGCCCATTAACGAACTTGTCCGTCGTATTGGGATACGCCACCTACCCTGAAAATTTCAAGTCGCTAGCTCTTTTCGTTCTCAAGTTATCGTGGCAACGGCCGGACGGCCGGACGGCCGGACGGACAGAATCAAATTTGACCTTTAATTCTTCTTTGGGGAGTCGAACTTAATCGTTTGAGACCATTTTCGTCAAAAAATTCGAAAGTTACAGACATTTGGGCAAAACTATAACGCGATGTTCCCCAGAACATACGCGCAAAAAGAATTTCATTTAATGATAAGAATATATGGTTAAAATTAATGTACAACTTAAGGACTCACTCTGCATACAGGGTGAGTCTTTAAGTTGTACATTCATTTCATTCATAGATTCCTCACATTTAGTGTAACACTTTTTTTCGCGCATGTTCTGGGGAACAAGATGACACTGGTGAAGAATTCGAGGTCAAATTTTGATTCTGCCCGACCGACCGTTGCCACGATAACTAGAGAATGGAAAAATATAGCGACTCGAAATTTTCAGGGTAGGTGTCGCGTCCAATTACGATGGAAAAGTTCGTTAATGGACAAAATCACCCCAACGGTTTCCTAGTGATCATTTTGTCGTCAACCAATACTGATCAGATTGAGCTTGGTAGCTAGTTGCAGAATACTGACACACAGACGATTGTGAAATTTTGTGAGAATCGTATAACTAGGAAATTTTAAAGACATTATAAAAAATTATATTAATGTCACGATAACCTGAGAACGGAAAGAGATAGCGACTTGCAATTGTTAGGGTAGGTTGAGCATCTAAATGAGACATTTGAGATCGTAATTGGCCAAACGGTTTTGGAGTTTTACCCATCTGAAATTTGATTGTTTTTTCCTCAATAACTCGGAAAATACGAATCTGATCAAATTCAAGCATGGTAATTTGCTGTAGAATGCCGGCGCGAGAATTCTTGCAAAATTTAGTGAGGATCGTTTTACTAGAAAATGAATAAAAAATTATTGAAAAAAATTCTATACATATACCAGAAACTATTCGCCCGATATCCAAGTTTGAACATGATCGGATCGATATTGTTGGAGATCCGAGCAACCTTGTGTGAGTTCAGTAACAGGATGAGTGACCGTTGCCTTGATAACTTTCGAACGAAAAGTGATGAGGACTTGAAATTTTCAGGGTATGCTGCGCATCCGAATGAAAGGTTTAAGTTCGTTGTTGGGCATAACCGGCCAAACGGTTTCAGAGTTATACCCATCTGGAATATTATTTTCTAGAGAACCCAAAATATACAGACCCGATGGAATTGACACTTGGTATCCAATTGTAGAATATCGGCATAAAAACGTGTGTGAATTTGTGGGAATCGTATCACCTATAATATATAATAATATATAAGTGATAAAACAAAAATATTGTTGGAAAAATATTATTAATGCAAAAAATTGTAATGTACTAGATAAGATATTATGCATGCAGAAAGTTAAATACATATAAAAAATGAAATGGGTGATTTGTTCACGCAGACTGGTCAATCAATGATTTATTATCAAATGTCGCTAATAATGCAGCTGTAAATCTGCATGAATCGGAACATATAATAATTGTATTCCAAGTTTATCCGGATATGGATTGAATTTGATGAATATCTGATGTTGATTATCAGACTCTGCTGTAATAATTACAAATATGATGAATAGCTCGATAATACATATTACTTTCGATTTCATATATAAAATAATTCCTGCTCGCCGACCTCTCCGTGCAACGGAAGTTGGGATATTGGCTCATCAATTATCCATCAACTTTTCCAGAATGAAAATTGATATGAAAAAGTTTGATAAATTGGCAATTTTGGGAGTTTCATAGAAAGCGAATTTCATCCGCCATTTGGCCTGTCCAGAACGCCCAATTTATGTCTTTTTGTCAGTTGCGATCCCTTGGCAATTAACAACTATGGAAAGTGGGACAGTTTTTGGGGAAAGAAATGATGGAACGTTCAGATGAGAACACATTAATCAGGTATTTTCCATCTGCAAACGTCAGGGATATTATATTTCACCGACAAAGGAGACAACGACTGGAATTGATGGATACCCCTATTTCCATGATGGAATTTGTCTCAGTTCTGAATGAGGATAGAAAAAACTCCGGAAAATGTTTCCTGCTAGATAAGCTGACCTAAAATTTCATTGTTGAGTCATGCAATGCACGAGATAAATGACATCCAATATCATTGTGTTAATTTCCGCCTCTTCTGGATTATGGAAATTCGTTCTGGTTTTATTTTCTCTTTCTTTTTCTGTTCGTTTTCCTCCTCTTGTCTTTTCATTTTTGCGCGTATATTCTGGGGAACATCGCGTTATCATTTTGCCCAAATGTGAATTTTTTTCCAGTTTGAAACTTGGTGAGTAGTTGTAGAATACAAACCTTAGGACGTCCGCAAAATTATGTGAGAATCGTATCACTAGAAAATTTTAAAAAATTATTAAATAATATTAATTGTGACACGATAACCTGAGAACGGAAAGAGATAGCGGCTTGAAATTTTCAGGTTAGGTTTTGCATCTGAATTCGACATTTGTCTATAGGTATAATCCTCCAAACGGTTTTGGAGTTATAAAAATCTGAAATTTGGTTGTTATTTCCTCAATAACTCGAAAAATACAAAACCGATATAATTCAAACATGGTTGTTAGTTGTAGAATGCCAACGCAAAAAAAAATGAGGAGATTTTGCGCGTATGTTCTATTGCCCATTCTCCTGTATGGGACACTCTTAATCGAATTTACTATGGTGAATTCTATTGTCCATTCTCCTGTATTGGACACTCTCTTAATCGAATTTCCCATGGTTAATTCGATTAAGAGTGTCCAATACAGGAGAACGGACAATATAATTCCCCGGTACGCATATATACCGGATCCGGCACCGAATTCGTCACCAGATTCGTAATTTCCTTCATATCTGACGAAATATTAATGCTGATTCTTCTGAAACTTCAAATTCTCTCCACTCCTCAGTAGGCCTCACCGACTCTACTGCATTACTGGCCCTGTTTAGTATCTAATTCGTATCTTTCTTGATTATTATTATTCGACAATAAAGTGTGGAAGCTGAAAGAGCTTCTTCTACGACAAGCTATAGTTGAAGCTCCAAAAGGAGTCGAGCAACAGATGACTGAATAAACACCATTTGTTTTTGGCGCGCTAGTGCCTTGGAACAGACTGCTTATCAATTTGCGCAAATGTCTGTAACTAGACATCTTGTTTGGTCAAATGTAAATAGAGTGGACCATTTTAACCCGATCGTTGGAATATTTGGATATTTCGGCAATATCTTCACATATCGAGTTCAAATCTAGAACTTTATTGTAACATAAGGTTTTGAAGGCTCTCCCAGAATTTAAACCATATCTGACTGATAGTTTCTGAGTTTTCTAATTTTCCAGTCATGCCATCCTCACAAAATTTTTCGTAAGTCTTCGTGTCGGTATTTTTGCGCATATGTTCTGGGGAACATCGCGTTATCATTTTGCCCAAATGTCTGCAATTTTCGAATTTTTCGCCGAAAATGGTCTCAAACGATTGGGTTCAACTCCCTGATGAAGAATTCGAGGTCAAATTTGATTCTGTCCGGCCGTTGCCACGATAACTTGAGAACGGGGAAAGCTAGCGAATTGAAATTTTCAGGGTAGGTGGCGCATCGCAATACGACGGACAAGTTCGTTAATGGGCATAATCGGCCCAATGGTTTCCGAGTAATAATTTTGTTTTCAACCAATATAAATCCGATCGAATTGAAGCTTGGTGAATAGTTGTAGAATATAAACCTTAACACGTTCATGAAATTTTGTGAGAATCGTATCACTAAAAAATTTTGAAAAAATTATTAAAAACATTTTTTTATGTCTCGATAACCTGAGAATGGAAAGAGATAGCGACTTGAAATTTTCAGGTTAGGTTGTGCATCTAAATATGGCATTTGAGTTCGTTTATGAGCATAATCGGTCCAACGGTTTTGGAGTTATCGCAATCTGAAATTTGGTTGTTATTTCCTTAATAATTCGAAAAATACCCAACCGATCCAATTTTAATGTGGTTATTAGTTGAAGAATGCCAACACGAAAATTCTTGCAAAATTTTGTGAGGATCGTATCACTAGATATTGAATCATTGAAAATCATTGGAAAAAATTCTATATATCAGAAACTATTCATCCGACATGGCAGATATTTTGCGAGAGCCTTCAGAACCTAACTCTACTACCAAGTTCCAAGTTTGAACATTGATCTGATTTATATTATTTGAGATCTGAGCAGCCTTGTGTGAGTTCAGTAGCTGGATGGGTGACCGTTGCCTCGATAACTCCCGAACGAAAGGAGATAGAGACTTGCTATTTTCAGGGTAGGTTGCGCATCTAAATGGTAGAGTGAAGTTCGCTGTTGGCCATAATCTGCCCAACAGTTTCGGAGTTATACCCATCTGGAATATTATTTCCTCGATGACTGAAAAAATATAGACCCGATGAAATTGTAGCTTGCTAACTAGTTGTAGAATATCGACATAAAGACGTGTGTAACATTTTGTGTGAACCGTACCACTAGAAAATTAAAAAAAAAATTACGAAAAAAAAATTGGTTCAAGCACTGATGTGAAGTCAGGAGCTTTCGCGCGTATGTTCCATTGTCCATTCTCCTGTATTGGACACTTTTAATCAAATATACCATGGTGAATTCCATTTTCCGTTCTCCTGTATTGGACACTCTCTTAAGAGTGTCCAATACAGGAGAATGGACAATGGTACATACGCGTGAAAGCTCCTGACTTCACGTCAGTGCTTGAACCAATTTTTTAACTAATTACTGTGCTTTGATTCGATCAGATTAGAATTTTTCGTGTTATTGGGACGACAAAACTTGGTGGATTTTGACCATTAACGAACTCATCCGGCGCATTTGGACTCCAAACCTACCCTGAAATTTTCAACTTTCTAACCCATTGCGTTCATACTGACGGCCGGACAGAATCAATTTTGACCTCGGATTATTGATCAGTGAGTCGAAACTAATCGTCTAAGCCCTTTCTCGTTCAAATATTCGAAAATTACAGACATGTTCATAGAACAGCGCGCCAATAGGTCTCTTGTATGAATTGTTTTTTATTATTGGTATCGATTATTTTATCCGTAAGAATACTGAAAAAAAGTTCAATCGCCGTCAAAAATTCCAATTTTCAACGAGAAAACGATCATTCAAATTTGGTTGCACACAATGCCGGTTCAAACGATCGAAACTTAGTGCCTGTCCGTGACGTAACCCGTCATATCTACTCTCACCCTCTTCTCGTGTCCGTTTCACTCTTTATTCCAGTGTAACACAGCTACCTATAAAGGGTTCGTTGTCAGCATTGGCTGTAACAAGCAAATGGTAAATTTTGATCACGTAATCCGTGATAGCAACGATTCAGAAGCGTTTCGCCTCATTTGAAATTGCTTCTTGATTGACCGATTTTCAATACCGAAGTTTTCAAATTTTATAAATTATGAAAGCGTATGAGGGCAATATGATGATTGGGTATTGAGGTAGATTCAGAAAAACCTAAACATATGCTATTTCGTGTTACATGCAAGAGACCTATTAAAATATTGAACTGTGTCTTCAGAAATTCTAAAACTTCTGGTTCGTATTCCAATCAGAGATTTGTGTGGAAGTGTGTTCACTATCGAATCGCTAGAAATCTATCTCCAAAACCTGGTGAATGAAATCTTTTCACATGGAAATGGTGCGTGCTCCCTCCAGCAAAAATAGAATATACAACGACAGTATTCCTTCTATTTCCACATCGTAATTTATTAGGCCAGTTTATTCACGTTCAGCGTCTTCGAAAACGACTGTAGTTACATGATTAAAACTTATTTTATTGGCATGAGTTTCGCCTCAATGAAGTGACTGATAAATTAGAACAAAACGACCATTGGCTGGATTCACATATCCTTTACATTCAACTGGAGCGGGAATGGAATGAAAGAAATTCCGGTTTCATTGCAGGATCTGTGAAAGAACATCGCACACATGCTTCGAGTTAATCAGATTTCGATGTGCAGGCTACGATCGAGGATATTTTCATCGAGGCATCTTAGATCCGCTAGCCAAAGCAAAAAGAAAATTAGAAGAGGCGAAAACAGTAGACAGCTGTTTTGGAAAGTCTCGACTCCTCTCTCTCTCTTGTAGATATATTCTCTACTTTTCTGACAATGATATTCTCTGTATTAGGGACCTATTTAGTGATTAATTCACCTCCCAAAGTATCCATTAATGATTACTTATTACGGTTCAAATTTTCAAAAAAATGAAGATAAACGTGTCAATCATCGTGGTGAAAAATAAATGTATTTCAGGTGATATTTTACTGGGTAGGTACTGCAGAATGAGAAGTTCATACTTGAATGAGTAATACTACATCTAATTTAAAAAAATCGAGAAAAGCACTGACGTGAAGTCAGGAGCATTAGCGCGCATGTTCCATTGTCTATTCACCTCTCATACGAAGTTGATCGAGCTGAAATTCGGTACTCGATTGTAAAATGGTGGTTCGAAGAATGTGCGGAATTCAGCTAATTCTGACGCTTAGTTTCTGAAATATGAACTTTTTGAAGATATCTGAAAAAATTTAACCTTAAACCGACAAAATTACTGTTAATAATGTTTTATTCACCTCTATTAGACAATCGAATTTACCATCGATATGGATCGTTTTCTCAGCTTTCATAAGATATGAAAATATTTCGTACCATATTAATGACAGACTTCAATAATGAGAGGATCGTCCAAGATTGCAGAAATTTTAATTCTGACATAAATACTCCATTCATTTTTATAAAGTCTCTCGATTGGCCATGATTTAGGTCTACCACGTTTTTGTAACTAAAACTAAGGCAGGTTGGTACTCCTGAAATATAGTCAATGTCAAAACAATTCTCTGAGACGTTGCAGCACTACACATACCTAACTGAAATCTGCAATAGGAAAACTTCATTATTTCTTAGGACATGTTGAACTCACGAATGAAATTACTTACTGTCCTATTATATCACTATATTTTATTGAAGTATTACTGTGACTCGGGTTTCGTAGTTCCACTACATTTTGAAACCGGTGTATTTCAAGTTGTGCAACAAGGTATTTAAATGCCTTATGTAGGCTTATTTCTTGAGAATTTCGAAAGGTGGGGAATTGCATAGATAGGTACGTCTGTTCGTTTAGAAGTTTTCCTGCCGGGTTAGTCAGGTACTTTTATTCTTTTTTCAAATGAACTATCACAATGTAACAGAACTACTATATCCATTATTTTTCATTAAAATTTCAACACTTGATTCTTGATTTCCGTACAAAAAAATAGCATAAATGCATCTTCCAACCAGTTTATATACGTGAAATATTTCCAGTAACGAACAGACGTACCTATGGAATACCCCACTTTGCGAAATTCTCAAGAAATAAGACTACAGAAGACATTTGAATACCTTGTTGCACAACTTGAAATGCACTAGTTTCAAAATGTAGTAGTACTACGAAACTCGAGTCACTGTTAAACCTTAATCAAATATAGTGATAGGATAGGAAACTAAGTATGTACATAATTTCATTCGCGAGTTCAACATGTCCTAAGACAAAATTTCAGTTCTATATTGCACTTTTTGATACTTTATCTCGCGCCTTCAATACTGCTCTCAGCATTTTCAATTTCGAAGCGCAGAGTTCTTTATTATTCAAAGATAATGATCTGTCATAATAGCTTGTAAGATGGAGGATCATGTAATGAATTGTTTTGACATTGACGATATGTCAGGAGTGCCAACCTGCCTTAGATCTAGTTACAAAAACGTGATAGACCTAAATCATGGCCAACCGGGAGATATATTATGTATTCTACAACTACTTACTCACAGAATCATATTTGTACTCAAATTCTTCATCAGATAGTCAATCGTTTGACACACCAGAGCATGCGCGCCAAAATTAATATTTCAAATCAAAAAAATTGCAGTATGTTTGGGACATAAAATGGTAAGTTTTCACCAAATTTCGTGAAAAAAAATTTGTTTTGCAAAAGATAAAAATAAAAACCCAAATACATACTTGGTTATTTGAATTTTTCACATGAATTTTGAGATTATGTGAAAAAAGTTGAAGTTGTAGATCTTTTTATTACCTATAACTTTCCCATTCAATTTTTTTCCACAGAACTTGTAGTTTTGCCGGAAATCGAGATAAACCGTTTTTAAACTTAAAAGCTCACCCCTTGCCTCGTCCCGACCTCAAATCACCCGTAAATTATTTTCACTTGTATATTTGTTATATTCTCTTCCTTCTCCAATGAATGTCATCCTACTATTATCATCTTTTTGTTTCGAAAATTATCGAACCTGGTCTATCAGTTCGATAGTCATCGTGGCAATGGCGGTCAGCCGGACATAATTGAATTTGACCTCAAATTTGTAATCAGTTAGTTGAGCCTAAATCATTTGCTGTCTTTGGAATAACGAGTGATTTGATTCAGAGGCACTTATTGAGAATTAACTTCGACAAGGCCATGTTTGTACCATTTTCTATTGATAAGGGCTGCCTCCCTGCAAAAATATGCTTTGTGTCAGAAAATAGAGACATTTGATAAATCTATAAGTAGGTAAGGTTAGGTTAGAATAGATCTAGGAAGCGCACAGAAAACGATTTTGAAGACAAATCTAAAAGTGAATAAACTGTATGATACCAAAGATTTCTTCTTAAACTGGGCTTGAAGCAGATTTATATTTTCTGAGATAATATTGAATCAGATGAAAAGAGAGAAGGCTGTGATGCAGCATTCTTTCTTAACGAGACAGGTCCAGAATAGAGTTCTCGTTCAGCCCTGATTCAATAGAATGCATCTGCAGCATAGGCTACTTTATTATGGTCCCAAATTGTATATGACTTCTGACGGACCGAACAGACCAAACAGTCCAACTTGAAAGTTGCATTGCCTGCTATCAGCGGTATCGGAAAACGATTTTCTCTATTTCAGTATGGTAATGAGTCCATTCCAGCACTGAAACCAGTGCTGGAATGAACTCATTCCCGCATTGTTTCTAGTTATATTTTTCGTTTTGTGGTTGTCAGCACTGACATTCGATCCTATCAAATTTTAACAAACGTCAATTGAGAATACAATATAATCTAGACATAGTGAAATAATTGTTGAGGGAAAGCTTTATTTTCATTGAAAAATATGGTACTAGTGATTTCCTTCTTGCTGATTTTGAATCATTCATGCTATTAGGAAACTGTTTTAAATCTGATATCCATACCCTACGTACGTTTCAAATTCAAATTCCGTACTCTGTCAATTTTCGTAACAGTCACACCAACTACCAAGATACAATACAAAAGTCACTATGATGTATAATCCGAATTTTTCATTAAATTTCAACAGTATTTCACAAAACTTGCCTGAAATAGAGAAAATATCGTCTAATATTCGTTGCAGAAGGCAATTCCAACACTCATGCGTTCAAAACCTCGCTCCTTCGTCGCTCGGTTTCGAATTTCACATTCGTGTTTTAATAGGAGCCCATTCTGCAACTTGTTTTAGAATATACTATTCTGGCGCTCTAGTTCCTCGGAACAGAGCGCTTATCAATTTGCCCAAATGTCTGTAATTTTCGAATTTTTGGCTGAAAATGGTCTCAAACAATTTGGTTCGACTCAGTGATCAAGAATCCGAGGTCGAAATCGATTCTGTCCGGCCGGCTGGCCGTAGGCACGATATCTCTCAAACGAAAGCAGTTAGAGGATTGAAATTTGCAAGGTGGATTTGGAGCGTAAATATCTCGGACAAGTTCGTTAATGGGCGAAATCCATGAATCAGTTTCGGAGTTATGGCCGATGTTAGTAAAAATATTTCTTATGAATATTTCCGAAATCGATCACACGATCTATCTGAAATTTAGCTTCGTATTGTACAGTCATGACCTTCATACGCATGTGAAGTTTTGTCTTGACCAGGTTACCGCAAAGTGTAAAAAAAAATTTTGAAAATTAAAAAAAAAAATTTCTACAATAACTCTCGAACGGAATGAGCTAGGCACTTGAAAATTTCAGAGTAGGTTAGGGAGATGAATATCTCGGTCAAGTTTGTTATTGGGCAAAATAGGCCAGATGGTTTCGGAGTAACGAAAAAAAAAATTTTTTTTTAAGTAACAAATTTCAAATTCAATTTTTATTTAAGATGCAGTTTCACCATTAAAATCCATTGATATCATTTTTAACTCCAACAAGCTAATACTTTCGGAGATATGATTTTTCGAAATTTAAATAATCAATGGTACCTACTTCTATGTTTTCACAGAATGTTATAATTATTCTATATAAGCTTTATTATATAATCTGTGTTCATACTCGTTCATGTCACCCTGTTCTATAAGAGAGAGTCAAATTCATTTTAGCTATTTTAATTTGATTTCTTCCATGGTACAGTTCTCATTCTCAGATTGCTCATTTAATCTTTATAAATAAACTATTATTTGAATTGAATTTCCGTTATGATGCAGTTCTATCATGAGAATACATTGATATAATTCCCAATCCTGAGAAACCAATACTTTCGGAGATATAATTTTTCTATTTGAACTAGAGCGCCAGAAAGCTCCTGTCCACAGGGCTTGAACCAATTTTTCAATAGTAGAATTTTCGATATAGGATATTCTAAGTCACATTCCAATTGAGCAGTTTGCAAAATTGTTTTCTCTGTTCAACAAAATACAAGTTGACTCCTTAAGTTTCCTTCTAACGTAATCAGATTCTGTCATCAGAATCTTCGTTTTACTCTCATCCATCATGTGATCTCCTTGGATTGTACATACATGTTCTGGTATTCTTGATTTTTGTACGTCTCTATGTCTCAAGATGTTCTTATATTGACCTTCTCACTTCTTGTGGTCTCAATGTTTCTCCTGTATACTTAGATGAAGAATTGTTGAATTCTTCAACAGAGAGTAATTGATAAAAGAAGCGACCTTTTCAGATCACAAAATATCACCCTAATAACCCTCCTCTCTTTCAACAGTAAATACCAATATAAATCTTGGATTCCTTTCCAACGACACTGTCTTTCTGCAAATGAAGCGGGAGACAAACCAGACTATCTAATAATGGTTCGAATAAATGGTGATAAATTCAAAGGGCTCAAGGCAGGGCGTGTGGCCCTTGCTCGAAGGCAAGAGACAATGATTTGCAGTCACGCATTATTCCTAAGTAGTTTCGGCTTCCGAAATACGTAAATAGCAGCTTGGCGGGGCATGGAGAACTGCGGCGTCTGGGAGATAGTTACATCTCCCCAATTTTACTGGTATCTGCATGATAGAGGGCCTCTGTATGTGCATTAATTACGGTTTCACAACGCAACTAGCGTCCTTATATCGCGCTACAACACGAGCTTGTATCTCGAAGTTACCGCATTTGGAATTACGCCATTCGTGAATTTCATCGATGATAGATAGCTCGAAAGGAAGAGGCAAGATTTTGCTGATATAGTTGGAACCAGCCTGGGACAGTTTCGTCAATGGCGCATACAACTATAGTTGATGTTTCCAATTCGGTTGAAATTTCAGGATAAAAATAAAAAATATGAAGTACCTATAGTTTGCACAAATTTAGCACCTCATTTTCATCTGTAGACAGTATCTCGAATCCATTCAACTTGGATGAATTAAAATCAGCAGTTAAATGCACTAAAAATCGTAAAGCAGCAGGTTTTGGTAGAATTTATTCTAAATTCATCAAACACTTGGTCAAAAGGTCCTTGTCTTGGTTATTATCATTATATAATAATATACTTAATACTGGGAATATTCCGAAAGAATTCCGCAAAAAGAAAGTCATAGGAATTTTAAAACGTGGAAAAGTATATTCTAAAACATGTTGCAGAATGGGCTCCTATTAAAACACGAATGCGAGATTCGAAAACGAGCGACGAAGGAGCGAGTTTTCGAACGCAATAGTGCTGGAATTGCCTTCTGCAACGAGTATTAGACGATATTTTCTCTATTTCAGTTTTGTAAGATACTGTTGAAATTTAATGAAAAATTCGGATTATACATCCTAGTGACTTTTGTATTGTATCTTGGCAGTTGGTGTGACTGTTACGAAAGTTGACAGATTACGGAATTTGAATTTGAATCATACGTAGGGCATGTAGATCAGATTTATAACAGTTTCCTAATAGGATGAATTAATCAAAATTAGCAAGAAGGAAATCTCTAGACCTTATTTTTTAATGAAAATAAAACTTTTCCACTCAACAATTATTTCACTTCGTCCAGATTATATTATATTGACAATTGACGTGTGTTGAAATTTGATAGGATCCAATGTCAGTGCTGACTACCACAAAACGAAAAATATAACTAGAAACAATGCGGGAATAAGTTCATTCCAGCACTGTTTTTAGTGCTGGAATGGACTCATTTCGATACTGAAATAGAGAAATAATTTTTCTGATCCTAGCAGTTATTGACCCATTAGTAGGTTGAGTGTTACTTTTAAAATTTCAGAAAGATTAATTCTTTTTAGAATTTAATCATCTATAGATGACTACAGGCCAGGGAGTCTTCGGGAAAAATAGGAATTGTTGTGATCAGGTTCCTAGTTTATCTACTTTTATCGAACCAGATTTCAATAATAAAATGAAAACATGTACAGCATTTGTCGGCAGCATATGACACAGTATGGAAAGGTGGTTTGATTTACAAACTTTATACCTATTTATAGTGTGGAGAAATGGTTTGTTTACTCGAAAATATGCTGACAGATCGAAGGTTCCGTGTTTTGTTGATAATAATAGCAGTAATTTCAAATTTATAAAATTTATATACGCTGAAGACATCACCTTTGCATTTCGTCATTCTGATTTCCACAGTATAGAAAATAATCTATCTGCAGATTTAGAAATCCTGAAAATATCCTGTTTGAGTGGCGTTTGTGTCCGAATCCAAATAAAACTTGCTGTCATTTGAACAATCATCAAAATATAGAACATTGAGTGTAACTTTCTGTGATTCTTTCTTGAGACATAATTTAAATCCTAAATACCTAGGAGTGAAACTAGATTGCTCTTTGAATTTCCAAGCCCATTTGGATGACTTGCGTATGAAGTTGGGAACAAGAAATAATATTCTGTAGAAATTAACTGGTACATCATATGATGCAGCTACTCTTCGAACGGTAGCCTTAGCCCTGGTTTTTTCGGCAGCTGAATATTGTTGTCCCGTTTGGTTTAACAATGTTCATACTCCAAAAATTGATGCACAGCTGATTTCATCTATGGTAATCATCACTGAAACAATTAGATCTACTCCTATTCATTGGTTACCAGTTCTTTCAAACGTCCCGCCTCACGTTCGGAGACAGACTGCTGTTATTAATTCTTAGAATGAATTTCAGTTTTTTCCGAATTCATTTCTGATTATCTCCAGGCAATAAGATTCCCAGATTGAAGAAGCGTAATCCTTTATGGTCCAACTTTTTTCTCAATTTGAATAAAAGCGATAATAAAGTTCGGCGTTCTGAATGTATTTCTTGCGATTTATTCAACAAAGATTTATCTTCTGATCCTTCAAAAAGAGTTCCAGGGTTTGATCTTCCAAGGAAAATATGGTCTATTCTGAATTGTTTAACAACCGGTCATGGTCGTTTGCAACAGCTTGCTTTTCATATGGAACTCAGTTGAGAGTACTAGTTGTGAATGAGGAGAAGCAGAGGAAACCAAAGATCATTTAGTTGATAATTGTCCCATTTATAGATTCCAGGATGGTTTCAATAACCCATTCATAAAGTTTCTCAGTCTTTCTCAGAATGGGTAGTGAATTTTAAATCTATTTAATAAACCATAATCCATTTTCAATTTCTTCGATTTCTCCTCTTGTTTTTTCCTTTCCCAGATTGAGTTTTGGTTACCTTTGAGAAATATCTCTTTTTTCAAACAAATGCTTTATTGTTAGATGAAGAAATGAGCTGGATTCCCTGAACGTCTATCGATTTTTCCTAATGTCTGTAATTTTCGAATATTTTGGCGAAATTGGTCTCAAACGTTTACTTTCGACTCACTGATGTATCCGAGATCTTAATTATGTCGTCCGTCTGCAGGCACGATAACTCTCCAAGAAAATGAGTTGATATTTTGCAGGGTAGCCTTGAAAGCCAAATGCACTTTATTTTTTGAGTTATTGAGTAGATAATATATCAGACGAGGATAACTCCGAAACCATTTGGACGATTATGCCCATTAACGAACTCAACCTTCACATTCAAATGCGCAACCTACCCTGAAAATTTCAAGTCGCTATCTCTAGCCGTTCCAAATTTATCGTAACAACGGCGGCCGGTCGGATATAATCGAATTTGATTTAGAATTCTTCATCAGTGAGTCGAACCTAATCATTTGATACTATTTTCGGCAAAAAATGACATTTGTGAAAAATGATAGCACGCAGTTCCCTAGGATATTCGTGCAAAAAGAATTGCTAAAACTGATCCTTGTTGGCGACCATTAACCAAATATTTGTGATTTATCATTATCAACAAAAGCATGAAACCTTCTAACTGTATATTTTCTAGTAATCGAACCATTTTCCCACACTTCAGAAGGGTATGAAGTTCGAAAATCAAACCTACTTTTTCGGAGGTAATTATTTGCAGAATTATAACTAATATTCACATGATTAATTTTTATCGCATATTGCATTACGAACTGACCTGTATTTTGTTTGTAACAATTTCCCACAAATTCTGATCACTTGGAAGCCAGAGGAAATTTTTTTATCGATAATTATCGCTGAATAAAAATTAATAATATATATGACACATTCCAACATATGTGAAACAAAGAAGTGATATTTCATTGGTTTATGTACAACGCGTTGTGACAAATGTATATCAATAAGGTTTAACCGCAAAATGAGACTTTTGGGATTAGTTCGTGTCGAACGACAAGAATATTACCCATTTTGTACACTTAGAATTCTATGACCAAGGCGGAGATAGAAAACACCATCCAAGAAACATGATATTTACTAATGTTTAAACATGCGTGTAAACTTCAATCTATCATCTTCAAGTGACATGCGTTAAAGATTCTTGAGCAGGTGTTTTACACCATCCACGCCTAATAGGTTAAAAAAATACTATTGGAAAAGATGATGCCATATGTGTTCATGTATTCTCTGAATCGATTAGATCTTCAAATTAGGAGTCAGGTTCAGCGCAAGAGAAATTTGATATTTGTCCCATGCCTTAGTCCCTAATCCTGATGAATTTATTGGTACCTATATATTGGATCGGGCGAAAGATTGAAACTTGAAACAGATAATTCGGTGTGACATATTTTCACACATTCTTACAGCATTAATCAATCTTCATTAGAGATGACCTAATGAAAGCATTTCCACCAATTTGATACAACGATGTAGATTTGAAATATGAATATTTGCCTCGATATCTAACTAGGAAACATTCTTCTTTTCCCTGACGGCGCAGCAGCATTTGGCGTGATTCTTATAAATTGGTTCTGATTTTAATTTCATAAATATTATTTGAGTAACCGTTCATTATGTATCACGACGAAATAATTCATATTGTAGAATGAAATGCCCATCAATATTTAATAGTTCTAATTTTGTAAAACATTTCAATTTTTACAAATAACAACATAGGATGACACTTTAAGATGTCCATTAATTTTAACCATGGATTCCTCTTATCAAATAAAACATTTTCTCCATTAATAACTTTTTCAGAATCAGCTCAGCTAAAAAGGTATAAGTGTTTAAAGATTTTGTAACGTGCTAAAACAATGCATATAAATTATTCATGACTTTGATTTTGAATGAGACAAAAGTACGGCAAAGAGGCTTATAGTTCGATTCGAGGATTTAAAACCTCAGGGGCAGATTTATAGAAGTAGTGAAATTTCTATTATTCCACATTTAATATGAAGAATATCTCCGAAAAGAAGCGTTTAAGGAGAAATGACGAGGAATAATTTAAAATGATGAAATGTTCTCGAAATGACTCAAGAAAACCTGCTCTATTTATGCTCATTGGATTTAGTTTTATATATCCCCGAGAAGATGTATCATAGTAATAGAAAACGTCACATAAACATTAATTTAACTCGGACAAAACAATTCGAAGCTATAAAGTGAAATCTGATTTGATCTGAGCCGAATTTGGAAAAATGGTAAATGAAAAAAGTGGGGAAGCCCTGTGGACAGGACCTTTGGTGCTCTTGTTCAAACTTTGACGATTCATCTCCGAAATTATTGGTTCCTCAGTGTTGGAAATGATATCAATGGATTCTTATAATAGAACTTCATCATAAAAGAAACTACATTAAATTTAATAACTAACTTATCCGAGAGATTCATTCCACAAATCGATACTCTGAAAATTATATTATATCAATTGAAACTTAGCCAATATATTCCAGTTTACCTTTCACTGAAGATATTCTGAACCGAAATTGATAAACTTACCAAATTATATATTTCATCATTGGATATGGATTATAATCCTGTGGATTATCCAAGGCAGATAGGGTAGGGGTAATTATAATATCCTATAATTGGTCATTTTGAACTCAATCGTGCTTTTTTTGTTAGAACAGAAATACATTTGACATGTCTGTTAAAGGTAGATAAAAGAAGATAACATGCATGAACAGTGAACACAGATAGAACACAGTAAGATAGAATTCGCATTCTGTGAAAACATAGAAGTACGATGTATTATTGAGATTTAAAAATAATTATATCTCCGAAAGGATTAGCTTACTAGATTTGAAAATGGTATCAATGTATTTTCATGACGAAACTGCATCTTAAAAAAAGCTGAATTCGAAATTTGTAATTTTTTTTTTATTTTTTCGTTACTCCGAGACCACCCGTCCGATTTTGCCAATAAAACGAAGTAACCGAGATATTTATTTCCCAAACCTACTGAAAATTTCAACTGTCTTGCTTATTCCGTTCGAGAGTTATCGTGCTGACGGCCAGACAGAATCGATTTTGACCACAGATTCTTGATCAGAGAGTTCAATTAAAACTTAGAGAATATTGCATTTTCGTTTTTACTGGTTTTTACTCTGAACCCAATTTGATTATGTATCTTACCAACGAATATAGTTCCATCATCATATGGATTATCCACGGGCTTTATATCATCACTTTAAAAGTATAATATCATATCAACTTCATAATTCTACGATAGCTGCGGTTATTTCATTGGTCATTTTGCATTCAATCATATTTTGTTTTTCTAGAACAGGAGGTGTCTTTTACATCAAGAATGACGAACCAAAAATAATTTTGACATTTACACAGATCATATAATAATTCATAAATATAATAATTAATTACATCCTTCTGTGAAAACATAGAAGTACGATTCATTCTTGAAATTTCGAAAAATCATATTCCCGAAAGTATTAGCTTGGTAAAGTTGAAAATGATATCAATGGATTTTTGTGGTTGAACTGCATCTAAAAAAAAATTAATTTGAATCTGTTCCAAGAAACAAGAGCACCAATAAAATTTGTAATCCTACAGTGAGAGGAGTACATCTGATTGTTTGTTGTTTTTTCCTCTATAACTCAAAATATACAAATCCGATCCAATTAAAACTCGGTAATTACTTGCAGAATGCCGACGAGCAAATTTTCTCGGAATAACGTGAATATCGCAACCTGAAATCACTTGAGAAGTATATCATTAAATATTTAAAGAATTTCAATTCAGATAGATTGCATATGTCAGAATTAAAAATTCTGTGGTCATAGACGAATCTCTCCTTATTCAAGTTTGTCATTAAATTGGTACAAAATGTACTCGTATCTTATGAAAGCTGAGAAAATGGTCTGTATCGATGGTAAATTCGAAAAAGATTGTCCAATAGAGGTGAGTAAACCATTATTAACAGTAGTTTTTTCGGTTTGAGGTTAAATTTCATTTTTTTTTCAGCTATCTACATGAATTTTATCTTACAGAAACTCTGCTCGATGGGCTTCGTATGAGGAGTGAATATTACTTTATTAGTATCATACACATACATTATCAGATTCATGAAAAATCGAGAAATACACAGGACCTCAGGAATTTCCCAACGCTTCCAATGCCGTGTATTAGATAAAAGTATCTTGAGCTGAACAGAAAATTTCATGTATCCTAAAAAAATATATCAGACCATTGGACGGAATTTCCTCCAAAAGTTTAAAAAAAAATGGGTTCAAGCCCTGTGGACAGGAGCTTTCTGGCGCTCTAGTTCAAACAGACAAATTATATCTCCGAAAGTATTGGTTTCTCAGAGTTGGGAATTATATCAATGTATTCATATGATAGAACTGCATCATAAAGGAAATTCAATTTAAATAATAGTTTATTTATCAATATTAAATGAGTAATCATGAGAATGAGAACTGCACCATGGAAGAAATCAAATTAAATCTGGCCAATTTTGCCCAATAACGAACTTAACCGAGATATTCATCTCCCTAAACTACTCTGAAAATTTCAACTACCTACCTCATTCCGTTCGAGAGTTATATCTATGTCTATGGATGAAAAGCAGTCTCACTACTCTGAGATCTCTTACTTCATGTTCCGTTCCGAAATGTAAGAATTTTCTGAGAAAACCTAATTTCGGAGCAAACAACTGAGATTTTTCTCACTTCGCTCACAATTCTTCAATTGATTAGATAATGTCATGTCTCAATAACATCATTTGACATTATGACAATTCATACATAGAATAATATCATTCTGTGACAACGTTGAAATACGATTCATTATTGAAATTTTGAAAAATCATATCTCCGAAAGTATTAGCTTCTTAGAGTTAAAAATGATATCATTGGATTCTTATGGTAAAACAGCTTATTGAAAAGAATTTAATTTGGAATTTGCCTTGTAAAAAAAATTTTTTTTTTTGTTACTCCGAAACAATCTGTCCGATTTTGCCCAATAACGAACTTAGCCGAGATATTTATCTCCCAAACCTACTCTGAAAATTTCAACTGTCTAGCTCATTCCGTTCGAGAGTTATCGTGCCTACGGCCGGCCGGCCGGACGGCCGGACAGAATTAATTTCGACCACGGATTCTTGATCAGTGAGTCGAACCAAATCGTTTAAGACCATTTTCATCGAAAAATTCGAAAATTACAGACATTTGGGCAAATTGATAAGCACTCAGTTCAGAGGAACTAGAGCGCCAAAAAGATCACTAAACTAGATTGAATGTCTATGAATCGCAAGGTGACGTTCTTTGAATGCTTGATGTATAAGCGGATTTATATGAATGATTTTCAAAAATTCCAGAATATGCCCCATTAAATTCTGGTATTCTTGATACACCGGGTGTATAAGTGCGACAAACATTGAGGGGTGATTCTGTGAGGAAAATTAAGGTGGGTATTTGTTATAAAATTTTTTGAAAAATCTCCCCCCGGTAAAGTTTTACCCTCCGAATATTAACAAAAAAAATTGTTTCTCTTTTTTATTTTCCCTGTATATTAAGCTTAAGACACGAAACTTGATAAGTATAAATTGTCAATAAAACTACACATTTTGGAATTTTTTCAACCCTGAACTATTCTTAGAAGGAATTGAAATAATCAACCCCTAAGATATTTTTCCTTTCAACTTATTTTACTTTAAAATTATTCCTTTTAAAAAAACATTGCTGAAAAGCCCGATTCATTTGATAAATTTTTTCATCTCAACATGTTTTTCCGAAAACTTAAGCATTTACGAGAAAAAAACAATGCATTTTCAAAAGGCACCAAGGTGGAACTTCCCTAACCTAATTTATTTGTTTATAATATGTATATCTCACAAGTTTTGCTTTATTTTTTTCATCACCCATTCTATTATCTTTCTTGAAGACTTTTAATATACACGGAAAATAAAATAAAATTGGTTCAAGCACGCTGGACAGGAGCTTTGGCGCTATTGACGTTCCAACTTTGACACATCATATCTCCGAAAAACTATTAGTTTCTCAGAGATGGGAATGTAATCAATGTATTCTTACGATAGAACTGCATCATCAAGGAAATTCTAATAATAGTTTATTTATAAAGATTAAATGAGCAATCTGAGAATGAGAACTGCACCATGGAAGAAATCAAATTAAAATAGCTGAAATGAATATGACTCTCTCTTATAGAACAGGATGACATGTACGAGTATGAACACAGATCATATAATAATTCATAGATAGCATAATTATAGCATTCTGTGAAAACATAGAAGTACGATCCATTATTGATATTTCGAAAAATCATATCTCCGAAAGCATTAGCTTGTTAGAGTTGAATGTTATATGAATGGATTTTGATGGTGAACCTGCATATTAAAAAAAATTGAATTTGAAATTTGTCAGTTTAAAAAAAATTTCTTTTCGTTACTCCGAGACCATTTGGCCTATTTTGCCCAATAACAAACTTAACCGAGATATGTATCACCCAAACCTACTCTGAAAATTTCAACTACCTAGCACATTCTGTTCGAGAGTTATCGAAGAAACAAAATTTAAAAATGAAAAACAATTCGTTTTGACACTTTACAGCAACCTGATCAATACAAAAATTCGCATGCTTATAAAGAACATTATTCTACAATTTGATGCTAAATTTCAGATAGATCAAATGATTGGTTTCAGAAATATTCATAAACAATGTTTTTACTGAAAACGGCCATAACTCCGAAACCGATTGGTGGATTCCAACCGTTAATGAACTTGTCCGAGATATTTATGCTCCAAAACTAACCTGAAAATTTCAATCCTCTAACTCCTTTCGTTATCGTGTTAACGGACAGCTGGACAGAATCGATTTCGACCACGGATTCTTGATCAGTGAGTCGAACCAAATCGTTTGAGACCATTTTCAGCCAAAAATTCGAAAATTACAGACATTTGGGCAAATCGATAAGCACTCTGTTCCGAGGAACAAGAGCGCCAAAAGTAAATCAATTTTTTTTGTTAATCTTCGGAGGGGTGTAACTTTTTCGGGAGGAGGTTTTTCAAAAAAATTTATAAAATACCCACCTTAATTTTGCTCATAGAATATACTCTTAAAATTTGTCGCACTTATTCAGAAACACCATGTTTGTATGTTGTGGCGTAAGGACACAGTAACAAAGCCTACACAGAACACAACTGGTTCTCCTTACTCGCTCAAGCTCTTCGAGAGCTTTTGAGGGGTCTCCTTCGGGAAGACCTAGGAGGATAAGTATAATAATATACAATACAATATACAATCTAATAATAATATTTAATTTTGGTACTGTACGAAAAGTGCCCTCAAATTTTTTTCTGGAATCTTTCCTGCCTGAAAGACTTTTAAAACAATTATTCACACCCGTTTTATACGTCTACACCCCCCCAAAGTTCCTGATACAAGACGTCGAAAGACACGTCGCCACGGTTTGCATGAGGTTCTCCGACATGAGACCCACCCGTCGTATTCACAGTCTGCCGATTTCCAATCTCGTACCTGACACATATCTTTATGCCTTATCACGACAAAATCATCGGAAATCATTTAGATTATCCCAAATCCCTCCGATATCCACTGAACCGCATGCGCCGACTTGTTCCCGAAGCAGCAGGCTTCGGCCCTTCTTGGTCCAATGAACCATAATATTGGGATGTTCGTCATAACCGATCAGTCGCAATCCGGTTGTTGAGTGACATATGACTTGATACGACCAAGAAAGGTTGTCATCTGTCAAACGATTTTATGCTAAAGGAAATGCAGAGTGTTTTATATCTTCGATATATTACAGATATATATTACTATGCTCATTAACTATGAAGAACTCCTCGTTTTTGGCGCTCTTGTTACTCGGAACAGAGTGCTTATCAATAGGTCTCTTGCATGTAGGGTTGCCAACTCCGAGCTTTTGGAATAAAGGACATCAAGGACTTCTGTCCTGTGGGGGGGGTGTAAAGTAATCTGGGTTGAAAACTTATTTATGTTTTGGCGTATCATGGTGTACGGAACTTTTTGAATTTTTTTTTGTGCTTACTACAATATTTTTTTTTATTTATATCTTCGAATGATTTCAAAGGACATTTACCGTCCTTTGACACCTTTCAAAAGGACAAAGGACATAGTTTTAAAATAAAGGATGGTTGGCATTCCTACTTGCATGTGACTCGAAATACCATAAATTTATGTTTTTCTGAATCTACTTCAATACCGGATCATCCACTTTCATAATTCATAAAATTAGAATATTTCGGGATTGAAAATCGGTAAATAAAGAAGCAATTTCAAATGAGGTGAAACGCTTCTGAATCGTTGCTATGACGGCTGACGTAATGAAAATGTACCATCTGCTTGTTACATCCAATACGGACTACGAGCCCTTTATAGGGTGCTGTGTTACACTGGAATAAAGAGTAAAACGGACACACGAAGAGAGTGAGAGAAGATATGACGTGGTACGTCACGCGGGGGCGCCAAGTTTCGATCTTTTGAACATTTATTATTTGAAACCAAGTAATCATTAAAGGATACTGTGGGAGCTATATTCATCATTGAATGGTTTCTTTCTGGGTTTTCTCTCCCAAACTCTGAAAAATATCAAATTTGAATGATCGTTTCCTCGTTGAAAATTGGAATTTTTGACGGCGGTTAAACTTTTTCAATATTCTTATGGGTATAATAATCGATTCCAATAATAAAATAAATTCATGCAAGAAACCTATTTGCCTAAATGTCTGTAATTTTCGAATTTTTGGATGAAAATGGAACGATTTGGTTCGACTCACCGATCAAGAATCTGTGGTCGAAATACATTCCACCCGCCCGGTTCGGTCTGCCGTAGGCACGATATCTCTCGAACGGAATGAGCTAGACAGTTGAAATTTTCAGAGTAAGTTTGAGAGTTGTGTTAGCAGAGGTTGGTGAAACGGGGTACTATACAATTCGACGTATGATACAAGAGCTTAGGGAAAAACCTCAGCAAAAAAACCCTGTCTCATAACGGAATCATTATGGGTAATTGAAGGTGATAAGAATAAAAGTATACACGAAACATTCGGAGGATATTATTTCATGATTTGATTCGAAATATTAATTAAATAGTCAAAGAATAGGAAAAAATAGTTTCAGTAAATAAACCAAACTCGCAGAGCCGTACAATCTACGGGCGTGGTCAGGTAAACTCCGACAGTTTCCAGAACCCAAACTTGTAAACATCAGGCAAAATGAAAGAAATATCGATCGCTTGAGCGAAAGATTGAGAAAAAACCTCGGAAAAAACACATGCTCAAGTAAGGAGGCAAATAATGAGTCTCATTAAAAGACTCAGTAGACCGAAAGAAGAAAGAGAAAGACTGCAGGTTGCTTATGTTGAAAATAAGATACGAAGCAGGCTTGGAAATGAAACATAAGATAATTTAATATTTCTAAGATTAAATTTTAGAAACTCTGAGAGTTTTTCCATTTTTTTTTTTTTTATTATAGTTTTGTTTAAGGGTATTTTTCTTCGTCTTCCATATTATTGTTTATGATTTGTTCTTTTACATTATGAACATTCTTAAAGAAATTACCCAAGTTTTTTTCATTCGAGCTCATTTAGAAACCACATAGTCTAATCCTGGGAAAGCCCCGGGATCCCGGGATTGTGCATAAAAAATCATCCCGGGATTGAAAAAAAGAGCCGGGATTGTATTCTCTATTCATAACACAGAATGAATGTGTAGTGGTATAAATTATTAAATTATGAAAAGAGGATAGTATTTTATTAATATATTTTGATCTATTAAAATAATTTGTTCGTCAGCCAATACCTATTCAAACATCAGGAAAAAATGTAAAATCTGATGTGATTGTCTCCAGCCTTGCTCTAGACATTTCGATGATACTTTCCTTACGTATTTCGAGTTGTGAAAACTATGCAGCGAGTGTAAGTTGCAACAACCCATTCATTCCATGAGGTTAAATCATTGCAGATTGCTCATTTAATCTTGTTAAATCAACTTTTATTTGAATGTAATTTCTTTTATGATGCAGTTCTATCATAGGAATCCGTTGATGTCATTTCCAACTCTGAGAAACCAATACTTTCGGAGATATGATTCGTCAAAATTTGAAGAAGGGCACTAAAGCTACTGTCCACAGGGCTTTCCCCCTTTTTAAATTTTGAATACGAGAGTACTGATTATCATCTGTAAAACCATAGAAGTACGATGTATCATTGAAATTTTGAAAAATCATATCTCCGAAAGTATCAGCTTTTTAAAGTTGAAAATAATATCAATGGATTCTCATGATGACACTGCATTTTAAAAAGGATTGAAGTTGAAGTTTGTAATGTAAACAAAATTTGTTTTTTTTGTTACTCCGAAATAGTCTGGCCGATTTCACCCAATAACGAACATAACCGAGATATTCAGGTCCCAAACCTACTCTGAAAATTTCAACTGTCTAGCTCATTCCGTTCGAGAGTTATCGTGTAAACGGACGGCCGGACAGAATCGATTTCGACCACGGTTTCTTATCAGTAAGTCGTACCGAATCGTTGAATCGCGTTATCATTTTGCCTAAATGTCTGTAATTTTCGAATTTTTTTCCGAAAATGGTCGCAAACCATTTAGTTCGACTACCTGATGAAGAATTCGAGGACAAATTTGATTCTCTCCAGCCGGCCGTCCGTTGCCACGATAACTTGAGAACGAAATGAGATAGCGACTTGAAATTTTTAGGGTAGGTGGCGCATCCCAATGCGACGGACAAGTTCGTTAATGGGCATAATCGGCCCAATGGTTTCCGAGTAACAATTTTATTTTCAATCAATATAACTCCAATCAAGTTGAAACTTGGTGAATAGTTGTAGAATATGAACTTAAGCACGTTTGTGCAACTTTGTGGGAATCGCATCACTACAAAATTTAAAAAAAATTATTTATTATTTATTATTAGTCTCGATAACCTGAGAACGGCAAGAGATAGGGACTCGAATTTTACAGGTTAGGTTGTGCATCTGAATGCAACATTTGAGTTTGTTTATAAACCTAATCGGCCAAACGGTTTTGGAGTTATAACCATCTGTAATTAGGTTGTTATTTCCTCAATAACACGAAAAACACACAACCGATTACATTTAAACATGGTTATAATTTGTATAATGCCAAACCGAAAATTCATACAAAATTTCGTGGGGATCGTATTACCACAAAATTATTTAAAAATCATTGAAATTATTGAAAAAAATTCTATTTATCAGTAACTATTCGTCCGACATCGCCCATATTTTGCGAGAGCCTTCAAAACCTAACTCTACTGCTAAGTTACAAATTTGAACATAATCGGATTTATATTGTTGGAGATTCGAGCAGCCTTGTGTGAGTTTAGTAGATGGATAGGTGACCGTTGCATCGATAACTTTTGAACGGAAGGAGATAGGGACTTGCAATTTTTAGGGTATGTTGCGTATTCGAATGAGCGTGTTGGGTTCGATTACAGGCATAATCGGTCTAACGGTTTCAGAGTTATACCCACCTGGAATATTATTTCCTGGATAACTCAAAAAATATAGACTCGATCGATTTGAAGCTTGGTATCTAGTTGTAGAATATCGACATAAAGACGTGTTTAGAATTTTATAAGAACCGTACCCCTAGAAAATTTAAGAAATGTATGAGAAAAATTGGTTCAAGCACTGACATGAAGTCAGGAGCTTTGGCGCGTATGTTCTATTTTCCATTCTCCTCTATTGGACACTCTTAATCGAATTAGGTGTCCAATACAGGAGAATGGACAATATAATTCACCACCTCGCAAGAGTGTCCAATACAGGAGAATGGACACTATAATTTACCATGGTTAATTCGATTGAGAGTGTCCAATACAGGAGAATCGACAATAGAACATAAGCGCAAAAGCTCCTGACTTCCCGTCAATGCTTCAACCAATTTTTTTATTTTAATTTTCAAGTCAAATCGATCGGAACTGTATTGGCTCTCTAGTTCCTCGGAACTGAGTGCTTATCAATTTGCCCAAATGTCTGTAATTTTCGAATTTTTGGCTGAAAATGGTCTCATACGATTTGGTTTGACTCACTGATCAAGAATCCGAGGTCGAAATCGATACGGCCGGTCCGGCCGTAGGCACGATAACTCTCGAACGAAAGGAGTTACAGAATTGAAATTTGCAAGGTGGGCTTGGAGCGTAAGTATCTCGGATAAGTTCGTTAATGGGCGAAATCCATCAAGCGGGTTCGGAGTTATGGCCAATTTTAGTGAAACACATTTTTTATGAATATTTCCGAAACCGATCACTCGATCTATCTGAAATTTAGCATAAAATTGTAGAATCATGTCCTTCATACGCATGTGAAGTTTTGTATTGACCAGGTTACCGCAAAGTGTCAAAAAAAAAATTTCAAAATTAAAAAAAAAATGTCTACAATAACTCTCGAACGGAATGAGCTAGGCAGTTGAAATTTTCAGAGTAGGTTAGGGAGATGAATATCTCGGTTAAGTTCGTTATTGGGCAAAATAGGCCAGATGGTTTCGGAGTAACGAAAAAAAATTTTTTTTTTAAGCAACAAATTTCAAATTCAATTTCTATTTAAGATGCAGTTTCACTATTAAAATCCATCGATATCATTTTCAACTCCAACAAGCTAATACTTTCGGAGATATGATTTTTCTAAATTTCAATAATGAATCGTACGTATACTTCTATGTTTTCACAGAATGCTATAATTATTCTATCTAAGCTTTATAATATGATCTGTGTTCATACTCGTACATTTCATCCTGTTCTATAAGAGAGAGTCAAATTAATTTCAGGTATTTTAATTTGATTTCTTCCATGGTGCAGTTCTCATTCTCAGATTGCTCATTTAATCTTGATAAATAAACTATTATTTGAAATATATATATATATATAAGAAAATAGGATAACGCGGATAAGTTTATTAAAATGGAAAAGTATAACGTTATACATTTCCATTTTAATAAACTTATCCGCGTTATCCTATTTTCTTATTACATATCCTCGGGTTTAGGTCGCATCGCATAGGTAGCTTATGCTTCCTTCGTGCCGATGCCATAGTTTACCTCCGAATTGGAGGTCCTAGAGCTGAAGGCACAAATTGGTTGCTCGCTCCTGTTGTGGTGTCGTCTGTTTTCAGTTATCTTTCCACCTTTTTCTTGGTTTCTTGGTTGCCCTGTCCTGAAGAAGCCAACTAGCAGAAACACGTGTCGGCAGGTACCAGCAGAATGATTATCTCTGCTCCTTTTGCGGAATTACTCGTTATACTTTTCCATTATATATATATATATATATATTCTTTTGAACTTGAGCATTACAATTTGTTTTGTATCTAACAATAAAGCATGTGTATGAAAAAAGTGTTAGCAGAGGTTAGTGTAACGGGGTACCATATAATTTGATATAATATGATACTAGAGCTTAGGGAAAAAACCTCAGCAAAAAAACCCTATCTATTATAAGAACACATTGATATAATTCCCAACTCTGAGAAGCCAATACTTTCGGAGATATAATTTGTCTGTTTGAACTACAGCGCCAGAAAGATCCTGTCCACAGGGCTTGAACCGTTAACACCGAAAGAATAAATGTTATTTCGGTGTCACCGCTTGAACCCATTTTTTAAACTCCGAAACAGACTTTAGGAGAAAATGATAGCATGCTGTTCCCTAGAACATGGGTGCAAAAACAATTTATAAACCTTCATGCGAAATTTGCAGCATTTTCTACGTTTTATACCAAGCATCTCGATTACATAATGCTGTTACCGATAATTCCTCAACTCTCAATTCCGCACACACGATAAAAATGTCATCTCTGATGGGCGACATCGTCGCATGACTGCTTTCCGGGGCTAATTTCACTCGAAGCTACGTCATATCAACCACCGATGCAACAGATTGACGGATTTGATTGGCTTGCTCGACGATCCGTCAAAATGTGTTCCTGCCAACTGCAAACGTCGCTTTCGAAACGATCGACTTACAGGCTGCAATCCATCTTTGGAACTTTTAGCGGGATTATACAGTCTGTCATACGAAGCACGAACGCACCTCTGATTATTGATGACTTGCTTCGTGATGCATGTACTTCGATTAATTTACACGTTTGCGGCACACAAGAAGGAATTGGTGTTTATACACAAACAGATATTTTTGTCTTTTCAATCGACGAAGAACATAGATTAACTATAATGTAAGGTGCTTCATTGGGAGAGGGTATACTCCATTCTCTTTTATGAAGTCTCCCGGTTGGCCATGAAAGTTTGAAACATTTCACCGTGTATATTTTGATAATGTTAGGGTATAGTGATTTTCCTGTGAGATAACTACGCGAAGTTGTCCTCTCTACATAGAGGTCGTAGTAATTACGTATTTTTGGGCGCATGTTCTAGGGGAACATCGTCCTATCATTTCGTCCAAATGTCTGTAATTTTCGAATTTCGAGCTGAAAATTGGCTAATAGACTAATTCGGACTCCCTGATCACGAATCCGGTGTCAGATTATTGGGTGCCGTATGGCCGGCCGGCCGGCCGTAGGCACGATAACAGGAGCACCGAAGGTCCTATCGACTTCAAACTTTCAGGGTAGGTTTCTGATCAAAATGCGACGGTTAAGTTCGTTAACGGGCAAAATCGGCCGGACGGTTTAGGAGTTATAGACATTTAAAATTTTGAGGTTATTTCCCTGATATTTCAGGAACTAAAGAAGATGTTGAATCGAAACTTGGTAGTCAGTTCGAGGATATAAACGCGCAACTTTTGGCAAAATTCTGTTATGATCGAAATGTTGGTAATTTTTAAAAAAATATTTCTTTTAATTTTTTCGAAAAAAAAATTTTTTTTTCGTGAACTATTCATCAGATTGCAACAAAAACTTGTACTAACGTCAATTGTAGTATTTTGCAACATTGTGCAAAATTTTGGCTCTATACGATTTCAATTTCTGGAGATATAAGACAAAATGTGTCAAATTTCCTGGGTCTCTCTCAGTATTTTCATCGATTATTCTATGAACTCTTTGAATTCCACCGAAAACAAATTCAAAGACATAAACATAAAGAATCAAGTCATAGTTTAGACGTCGAAAGAAGGACGATGTTGATCGACTTGAAAAGGTACCTATTTCAAGACATGCAATAATGAAATGCTTAATTTATGGATATAATATTATCTAAGTATTGTTGGGATCGGGCAGTTGGAAAATTTTTTAATAAAAAAATTTGTACCGACGTTAAATCAAGCATTCTACACGAGTGTGCAAAATTTCAGTTCGATACGATCTCAATTCCAGAAGATATTGCTTAAAATTCACATTCCAGCGTGTTTTGACGTTCTATGGTCACAGAAAATCGTCACAAAAATCTATTTACCTCATTTGACGGCTGTTTGTCAAATCAATTAATTCCAATAATTGATGTCAGATTTCCTACATACCAAGTTCAAACACATTTTATTATATGGAAAACACTTATTATGATCACGTTCTACAGGAATTGATACTGAATAGAAGCTAGATGAAGATTATTGTAATGGAAAATTTGTGTTCCAGAATAATATTAAGGTATTCAACATGATACTGCTTTTTTTCTTTACTGGTCAGTACGGGCCACAAGGAACATGCGCCCAATAGCTCCTGTCCACAGGGCTTGAACCAATTTTTTACAATGTGAATTTACTTCAGAAAAATAATGAATTCGAGAAGTTATTATGTGAATTCAACAATTCCAAAGACCTGGCGACTTTTGAAGAAACTTTTTCATGTGTTGTTACTGGAAATATTTCACGTAGGTATATAAACTGGTTGGAAGATTCAGCTATGCTATTTTTTGTATAGAAATCAAGAAGTGTTTAAATTTTAATGAAAAATAATGGATATGTTAGTTCGTTACTGTGAAATAGTTTGATTGAAAAAATGTGGGAAAGCCCTGTGGACAGGAGCTTTAGTGCTCTTGTTCAAACTTTGACGAATTATATGTCCGAAAGTATTGATTTCTCAGAGCTGGTAATGATATCAATGGAATCTTATGATAGAACTGCATCATAAAGAAAATAAATCAAATAAGAATCCATTGATATCATTTCCAACTCGGAGAAACCAATACTTTTGGAGTTATGATTTGTCAATGTTTGAACAATAACGCCAAAGCCGAGGCCAAAGCTCCTGTCCTTAGGACTTTCCCACTTATTAATTTGGCTTCTGTGCGTTAAATCTCAAGAATTTTCGTAGTTAAATTCAAAACGTAGGTCTATGACTCATCTCATGTTGGATTTATATACATCTGGAAATTATATTTAGGGTATTCTATGAAATGATACATACAGAATTGAGATATTGAAATTTTGAAAAATCATATCTCGGAAAGTATTAGTTTGTTAGAGTTGGGAATGACATCAATGGATTCTTATGGTGAAACTGCATCTTTAAAAAAAAATTATTAAAAATCTGTAATGTAAAAAAAAAATTTTTTTGTTACTCCATCGATTTTGCCCAAAAACGAACTTCACCGAGATATTTATCTCCTTAGCCTACTCTGAAAATTTCAACTATCTAGCTGATTCCGTTCGAGAGTTATCGTGTTAATGGCGGGACGGACGGCCAGACATTATCGATTTTGACCATGAAATCTTGATCAGTGAGTCGAACCAAATCGTTTAAGACCATTTTCAGCCAAAAATTCGAAAATCACAGACATTTGGGCAAATTGCTGTGCACTCTGTTCCGAGGAACCAGAGCGCCAAAAAGAATATTTCCCACTCTTCGAAATTCTCAAGAAATGAGCCTATAGAAGACATTTAAATACCTTGTTACACAACTTGAAATACACCAATGTCAAAACATAGTAGTATTACGAAACCCGAGTCACTGTTAAACCTTAATAAAATATGGTAATAGGAATCTAAGTAATTTCATTCGAGAGTTCAGCATGTCCTGAGGCAGAATGAAGTTAGATAGCTTCGCATAAATTATTAATTGAAAAACATCATCCTTATCCTTAATTCTAGGATTTCATAGAATACTCTAATTATAATTTGCTGATGGACGTAAATCCAACATGAGGTGAGTCATGGACCTAGGTTTTGAATATAATCTCGAAAATTCTTGAAAATTGACGCGCAAAAGCCAAATTGAAAAAAGATTACTGCAGGTGCTGCTCCCAAGCGGCACCCATCCTAGTGCTAACCACGCCCGAGGCTGCTTGGCTTCAATGTTCGGACGGTATCTAGCATTTTCAGTGTGGTACAGCCACAAATAATAACTCTTCCTCTATATCTGCAATTATATTTTTTTTATGCAGTTCTATCATAAAAATCCATTGATATCATTCCCAACTCTGAAAAATCATTACTTTCGGAGATATTTGAATTTAATTTCTTTTATGATACAGTTCTATCATAAGAATCCATGGATATCATTTCCAACTCAGAGATACCAATACTTTCGAAGATATAATTTGTCAAAGTTTGAACAAGAGCGCCAAAGCTCCTGTCCACAGGGCTTCCCCACATTTTATTATTTTAGCAGTCGTTTTTGTCTCGAGTACCCACTTTTAAGATTTTGTTCAGTGTTTCGCAATCCTCATACTGAATCAGTTCAAATGTACCTATAACCTGAAGAAGCCACAGCGAAACAATTATCTGATAAAGGATATATTATTATAAGTAGGTAATTCAAGAACAATCCAGAAAAAAACTAGGTTAGAATATGTACCAGGTTCGGATTTATCGAATCAAAATCATCATTCCTATGGCGTCATTCCAGACATGAGTTTATCGAAGGAAATTAAATCCATTTTTAGGGTAATATGTCGTTGTGAAGGGAAGAAAAATTAAAGTAGAAAAATCTAAACAAGCACTGACGTGAAGTCAGAAGCTTTTGCGCGTATGTTCTATTGTCCATTCTTCTGTATTGGACACCCTTAATCGAATTTACCATGGTAAATTCGATTAATGATGTCCAATACAGAAGAATGGACAATAGAACATACGCGCAAAAGCTTCTGACTTCACGTCAGTGCTTGAACCAATTTTTTTTTTCGTGATTTTTTTTAAATTTTCTAGGGGTACGGTTCTTAAAATTTTTTTTTCATCATTTTTTTCAAATTTTCTAGGGGTACGGTTCTTACAGAATTTTAATCACGTCTTTATGTTGATTTTCTACTACTAGTTACCAAGCTTCAATTCGATCGAATATTTATTTTTTGAGTTATCAAGGAAATAATATTCCAGGTGGGTATAACTCGGAAACCGTTTGACCGATTATGCCCAAAAACGAACTCAACTGTCCATTTGGGATACGCAACCTACCCTGAAAATTGCAAGTCCATATCTGCTTTCGTTCGAAAGTTATCGAGGCAACGGTCACCCATCTACTGAACTCACACAAGAATGCTCGAATCTCCAACAATATTGAACCGATCGTATTAAAACTTGAAACTTGGCAGTAGAGTTAGGTTATGAAGGCTCTTGCAAAATTTCAGCAATTTCAAACGAATAGTTACTGATATATAGAATTTTTTTTTTTATTTTCAGTGATTTGTTAAAAATTTTCTACAAATGCTCTCCTCACCAAATTTTGCAAACGTTTTCACGTTGGCATTCTACAACTAAAAACCATTTTTGAATTCAATCGGTTCAGTATTTTTCGAGCTAATGAGGAACAAAAGACCACCAAATTTCAGAAAATTTCAGATGGCTATAACTGTAAAACCGTTTGGCCGATTATGCTCATAAACAAACTAAAATGTCGCGTTCTGGTGCACATCCTAACCTGAAAACTTCAAGCCGCTATCTCTTTCCGTTCTGGAGTTATCGTGACAACAAATATATTTTTTAATGATTTTTTTAAAATTTTCTAGCCATACGATTCGCATAAAATTTCACGAACGTGCTTAGGTTCATATTCTACAACTACTCACCAAGTTTCAATTCGATCAATTTTATATTGGTTGAAAACAAAATTATTACTCGGAAACCACTGGGCCGATTATGCCCATTAAAGAACTTGTCCGTCGTACTGGGATGCGCCACCCACCCTGAAAATTTCAAGTTGCTAGCTCTTTTTGTTCTCAAGTTATCGTGGCAACGGCCGGACGGACGGCCGGACGGCCGGCCGGACAGAATCAAATTTGACCTCGAATTCTTCATTGGGGAGTTGAACTAAATCGTTTGAGACCATTTTCGTCAAAAAATTCGAAAGTTCAGACATTTGGGCAAAACTATAACGCGATGTTCCCCAGAACATACGCGCAAAAATGAAGCTGAAAAAAAAGTATGAGAGATTAAAAACGGATCTAGATGGAAGAGAAGAATTAAGACAGAAAGAGCGCGATCAATATTTAAGGAAAAAGGAAAACAAAATTACTAGACCTATCAATGAACTGCAGTACCAGAATAAATATGACTCAAACATTCTATGCAGATGAAAAAGATATTTCTGATATTAATCTTGACTCAATTGTTCAAATATTGAAGAGCCCCAAAATTTTTTGAAAAAAATTAAATTCTGTATACGTTTCATGAAATTATTGATAAAAAAAGAATGACGCTTTAGGAAAGCTAACCACTGGTATAATTCAACGATGATCTCTGCTAGTCCTTTCATCGTTGATATTATTGATGTTTTTGAACAAAATTAAAGTAAATGTTTTTTATTAAAATTTGTTTCAGCTTCGCATTCATAACGTTTTTCATTATCCTTTTTATATTTAAGTTTTTCTTATAATAAACATGTATTCATTCAGTTTTATCATTCCTCTGTAGTTGTCTGTAGTCTGTCTGTTTTATAATTCCTCTGGAATCTGTTTTTTAATATTTCCGAAAAATCTGACCAAATTTAAAAAACTTGTCTGATCGCGTCATTATTTCAAATTAAGACAATAAAAATAATTTATCTAAATATTTATTATCAATATATTTAAAATTTGTGTTTTCAAAATTCATATAACTCAAAATGATAGTTTGCGTAGAATGACCCATTTATTGAATGTGGTATCATATCCTCAACTTCATTTGACCCTCGGCATCAATGAAACAGATTTGACAACTATCATTTAACTAGAGCAATCGTAACCCGCAATCTGCCGTCTCAATCCATTATAACAGGAATAATCGATTTGAATATTTCCGTGAATGTTTCCATGTATCTGGTTGTAAGTAGTATTCTCAAGGCGCAAAGCCTTGAGTCAGTCGCCGCCAGACTTTCAGATGACAAAAATGATAAAGATGCAAAAACTGGAACGGCCGTACTAGAGTAATTAGAGAACTGCATCGAACATTAATTTCTGTCTCATTTGCATATCACCTAACGACTATGTTATAATTAAAGTGTTATAAATTACTGCACTTTTATGCGGTCTATCGATTCAGCAACGATCTGGTTCTTAATTATCAACGCCAATTCAGCTCGAACGTGGAATATTCATATGTTGAAATCTATGAGGAATGGTAATGGCTGAGAACCGCCTGGAACTCCACGGAAGCAGTGTTCTCGCCGAGCAGTAGCCCAAGAATTCGCTCCAGGACTCTATCATATGTTTCGGAACGGTAGGTACCTAATTAGTTCTATTCAGAAAGGTAATACAGGACAATAATTCTTGTCTAGTGCATACCGGAACATAACTCTCAAGCATATCATTGATCGCCGGTTTTCATCAAGTGTGTGGAAAGAGATTCCATTAATTTCCGAAATGATGCATATTTCACATATAAGATGATCAGAATCCCGTAGCACTATGATAATTGTGAGAAAATGTTCCATTAGTCGTAGATGAGTTTGTCCGTGATCAATAGAACTTAATCTTAATATATTGTGAAAGCTTTATTTTTGGCGCTCTAGTTCCTCGGAACTGAGTGCTTATCAATTTGCGCAAATGTCTGTAATTTTCGAATTTTTCGATGAAAATGGTCTTAAACGATTTGGTTCGACTCACTGATCAAGAATACGTGGTCGAAATTCATTCTGTCCGGCCGGCCGGCCGTAGGCACGATAACTCTCGAACGGAATGAGCTAGACAGTTGAAAGTTTCAGAGTAGGTTTGGGAGATAAATATCTCGGATAAGTTCATTATTGGGCAAAATCGGACAAATGGTTTCGGAGTAACAAAAAAAAAATTTTTTACAAACCAAATTCCAAATTAAATTTTTTTCAATTAGCAGTTTTATCATAAGAATGCAATGATATCATTTTTAACTCTAAAAAGCTAATACTTTCGGAGATATGATTTTTCAAAATTTCAATAATAAATCGTATTTTTACGTTTTTACAGAATTACATAATTATTCTATGTATGAATTGTCATAATGTCAACTTATTTTCCTGAGACATGACATTGTCTAGTTCCTTGCTAATAGTTGGTTCGAGAAACGTCAAAATCGACTCAGAGAGACAAGGGTAAAAAACCGCCAAATAAACCCCCATGTGGCGATTTTATGTCGAATCGTGAAATTTAAGAACATACAGGGTGAGTCTTTGAGCACTGCATTAATTTTAACCAAAGATTCCTCTCATCAAATGAAACACTTCAAATTCAGCTAGGTAAAAAGATACAGGCTGTTGAAATTTTGAAAAAAAATCAGTTTTTATTTTGTAGCTTTGACATCCTTTTTTCGAATAAAATGAATGTTGGCGTAAAGTTTCCTATAAATATGATACATATTTTCCAAATATTAGTTATTTTCTAATTCTACTGGTTTTCTAGTTATGGATTCGTGGATTCATAAAACTAAACGAAATTAGCATAAAGAAAGCATATAAAGTTTTTCTTGAGTCATTTCAAGAATATTCCATCCTTTTAAAACATTATATTATTCCTCATCATTTCTCCTTGAACGCACCGTTTTCGAGATATTCTTCATTGAATGTTTTAAAATGGAAAATTCCATAAATTTTACCGCTTTTATAGATCCGTCCCTGAGCGTTGGAATCCCGAATCAAGCTGTAAACCACGTTACCATGCCTTATTCTCGTCCGCCAACAATGTCATAGATTTATATGCGGGAGTGTATTAGCACATTGTGAAATCTTTAAACGCTTGTAACTTTTTACCTGAGCCGAATCTGGAAAAATGGTAAATGAAAAAAGTGTTTCATTTGATGAGATGAATCTTTGGTTAAAATTAATGCAGTGGTCAAAGACTCACCCTGTATATCCCAGGTAAGTACCGACGTTTTATTCTAATACCGGAGATCGACAAGATCGTAGGCGGGCTCAAATCCCGGAAAGGAAATTACACTTTTTGGCGCTCTAGTTCCTCGGAACTGAGTGCTTATCAATTTGCCCAAATGTCTGTAATTTTTATTTAAGATGCAGTTTCACCATTAAAGTCCATAGATATCATTTTCAACTCCAACAAGCTAATACTTTCGGAGATATGATTTTTCTAAATTTCAATAATGAATCGTACGTACTTCTTTGTTTTCACAGAATGCTATAATTATTCTATCTAAGCTTTATTATATGATCTGTGTTCATACTCGTACATTTCATCCTGTTCTATAAGAAAGAGTCAAATTCATTTCAGCTATTTTCTTCCATGGTGCAGTTCTCATTCTCAGATTGCTCATTTAATCTTGATAAATATACTATTATTTAAATTTAATTTCCTTTATGATGCAGTTCTATCATAAGAATACATTGATTTAATTTCCAACTCTGAGAAACCAATACTTTCGGAGATATAATTTGTCTGTTTGAACTAGAGCGCCAGAAAGCTTCTGTCCACAGGGCTTGAACCCATTTTTAATTGAAACACCAGGATTAACCGCACAGAAAACGAAGTGATTTGTAAAAATTATATGAATTTTATTTCGTGGCTCGTTCCTGTATTGTAAGAAGTAAGTTAGGTCAGCGCAGAATATTCTACTTTATACGTTAATTACCACGCACCTGATAATTTGAAGGAATGAAGGAATTATTAAATAAATAAATAATAAATATATCTAATATATATATCAATTAAGCTAATGCAGCCTAGTTGAAGGATATGCTACTCCTTGTTTGTCGAATTTGGTGATAGGTAAATCTGCTACTCATATCCACAAATTTAATAGTGTAGGAGGATTTTTACACCACGAAACCGTTTAAAATTTTATATTTGCTATTTACAATAATCACTAATTTTTTTTCGTGAGAAACGGCGATATAAGTCTCCCAATAACTGAAATAATTTAGCCAACATATCCAGCAATGTCTAAGTCATATCATGATAAAGAGAAAAACCGCTACCTGACTCAGACCCCACTCTTTCTTGACATTGTAGTGTGTTCGGCTAACGTGAAAATTTTGTCGCGCTTCCTTGTCGTGGTATCTGTGACGTATCACACTGAAGTTGACAAAAAAGGTAGACCTGTATTTCGACAGGTCTACCAAAATACTAACCGAACTGCAACCTGAACAAAAGATTTTAGTACAAGGAAGTCAAAGAGAGTGGAAACCTGCAGTAGTAGTCAAAAAGTCCGGACCAAACGATTACCTTATAAGAAGAAACGATGTCATTTACAGACGTAACCGATTTTTTCTTAGGCTAAAATTAGACCAAAATTAGACCAAAATGAGGCACCCCCGATTCTATCTCAAGAACCGCCAACATCTCAACCAGTACCAATCACAGAAAGTGAATCCACTTCAGAGCCAAGTCAGTCTAAATGCACGTATCCCGATCCTGATTGTTTGGTGACTAGAAGTGGTCCTCAAAGTAAAACACCTGAGAGACTTAGTTATTATTAACTAAAAGAACTGCATTCGTCTTATTAATTTTTTTCATTTATTATTTGTTTTTTTTTATTGTTTGGGGCGTGTGACGTATTACACTGATGTTGGCAACACCTCATAATCAGTACAACAAGAATAATAAAAACGTCAACACACGACCCATGCCTTTCGGCTAATTATGGGAAGTTAATAAATAAATAAAGTAAATCACACTTATAAAGTATTTTTATACAACCATACAAATCTAACATAACAGTATCCATCATGAAAAATTGACTAAAAAACTGATGCGAAGGCTTCTTGTAAAAATTACGAATAACAATTTGTGCAACAAGCAGAAATATATGGTTTATGATTTTAATGCTTCACTTCTCTTTAGTAAAGTAACATAGCATGCAAAAAACGGTAAAAATTAAATAATGATGCCATTTGTTTTTTGGGTAGCAAAGAATATTTTTGTATTTAAGTTTTCTTTGTACCTGAAAACTCTTTCTGAGAACCTTGCCATGCCTGTGTTCCTGTGTGTAAATGAATAAGTATAATAATATGTTGTCGACATTTTAATAATAGGACCTGAATCAAAAAAAATAATATTCTCACAATACCTCCAGCAATATAGATCCACTCAAATTTGAACTTGGCTGGAAAATAGGTTTTTTGTTTCGTACAAAATTTCAGTGATATCTGAACTGTGATATAAGTCAAAAATTAATAAAAACATTGTATGACTTCAATGATATCATGAATCTTCAATGAATAGTGCAAGCTATTATTCAGTTCAACCTTAGAATATAGAATTTTTCTAAGAATTCAATCAATATTCCCTATTCTGAATACTGAAAATATTCTTTCAAATTCA
The DNA here is from genome assembly GCA_937662695.2 of Halyzia sedecimguttata. Lineage (NCBI taxonomy): Eukaryota > Metazoa > Arthropoda > Insecta > Coleoptera > Coccinellidae > Halyzia > Halyzia sedecimguttata. The sequence continues at coordinate 35,770,236 of OW569415.2, read as the reverse complement.
TTAGAATTCGTCCACTGAATCATTGTTCACCCATTTCGATTCATTATTGTGTTGAGATATCTTCTTCAAATCAATATAATATAATATAATAATAAAACCTTCATCCAGAAGATAACAAAAAATCTACTTCAGCATCTCTGTTCTCAAAATATATGTTTCAGTTCGTCAAAATACGTCAAATATACCATATTTGATTTTTTGGCGGAATGGATTTAAATCCGTTTCAGAATGAAGTTTTTCGTATTGAATCGTAAAAAAATCTGGAAAATTCTCGAAGGTCATAAGTTACTTACTCTTCTGCATTGTTTCTTGTTTTATATTATATTGATTGAGTACCCTATTATATCTGGTTAAATTTATTGTATTTGATTTTGATAAAAAAATAAACTTGAACTTGAACTTGAAGTTGAACTTTCAATCAAACCTAAATATATGGGTCCTAGTCCTTCTTCTTTTTTAATTTTCTAGTGATCCTCACGAAATTTTGCACGAATTTTTGCGCCGGCATTCTACGACTAACTACCATGGTTGAATTGGATCGGATTTGTATTTTTCGAGTTATGGAGGAAATAACAACCAATTCCCGCATTCAGATGCACAACCTACCCTATAAATTGAAATTCGCTATCTCTATTCGTCCTCAGGTTAACGTGACATAAATAATATTTTTTAATAATTTTTTTTTATTTTCTAGACGATTCTTACAAAATTTCACGAACGTCTTTCAATTAGTATTCTACAATTAGCTACCAAGCTTTAAATCGATTGGATCTTTATTGTTTGATGTCAAAATTATTACTTGGAAACCATTGGGTCGATTGTGCTCATTAACGAACTTGTCCGTCGAATTTGGGCGTGCCACCTAATCTGAATTTTCAAGTTGCTATCTTTTTCCTTTCTCAAGTTATCGTGGGACCTGACAGAATCAACTTTTACCTCGAATTCTCCATCAGTGAGATGAACCTAATCGTTTGAGACCATTTCCGGAAAAATTACAGACCTTTGGGCAAAATGATAACGCGATGTTCCCCAGAACATACGCGCAAAAAGTGACAATTGCGTATTTTGCTCAATAATCTATGGCTTATAATGGACCAAATCCAATCGAGAAACTATTTCCAGATCGTAACTATCGATTTTTCTAGTCTCATTAAAGAGCTAAGATCGAGTTTCGCTAACCTTGTACCCACAATCCACTATTGACATCACTAACTGCTAGGAAATAAGCGCAAACAACCATCATTCGAGTCTTGTTGCACAAGATGAAGTACCGAACAGAAAGAACTTGACAGAATGATCATTACACCAGAAAGAAAATTCCTAGAATTCGACAAGTTCATCTCCAACTTGCACACCCATACACCTCAGCATCCCGATGACGGCGGCAGCAATGCTCAAGCACAAGAAATACTACGAACGTGATTCATCTTATCCGCCATAAATTATCGGACCAATTAAATGAATTTTCGTATTTTCGCAAAGCTCCCATCTTCCTACGTATATATATTTAAGAGTTATCTGAAGAAACTGAAATCATAAATTCTTCACTCCTTTCAGCTTGTCTCTCCTACGGTTTATCTCGGCGAGATTAAAGTGGCGATACCAGTCCAAGAATTATGCATCTATGGTGGCCTCGCTTTCGCATCATCCTCTTTCAACCTCCAATTTATTACCTTTTACGTCGACCCAAATCGGATTTGTATTGTTCGGATCTTCGAGGTTCCCGCCGAATTGGTCGGTTCTAAATATATCATAATACTATTAGAGGTGAATTACGACGGGTTTATATCACTTAATGCCGTATTATTATTCGCAGATTGATAACGGTGGTGCTGCAGTCAGTGAGGAAGGGGATAACTGCTCTTCTGCCTATTCTGTTGCGGCATTTTTCGGAAGCTTTCTTTTTCGTTACTAGTGGTCCCGACAGATGATGTCCTGCTCGAAGGTTGGCTTTGCCTGCTATTAGCGGCTTCTGCAAACAATTTTTGGATATTCGAAATTCCGATAGACTATAAACTGACATATAAGTGACATTCGACATAAGTTTGACATAAAATACTTTAATTTCAACGCGATTGGTAGCTGCCCTTAGCAAAATATAAGAATGAGTGCAATTTTCTGATATCCTGCGCTTTTCAATTATCGGAACATGGTCTACGTGTTCCCCAGATGTTACTTTGTAGGCTTCGATTGCGATCACGAAGTTGCCGTTTAGCAGTCTCCTTAAAATGTTTTTAGGCAACTGGACCAAGTGGTTTTGATTTCGAAGAAGCGGTTTCAAATTCCCCTATATTAGCAGCGTGTGTTGATTTGTTGCTCCTCATTGCCCATGGAGTAGCTATTTTTGAGAAAATTTTGTTTCGACATCAGGCATTGTCATTAAAGAACCAATTTGATCATACACTTGAACCTGCATCTTGAATGTTTGTTTGTTTGTGTTAGACCGATACAGTGTGAAAAAGTAGACCGTGTTGCAGCCTAGAGAGGCTTATTACACCTCGGTCGGTCTCCTATTAGATGACGGGGTCTCCTGTTTGATCCCCCTCAGCTCGGTTTGAGATAGCTGAGCCTTCTCTAGTGAGTGCGTCAGCTCTTACATTCCTTTCATCTCCCACAATTCTGATTGAGATGTGTGCCTAGCGAACTTGAAAAAGGGTCGGTTAACAGATCAATTAAGATCCTATCGGATAGTCAAGCCAGCTTGAAAGCCTTGGCTTCGTACAACAGAAAGTTCCTGCTTGTGCAGGACTGTCAGGCCACACTTGCTGCTTATTAGCCAACGTATATTCATTATAGGAGCCATTCAAACTATTTGAACGTTTTACACAAATAAAAATCCTAGTTAGCTCATATGTGGCTTGGCACTACAGGAACATATTCACATACTGAGCAGTGATTTCATTTGGCTGTTTCTGCAAATGGTCAAAAAGTTGATTTCACAAAAGACCGTATATAAAACTGAATTTCGACAATTTTTGGGTAGGTTTGAAGCGTGAATATCTCAGACGAGTTCGTTAACTGGCGAAATCCATCAAGCGGTTTCGGAGTTATGGCCGTTTTTATTAAAAATATTTTTTATGAATATTTCCGAAACCGATCACTCGATCTATCTGAAATTAAGCATCAAATTGTAGAATAATGACCTTCATACGCATGCGAAGTTTTTCATTGATCGAGTTGCCGCAAAGTGCAAAAAATTTTTTTTTATTTTAATATTTTGTTTCTACAATAACTCTCGAACAGAATGAGCTAGGCAGTTGAAATTTTCAAAGTAGGTTTGGTAGATCAATATCTCGGTTCAGTTTGTTATTGGCCAAAATAAGTCAGATGGTTTCGGAGTAACGAAAAAAAAAATTTTTTTTAACTTACAAATTTCAAATTCAATTTATTTCAAGATGCAATTGCACCATGAGAATCCATTGATATCATTTTCAACTCTAACAAACTAACACTTTCGGAGATATGATTTTTCGAAATTTCAATAATGAATCGTTGTTTTCGCAGAAAGCTGTAATTATTCTATCTATGAATTATTATATAATCTGTGTTCATACTCGTACATGTCATCCTGTTCTATAAGAGAGAGTCAAATTCATTTCAGCAATATTAATTTGATTTCTTCCTTGGTGCAGTTCCCATTCCCAGATTGCTCATTTAATCTTGATAAATAAGCTATTATTTGAATTGAATTTCCTTTATGATGCAGTTCTATCATAAGAATACATTGATATAATTATCAACCCTGAGAAACCAATACTTTTCGGAGATATAATTTGTCTGTTTGAACAAGAGCGCCAGAAAGCTCCTGTCCACAGGGCTTGAACCTATTTTAGTGTAGATAATGCTTCGAATTTCGCACAAAATTGTATTAAGTTCCCCCCACAATATGACCATTTTCAACTTTATTTCGAAAATATCTATTTTATAGCATATTTTATTAATTTTATACGGGAAGCCGAAATCAGCTTACTATTCCATAGCATGGCGAACAATGCACAACAAGTACACTTCTGAGGACCTAAGATCCACAACAAGCTCCCCATTGCCAGGAAACAACTTCAAGGGAATATATACAAGAACAGTGTCAAAGAAATATTGCTCAAAAATTCCATATTCCAAATTTCCTTCTGATGCAGTTCTATCATAAGAATACATTGATATCATTCCCAACTCTGAGAAACCAATACTTTCGGAGATACGATGTGTCAAAGTTTGAACAAGAGCGACAAAGCTCCTGTCCACAGGGCTTGAACCATTTTTTTTCCATACTTTGTGGCAAGTACGCAAGGGGATACCAGACTGTAAAGATAATTTATTCAGGGACATTTGAGGATTTTCTTCAACCCGTGTTCTTATTTCTTCAACAACTTCTTGAGAAACTTGAGGTCTTCCTGTCGATTATCCTTTGTTAACGTTTCCAGTCTGCATGAATATGTTTATAACACCTCTGATGTAGGCCTTTAGAGAAAATTCTAGAAGCTGAATATCATGAAAATTTCACCAGATATTCATTTTTACAGGCCTCTACAGATCAAATCCATTCACCATTGATTAAAGTACCATTGCGGTAATAGGACATCACAATATATTTGTTTTGTTCTAAATTATAAGTCATTGCAGATTCAAATAATTTTGTAACTCAATTTAAAAAAAAAATCCTAAGAATTAACAATAATGCAATATTGTCTCTGGCTGTCAGTTTAAAAATTGATGATATAAACAGAACACAAGAAGTGAGAAGCGGCAAATAAAAAATTTAATGCTTGTGGCTTTTACTTGATGCAAATCCATATTAACTCAATGAAAAATTATATACGATTTACACTTATTTATTCAATATTGTGACGCGTTTCGTCGACACAGCGACTTCATCAGACTACATCATACTAAATTCTTAACAAGTTATTATCTCCCTATACCTAGATGACATGGACACAGAATCATTTAAAACTAATTACATGAGAAACCTATTTAAAACAAATTACATAATAGACTTATTTAAAACTAATTACATGAGATTTCACTGCTGGTTTCTTTGTACACATTAACAATAATTCATTCCTAATGCTTTTATTTATAAATTGATTCTCTATTTGAATAGATTGAGTAACGGTGAAAAATTTAGATCTAATTGTTCATTAACTAAATTACCCGTATGTTTTTCCCTATTTATTTCGACCATTTCCCAGTAATTAAGTTGCGCACCTTTATTCAAATTGTGTAGAATTTTGAAATCCGGGTTAAACTTATGTCCTTCTGCTAATAAATGATTCGAATAATTTGAATTAATTTTGTTGTTTTTGAAGCTGTGATGATGTTCCTTTATTCTTATGCCAAAATTTCTACCAGTTTTTCCTATATATGATTTGTCACAACTCCCGCAATTTAATTGATAAACACCGGATTTATCTTCTTTATTCCTTTTCGATGTATTGTTTTTTATGAATTTGGCAAGGTTATTATTTGTCCGGAATGAGATATTCACCTGTTGGTTTTGAAGAAACCTTTTAAGTTGTTGACTCGGACAACGGATATAACACAGAGTTAATCAGAAAAATGTTGACGAAAAAACAATTAGTTTAGTATTTCCAGAAATTAAGGATAAAAATAACTATTCAATAGCTTAACATATTTTGGTACAACGAGTCAACAACTTAAAAGGTTTCTTCAAAACCAACAGGTGAATATCTCATTCCGGACAAATAATAACCTTGCCAAATTCATAAAAAACAATACATCGAAAAGGAATAAAGAAGATAAATCCGGTGTTTATCAATTAAATTGCGAGAGTTGTGACAAATCATATATAGGAAAAACTGGTAGTAATTTTGGCATAAGAATAAAGGAACATCATCACAGCTTCAAAAACAACAAAATTAATTCAAATTATTCGAATCATTTATAAGCAGAAGGACATAAGTTTAACCCGGATTTCAAAATTCTACACAATTTGATTAAAGGTGCGCAACTTAATTACTGGGAAATGGCCGAAATAAATAGGGAAAAACATACGGGTAATTTAGTTAATGAACAATTAGATCTAAATTTTTCACCGTTACTCAATCTATTCAAATAGAGAATCAATTTATAAATAAAAGCATTAGGAATGAATTATTGTTAATGTGTACAAAGAAACCAGCAGTGAAATCTCATGTAAATAGTTATAAATAAGTCTATTATGTAATTTGTTTTAAATAAGTTTCTCATGTAATTAGTGTTAAATGATTCTGTGTCCATGTCATCTAGGTATAGGGAGATAATAACTTGTTAAGAATTTAGTATGATAGTCTGATGAAGTCGCTGTGTCGACCAAACGCGTCATAATATTGAATAAATAAGTGTAAATCGTATATAATTTTTCATTGGGCAAATAAAAATCCAAAGCCAACGGCGATGTTACAATCATTTTAAAAACCCTGTAGTTATCTAAAACTCACCGAACTCACCTTGATCAAGAACCTTTCAATCGTATTTTGACATCCGCATAAAATCCAATATCAAACTGAAGGCAAACAACTTCGACAGTCGTCTCGATATAGAGCAAGATCAGTCGCATTAAAGATTTAGACCGAACTGATGTCCGATATTGTCGAACAGGTATGTATATTTGCCTTCGGTTAGAAACTACTGAAAGCTGAGTACGGCCAAATCCCTTAACGAATCTTGCCCAACCCTAAGCAAATCACTTATCTGCGAAACTTGATCCATCCGTCAATATTGGCTCGAAGAGTTTGGGATACCGTTTGGAGTCGATGGTGGGGCTCTGTTGGATTATTTATGTTATGAATTGTGTACTTGGGGATTGAAAAATTTTCCTTCGATATCGAACTTGATTCGGTTGATATGATTTATCGGCCTGCAGTAAGGAACTGGAAGTGTACTAACTAATGTTCGACGATCAATATTCAAGATTGGATGTGAATCTTTTCAAAGGATTGTGGGTAAAGGTGCTCTATAAATCATTCTTAGCTTGGCAGTGTGATACAGGGTTTTTCATAATTTGGGGACATTGCTCATTTCAATTTTGACACCAGAAACAAAATCATATCGAATCGTCAATTATTAACTTGTGTTAAGTCAAATGGGGCGACTTTGATCAGTTTTGAAGCTATTATTGCGCGTATGTTCTGGGGAACATCGAGTTATCATTTTGCTCAAAAGTCTGTAATTTTCGAATTTTTCGCCGAAAATGGTCTCAAACGATTGGGTTCAACTCCCTGATCAAGAATTCGAGATCAAATTTGATTCTGCCCGTCCGGTTGTTGCCACGATAACTTGAGAACGGAAGAAGATAGTGACTTGAAATTTTCAGGGTAGGTGGCGCGTCCCGATATGACGGACAAGTTCGCTAATGCGCATAATCGGCACAAGGGTTTCCGAGTGGTAATTTGGTTTTGAACAAATACAAATCCGATCGGATTGAAACTTGGTGAGTAGTTGTAGAATACAAACCTAAGGACTTCCACAAAATTTTGTGAGGATCGTATTGCTAGAAAATTTTGAAAAAATAATTAAAAAATATTATTTATGTCACGATAACCTGAGAACGGAAAGAGATAACGACTTGAAATTTTCTGGTTAGGTTCTGCATCTGAATGCGACATTTGAATTTGTCTATAGTTATAATCAGCCAAACGGATTTGAATTGTACCCATCTGAAATTTGGTTGTTATTTCCTGAATAACTCGAAAAATACAAAACTGATATAATCAAACATTGTTTTTAGTTGTAAAATGCCAACGCGAAAATTCTTGCGGAATTTCGTGAGGATCACATTACTAGAAAAAATGCTATATATCAGAAACTATTCGTCCGACATCGCTGAAATTTTGCAAGAGCATTCAGATACTAAATCTACTGCCAAGTTCCAAGTGTGAACACAATCGGATCCAGATTGTTGGAGATCCGAACAGCCATGTGTGAGTTCAGTAGTTGGATGGGAATCGCAGAAATTTTGCGAGAACCCTCAAAACCATGAATGTCATGCTGACATATTGAATTATAACTCGTGCCGATTTTTTCATCACAAATCTATGGGAGATGATAGCCCTACATTAGGGTCCTGTAGCGGTCTTCGAACATCTGAAGTTCTGAATAATCATAGTAAGGATTAGTCAGACCTGGTTTTGAAAGAGATACTCCTTAGGATCTACAACATTTTCCTTTTTGAAATCATATATTGAAGGGATTTCTATAAACAAGAGTGAAAATCTTTGAAACCTAGCGGAGGCGATTCTTCTTCAAGAGATCCATGCGGCTAAAGAGGAGTATATTTGTGAGAGGGGACTTTCGAAAGGTTATGTATTATTTTTGATTTGTTCGTTTTCCTCCTACGGTCTTTTCATTTTTGCGAATCCTGGGGAATATTGGTTTATCATTTTGCCCAAGTGTCTGTAATTTTCGAATTTTTCGCCGAAAATGGTCTCTAACGATAGGGTTCGACCCCTTGATGAAGAATTCGAGGTCAAATTTTATTCTGTCCGGCCGACTGTTGCCACGATATTTTGAGAACGGAAAGGGATAGCGACTTGAAATTTTCTGGGTAGGTGGCGCATCCCAATACGACGGAAAATTTCGTTAATGGGCATAATCGGCCCAATGGTTTCCGAGTAATAATTTTGCTTTCTACCAATTCAAATCTGATCGGATTGAAACATGATAATTAGTTGTAGCATACAAAACTAAAGACGTTTGTGAAATTTTGTAAGAATCGTTTCTCAAGTAGTTGTTGAAGAACTAAGAACACGAGTTGAAGAAAATCCTCAAATGTCCCTGAATAAATTATCTTTACAGTCTGGTATCCCCTTGCGTACTTGCCACAAAGTATGGAAAAAAAAATTGGTTCAAGCACTGATGTGAAGTCAGGAGCTTTTGTGCGTATGTTCTATTGTCCATTCTCCTGTATTGGACACTCTTAATCGTATTTACCATGGTGAATTATATTGTCTGTTCTCCTGTATTGGACACTCTCAATCGAATTTACCAAGGTAAATTCGAGTAACCCTTAGTACACAGCAAAATCTCCAAGAATATAGATTTGATCAAGATTAAATCTAGAACTTGGCTTCAAAATATGATTCTGAATACTCTCGCCAAACTACAACGATACCTGACAGATTATGTACAAAACTTTTCAACAGTTTTTTACTAATATGATACCAACGAAATTGTACATTCTTCGAGTAGTTATTTTAAACCAACTACCAAGCTTCAATTCGATCAGATCAGAATTTTTCCATTTATGTGGAAAAGAAAATTCCAGACGCTGATAACTCCGAAACTATTTTGCGTATTATGCCCATTAACGAATTTGGATTTTAAATATACACTGCAAATTTCAACTCTCTAACTCATTGCGTTCGTTAGTAATCTCACTGACAGCTGAACGGCCTGCCAAGCAGAATGAACTTTGACTTCGGATCCTTAATCGATGATTAGAAAAGAACTGTTGGAGACTATGATGAAATCAATGGATTTTTATGATGAAACTGTATCTTAAAAATAATTTAATTTAAAGTTTGTAATGTAAAAAAATGATTTTTGAAAATTACAGACAATTGGGCAAATTGATGGGCACTCTTTTCCGAGGAACTAGAAGAGATATCAAATTTCTATTTCATTCGTTTCATACAAAATTAACACAGGACTGTCTATACCTCACCATCATATCTCTTAAGAATCTTGAGTTGGCATGTATATGTCCTAGAAATTAATTTTGAATTGTGGGATCCTAATTTCGGAAATAATTACGATATTCTTTTCAATACTCCAATAATTTTGTTTGACATTTTCGGATATGCTAAGAATATTTCGCAATCTGGTAGAAATAGAACTGCATCATGAATATAATTACAGAGTTACAGGAAGAAATATTGTTCGCAGCCAAACCACACTGAATATGCTAGATACCGTTTGAACACTGAAGCCAAGCAGCGTCAAGCGTGGTTAGTATTTGGATGGGTGGCTGGTTTGGAACATCGCGTGCTGTAACTAACCTCATGTTGAATTTACATACATCAGAAAATTAATTCACAGAATTAAGAATAATTATTGAAAGTTTGAAATATCATATCTCCGGAAGTATTAGTTTCTTATAGTTGAGAACGATAGTAATGGATTCTTATAATAAAACTCCACCTTGGAAAAAATTGAATTTGAAATTTGTAAAGTAAGAAAAAGAATATTTTTTCGTTACGTCGAAACCACGATTCTGCGCTAAAACGAACTCATCTGAGAGATTTGTCTCCCAAACCTATTCTAATGATATTTCAACTGTCTGGCCCATTTCGATCGAGAGATATAGTGGTTACGGCCAGACGGACATAATCGATTTTGACCAAGGATTCTTGATCAGTGAGTCGCGCCAAAACGTTTGAGACCATTTTCAGCTGAAATTTCGAAAATTACAGGCATTTGGGTAAATTGATAAGCAGTCTGTTCCAAGGAACAAGAGCGCCAAAAATGTGTATACCTCTTTAGAGAAAAAAATGTAGAGTTGCTATGAATTTTGATCGAAACGTAACTAATATCGATTCCGTCTCTGTAGAATATTTTGTTTAATTTGAACTTCACTGAACACTGCAATAATATTCCTTAAGGATTAAGACATAAGCAAACTTACCCTACATCCTATAAAAACTTACTCATTCCCGTATCTTCATTCTGAAATTCAGAAACAAAAAGAATTTTAAGACGAAAAACGACCATCCAAACTCAGAAACACAGAACTCTATTATCTTCTTATATAAACCCGTAAAACCAACATAATTAAAATCTAAAAAGATTGAAAGAAACGCTTTATGCTTTTTCCAACTAAAAAGCTTCATTATCTAGAAGGCACAAAATGCAATTCTGCGTAAACACCGTAGTTCGGAGCAACAATTCCCATCTACTCCAACGAAAAAAGGAAAGCCTCAATACAATTGCGAATAACTCCTGCCTAATTATATTTTCTACCGTCTAGTCAATACCTTAATTAATTTTTTGTCAGAATGGAAGACCGTAACGAATCCACGTGTTTCATCTTAATTAGTTTCGGCCATGCCGGATTAAAATTTTCAGTAGCAAATTGAATGAAACTGAAAAAAGGAACTAATGAATGTCGGACGTACCCGGGAGAGGGCATCAATTATATGCCGTGTGTGTGTAATCAGGGCTGGATTTTCTGCTTCCAGAGTTCAGAACTAAAACAAAATATCCTAATTGCTTATATACGATTCGTCGCTACCTGGTTTAAACGCTTTCGGGTATCGTTATGGAAAACTGGATTCGGAACAGGGGGATATATAGGGAAATTTGATTTTGTGAGTTTTTTTGGCCAGTGCGATGGGTCAAAAAGCACCAGGTGTCTGCAATGGTGGCTCGTTGAATGAGGCCACTGAAGTGGCGCTCTTGTTCCTCGGAACAAAGTGCTTATCAATTTGCCCAAATTTTCGTAATTTTCGAATTTTTGGATGAAAATAGTCGATTCGGTTCGACTCACCGATCAAGGATCAGTGGTCGACATAAGTTTTGGCTGGTGTGGCCGGCCGTAGGCACGATAACTCTCTTACGAAAGGAGCTCGAGTCTTGCATTTGCAGGGTAGGTTTGGAGCGTAAATATCTCAGGTGTTTTTAGTAAAAACATTTTTGATGAATATTTCCGGAAGCAATCATTCCATCTATCTGAAATTTAGCACCAGATTGTAGAATCATGACAGAATATGTTCGCGAAGTTTTGTGTTGATCGGATTGCCGTAAAGCGGCAAAAAAAATTTCAAAAATATTTTCATATTCCAAATTTGAAATTTAATTTTTTTTAAGATGCAGTTCCACCATTAGAATCTACTGATGTCATTTTGAACTCTAGCAAACTAATACTTTAGGAGGTATGATTTTTCAAAATTTCAATACTACTTCTATGTTTTGACATAATACGAATTCTATCTTTCTGTGGTCTATCTGTATTCACTGTTCATTCATGTCATTCATTATCTACCTATAAGAGACGTCATATTTATTCCATATAAATATTTTGTGTTGGAAAACAAGGTTCCGCATTGTGAATTTGTGAATATATACAAGACTGTTTTGATATCAAAAATAATATTGACTAGTTGCATATTGAATAATTTATGAGCAAATATTGGGGTTGGTGTTCCAGAAGATTTAGAATTGGATCATTTTAATTATGTAATTTATGAAGGCAATAACATAATGGAATCATCAAAACTGTTACTTGACCACCGAGGTTAATATTACCTCTTACTTCCTTAAGTAGTGAGGCATGTTCCTATATACAGTATTTTCATGATATGGCTAGCTAAAAAATGCTGAAATATTGATCTACATTTGTGTATCAAATATTCTTTCTTGAGATAAGGTTCATAATTCGAAATGAATGTGTTAGCGTTAGGAACTACTGAATTATGAAAAGAGGATTGTATTTTATTAATATATTTTGTACTATTAAAATAATTTGTTTGTCAGCCTATTCAAATATCTGGAATAAATGAACAATCTGCTATGATTGTCTCCAGCCTTGCTCTTGACTTTTCGATGATACTTCGGTATTTCGGGTTGTGAAAGCTATGCACCGAGTGTAAGTTGCAACAACCCATTCTACGAGGTGAAATCCTTGCAGATTGCTCATTTAATATTGATGAATAAACTATTATTTGAATTTAATTTCTGTTACGGTGCAGTTATATTATAAGAATCCATTGATATAATCCCGAACTCTGATGAAACAATACTTGCGGAGATATGATTTGTCAAAAATTGAACAAGAGCGCCAAAGCTCCTGCCACAGGGCTTTCCCACTTTTTCTAACAATATCGGGGAAATAAAAAATTAATTGATTTAACTATCGATAAAGACCGTTCTCACAGCTTTTATAAGATATGAATATATTTTGTACCATTTAAAGGACTCGAGTAATAAGAGAGTCGTCTAAGATCGAAGAATTATAAATTCTGACATAAGGTATTCTATCGGAATTGAAATTCATTAGATATCTAATAATATCCGGAAAAAAAATACTGCATAAATCCTTTCGCCGTATTTATTCAACTGAGTATTAGATTTAAATTCCTTAAATTATCGGAACTCACCCAAGTCTACTCGGATCTCCAACGATAGAGATCCAATCGTGTTCAAACTTGCAACGTGCTTTTAGATTTAGGTTTTGAAGGATCTCGCAAAATTTCAGCGATGCAAGACAAATACTTTCTGATATACAGGGTGATTCAAAACTCGAGGCGAAAAATTAAGGAACGTATACAGTTTGAATGATGAAGTACTTCAAGCTCAGTGGATAGAGCGAGCCGAAGATCTACCCAAAGGATAGTGGACACCATTCACTGTCGGTTCAAAAATTAACAGTGCTGTATCTAAGCTACCATCAGGATAGATTAACAGAGTTGGAAAAGAACACAAGTGACTCTCCTTAGTCGCACAAGCTCCTAGAAGATTTGGGAGGGTCAGTGTAATCCTAATCATGTTTATAGCACGCCCGCCAAAGCAGATTGACTTTTTACACTTTTTCTTTCATTGTTAAGTCAATCTGCTTTTGCGCGCGTGCTATAAACATGATTAGGATTATACTGACCCTCCCAAATCTTCTAGGAGTTTGTGCGACTAAGGAGAGTCACTTGTGTTCTTTTCCAACTTTGTTAATCTATCCTGATGGCAGCTTAGATACAGCACTGTTAGTTTTTGAACCGACAGTGAATGGTGTCCACTATCCTTTGGGTAGATCTTCAGCTCGCTCTATCCACTGAGATTGAAGTACTCATCATTCAATTCAAATTAGCCACCGTGAACACGCACGCCAAAGTTACTGACTTCACGTCAGTGCTTTTTTTTTCGAGTTCCTTTAACTAATATAGCTATCAATACAGTTTGGCTGTTAGCTTTACCGTAGATCGAAAAAAATTGCGGTTGTGGGACCTCCCTTAGGAACGCAATTGCATAGTCTCCAAATCCGAACGTATTTTATTATAGATCTACCGACTATAGTTATTTATAAATTTTCCTCAGGGCCACCATACAGACATTTCAACTCGGAAACAAAGCTATTTCCCCCAAACTGACTTGTGCCCGTGCACTGAATTGACATGAATATTCTTTTAAAACCTCACAATATCGGCTCATTACTCCCAACATAACCCAAACAACCCAAAACCATTCACTTCTCGTCCGCGCAAGCGCAATATACTCGTGGCTGCAAGTCCTGCCAAAATTACACACCTCACAAAAAACTCCGATTCTCCAACACTAGTGGTTCAGGAGATATCGCTTCTTGAATCCACGCATGCGCAGACCCTCACCAGGGGATTATAAAGCGGAATAGCATCCGCCGCCCCAAAACCCCAATCCTCTCTGACGAAAGCACCAGCAGTTAAATCACTGATGGTCTGCTCATGCGCATAACGAAAAATGCCCGTAAGGGGTAACATCAATTTCGAAATTAGCCCCAGGGCCACGGTACGGACAGTTTAACTCGGAAACAACGCTACATCCACCAAACTGACTTGTCCTTGCACTGAATTGCCATGAATATTCTTTTAAAACCTCACAATATCGGCTCAGCACTCTCAACATAACCCATACAATCCAAAAACAGTATTTTCTCTTCTGCGCATGCGCAATCAACTCGCGGCTGCAAGTCCTCCCAAAATCACACACCTTACAAAAAACTCCGATTATCCAACACCAGTGGTTCAGGAGATATCGCATCTTTAATCCACGCATGCGCAGACCCTTACCAGGGGATTCTATGGAGGAATAACATCCGCCACCCCAAAACCCCAATCCTCTCTGACGAAATCACCAGCAGTTAAATCACTGATGGTCTGCTCATGCGCATAACGAAAAATGCTCGTAAGAGGTAACATCAATTTAAATTAGCCCCAGGGCCACGGTACGGACACTTCAACTAGGAAACAACGCTACATGCCCCAAACTGACTTGTCCTTGCACTGAATTGCCATGAATATTCTTTTGAAACCTCACAATATCGGCTCAGCACTCCCAACATAACCCATACAACCCAAAAACAGTCACTTCTCTTCTGCGCATGCGCAATCTATTTGAGGCTAAAAGTCCTCTCTAAATCACACACCTTACAAAAAACTCCGATTCTCCAACACTAGTGGTTCAGGAGATATCACATCTTTAATCCACGCATGCGCAGACCCTCAACAGGGGATTCTATGGAGGAATAGCATCCGAAAACCCCAATACTCTCTGACGAAAACACCACCAGTTAAATCACTGATGGTCTGCTCATGCGAATAACGAAAAATGCCTGTAAGGGGTAACATCAATTTCAAAATTAGCCCTAGGGCCACGGTACGGACACTTTAACTCGGAAACAACACTACATCCCCCAATCTGACTTGTCCTTGCACTGAATTGCTATGAATATTCTTTTAAAACCTCATAATATCGACTCAGCAGTCCCAACATAACCCATCCAACCCAAAAACAGTCACTTCTCTTCTGCGCATGCGCAATCTACTCGCGGCTAAAAGTCCTTTCAAAATAACACACCTTACAAAAAACTCCGATTCTCCAACACTAGTGGTTCGGAAGATTTCGCATCTTTAATTTTCGCATGCGCAGACCCTCATCAGGGATCTGGATTCTATGGAGGAATAGCATCCGCCACCCCAAAACCCCAATCCTCTCTGACGAAAACTACAGCAGTTAAATGACTTCTCGTCTGCGCATGCGCAAAACGAAAAATGCCCCGAAAGGGCAGCATGAACCTCAAAAAAATAGGTTTCGGCATTTTAAGCAAAGTATTCCTCAAAATAGTAGTAATTTTTATATTTTTTTCATGTCACGTGATCTTCACGAAATTTTGCAAAAGTGTTTGCATTGGTCTTTTCCATATAACTACTGAGTTTCAATTCAATCAGATCAGTATTTTTCGAGTTATCCTGAAAACAAAATTTTAAAATTTTTGAAATTTTTTTTTGCCACTTTAGGGCCGTCCGATCAAAACAAAACTTCGTAGGCATATAAAGGTCATAATTCTACAATTTGATGCCAAATTTCAGAGAGATCGAGTGATCGGTTCCGGAAATATTCATAAAAAAACGTTTTGACTAAAAACGGCTTTAACTCCGAAACCGCTCGGTGGATTTCGCCCGTTATTGAACTTGTCCGAGATATTTACGCTACAAAACTACCCTGCAAATTTCAACTCTCGAAGTCGTTCCGTTCGAGAGTTATCGTGCTAACGGCCAGCCGGCCGGCCGGACCGGACGGACAGAATTGAATTTGACCTCGAATTCTTCATCAGGGAGTTGAACCTAATCGTTTGGTTTAGCAGGTGGTTTAAGCAGGTGACAAAATTTTGCTGATTCCACATACGATTGTATTTGGTATACCATCCATAGGAAAATCTTCTAGCAAATTTGCGAGATCGTGATCTAAAAGTTGCAGGCACGCAAAAAGAGTTTTTAAACAAAGATTCTCCATTAATATATGGGAGTCTTGAACGAACAAATACTTCCATTTCCAGTATTTTCTAATCGTTTGAATGCCGATGCTAACCTGCAATTTTGGAAAACGATCTCGCAAATTTTTTGAAAGATTTTCCTGCGGATTTGGTATAACTTCCTGCTGTGGCCTGCGAGATCACCAGACTTAAATCCTTTGGATTTTTTATAAGGGACATTTAGTACAACGAATTATTAATGCAGTCGAATCCACTCAAAACATGCCATTTGTATACAATCCCCTCAACATTTGTTTTATTTATTTTTGTATTATTATATTATCGATTAAAGCTGAAAATTTATGTAGAAACTTTGAAGTCTGATATCTCGGAAATAAAGCCAAATACCAAACGATTTAATTCTTAATTTTTGCGCGCGTGTTCCGCAAGGAACAGCGTGCTATCATTTCGTCACAATGTCTGTATTTTTCGAATTTTTTTTCGAAAATGGCCTCAAACGATTGGGTTCGACTCCCTGATGAAGAATTCGAGGTCAAATTCAATTCTGTCCGTCCGGTCCGGCCGGCCGGCTGGCCGTTAGCACGATAACTCTCGAACGGAATGACTTAGAGCGTTGAAATTTGCAGGGTAGTTTCGTAGCGTAAATATCTCGGACAAGTTCGTTAACGGGCGAAATCAACCGAGCGGTTTCGGAGTTAAGGCCGTTTTTAATAAAAACGTTTTTTATGAATATTTCCGGAACCGATCACTCGATCTTTTTGAATTTGGCATCAGATTGTAGAATCATGACCTTTATATGCCTGAGAAGTTTTGTGCTGAACGGACGGCCCTAAAGTGGCAAAAAAAAATTTTGAAAATTTGAAAATTTTGTTTTCACGATAACTCGAAAAATACTGATCTGACTAAATTGAAACTCAGTAGTTAGATGCAAAAGACCAAAGCAAACACTTTCGCAAAATTTCGTGAAGATCACGTGACATGAAAAAAATAAAAAAATTACTACTATTTTGCGGAATACTTTGCTTTTAATGCCGAAACATATGTTTTTGAGGTTCATGCTGCCCTTTCCGGGCATTTTCCGTATTGCGCATGCGCAGATGAGAAGTCCTTTAACTGCTGTAGTTTTCGTCAGAGAGGATTGGGGTTTTGGGGTGGCGGATGCTATTCCTCCATAGAATTCAGATCCCTGATGAGGGTCTGCGCATGCGTAGATTAAAGATGCGATATCTTCCGAACCACTAGTGTTGGAGAATCGGAGTTTTTTGTAAGGTGTGTTATTTTGAGAGGACTTTTAGCCGCCAGTAGATTGCGCATGCGCAGAAGAGAAGTGACTGTTTTTGGGTTGGATGGGTTATGTTGGGAGTGCTGAGTCGATATTATGAGGTTTTAAAAGAATATTCATAGCAATTCAGTGCAAGGACAAGTCAGTTTGGGGGATTTAGCGTTGTTTCCGAGTTAAAGTGTCCGTACCGTGGCCCTGGGGCTAATTTTGAAATTGATGTTACCCCTTACAGGCATGTTTCGTTATGCGCATGAGCAGACCATCAGTGATTTAACTGCTGGTGCTTTAGTCAGAGAGGATTGGGGTTTTGGGGTGGCGGATGCTATTCCTCTATAGAATCCCCTGTTGAGGGTCTGCGCATGCGTGGATTAAAGATGTGATATCTCCTGAACCACTTGTGTTGGAGAATCGGAGTTTTTTGTAAGGTGTGTTATTTTGAGAGGACTTTTAGCCGCGAGTAGATTGTGCATGCGCAGAAGAGAAGTGACTGTTTTTGGGTTGGATGGGTTATGTTGGGAGTGCTGAGTCGATATTATGAGGTTTTAAAAGAATATTCATAGCAATTCAGTGCAAGCACAAGTCAGTTTGGGGGATGTAGCGTTGTTTCAGAGTTAAAGTGTCCGTACCGTGGCCCTGGGGCTAATTTCGAAATGGATGTAACCCCTTACGGGCATTTTTCGTTATGCGCATGAGCAGACCATCAGTGATTTAACTGCTGGTGCTTTCGTCAGAGAGGATTGGGGTCTTGGGGTGGCGGAAGCTTTTCCGCTATAGAATCCCCTGGTGAGGGTCTGCGCATGCGTGGATTCAAGAAGCGATATCTCCTGAACCACTAGTGTTGGAGAATCGGAGTTTTTTGTGAGGTGTGTAATTTTGGGAGGACTTGCAGCCACGAGTATACTGCGCTTGCGCAGACGAGAAGTGAATGGGTTTGGGTTGTTTGGGTTATGTTGGGAGTAATGAGCCGATATTGTGAGGTTTTAAAAGAATATTCATGTCAATTCAGTGCACGAACACAAGTCAGTTTGGGGGAAATAGCGTTGTTTAAGATTTGAAATGTCTGTATGGTGGCCCTGAGGCGAATTTATAAATAACTATATTCGGTAGATCTATATTAAAATACGTTCGGATTTGGAGAAGATGCAATTGCGTCCCTAACGGAGGACCCACAACCGAATTTTTTTCTGATCTACGGTAAAGCTAACAGCCAAACTGTATTGGTAGCTATATTTGTTAAAGGTACTTGAAAAAAAAAAGCACTGACGTGAAGTCATTACTTTTTGGCGCGCGTGTTCACGGTGGCTAATTTGAATTGAATGATTCAAAAATTAACAGTGCTGTATCTAAGCTGCCATCAGGATAGAGTCTCAAAGTTGGAAAAGAACACAAGTGACTCTCCTTAGTCGCACAAGCTCCTAGAAGATTTGGGAGGGTCAGTATAATCCTAATCATGTTTATAACACGCGCGCAAAAGCAGATTGACTTAACAATGAAAGAAAAAGTGTAAAAATTCAATCTGCTTTGGCGCGCGTGCTATAAACATGATTAGGATTATACTGCCCCTCCCAAATCTTCTAGGAGCTTGTGCGACTAAGGAGAGTCACTTGTGTTCTTTTCCAACTTTGTTACTCTATCCTGATGGCAGCTTAGATACAGCACTGTTAATTTTTGTTTATCAAGGATATCGCTTAGAGTTTTAAAACACCATGTTTAGAATTGTATTCAATGATTTTTAAAAATTTTTCTAATAATACGATATTCACGAATTTTTGCAAAAATTTTTGAGTAGGCATTCTACAACTAACTATTACTTACATGTGTGAACTGAATCGGAAAAGTAGTTTTTGAAAAATTGGGAAAATAACAACCAAATCTCAGTTTGATATAACTCCAAAACCGAAATTTCGTAAAGATTTGCGCGTCGGCATCCTACAACTAATTACCATGCTTGAATTAGATTGGTTCCATGTTTTTTGGGTTAAGGAGAAAATAAAAACAAAATTTCAGATAGGTATAACTCCGTAACTGTTTGGTCGATTATGGCTATTAACGAACTCAAATATAGCATTTGGATGCTAAAGCTACCTTGAAAAGTCGCTATCGCTTTCCCTTCTCAAGTTATCGTATGATGAATAATATTTTTAATAATTGTTTTAAAATTTTCTATTGATACGATACTCACCAAATTTCAATTCAATCGGAACTGTATTGGTTAAAAACAAAATTATTACTCGGAAACCGTTGGGACGATTATGCCCATTAACGAACAGGTCCGTCGTATTGGGAGCGCCACCTACCCAGGGAATTTCAAGTCGCTATCTTTTTGCATTCTCAAGTTATCGTGGCAACGGCCGGACAGAGAATTATTTTTTATCTCGAATTCTTCATCAGTTAGTTGAACCTAATCGTTGAGCCCACTCCTGCACAATATCGATTTCTGACTGTTCACCCGTGGAGAGGTTATGAATACTTTTCGAATCATGCAACAGCGCCTTTCAACAGCTACTGGTGTTTTTCTTTCGATTGAAACAGTAAGAGACGTTAATCTACATTCTCGACGACTTTTGAGAAGTATTCCATTAACTCAAAATCATATGCGGCATCGATTGGAATGGGCCAATGAGCACCTGAGTTGGAACGATCAATGGAGGTGTGTATTTTTCGCAGATGAGTGTGTTTGGGTATGAACCCATCCTATATTGCTCAGAAATCGCAGGTCGGTTCAGGAAGTGCATCCGTTTAGAGGTGGTACAGTTAGTGTTTTGGGAGGCATTTGTTTCAATGGACGTACAGAATTATTGGTGAAACACTTGATTTTTGATTTCCACACAAGGAAATATCATATCTGAATCTTCCAACCAGTTTACATACGCGAAATATTTCCATAGTATCAAAAGACGAAAAATTTTCTTCAATATTCGCCAGGTCTTTGGAATTGTTGAAATCAAATAATATCTTCTCAAACTCGTTATTTTTCCCAAGAAAATTCACATCGTGAAAAATACGTAATTACTGCGACTTATATGTAGAGAGGACAACGTTGCGTAGTTATCTGACAGGAAAATGAGCATAATCTAACATTTTCAAGATATACATGGTGAAATGTGTCAAAATTTCATGGCCAACCGGGATACTTCACAAACCAGATGCTAACTTTAAGGGGTAATCCGATAAGGTATTCCAACAATGCAACGGAAACTCTCTTGAAATCATGGAATCTCCAGGAGTTTTGGCCCATGAAGAGAAAACATTTAAAAAGGATTGATAAACGCCGTGGTAGGGTTCAGTATTAGAGTCACGATTCATGGTCAAAGTATTTGAAGAAAGTGTTTGGTTTTCTTAAAAAATTTTTCTTTCTTTTCTGTTAATGGATTTAAGAATCGTAGTAAATATTTTGCTAAGTTTTAAAATGGATATTCAATAGAAAACTCACTATTGTCGCGTGAACAGAGCGAAAATACTTTGCCAAATTTGGTCAAGATGTTTTATTGTATATTCACTTATAGAAAGTCAATTGATCTTAAATTCGGTACTGGATAGTGAAATGGTGGCTCCAAAATATGTGGGGAATTTCAGCAGATTTCGACGGATAGTGTATGAAATTTGAAATTTTGGAAAATAAAATGGTTTTGTTTCTTTGCGTGTATGTTCTGGGGAACATTGCGTTATCATTTGTCCTAATTATCTGTAATTTTCGATTTATTGCCGAAATTGGTCTCAAAAGATTAGGCTGATGAAAAATTCGATGTCAAATTTGATTCTGTCCGGCCGGCCGACCAGCATTTGCCACGATAACTTATAGTAGAAGATCCGAACCTAAGTCGACCTTCACCGAGCTGATAATAGAATGAAACATATTATATAATAAATTTAGCATATTAGATAATATACTAGAAATGGGTTGCCTGAAAAAATCCTGGACAGACTATTTTTAATTTTAAAAAAAAAATTCTAGTGATACGATCCTCACAAAATTTTGCAAAAATTTCCGTGTTGGCATTCTTCAACTAATAACCATATTTAAATTGGATCGCTTCAGTATTTTTCGAGTTCTTAAGGAAATAAAAACCAAATTTCAGATGACGATAATCCCAAAACCGTTTGGCCGATTATGCTTATAAACAAACCCAAATGTCACATTCAGATATTTTCGGCGAAAAATTCGAAAATTACGGACATTTGGGCAAAATGATAACACCATGTTCCCCACAACAAACGCGCAAAAATAATAAAAAATAGTCTGTCCAGGATTTTTTCAGGCAACCCATTTTTAGTACATTTTCTAATATACAAAATTCATTATAAAATATGTTTCATTCTATTATCAGCTCGGTGAAGGTCGACTAGGTTTGGATCTTAGACTATTAAGAACGAAAACAGATTGCGACTTGAAATTTTCAGGGTAGGCGTATCCAAATATGACGGACAATTTCGTCAATAGGCTTAATCGGCCGGATGGTTTCCGAGTACTAATTTTGTTTTCAACCAATACGAATCCGATCGAATTGAAACTTGGTGAATAGTTGTAGAATACAAACCTGAGTACGTTTGTGGAATTTTGTAATCCAGTAAATACACCTCCGCTATAGTGATAGTGACAACATGAGGCACCCTAGAAACTCTCTTCCCAATTCTTCGAACTGGCTCCTGTAGTTACATACCATCGAGATTTTGGATTTAGAAGACTACATAAAAGACTACCACAAAATATCATATGGGAATAGTTGTTATATAAATTTTAGAAAGTTATTATTTTTTGCAATATATGTATACCTCAGTTTCCATTCAACTAATCATATTTATTTGAAAAATTTTTCTCGAGAAAAACATTCATTTACTGTACATAACTAATTATTTAATGAAAATATACAATTTTTTTATAGTGAATTTTTCTTTATTCGTAGTAAATATTAATTTCTGAAATAAATCTATATATAAATATATCTTTGTTTATTATGAGAATATTGATATTCATCGAAAACAAATATTTTTTTATCATAAATAACATTTATTTATTATAAATAATTCATTATTGAATGATAATAAACCTTTTTGATGCAGTGATAAACTTTGTGATCTATGAGTAAATCGTATATTAATAATTAATATATATTAATTTTTCACCAATATATATTTATTTTTAAAACTCAAATAAATCCATTATTTAGGACAAATAAATATTTATTACGCCATATATGAATGAGGGGTTCATTTAATATAACTTTATTATTTATAAATAAACTTCTCAGTGTGAGAACGCATAGAGATAGCGACTTGAAATTTGGTTGTTATGCCCTCAATAACTCGAAAAATACAAAACCTATCCAATTCGAACATGGTTATTAGTTGTAGAATGCCAACGCGAAATTTCGTGAGTAACGTATCACTAGAAAGTTAAAAAAAAATCATTCAAAATAATTCTATACACCAGAAACTATTCGTCCAACATGCTGAAATTTTGCGAGAGCCTTCAGAACCTAACTTTACTGTCAAGTTCCAAGTTTGAACACGATCGGATCTATATTGTTGGAGATCCGACCAGTCTTGTTTGGCTGATTATTCCTATTTTAACTTAAATGCCGCATTCAGATGCGCAACCTACCCTGAAAATTGCAAGGTGCTATCTATTGCCGTTAGAAAGTAATAGTGGTAATGGATGACCGGATCCAACGAATTTGTCCTCGAATTGCTCATCAGTGAGTCGAACATAATCGTTTGAAACCATTTTCGGAAAAAAATTCAAACGTTACAAGCATTTGGGAAAAATGATAGCACGCTGTTCCTTAGAACATGCGCACAATAAGAACGAAAGGAATGCAAAATATAAAAAAGAATTTGAAGAGAAAAAAAAAAGAAATCATACCATAAAAAATTTTGCAGTGGTGTACGACAACAATATTTTAGGGTTTAAAAGTAGATTACCTCGGAATCGCCCTGCATAGTCTCACAAAAATACTGATTATCATTCCATTCAAAACCCAAAAAGGAGGTAATTCTCCCAGGTTGATAAAACTATCTTTAAATACAAGAGTTATTAAGAAAGTAGATACGAAAACAAAAACGAAAACTTGAACAACCTGTATATTGGTTACAAAGCGTTTGAGAACTTATGTTCATAGGATATTTTCTTCTTGATATTGAACATTTTATTGACTGTTAAAGTTATTATGCAAACCCTCCTGTATAATTAAAGATAATGGAGTAATGGACATTATTTTGATGCGTAGAATTCACCAGGTATCTATGAAAATTCATTCTTTTACATTGAAAACGTTGTCCTGTAGTTGAGTTCTTAAAAGGTTAGGGAAATCAAATAAAACTGATTACTTCCATGCTAATAAAGGCCCTTAATACACGCCTGGAAATGCAAGGCGAAAACAAAATGATTGATTATACATTGTTTTGAGGGAGCTCTCTTTGTAATAACAGATTTTAAATAATATTTTTTCACGGATGATTCCATAGTTTATTTCATTTTATGCTGGAAACGACGCTGCATTTACTCATTTTGTAATAATTGGACAGCCGATTATATCGGTAACAAAAAATTGGTTCGAGCACTGACGTGAAGTCAGAAGCTTTTGCGTGTATGTTCTATTGTCCATTCTTCTGTATTGGACACTCTTAATTCGAATTTACCATGGTAAATTCGAATTAAGTGTCCAATACAGGAGAATGGACAACATAATTTACCATGGTAAATTCGATTAAGGGTGTCAATACAGAAGAATGGACAATAGAACACACGCGCAAAAGCTTCTGACTTCACGTCAGTGCTTGAACTAATTTTTTTTTTCGTGATTTTTTCTTAAATTTTCTAGGGGTACGGTTCTTAAAATTTTTTTTTTCGTAATTTTTTTCAAATTTTCTAGGGGTACGGTTCTTACAAAATTTTAAACACGTCTTTATGTTGATTTTCTACTACTGGTTACCAAGCTTCAATTCGATCGAATATTTATTTTTTCAGTTATCAAGGAAATAATATTCCAGGTGGGTATAACTCGGAAACCGTTAGACCGATTATGGCCAAAAACGAACTCAACTCTCCCTTTCGGATACGCAACCTACCCTGAAAATTGCAAGTACCTATCTCCTTTCGTTCGAAAGTTATCGAGGCAACGGTCACCCATCTACTGAACTGACACAAGAATGCTCGAATCTCCAACAATATTTAACCGATCGTATTAAAACTTGAAACTTGGCAGTAGAGTTACGTTATGAAGGCTCTTGCAAAATTTCAGCAATTTCAAACGATTAGTTACTGATATATAGAACTTTTTTTTTTATTTTCAATGATTTATTAAAAATTTTCTACAAATGCTATCCTCACCAAATTTTGCAAACATTTCCATCTTGGCATTCTACAACTAATAACCATGTTTGAATTCAATCGGTTCAGTATTTTTCGAGTTAACGAGGAACAAAAAAACACCACATTTCAGAAAATTTCAGATGGTTATAACTCTAAAACCGTTTGACCGATTATGCTCATATACAAACTGAAATGTCGCGTTCTGGTGCGCATCCTAACCTGAAAACTTGAAGCTGCCATATCTTTCCGTTCTCAAGTTATCGTGACAACAAAAATATTTTTTAATAATTTTTTAATAATTTTCTAGCCATACGATTCGCACAAAATTTCACAAACTTGCTTAGGTTTATATTCTACAACTACTCACCAAGTTTCAATTTGATCGGATTTATATTGGTTGAAAACAATATTATTACTAGGAAAACACTGGGCCGATTATGCCCATTAACGAACTTGTCCGTCGTATTGGGATGCGCCACCCACCCTGAAAATTTCAAGTCGCTAGCTCTTTCCGTTCTCAAGTTATCGTGGCAACGGCCGGACGGCCGGCCGGACAGAATCAAATTTGACCTCGAATTCTTCATTGGGGAGTCGAACTTAATCGTTTGAGACCATTTTCGTCAAAAAATTCGAAAGTTACAGACATTTGGGCAAAATGATAACGCGATGTTCCCCAGAACATACGCGCAAAAATGCACCATGCAGCTTTTGGTAAGGGACTTGAGTTCGGTCTTGGGACTTAGTACAGGGTACTACACAGGGAATAACTAGCTATCATTTCGATATAATGAGTTATATACTATGCTTTATTCCCTTTTCGTTCTGTTCACGCGACAATAGTGAGTTCTATTGAATATCCATTTTAAAACTTAGCGAAATATTTATTACAATTTTTAAATCCATCGACAGAAAAGAAAGAAACATTTTTTAAGAATACCAAACACTTTCTTGAAATACTTTGACCATGATTCTCGTGAATCTAATACTGAACCCTACCACGGCATTTATCAATCCTTTTTAAATGTTTTCTCTTCATGGGCCCAAACTCCTGGAGATTCCGTGATTCAAAAGAGTTTCCGTTGCCATATTGGAATACTTTATCTGATGATTCCTTAAACTCAGCATCTGGTATGTATACTCCATTCACTTTTATAAAGTTTCCCGGTTGGCCATGAAATATTGACACATTTTACCATGTATATTTTGAACATGTTTGATTATGCTTTCCTGTCAGATAACTACGCAATGTTGTCCTCTCTACATAGAAGTAGTAGTAATTACTTATTGTTCACAATATGAATTTTCTTGGGAAAGATAACGAATTTAAGAAAGAATTTACTTTCGATTTCGAATAAAAAATAACCTGAGAGTATGAAACTGAACATAGCCAGATGGATCGCAATTGCACTTGTGGAGGCCATGCAAATCCTGCAGAATAAAGTACACGTACGCAGGTATGATTCTTCACAAAATCTTTCTGCTGTATACTCGTATGGAAAATGTAAAAAACCTTGAAAAACACTGACGCGAAGACAGGAGCTTTTGCGCGTATGTTCTTTTGTCTATTCACACCTCATACGAAGTCGATCAAGCTGAAATTCGGTACTCTAAATTAAAATTGTGTCTCGAATGTATGTCCCGAATTTCAGCAGATCTGATCTATAGTTTCTGAAATAAAAATTTTTCGAAGAATACATTTTTTTTTTATCAGTGATACGATATTGACGTAATTTCGCGAAAATTAGCGTGTTGGTATTCTACATCCATCCAGCTACTGAACTTACCCAAGGCTGCACGGAACTCCAACATTATACAGTGTACGTCAAAATTATGGAACAAATTCATTTTCTTAGAATAAAAATATCTGGCAACAAAATCCTGAAACAGGTCAATTTTTGTTTCACTTTTACCAAATGTTTATGCATTTCTGAAGGATTGTTGTTGCACCCTGTGCCATCCCCAACAACCCTCTAAATTTTTTGAATAGGGAAAGTGGGTCCTGTGGTTCTTTTTTGGCAAAGTCTTTGTATCTTCTTCACAAGCGTGCAGAAATTTTCAAGAACACATTAATCTTTTATGAAAAATAGTTAGTTCAAAGAGGTTTTCAGTATGTGCACTTTGTCATGGCTCATTTACTTGAGATGATGGTGAAATTTGCCACCGAATGAAAGTCGACCAGTACAGTTCTGTTCATGCACAACTTTCAACCCCCTCACGCCACCCCATTTTTTTCTCCATTAAAGGGTTGTAGGGGTTGAAAGTTGTGCATGAACAAAACTGTAATGGCTGACTCTCATTCGGTGACAAATTTCATCAGATACCATCGTCTCAAAGTAAATGAGCCATGACATAGTGTACATACTGAAAACCTCTTTGCACTAACTAGTTTACAAAAAATAAAATGTTTTCTTGAAAATTTCTGCACGACTGTAAAGAAGATACAAAGGCCTTTCCCAAAAAGTACCACATGACCCACATTCCCTATTCAGTAAATTTAGAGGGTTGATGGGGATGGCACAGGGTGCAAAAAAAAATCCTTCAAAAATGCATAAAAATTTGGTAGAAGTGAAACAAAAATTGACCTGTGAAACTAAAATTTACCAGGATTTTGTTGCCAAATATTTTTCTTCTGAGAAAATGAATTTGTTCCATAATTTTGACGCGCACTGTATACATCTGATAGTGTTCAAATTTAGCCTTGCCTGTAAAGATAAGTGTCGAAGGCTCTCGCTAAATTTCAGTGCTATCGGACAGAGAGTTTAGTTTCTCAGATACGGTTTTTTTTTACTGTTTTTTTTTAATTTTCTGTTGATACGATCCTACGAAGGCGTAGAAGTAACACTTTTAAGAGAGAAATAAATGTTTTTATAAGTCCTACTTCAAACTCGGAATGAGGTACATATATAATTCCGAGTTCAAAGTCGGAATTGTGTTATAATTCCGAGTTTAAACTCGGAATTAGTCTTAATTCCGAGTTCAAAGTCGGATTTATATCTAATTCCGAGTTTTAAGTCGGAATTAGGTATAATTCCGAGTTTATATTCAGATTTATACAGAAAAATATTTTTATTTTAAATTTTGCCCTTCCATGCCTTCGTACGATTCTCGCGAAAATTCAGATAGATATAACTGCAAAACAGTTTGTCCTATTATACCTCTAACGACCTAATTTATTAAAAGTTTTCTAGACGTACGATCCTCAAGAAATTTCCCATACATCTTTGTGTCGGTATTCTACAACTAGTTTCACGTTATGTACTGTTTGAAAACAAAATTATTACTCGGAAACCGTTCGAATGATTATGCCCACATATATATTTCGTATGAGAAGCTAACTTTTAATTTTTTTTTTTAATTTAATGCTTGTGGCTTTTACTTGATGCAATTCCATATTAACTCAATGAAAAATTATATACGATTTACACTTATTTATTCAATATTGTGACGCGTTTCGTCGACACAGCGACTTCATCAGACTACAACATACTACATCATACATCAGTATGATGTAGTCTGATGAAGTCGCTGTGTCGACGAAACGCGTCACAATATTGAATAAATAAATGTAAATCGTATATAATTTTTCATTGAGTTAACGAACTTAACCGTCGCATTCAGATGCTCAACCTACCGTCAAAATGTCAAATCGCTATCTCTTACCCTTCGTTATTGTTATTGATAATGTGGCAAAGGCCGGCCCGTCAGAATCAAATTTGACCTCGAATTCTTCATCAGTGAGTCAAACTTAATCGTTTGAGATCTTTCTCGACAAAAAACTCGAATATTTGGGCAAAATGATGTTGTTCTTCAGAACATGCGCGTATAAACAGGTTAACCTGTTATATGTATATATTGATGATATTGAAACAACTATTCACTTATGACATTTACCTACCTATAATTAGGTACACTAAAGTGTAAAAATTAGGTTAGGAAATATGAGCATAAGTAGAACTTGCTACACTTCGGCGTTGTGGAAAAACTGTAGAAAAGAACTGTTAGGTCAAAAATCAACAGTTCTGTGCTTGAGTTGGCATAAGGATACAGTAACAAAGCCTACATAGAATACAACTGACTCGCCTAACTGGCATAGGCTCGTATGACCTTCTGAGGGTTCTCTTTGGTGAACACCTAGGTTCAGTATAGTCATAATCATGTCATTAGCAAGCGCGCCAATGTTGATTTCCTTCACAATGTAAGAAGTAAAAACGCTAAAAAAGCACTGACGAGGGGTTAATCTGTGTTCGCGCGCTTGCTTATGACGTGATTATGACAATACTGCCCCTCCTAGGTCTTATACAGAGAGATCCGTCAGATGTTCCTATAAGCTTGTGCGAGTTAGGAGTGTTAGTAGTGTTTTGTGTAGTACAGCACTGATTTTTGATTCAACAGTGCATGGAAGCTATGATTAGATCTCCGGTTAGCTCTATCTACTAAACTTGCAGCACTCATCATTAATTTCAAATTGGTTATCGTGAACAAGCGCCAAAAAGAGTACTGACTTCACGTCAGCACTTTTCTAAATATTTTTTTAAATATTTCACTAATATCATGTGATTTTCGAATTTGAAGAGATATCAAAACCAAAGTTATGGCCAAAATGTTCCACTTTCCTTCCGGAAATATAAGGCATCAGATGATCCAAGGAGAATATTTTATCCCCTTCATAGAAACTCATCTGGGGAAATCACCGTCATCAATTCGCCACATCTCGATTGCCCGATCATTCGAACAGATATTTCGAGAATGTTGATAAACCGATCAAGCAATCTTATTGCATCCGCGGTATGGCTGGTGGAAACGAAATAACCTTATTTCAGGTCGGTTTATCTCCGACACAGATCCAATTACATTTATATTAGGCAAACGAGACGCAGTGACAAGTTGAAGATCAACGTCAAAGATTATGATAATATCTTTATTAGACTTATAATAAATATACACGTTGGAAGGGAACCAGCGATTCTTTTAAGATTCCAATTTAATTTATGCAACGGAAGAGTACGAAGATATGAAAATTGATTTCATTAGGTTGGCTGCCTTCAGAACAGATTCGTGATATGAATGTGGTGGCGTTGGAATAGGGAGAATCCTTCGAGGATTCAGTCTTTCATTTCGAAGGAGCATTTATCCATTCGAAGAAATGCTAATGGATATTCCTCTGAATTGGGTAAGGACGGCAGGAAGAACATACATGAATTTATATCCAGATATTCTTGAGCGCATGAAGCAGGGGATTTTCATTTCTTCAAACTCTGCATTGACAGAATAGATTATTCATATAATGCAGGGTGTCCCAACGAAAATTGGACCTCCCTCCCCCGAGAACTCAGAAACGAAGATCCTGTGGACAGGATCTCTTGCTCAAACTTTGCTCAAACTTTGACAAATCATAACTCCGAAAGTATTGGTTTCTCAGAGTTGGGAGTGATATAAATAGATTCTTATTTAATTCATTCTATTTAATGATGCAGCTCTATCATAAGAATTCATTGATGTAGTTCCCAAATCAGAGAGACCACTATTGGAGACATGATTTGTCTAAGTTTGAACAAGAGCGCCAAATCTCCTGTCCACAGGGCTTTCCCACTTTTTTTTATTTAATGGTGAAACAATTTGAATTTTTGGAAGGTTTTACTTTAAAAATATTCGATTTTCTTGTCGTTCATGATCGGAAAATGTTTGCAGAGACAAAGTATACATCACGAAGTGCTATACAGAACTGAAATCTGCAATAGGAAAACTTCGTTCTGTCTTAGGACATGTTGAACTCCCGAATGAAATTACTTAGTTTCCTATCCTATCATTTAAACTGTTAACTGTTGTATTTCAAGTTGTGAAACAAGGTATTCAATTGTCTTCCGTAGGTTTATTTCTTGAGAATTTCGAAAAGTCGGGAATTCCATAGGTACTTCTGTTCGTTTAGAAGTACTGCCGGGATAATCAGGTACTTTTATTCTTTTTTGAAATGAACTATAACAAAGTAACGGACTACTGTATCCATTATTATTCATTAAAATTTCAACACTTGATTCTTGATTTCCGTGCAAAAAAATAGCATAACTGAATCTTCCAACCAGTTTATATACGTGAAATATTTTCCACAGTAACAACAGATGAAAAATTTTCTTGAACAGTCACCAGGTCATTGGAATAATTGTTGAATTCACACAATATCTTCTCAAATTCATTTTTTTCCCAAGAAAGTTCATATTGTGAAAAATACGTAATTACTACGACGCGACAACGTTGCGTAGTTATCTGACAGGAAAATTAACCTAACCTAACATTTTCAAAATATACACGGTGAAATGTGTAAAAATTTTATGGAGACTTTATGAAGGTGAATGGAGTATATGTGTATGTATTGGTGTGAATATTCCTGAAATGTTCGCACACAGTTCTCAAATAAAATGTTTAATGACATCTCTATAAATTTTCAGCATATACAGTAAAGCCTGTTCGATGTAATTTATTATCTGACTGAAACAAATTTCGTTTATCCCATGAATTCAAGCAGTACCAACTATCGATTACTATTATTAATCGATACTCAATATTCACTCGTTCGAAAACACTAATGAATGCTAATTAGTTAATTATTTCTCCAGGCATTCCTTGCAATTACTTCGCTAACCCGTTTTTTCTACTAAAGCATACTCAGCTCCTTCATTAGAATGTTTGCCAAATGGAAAAAGCTTGCACTTTTTCGTCGGTTAGGCACCTGACGATGGGTTCATCCATCAACATCAACTAGATATATTTCTGCTGTCTGGGGCGTTAATGTTTGGCCTCTTTCATCCTCTTGCAGGGCCCAGCGGTCGCCGAAAAAAGTACACCTACCAGTTTCCAGACGATCTGCTTGCTGGCGACACCTGTTCATTCTATAATTAATTGTGGTCACGTTATTGTTTTTCATATTTAATTTCCTCACATAATAAAAATTCACAATCGTGTAGCGGAACACTTTTTTGACGTCCCTTGAAATGTCTACCATCTACATTTATGTTTTCGGAGAACGTGCAAATTACATTACGGTTTGGTATAAGCTAGGTGGGGAAAATCTGAGGCCAGGAGCTTTGGTGCGCTTTTTCAAATTTATATCCAGAGTGGTCACCCATCCAGGTACTGAACTCGCCCAATAATTCTAAGCTCCAGAAAAAAAATTACAAGAATATAAATACGACCGAGTTTAAATCTAGAACATAGCTGTACAATATGGTTTTGAAGGCTTTCGAAAAATGTCGGCGATATCTGACGGATTGTTTCCAAGATACAGATTTTATTTTAATTCCCTTGTCGTACGATCCTCACAAAATTTTGTATATACATATTTGAATGTAATCGTTTGAATAAAAGTCATGATGTGGATAATTTTGACGTAGTTTCATCAAACATATGAAAAGCTGGTAAATTTTTGAACTTTCTCCAACTTTTATCCCACATGATATGTAATAGATATATTTTCCAACAGTTTATATCATGCAAGGAAAAAAGAAATGGAGGGAATGCTTGTCTATAATTTGAAAAAAAAAAATTATCAACTGTTTTTTTTCTGTTGAAATTTTGAAAAATCATATCTCCGAAAGAATTAGTTTGTAAGAGTTGATAATGATGTCAATTGATTCTTATGATGAAACTGGATTTAAAAAAGAATTGATTGGAAATTTCTAATGTAAAAACAAAATTATTTTTTTCCGTTACTCCGAAACCACCTGATTTTGCCAAATAACGAACTTAACTGGGATATTTACCTCCCAAACCTATTCTGAAAAATTCAACTGCCTAGCTCATTCCGTTCGAGAGTTATCGTTCTTACGGCGGGCCGGGCGGCCGGACAGAATCAATTTCGACCACTGATTCTTGATCAGTGAGTCGAAACAAAACGTTTAAGACCATTTTCAGCAAAAAAAATCGTAAATTACAGACATTTAGGCAAATTGATAAGCACTCTGTTCCGAGGAGCGCCAAAAACTTCAGTTGTGCATTAATTTTAACCATAGATTCCTCTCATTAAATAAAACACTTTTTTCATTTACCATTTTTCCAAATTCGGCACAGGAAAAAAGATACAGGCTGTTGAAATTCAGATTTCCTTTTGAAGCTTTGACATGGTTACTCAGAATGAAATGAATTTTGGTGTGAAGTTTTCCATAACTATAACAGTAATGTTGGGTTTCACGAAGCTTCGATTAGCTTAATCGTGGATTTAATTCGATGGTTGTATGAAAAATGAACTGAAAAAATCGACATAGAATCGCACTAATTCGACAATTAAGAGCTGTCAAAGCTTTGTGAAACCCAATGTAAATGTGGGTTTCACAATGCTTTGGCAGCTCTTATTTGCCAAATTTGTGCGATTCAATGTCGATTTTCAATTCACTTTTGATACAACCATTGAATTAAATACACAATTAAGCTAATCGTAGCTTCGTGAAACCCACCAATAAACTCCAATTAACAGTTTTTTCCTATTTCTAGTGGTTTCTTAAGTATAGACTTGCGAATTCATAAAACTATAACAAATAACCATAATGAACGCAGATGAAGGTTATCTCGAGTCATTTTAAGAATACTCAATCATTTTAGAAAATTAAATAACTCTTCATCAATTCTCCTAAAACGTACAGTTTTCGAGATATTCAATATTGAATGACATAAAATATGATAAAAATTCCAGAAATTTAACTGTTTTTATCAACCCGGACCTGGAATAGGATAACATGATCTGTACTTGAATGAAGACATAGACTGAGTATTGATCTCAAAGCTGACACTTATAGAAAGAGGAATAGTTAGTGTAACTTCTATAACTCACATAATATGTTTATACATTACCATTCAATCATAATAAGAACCATAAACATAAGCCAATAATAATTCAAACAATTTGAATCGCAGGGTATCTTTTAGGTTTAGGAAATAAATGAATACGCTTCATGCAGCATAAAGATTATTTGAAACCATTTCATTAGTCTTGAGTGAGTATACAAATAAGTTATCTCAAACAATTTCATTGAATTTCGAGCAGCAGATAATAAAGCTTTCATTCAATTATGCGATATTGAATCCCAGTGTTTCTGTGTTCAACAGTTAAAGACCGTTCAGGGATGGATTAGCACAATGTAAACTTTTTAAAAGCTTATAACTTTTTACCTGAGCCGAATCTGGAAAAATTGTTAATGAAAAAAGTGTTCCATTTGACGAGAGGAATACATGGTTAAAATTAATGTACAAATCAAAGACTCACCCTGTATATTTCGATCCAATAATTCATATCATATTTATTCAAATATACTTATTTTCCAAAATGACACTCGATTCTAAGATGATTTTATTGGAAAATTCATATATTTCAATCTGCAACAGTAATGATGCCTTCAATAATGTCACAGTTCAACTCGAATAGGTAATTACTCTTGAAAAAAGCGATCGAAATTTTACTCATTGACTGCTATTGTTGGTCCAATATATAGGCACTCGATTACCGAACTGTCCCGATCGTAGGCAATGCAGGCATAGGCAGGTTCGAAATGACGCGACGTACTACGAGAGGCTAGTTTTGGCGACATTGACAGTTGGTGGATGACGTGGTTAACTTGTGTTCAATGTTCAGTATACATTTATACAGGGTGGTCCAGATCTTAACCAAGAAATTTTAACCACGTATTCTACATCAAAAATAAGCCCTAGTTTGTCATATAAACATATGTCGAGAAATGCTTCCTCTCCGTTAAAATTATTAGAACAAAAATGATTTTTTTTCCTTTACTTTACATCTTCTTTAAATTCGTATTTGAGTGTGGATATTAACGCTTATTTTTTTCGTAATTACACATTTTTTACAAAGATAGTCTTATTATTACGAGTACTTTTTTATGTACCATATCAAATTTCAGCGATTTGCTCATGCATGAGAGTGTTTAATTTTTTTACTCGGAAACGGTGCCTCGTACGTCAAAAAGTCAGGAGAATGAATTTGCTTCAAATTAAATAGGGATTTCAAGAATAAATTTTATTGTTGGAAAAACCTGATGCGTTTCATTTTTTTGTCCAAAAATATTCAATCTCGATGCAGTACAGAGACCATTGGTGAAATAAAAAAAAAATATTGTATTCAAAAAGTGCCTCTTGATCCTTAAAACCTCTGTCAAAATTTCATAAAAATATTTTAAGAAGTGTAAAAGTTAGTATAAAAAACATTTTTTTTTCTATAATTTCAACACCCTGTATCTCGTAGAGAAGGCATTTCTTGACATATATTTATATGACAAACTAGGGCTTATTTTTGACGTAGAATACGTGGTTAAAGTTTCTTGGTTACGATCTGGACCACCCTGTAGAAAAATGGTGTGGAAAAATATGTTGACAGATAGGAGTTTTCGTGTTTTTGTTGATAATAATAGTAGTAATTTTAAAAAAATTTAATAATCGACTCCCACAAGGTTCAGTTTAAGCACCACTCCTTTCCAATTTATATCTGTGTGATATTCCTGCTACTTCCTCCGATAAATTCATATACGCTGATGACATTGCCCTTGCATTTCGCCATTCTGATTTCCAAAATATAGAAAATAATCTATCTGCAGATTTCGAAATTCTGAAAAATTACCTATTTGAGTGGCGGTAGTGCCCGAATCCAAATAAAACTGAGGTTTCCTGCTCATCATTTAGTTAATAATCGTCCCATATATGGGATAATAACTATTAAATATCGCTATTGGGTTTTTGGATATGACAATTATACATCTTTGTTGAAGTGAAACTTTTAATGCGACAACAAGTTTGCGTTAAACGTTTAATGCTACCATGGAGGGGGTATGAAAGCACTGTTGCGTTAAACGTTCAACGCTCCTGGGGAGGGGGAAGAGAAAGAGACAGAGCGAGAGTGAATGCGTGGTACTCGAACACATGCGCGTCGTTTTCTACCCCTTTCAATTGGTATAAAATTATTTTCAGAGTGGATTTGAGGAAAAAATATATCGTTCATCATAGAATTGAGGAACGAATATCTCGGATGAATTCGTTGTTGAGTAGAATTGGTCTATTGGTTTTGGATTTATAATTTTTGGCACTCTTGTTGTATTTAAATTATTTTATGATGTTTGAATTCAATTCCTGCTATCATGAAGTTCTATCATAAGAATCCATTGATATAATTTCCAACTCTTACCAATACTTTCGAAGATATGAATTGTCAAAGTTTGAACAAGAGCGCCAAAGCTCCTGTCCACAGGGCTTGAACCAATTTTTTGTTGTCATTTCTAATCTGAATATGCACATATTAAAAATTATTGTGAACTTTTTATGTCGATGGGGAAAGTAGAACATCAATATATAGAACTAAGATGTAGGTTTTTGAAGCGACTCCATTCACATGAAGTGATAGATTAAAATTAACTATTTATTTTTATTTATCATGCCTATTAATCTCTAGCAGCACAAAAATCGAAGGCAACGGAAATTATGTTACAAACTGTTCTCCAGGTATCGTTCAACGAGGCATTTAATTAATGAATTCATGAATTGTTAAAGTTAAATTTGCCATCAAAAATCAAAATATTCTCGTGGGATGCCCCCCACCGGAGCTACGAATAAATCGACCATTTCATACTTCGATTCTCTTTGTTCTTTGGCGTAACAAAATACTGTACCCGTATATGTACACTCAACAGCGAAGAACTCCATTGGTCCCTGAACACATCCGGTACGGAAGCGTCCAACCGCGTGCATCTTCTTCCATTGTTTTTGGCCCGCTCCAAGTCTGTAATTAACCGGAAGTAGTAGGGCGGATACCAGTAGTTAGCCATGTGCCTCGCATATCAAACAACCATCATCATCCGTCTCATTATTATGGGATCCCCTCGGAATATGGGAGGAGCCTCCTAACCCTTTTTTATTCGATCTCTCCACATGCACACACACTACGGTCTCCACGTCTAAGCTGTGTGTAATTTTCCGAAGTGCATACTCATTTCGGGGGATGGAAAAAGGGCGCTTAGAGGGTTTTCCGGCGATGGTTCGTTTTTATTCCGCGTCTACGACTTGCACAGCCTTAATGCAAATAGCCACTCGCCATTATGCCTTTGTTCTCTTGTTTCGTCTTCTAGGGTATAAGGTCGACGAGACAAATGAGAATTGAAGGGTGAAGGGTTTTTGACATGAGCGAAGAGCCAGTCAACTGATCGTGAAGTTCTTCATAAATGCAGACGGGGATCTCTCTTGTCTCGAGGACTATGAAAATGTTAAGGTAGTACACGAATATACAAAGATGAACTCGAGAAAAATGATATAAATTCAAATAAAACATATCAAATTTCAAACAATATTCACTGCATGAAGAATTCGAGGTCAAATTTGCCTTGATAACTTTCGAACGGAACTTGAAATTTTCAGGGTAGGTGGCGCATCCGA
Organism: Halyzia sedecimguttata; assembly: GCA_937662695.2. Lineage (NCBI taxonomy): Eukaryota > Metazoa > Arthropoda > Insecta > Coleoptera > Coccinellidae > Halyzia > Halyzia sedecimguttata. The sequence goes on along the minus strand of OW569415.2, from coordinate 35,732,778 downwards.
ATGCGACGGTTGAGTTCGTTAATGGTCATAATCAGCCAAACGGAATTGAAACTTTGTAAATAATAATTGTACAATTCCAACATGAAGAGTTATGAGAAATTTCGTGCGGGTCGTATCATTAGAAAATTTCCGATTACTAACGTTGTTTTCAAACAATACTGATCCGGTCGTATTTGAACTTGGTAACTAGTAGTAGCAACTCAAAGACATATGTGAAATTTATTTAGGATCGTAGCCACAAAAAAAATTAAGTAATCATTAAAGGATACTGTGGGAGGTATACTCATTATAAAGGGTTTCTTTTATGGGTTTTCTCTCCCAAACTCCCACAAATATCTATAAAATAAAAAAATTATTATTTTGTGATTGCATCTGAAAAATATCTAGTGTTTCTTACGCCGAAGCAAATCACTTTTTAATCTAAAAAATTTTTTAGAGTTTGGGAGAAAAAACCCAGAAAAGAAAACTTTCAATTACAAAAAAATTTCATTAAAATTACTAAAAAATGTTGCGTAGCTCACGATAACTTGAGAACGGAAAGAGATAGCGACTCGCAATTTTCAGGCTAGGTTGCGCATCTGAATTTTACGTTTAAGTTCTTTAATAGGCATAATAGGCCAAACGGTTTTAAAGTTGTATAATCAGGAAAATCAGGAAACCTTGTTCGCCAATAATCCAATTAGGACTCTCATTTGACCAATGTCTTGAGTTATTGCGGTTAACTGTGCCATTTAAACAAACAATTGCACCATCCGAAAACACTAAATTAGCTGCAAAATTTTCTTCGTCGTTACAAATTTTAATCAGTTGTTCGCAAAATTCCATCCGTCGGGCAAAATCATCGTCTGACAATTCTTGAATCATTTATTGGTTTCTTATAACGATGATACTTTCCAATATTTTCTGTGCCCAATTTGCTGTAGAAGTTTGAGGTGATTCCTTTGAATCAATTGCGATGTTTTGTCTAATAGCTTCGTTCGTTGCCTCCCAGTTTTTGATACATTTTTGACCATGCATTAAAATAATGTAATGTTTTAGTACCCATTGAAAGTGACTTGGGATCTCTTTCGGGATGCAAATCGCTAAAAATATTACACAATTCTTCATGAGTTCGAACACGATCACCATGACCGATCATCATTAATACTTCAAACAATCTTTTTCACTTAAATGAGCCATTCTTGATAGTACAAGTCATTTATTTCAATAGGTGTTTGGCAACAGTTAACTATTACATAATAGTAGAATTTCTAAGAACACGCGTGTAGGTGTGTATTCTCATTAGTTTAAAGTAAATTAATTATTAGGCTTGCATTATACCGACTGGACCACGGTTATGGTACCCTGGAATTTCACGGAGCACGGGACGCACGATTTTATTGAAAAATTGGTTCATTGGCTAAGAATCACTGCTCCATCGAACTAGAATATTTTCAGTGCTGCCGTGTTGCCGCTTATATCAAAAAGTACTAACAAATTTGATATTTGAAATGGAACATCCTATATATTATTGATTTGGTCAATCCACCGTAGCCTATTGATTAATTCAGTAATAACTTCATCATCCCTTTCTCTAGTGGCTTTCGAGTAATTAATTGATATACTCCCTTTTTGGCGCTCTAGTTCCTCGGAACTGAGTGCTTATCAATTTGCCCAAATGTCTGTAATTTTCGAATTTTTCGATGAAAATGGTCTTAAACGATTTGGTTCGACTCACTGATCAAGAATTTGTGGTCGAAATTCATTCTGTCCGGCCGTCCGGCCGTAGGCACGATAACTCTCGAACGGAATGAGCTAGACAGTTGAAATTTTCAGAGTTGGTTTGGGGGATAAATATCTCGGCTAAGTTCGTTATTGGGCAAAATCTGACAGATGGTTTCGGAGTAACAAAAAAAAAATTTTTTTTTGACAGAACAAATTCCAAATTGAAATTTTTTTCAATAAGCAGTTTTACCATAAGAATCCATTCATATCATTTTAAACTCTAACAAGCTAATATTTTCGGAGATATGATTCTTTAAAATTTCAATGATAGAATTATTCTGTGGCTATTCTATGAATTGTTATAATGTCAACTTTGACGTTGTCTCATTGTCATTCATTCCAGTAATGGTATCAATATGAGAATCATAATATGAGTGGCAACTTATCAAAACGCATTAAGTCCAAAAACCATTTTATTGGGAATCAACGAAAAACGATTTTTTCTTCCTCCCTGGCTTATAATTTGAGTATGTCGAGTTTGTTTGATAGAAATTTACATCTAAAGGTAATAACTAATCTCATTTAAATCAATATTGATCAGATATACACAGAAAATGTAAAAAACGTTTGGACTTAATGCGTTTTGATTCATCTCATTGTATATAATGCGTTTTGATGTGGTTGAAATTGAAAATAATGCTGTTTGTTGCGATTTTTTATACATTTACAGAAAACAGTCTGCACAGTAAGTGTTGGCCTGTAACCTAATTAACATGAGCAAATCGATAAAACATGTTTTTGGTTATATTTTATTTCTTTAAAAAATGCAAACGTAAACATAATTCATTGCGATGCGGCTTACATACTTTGGATTTGAATTACAGAGGGACATAATGCCATTTGGAAGATTTTGTTTACATAGGGCTATAGAGCAACAGAAAACATTTCTGAATCCGCTTCAAACTCAATTTCGCCCAAATTGGACATAATGCGTTTTGAAAAGTTACTCATATAATATCATACTTTTTGTTGGTTGATATTTTCATGCCGATGGTCAATCCATATTTGATGGGAATGGTAAGTTAATATTATTGAGTTCAGAATATCTCCACTAAAAACAAATCTGGAATATTGGTGTATTGGAGTAGATTTGAGTAAAGATATATATTATCGTTCATCATAGAATTGAGGAATGAATATCTCGGATGAGTTCGTTGTTGGGTAGAATTCGTCTATTGGTTTTGGATTGATAATTTTTGGCACTCTTGTTGAATTTGAATTCTTCTATGATGTTTGAATTCAATTTCTGCTAAGATGAAGTTCTAAATTTCTATAATGAATCATACTTCTATGTTTTCACAGAATGCTATAATTATTCTATCTAAGCTTTATTATATGATCTGTGTTCGTACTCGTACTTTTCATCCTGTTCTATAAGAGAGAGTCAAATTCATTTCAGCTATTTTAATTTGGTTTCTGCCATGGTGCAGTTCTCATTCTCAGATTGCTCATTTAATCTTGATAAATAAACTATTATTTGAATTGAATTTCCTTTATGATGCAGTTCTATCATAAGAATAGATTGATATAATTCCCAACTCTGAGAAACCAATACTTTCGGAGATATAATTTGTCTGTTTGAACTAGAGCGCCAGAAAGCTCCTGTCCACAGGGCTTGAACCCATTTTTATTTGTGCAAAACATAGCTTCAATGTCATAGAACATGTAAATTATGATGATTCAACAATTGGCATCGATTTTAAAGTATTGTTCAACTTATTAACGGAGCTTTTATTGAAAAATCATTCGAATGGAAGGCACGAATCATCTATATACAAATGAAGTTTTGATGAAATTGTTTATTCTTCATGGTCAATGCAATCAAATTGTAGCAAGATCATGTAGAATATTCTGATTAGGCCTACATCTCATTCTGCACTTCTAGTGAAACCATGAGGATTTACGTTAAAATAATTTAATCCATATCTTCAATTGAAGTTATAAGCTTCGGTATTGTTCGTCCTACTTCAAGTTCTGATCCATAAAGAGACATATTTCATGAAAAGCAAACGATACAAGGGATATCGGTAATCCATATCCGATATTTCAGCTCTCTAGGATTCCAAGTACCGAAGTGATGTATGTTTAATTGAAACTATATTCTGCACAAAAAAGAAGTAAATCAATCAATTACTCGAAAACTGCTAGATAGGAAGATAGGGATGAGGAAGTTGATACAGAAATAATCAGGTCAGGAGGCTACGGTAAATCGAAGAAAGCAATAAGATATAGGGTGTTCCATTTGAAACATCAAAATTGGTATTACTTTTATGATATATGCGGCAACACCGCAGTGCTGAAAATATTCTAGATCTATGGAGCATTGGTTCCTAGCGAAGAAACCAAATTTTCAATAAAATCGTACTTCCCGTTCTCCGTAAAAGTCCAGGGTACCATCGACAGTGGCCCACCCTGTACAATGAGAGGGTAAATGCCTAGAATTTTGAACATTTGATGTGATTTTTCGATCTCAGAACTTATTTACACTAAACTTAATATGTGCAAATATAAAATGAAAAGGTCTATTAATATCTGCAAAAATATTATCAACGTCAATGGGGCTAATTTTCTGATTTCCTTTAATTTTGGTATGGATGATTAACTTTAGTATTTAAATATTTTTTTATTGTCCCCGTTAAAAGTTAAAAGTTTTCAATTTAAGGTAAATGATATGTATTTTGTTCTGTTTGGTATTACACTCAGAACATTAAATCTCACTTTTCTTGTAGATTAGAATGTTTTTTATTGTATTGTAACTTCGATACGTTGGTTGAGATTGTATCGGAGGGAGAATAATATTAGTCCAAAACCTGAATTTAGTTTAAATGAATAAATAATAATAATATTCATTTTCACCATCAACAACTTATATACTTCGTCACAAGTAGAAATGAATATTTAATTAGTAAACTTAAGAAAACACTTGGATTGAATTTCACCATCAGTTGACACATTTGTTTCGGGTTTATCCCATTTTCAGTCAATATTATCTGATATTTATTTCTCTAGAAACTCTTCAATGCTATACATTCATGAAATTTTTGAGCACTATTTCTTTGACACTGTTCTTGCATATATTCCCTTGAGGTTGTTTCCTGGCAATGTGGATCTTAGGTCCCCAGAAGTGTACTTCCTTGTTGTGCATTGTTTCCGCCATGCTATGGCATAGTAAGCTGATTTCACTTCCCGTATTAAATTAATAAAATATGCTATAAAATTAAATTTAGTGACCGACCGAAAGTTCGGTTTCGGCCAAGAAATCTAGTTTCGGCCTTAGTTTCAGTTACAGCCAAAGAATGGCCGAAACTTTCGGCCGCGCCGAAACTTGACTGTTCGTGAATTATCCTGGTCGTTTGGCGAACTAAGTTATAAGTAGTACATCATTGTCGTACAAGTTATTGTGATCTATCTTTGTTAAGACTGTGAATTCATGAGAATTCACTTTAATGATTAATTATTAGATTATATAGGGTGATTCCAAATTGGACGTGAACCTTGGAGGAGGATAAAGAATGACTCATTAGCTTTTGTTTGATTCATATTTATTGATAACCGAAAATCAACAGTTATTGGAGTTTAAGAGATTTTTGAAAGATTTCTGACCTTACTTCATATCTCCTCAATGTTTTCTACGCAGTGCAAATTTGATGATAATTTTGGTTTATTTTTATCAGAAAAGTGTATGATATGTACGGAAAAAGCTAAACTATGCTGTATAAGAGGCTGAAAAAAGAATAAGTATGATTTGAAATGTGGTAACTATATGTATAAATAAAAAATCAATTTTTAATATCAATTTGTTTGCAACATTCGAATTTTACTATTTATGTATGCCAAAATTATTTTACAAACTTGCCAAATTCCTTCTTCATTCATTCAAAAATTTCGTTAGAATGCTTAACTAGTTTCGTTTCAGCAGATTTTTTATACGCATCCTTTTGAATGCCCGGCATATAAAATACTGAATGTGTAATTAAAAGGCAGCGTGAGTAAATTTCAGGCGGAAAATAACAACTGAAGAAATTAGAGAAAGGGCACGAGTTTGCCTATGGAATGGTGGAGGTCATCTCGAATATAAACTATGAATACATTTTCTAATGAAATTTGAGCTTAGTTGCAACAAAAAATATTGAATTCGTTATTTTTCTTTCTTTGCTTCTTATATCCCCTTTCAAATCATACTTATTGTTTTTCAACAGAACCAGAACACTTGTATATCTCTGTTGATTTTCGGTTATCAATAAAAATGGCTCAAACCACAGCAAATGATCAATACTAACACCTCCTCCAAGATTCACGTCTGATTTGGAATCACCCTGTATACTTTGACTGATTATTTTGATAACTTGGTAAACCAAAATAATAAATAAAGTTTAAAAAAAATTGTCTTTTTATTTTATTTAACACTCCTTCACTGTTTTTATGTATATGCAAATAAAATTTTAAAAAATACACTAGATTTCACTATATAATATAAAGTTTCGGTTTCGGTTTCACTATGAAATATAAAGTTTCGGTTTCGGTTTTGGCCGAAACTGAGAGCCTGGCCGAAAGTTCGGTTTCGGTTTCGGCTGAAAAACCATTTTCCTTCGGACACTAAAATTAATATTTTCGAAATAAAGTTAAAAATTGGTTCAAGCACTGACGTTAAGTCAGGAGCTTTTGCGCGTATGTTCGATTGTCCATTCTCCTGTATTGGATATCCTTAATCGAATTTACCATGGTAAATTATGTTGTCCATTCTCCTGTATTGGACACTCTTAATTCGAATGTACCATGGTAAATCCGAATTAATTAATCGAATACGATCCTCACGAAATTTTCCAAGAATTTTCGAGTTGGCATTCTACAACTACTAACCATGTTTCAATTCAATCGGTTCAGTATTTTTCGAGTTAATGAGAAGAAAAAACAACCAAATTTCAGATGGCTATAACTCAAAAACCGTCTGGCCGATTATGCTTATAAACAAACTCAAATGTCGTGCTCAGATACAAATCCTATCCTGAAAACTTTAAGCCGCAATCTCTTTCCGTTCTCAAGTTATCGTGGCAACAAAAATTTTTTTAAATAATTTTTTAATAATTTTCTAGCCATACGATTCGCACAAAATTTCACAAACGTGCTTAGGATCATATTCTACGACTACTCACCAAGCTTAAATTTGATCGGATTCATATTGGTTGAAAACAAAATTATTACTCGGAAACCATTGGGCCGATTATGCCCATTAACGAACTTGTCCGTCGTATTGGGATGCGCCACCTACCCTGAAAACTTCAAGTCGCTAGCTCATTCCGTTCTCAAGTTATCGTGGTAACGGCCGGCCGGACAGAATCGAATCTGACCTCGAATTCTTCATTGGGGAGTCGAACCAAATTGTTTGAGACCATTTGCGTCAAACAATTTGAAAGTTACAGTCATTTGGGCAAAATGATAACGCGATGTTCCCCAGAGCATACGCGAAAAAATGTGTGGGAGAACTTAATAAAATTCGAACCATTTTCTACATCAAAAATCAATCAAACATCGACGGAAAAAATAAATTCCAATTCCCAACATCCTTGGATGTAGAATCATAATTATAATATGCCTAAAAATTAACGTCAACAAATACGCTTTCTGCCATTTTAGGCTATTGAAAAATAATATACATAAAAATCCACATTTTGATTACCGAATTAAATCGGAATTGTCGGCAGAACACATCCAGATTTATGACGAATGACCCTATCACTGTTAACTCAAATCAACCGGTAGCAAATACGCTACGATAATTGCTTGTCAAACGGTTTGAAATGTGCGTTGTCTGTCCGTAAGCGCCGGCTAAAAATATCGTTATACTTCGATCCGGCATGAAGTTTAATCACCATATATCGTGCCTTGCATACTGTTTAACGACGGCATAAATAAATATAAAACATTTTTTAATGCGAGTACAACTTCCGGACAGCATTTAATATCGATATGTACAAACATGCAGTATGGCTGTATTCGGGCTTTTAGCGAGTGTATATCAAATACATATCAGGGGTAATGCGACGGACCTGTGATGAATAATATGGATTCATGTTGGTTATAAAACAAATATATGGACGAAATTTAACGAATATGATGCAAAGGTATCGTAATTCTCCAGTGAATATATATGTTTGTTTTTCTATGTATCGCTCCATATCATATAGTTACGCATTTGGAGTTGTTTATTTTCTATGATGTTGCATAAAATGTTCGTTTGCGCAATATTGCGTACCGTGCTTTGTTTCATCCACACTGTGACTTTGTCAGTTTACAGCAATATATTGCTGTTCCGTCAACATTGCTACTTCATCAGTATACAGGATGGGCCATGGCCCATGTTACCCTGGACTTTTATGGAGAACGGGACAAACGATTTTATTGAAAATTTGGTTCCTTAGTTAGGAACCACAGGTCCATCAATCTAGAATATGTTCAGCGCTGCGGTGTTGCCGTTTAAATAACAAATTACTAACAATTATGATATTCCAAATGGAATACCCTGTATGTTATCGCTTTTTCGATTTGCCGTAGCCTCCTGATTATTTATGTATCAACTTCCTCATCCCTATCTCCAGCTATTTTCAAGTAATAGATTGATTTACTTCTTTTTGGCGCTCTAGTTCCTCGGAACTGAGTGCTTATCAATTTGCCCAAATGTCTGTAATTTTCGAATATTTCGACGAAAATGGTCTTAAACGATTTGGTTCGACTCACTGATCAAGAATCCGTGGTCGAAATTCATTCTGTCCGGCCGGTCCGGCCGGCCGCTCCGGCCGGCCGTAGCCAAGATAACTCTCGAACGGAATGAGCTAGAGAGTTGAAATTTTCAGAGTAGGTTTGGGGGATGAATATCTCAGCTAAGTTCGTTACTGGGCAAGATCGGACAGAAGGTTTCGGAGTAATAAAAAACAAATTTTTTTTTACAAAACAAATTCCAAATTAAATTTTTTTTAATAAGCAATTTTATCATAAGAATCCATTCATATCATTTTTAACTCTAACAAGCTAATACTTTCGGAGATATGATTTTTCAAAATTTCAATGTAAATCGTATTTCACAGATTGATATAATTATTCTATGTATATTCTATGTATGAATTGTCATAAAGTCAACTTGACAGAAGGGAATATTGTAACTTCATGAATATTGGGGTTGAAATACTCGTATTTTAGCGATGCAACGGGGACCTCACCCGAAAATGTTTGAGAATATTACGTAAATATTGAAAGCATAATTCTGTAGTTCGAGAGAGGAGAAAATTTGGTGAACGTAGATCAGGAAATTTTTGATCGATTACAAGGTAATTTATTATTACTTAACTTCTTTTATACATGTTTTATGGAATACCTACTATTTGTAGGTACTTAGAACCTGTTTTGGGCAATTGTCATACGAAACTTGTTTTTTTGACGCTCTAGTTCCTCGGAACAGAGTGCTTATCAATTTGCCCAAGTGTATGTAATTTTGGAATTTTTGGCTGAAAATGGTCTCAAATGATTTGGTTCGACTCACTGATCAAAAATCCGAGTGCGAAATCGATTCTGTCCGGCCGGCCGACCGGCCGTAGGCACGATAACTCTCGAACGAAAGGAGTTAGCGGATTGAGAATTGCAAGGTGGTTTTGGAGCGTAAATATCTCGGACAAGTTCGTTAATGGGCGAAAACCATCAAGGGGTTTCGGAGTTATGGCCGATTTTAGTAAAAATATTTTTTATGAATATTTCCGAAACCGATCACTCGATCTATCTGAAATTTAGGACCAAATTGTAGAATCATGACCTTTATACGCATGTGAAGTTTTGTATTGACCAGATTAACGCAAAGTGTCAAAAAAAAAATTGAAAATGTTGTGCAGTTCTCATTCTCATGATTGCTCATTTAATCTTGATAAATAAACTATTATTTGAATTGAATTTCCTTTATGATGCAGTGATATCATATGAATACATTGATATAATTCCCAACTCTGAGAAACCAATATCAGATATAATTTGTCTGTTTGAACTAGAGCGCCAGAAAGCTCCTGTCCACAGGGCTTGAACCCATTTTTTGTGCAAAATATAGTTTCAATTAAACATTCATTACTTCGGTACTTGCAATCCTAAAGACCTGAAATTTTGGGTTCTATGGGTTATCAATATCCCGTTTATTATTTACGTTTAATGAAATACGTCTCTAATCACACAGGGTTGCTCAAAATCCGTGGCTTTTCCGAGAAATACTAAAACGATAAAATGTATGTTTTTTCAAATGAAATGACCTGTATATCATAAAGATGTATTGAAATAGGTCTAACCAGAACATTCGGCATCATCTTGGTAAAATTTGATCGCAATTGACCGTGCAGAATAAACAATTTCATAAAAACCTCATTTGTATAATTATTATATATAAACTTACTTTTAATTCGACAACTTTACAATTTAGATACATGAACATTTGTGAAATTGTTTGAAACGATATTTAATTATCATTCAATACATGTTATTATATACAGGTGAATCCATTTGAAAAAACGCACTTTATATCGTTTAAGTATGCCTCGGAGAAGCCTCGGTTTTTGAACCACCCTGTACAATTAGGGACGTACGTTATTTTACGTAAATGATACGCGGGGTATTGTTGATCCATACCCGAAATTTCAGCGTTCTTGGATTCCAAATAACGAAGTAATGAATGTTGAATTGATGCTATGTTTTACACAAAAAAGGAAGTAAATAATTGAAAAAAAATGGGAATATCAAAGTTGTTAGTACTTTTTGAGTTTTTGATATAAGTAGTTACACCGCTGCACTGAAAATATTCTAGACTGATGGAGCAGTACAGTTCCTAGCCAAGGAACCAAATTTTCAATAAAATCGTACGTTCCGTCTCCGTTAAAGTCCAGGGTCCCTTCGACAGTGGCTCACCCTGTATAGACAGAGTTAAAAGTAACGCACAAATTTCATAAGTTCGGTATTTACTAATTTGTAGAGAAATGCTCAAAATTGTCAATTTTATTTTAAATTACGCAATATTTCGTGTATAATGGATGAGATTGTCATGCACGCTCTACGAGGTAGGGAGGGTAGTTGAGTTTTTTTAAATAGCAACCCTAACTTTTCTGCCAAAAATGGATATACCTTTTGTTGCTAAGGATGACACAAAAGGTTAGGGTTGCCAAAAAAAGACTCAACCCTCCCCTCCCCAATTATACATGAAAGTTGCGTAATTTAAAATAAAAATTTAACTGTATGTATGTGTGCATTAGCACATTGTGAAATCTTTAAAAGCTCGTAACTTTTTACCTGAGCTGAATCTGGAAAATGGTAACTGAAAAATTGGTTCAAGTCAGTAGCTTTTGCGAGCATGTTCTATTGTCTATTAATCTCTATTGGACACACTCAATTGAATCAAGCATGTTTATATTCCGTTTTCTCAATTTTTATAAGATATTAATATGTACATTTCGCTCCACTCCATCCCGCTCCATCGCGATAAAATTATCGCGTGTGAATTCTACACGTATTTACCGACTTTTAATGGGATCGGTTTTGTATATTTTGAGTTATAGAGGAAATAACAAAATTTCAAATGTGTATAGCTCCAAAACCGTTTGGCCGATAATGCCAAGTAGTGAAATTAGAAGTCGCATTCGGATGCGCAACCTACACTGAAAACTATAAGTCGTCATCTCTTGCCGTTCTCAAGTTATCGTGAGATGCATAAGAGTTTTTTATAATTTTTAAAAAATTTTTTAGTGGTACGGTCCTCGCAAAAGTTCAAATACGTTTATGTGTCGATATTCTAAAACTAGTTACCAAGTTTCAATTCAATCAGGTCTGTATTTTTTGAGTAATAGAGAAAATAATATTTCAGATGGGTATAACTCCGAAACAGTTATGCCGATTATGCCCAACAATGAACTCAACTCTCTCATTCGGATCACTATTCCTCTCAGTTGTGACTTGGCTGTAGAGTTAGGTTTTGAAGCCTTCCGCAAAATTTAAGCGATATATGACGAATATTTACTGATGTATACAACTTTTTTCAATTATTTTTTTTATTTTTTAGTAATACGATTCTCATCGAATATTGCACGAATCTTTGCGTCTGCATTCTACAACTAATTGCCATGTTTGAATTGGCTCGGATCGGTATATTTAGAGTATTCAGATGGGTGTAACTTCAAAACCGTTTGGCCGATTATGCCTATTGAAAAGCTTAAATGTTGAATTCGAATGCGCAACCTACCCTACAAATTGCAAGTCGCTATCTCTATCCATTCTCAGGTTATCTTGAGATAAATAATATTTTCTTTTATTTTCTAATGATACGATTTTCACAAGCGTCTTTAGGTCAGTATTTTACAACTAGTTACCAAGTTTCAATTCGATCGGATCTACATTGGTTGATGACAAAATTATTACTGGGAAACCGATTATGCCGTTTAACGAACTTGTCCGTCGAATTTGTTCACCCCACCTACCCTGAAATTTTACAGTTAGTTACAGGCATTTGGACAAAATGATACCACGCTGTTCCCCAGAACAGGCGCACAAAGAGGGTGATATTTGATGAGAGGAATCTATGGTTAAAATTAATGTAAAACTTGAAGACTGATCCTGTATATACAGAAAATCCTGAGAAAATCCTGAGAAAATGATTGTGAGGTGTTTAATTTATTATACAGGGTGAGTCTTTGACCACTGCATTAATTTTAACCAAAGATTCCTCTCATCAAATGAAACACTTTTTTCATTTAACATTTTTCCAAATTCAGTTCAGGTAAAAAGATACAGGCTGTTGAAATTTTGAAAAAAAAATCAGTTTTTATTTTGTAGCTTTGACATCCTTTTTTCGAATAAAATGAATGTTGGCGTAAAGTTTCCTATAACTATGATACATATTTTCCAAATATTAGTTATTTTCTACTTCTACTGGTTTTCTAGTTATGGACTCGTGGATTCATAAAACTAAACGAAATTAGCATAAAGAAAGCATATAAAGTTTTTCTTGAGTCATTTCAAGAATATTCCATCGTTTTAGAACATAATATTATTCTTCATCATTTCTCCTTAAACGCACCGTTTTCGAGATATTCTTCACTGAATGTTTTAAAATGGAAAACTCCAGAAATTTCACTACTTTTATGGATCCGTCCCTGAGCGTTGGAATCCCGAATCAAGCTGTAAACCACGCTACCATTCCTTATTCTCGTCCGCCAACAATGTCATAGATCATTTATATGCGGGAGTGTATTAGCACATTGTGAAATCTTTAAACGCTTGTAACTTTTTACCTGAGCCGAATCAGGAAAAATGGTAAATGAAAAAAGTGTTTCATTTGATGAGAGGAATCTTTGGTTAAAATTAATGCAGTGGTCAAAGACTCACCCTGTATTTCCATATAATGTATAGATATGGTAGAAAACAAATGGGAGTACTGTCGTTTTCTGAATGATCAATGGCCTAGTTAAAATTATGTGTTCTTGATAGAACGGATCTCTGATAATCATACATTTAAGTACCTACATATAGTTTACGGTGTCAAATCGATCATAATATTAACGACTTTGTTTAAGCTCCTGAACACGCGTCAGCGGTTTTCATTACCTATTTATGATATTTGTGAACATTTCTGGAAATATTCTCAACATTAAAAATGCAGATGATGTTAGATGTGGCATGGGGTAATTTGATCTTTCATTTTTCCTCGGTGCAAAGTGCCTTTTTTTCCCAAATATCTATAATTTTCGAATTTTTAGCTGAAAATGTTCTTGAACGATTTGGTTCGACTCACTGATCAAGAATCCAGGGTAAAAATCGATTCTGTCCGGCCGTTAACACGGTAGCTCCCGAATGGAATGAGCTAGACAGTTGAAATATTCAGAGTAGGTTTAGGAGATAAATATATCGGTTGAGTTCGTTATTGGGCTAAATTGGACAGGTGGTTTCGAAGTAACAGAAAAAAATTTTTTTTTACATTACAATCTTCGAAAAAAAATTTTTTTTAAGATGCAGTTTCATCATAAGAATCCATTGATCTCATTCTCAATTCTAACAAACTAATACTTTCGGAGATATGATTTTTCAAAATTTCTATAATTATTCTCAATTCTAAATGATTTCATAGAATACTATAATTATAATTTCGTGATGTATATAAATCCAACATGGGATGAGTCGTACACCTACGTTTTGAATTTAAGTGCGAAAATTCTTGAGAATGGACGCACAGATAAATTGAGAAAGTGGGAAAGCCCTGTGCACAGGAGCTTTGGCACTCATATTCAAACTTTGATAAATCATAACACCGAAAGTATTGGTTTCTCCGAGTTGGAAATGATATCAATGGATTCTTATTTAATTTATTTAATTTTATAATGTAGTTCTATCAGAAGATTCCATTGATATCATTCCAACTCTGAGAAACCAATACTTTTTTTGGTTACATAATAATGATTGTTATTTTATAATATAATAGGTACCGTAGAATGGGGATATTTCGAATCCCGGGTTTACTTTGATGAAAACTTCGTTTCGTTGTCAAACTCAGATTGCGGGAATTCTAAGAGCATAATTTGATTCTTTCTTTCATGATTGGCAACATTGAACGTCACACTCATCGATTGATCACCGTCATCATTGATCCCGGGTTTACTTTGATAAAAACTTCATTTCGTTTTCAAACTCAGATTGCGGTAATTCTAAGAGCATAATTTGATTCTTTCTTTCATGATTGGCAACATTGAACCTCGCCGTCATCGTGTGATCAGAAGCAATGGATAGAGGCACGACGATTTGTGGAAAATTATATGAAACATGTTAGTACTACTTTTTTATAATTTCAAAAGCTTGAATAACCTCTCAACTACAACATTTAGTTTAGCGAACATATCAATTCACGGGATCAGAAATTGATTCACCTTTGACATCTATGTTGATTGCAAATCATAAATTCCAAGTCAACTGTTTTTTTGGCGGCATATTTTGTAAAGGTTGTCATTGATCACCAATGTGGGGTTAATTTGATCAATGATTAATATTACTGAAATGAAAAATTATACATTATTTATGCTTGTTGCAAGATATAAAATATACAGACAGGGTGGTCCAGTTTGAAATATGAAAAATCCAGGGGAAGATAAAGAATCGAAAAATACTATGAATTTGCTTAATTAACTATATTTGGAAAATGCTTCGTTTACAAAGTGCACGGCCTTAAAGTTTGATTATTAAACATCAAATTAATTAATTTTTGCTAAATGGCTGAAGATATTTGAATGAAATTTCGTAGGCCTCAATTTACAGCGTGGTAGCAAGTTTAGTGGTAGAAATAATATTTTCTGTCCTACCAGTGGAGTCCGTACTAGCACTAGTGACAGGACATTTTCAAGGAAAAACTTGTTACGCCACTTCTTTTCATGAATATAAACATCAATTTTGAATTCCTCATTTAATTTGTGAGAGAAAAGCTTTCTTTTATTTTTTTCTCAACAAAGCACCTTTCTTGAGTAAAAAGGAAATTTAAAAAATTGGTTCAAGCCCTGTGGACAGGAGCTTTTTGGCGCTCTTGTTCAAACAGACAAATTATATCTCCGAAAGTATTGTTTTCTCAGAGTTGGGAATTATATCACCCTATGATAGAACTGTATCATAAAAGAAATTAAATTTAAAAAAAGTCTCGTTTAAGAAAAATGCTTACAGACATTTGGGCATATTGATAAACAATCTGTTCCGAGGAACAAGAGCGCCAAAAATGATTCCACATATCGTTATAGGCATGTTGGAATACTTTAAACTAAATAATTGAAGGAGGCTTAAAATATCAAGCAATTCAGCAATGGCAATAATATACCCATCTGTCAAATTAATTAGTGAATGTGTGACAAAGTTATTTTCGTGATTGTTATTCTTATTATCAGTGTCCTTTTCCTCCCAAGAAATGGTTTTACTAACGAGGAATACGCAGATTTTTATTTTTGTTCTGGATTAGTAATAGAAATGCAGAAGGGGTAGTTTGTGAATATCGAAGACGTAATCCCAACCCAAAAATTCTAAACGCACGTGTATTTATTTGAACAGATCGAAATTTTCGCAGCTTTGAGCTGCTTGCAAATAACGAAATCAATAGGAGACGTCGAAATGAATCGTATTCTTTGTACTTCTGATTAAAATACAAGGCTCAGTCTCGCAGGGCTACTCAGCAACTTCAAATACCTTAGTCTCAAATATTACGAACATTGAAAGATGACCACAGACACGCATATCATCAAAAGCCCCCGTTCAGGATTTACACCCTCGAGATGCAGAAAAGCGAATGCGGATTTGTCAATGACTCATAAACTTCTTACAATAAATTTTGTTATCGGATGAGTTCCCATTTACTAGACGTGGAATTACCAACTACCATAATATTCATGTTTAGGCACACGAGAATCTTCGAGAACGGTCATTTCAAAATAAAATTTTCGTTAATGTTTGGTTGGCAGTTTTATTTGTGGTTCACATTTCCTACCCCCAAGATTGAACTCAGGAATTTATCTTGAATTCCTTTCGAATAATCTGCAGAACTAAATTCAAGATTTACATCTTTATTCAAGACTTGGTATTTTTTGCGCGTATGTTCTGGGGAACATCGCGTTATAGTTTTGCCCAAATGTCTGTAACTTTCGAATTTTTTGACGAAAATGGTCTCAAACGATTAAGTTCGACTCCCCAATGAAGAATTCGAGGTCAAATTTGATTCTGTCCGTCCGGCCGTTGCCACGATAACTTGAGAACGAAAAGAGCTAGCGACTTGAAATTTTCAGGGTAGGTGGCGCATCCCAATACGTCGGACAAGTTCATGGGCATAATCGGCCCAGTGGTTTCCGAGTAATAATTTTGTTTTCAACCAATATGAACCCGATCGAATTGAAACTTGGTGGGTAGTTGTAGAATATGAACCTAAGCACGTTTGTGAAATTTTGTGCGAATCGTATAGCTAGACAATTAAAAAAAAATTATAAAAAAATATTTTTGTTGTCACGATAACTTGAGAACGGAATGAGATAGCGGCTTGAAATTTTCAGGTTAGGATGTGCACCAGAACGCGACATTTCAGTTTGTTTATGAGCATAATCGACCAAACGGTTTTAGAGTTATAGCCATCTGAAATTTTCTGAAATTTGGTGTTTCTTGTTCCTCATTAACTCGAAAAATACTGAACCGATTGAATTCAAACATGGGTATTAGTTGTAGAATGCCAACGCGAAAATGTTTGCAAAATTTAGTGAGGATAGCATTTGCAGAAAATTTTTAATAAATCATTGAAAAAAAAAATTCTATATATCAGTAACTATTCATTTGAAATTGCTGAAATTTTGAAAGAGCCTTCATAACCTAACTCTACTGCCAACTTTCAAGTTTTAATACGATCGGTTAAATATTGTTGGAGATTCGAGCATTCTTGTGTGAGTTCAGTAGATGGGTGACCGTTGCCTCGATAACTTTCGAACGAAAGGAGATAGGGACTTGCAATTTTCAGGGTAGGTTGCGTATCCGAAAGGGAGAGTTGAGTGCGTTTTTGGGCATAATCGGTCTAACGGTTTCCGAGTTATACCCACCTGGAATATTATTTCCTTAATAACTCAAAAAATAAATATTCGATCGCATTGGTGCTTGGTAACTAGTAGTAGAAAATCAACATAAAGACGTGTTTAATATTTTGTAAGAACCGTACCCCTAGAAAATTTGAAAAAAATGACGAAAAAAAATTATTTAGGAACCGTACCCCTAGCAAATTAAAAAAAAATCACGAAAAAAAAATTGGTTCAAGCACTGACGTGAAGTCAGAAGCTTTTGCGCGTATGTTCTATTGTCCATTCTTCTGTATTGGACACCCTTAATCGAATTTACCATGGTAAATTATGTTGTCCATTCTCTTTCTTGTATTGGCCACTTAATTCGAATTTATTTAATTTTCACTCTTTACTCAAGAAATTTGCTCATCTGAAAAAAAAATTAAAGAGATATTTCTTCTCACATATTGAATGACAAATTCAAAATTGATGCATAATTTCAAGAAAATCAGTGGTGTAACAATTTTTTTCCCAAATATGTCCAGTCACGTGTTTCATTATTTTCCATTTTAGTTGGATATCGAGTTGCCTGAAGTGAAATCCACAAGAATTCCATTTTTGATCGAAGTTACCCCATGAAGTTTTAATCTCTCAGTAACTGAGAATAATTTACGATATTGAATATACTTATTATCCATACCGTTTAAATGGGGTGAAATTGATAGTGATTTTTAATTAATCTTGAATTAAACTCGAACTACATATAGTATTGTTTTCAAAATAAAATAAGATTTCGCACTATGCCTAATGAAGACGACTAGGGTATAAAAAATGATTTAAAAAATTGTTTACTTGCACCAAATTAATAAAAACTTCGTCATCAAAGTTATACATAAATTGGGGTGACTTTAATAGGCACTGCGCTTTTGCATCACTATGGCTGCTTCGGATCTAAGAGTTATCAATGTAAACCATATTCATCAATTCTCTATATTTTTACGTTATGAATGTTATATGTAGATACTTGGAGTTACTTTGATAATAATCCATAAGTTTACAGAGATTATCAAAGTCATCCATACTATCATTTGTTATAGGAATTGGATTTCATGAACTTTCTTCGCAAAAATGAAAATGAAAATTCAGTTGATATCAAAATTGAACTATATTTCCATTAAAAATAATAAAACTCAAAGTTGGCATTTTCTTTGGTTACAAGATAAAATAACATGTTTAAATACAACTAAAATGCACCGAAAAAGTACAAAACCTAATGAACAAAATTTAACGTTCCAAAACATCAACTGGTTTCGAAAACTCATATTTTGTTCCGCGCCCTCCAGACGCTCCTGCTGGAGGTTCTAAAATAGCTATGATGTCCTCCAAGCTCACCGTAAAAGTATCGTTCGGAACAATTTTGAATGTCCGACACAATAATGCCGTAACTATAGAAAATAGCAAAAATGTTATTGTTTTTTTAACTATGGGGTGACTTTGGGAACTATCAATCTGACCCCAAAAGTGTTATCAAAGTGACCCCACATGATGTATCCCTTAATAAGATTCAACCGAACGTATTTTTTGTCGAATTTCAAATTTGCTGAGGTTATGTAGAAATCACTACATCGTAAATACCCGATATTGCAAACAAAAATTAAAATACTCATGAAATACTTCATAATTTTGAACAGTGTCACTTCACCGTCAATTTCACGTATACTATAATAGAATATATACAAAAATTGGTTCAAGCCCTGTGGACAGGAGCTTTGCTTGTTCAAACTTCGACACATCGTATCTCCGAAAGTATTGGTTTCTCAGAGTTGGGAATGATATCAATGTATTCTTATGATAGAACTGCATCATAAAGGAAATTCAATTCAAACAATAGGTTATTTATCAAGATTGAATGAGAAATCTGAGAATGGGAACTGCACCATGGAAGAAATCAAATTAAAATTGCTGAAATGAATTTGACTCTCTCTTATAGAACAGTATGACATGTACGAGTATGAACACAGATCATATAATAATTCATATGATAGAATAATTATAGCATACTGCGAAAACAACGATTCATTATTGAAATTTCGAAAAATCATATCTCCGAAAGTGTTAGCTTGTTAGAGTTGAAAATGATATCGATGGATTTTTATGGTGAAATTGCATCTTAAAATAAATTGAATTCGAAATTTGTAACTTGAAAAAAAATTTTTTTTTCGTTACTCCAAAACCATCTGGCCTATTTTGCCCAATAATGGACTTAACCGAGATATTAATCTCCCAAACCCACTCTGACAATTTGAACTGCCTAGCTCATTCTGTTCGATAGTTATTGTAGAAACAAGATTTAAAAATTAAGACATTTTTTTTTTCACACTTTGTGGCAACCCGATCAATAAAAAACTTTGCATGCATATAAAGGTCATTATTCTACAATTTGATGCTGAATTTCAGATAGATCTAGTGATCGGAAATATTCATAAGAAATGTTTTTACTAAAAACGGCCATAACTCCGAAACAGCTTGATGGATTTCGCCGGTTAACGAATTCGTTCGACATATTTACGCTCCAAACTTACCCTGAAAATTTTAATTCTCTAACTCCTTTCGTTCGAGAGTTATCGTGTTAACGGACGGACGGCCAGCTGGCCAGACAGAATCGATTTCGACCACGGATTCTTGATCAGTGAGTTGAATCAAATCGTTTGAGACCATTTTCAGCCAAAAATTCGAAATTTACAGACATTATTTGGGCAAATTGATAACCACTCTATTCCGATGAACAAGAGCGCCAAAAACATAAGAGCAACCACTTATCTCTATGCTGGCACGACACAATAATGGCGGAACTTCAATCTTTCGACTGACGATCGCGCGAATGTTGTCGGCTTATAATTGCGGAAAATTCAAATTAATTTAAAGAAATATTACTCTTTATAAAGTCCCCCCATAAAATCAATTTCACCCCATTTGACGGTAATTTATTTTCATCATGCCAAGTACCTGATTAGGTGGGTTACTTTCAAATTCCGTAAGAATAAAGGAGGGTATCATAGTATTCCTGATCGTAGTTTATATTTGATGAACAACAAGCTGAAGAGAAAAAAATTTGTTGGGTCAACAATTAACAGTGCTGTGCCTAAGGTGGTGTAATGACACTGTAAAAAAGCCTACACAGAACACAACTGGTTCTCCATACTCGCTCAAGCTCTTCGAGAGCTTATGAGGGGTCTCCTTGGGGAAGACCTAAGAGGATCAGTAAAATAATATACAATATACAATTCTGAAACACCCCGTTCTACGGTATTGCCTTTTCTCTGTTCTTAATGTAATTATAATCATAATATATCACAAAGTAGGAGGAGGGGGGGGGGGGGGGTCTAAAAATGTGGCTTAAAAACTTCACGTGATCAACGAAAGCCCCCAAAGTAGCTCCCCCAAAATATATTTAAAACTCCTCAAATCGCCTGGATATAAAATTAAAATGGATTTCCATTCAAGTCTCTGACCGCGAAACGAACGATATTCGAAAATCCACAAAATTCCCGATTTTATTCCAGTCACTCCTGCCGAACACATTCAATCGACTAAACACTTTGAAACTTCGCACTATTAAGTCCAACTCATCTGAAATTCAAAAAGCCACGGCCGTTTTATTCAGCGCTCCAGCGGATTCAGCGATTTGCTTCCGGCAAACGAAAAAAATAAAAAAAATCGGGATGCTGAGATTTCTTCTTTTTCGAGAAACTCCTACTTCTAGTGCTCACTTGAGACTATATCCGTGACAAAGGGGTCCCCAAAAATGGGAAATAATTATGATGCAGCTGCAGTTTCTATCCGGATCGGATGAAAGACGGCGGAACTTTTTGTTGCAGTGTTATACGGGAGGGGGATTGGAGGTAAGTCAACTATGGAGAAGGTGAAAGACCTACCTAACTTGGGACTGAAATAAATCCAGCTCAGCTTTTCCTTTATACTGAGATGTTGATTTTCTCCAGGAAGTGAAGGGTAAAATGATTCACGTCATTATGATATTTATATGATAGAAATGTGATGGCCACTATGACAGCAATATGATCTTTTCTAAAACTGTGGTCAAATTTCAGCGATTAACCGGAACAGAGTGGTATATCTATTCTTTTGAACTTCGAGCATTATATTTGTTTTTTATCTAACAATAAAGCATGTGTATGAAAAAAATGTTAACAGAGGTTATTGTAAGAAGGTACCATATAATTTGATATATGATACTAGAGATTAGGGAAAAACCTCAGCAAAAAACCCTATCTCCCCGTTAGTGTTGTGTTTTATGAAAAAGGAAATTGTTAACAAAATATGCTGAAATATTAAATATTGAAGGGCATCCTTTTCTTCACTGTCGCTTCTTCCTTAAACAAGCAGATAAGTTTCTCCAAGGTACCCGAAACTCAATCTGGAAAAGGAAAAGACAAAAGGAGAAAACCGACAAATTAAAAATGGAGTATTCTATATTTAATCAAATAGATTTGAAACTCGCTACTCATTCTAAAAAAGATTCAGAAACATTATGAATAGCCCTAAAACCATCCTTGAATCTATATATGCGACAATTATTAACTAAATGATCTATGGTTTCCTCTGCTTCACGCATTCACAACTAGGGCTCTCAACTGAATTCCACCTGAAAAGCATGCTGTTGCATCGACCATGGCCGGTTCTTAGACGATTCAGAATAGACCATATTTTCCTTGGAAGATCAAACCCCGGAACTCTATTTGAAGGATTAGAAATTAAATTAGAGTGGTAATCCCTTGCTATCATAACCAATCTGTTATGTAAAGCAAGAGATTGGTCTTATAACCGCTCTGTTCCGGTTACAGAAAATTTCAGGGTTATTGGCGCGCTTGTTCTGAACACAATACCTATATCGATTTGCTCGAATATCTGTAATTTTCGAATTTTTGGCCGAAATTGGCCACAAACGTTTAGTTTAGACTCACTGATGAAGAATCCGGGTGCAGATTTCATTCTGTTCCTCCAGCACTCTCGAACGAAGAGAGTTACAAGTTGCAGGGTAGGTTTAGAGTTCCTTAATGGGCAATATTCTGCCAGTGGTTTCGGAGTTATAGCCATCTGAAATATCATTTTCCTAATAACTAGAAAAATACTTATTTTTAAGAATTAAATCTTGTTTGAAAGTTCGAATTACTGACACAAACAAAATTCAACGAGGAACGTATGACTACAAAATTTAAAAAAAGTTGTATCTCAGAAACTATCCTTCCGATATTGGTGAAATTTCGCACAAGCCTTCACAATCTTATTTTACAACCAGTTTCTAGATTTAAACTCGATCGGATCTATTTTGTTGGAGATTATTATGAATATTATATTGAAAATTTTCTATTCTACATAAATCAATACGTTTTTCAAATTCTATGACCAAGTGACCAAGGTTTCGTTCCCACCATCGATGCGTCTACTAGACAGGTTTGCGGAAGCTGTGTGGACCACATATTTTTAAGTTGCTAATATTGTGACAAAAGATATAACATTTTGTTGTTCTACTCAGAGAATTTGTATGCGTATATGTATAGGCGAGTCCAGTGAACTGATAAATACTATTAGAGCAAAATAATACAATGATTATACAAAACTAAATACAGATTATCCAAATAAACCTGGGAAAATACTTACCTCGCTCCAAATGTTGATGTTGCCACGGAAATATTTATTAACACCTTGAATACATATACTAAAAAAATACTGAATTCATATTTCAAAACATAAAGTAAAAAGAGTGGATTACTGAAGGTATTATACAGTCTGTTCACGTTACGTTATCTAAGAAATTTTTGAATGAGGACTTTAACCGAGATGGATAAAATAACCAAAAATTATCTATTACCATACAAAGACATAAAAATGAGCCTAGACTACTGCGGAAAATCTCATCAGAAGAAAAAATAGTCAACAACAAATAGCCCCAGCTACTGAATATAATAATAATCTAACTGATAGCAATGAGATAGCTGAAGCATTCCATAAGTTTTTTCTTAGTGTAGGAGTAAACTATGCGGAAGTTTTATATTCCAGAATTTAATAATTAAATTAAATTGATTTTTGAACATCATAGAGACCTTGAGGTATTGAAATTGTTGAAATGACTGAAATCAATTATATCCCAAGGCATTGGTGCAACTCTTCTCAAAAACGTTGCTGCATCTTTAGTCCTCAAAATCAACACTTATTAAATATGTAAATCAGGCAAGAAATGAATATTTATGTACCAAAGACGAAAAACTGTCTATTATAGTCGAGTCTGCAAATTGCGATTCGAGGCGGAGCCGAGGATAGCAAGCAGGCGAGACAATATGAAGTTTTTCGCCGTGGTGCATATTACATTTTTTCGTCGTCCTCTACATATTTTTAAGAATTTCGGACCTCTTAAATAATTTCACAATAGCAAATGACATATACAAAGCAAATGACACATTCACTTATGTTTGTATTGAACCTTATCATGCCGTATCCATAGTGACCACAACACTGACAGTTATTCTTACAGACACTTATGTTTATATTGATCCGTATCATGCCGTATTCATAGTGACCATGGCGGACGAAAATGTAATTTTGCGGCGAAATAGCAAATTAGTAAGTGAACTGTCACTTTTCATAGAGGTCGACAAAAAAACATAGGTATATAAGCTAGTATCATCCTATTTCACTAACTTCGAATATCTCGAAAATTTCCGAGAACACCATCAAACGTATGATACAAGAGCTTACGGAAAAACGTCAGCAGAAAATCCTTTCTCCCCGTTAGTGTTGTGATAAATAAAAATTGAAATTGTTTTAAAAATTTGCTGAAATACTTAATATTGATGGGCATTTCTTTCTTCAATATGGATTCTTTCGTCAAAACACGGAGAGGTCTTCCCAAGATACCCGACACTCAACCTGAAAAATGAAAAGATAAGAGGAGAAAATCGAGCAAATTGAAAATAATACATTACCTATTAAAAGTCCCTCCTCCCAACTATTTTCCTCAGTGGCCACTTGTATCTCTTGAAAAAGACTCACCTCCACTAATTTTCAAAGCTAATCACTGTTGTTCTTAGAACAACAAGTTCCTTCTATATTTGAATTTAAAAAGGAAAGCCAGAAGCATTTTTTAAAAGTCTGTTCCGGCCAATCCATGCGATGAATATTCAGAACTTCAGATGTTCGAAGATAGCTATAAGATCCTAATGAAGGGATTTGATCTTTCATAGACATGCTTTCTATTATAAAAATGGTTTCAAGCCCTGTGGACAGGAGCTTTCTGGCGCTCTAGTTCAAACAGACAAATTATATCTCCGAAAGTATTGGTTTCTCAGAGTTGGGAATTATATCAATGTATTCATATGATAGAACTGCATCATAAAGGAAATTCAATTCAAATAATAGTTTATTTATCAAGATTAAATGAGCAATCATGAGAATGAGAACTGCACCATGGACATGGCCAATTTTGCCCAATAACGAACTTAACCGAGATATTCATCTCCCTAACCTACTCTGAAGATTTCAACTACCTAGCTCATTCCGTTCGAGAGTTATATCTATGTTTATGGATGGAAAGCAGTCTCACTACTCTCAGATCTCTTACTTCATGTTCCGTTCCGAAATGTAAGACTTTTCTGAGAAAAACTAACTTCGGAGCAAACAACTGAGATTTTTCTCACTTCGCTCACAATTCTTCGATTGATTAGATAATGTCATGTCTCAGGAAAATTAGT
Source organism: Halyzia sedecimguttata (assembly GCA_937662695.2). Classification (NCBI taxonomy): domain Eukaryota; kingdom Metazoa; phylum Arthropoda; class Insecta; order Coleoptera; family Coccinellidae; genus Halyzia; species Halyzia sedecimguttata. The sequence continues at coordinate 35,707,682 of OW569415.2, read as the reverse complement.
TGACATTATGACAATTCATACCTAGAATAATTATATCATTCTGTCACATCGTTGAAATACGATTTATTATTGAAATTTTGGAAAATCATATCTCCGAAAGTGTTAGCTTGTTAGAGTTAAAAATGATATCATTGGATTCTTATGGTAAAACTGCTTATTGAAAAAAATTTAATTTGGAATTTGTTTCGTGTTTTAGATTTTGCCCAATAACGAACTCAGCCGAGATATTTATTTCCCAAACCTACTCTGAAAATTTCAACTGTCTAGCTCATTCCGTTCGAGAGTTATCGTGCCTACGGCCGGCTGGCCGGCCGGCTGGACCGGCCGGACAGAATGAATTTCGACCACGGATTCTTGATCAGTGAGTCGAACCAAATCGTTTAAGACCATTTTCATCGAAAAATTCGAAAATTACAGACATTTGGGCAAATTGATAAGCACTCAGTTTCGAGGGACTAGAGCGCCAAAAAACAATTTGAAAGTGGGCTGAAAAATTTACGTTATGTATAGGTGATGCTATAGGAAATGGAAAAGCCGAAGGCAAATTAGCAAACACTAGTCCGGATCGAAGTCAAGTCAAGATATCATATCATAAACCTTTAGAGGCGATTTGATCGGTTCCCCATATTTTCGTCCAAGAACCTAATTATTTTTCCGGATTTGTTATGGATAGCCAGAATTTCAGACCACATCCGGACTGAGAAGGCACCTTAAGAAATAATTTGAATAGAAGGTGTATTACATTACACGAGCAAGCCATGAACCCACCTTCAAATCCTTATTATGAAAATCCCCAAACCCAATTTTCACACTTTCTAATGCGCTTACCACCTCCTCCGTAATCCTACCGGACACCTTGTCAAATTTCCTGTTTGATCGAACGTAATCGGAAACCGTCCACTTTCATGGCACCAAGGAAGCCCTCTTTTACAGAAAACCCACATCTGCAAGGTGGCTATGGACGGAATCGACCAATCCGATCATACGGATTGCGTAGGGACACCTGATATATATACGGACGTGCGGAAGGTGCGTATTGGCGACGTTGTCGGATCTATTTAATGTCATGGTTCATGGGTCACCCTAATTGTGGGAGACGTAGGTGAATGTGCAAGGTGGATAATAATGGCGATGATGATTTATCATGGTTCCTGATCGTTCCATGTGTCCCGTAAGTTCGCTTGATGGAGACCGAGTACTTAATCATTTCCTCCAAACGTTCATTCGTGTTGTAATATCCGTCTAAGGCCCGCTTGCGTGGAATACGGGATAAAATATTAAACATAGACTTAAGTAGCACGGTGTTAACATGCTACATTTTTGGCGCTCTTGTTGCTCGGGACGGTGTGCTTATCAATTTGTCCAAATGTCTGTAATTTTCGAAATTTTGGCTGAAAATGATTAAATGATTTGTTTCGTCTCACCGATCAAGAATCCGTGGTAAAAATCGATTCAGTCCGTCTGTCCAGCTGGCCGATAAAATGATAACTCTCGAACGGAATGAGCTAGACAGTTGCAAATTTCAGAGTAGGTTTGGGAGATAAATATCTCGGTTAATTTCGTAATTGGGCAAAATCGGCCTGGTAGCTTCGGAGTAAAGAAAGCCAAATTGAAAAATGATTACAGCACGCGGTGTTCCCATGTGGTTACCCATCCAAGTACTAACCGCGACCGACGCTGCTTGACTTCGGACGGTATCTAGCTTATTCAGTGGTATAGACGCAAACAATATGTCTTTCGCTATCTCTGCAATTATAATTATGATGCAGTTCTATCATGAGAATACATTGATATCATTCCATCTTGAGAAACCAATACTTTCGGAGATATCATTTGTTGAAGTTTGAACCCCGCCCCACAGGGATTTCATGTTCCTCGGAACAAGATCCTATCCTATAAATTTGCCCAAATGTCTGACTAGTTGGCCTTGAAAACAAACTCTATCAACTGTATGAATATTTCTAAGTAATCATTAAAGGATACTGTGTGAGTTATATTCATTATGAAATAGTTTCTTTCTGGGTTTTCTCTCCCAAACTCTGAACAATGTCTTTAAAATAAACAATTAATAATTTTTTGTGATTTGCTTCTGCGTAAGAAACACAAGATGACAATTCTTGAATTTCAGAATAACTATCAACAAAATAATTCTGAAGATTTTCGTTAAGTGTCTGACGAAGGAGTCTGATATAGACTCCGAAACATTACGATATAGCTGTTTCTTCGTTGATGTTGTTTCGTTGTTGTTTGTTGGGCAATATTGTTCGGATTATTGCTTCTGACAAGTATCTTGTGTTTCTTACGCAGAAGCAAATCACAAAAAATATTAAATTTTTTATTTTATAGATATTTTTCAGGTGAGAGAGAAAACCCATAAGGAAACCGTTTCATGAATATTTCTCTTGGAGTATCTGTACAATTACTTAAGTGCAGATAATTCATCCATGTTATCGGAGGTTACCTTCATAGAAATTTTAGTAAATAAGGAGACGACATCTAAAAAAAGCGCCTTGTGGTCAGGGATAAAACATCTCCGAAAATGGTGACAATTTTCGAATTTGAGAATAGCCATTAACAAAAAATAATTCTGAAAACTTTCGTTTGGTGTCTGACGAAGAAGTCAGATGTTGTTTCGTAATTGTTTGTGAGGCAACATTGTTCGATAAATTACTTCTGACAATTATCTTGTTTTTCTAACTCAGAAGCAATTCACAAAATAATATTTTTTTTATTTTATTGATATCTTGCATAGTTTCGGAGAAAAAGCCCATTGAGGAACCATTCAATAATAAATGAAACTCCCAAAGTATACTATAATGATTACTTAGAGCACTGTTTATTTTCGACCCAACATTAAATTTATGTTTTAGAATGGGTCCTTGCGCCACCACAGAATAGATTTTGACCATGGATTCTTAATCAGTGGGCCGAACCAAATTGTTTAAGACCATTTTAATCCAAAAATTCGAAAATTACAGACATTCTGGCAAACTGATAAGCACACTGTTCCGAGGAACAAGAGTGCCAAAAACAGGGTGGTATCGTGTTTCACCACATTTGGAGCAGCCTGTAGAGTCAAAAATAATTTTAGCTTATGCGCTGAGTACTGTCGATTCCGTCAAAGTTCCAATCATTCTCCTATCCCATAATATCCGAGAGTTATCGACCTATTGAGCACTGTATGTTATAACCTACAAAGTAGGGGCCTCAAATCTTTTTTGAGCTTGGGGCCCCCAGTTAGCTTGATCCACCACTGATGTAAACTAGAGAGCAAGTGAGTAGACAGCAACTCTGGCCTCGAAATACGAAAAATACGAGCTACACAGAATCGCATACATTGTAATATCTCTCACTTCTCCAGCCGAACATTCTCCACACTTCAGTATATAAATCGATTCTTTGTCAGGCATAATGACCATACTTCATAACAACCCGTAAAACTTAAATACAGGGAGTGAGTACGAACAAATTGGCTCCCACGAACGTCTTTGTCATCTACCCGAACCAAACCGTCAAGCCGAATGAAATACCGACTGAAAATTGAGCTAATAAAACCTGGTACCAAGGGTCAATACAACCTCGGGGTTCCTCAATAATAACCCGGTTATACGAGTATCTTATTGCCGGTGCACGTATCAATCCCGTCGAACTATGAATGAGACGGTTGGTTATACGCCAAAAGATTTGCCGCGTAAGAACTTACGAACCCCTTTAAACTTGAGCTCTTTGTCGATTTCTTACATAACTACTGTCGGCGAAATTCACAGCGAATTCGCACAAAGGGCCCGCTATTAAATTGATGATCCCTCACTCCAGTCGGTTGCTTTTGCGGGGGTTCAACAAGCCCTTCGACTACCACCTTTCGAGTTTTTTCGCGAATCTTTTGTGGGTTTTTTTCTTTCTTCTGCACGTATTCGGAGAATGAATTTATTTTTACATGTTGGTCATATTTCTAGTGTGGGAATATTCAGTTGATCCGCAAAGATCTTGAAACTTGAAAAAATTGTCCATAAAACATCGCTTCAATATTTCTGGTTATACTTTGAAATATTTAAAAAGTGGGAAAGCCCTGTGGACAGGAGCTTGGGCGCTCTTATTCAACCTTTGACAAATAATATGTCCGAAAGTATTGGTTTCTCACGGGAATTATATCAATGGAATCTTATGATATATATATATATATATTCTTTTGACTGAGAGTTGTATATGTGTTAGCAGAGGTTGGTGTAATGGGGTACCATACAATTCGACGTATGATACAAGAGCTTAGGGAAAAACCTCAGCAAAAAACCCTTTCTCCCCGTGAGTGTGGTGATTTGTAACTATTGTTTACAAAATTGGCTGAAATTTAAAAATATTGATTGGGATATATTTCTTCAATGTGGATTCCCTCGTCAAAAAACGGATAGGTTTCTCCAAGGTACCCGAAACTCAACCTGAAAAATGAAAAGACAAGAGGAGGAAACGAACAAATTAAAAATAATACATAACCTTTCAAAAGTCTCCTCTCACAAAAATACTTTTCTGTCGGCGAATGGGATCTCGTGGAGAAGAATCGCCTCCGCTAGTTTTCGAAGAAATTCACTCCTGAAATCCCTTCAATATTTGAATTCAAAAATGAAAATGTTGCTCGTAAGGCCAGGAGGGTCTCTTTCAAAACCAGGTCTGACCGGTCCAAGTCCAAGCGATGATTATTCAGAACTTCAGATGTTCGAAGCCCGCTACAGGGCCCTTAAGAAGGGCTAACATCTCCCATAGATATATATTTTACTTTATATTGTATAAAAGAATGAAAAAATGCGCCGGACAAATTACGACTTATGTCAATATGTCAATATTATTTATTATTTCATCATAAAGGAAATTTAATTCAAACATCATAAAAGAATTTAAATTCAAAATGAGTAGCAAAAATTATTAATTCAAAACCAACAGAACAATTCTACCCAACAACGAATTTATCCGAGATATTAATTCCTGAAATCTATGATGAACGAGATATTCATTCCTCAAATCCACTGTGAAAATTATATTATATCAATTGAAACTTTTCTAATGTTCCATTTTTGGTTTTACTGGAGATATTCTGAACTAAATGGTATTAACTTACAATTATCATTCCCATCTATGAAGATGGGAATGGTAATTGTAAGTTCTATCTTAAGAATCCATTGATATAATTCCCATCTCTTACCAATACTTTCGGAGATATAATATGATTTGTCAAAGTTTGAACAAGAGCGCCAAAGCTCCTGTCCACATGGCTTTCCCACTTTTCATTAAGGAAAATCAATAGAAACTCAAAAACATATCTGAATTTTCACAACCTATTTCATAACGACATTTATATTTATTGTATTTTGACAATTACATACATAATATTTCCCAAATTAAAAAAAAATGTTCTGGTTATACGTTCACCATAAAATTCCACATACGTCTTTATGTTGGTATTTCACAACTAACTACCAAGTTTCAATCGGTTAGATCTGTATCTTTTGAGTTATCGAGAATATATTATTCCATATAGGTATAACTCCGAAATCATTGGGTTGATAATGCCCAACAACGAACTCAACCGTTTCATTCGGATGCGCAACCTATCCTGAAAATTACAAGTCGCTATCTGTTTTCATTCGAAAGTTATCGTGACAACGGTCACCCATCCAGCTACTCAACTGACCCAGGGCTGCTCGGATCTCCAACAATATAGATCCGATCGTGTTACAATTTGGAACTTGGCAGTAGAGTTAGGTTTCGAACACTCTCGCAAAATTCAAGTCATGTCGGACGAATAGTTTCTGATATATAGAATTTTTTTCAATAATTTTCAATCATTTTTAAAAATTTTTCTAGGTATGCGATCCCGAGTGTGATCCTCACGAAATTGAGCAAAAATTTGTGCGTTGGCATTCTAAAACTAATTACCATGTTTGAATTGGATTGGTTTCGTAGTTTTTTAGTTATTGAGGAAATAACATCAACATTTCAGATAGGTATAACTGTAAAACCGTTTGTCCGATTATGCCTATTATAAACTTAAATGTCGCATTCGGATACGCAACCTACCCTAAAAAGCCCTATCTCTTTCCGTTCCCAAGTTTTTCGTGTGATATATAATATTATTCAATTGTTTTGTTTTAATTTTCTGGCGCTGCGATCTCCATAAGATTTCACACTCGTCTTTATGTCGGTATTCTACAACTAGTTACAAGTTTCAATTTGAAGGGATCTTTATTGGTTGAAAATAAAATTCGTACTCGGAGAACGTTGGACCAATTATATAATAATAATAATAATAATAATATAGTTTATTCGGTGAAGTAACTTCTACAGACATAAACAATGCACGGAGGCGTGAGCCTGTACGTGATTGATAACTCAACCATACATTGAACTGTAGCCACTAGCATTACATGAGATATAACTTAAGTATTCAACCCTGGGTATGATATTTGACAAAAAAAAGAGAAAAAATTCCTTGTATCATTTCCCACAACAACACTCTCCCCATCAAGGAGAGGAAATAATCAAATAATAATTCATTTATACCACAAAAAATGCAATAACTAAGAGAAAAAAACAAAAAAAATATGATGATCTAGGCGAAATCATTATTGGCAAAAAAATCGAAAGTTACAGACATTTGGGCAAAATGATAGCACGCTGTTCTTCAGAACATGAACGCAAAAAGAAAATAAATCTGTTATTTCATACTTTCAACGCTCACGGTAAAACTTCAAAGCGATGCAGTTGATCTGATTCCGTTCCTACTTTCCAATCGCAACAATATATCATTTATGATTCACCATAAAAAGATACGGGACAGCGCACCCCTGCCGTTTTTACCGAACTCACATTAGCAAATAATACAACGGTGCTCATTGTATTTAATTCATATTATACACCTAATTATGTTGGCCGGATAGAGTTCATTTCAATAAGTAATAAGAGGTCGGATAACTGTTATTCAGTATGAATTATTTTGCATAATACAAGTTGAAGCTATGGCTATATGGTGCTCGGCGTGGACCAGGGTTGGACCGATTGCACACGAAAGTTTATGCAGCAAGCCATTATGGTTCACCACTTGGATTGACTGAAAACCTGAAACAATGGGCGCACATAGTAATTGGAATTCATTGGTGGCCATTTGCAGAGAATTTGAAACATTTTCTTCAATTTTGTGCTTTCGAAACTGCGAGCAAAATATTGAAGTTCAAATGATTAGTACTTTGAACCCTATTGAATCAATTAGGTGCACAGAAATTCCAGGGTAGGTACAGTGCCGGACACCGAAAAGTGAACTACTCCTCTACGCAGCATATTTAGCTATTTTTAGTTGATTGAATGAGGCTTTGACACAGAATAGCTGAACATAAATAGGTATAAGTTCAAATTTTTGGAGGAAAAAGATACGATGTCTTGCGGTCCTAATACGGACCGCAGTCCTCCAGTTGCCGACCTTTGATTCAAACTCTGAATGAAAACGAGTCAACGAAATTGAATATTTTATACTTATTGATACAACATAATCAATATTATAGAGCAGTACCATTGGCTGCTATAACAGCTTCCAGGAAACTCCTCATGGATAAAACTAATAATCTAGTATCATACGTATCAGATATATGTTCCCAAACATTTTCTATGGATTCCCATAATTCTTGGGCATTTGCTGGTCTGAAATTTCGATTATACATTAATTTTACCTTATGCCCCCAAATATTTTCCATAGGGTTCATGTCCGGACTCCTTGTAGGCCATGCTAATCCAATTATATTTTTTCCTGCATCCATTGTCTTGTATATTCGAAGTGTGAATAGGAGAATTATCATGGAGAAATATAGTTTTCAGGCAACACCTGTGTATCCGAAGGTATCATTACATTTTCTAATATTTCTTTGTAATGTTCGCCTGTTAAGCTCCCATCTATTTTTTAGCAGACACCTGTTCCGTACATGCTTACCCAAGAACACGCACTGAAAAACGACCACTATGTCTCACAGAGTAGACGTAATCCTTGTCATACCTTCGGTTTCAAGGTCTATGAATCCGAAGTTGTTCACGGCTGCACGATTGAAAAGTTTTTTCATTAGAAAAAAGTATGGTGCTCTAAGAATTGTTATCCATATTTAAATATTCATTCGCGAACTACAATCTCTTGATTTTATGGTCTTCTGTCAAGAATGCCTTGTTTGTTGCAGAATAGTTTTCTAAGTTACCTTCCTTGATTCTATTTCGCGCTGTTCTTACGGATCCAAGGAAATCAGTCCAACAGCAGTTGCGAATGGATGCTCCTTAATATAATTGATAAGCGCATTGTCTTCATTTTGACCAGATAATATTCTATTTCCAACACGGATCGGACGTTGAATGCGCCCTTCCTACCAGCGTCGCTTCAAGTTGAAAATACAAGTTTCTCTGACATTTAAGGCTTCTGCTGTCGCATTTAGTGACCAATTCCCCTCCAGTTCAGCAATTGCCCACATTTTCTCACCATGGTTTAAATGTCGGGGCATTTTGGCGCTATAGTTCCTCGGAACTGAGTGCTTATCAATTTGCCCAAATGTCTGTAATTTTCGAATTTTTCGATGAAAATGGTCTTAAACGATTTGGTTCGACTCACTGATCAAGAATCCGTGGTCTAAATTCATTCTGTCCTTCCGGTCCGGCTGTCCGGCCGGTCCGGCTGTCCTGCCGGCCGTAGGCACGATAACTCTCGAACGGAATGAGCTAGACAGTTGAAATTTTCAGAGTAGGTTTGGGAAATGAATATCTCGGCTGAGTTCGTTATTGGGCGAAATCGGACAGATGGTTTCGGAGTAACAAAAAAAAATTATTTTTTTTACAGAACAAATTCCAAATTAAATTTTTTTCAACGAGCAGTTTTACCATAGGAATCCAATGATATCATTTTTAACTCTAACAAGCTAATACTTTCGGAGATATGATTTTTCAAAATTTCAATAATAAATCGTATTTCACAGAATGATATAATTATTCTATGTATGAATTGTCATAATGTCAACTTATTTTCCTGAGACATGACATTATCTAATCAATCGAAGAATTATGAGAATAAAGTGTATTCCGAAATGTGAGCGTAGTGAGGAAAATCTCAGTTGTTTGCTCCGAAATTAGTTTTTCTCAGAAAAGTCTTACATTTCGGAACGGAACATGAAGTAAGAGAATGCTCAGTTCTCTCAATTTATGACGGGACTGACGGAAGGGAATATTATAACTTCAAAAATATTGGGGTTGAAATACTCGTATTTTAGCGATGCAACGGGGACCTCACCCAAAATTTTTTTAAAATATTACGTAAATATTGAAAGCATAATTCTGTAGTTCGAGAGAGGAGAAAATTTGGTGAACGTAGATCGGGGAATTTTTGATCGATTACAAGGTAATTTTACATTATTACTCTTCTTTCATACATTTTTTTATGGAATATCTACTATTTGTAGGTACTTTAAACCTGTTTTGGGCAATTGTCATACGAAACTTGTTTTTTTGGCGCTCTAGTTCCTCGGAACTGAGTGCTTATCAATCTGCCCAAATGTCTGTAATTTTCGAATTTTTCGATGAAAATGGTCTTAAACGATTTTTTTCGACTCACTGATCAAGAATCGAGGTCGAAATCGATTCTGTGGCCAGCCAGCCGTAGGCACGATAACTCTTGAACGAAAGGAGTAAGTGGATTGAAATTGGCAAGGTGGGTTTGGAGCGTAAATATCTTGGACGAGCTCGTTAATGGGCGAAATCCATCAAGCGGTTTCGGAGTTATGGCCGATTTTAGAAAAAAATATTTTTTATGAATATTTCCGAAACCGATCACTCGATCCATCTGAAATTTTGCATCAAATTGTAGAATCATGACCTTTATACGCATGTGAAGTTTTGTATTGACCAGATTACCGCAAAGTGTAAAAAAAAATTTTTGAAAATTTAAAAAAAGTTTTTCTACAATAACTCTTGAACGGAATGAGTCATTTGACACTAATTCTGTCATTTAGAGATTCAAAACATAGGGAAAACGATAAATACTTTTGACTTTGACCTGATGGTTTGACATTTAGATTGAGAGATTGGGAGGTTAATTGTAATAATCATTCATGGATATTTTTCTGGGTTTTGTCTTGCAAACTCCGAAAAATAAATTTACCTATGTATATTCAAAAATTAAAAAAAAAATCAGGAGAATCGGATTTAAGTTCAGTATACGAACAGGTTGCAATACTCAAAATACTTAAGGTCTTTATCAACTAAGACAAAACCGATTAAGGAAAAAGAGAAATCCAAAAAATTGTGTAAGCAATATCCCTTGTATTTGTGGTAAACCGTATACAGGAGAAACATTGATATCACTAGAGGTAAGAAAGTTTGTACATGAGAAGAACTTAAGGAGTAGAGACAAAAAAAAGTCAAAAACAACAGAACATGTAGGCTCAAAGAATGGAGATCAAATGATAGATTGGAGGGATATAAAGATTCGCAGATGGCAGAATATGATAAAATAGAAACTTACTTTGTCGAAAAAAAAAATGTCTATATTGCTCAATTGGACTTGACCAAATTCGAGGGTTAGAAGTTTTGAATTTTAATGTAAAGCTCATATGTTTTTTTGCGCGTATGTTCTGGGGAACATCGCGTTATCATTTTGCACAAATGTGAAATTTAATTCTGTGGTGCCGTCCGCCGTCCGGCCGTTGCTACGATAACTTGAGAACAGAAAGAGCTAGCGACTTGAAATTTTCAGGGTAGGTGGCGCATCCCAATATGACGGAAAAGTTCGTTAATGGGAATAATCGGCCCAGTGGTTTCCGAGTAATAATTTTGTTTTCAACCAATATAAATCCGATCGAATTTAAACTTGGTGAATAGTTGTAGAATAAAAACCTAAGCACAATTGTGAAATTTTGTGAGAATCGTGTCACTAGAAAATTAAAAAAAAATTATAAAAAAATATTATTTATGACACGATAACCTGAGAACGGAAGGAGAATGGACAATAGAACATACGCGCAAAAGCTCCTGACTTCACGTCAGTGCTTGAAACAATTTTTTTCGTGAAGTCAGGAGCTTTTGCGGGTATGTTCTATTGTCCATTCTCCTGTATTGAACACTCTTAATCGAATTTACCATGGTGAATTCTATTGTCTGTTCTCCTGTATTGGACACTCTTAATCGTATTCACTATGGTAAATTCGATTAAAAGTGTCCAATACAGGAGAATGGACAATAGAACATACGCGCAAAAGCTCCTGACTTCACGTCAGTGCTTGAACCAATTTTTTTAAAACAAAAGTGTAACCAAAAATAATTATAAGGATTTTTGTGTTGTGTCTGATGACTGAGTCTGATTTAAGCGGCCCATACACGCTTAATATTATTGTGCAATGTGGGTTGCAGAATATATTGACGGTTGCCCCTAGACGGTCAATATTATTGTACAATATGTTGGTTGGTCAAACATTTCTATCGTATGGAGGCGATATTGATGGTTGTGAAATATATTGCGCTATTGCACAACCTTCCAATATCGCCCACACACGATCAATTATATTCCACAAATATAAAATATTGTACAATAATATTGAGCGTATATGGGCTGCATTAGGCACTGAAATTAAACATGAATTTTGTTTTATCATATTATGTAATACCTACCACTACAGATGAAATATTTCCGGCAAAATTTCTCGATTGTAATATGAAAGTTTGTTGCTTTTGGAAAAAATGTCATGGTAAGTCTTAATCCTAGTTGTTCGTCATCTGGCCATCGAACCTACCCCTTGATTGAACTGACCTGAAAACCTTCATTTACATTAGGGCTTTGTCAGTTGTTGCTCCATCCGGCTGAATCCACACATGGGCTAGGTCATGTGCAGTCTGGTAAAGATGCCACCCGCTAGGAAATCGAACTCATTCTGACAAAATTACTGTTATTTTCGTAATCCACGAAAATATTTTTCGATAGAATACGAGAATTTAAACGACTTCCTCACTCAGATATCATAGTAACTACAATAACTACTATGGCGGATTTCTATTTTTTTCATAATATCCTTATAAAGAAACTAAATTAGAAATTGTGATACGATGACATTGTAGTCTTATGATCAAATATAATATATAGTTTAATCGAACTTCATTTAGTTATAATGAAAAAAATAGTGGAAAAACCCTGTGTACGGGAGCTTTGGCGCTCTTGTTCAAACTTTGACAAATCATATCTCCTAAGGTATTGGTTTCTCAGAGTTGGGAATTATATCAATGGATTCTTATTATATAACTGCATCATAAAAGAAAATAAATTTAAAAAAAGTGTCATTTAAAAAAAAGAAGAGTGCCAATAATTATTAATCCGAAACCACTAGACCGATTCTACCCAATAACGAACTTATCCGAGATATTCATTCCTCAAATCTACTATGGAAATTATATTATATCAATTGAAACTAAGCCAATACTCCAGTTTTGTTTTGAAATTTGTAATGTAGAAAAAATTTTTTTTTTTCGTTACTCCAAAACCATCACGCCAATTTCGCCAAGTAATGAACCTAATCGAGATATTTATCTTCCAAACCTACTCTGAAAATTTCACCTAACTAGCTCATTCCGTTCGAGAGTTATCGTGATAATCGATTCTGACCACAGATTCATGATCAGTGAGTCGAACCAAAATATTTAAGACTAATTTCATTCAAAAATTCGAAAATTACAGACATTTGGGCAAATTGATAAGCACTCTGCTCCGATGAACAAGAGCGCCAATATGAAATATCTGAGGATTTTATTCGCATATTATAATATATAGGATGTAATAATAATTATTTAGATATTATATAAGAAGTAAGATGAAGTATTAGCGAAATACAAGAATTGTCCTAACTGAAATGTTCTTACCAACAAAATATACAATTTTATTTATTGTTGTTTTTTGCTACTTTATCAACTACGAAGAAGATTGTCCATTATAAATATTGGCCTTCTTACTAAATATTCGTAGGCTAAAATTTAATTGAGCTGATTTAGTCATATTCACGAAACACGCATTTTATTTTGGTACTCTTCAAAATCCTGTACCTTGGAATCCAAGTATTTGCTAGCATATTATGTCTAATAGAGTTTTTCTATATAAATTAATTTTAATATTTTCCTATTTTTATTTTTCTATACTTTTGTTTTTTTAACGTGTCTATCTTGGTTCGTTTTAAACAAGACTTATGTATTAAATATTATGTTTTTGGCGCTCTAGTTCCTCGGAACTGGGTGCTTATCAATTTGCCCAAATGTCTATAATTTTCAAATTTTTGGCTGAAAATGGTCTCAAACGATTTGGTTCGACTCACTGATCAAGAATTCGAGGTCGAAATCAATTCTGTCCGGCCGGTCCGGCCGGCCGGCTGGCCGTAGGCACGATAACTCTCGAACGAAAGGAGTTAGAGAATTTCAAATTCAATTTTTATTTAAGATGCAGTTTCACCATAAAAATTCATTGATATCATTTTCAACTCCAACAAGCTAATACTTTCGGAGATATGATTTTTCTAAATTTCACAGGGCTTGAACCAATTATGAGTATTGGAAGGTCCATATATGATATGAACTTTAACTTGTGAAAAAGTATTAACTGTGTCCGCCCGTTATATTCATTTTAACCCCGGGAGAATAATTCAATTCCGCTCCTGATTTCCGTTCATTCAACAATGATGTAGTGGTGCATGACTTGCTACCGCATTAAAGGAGAGATGGCTAATTTTCAAAATCCGTAACGCCCACATACTAGGGTATAATTTCCTTGCCAGAGGTGTTTAGCAAGGGTTAAAACTACCAATTACCATAAATAGGTATATTTTGCATTTACAAGATCGAATTGCTCGGTTTCATTCATCAGGACAAATAATTATTTTTATTGAGGAAGATGAAGGTGCAATTATGTACCTTGAACGCATTGAATTATGTTTTTATTGACTTCCTTCTTTCAACTTGTATTATTTAATTCTACCGGCATATTCATTTATGTCAGGTATTGTACGATTATGAAATTGCGTTCAACACTATATCCTGAAATGATTTAATTTATTTTATTGCTGATATACCTATTACTTCTGACACAAGTAAACATTGTTAGAGTTTCTTGTAGCATATTGGTTGATAATTACTGAAAGGCATTCACAGAAAAAAACTTGGAAAAGCACTGACGTGAGGTCTGCTTTGGAGCACTTGTTCAAATTTATAATCAAAGCCGTCACCCATCCAGGTTCTGAACTCGCCCGAGGATGCTTGACTTCTAGGAAAATAAATAATATTTTTCCAACAATATGGATCCGATCGAGTTAAAATCTGATGCCAGATGTTGAAACCTCTGGCATCATTTCAGCGATAACTGTCAGATTGTTTTTAAGAAACAGATTTTTTTTTTGATAATTTTTTTACAATTTTCTAGTCATGAAAAGTACACCTTAATCACTATAACATTTCGATATTTCGCCAATCTCTCCAACAATATAGATCCAACATTGAAGTTTAGAAGGTTTTCTCAAAATTTCAACGTTGTCTGCCGAATAATTCATTATTTGAGTTAATGTTAAACCAAAATCACAACTGGAAATACTCAAATAATCACATAACAAAAATTAGGATGAATCAGTTAGCTATAACGCAAGGCTCTGGTTTGAGCTTTCTTTACATGCATTGGAGGACCTTACACTAATAAAAATTTGAGAAGAGCACCGTGGTGAAGTCTAGAGCTTCAGCGGACAAGTTCTATATTGTCTATTCACGCCTCATACGAAGTCGATCGAGCTAAAATTCGGTAGGTACTCAAAATAAGAATAAAATTTCAGATGGGTATAACTCGTATCAGTATGAAATTTTGAAAATATTATTTATCCCACGATAACTTGAGGACTTGCAATTATTAGGGTAGGTTACATTTGAGTTGTTCAATAGGCATAATCAGACAGACGGTTTTCTGTCCTACCCTAATAATTGCAAGTCCTCAAGTTATCGTGGGATAAATATTATTTTCAAAATTTCATACTGATACGATTCTCACGAAAATTGACATACTTCTTGATGTTGATATTCTAAAACTAGTTACCAAGTTTTAATACGATCAGATTTGTATTGGTTGAAAACAGAATGATTTCTCGGAAACCGTTGGACCGATTATTCCTATTATGAACTGTTCCGTCGCATTTGATCGTGCCACCTACCCTGAAAAGGGTAGGGACGCAAGTCGCTATTTCTTTCCGTTCGAAAGTTATCGTGACAATGGCCGGAGAGACAATATCAAATTCGACCTAGGATTCTTCATCAGTGAATCCAATGTTTGGGACCATTTTCATCAAAAAAATCGAATATTACAGAAATTTGGGCAAAATAATATAGCTCGTTCTTCCCCATAACAAGGGTGCCAAATTCATTTCACACAATTACTGGAACCTGTGGTAAAACTTTGCCAAGAGGCATTCCATCGGAATATTAGGTAATAATGAACATTTGCCAGATACTATTGACCCATAAAATTCAATTTCTCTCCTTCCCTGCCCCACCTGACTGATAATTTAAATTCGTTTTCGGTATAATTTAATTTCATTTTACTCAATCAGCAGAAAAACTATAGAAATCCCTGAATCATAAAAAAAATCGATTATACCCGTAATTTCCTATTCCATTCATAGAGATCGCATCACAAAGACCGCCGATTCTCGAAGATCTACCTGTATCAAACTCCTTTTATATCCTTCGTCGTTCTACAAACTTAAAACAATTGAGATAGCGCAGGTGTTTCGATGGAAATGAAAGAGACATGTGGATGAAGTGAATCGTGTAGAAAATTTTGATTAAGGGTAATCAAACGTGAAATTGGAATATTGTGGTTCATGCAAGACGGACCCAACGTTAAAAAAATAATAATCCTAGAAAAAGGTAGAAGTCAACGGTTCTGACTTTTGACGGATGATTGAAAAGATCATTTATAGCTAGTGAATTACTACTAGTTGGTATAGTTTCTCCAATATAATGATCGATAATTAGGCTTGTTTCACATGCATACGGTTCCATTCGGTTCGGTTCGTTTTCGGTTTCAACCGAAAACGAATGAAGGCCTTTCACACATATGCGGTTCATATTAGGTTTAATGTTATCTTCCGACACGGGCTCACAATTCCAATTTTTCCGCGACGTCAGATACATCAAAGCCATTCAAAATAAAACACATAGGTACATCTTTGAATGCATCCTACGTCTTTAATTGATCTTTATATTTTTCGGAAATTTTGTCCGCAGCACTGGTTTAGATTTACAGCAGAAATCAGTCGATCCACATTTGGTAAACCATCATTTTCTAATGAATACTGAGATAGCAACAATATCCCGAGAATATGTATGATTATATTTCTATATTTGAACAATTCGGGAAAGATATCTGCTCGATTTGAGGTTAAAACCACAGAACAGGACAGAAAACATATGTAAATATTTATTACTTTATGGTTAAAACCGAAACTAAACCGTATTTGTGTGAACGCCCCGGTTGATCTGTATTCCCTACACACGAATCCAAGCCTGATAGAAACCTATTCGTGTCGAGGGAGTATTCGGTGCTGTACGGTTTCTATTCGGTACCGAATCTAAACCGGAGCACCGTTTCACACTTGTCGCCAGCGACCGAATTGAAACCGAAAACGAAACGAACCGAATGGAACCGTATGCATGTGAAACAAGCCTTATGGTACTTGAGTGTAAAAAATAATTTCAATTATATTATCGTCGACCAAATTAATAAATTACACATCTTTGGTATTTTGATATTGCAGTTTGATGACTTTATGGTTGTATTGTACATGAAATAACAGATCATTCGAAGTAAAAGGTTAGAAAGAAAATGGTGCTTTATTGGTGCACCTTTATTGGCTATAGGGATATACCATGGTTCTTCAGCCGGCTTTTGTAAAATACGGATATAGTCATAAACTTATTGTATTATATTATTCAGAGAAACTATATAATGAAAAATAACTAAAGCTAACAATTAATTATTTCAATATGAATATGAATATATTGTAGAGATTGTTTTGTTTGGGTGTTTTCTATGCGGTTTGGATTGATGGCTTTTATTTATGTAGAATTGTTGGGCCTACAAATACAAAGTATTAAAATACAATTTATCTATACTCTTCTGATAAATGGAGGCAGTTGCCTGCCGATGAACGAGCATGATGAAGTCGCTGACGTCCTGTCAGTGGTTCCATATTATATTCAACCTAACAATCTATGCATTACGTTGGGCCGTATTAACTTATTTTCTCTATTTCAGTATCGTAATGAGTCCATTCCCGCACTAAAAACAGTGCTGGAATGAACTCATTCCAACATTCTTTCTAGTTATATTTTCGTTTTGTGGTAGTCAGCATTGACATTTGATCCTATCAAATTTCAACACACGTCAATTGTCAATATAATATAATCTGGATATAGTGAAATAATACTTGAGGGTAAAAGATTTATTTTGATTAAAAAATAAGGCACTAAAGATTTCCTTCTTGCAATATTGAATCATTCATGCTACTAGGAAACTGTTTTAAATCTGATCTCCATGTCCTACGTATATGATTCAAATTCAAATTCCGTAATCTGTCAATTTTTGTAACAGTCACACCAACTGCCAAGATACAATAAAAAAAGTCACTAGGATGTATAATCCGAATTTTTCATTAAATTTCAGCCGTATTTTACAAAACTTGCTAGGAATAGAGAAAATATCGTCTAATACTCGTTGCAGAAGGCAATTCCAACACTCATGCGTTCGAAAACTCGCTCCTTCGTCGCTCGTTTTCGAATTTCGCATTCGTGTTCCAATAGGAGCCCATTCTGCAACTTGTATTAGAATATACTATTTCATGGTTACCCGCGTAACCACACTTTCCGCAAGAGTTAGGAACAGCATTACTTCTTCTTTTGCAGGAAGTCTGACTTTATACAATTTTATTAAATTCAACTCTGATTCATTTATTTGGCTCGTTACCTAGGTTTTAATTTTATATACTACTTCATGAATTTAAATTTCTTAAAAATATATCAACATGGAAACTAGATATTTTTGCGCGTATGTTCTGGGGAACATCGCGTTATAGTTTTGCCCAAATGTCTGTAACTTTCGAATTTTTTGACGAAATTGGTCTCAAACGATTTAGTTCGACTCCCCGATGAAGAATTCGAGGTCAAATTTGATTCTGTCCGTCCGGCCGTACGGCCGTCCGTTGCCACGATAATTTGAGAACGAAAAGAGCTAGCGACTTGAAATTTTCAGAGTGGGTGGCGCATCGCAATACGACGGACAAGTTCGTTAATGGGCATAATCGGCCTAGTGGTTTCCGAGTAATAATTTTGTTTTCAACCTATATAAATCCGATCGAATTGAAACTTCGTGAGTAGTTGTAGAATATGAACCTAAGCACGTTTGTGAAATTTTGGGCGAATCGTATGGCTAGAAAATTTTAAAAAAATTATTAAAAAATATTTTTTTTGTCACGATAACCTGAGAACGGAAAGAGAAAGCGGCTTGAAAATTTCAGGTTATGTTGTGCATATGAATGCCACATTTGAGTTTGATTATGAGCATCATCGACCAAACGGTTTCAGAGTTATAGCCATCTGAAATTTGGTGGTTTTTTGTTCCTCATTAACTCGAAAAATACTGAACCGATTGAATTCAAACATGGTTATTAGTTGTAGAATACCAACGCGAAAATGTTTGCGAAATTTGGTGAGGATAGCATTTGTAGAAAATTTTTAATAAATCATTGAAAATAAAAAAAAAAAATTCTATATATCAGTAACTATACGTTTGAAATTGCTGAAATTTGCAAGAGCGTTCATTACCTAACTCTACTGCCAAGTTTCAAGTTTTAACACGATCGGTTGAATATTGTTGGAGATTCGAGCATTCTTGTGTGAGTTCAGTAGATGGGTGACCGTTGCCTCGATAACTTTCGAACCAAAGAAGATAGGGACTTGCAATTTTCAGGGTAGGTTGCGTATCCGAAAGGGAGAGTTGAGTCCGTTTTTGGGCATAATCGGTTCAACGGTTTCCGAGTTATATCCACCTGGAATATTGTTTCCTTGATAACTCAAAAAATAAATATTCGATTGAATTGAAGCTTGGTAACTAGTAGTAGAAAATCAACACAAAGACGTGTTTAAAATTCTGTAAGAACCGTACTCCTAGAAAACGTCAGTGCTTGAACCAATTTTCTATTTTAATTTTCAATTTTCAATCTGCGTGAAATTTTCATTTTGAATTTAATCGAAAATTATTCATTTGCCAGTGCTAAAATTAAAACTGTGGTATATCAACATCATGTAGATTCTATATACAGAATATTCTGAAAATCGGCGAGGGGGCGTTAAACTGCAAATTAACCAACCAATTTTTTCTACCAGCGCATAAAATAAATTTAAACTCATAAGTTCATAAATACTGTAGTTATTCAAACGAAAAGGAGACTAACTATAACAGCACACTAATAGTAATAAGAAAGTTTTTTACTTATTATTAGTAATATTTATCTCAAACATACAGTTAGTTGCCATATGCAAGGTAATAGTGGAAGCAAACATGTTGGTTGAAGTCAACTACTAATGGCTCTAAGTTATCTACAGTTTGAGGATGACGGAGCATCAAATTAAGAATTTTGTTGGACATTTCTTTTTTTTGATCTGTAGATTCTTCCAAGTATCCCTCAGCAACTGAAGTTGACTTCTTTCCAGCTAAACGTTTCATTTTTATGATACCTTCTCCACAATTGTCAAAGCCCAGGAGCTTTGGCGCTCTTGTTCTAACTCCGAAAATATTGCTTTCTCAGCGTTGGGAATGATATCAATGGATTCTTATGATAGAACTGATTATTATGATAGAACTGATCATAAAAAAAATTAAATTCAAAAGTATCATTTAAAAAAAAATATATTCAACAAGAGTGCCAAAAATTATTAATCCGAAACCACCTGACCGATCCTATACCCAATAACTATGAAAATTATATCATACCGATTGAAACTTAGCTAATATTCAAGTTTTGCTTTTACTGGATATATTGTGAATCCAATTCGATTAACTTACTAAAGTATGTATTTCCATCATCGTATGGATTATCCAAGAGCTATGCATACGATAGCCAAGGTTATTTAATTCGTCATTTTGCATTCAATCATACATTTTTTGACATGTCTCTTATCTGCAGATGAGATGACATGTATGAACACAGATCATGAAATTCATAGATACGGACGTTAATTTTCGATTTATCATTCTGTGAAATCATTGAGTTACGATTTAATATTAAAATTTTGAAAAATCAAATCTCCGAAAGTATTAATTTGTTAGGCTCGAAAATTATATCAATCATTGCATCCTAAAAAAAAATTGAATTCGAAATTTGTAGTGTTTAAGAATTTTTTCTTCGAACTCAACCGAGATATTTAACTCCCAAACCTGATCTGAATATTTCAACAGTCTAGCTCATTCCGTTCGAGAGTTATCGAGCCTACGGCCGGTCGGACCGGCCAGACAGAATTAATTTCGACCACGGATTCTTGATCAGTGAGTCGAAACAAATCGTTTAAGACCATTTTCAACAAAAAATTCTAAAATTACAGTCATTTGGGCAAACTGATAAGCACTATGTTCCGAAGTACAAGAGCACCAAAAATAATTTTTCATTGACCACTATCAAAAGTGACATTTTACGAAATAACTTGCTGCTGTAAAATCGAAAGTTTTTGTTGGCAAGTACTTTGCGGCCGAAATAGTTATTTTTGTATCTAGTGCGCGAAATGCTACTTTGGTGATCGAGAACTGATTTTTTTTAACGAGGCGCAGCCGAGTTAAAAAAATAGTCGAGATCACCAAAGTATTTCGCGCATGAGATGCAAACAAAATTTTTTCTACAAACTTCAAAAATATTGTTCTAAAATAAGTAACATGCTTATCTTAATATGAAAAATAGTATGGAACTGGCTTAAACTGTTTTTCCAAATCAAGTAATTGCTGTAACTATGGAAATAAAATGGCATTTGTTGACCATTATTTCAAAGTGACAGTTCTTGATAATTATTTTGGAGTGACTTTTTATTCGCGTCAATTTCGTGCGTGATATTTATAAATGGAAATTTCGAGCGACGATGATGTAAGCAGTACCTCACCTAACTCGGCAGATGCGGCCAATTCTGTAATTTTAAATCTTTCACCGGAGAAATCGAGGAATATAAAGGTTAAAATATAAAAATTCCATATAGTTTACACGCAGTGTGCGAAATAGGTATTTCGCACACTACTTCGCGCACGGTGTCATGGTAACGAAAGAAAATGAAAAAAAGGGTCACTTCGCATATTGTTGTCAATGCGCGAACCTTGTCATTTTTTGACGTTTGTAGAAAAAATAACTTTTTCGTCCGTAGAGGTCGACGAAAAAAATGTAATATGCACCCCAGCGAAAAACGTTCCATTGTCTCTTCTGCTTGCTATCCGAGTCGAAGCCAATAACGCCTACAAAAATATACATTAAATCTTTAAAATATCATGTGCTGTTTGAAAAAAATGTTTTTGAGGCAAATATACCACATATTATTGGGAATGAAAGCAGTATTTTTCAAAGAGAGAATAATGGAGATTTACATTCATAATGTTTGAAGAAACATACAGGGTGATTCACGAAGACCGTTCTTTAGAATATTCCAACGGAAGACTCGAGATTAACACTTGAAATTGTAATGTTAAGCTTTGTTAGGCGTGATGAATTCTTGGAAAAAATGTCAGATTCGTTCGACTTCTGGTTTCACCTTATAACTGTCAATAACTTGTATAGATTTTTGGAAGAATGTTCCTAATTTTCTATCTTCTATCAGAAGACAAACAAATGATTCTCCTTCGTTAATCAAAAATTCACTTGAACATACAGGGTGTTTCTATTTCAATGTGAAGGTCAATCATGATAAAATCCTCAAAACTATTTTTTTTCAAATGAGAACCTATTTTTTTCATTGGTCAGCTGGAAGCTACGTTAAAAAATAGTGTATTTTTGATAATACATTCTACTGCTCTGAAATGAGTATTTCCCGACATTTTCGGTAAGTAAAGCAATAGTATGTTTTATAAACAAGCACTGACGTGAAGTCAGAAGCTTTTACGCGTATGTTCTCTCGTCCATTCTCCTTTATTGGACATTCTTAATCGAATTTACCATGGTGAATGCTATTGTTTGTTCTCCTGTATTGGACACTCCGAATTTACCATGGTAAATTCGATTAAGAGTGTCCTATACAGGAGAACGGACAATAGAATTCACCATGGTAAATTCGATTAAGAGTGTCCAATACAGGAGAATGGACAAGAGAACATACGCGCAAAAGCTTCTGACTCCACGTCAGTGCTTGAACCATTTTTTTTTTGTGAAGTCAGGAGCTTTTGCGCGTATGTTCTATTGTCCATTCTCCTGTATTGGACACTCTTAATCGAATTTACCATGGTGAATTCTATTGTCTGTTCTCCTGTATTGGACACTCTTAATCGAATTATCATGGTGAATTCGGAGTGTTCAGGAGAACAGTCAATAGAATTCACCATGGTAAATTCGATTAAGAGTGTCCAATAAAGGAGAATGGACAAGAGAACATACGCGCAAAAGCTTCTGACATTACGTCAGTGCTTGAACCAATTTTTTTTCAATGATTTTTCAAAAATTATTTTCTAGTGCTACGATCCTCACGAAAGTTTGCAAGAATTTTGGCACTGGCATTCTACAACTAATAACCATATTTGAATTGGATCGGATTTGTATTTTTTGAGTTATTGAGGAAATAACAACCAAATTTCAGATCGATATAACTCCAAAACCGTTTGGCCGATTATGCTAGTTAACGAACTTAAATGTCGTATTCAGATGCGTAATCTACCCTGAAAACTGCAAGTTGCTAGTTCATTCCGTTCGCAAGGAATCATGAGATACATAATATTTTTCGTAATTTTTTGAAAATTTTCTAGTCGTTCTGTCCCCACAAAATTTTACACACGTCTTCATGTTGATATTCTACAACTAGTTACCAAGCTTCAATTCGATCGAGTCTATATTTTTTGAGTTTTCGGGGAAATAATATTCCAGATGGGTATAACTCCGAAACCGTTGGGCCGATTATGGCCAACAGCAAACTTAACTCTTTAATTCAGATGTGCAACGTATCCTGAAAATTGCAGGTCCCTATCTCCTTTCGTTCGAGAGTTGTCGAGGCAACGCTAACCCATCCAGCTACTGAACTCATACAAGGCTGCTCGGATCTCCAACAATATAGATCTGATCATGTTCAAACTTAGATATTTGTAGTAGAGTTAGGTTTTAAAGGACCTCGCAAAATTTCAGCGATATCGGACGAATAGTTTCTGATATATAGAATATTTTTCAATAATTTTCAATGATTTTTTAAAAATTTTCTAGTTATACGATCCTCACAGAAGTATGCAAGAATTTACGTGTTGCCATTATACAACTAATATCCATGTTTGAATTGGGTCGGTTCTGTATTTTTCGAGTTAATGAGTAAATAACAACAAATTTCAGATGGATATAACTTCAAAACCGTTTTTCCGATTATACTTATAAACGAACTCAAATGGCGCATTAAGATTCTCAACCTTATCTGGAAACTTCAAGTCGCTATCTCTTTCCGTTCTCAGGTTATCGTGACGTAAATAAAAAATTTTAATAATTCTTTTGAAATTTTCTAGCGATTCGATGTTCACAAAATTTCACAAACGTCCTTAGGCTTATATTGTACAACTACTGACCAAATTTAAATTCGATTGGATCAGTATTGTTTGTAGACAAAATTATTACTCGGAAACCTTTGGGCCGATTATGCCCATTTACGGACTTGTCCGTCCTATTGGGATGCGCCACCTACCCTGAAAATTTCTATTCGTTATCTTTTTCTTTTCTCAAGTTATCTTGGCAACGGCCGGCCGGCCGGACAGAATCAAATTTTACCTCGAATTCTTGACCAGGGAGTCAAACTCAATCGTTTGAGACCATTTTCGGCGAAAAATTCGAAAATTACAGACATTTGGGCAAAATGATAACGTGATGTTCCCCAGAACATACGCGCAAAAATACACTATTTATTAACGTAAATTCCAGCTGACCAATGAAAAAATTGGGTTCTTATTAAAGAAAAATGAGTTTTGAGGTTTTTGGCATGACTGACTTTGACATTGAAATATGAAGTATGGCAACATAAAATGCGGAGCATGGGATATTGCGGACTCGTTTGTCATTTATTTCGAGAGTGTACATCGAGCTCCTCAATGTGTGCAGTCTCATGATGTTGATATGGTAGTTGATGGGGCTCTTGTTCATGTTGATTCCGTAAGTACTGAAGATTTAATATCGGCTGCTACAAATTTGAAGAACAAGAGTACAGCCGGACCAGACGGTATACCGAGTTTTCTGGTCAAGGATTGCAAACATGTTTTAGCGTTACCACTCGTGCACATTTTCAATATATCTTTGAAATCCGGAGATTATGCATCAATCTGGTTGCTTTCTAGGATAGTCCCAGTTCTGAAAAAGGGGAACAAATCTATTACATAGGCCCATATCAATACTGTTAAATTTCTCTAATCTTTTCGAGATAATTTTGCACAGAAATATATTTCGGAGAATAAGGAACCTAATGCGATCGGAGCAGCATTCATTTATGCCACAGCTTTCGAGTTTTAACAACTTGGCGGTATTTTCACAGAAATTGGTTGGAACACAGGATCAGTCTGAACAACTAGATGTAGTGTACACTGATTTCACTAAGGCTTGATAGTGTTGACCACAAGCGGCTAATTATGAAATTGAGATATAAATTTGGATTCTCGGATGGCTTGCAAAAACTTTTGACTTCGTATTTATCCAATAGGTTTCCATATTTGAGAATTGAGAATTCCAATTTGTTTCTGTTTTCTGCGTCGTCCGGGGTTCCTCAAGGTTCTAATTTAGGCCCACGTTTATTTATTTTATTCATAAACGATCTGCTGGATGAAATTGGAGTTATGGGATTGCTTTCTGCAGATGATTTAAAGTTTTTTTTGAAAATTACATCAATACCGAACTGTATCCCGCTACAACTGGCAATTGATCAATTATGTCGCTGGTGCCAAATTAATAACTTAAGTTTGGACGTGGATAAGTGTCATATAATATCTTATACAAGAAGGAAGCATTTGATTTTGTATCCGTATAGTATAGACGGTTGTGAATTGAAGCGAGAATCACAGACGAGGGATTTAGGAGTACCTATTGTTTGATGAGAAATGTTCTTTTGTGGCTCACATTGAAAATACAATATCTTCTGCCTTCAGGATATACGGGTTCATAGTGCGTAACAGTGGGTATACTTATTCTTGAGCACTGACACTTTCATATCTCTTTTTAATTCACTGATAAGTAGTAAGCTTGAATACGCTAGACTAATTTGGCGACCTATTTACAAGTGTCATATGCATCAATTGGAGGTAGTTCAACGACGATTTCATAAATTTCTGGTCTGTAGGTTGGACTCAGTATATCCTCCAATAGGTTGTGACCACAAAGTTCTACTCAATAGATTCAATGGTCAGTGTTGGAGACTAGAATAATACGGTTTGCAAAATGCTGAATAACAGGATCGACTGCCCAGCATTGTTGGAAGGGTTGCCAATTTTAACTCCACGGTTGGAGAGCAGGAATACATCAATGTTTTAATTAAGATCGGGTAGAACTAATTTGAGCTTTCAGTCCCCAATTAATTTCATGTGTGATGTTTATAATTCCATAGCTGATAGAGTTGATTTTGCTGTAGATTGTGTTGATAAAATAGTGAAGATATATGTGAATTCTCTTGAGTAGGTTCAATTCATTTTGCGATATATAAATATATTTTTTTTTGTGTTGTTATTGGTGTCCGTTGAGCCTGCTCAGAATTCTCTCGGACCCATTATTGTTTCACTTATGTTTGCACAAGTGTTATTTTCAGTTTATTCTTGTGCTGTTATATGGATCTATTGATTTTCTATTGACTCTCTATTTTCTTACTTTTTCCTGTAATTGGGTGTAATTTATTCCTGTTGGAAATAAAGAACTTATTATTATTATTATCATTATATAATTATTATATAAACCCTCCTATGCTCAATTGAATTTTTAACTAAAGAAGGAGAAGCATCGGTATGTCTTCTGATAGAAGATAGAAAGTTACTAACATTGGAATGAAGCACTATTTGAAAAAATTTAAAAGGGTTTTTTCTAATTTCTCACAAATTTTCTGAGAATAATATGGAAATGAGACATTAAAACAATGTAGAATTCAATGGGTAATCTGATTATGAATGAAACAACTGGGTATTACATTTAAAAAACGAAAGTTGGTATCATTTCCGATGAAACCGGAAGTTGAACGAATCTGAATTTTTTTCCAAGAATTCATCTCTCTTAACAAAGCTTAAATATAAAATTTCGAGTGTTTATATCGAGTCTTTCTGCGAAATATTCTAACGAACGGTCTTCGTGAATCACACTATATATTGTATTTGTTTTCGAAAAAAAATAAAATTTTATCAATCCAAAAATCTCATCATACTTTCATGAATTTTACTGAGCATCATTCAAATTTGAACCCTGAATCAAATAAAATATTCACTGTACGTATAGTTCAAGCCGTATTGTGGCACTGCATATTATACTTCTATTATATAATATATGTCAATGTTTTGCATTTACTCGTTTTGTCCTTCATCAGTGCCGATATCAATGATCTCTTTCTCACAACCAGTTCATGTTATTCTATGTCTAAAGCGAGTGTAAGTATGAGAGCAGACCCCGATAAATGTAAAGTGTCGCAATTATCCACCACTAGGGGCAGGCTCTTTAGAATCATAAGAGCTGCGTGAAACATTCGGACGGCGATGCTGAAGAAAAATTTTCAGACAATTGAGAGATATAGCGCAGAGGGAATAATTGTTGAATGTCCACTATCTTCGGTTTTATTCTTTCACCTTCCTTAATAGAGCAATTTTCGTGTCGTGGGAAAGCGTAATTTGAAAAAGTGCCACTTTAGATTTATCGGCCGGTATAGATTGTGTTATTTCCGAAGATCAGATATAAATGTGCCACTACGCAAAGCACGCGAAGGTATTACGGTGGTTGAGCAGCTTTACTTTTCGAACCATTGAAAAATCCTTTGTTCGCTCTTTGTTGTTTGCTGACATTATGCACATTATTGTAATTAATATTATTTATTGACACGCAGTTCGCTTGCACGATTTCAAACGATAGTCAATTCTCTTATTTTCGACTGAACTCAAAATTACCTGATTAGTCTATACAGGATTTCATTAGAGCAAAATTTCGTTAGTATAATATTAATAGAAAATTTTCAAAAAAATATGGAATAATCTAAACAAGCGCTGATGTGAATTCAGAAGCTTTTGCATACCTACATGTTTTTATTGTCTACTAGCTGGCCCCGCGAACTTCGTTCAACTTAATTAAAAAAAATGCTCGGTATGAATGAAGTTTTATTATTATTATCGATTAATTGCACATGATATTGCTTACCTAAAAAACAGAGTTTGCCTGAAATACTGGCTATTTATAAGGTTTCAATTTGATATTGACAGACACACAATTATGATACAGACTCTTGATCAATTGAAAGCTTTCTGATAAACTATATTTTTTGTTTTGTTTTTGTAGTGCGTAAATAAACAAAGATGACGGTTTTACGACGCGCGAACACGTGACGTATAATTGTCCATGCGCTATGTCCACACACATCAAAGGAAAAACAAAATTGTTAAATTATGAGAATCCATCCAAGCAGGTGCCTATTTAGTTAATGCTTTGTTTGTGGCACAAATCAGTTCAATTGTGTACAATTGTGCCGTGATATAAAGAACACCCTGTATAGTGATGATTTATTTTCAATGATGTATGCCTCGAAAGTATCAACACAATTGAATGAAATTGTATGATTGGCGTGAAAAACAGCAAGTTGCAATTGACGTTAAAAGAAAAACAGCCTGTATGAAAATTTCGGTCAAATACATTATGAGAATCCATCTAAAGTACCTATTTAGTTAATGCTTTGTTTGTGGCACGAATCACTTCAATCGCGTACAATTGTGCAGTGATATATAGAACAGCCTTTATAGTAATGGTTTATTTTCAATGATGTATGCCTCGAAAGTATATTTTTTATGACAATTGAATGGAATTATACGATTGGTGTGAAAAACAGCAAGTTGCAATTGACATTTTAAAAGAAAAACAGACTGTATGAAAATTTCGGTCAAAAACATTATGAGAATCCATCCAAGGTACCTAATTAGTTAATGCTTTGTCTGTGGCACGAATCACTTCAATCGCGTACAATTGTGCAGTGATATAAAGAAGAGCCTGTATAGTAATGGTTAATTTTCATTGATTGATGCCTCGACAGTATAATTTTCAATCCAATTGAATGAATTTAGGACAAATACATTATGAGAATCCATCCAAGGTGCCTATTTAGTTAATGCTGTGTTTGTGGCACAAACCACTTCAATCGCGTACAATTGTGCCGTGACAAAAAGAACACCCTGTATAGAAATTGTTTATTTTCAATGATGTATGCGTCGAAAGTATATGTATTAACTCAATTTAATGAAATTGTACGATTGGCGTGAAAGAGAGCAAGTTGCAATTGATGTTAAGAGAAAAAACCCTTTATGAAAATTTCGGACAAATACATTATGAGAATCCATCCAAGGTACCTATTTCGTTAATGCTTTGTTTGTGGCACAAATCACTTCAATCGCGTACAATTGTGCCTTGGGAAAAAGAACACTATGTATAGTAATGGTTTATTTTCAATGAGGTATGCCTCGAATGTATATTTTTTTACACAATTGAATGAAATTGTACGACTATGGCGTGAAAAAGAGCAAGTTGCCATTGACGTTAAAAGAAGAATATCCTGTAGATATTTTAGTATTCACCTCTCAAACCTTCCCTGGACTTCCATAAATAATTCAAGTCCAAAATTAGCCAAATCGGTCCAGCCGTTCTCGAGTTTTAGCGAGACTAACGAACAGCAATTCATTTTTATATACAGGGTGAGTCTTTGACCACTGCATTAATTTTAACCAAAGATTCCTCTCATCAAATGAAACACTTTTTTCATTTACCATTTTTCCAGATTCGGCTTAGGTAAAAAGTTACAAGCGTTTAAAGATTTCACAATGTGCTAATACACTCCCACATATAAATTATCTATGACATTGTTGGCGGACGAGAATAAGGCATGGTAACGTGGTTTACAGCTTGATTCGGGATTCCAACGCTCAGGGACGGATCCATAAAAGTAGTGAAATTTCTGGAGTTTTCCATTTTAAAACATTCAATGAAGAATATCTCGAAAACGGTGCGTTTAAGGAGAAATGATGAAGCATGTTCTAAAACGATGGAATATTCTTGAAATGACTCAAGAAAAACTTTATATGCTTTCTTTATGCTAATTTCGTTTAGTTTTATGAATCCACGAGTCCATAACTAGAAAACCAGTAGAAGTAGAAAATAACTAATATTTGGAAAATATGTATCATATTTATAGGAAACTT
This sequence comes from Halyzia sedecimguttata, assembly GCA_937662695.2. Classification (NCBI taxonomy): domain Eukaryota; kingdom Metazoa; phylum Arthropoda; class Insecta; order Coleoptera; family Coccinellidae; genus Halyzia; species Halyzia sedecimguttata. The sequence continues at coordinate 35,677,993 of OW569415.2, read as the reverse complement.
CACGCCAACATTCATTTTATTCGAAAAATGGGTTCAAGCCCTGTGGACAGGAGCTTTCTGGCGCTCTAGTTCAAACAGACAAATTATTTCTCGGAAAGTATTGGTTTCTCAGAGTTGGGAATTATATCAATGTATTCATATAATAGAACTGCATCCTAAAGGAAATTCAATTCAAATAATAGTTTATTTATCAAGATTAAATGAGCAATCATGAGAATGAGAAAAGCACCATGGAAGAAATCAAATTAAATCTGGCCAATTTTGCCCAATAACGAACTTAACCGAGATATTCATCTCCCTAAACTACTCTGAAAATTTCAACTACCTACCTCATTCCGTTCGAGAGTTATATCTATGTCTATGGATGAAAAGCAGTCTCACTACTCTCAGATCTCTTACTTCATGTTCAGTTCCGAAATGTAAGAATTTTCTGAGAAAAACTAATTTGGGAGCAAACAACTGAGATTTTTCTCACTTCGCTCACAATTCTTCGACTGATTAGATAATGTCTCAGGAACATCATTTGACATTATGACAATTCATATTCATACATAGAATAATATCATTCTGTGACAACATTGAAATACGATTTATTATTGAAATTTTGAAAAATCATATCTCCGAAAGTATTAGCTTGTTAGAGTTGAAAATGATATGAATGGATTCTTATGATAAAACTGCTTATTAAAAAAAATTTGATTTGGAATTTGTTTCGTAAAAAAAAATTTTTTTTTTGTTACTCCGAAACCATCTGTCCGATTTTGCCCAATAACGAACTTAGCCGAGATATTCATCCCCCAAACCTACTCTGAAAATTTCAACTCTCTAGCTCATTCCGTTCGAGAGTTATCGTGCTTACGGCCGGCCGGCCGGCCGGACAGAATGAATTCCGACCACGGATTCTTGATCAGTGAGTCGAACCAAATCGTTTAAGACCATTTTCATCGAAATATTCCAAAATTACAGACATTTGGGCAAATTGATAAGCACTCAGTTCCGAGGAACTAGAGCGCCAAAAAGGATGTCAAAGCTACAAAATAAAAACTGATTTTTTTTCAAAATTTCAACAGCCTGTATCTTTTTACCTGAGCTGAATTTGGAAAAATGTTAAATGAAAAAAGTGTTTCATTTGATGAGAGAAATCTTTGGTTAAAATTAATGCAGTGGTCAAAGTCTCACCCTGTATATACTAGCTGCCCGCCCCGGCTTCGCTCATGTAGTGTAACTGATGAAAAAATTTAGATGAAATATATTATGAAATAAAATAACACCCAAATATTTAAATTATACTTTATTGCAATGCCCTATAATGTATAACATTTTAAGTTTTCCTTTCTGGAGAAAAAACAAATAGAGCAGATGGTTTACCATCTCTCGAGCACGCAACGTACAATTGCAATGTGAAAAACAGGGCAATTCAAGTGTTATTCCATAAACTTGTAACGATTGACCATGTAATATATTTATTGTCACTGCAAATGCAAGTCGCACTGGCAACTGGACACGCTCAAATTCAAAAGGAAAGTCAGATGGAATTAACTCAAATGAATCTACCCTTCCGTATAAGGAACACATAGCTTAAAGTCTCCTGTACAGGCTTATAATAAGGAAACACAGATGTTGTCAATTTTACCACATAAAATAATGCAGTTTTCAGCTCTAGATAAAACTTAATTTACAATGTGCTTTAGTGTTTAGATAAACTTTGAAGCAACGTTACATCTGAAAAATATTAATCGTTAAAATACCTCATTATGTCCAGGTATGTATTTTTTCATATGTATATATTTCATCGCGTTTGCTAATAAAATAAATATATCTATACATGAATAATAATAATAATAATAATAATAATCTTTATTAGTTGAGCAACTATTTACAACCTCAAAAGTAAATAAAAAATAAATCAACTCAAAAATGCTCCTTAACGTAAGAAATCAACAATCTTTTGAATACTCTATAACTGGGACATTTCTTCATCTCGCTAGGTATATCATTATAAGATTTCAACCCTCCAATCAAAGTGGATCCTGATGTAGCATTCGTACGGAATGTATCGACATAAAAGTTGTTCCTATTTCTCGTCTGATGCTCATGAATCTCGGATGTATGTCTGATGTGCTCACAAAGATATTCCGGTAGCATTTTATGTTCAACTCTATATATGAAATCAAGTGTTCTCAACACAATCCTTTGCTTTACCGTCATCAAGTTTAGTGCTTCTAACATGACTCTAATTGGTGTTCTTCTATTACAGTTCAAAACTATTCTCATGCCTCTGTTCATTACCTTCTGAATTTTTTCGATACTGATGGACTTAAGATTGAATAATAGGGATGTACAAAAATCTAAGTGGGGCAATACAATTGACTTAAATAGTAGCACTCTCGTTTTTAAGTCTATTTTGGTGTTAATTCTACTTATGAAGTGTATCTTCTGTGCCATTTTTGATGTTATAAATTCCGAGTGCAATTTCAAATTCAAATTTCAGTCTAATTTAACCCCCAAGTACTTAATGGACTCCACTTCGCTCAAAATGTTCTGATCTATTGAAATCTTGATATTGGTCCTATCAATCTGTTCTATCCTATTTTCGTTTCCAAACAGCATATAATGCGATTTATCGAAGTTTACCACCATCTGATTATCCCCCATCCAGTCATTCAACGTTTCAAGATCCTCGTTCATCATTGCAACCAACATATTAATATCATCTCCCATCATATATATCATCGCATCATCTGCAAACATTCTCAGTGTACAATGTTTCTTGTGTTTCACAAAGTCGTTTATGTACACAATAAATAGTATATTACCCAGGTTTGTTCCCTGTGGAACACCGTCGTTGTTTTCAATACTTATGATATTTCCCCATTAAAATTTACTTTTTGTTTCCTTTCGCTCAAATATGATATAAACCCATCCAGGACGGCTCCATCAATTCCCATTTTTTTCAGTTTCTTTACCAATAACTTTCTATCAATTGTTTCAAATGCTCTCTTGAAGTCAACGAAAACTGCCAAAACGATCTTATGTTTGTCTATATTTCTTACCCATTCATTATGTATGTACACTACAGAGCTTTCACAAGAATGTTTCGCACGAAAACCTGATTGGCCATCGAAAATTACCTTATTATCATCCAGAAACTTCAATAACTGATCCCTCACAACCATTTCGAATACTTTCTCATATATAGGTACTGTGTGAACACCCCTGAATTCTTCGCATAATGAAGTGTTATTCACTTTCTGGATCGGTATTATCACCGATACTTTCCAACTTTCAGGAAAAATGCCATAATCCAATGATGCATTCACAATGTCAAGCATTCGATTACCCACCACGTCGAAAATATCTCTGAAAATTTTTGTATCAATGCCGTCTGGTCCGCATTTGTTCTTTAACTTTTTGATGTAGTTTTTCAGTTGTCTCATGGTAATATTCGAATATTTTGAGAATTCAGAGTATTTGTTTATTTGCAACAAATAGAAGTCGTGATAATGTTTTTTGGCCGTAGTCGCAACAGTGTCCTCTATACTTTTCACAAAAAATGCATTAAAATTGTTCGCTATCTCATTATCGTTAGTAATTAATTTTCCATTGAAGTTTACATTTTTAATTTCTGATCGCTATTGCCAAATAAAATCTTCAATTTTTTTCATATTTCATTATTGGAACAATTTTTTATTATTTCATGGTAATAACTTTTTTCTCCCTTTCTAAATTTATCAACAATATCATTCCTGAGTTTCTTGTAATTATCCCAGTAGTTATTACATTATGTTAATACATAATATTAGAGGTGAATTCATCTTGCATATAAATCGAAACCCAAGTTTGAGATAAAGGAGGCCATTCGTTTAAAGCAGTGGTTCTTAACCTTTTCATAATGAGGGACCATTCAACAAAATTTCTTTCTTGTCACGGACCACCAACCTTTTGAAGGTAATATTATAATCAAAAAGTTGATAAATATATACCTATATATTCAATCTAAATAAATAGAAGGTGGTTCTATTCATTAATATATAAAACATTGATAATATTTTATTTGAATTGTTTCGAAGTAAATTATATATTACACAGATGAATTTCAATGAGATATTTGGGACTACATAGTATTAAGCAACTTTTGAATCCTTGGTTCAGTGCCACTTGAAACCAAATGCAAGTCTGCACTGGCATCCAGCCGATTTTAGTGCTTGTTTTTCATTATCAAAAGCGTCGAGATCCCGTGCTCACATATTTTTATTATTATTATTATTAGAACGTGGTCGTGAGGCTTGCTCCAGCCCTTCTGAACTGCGACTGATACGATCTTTTGTTCTATTACCTTACATATTCAATCCTAAGGAAATTGTCAATGGTGTTAACATACCTGATGATGTCCAAAGGAGCCCTGGGTTATCACGTCGTCAGGGTTTAGAACTGACTCACCCATATTTAAAATTCTTAGGCAGGCCAGCTCTGGGCATTTGCAAATTATTTCTTCGGCAGTTTCCATTTCCGATCCATAGTACCTGCATGTTTCGTCTGTTGACTTGTCCATGTCCATGCGGTACAATTGGTATTTGTACCGACAGTGACCTGACGGCAGTACTGTCGGTACAAATACCAATTGTACTGCATGGACAAGTCAGCAGTACCACCACTACTCGGAACTGAGCTCGTGGCAGCTGCAGAAGCTTTCTGGTATAGGATGGTGAGATAATTTCTCACATAAATATGTCGATGGAAACTCAGTTGAATAACGTATAGCAATAACTTGAATCATTGGGAAAGAAATTGCTTCTGGCTACAAACATTTTCAAGATTTATTCCTGCCTCAAATATATCTTTCAAGTTCCCAATTCTCCTTCAATTTCATCAAGGGACCTCAGAAACTTTGAGAAATAAAGGATTGCAAACTAGTTTCAGAATACCTTAGTCTTCGAAGTCCGGGAATTTCAAATTTGTTAAATGGAGTATCATGTTTTTTTGTTATTCTTCTTTTACCTTGGCATTGTGTTCTCCAATTATTTGATTCCAATGTGATCTTGTACATCCATAACTCAATTTTAGCGATAAAAGCATTGATATTCTCTTCACATGGAAATATGTTGCCCATACCGTGAAACTTCAAATTTCCAGACTCTTGGAGTTATTGAAGCTTCAATTCGTTTATTTGAGCAAAATACTAAATAAGCAAAAGTTATTCGAAAGTTGGTCTCGCATAATCAATTAAGCAATTCTTTGATTTCCTTAAGAGTTGAAAATATTTTCACTCTTTCTCTAAGATCATACAGCCTTTCAGAGCACAATTGTTTCCAGAGACCAGTATTCATTGAACATTTTTTGATGGAGTTAAAATAATCTATCGCTGTTTTCGGCGCAGTATTCATGAATTCTGGAAGGGAGCAGCCAATACTAGAAGATGAATGTGTTTATATTGCAGATTGAACTTTCTTTTATATCAATGCAGAGCGGGAACCAAGCATATAAGAAGCACCATCTGTATAAATCCCCACAAATTGTCACTGAAGACCATGCCCCTCAAAAAATCGACTTATTTCATCCATAACATCAACACCTTGCAAAGTCGTTCCCAGTTCTTTGGAAAACAGTAGTCATGCAGTAATTGAACAAATACAAGTAATTGGCAATTTTGAAATGTTGGTGGATTAATCACATTGCAGAGCATAATGATGAATTCACTTTATCTTATCACTTACTTGTTCCCCAATATCGTTGTACATTAGGATAGGACCTTTAATAAATTTTTTACGCCATACAATGGGCACGCTTTGGTTACTCATACACTTGTTCGTATATCTATCGGCGAATAGAAGAAAAATAATGAGCAGAGTGATTAGGGCTTTTGACTTACTCAATATTTTTAGGATGGCTTCGCGGACCACCTCGGGTGATTCCAGGGACCACCAGTGGTCCGCGGACCATCGGTTAAGAACCACTGGTTTAAAGGAACGATGGCATTATAGCTTACTGTATCCTTGAAAATAATTGAATATATTGATATAACTTTTGGAAGAAGACGCTTACACTGGATAAATCACTACATTATGCAGAGAATCTCGATATGTTAGCAGAACTACCTGACAGCATCATTCACTTTCCAACTGAAAATGATGGATGTGAAACAGATAAAAAAAAATATATTTATATTGAACAACCTAAACTCATTCAATATTATAATGGGAATATTTCCATAAGGGTTACAAAATGGTATTTCCCACTTTTTGTTTGTACACTGCTTGGACATGGCCGTTCAAAATGCTTGGTAGTTGAATCGCATAAATGGTAGCCAACTTGATCAGCTATCATTTGGGAGATTCATTGCAACAGGATTGCTGGAAATGGGGCCAACCAAAATAATCAAAGAATTTACATGAATATTCAAGATAAATGATAGATCAGACCACTTTGATTGCTTACCAGAATTAACAAACACGTTGTGCAGTGTGCCATAAAAACTCATATTTTACATGTACGAAGTGGGAAATAGCATTACATCCCAAAGATTGCTTTTATAATTACCATACATTATAATTTAATAGGTCATGTTCATTTTCCATAGAATTAAATTTGGGTTCTCACCGTTTCATTAAAAGAACATCACAAATTTCAATTTTTTGTGAGAAATAGTTACACAATAAAACTTTAAATACAAAAAGATTTATTTTAGCTATAATCATGCACATTCATTAATGAAATTGAAAAAAAAAATATTAAGTCAATTTGGTTCAATGGAATCCTTGGAAAAAGAACATCCTCGCCTTTGAACTTTCCTACGATGATAGTAGCTTCTATCAAGTTTGTAAAAACTCTTTTAACAGCAAGTCTTGTTCCGTTACACAATTTTGGCAGATTAATGTGGCATAGCATGGTTATTATATTTGAATATCTGTGAATACTTTTTAGACGAATCATGAAACCGTATGCATACACATTAATCGAGCTGACCTTCTTGTTTGTTTCTTGACCTGTAAGAGAATAATCAAGATTAATAAGGAATCAAAACATAACATTCTTGAAACAACCTTACTCTGACGAAATGGTTGATAATACAACGAAAACTTAGAAGAAAACAATAAATTGTACACAAATTTAAGGACCCTAATCTCTGAAGATACCCTATTAAAATCAATTCCCAGTCAGAGAGCTTATGTAGGGGTAATATTATTTACTGTTTCCTTCTAGCTTTCTTTCCCGTTTTCTATTTCAGATATTATTTCAAAATATTTTGTCAGTCCAAATTAAAAAGAATGAAGTTTTATTTCATTGGAGGATGATTCTGAATATGTCAGCTTATTCCTCCAATAAATCCAATGTCACTACACTCATGCGGGGAGACAGAGTATTTTTGCTGAGGTTTTTATCCCTACGCTTTCGTATCATACATAGAAATGTATGGTGGATGTATTACTCATGTGATATTTTTCAATATTCCGAAGTATGTAATGCTCTTTCTCAGAGGAATATAAATATTTATATTAAAACTTACCAGTGGCTGGGTTTATCATCTTGAACATAAAATGATATCCATCCATTCGTTTCGGAGCATTGGAGTATTGACACATAGTGCTCATAGTTCCAAAATAGACCAATATTATTGCCACCATAATGGACTGTGGGGTCATATCTAAATATCAAACGTTCAAAGTTGATGATTTCATTGGATACCACTATATTCGTTGTATCTCACCTGAGATCGATACTATCGATAGTATGGATTCTTCGGAAGCTGGGGCAGATCTTGCTTGAGAACCTCTTATTCTGTTTAGCTCCAATCGACGATTAAGAATTCTTGAGTTAGCGTCCGCCGATCAATATTTGAATGCCTCACTGAAGGCATTTTTATTAATGACAATAAGTTACACAAACACACAAGACAACGATATATATCAAACAGTAATAAACGTATAAGCAGTATTAGCACTTTCAAGAAATACGTTTTGCTGGAAATAACATAGATTGCAGTAACCTAACCTAAAAGTGAAAAAATGGTAACCTATTTCGATTTCTTCCGGCAACCCAAAATACATCCTAAGTGTCAAAGTACTCTATGGTTCGGACGAAAAAGGAATGCTTTTTTTCTTTTCCATACGATTTTTTCGAAATATATCGTTGCTTAAACTTTGTTTTGACAATAAGGAATACAACAAAAAAATAATTATCCAATTTGGTGCAGTCGTTTGAAAGTTATTATGATACAAAATATCCATAGAACATAGATCCTCTTTCATTTATATAGATATAGATTCACTTCTATTGGAATTTGGAAACTCTAAATCGAATTTACCATCGATATAGTCCGTTCTCTCAGCTTTTATAAGTTATGAATACATTTCGTATCATTTTAATGACAGACTTGAGTAATGAGAAAATCGTCTATGGTCACAAAATTTTTAATTCTGATTTATGTGTTCTATCAGAATTGAAATTCAATTGAAAACCAATTGGTCGATTATGCCTATTGAAGAACTCAAATGTCACCTTCGGATTTGCAACATTCCCTGAAAATTGCAAGTTGCTATCTCTTTCAGTTCTCAAGTTATTGTAAGATGCATAATATTTTTTGCTATTCATTTGATATTCATTTAGGATAATGACAAATTACATCCGAATAAGCAAAAATTATGACCGAGATAATAATAAACCTGAGGGCATATCGCAGATCTCAGATGATGTATCGGTATTGGTTTGTCAGAGTTGGGAATGATATAAAAATGTTTCAGAGCTATGTTTTGCTGCAGAAGAAATCCCTTATATCCCCCTGCATTTATAAAGTCAATTGCCATAATTTTGCTTGATGGGTAACCGTTGCCTCGATAATTTTCGAACGAAAGGAGGTAGGGACTTGCAAATTTCAGGGTAGCTTGCGCATCCGAATGGGAGAGTTAAGTTCGTTTTTGGGCATAATCGGTCCAATGGTTTTGGAGTTAAACCCACCTGGAATATTATTTCCTCGATAACTCAAATAATATAGACTCGATCAAATTTGAGCTTCGTAACAAGTTGTAGAATATCGACATACGGACGTGTGTAAAATTTTGTAACAACCGTACCCCTAGAAAATTTTGAAAGTATTACGAAAAAAAATTGGTCCAAGCACTGACGTGAAGTCAGGAGCTTTTGCGTGCATGTTCTATTGTCCATTGTCCTGTATTGGACACAATTCGATTAAAACGGGAGAATGGACATTAGAACATCCGCTCAAAAGCTCCTGACTTCACGTCTGTGCTTGAACCAATTTTCTTAATGACAAAATTGAGATATTTTGTTTTTCAGATGACTCTACTCCGTAGATAAAAATTGTGCCATTCGGATTGATTTCCAGAGCATTTTTCTTCTCTTCGTGAAACTGACAACAACAATTATTTTTGGCGCTCTAGTTCCTCGGAACTGAGTGCTTATCAATTTGACCAAATGTCTGTAATTTTCGAATATTTCGATAAAAATGGTCTTAAACGATTTGGTTCGACTCACTGATCAAGAATCCGTGGTCGAAATTCATTCTGTCCGGCCGGTCCGGCCGGCCGTAGGCACGATAACTCTCGAACGGAATGAGCTAGAGAGTTGAAATTTTCAGAGTAGGTTTGGGGGATAAATATCTCGGCTAAGTTCGTTATTGGGCAAAATCGGACAAATGGTTTCGGAGTAACAAAAAAAAAATTTTTTTTTTACGAAACAAATTCCAAATTAAATTTTTTTTAATAAAAAGTTTTATCATGAAAATCCAATCATATCATTTTTAACTCTAACAAGCTAATACTTTCGGAGATATGATTTTTCAAAATTTCAATAATAAATCGTATTTCAACGTTGTCACAGAATAATATTATTCTATGTATGAATATGAATTGTCATAATGTCAAATGATGTTCCTGATGGCGATTTCCATTGACACGCTCGGAGCACTCGAAATCGATCTCATCTGTCATGCATCTGTCCAATTGAACCGAAAATATCTGTCAAATATGTCAGTGTGACAGCTCCGAGTGATCCGAGCGTGTCAATGGAAATCGCCATGAGACTAATCAATCGAAGAATTGTGAGCGAAGTGAGAAAAATCTCAGATATGATTTTTCAAAATTTCAATAAAAAATCGTATTTCAACGTTGTCACAGAATGATATTATTCTATGTATGAATATGAATTGTCATAATGTCAAATGATGTTCCTGAGACTAATCAATCGAAGAATTTTGAGCGAAGTGAGTTAAATCTCAGTTGTTTGCTCCGATATTAGTTTTTCTCAGAAAATTCTTACATTTCGGAACTGAACATGAAGTAAGAGATCTGAGAGTAGTGAGACTGCTTTTCATCCATAGACATAGATATAACTCTCGAACGGAATGAGGTAGGTAGTTGAAATTTTCAGAGTAGTTTAGGGAGATGAATATCTCGGTTAAGTTCGTTATTGGGCAAAATTGGCCAGATTTAATTTGATTTCTTCCATGGTGCTTTTCTCATTCTCATGATTGCTCATTTAATCTTGATGAATAAACTATTATTTGAATTGAATTTCCTTTAGGATGCAGTTCTATTATATGAATACATTGATATAATTCCCAACTCTGAGAAACCAATACTTTCGGAGATATAATTTGTCTGTTTGAACTAGAGCGCCAGAAAGCTCCTGTCCACAGGGCTTGAACCCATTTTTTCACGTACAGAATGATGTTTCGGTACCCGGGTGTCAAAAAATAATATTCCAGTACGGTCCTGTTTGTTTTTGGCGCTCTAGTTCCTCGGAACTGAGTGCTTATCAATTTGCCCAAATGTCTGTAATTTTCGAATATTTCGATGAAAATGGTCTTAAACGATTTGGTTCGACTCACTGATCAAGAATCCGTGGTCGAAATTCATTCTGTCCGGCCGGCCGTAGGCACGATAACTCTCGAACGGAATGAGCTAGAGAGTTGAAATTTTCAGAGTAGGTTTGTGGGATAAATATCTCGGCTAAGTTCGTTATTTGGCAAAATCGGACAGATGGTTTCGGAGTAGCAAAAAAAAAATTTTTTTTTACGAAACAAATTCCAAATTAAATTTTTTTTAATAAGAAGTTTTATCATAAGAATCCATTCATATCATTTTTAACTCTAACAAGCTAATACTTTCGGAGATATGATTTTTCAAAATTTCAATAATAAATCGTATTTCAACGTTGTCACAGAATGATATTATTCTATGAATTGTCATAATGTCAAATGATGTTCCTGAGACATGATTTAATCAATCGAAGAATTGTGAGCGAAGTGAGAAAAATCTCAGTTGTTCGCTCCGAAATTAGTTGTTCTCAGAAAATTCTTACATTTCGGAACTGAACATGAAGTAAGAGATCTGTGAGTAGTGAGACTGCTTTTCATCCATAGACATAGATATAACTCTCGAACAGAATGAGGTAGGTAGTTGAAATTTTCAGAGTAGTTTAGGGAGATGAATATCTCGGTTAAGTTCGTTATTGGGCAAAATTGGCCAGATTTAATTTGATTTCTTCCATGGTGCAGTTCTCATTCTCATGATTGCTCATTTAATCTTGATAAATAAACTATTATTTGAATTGAATTTCCTTTAGGATGCAGTTCTATCATATGAATACATTGATATAATTCCCAACTCTGAGAAACCAATACTTTTGGAGATATAATTTGTCTGTTTGAACTAGAGCGCCAGAAAGCTCCTGTCCACAGGGCTTGAACCCATTTTTTATTTTCGCTTTCGGATTCTTTGAAGTGTCTCAAAGTCAAGAGTTGGCAAATTGCAGGAAACACGATTCAAACACGAGTTTCAAACCATTTTTGTCTTGAAATTTTTAGGGAACAGACATTTGGAAGCAACGAAAACATCCAGGTGAGAGTGCACCAAAACTACCTAATTATACCCTATCATTCTACGTCACTGAAATTTTCTCAAAAGTTCTTGACGAATTACGCTTCAGGTAGACTCGACAGTGTCAAGAATGTCCCATATGATAATAAACAACGTAATTGCAACATAGAAACAGGAGGAACTGGTAGTAATATTCCCTATCAGACATAATTTCCGTCATTTGCCACCACGGAGTTCCAGCTTGATGTGGTAATTTATTTAATCGTTGGATATTCAAAAATGAAGATATTAAATTCCCCAATTAGGCATAAACGTTAATTTGTCCACTCAAAACGAACATTCACATTCATTCAACATCTACAACTAATGAGATACGATCTCTGAAATTCAAACCCGAGTTTTTCGAACCCGAAGTAAATTATTCCAGATAATTAAACAACAAATTTTTACCCGACTACTCTCGTACGTAAGTAATTGGAATAGAGAATAAATACATCATATTGCTGAGGTAATGATGATTTATTCGGAATTGTTTGACATACTAATGAAAAAGTGCCCCAGGTATAATGGAATTCATTTAAAAAAGACCACACGCAGTTAGACACCTCAGTCAACCGACTTTTGCTAAACAGTCTCACAGCTGGTCAATTAGAAGGAGCCGTTCGTTTCCATTAACTGGAGAAATAATAAGTCGGTAAAGTAGGAATTCGGCTATATCTCCTTCAGTTCGCTTGATTATGTTGATTCGATGATAAACAAGTTTAATTGAAAGCCTCTTCGGCCTACCTACCTCTGTTTCCCATGGAATTGGTGTTGGTGTACAAATTCAGATCGTGGAGAATTAGCTTCTTCCTTCCCAAGATAAGCAATCAGTTATTGTTATTTATTATCAATAGAAAATTATTAGAATGGATCCATTAATCACTAGGAGTAATTTAGATGAGTGTCATGTGGCGAATGGTAATTTATCCTTTTATCCTCGACATCGTATACGCGTAGATGATGCGGTTCGTGATATAAAATGTGGACGAGCCAAATGGTATATTTCATTATCTTGGTTACTGTACATATTTATGGAAAATCCCGAAACACGTCAAAATTAAATTCAAAATTGTCATTCAAACGTGTGCAAAATTACTATTTTGTGCGAGTTGCATACTATACTTTGAGGCGCTCTTGTTCTACGGAATAGAGTGCTTATCAATTTGCCCGAATGTCTGTAATTTTGAATTTTTGGATGAAAATGATTTTAAACGATTTGGTTCGAATCACTGAACAAGAATCCGTGGTCAGAATCGATTCTGCCCGGCCGTAGACACGATATCTCTCGAACGGAATGAGCTAGACAGTTGAAATTTTCAGCGTAGGTTTGGGAGATAAATATCTCGGTTAAGTTCATTACTGGACAAAATCAGCCTGATGGGTTGGGTATAAACGAAAAAAAAATTTTTTGATAAAATTTTTTTAAGATGCAGTTTCATCATAGAAATCCACTGATATAATTTTCAACTCTAACAAATTAATACTTTCGGAGATATGATTTTTCAAAATTTCAGTATTAAATCGTAACTCTATGATTTCACAGAATGCTGTATCGAAAATTAACGTCCGTATCCATGAATGTAATCTATGTTCATACATTTCATCATTGTCATCTCATCTACAGATACGAGATATTATTATTAAATTGTTTCTTTCTGGGTTTTCTCTCCCTAACTCATTTACTAATGAATATACCCCCACAGTATCCTTTAATGATTACTCAAGAGATATTATGTCAAACAAATATGATTGAATGCAAAATGACCAACAGAATAACCGCTAATGTATAATCGATATGATGATGATGGAAATATAATTTCGTGACTTAAACAAATTGGGTTCAGATTATCTCCAGTAAAAAGAAAACCAGAATATTGGCTATGTTGGTTTTGGAAAAATAATTTTTCGCATTCTTTTTGGATTTAAATTCTTTTATTATGTTTGAATTTAATTTATTTTATGATGAAGTTCTATCATTAGAATCCATTGATATAATTCCCAACTCTGAGAAACAAATGAGCCTCTCAGAGGGAAAGTGGTATAACTCCATTAAAGTGATTTGTTGGGAAATTAAGGTTTTACCTTTCAACGGATTAAAAAATCAAGGTATTTCGTTGAGAGATAAAACATTAACAGGCTCTAACTCGGTCACAAAATTATTTTGACTTATACCATTCATTCAGAGAATTAAATCTTAGGTACCAAAATATGGGTATATCTCAAAAATTCGAAACTTGTGAGATACACCACTTTTCCTCTGATGGGCTCAAATATTTTCAGAGATATGATTTGTCAAAGTTTGAACAAGAGCCCCAAAACTCCTGTCCACAGGGCTTTCCCACATTTTTTTTCTACGACATCGACAATTATAAAAATAGATTCAAGTAAATATACAAATATTTCATTTATTGCTTTGGATTCATGAAAATATGAAATTACCTATTCATTAGCAGAGCCTGGCCAGCAGTGCCCAACCAATTAAGAAGAAGAACTATGTATTAACTTCCTACCTGCGTATTCTATTTATTGTTAAAGTCAAATGTGCAATAATTGAAAATCATTTTTGGAGAATTTGTGGAATGTTGGATACTACAATTTTCTTGATATTGACAATTTTCTATTGTCGAAGTAGATGGTATTTTACGACTTTCTATTCCTGAAGTCGATGGTACTTTTAAGTTGCTCTGTATTGCATTTACAATTTTATTAGCTGTGACAAGTTTATATTTCTCTGATATTATATCCCTCGGTGACGTGGACTCCCAGCCACCGAGACGCCTCAAAGTAGTTATGTCACAACCAGCATCCACAAGAATGGTTGCTATAGATCGACGAAAAGAGTGTCCGGTGTATAATTCGTAGTTTGGCAATTTTAAATATTCAGCAATTCCTTCTCCCATGAGTTCATTCACGCCTATTCTTTGGACAGTACATTTTCCTTTTTGATAATTAATGAAGAACCATGGACGATTTACATTTGAAGGGCGGAGATTTGCATATTTTTTGAAAATATTATAGTAAGGACTAGTTACAGTGAACCTTCGTATAATTTTGGTTTAAGTGTCTGGTATAGTTACTGAAAAAGCTGATCCCAACTAATTGAAATTAGTAATTTTCATTTGATGTAATTCATGGCTTCTCCAAGCGCCTATTATACACATAATTAATGCGACCTTAAATATAGACTAAATATACATTCCATTATATGGCTGCAAAACCGTTTTGTCGATTATGCCTATAAACGAACTCAAATGCGCATTAAGATTCTCAACCTCACCTGGAAATTTCAAGTCGCTATCTCTTTCCGTTCTTAGGTTATCGTGACGTAGATAATATTTTTTAATAATTTTTAAAAAAATTTATAGCGATACGATGTTCACAATATTTCACAAACGTCCTCAGGTTCATATTCTACAACTACTCAAAAAGTTTCAATTTGATTGGATTAGTATTGGTTGTAGACAAAAATATTACTCGGAAACCGTTGGGCCGATTATACCCATTAACGAACTTGTCCGTCCTATTGGGATGCGCCACCTACCCTGAAAATTTCAAGTTGCTATCTCCTTCCGTTCGCAAGTTATCGTGGCAACGGCCGGCCGGACAGAATCAAATTTGACCACGAATTCTTGATCACGGAGTCAAACTCAATCGTTTGAGACCATTTCGGCGAAAAATTCGAAAATTACAGACATTTGGGCAAAATGATAACGCGATGTTCCCCAGAACATACGCGCAAAAACGACTTTGCTTTTCGATCTCATTTCTACTCCAATTCGAATTTACCATGGCAAATTTGAATTAAGAGTGTACCATACAGAAGAATGGACAATGTAATTTACCACGGCGAATTTGATTAAGAGTATCCACTACAGGAGAATGGACAATAGAGCATACGCGCAATAGCTCCTGACTTCACGTCAGTGCTTGAACCATTTTTGGCGCTCTAGTTCCTCGGAACTGAGTGCTTATCAATTTGCCCAAAAGTCTGTAATTTTCGAATTTTTCGATGAAAATGGTCTTAAACGATTTGGTTCGACTCACTGATCAAGAATCCTTGGTCGAAATTCATTCTGTCCGGCCGGTCCGGCCGGCCGTAGGCACGATAACTCTTGAACGGAATGAGCTAGATAGTTGAAATTTTCAGAGTAGGTTTGGGAGATAAATATCTCGGCTAAGTTCGTTATTGAGCAAAATCAGACAGATGGTTTCGGAGTAACAAAAAAAAATTTTTTTTTTTACAAAATTCCAAAATTCCAAATTAAATTTTTTTCAATAAGCAGTTTTATCATAAGAATCCAATGATATCATTTTTAAATCTAACAAGCTAATACTTTCGGAGATATGATTTTTCAAAATTTCAATGATAAATAGTATTTTCACGTTTTCACAGAATTATATAATGATTCTATGTATGAATTGTCATAATGTCAACTTATTTTCCTGAGACATGACATTATCTAATCAATCGAAGAATTGTGAGCGAAGTGAGAAAAATCTCAGTTGTTTGCTCCGAAATTAGGTTTTCTCAGAAAATTCTTACATTTCGGAACGGAACATGAAGTAAGAGATCTGAGAGTAGTGAGACTGCTTTTCATCCATAGACATAGATATAACTCTCGAACGGAATGATGTAGGTAGTTGAAATTTTCAGAGTAGTTTAGGGAGATGAATATCTCGGTCAAGTTCGTTATTGGGCAAAATTGGCCAGATTTAATTTGATTTCTTCCATGGTGCAGTTCTCATTCTCATGATTGCTCATTTAATCTTGATAAATAAACTATTATTTGAATTGAATTTCCTTTAGGATGCAGTTCTATCATATGAATACATTGATATAATTCCCAACTCTGAGAAACCAATACTTTCGGAGATATAATTTGTCTGTTTGAACTAGAGCGCCAGAAAGCTCCTGTCCACAGGGCTTGAACCCATTTTTTTTTTCAATGATTTTTGTTATATTTTCTAGTGCTACGATTCCCTCGAAATTTCGCAAGAATTTTGCGTTGGCATTCAACAACTAATAACCATGTTTGAATTGGACCGGTTCTGTATTTTTGAGTTATTGAGGAAATAACAACCAAATTTCAGATTGATATAACTCGAAAACTATGTGGCCGATTATGCTAATAAACGAAATTAAATGTTGCATCCAGATACGCAATCTACCCGAAAAACTGCAAGTCGCTATTTCTTTCCATTCTTGAGAAATCATGAGATACATAATATTCTTTCGTAATTTCATAAAAAATTTCTTGTGGTACGGTTCTAATAAAATTTTACACACTTCTTGATGTCGATATTCTACAAGTAATTACAAAGCGTCGATTCGATCGAGTCTACCTATATTTTTTGAGTTTTCAAGGAAATAATATTCCAGATAGATGGGTATAACTCCGAAACCGTTGGGCCGATTATGGCCAACAACGAACTTAACTATCCCATTCAGATGTGCAACCTAACCTGAAAATTGCAAGTCCCTATCTCATTTCGTTCGAGAGTTATTGAGGCAACAGTCACCCATCCAGCCATTGAACTCACACAAGGCTTCTCGGATCTCCAACAATATAGATCCGATCATGTTCAAACTTGGAACTTAGAGTTAGGTTCTGAATGCTCTCGCAAAATTCTAGCGATGCTGGAGGAAAAGTCTCTGATGTATAAAATTTTTTTCAATAATTTTCTATGATTTTTGCGTTGCCATTCCATAACCAATGACCATGTTTTAATTGTATCAGTTTTGTATTCTTCGAGTTATTGAGGAAATAACAACCAAATTTCAGATGGGTATAACTCCAAAACCGTTTTACCGATTATGCTTATAAACGAACTAAAATGTTGCATTCAGATTAGCAACCCACCCTGAAAATTTCAAGTCGCTATCCTTTTCCGTCCATAGGTTATCGTGACATAAATAATATTTTTTAATAACTTTTTGAAAATTTTCTATCATTACGATTCTCACAAAATTTCACAAACGTCCTTACGTTTATACTCTACAACTACCCACCAAGTACAAATCGATCGGATTAGTATTTGTTGTAGACAAAATTATTACCATTAGGCCGATTATGCCCATTAACGAACTTGTCCGTCGTATTGGGATGCGCTACCTACCCTGAAAATTTCAAGTCGCTCTCACTTTCCGTTCTCAAGTTATCGTGGCAACGGCCGGCCGGCCGAACAGAATCAAATTTGCCCTCGAATTCTTCATCAGGCAGTAGAAGCTAATCGTTTGAGAACATTTTCGGCGAAAAATTCGAAAATTACAGACATTTTGGCAAAATGATAACGCGATGTTCCCCAGAACATCGCGCAAAAATGATAATTGCTCCAACGGAATCTGTTACAAATATTCTGTTATTAGAGGGGTGATTTCACAATATTGGGAATATTTCTCGATCCGGATATTCTAGTGTTTCAGGACTGATTTCTTGTTCGGCTTCTAATTCAGCAATAACCTAAGAAAATACATAAGAATGGCAGATAATAGGTACCTTTGCATCCTAGCGGCAGGAGTTATTAAATACGTTCAAACCCCTATTTACTGCAAATTACGTTATCTATCATAATACGTCTAGAGCTAACTACCCAATTAACGATTCAGGAAGAAATCCTTGCAGGCGCGGTAAAAAGGAAACAAGTAAACCTCCAGCAGACTTTATATTTCAGCTATAAAATCTTCTCAGACAATGAATTTTAACGAAAACAGGGAAAGGAGCACCAGCGCCGTAAATAAGGTAGGATAATGATTTGCATTTTATGGTCGCTGATGATTTCAAGAGTGATGGAATCTCAGAAAAAGGTTAATCTTCAATAATACATCATGCAAGAGACATATTCATAGTCACTCAAACATAGTACGTACAATGAATTCAATAAAATTGATTAATTCATTTATTTCGGAATGTTGAAATACAGTGCGGTCCAACGAAAACGTAACACCTGGATGTTCCGGCTTTAAAATGAAAATGTGGAATATCGCTCGGACCAGTCAATCTCTGATTCGAGGGGGACCAACTTTTCTGCTCTTTGCATCCCCCCCCCAAGACCTTATCGGGCACTATCTGATACTGAAATTTGGCTTCAAAATATCCATCGATAACGAAATGATATGTAAAATTCTCGTGTCACAATGTTCGTTCCCGTACTCCTCCGAAACGGCTTGACCGATTCTCATTAAATTTAGTGAGCATAGTGAGTAGGTCTGAGAATCGGCCAACATTTATTTTTCATACCCCTAAGTGATAAGGGTTGTTCAGCCTTAACATTTTTGTTTTTATTTTTGGACGAAATTTTTTGTTTTCATTTTTTTATAATGTGGCATTACAAAATACATACAACTCTAAATTTTCACCGTTCTATCACCAACCCCTATTTTAATAGTCATTTCAGTAATTAATCATTTTTCATCCCGCTCGATAACTGATCAATTATCACTTGGAAAGTTATCCCAGAGAAAAAGCTAATTGAAACCAAGTCGCCGTATTTTTTGTGAATGTTTTTCACTCTGCTTCGATTAAAATTTCCCTGAGCTTATGGCAAAGCTAAACTTTTTATATTTATTTTTATTAAAGTATCAAGGCAGTTTATTCCTGCTATACTTACACCCGGTTTCTGAAAGGCTGGTCAAAGTTAACAGAACTGTTAATGTCAAATCAGTCCGATCTTTTGCGCTTTGCGCAACTCAGATGAGGGTTGACAAGAGATTGATCACTGATTATAGTTAACATTTATGTTGATCAGCCTTTCAGAAACCGGGGGTGAGTGCTAGATTTTTTTTAAATTTCCGAGTCTATCTGGATCAACACTCATTTGCCAGACTATACCGGTGTCAGTACGTCCCAGTAAACAGCACGGAGTAGGGATGAAAACGAAGCCGGTCTCCTGTCTTTCTCACCTTTTCTCACTTTTCTTAACCAGATACGTTTGAGTGGGTAGTTCGTATTCGCAATTGAACCCGGTAGGTGGCGCCGCAATCGGGTTCTAGGTATTTTTTAGAATTACGTGTTTGAGTGTGTCCCTGGATAACTTGGAAATTCAATTGTCCCGGTAGGAGGCGCTGCAATCGGGTTCTAGGTTTTTTTTAAGATATTTCGCATTTGGAAATAAAATTGCAACCGCAATAACCGATTTGGCGCAGGTGAAGTTGCGAGGGTCAGCTAGTATATTAATAAAATACTATCCTCTTTTCATAATTTAAATTTTAATAGTCCATACCACTAACACATTCATTTATGTATTATGAACCTTAACTCAAGAAAAAATGATTGATACAAATGTAGATCCATATTTCAGTATTTTTTTGCTAGCAACATTCTGAAAATACTGTATATAGGAACATGTCTCACTACTTAAGGAAGTTAAAGGTAATATTAACCTCAGTGGTCAACGAACAGTAATTTCTTTTGATGATTCCATTATGTATGTTCTTCATTTCTATAGGCTTCATGAACTACATGAAAACAGTCTTGTATATATTCAGAAATTCAAGAATCGAATACTTTCCAAGAGAAGATAACAACTATGAATTGACAATATCTAATAACTAGAAAAGATAACATTTATGAATAGTGATCACATATACATCCTGTGTTCACATTCTGTGAATACATAGAACTTACTATGTATTATTGAAACTTTGAAGCATCATATCTCCGAAAGTATTAGCTTGTTAGAGTTGAAAATGATAACAATGGATTCTTATGATGAAACTGCATCTTAAAAAAAATTTAATTCAAAAGGTGTAATTTAAAAAAAAAATTTTTTTTCGTTACTCCAAAAGTATTAAACCGATTTTGCCCGATAACGAACTTAACCGAGATATTTATCCTTCAAACCTACTCTGAAAATTTCAACTGTCTAGCCCATTCCGTTCGAGAGCTATCGTGTTAACGGCTGGCCGGAGGGACGGCCGGACAGAATCGATTTCAACCACGGATTCTTGATCAGTGAGTCAAACCAAATCGTTCAAGACCATTTTCAGCCAAAAATTCGAAAATTACAGACATTTGGGCAAATTGATAAGCACTCTGTTCCGACGAACAAGAGCGCCAAAAATGGAGATCATAAGAAATTTTTGCTTGATAAGTAAACAGGACTTCAGTTTATATTTGAACTTATTCATGTTCAATACTTTGAACTCGGAAGTTAATACATTATAAAGATAAATGGATTGACAAGCGAAACCTCTCAAGAACATAGTTGTTTTATGATATATATATATATTCTTTTGACTGAGAGCTGTATATGTGTTAGCAGAGGTTGGTGTAACGGGGTACCATACAATTCGACGTATGATACAAGAGCTTAGGGAAAAACCTCAGCAAAAAAACCCTGTCTCCCCGTGAGTGTCGTGATTTGTAACTATTGTTCACAAAATTTACTGCAATTTGAAAATATTGATAGGCATTTATTTCTTCAATATGGACTCCTTCGTCAAAAAACGGAGAGGTTTCTCCAAGGTACCCGAAACTCCTGAAAAATGAAAAGACAAGAGGAGAAGAACGAACAAATTCTAAATACTACATAACCTTTCAAAAGTCTCCTCTCACAAATATAATTCTCTGTAGGCGCATGGGTTCTCTTGGAGAAGAATCACCTCCGCTAGTTTTCAAAAATATTCCTTCTTGTTCAGAAATCCCTTCAATATTTGAATTCGAAAAGGAAAATGTTGCTCGTAAGGCCAGGAGGGTCTCTTTCGAAACCAGGTCTGACAGTCCAAGCGATGATTATTCAGAACTTCAGATGTTCGAAGACCGCTACAGGGCCCTTATTTAGGGCTATCATCTCCCATAGATAGATATTTTACTTTGTATCGTATAAAATAATGGAAAAATGAGCCGGAAAAATTTACGATGTCATCATGACATCATGTCATTATTACGGTATGATAAGAATTCATCATAATATATCGCAGTGGACGGTTGTTCTATCCTATATTGAGTTTAAAGTGACATATATCCTTGTTATAGATGTTCGAGTTGTAACGTTCAGTGGTTAAGGCGTAAAAAGGTAACAACGAAGCTCGGATTCATTACATTAGCGTAGAGTCCAAAATTATAATACAGGGTCTTTATAAATTATTGTAACATCGCAGTTGGCTTTGGATTTTTATTTGCCACTTCTAACTTCTTGTGTTCTCTTTATATCATAGAATTTCTAAACTGACAGCCAATATTAAGTTTTATCAATTCATAAAGATTCTTTTTAAAATTCGTGAAAATTCAGTTTCCAAATTCTTCAAATCAGCAATGACTTATGATTTAGAACAAAACACATTTATTGTCATGCCCTATTACCGCAATGGTACATTAATCAATGGCGAATGGATTTGCTCTGTAGAGGCCTGTAAAAATGAATATCTGGCGAAATATCCTGATGATTCTAGAATCTTCTATGAAAGTCCACATCAGAGGTCTTATAAACAGATTCATTCTCAAGAAATTGTTGAAGAACTGAGAACACGAGTTGAACAAAATACTTAAATTATCTTTACAGTCTGGTGTCTCCTTGAGTACCTACTTGCCACGAAGTATTTGAAAAAAAACCTGAATTTGTACCCTTAGATAATAACAATGGTACAACTCATACCAATAGATATTCCACGTCGTCTAGAGTACTGCTATTGGTTTCTAAACAATCTTAACGTCGACAGATTATTGGACTTAATTGTTTTTGCGCGCGTGTTCCGCAAGGAACAGCGTGCTATCATTTCGTCACAATGTCTGTATTTTTCGAATTTTTTTTCGAAAATGGTCTCAAACGATTAGGTTCGACTTCCTGATGAAGAATTCGAGGTCAAATTCAATTCTGTCCGTCCGGTCCGGCCGGCCGTTAGCACGATAACTCTCGAACGGAACGACTTAGAGCGTTGAAATTTGCAGGGTAGCTTTGTAGCGTAAATATCTCGGACAAGTTCGTTAACGGGCGAAATCCACCGAGCGGTTTCGGAGTTAAGGCCGTTTTTAGTCAAAACGTTTTTAATGAATATTTCCAGAACCAATCACTCGATCTTTCTGAAATTTGGCAGCAAATTGTAGAATCATGACCTTTATATGCCAGCGAAGTTTTGTTTTGATCGGACGGCCCTAAAGTAGCAAAAAAAAATTTCAAAAATTTCAAAATTTTGTTTTCAGGATAACTCGAAAAATACTGATCTGATTAAATTGAAACTCAGTAGTTAGATGCAAAGGACCAATGCAAACACTTTTGCAAAATTTCGTGAAGATCACGTGACATGAAAAAAATAAAAAAATTACTACTATTTTGCGAAATACTTTGCTTAAAATGCCGAAACCTATTTTTTTGACGTTCATGCTGCCCTTTCCTGACATTTTTCGTTGTGCGCATGCGCAGATGAGAAGTCATTTAACTGCTGTAGTTTTCGTCAGAGAGGATTGGGGTTTTGGGGTGGCGGATGCTATTCCTCCATAGAATCCAGATCCCTGATGAGGGTCTGCGCATGCGTAGATTAAAGATGTGATATCTTCCGAACCACTAGTGTTGGAGAATCGGAGTTTTTTGTAAGGTGTGTTATTTTGAAAGGACTTTTAGCCGCGAGTAGATTGCGCATGCGCAGAAGAGAAGTGTCTGTTTTTGGGTTGGATGGGTTATGTTGGGAGTGCTGAGTCGATATTGTGAGGTTTTAAAAGAATATTCATAGCAATTCAGTGCTCGGACACTAGTCAGTTTGGGGGAAATACCGTTGTTTCCGAGTTGAAGTGTGCATACCGTGGCCCTGGGGCCAATTTTGAAATTGATGTTACTCCTTACGGGACGTTTTGGGGTGGCGGATGCTATTCACAGAATCCCCTGGTGAGGGTCTGCGCATGCGTGGATTCAAGAGGCGATATCTCCTGAACCACTAGTGTTGGAGAATCGGAGTTTTCTGTATGGTGCGTGATTTTGGGAGGACGATTTGGGGTGGCGGATTCTATTCCTCCATAGAATCCAGATCCCTGATGAGGGTCTGCGCATGCGTAGATTGAAGATGTGATATCTTCCGAACCACTAGTGTTGGAGAATCGGAGTTTTTTGTAAGGTGTGTTATTTTGAAAGGACTTTTAGCCGCAAGTAGATTGCGCATGCGCAGAAGAGAAGTGACTGTTTTTGGGTTGTATGGGTTATGTTGGGAGTGCTGACCCGATATTGTGAGGTTTTAAAAGAATATTCATGGCAATTCAGTGCAAGGACAAGTCAGATTGGGGGATGTAGCGTTGTTTCCGAGTTAAAGTTTCCGTATCGTGGCCCTGGGGCTAATTTCGAAATTGATGTTACCCCTTACGGGCATTTTTCGTTATGCGCATGAGCAGACCATCAGTGATTTAACTGCTGGTGCTTTCGTCAGAGAGGATTGGGATTTTGGGGTGGCGGATGCTATTCCTCTATAGAATCCCCTGGTGAGGGTCTGCGCATGCGTGGATTCGAGAAGCGATATCTCCTGAACCACTAGTGTTGGAGAATCGGAGTTTTTTGTGAGGTGTGTAATTTTGGGAGGACTTGCAGGCACGAGTATATTGCGCTTGCGCAGATGAGAAGTGAATGGTTTTGGGTTGTTTGGGTTATGTTGGAAGCAATGAGCCGATATTGTGAGGTTTTAAAAGAATATTCATGTCAATTCAGTGCACGGACACAAGTCAGTTTGGGGGAAATAGCGTTGTTTCCGAGTTGAAATGTCTGTATGGTGGCCCTGAGGCGAATTTATAAATAACTATATTCGGTAGATCTATATTAAAATACGTTCGGATTTGGAGAAGAGGCAATTGCGTTCCAAACGGAGGTCCCACAACCGCATTTTTTTTCGATCTACGGTAAAGCTAACAGCCAAACTGAATTGATAGCTATATTTGTTAAAGGAACTTGAAAAAAAAAAAAGCACTGACGTGTAGTCAGTACTCTTTGGCGCGCGTGTTCACGGTGGCTAATTTGAATTGAATGATGAGTACTTCAAGCTCAGTAGATAGAGCGAGCCGAAGATCTACCCAAAGGATAGTGGACACCATTCACTGTCGGTTCAAAAATTAAGAGTGCTGTATCTAAGCTGCCATCAGGATAGATTAACAAAGTTGGAAAAGAACACAAGTGACTCTCCTTAGTCGCACAAGCTCCTAGAAGATTTGGGAGGGTCAGTATAATCCTAATCATGTTAATCGCACGCGCGCAAAAGCAGATTGACTTAACAATGAAAGAAAAAGTGTAAAAAGTCAATCTGCTTTGGCGCGCGTGCGATTAACATGATTAGGATTATACTGACCCTCCCAAATCTTCTAGGAGCTTGTGCGACTAAGGAGAGTCACTTGTGTTCTTTTCCAACTTTGTTAATCTATCCTGATGGCAGCTTAGATACAGCACTCTTAATTTTTGAACCGACAGTGAATGGTGTCCACTATCCTTTGGGTAGATCTTCGGCTCGCTCTATCTACTGAGCTTGAAGTACTCATCATTCAATTCAAATTAGCCACCGTGAACACACGCGCCAAAGAGTACTGACTACACGTCAGTGCTTTTTTAGTACTGAGGCTTGGTTGCACTTGTTGGGTTGTGTGAATTCTGAACACGGCAGATTTTGGACATCTTATAATTCCCACAGTTTTTTTGAGTCTCCATTACATTTGCAAAGAATGGGTATATATAGTTAGCAGTTTCTCGTTGTAGAATATATGGTCCAGTTTTCTTTCATGTTACCATTAATGGTGAAAGGTACGAAAGAATAATGCTGGGACCATTCATAAAGCAACTAGATGACGAAAAAATTCAGTTGTGATTTTTCAACAAGATGAAGCACCTGCCCACACTACTTCTGCCAATCTAAGCTATTTGCATGAGTTCTATGACAACCATATAATATATCGAGGACTCCAGGCTTCTATTCCAACTCGCTCTTCAGACTTGACTCCTCTCGACTTTAGCATCTTTACATATCTGAAAGATGAATTTTCTCAAGACAACATGATAATATGGAGGACCTACAATCATTAATAACAGTGTGCTGCCAAAATATTGGCCCATAAATGTTAAAAATATATTTGAGAACAAACGAAAATGAAATTATAAATGACTTGATAATAATGGAGGGCATTTTGAACATTTGATGCGAATTGATTGTTAGAATTCTCACAAATAACCAAACTCCCAAACTGGGAGTTATCTTACAGTTATTCAATGTTATATGTCCATTTGTATTGATTTATTACCTGCATTCAAACATTGAAATTTGTTCAACACTATGCATTCAGTTATCAGTACTTAAATCTCAAATATTCTGAATAAGATTTCAAAAATTCTTCCATTCAAACACAAGGAACAGAGTATATACATATATGTACAATAGCTAGTATGATATTTCTTGAAAATGACGGAGAATAGAATTCCAAATATTGAATAATTCACTCTCGATTCCATAGGCTTGATATTTTCTGAAAGACAGCTCTTTAAAACGGAGCAAAATTCCGGTATCATTTATCATTCATCATTCTCTCAATCAAATTACCCTATTCTGGTCATCACAAGGTCTGTTGTAAACCCAGAGAAGGAGATAGGCTCGGACGCTCTGAGATTCGATCCCGCCGCCCCGCGAGGCTCGGGAGCCATAAATTCCCAATCCAAATCCTCAGCTCACTCGGCCACGTTGCCTACGTGAATCAACTCCGATTATATACCAACTAAAAATTTTTAGTACTCGGTTTTTTTCTAGACGAGTTCCAAGATTTTCGAAATTTCGTTCGAAATTCAATTTCGATTTGACATTTCTCGTCGCTCGTGCAGACAGAAAACATCGAAGGGCCGCGATAAAATTCGCCACAGCAATACGTGAAACGTAAGAATTTTGTCGATTTTCGCGAAGAGTCACTTTTTCCAATCGTTCTTCCGGGAAAACGAAAGAGAGGATCGAAAAAAGGGCTCCGTTATGAACTAATTTCGAATCTCAGCTTCACGCTCCCGCGAATACCGTCGTTCCAAACGCCACCGTTCCTCCGAATTCCTTTCAACAATTTTGCACCTTTTGCCAAAATCGGCGTTTTTGCGCCTTTTCGCGAAAAAAACCAAACATCGCGTTTATAGTAACATTTTCAAAAAGTTTCCTTTGATAAATGAAGAACCACTCGACCGATTTTGTGCAAACTTCACATAAACCATATACTAAATAGTTCGAACAAATCCTGAAAATTTGGTTTGGATAGGTGAGCCCGTTCTTGAGTTATAAAATTACAACGAAAAGTGGTATTGATTTTTATAAATTAAGAAGAAGAAGATTATTTCTAAGGGTACGTATGCCTCAACTAGACTAAAATTCACGCCAAATGCAAATTTTATTTTTCGAACTGTATTTTTTACGGTACTATGGAGAATTTGTTTCAAAAAGTTGTAACGCATCTACAGCAAAATAGATTACACTTTGTGTACCTATATATAATATTAAACGACCATTGACGAGGTACGCTTGTTCTCCGTCCTCGAACCGAGCTATGAACTTAATAGTTACGCCTGATGTTGCATGAGTGCTGAGGTAAGGCAACCCAATATTTTATGCGAAAGCCGAGGGGCAAATGATTCTAAGAGCATGAATTCAATATGGCGCGGCGGAGCAGACTCATGTATCGATATTCTACGTAATCTATAATAATGAGTACTTAATCTAGAATGCCGTCAACGTGTGAATATAATAGACATCCTCTTAGCGCTAGAAGCTGGCACTTAATATTTGATGGTGATTGTGGAAAACATGGTTTGACGAGCGAATTCGGTCTATAAAATAAGAAAAATCGAGAAAAACAATGACGTGAAGTCATGAGCTTTTGCGCGGATGTTCTATTTTCGATTCACGTCTGCATGAATATCCAAGCCGTCTTTTTAGCGTTTACACGAAAAAATCAAAGTGAGTAAGCCCTGTGGACAGGAGCTTTGACAAATCATATCTCCGAAAGTATTGGTTTCTCAGAGTTGGGAATGATATCAATGGATTCTTATGATAAAACTGCATCACAAAAAAAATTAAATTCAAATAATACTTTTTCTATCCAGATTAAATGAGCAATCTGCTATGATTCAACTCCGTGGAATGGGTTGTTGCAACTGACAATCGGTGCATAGTTTTCACAACTCGAAATAGAAGAAAAGTATCATCGAAATGTCTAGAGCAAGGCTGGTGACAATCATAACAGATTGTCTATTTATTGCTGAGATCTGATTAGGTATAGGCTGAAAAACAAATTATTTCAATAGTTCAAAATATATTAATAATATACAATCCTCTTTTCATAATTTGATAGTTCTTACCACTAACACATTCATTCTGTATTATGAACTTCAACTCAAGAAAGAATATTTGACACACAAATGTAAATCAATATTTCAGCATTTTTTTGGTAGCAACATTATGAAAATACTATATATAAGAACATGTCTCACTACTTACGGAAATAAAAGGAAGTAATATTAACCTCGGTGGTCAACGAACAGTAATTTTTTTTATGACTCCATTATGTTGTTCTTTCCTATTGCCTTCATAAACTACATCATGAAACTGATCCAATTCTATATCTTCTGAAACATCGACCCCAATATTTGCACATAAATTATCAATATGCAACAAGTCAATTTTATTTTTGGGATCAAAACACAGTCTTGTATATATTCACAAATTCAAGTCGCGGAACCTTGTTTTCCAATGCAAAATATTTTCAGAGTACGAATATATAAATAACCTAGAACACAAATAAATATGACGTCTCTTATAGGTAGATAAGATGACATGAATGAATAGTGAACACAGACAGAACACAGAAAGATAGAATTCCATTCTGTGAAAACATAGAAGTACGATGTATCATTGAAATTTTGAAAAATCATATTTCCGAAAGTATTAGCTTGTAAGAGTTAAAAATGACATCAATGGATTCTCATAATGGAACTTTATCTTAAAAAATAATTTAATTTGAAATTTGTACTGTAAAGAATTTTTGAATTTTTGCACTTTATGGCATGCACATAAAGATCATGATTCTACAATTTGATGCTAAATTTCAGATAGATCAAGTGATCGGTTCCGGAAATATTCTTAAAAAATCCATAACTCCAAAACCACCTGGTGGGTTTCGCCTGTTAACGAACTCTTCCGATATATTTACGTTCCAAACCTACCTTGCAAATTTCAATCCGCTAACCCCTTTCGTTCGAGAGTTATCGTGCCTATGGCCGGTCAGACAGAATTTATTTCGACCACGAATTCTTGATCGGTGAGTCGAACCTAATCGTTTAAGACCATTTTCATCCAAAACTTCGAAAATTACAGATATTTGGGCAAATGTTCCGAGGAACAAGAGCACCAAAATTACATATCCGACCAAATTGAACCTTGGTAATTAGTTGTACAATGCTGATTCAAAAACTGAATTTTGCAAAATTCCGTGAATCACTAGAAAAAAAAAATTCTACAAAAATTCCATATTTCAGATACTATCTGTCAGATTCCGGTGAAAGTTCGTTCGATTGAATCTTGATCGATATTGTGAATAAAATATCTTGAAGATTATGCTGTTGAACAAGAACCCAATTCATTCAACCATCAACCTAACTGTAGTATCGAACTTCTACATCTTGCCGATTGAAACCAATTTATTCGCGATATTCCAACATCTCCACAGCGTGAGGATCAATCTATTGGTCATTAAGTACATACGCTTCTTTTCCCCCGACGAAACTAATGCAATTCATGAGAGGTAATCCAATATGACCCAGTGTGGGGCATATGAAAAACCTGGTAAATAGCGCATTCAGTTCAGCCGTCACATTTTTTACCGCGTACTTTACGACAAGCCTATGTTGTATAAAGCCAGAATATATGAATATGACTTTTCGGGAATTTGTAGGTGCCAGCTCCACGGGCATAAAATGTAAAAAGTTTTCGAATTTTTTTTTGCCTCTATATGGCAATCCGATCAATACAAAACTTCCCATGCATATAAAGGTAATGATTCTTCAATTTGATGCTATATTGCAGATAGATCAAGTGATCGGTTCCGGAAATATTCATAAAAAACCCATAACTCCGAAACCACTCGGTGGATTTCGCCTGTTAACGAACTGTTCCGATATATTCACGTTCCAAACCTACCTTGCAAATTTCAATCCGCTCATTCCCTTCGTTCGAGAGTTATCGTGCCTATGGCTGGTCGAACCTACCGGCCTGACAGAATTTATTTCGACCAGGAATTCTTGATCGGTGAGTCGAACATAATCGTTTAAGACCATTTTCATCCAAAAATTCGAAAATTACAGAGATTTGGGCAAATGTTCCGAGGAACAAGAGCACCAAAAATACAGATCCGACCGAATTGGAACTTGGTAATTAGTTGTACAATGCTGATTCAGAAACTGAATTTTGCGAATTTGCGTGAAAATTATATCACTAGAAAAAAAAATTCTTCAAAAATTCCATATTTCAGATACTATCCGTCAGATTCCGGTGAAAGTTCGTTCGATTGAATCTTGATAATATTATGAATAAAATATCTTGAAGATTATGCTGTTGAACAAGAACCCAATTCATTCAACCATCCCCCTAACTGTAGTATCGAACTTCTACATCTTGCCGATTGAAACCAATTTATTCGCGATATTCCAACATCTCCACAGCGTGAGGATCAATCTATTGGTCATTAAGTACATACGCTTCTTTTCCCCCGACGAAACTAATGCAATTCATGAGAGGTAATCCAATATGACCCAGTGTGGGGCATATGAAAAACCTGGTAAGTAGCGCATTCAGTTCAGCTGTCACATTTTTTACCGCGTACTTTATGACAAGCCTATGTCGTATAAAGCCAGAATATATGAATATGACTTTTGGGGAATTTGTAGGTGCCAGCTCCACGGGCATAAAATGTTCCATGTAGCTTTTATTTGATTATTTATTAGATGTATAAATGCCTACACTTCATTTTACGATATTTATGAATTGCTTTTTTAGTGTCTCCAATATCAATTTACTTTCGGTTGAGTCGTTCGGACTCGGTTGTTTTTCATGTTTAATTGCAAGAGGTGGACTATTACGTTTTTGGTGTTTCAATAATATTTACATTAACGTGTGCCACGCCGTATATCGTGTGGAGAAATGGAAATATTATTCGAAGAGCTTGCCGTAGTTGTGTCTAATTTATGGCGTACCCCAATGGAACATATCAAAAAGGCGGGTTCAGGACGACATTTGAAAATATGCATTTCATGTTTAATTACAAGAGGTGAACTATCTAGTTTTATTTTTACTGGAGATAATCTGAACCCAATTTTTTTAAATCACCAAAGTATACAGGGTGAGTCTTTGACCACTGCATTAATTTTAATCAAAGATTCCACTCATCAAATGAAACACTTTTTTCATTTAACATTTTTCCAAATTCAGCTCAGGTAAAAAGATACAGGCTGCTGCAATTTTGAAAAAAAAATCAGTTTTTATTTTGTAGCTTTCATATCCTTTTTCGAATAAAATGAATGTTGGCGTAAAGTTTCCTATAACTATGATACATATTTTCCAAATATTAGTTATTTTCTACTTCTACTGGAATTCTAGTTATGGACTCGTGGATTCATAAAACTTAACGAAATTAGCATAAAAAAAGCGTATGAAGTTTTTCTTGAGTCATTTCAAGAATATTCCATCGTTTTAGAACATTATATTATTCTTCATCATTTATTCTTAAACGCACCGTTTTCGAGATATTCTTCATTGAATGTTTTAAAATGGAAAACTCCAGAAATTTCACTACTTTTATGGATCCGTTCCTGAGCGTTGAAATCCCGAATCAAGCTGTTAACCACGTTACCATGCCTTATTCTCGTCCGCCGACAATGTCATAGATAATTTATATGCGGGAGTGTATTAGCACATTGTGAAATCTTTAAACGCTTGTAACTTTTTACCTGAGCCGAATCTGGAAAAATGGTAAATGAAAAAAGTGTTTTATTTGATGAGAGGACGGTGCGTTTAAGGAGAAATGATGAAGAATGTTCTAAAACGATGGAATATTCTTGAAATGACTCAAGAAAAACTTTATATGCTTTCTTTATGCTAATTTCGTTTAGTTTTATGAATCCACGAGTCCATAACTAGAAAACCAGTAGAAGTAGAAAATAACTAATATTTGGAAAATATGTATCATAGTTATAGGAAACTTTACGCCAACATTCATTTTATTCGAAAAAAGGATGTCAAAGCTACAAAATAAAAACTGATTTTTTTTCAAAATTTCAACAGCCTGTATCTTTTTACCTGAGCTGAATTTGGAAAAATGTTAAATGAAAAAAGTGTTTCATTTGATGAGAGGAATCTTTGGTTAAAATTAATGCAGTGGTCAAAGACTCACCGTGTATATTTCCATCATTATCATCATCATATGGATTATCATCATCATATAGATTATACAAGAGCTATTTATGATAGAGGTTATTCCGTTGGTTCTTTTGCATTCAATCATACTTTGTTTGACATAATATCTCTTATCCGTAGATGAGATGGCAATGACGAAATGTATGAACACAGATGACATTCATAGATATGGATGTTAATTTTCGATACCTACAGCATTCTGTGAAATCATAGAGTTACGATTCAGTATTGACATTGTCAAAAATCATATCTCCGAAAGTGTTAATCTGTTAGATTTGATAATATCAATGGATTATTATGATAAAATTGTATCTTAAAAAAAATTCAATTCAAAAGTTGTAATGTAAAAAAAATTTTTTTTTTGAATAACTCGTAACCATCTGGCCGATTTTGCCAATAACAAACTTAACCGAGATATTTATCTCCCAAACCTAATATGAAAATTCCAACTGTATAGCTAATTTCGTTCGATGGTTATCGTGTCTGCGGCCTGACCGGCTGGACAGTATCGATTCTGACCACGGATTCTTGATCAGTGAGTTGAACCAAATCGTTTAAGGCCATTTTCATCCAAAAATCCGAATTACGTTTTTGGTCTTTCAATAATATTTACATTAACGTGTGCCACGCCGTATATCGTATGGAGAAAAGGAAATATTTTTAGATGAGCTTGCCGTAGTTGTGCCCAATTTATGACATATCCCAATCGAACAATTAAAAATTGGTTCAAGCACTGACGTGAAGTCAGGAGCTTTTGCGCGTATGTTCTATTGTCCATTCTCCTGTATTGGAAACTCTTAATCCACTCTTAAATTCAATTTATTAATGTTCAGTGCTTGAACCGATATTTTTTTCATAATTTTTTAAAAATTTTCTAGGGGTATGGTCCTTATACTATTTCAAACAGGTCTTTATGTCGTTATTCTACAACTAGATACCAAGCTTCAATTCGATTGAGTCTATATTTTTTGAGTTATCGAGGAAATAATATTCCAGGTGGGTATAACTCTGAAACCGTTGGACCAATTAGGCCCGTAATCAAGATTAACAGTCCCATTCGGATACGCAACATACCCTGAAAATTGCAAGTCCGTATTTCCTTTCGTTCAAAAGTTATTGAGGCAACGGTCACCCATCCATCTACCAAACTAACACAAGGCTGCTCGAATCATCATGTTCAAACTTGAAACTTGGCAGTAGGTTTTGAAGGCTCTCGCAGAATTTTAGCCAAGTCGGATAAATAGTTACTGATATATAGAACTTCTATCAATAATTTTCAATTATTTTTTAAAAATGTTTTAGTATTACGATCCTCGCTCAATTTTGTAAGAATTTCCGCGTTGACAGTATACAACTAATAACCAAGTTTGAATTTCATCGGTTTTGTACTTTTCGAGTTATTGAGGAAATAACAACCAAATTTCAGATGGTTATAACTCCAAAACCCTTTGGCCGACTATGCCACTAAACAAAATCAAATGTTGCATTCAGATGCACAACCTAACCTGAAAATTTCAAGACTATCTCTTTCCGTTCTAACGTATCGTGATATGAAAAATATTTTTTACTAATTTTTTTAAATTTTCTAGTGATGTGATTCCCACAAAATTTCACAAACGTGCTTGTATTCATATTTTACAACTATTCACCAAGTCTCAATTCGATCGGATTCATATTGGTCGTATTGGGATGTGCCACCTACCCTGAAAATTTCAAGTCGCTATCTCATTCCGTTCTCAACTTATCGTGGTAACGGAGGGCCGGCCAGCCGGACCGAATCAAGTTTGTCCTCGAATTCTTTATCAGGTAGTCGAACTCAAACGTTTGAGACCATTTTCGGCAAAAAATACGAAAATTACAAACATTTGGGCAAAATGATAACGCGATGTTCCCCAGAACATAAGCGCAAAAACCTGGGTTCAGAACGAAATTAGAAAATAGGCATTTCAGGTTTAATTGCACGAGTTTGACTATTACGTTTTTGATGTTTCTGATTCTTCTTACTCACACTAGCTCTTAGGACCTTCTGAGGGATCTCCTTTGGAACAATGGAAGGTTCGTTATAGTACTAGGTATAATCCTAGTTATGTCATTAGCAAGCACGCTCAAGCAGATTAATCAAACTATGTAAGATGTAAAAAAAAATTAAAAAGCACTGAAGGGAGGTCAGTCTACTTTGGCTGCTTGCTGAAATGACGAGATTATAGGTAATATGATTATACCTCGAACTATACTGACCCTCCTAGGTGTTCCCAAAGAATACTCCTCAGGGGGTCCTAAAAGCTTGTACGAGTTAGGAGAATCAGTTCTGTTCTGTGTAGTCTTAAAATAACTGGATACAAAAGTTAATTTTTCATATCGACCTCAATTGTTTGCCGGTTATTTTCGTTAAGGGAATGTAGTAACCTTCGCTTTAAAATTATTGTAGTATTAAATTAATGTCTTGGGAACTGTAGATGAAAAATCCTGTGAATTTATTATTTTTCTTTATTAGAAATGATCACATTCAAAGTCAGAAGAATATAAGCATTCAGCCTACTTATTTTTAAATGTATTGAATACCTCTACATAATATATTTCTATATTTTATTATTATTCAAATGTAGTTTGAGGTGCAACGTTTACGGGAATAATTGAAACACTTGGCGAAAACGAAAATATAGTATTATTTTGAGGAGACCTGTTTTAGTTACAAACCATAACTTCTCAAATTGTTACTGACTACCCTTCTCAGGTGATCCTACTTCATTTATACCTGCCCAATGGATTCATGGACTTGCGCCTGTTAAGGTTTCCAGCTGACGGGGAAAGTTATTTTCTCTGGTTCCGATACCAGAAATTTTCTGTCGCTAGAAAAAGTTGATGGTCCATGAATGCCATTGTCGGTTCGACTATGTCGAATCGCTCTTGTCACCACACTATGAATTACATTTATCATGAATGGTTCATTTAAATTGAGCATTTAATTCATTATATTCATTTTGCCGAAATGTCTGAAATTTTGAAATTTTTCGACAAAAATGGTCTCAAAGGATTGAGTCCGAATCCCTGAAGAAGATTTTGAGGTCAAATTTGATTCTATTCGGCCATCCGGCCGGCCGGACATTCCCACGATAACTTGAGAACGAAAACAGATAGCGACTCGAATTTTTCAGGGTGGGTGGCGCATGACGATACGAGGGACGAGCTCGTTATTGGATATAATCGGCCCAATGGTTTCCGAGTAATAATTTTGTTTTCAACCAATACAAATCCGATCGAATTGAAACTTGGTGAGTAGTTGTAGAATACAAAGCTGAGGACGTTTGTGAAATTTTGTGAGAATCGTAACACTAGAAAATTTTGAAGAGATTATAGAAAAATATTTTTTATGTCACGATAATCTGAGACAGGAAAGATATAGCGACTTGAAATTTTCAGGTTGAGTTATGCATCTGACATGATGCGCCGAACAGTTTTGGAGTTATACCCATCTGAAATTTGGTGGTTATATCCTCAATAACTCGAAAAATACAAAACCGATTGAATTCAAATATTGTTGTGAGTTGTAGACGCTTTTGCGCGTATGTTCTATTGGCCATTGTCCTGCATTGGACACTCTTAATTCACCATTTTCTGTCTGACAGGACCGAATTCACATCGAATTCTTCATTAGGGAGTCGAGCCCAATCGTTTGAGACCATTTTCGGCAAAAAATTCGAAAATGAGATACATTAGGGCAAAATGATAACGCGATGTTCCCCAGAACATACGCGCAAAAAAAGAACAAGAATGACTTAGAAAAAATCAAACTGAACTATTACTAGACTCAAAATACGAAATTTCAGCAAATTGTACGACTTTCAACAGGAAACAAAGCTTCGAATTCTATTTGAAATATCGGTCATTTTTCCAGTGCTGCCATATATCTGCAATAACTGAAGTAGAATAATACATAAACTTGCATTTTGACATTATTTGGACCACATTTCGGCCAAAACTATGGAAAAGAGTGTCCGCACCATGTATTCTAAGCATATTTATCACATGGAATTTTTTGATGCCATTTTCAGCTAGAAATTGGAATATTACAGATATTTGGGCAAAATCACCCCTGGTATGAGCTTGCAAAAACGTCGACTTTGCAGATGATAAATGGTCGGCCGAAGCCACTGGCGAAAGGCAGATCTGAATGAACTGGACTGAAAAGAAACTGATTTCGAGCTTCCCTTGTCTTGAAATATTCAGCAATGTCTCGTGATTTTTTCGTACGTCCTCAAACCGATGACCCTCGCCAGAATTCAACCGGCACAGGAATGGCTTCGTTTTCCGCGACTCTCCAAGCATAAATACATCAATCGAAGAATTCATTCCGAGAAAGGTCTCCGATTTAAATTACAAATGTAATCCGAGAGAAGTGACTTTCCGGAAACAAATATGCCAACTTATATTCGACCCGAAATTAAGAACGTGAGTCGCTCGTAAAAACGGAAACACTTAGAGGAGCCGGGACGGATGCCAAAACGTCGTCCGCGGTTCCGCCGAACTCGTAAAATTAAATTTTCAACAAAACCGAACGTGTCGTTCTAAAAAATCGTCTACGCCACTTTACGGCCCTTCGAACGTGTCTTCGTGCCCGTGGTTTTGGTGAGAGTGGGTACTTCGGATTTATGTACAGAGAAAGGCATAAATTGAGGGACCGGTACGGGTATAATGCGCTCTTTCAAGGGGCGGAAGACTTTTTCGCCGGAATTTATACGGATAATTTGGGAATCATGAATTTTTCGCGGCAGTAAAAATTGTTTATATTCAGCTCTTGCCATATATAAAAGTTTATGCGATAAATGTAGGTAAGAATTCTTCAGTTGGAAGTAACAATCGTCCTAAAGAAGGGTCCCATGGAGCAAAAAGATAACGTGGATTTAATGGCATCGTTTTATTAAGTCAATATATCACTTGATACCGTGAAGTTTCTGTATAGGAGAAATAGAAAAGAGGATCCAGGATATTCTCTTCGTGAGGGTTCAATAATTAACTAAATATAGTATTATATATACAGGGTGAGTCTTTAAATTGCACATTAATTTTAACCATGGATTCCTCTCATCTAATAGAACAACTTTTTCATTAACCATATTTCCAGATTCGGCTCAGGTAAAAAGTTATAAGCGTTTAAAGATTTTACAATGTGCAAAGCCAACCCCGAACTGGCTTTAAATGTTGAACACAGAAACACTCACTGGATTCAATATCGCATAACTAAATGAAAGCTTCATCATCTGATGCGCAAAATTCAACAAAATTGGCTGAGAAATCTTATTTACTCACTGAAGTCTTATAAAATAGTCTAAATAATCTTCAAGCAGCACTTCTGAAAAAAACTCTACCTGCATATTAAAATACTGACTCCAACTTTATTTGCATTGAGTAACCACTATAAGATTATCCACAAAATCTTCTTCACCTATTTTCAGATTCCTTACATATTTTAATTCGTTTCATATAAACGAATATATCAATATCCAATTAACAGAACATCATTTATTATAACTAGTGACCGACCGAAAGTTCGGTTTCGGTTTCGGTTTCGGCCAGTTTCGGCCAAGAAATCTAGTTTCGGCCTTAGTTTCGGTTTCGGCCCAAAATGGCCGAATCTTTCGGCCGGGCCGAAACTTGAATGTTCGTGAATTATCCTGGTCGTTTGGCCAGGAGTTATAAGTAGGTATACATAATTGTCGTACGAGTTTTTGTGATCTATCTTTGTTATGACTGAGAATTCAATTCAATGATTATTAATTAGATTCCAAATAAGACGTGAAACTTGGAGTATGACTCATTAGCTGTTGTTTAATCCATATTTATTAATAACTGAAAATCAACGGTTTTTGGAGTTCGGGTGATTTTTAATAGATTTCTGAACTTATAGTACATATTTCGTCAATTTTTTCTACGTTGACCAAATTTGGTGATAATTTTGGTTTATTTTCATCAGAAAAGAATATGATATGTATGAAAAAAGCAAAACTATGCTGTATAAGAGGTTGAAAGAGAATTAGTATGATTTGAAATGTGGTATATGAATAAATAAAAATCAATTTCTAATATCAATTTGTCTGCAACTTTCGAATTTCACAATTTTGTATGCCAAAATTATTTTAAAAACTTGCCAAATTCCTTCTTCATTCTCTGAAAGATTTCGTTAGATTGCTTAACTAGTATCGTTTCAGCAGATTTTTTACAAGCAACCTTTTGAATGTCCGGCATCTAAAATAGTGGATGTGTATCGAAAGACAGCGTGTATAAATTTCAGGTGGAAAATAACAACTGCAAACATCAGAAAGACGGCACGTGCTAGCCTATGGAATGGTGCAACATAATTTATGAATACATTTTCTAATGTAATTTCGAGCTTAGTTGCAACAAAAAAATATTGAATTCGTTATTTTCCTCTATTTGCTTCTTATATCCCCTTTCAAATCATACTAACTCTTTTTCAACAGAACTAGTACTCAAATATCTCGGAAACCGTTGATTTTTGGTCCTCAATAAAAATGGCTCAAACCCCAGCAAATGATCCATACTAACACCTCCTCTAAGGTTCACTTCTGATTTGGAATCACCCTGTATACTTCGACTGATTATTTTGATAACTTGGTAATACCAAAATAATAAATAAAGATCTCAAAAAAAATTTCTTTTTATTTCATTTAACACACTTTAACTATTTTTATGTATATGCGAATAAAATTGTAAAAAATACAGTAGATTTCAGTATGAAATATAAAGTTTCGGTTTCGGTTTCGGCCGAAACTGAGACCCTGGCCGAAAGTTCGGTTTCGGTTTCGGTTTCGGCTGAAATACCAGTTTCGGTCGGACACTAATTATAACCTCTACTCTATTGAATCGAGAAAAACAATCTGTATTCTGTGATCTCTGAAAGTTCTCTATGCAAGTGAATATGTGTTCCGTGGTGACGAGCTCGTATAGAGACAGTAAAATCATATTTTATTATAATGTGGCAGAAGCAGGCCCAGAAATGTATTAATCTAACTTGTTCTATGGTCTAACCTTAGAATATTACGCCGGTCGCCGGTGGTTCTTTATGTTTACATTTCTCGTCAAGAATAATTGGGATGAATGGGTGGAATGATACTTATAGTTGATATTTCCCTCATGCATACTAACATACTACAAACTGATAAGAATCAACTATGTAGTGACGTGAGTTAAATCTGTTGAAAATTAAGTTCATGAAATTATCTTCCATATATTAAAGAAAGGATGATTGTGAAGAATCGAAGCAGTACGAAAATTAATGTTTAGATGGCATGGATAACAGATAATTTATTAGTTGCATATGCACTATTGGGGATACATAGATGAATACAGATCATGGTACGCCTATTCATCTATTTCCCAAAAGATAACTACCCTGCCAACTATTTGAATAAGTTGTTATTAACGTATCCCTTTCAAAGATATTAATTATAACCAATCAATTTAGAAATAAGCGTGATTGAATTGAATTTGTGTAAGTGTCAACTTTGACAATACTCAGTCTATGCCTTTATTCGAGCAGACATTTTTTATTGTTTTCCAGGTTCGCATTGATAAAAGCAGGTAAATTTCTGTAATGTTTTCCATATTTTATGACATGCAATGAAGACTATCTCGAAAACGGTACGTTTTTGGAGAATTGATGAATAATAATTTGATTTTCTAAAAGGATGGAGTATTTCAAAAATGACACAAGACAACCTTCATCTGCTTTCATTATGCTAATTTCTCATAGTTTTAGGAATTCGCAAGTCTATATAACGAATAAACCAGTAGAAGTAGGGAAAAACTGTTAATTGGATATTATGTGCTATAGTTATAGAAAACTTCATACCAAAATTTATTCAATTCTAAATATCCATTTCAAATGTACAAAAGTTAAACTGATTTTTTTTCAAATTTCAACAGCCTGTATCTTTTTTCTTGTGCCGAATCTGGATAAATGGTAAATGAAAAAAGTGTTTTATTTGATGAGATGAAATCTATGGAATATAGAACTTAAAGACTCACCATGTATATTAGATACCTATTTTAGGCCACTATACAAACATATTGCAGTACTGAGAAACATGAGATGAAAGAAACTTCAGATTTAAGAACTATATATAACAAGGTGATGAAGTGATTCTGTTTACTCGGAGAAGGAAACATCCAGCTGTGAGATCACTCTTTTTGAACGGAGATACTATAGAGTGGAAGTCTGAAGTTAAATATCTAGGAGTAATACTACACTAGATAGTAAACTTTTGTGGAATAAGTGCATGTTGAAGTCAGTGCTCATAAAGCAATAGAGGCTTTAATGGCGTGCAGAAATCTAGCCGTTAAGATTATGAACTGCGATGGTGATACGTCATGATTGTGAGACCCATAATCACTTATACGGTAGTAGTCAGGTTTACAAAAATAAGTCAGAATAGTACGAGGGAAAACCTCGAAAAAATACAAAGGCTTGCATGTGCGTGTGTCACTGGAGCTAGGGGAACCTGTCCTACCAGGGCACTTGAGACACAATAGGCCGTATGGTCACAGTAAAACGTTACCCCCTACAACAATAGATAGATGAAGATAGTTTATTCAATTCAAAGTACAGAGACCTGTACAGAAAAAAAAGGTCAACAATAGTTACATTAAAGAAACAATGTTCTTTCAGCTCTACAAAATTCAAAATATTCTAGTACATTATAAGGCTCACATATTATGAAATCATGGTCTATGAAACAACTAATTCTCCTATATAGTAATCTTTCGGTCTGTATTAAACGAAATTGCCTCGGCAATGCATTCAGTAGCTTCATGCACATATTATACGTAGCATTATTCTGCGCCGAAGTCAACATTAATAATGACTGTGTCATGTAATGCAAGTACTCGAATGGATCCGTATGCCACCACAAACATAGCACTGTTTGTTTTCGACCCAACACTTAAATTATGTATTTGAATAGACACCACACGCCACACACCACTGTTCATTTTCGAACCAGTAGTGGATGAAAGTATTCGAATGGTACCTTATGCCACCGAAAACACAGCACAGCTCATTTTCGAACCAACAATTTATTAATGTATGTATGTGAGTTGAAACTAATCGTTTGATATTATTCTCGGCCAAAAAGTGTACCAGTTTTTGGCGCTCTAGTTCCTCGGAACTGAGTGCTTATCAATTTGCCCAAATGTCTGTAATTTTCTAATTTTTCGATGAAAATGGTCTTGAACGATTTGGTTCGACTCACTGATCAAGAATCCGTGGTCGAAATTCATTCTGTCTGGCCGGCCGTAGGCACGATCACTCTCGAACGGAATGAGCTAGAGAGTTGAAATTTTCAGAGTAGGTTTGACAGATAAATATCTCAGCTAAGTTCGTTATTGGGCGAAATCAGACAGATGGTTTCGGAGTAACAAAAAAAAATTTTTTTTTTACATAACAAATTCCAAATTAAATTATTTTCAATAAGCAGTTTCACCATAAGTATCCAATGATATCATTTTTAACTCTAAGAAGCTGATACTTTCGGAGATATGATTTTTCAAAATTTCAATAATAAATCGTATTTCAACGTTGTCACAAAATGATATAATTATTCTATGTAAGAATTGTCATAATGTCAACTTATTTTCCTGAGACATGACATTATCTAATCAATCGAAGAATTGTGAGCGAAGTGAGAAAAATCTCAGTTGTTTGCT
The DNA here is from genome assembly GCA_937662695.2 of Halyzia sedecimguttata. Taxonomy (NCBI): domain Eukaryota; kingdom Metazoa; phylum Arthropoda; class Insecta; order Coleoptera; family Coccinellidae; genus Halyzia; species Halyzia sedecimguttata. The sequence continues at coordinate 35,636,008 of OW569415.2, read as the reverse complement.
CCGAAATTAGTTTTTCTCAGAAAAGTCTTACATTTCGGAACGGAACATGAAGTATAAGAGATCTGAAAGTAGTGAGACTGCTTTTCATCCATAGACATAGATATAACTCTCGAACGGAAAGAGGTAGGTAGTTGAAATTTTCAGAGTAGATTAAGGAGATGAATATCTCGGTTAAGTTCGTTATTGGGCAAAATTGGCCAGATTTAAATTGATTTCTTCCATGGTGCAGTTCTCATTCTCATGATTGCTCATTTAATCTTGATAAATAAACTATTATTTGATTTGAATATCCTTTATGATGCAGTTCTATCATATGAATACATTGATATAATTCCCAACTCTGAGAAACCAATACTTTCGGAGATATAATTTGTCTGTTTGAACTAGAGCGCCAGAAAGCTCCTGTCCACAGGGCTTGAACCCATTTTTTTATTTGGACGCTTCTTTTTACTGTCCAATTTAAATTCTTGGAAATAAAATTTTTTTTCCTGGAGCTACGCAGCTTTGGGCTAGTTCACTACCTGGATGGATGAACGCTCTGGCTATAAATTTGAACAGCGCGCTAAAGCTCCTGTCCAAGGGGCTTTCCCACTTCTTTTTATATAACTTGTAAATGATCAGATATTTATCATAATCGATATAAAATCTATCAGACCTTCCATTACCAATTCCGTCTGCAACCATTTAATAATTGTAACATCATGATTATTGAACTTGCGAGTTCCTGTAAATTTGATAATACTAATCAGTTTCAACCACCTAATGAAAAATATTACGAAACTATCTTAATTGGATGATTTTCGTTATATAACCTGTTTCTCTAGTTTCCTATTGGTGTTTGTGGTGATTATAAATTATTTGAAAAAATTTCAATTCAGAATTCCCGAATACTCATCTTCTTGAGACATAATATATTCAAAAATAAATCATAGCGAGGGTTTGTAAGGAATATTCTGTTCAGTAATTGTCCAATATAGTCTGTAGCCTGAATCAATTGAGACTCATATTCAAATATTTAGGAAAATGCAATTGAATCGAAAAGTGATATTATGATAATAACTATCGGTTCTCAAATCAATTACAAATTTGCTTAAGGATTGATAATGACCGAAATTTTTCGGAAAATAATCAAACAAATTGAAAAATACGAACCTTGCATAATATATTTCAAATGGTTGAAGTGATATCCATCCGTCATAAGACAGAAACATGAGGATAAAACATTTAGAGGTAATTCCAAAAGGCTAGTTATTATAATCAGTGTTGGTTGAATGACACTTTAATGGTCGTAAGTATATGATTTAGAGATCAAGTATGCATTGCGGTATTATGAGAATATATTTGTAATGATAGAATGAATAAAAACGTATGATAGATAGTTCAACTATAATGGATTAAGGGAAAAGCTTTTTGCTGATCATTTATTCATTACAACGGGTAAGTGGAAAAAGTTCATTTTATAAGGTAGAGCTTCATAATCCCAGGGAATTCATAAAATCCATGAATTTACCCTTTCATTTTATATTTTTCCAATGAAAGATTTGATTGATGCTCTATTCCCACAAACAACATTGATGTATTTGAAATTCCATATCTTCTGTGTAGCCCGTTTACTGACTTATTATAATTTATTCAATTTTTTACGTTCTTATGTAAAAGTATTGAAAGATTGTTTACAGGCTGAGGAGAGGCTCAATAAAACAACTCTATAATCCTGAAGTTCCGTTAGATATTGTATCTTTTTCAAGGCTCGAAAGAGTTACAATATTTGTAAAAAAAAATGGCTTCAAGCCCTGTGGACAGGAGCTTTCTGGCGCTCTAGTTCAAACAGACAAATTATATCTCCGAAAGTATTGGTTCCTCAGAGTTGAGAATTATATCAATGTATTCTTATGATAGAACTGCATCATAAAGGAAATTCAATTCAAATAATAGTTTATTTATCAAGATTAAATGAGCAATCTGAGAATGAGAACTGCACCATGGAAGAAACCAAATTAAAATAGCTGAAATGAATTTGACTCTCTCTTATAGAACAGGATGAAATGTACGAGTATGAACACAGATCATATAATAAAGCTTAGATAGAATAATTATAGCATTCTGTGAAAACATAGAAGTACGATTCATTATTGAAATTTAGAACTTCATCTTAGCAGAAATTGAATTCACACATCATAGAAGAATTTAAATTCAACAAGAGTGCCAAAAATTATCAATCCAAAACCAATAGACTAATTCTACCCAACAACGAACTCATCCGAGATATTCATTCCTCAATTCTATGATGAACGATAATATATATCTTTCCTCAAATCTATACTCCAATACACCAATATTCCAGTTTTGTTTTTAGTGGAGATATTCTGAAAACAATATTATTAACTTACCATTACCATTCCCATTATCATATGGATTGACCATCGGCATGAAAATATCAACCAACAAAAAGTATGATATTATATTATAATTCTCATATTTATACGATTGCTGGAATGAATGACAATGTTATTAACTTACCATTACCATTCCCATTATCATGTGGATTGACCGTCGGCATGAAAATATCAACCAACAAAAAGTATGATATTATATTATAATTCTCATATTGATACCATTACTGGAATGAATGACGATGAGACAAAGTCAAAGTTGACATTATAACAATTCATAGAATTGCCACAGAATAAATCTATCATTGAAATTTTGAAAAATCAAATCTCCGAAAGTATGAGTTTGATAGAGTTAAAAATGATATGAATGGATTCTTATGGTAAAACTGCTTATTGAAAAAAAATTTATTTGGAATTTGTTCTGTAAAAAAACATTTTTTTTTTGTTACTCCGAAACCATCTGTCCGATTTTGCCCAATAACGAACTTAGCCGAGACATTTATCCCCCAAACCTACACTGAAAATTTCAACTGTCTAGCTCATTCCGTTCGAGTGTTATCGTGCCTACGGCCGGACGGCCGGACCGGCCGGACAGAATGAATTTCGACCACGGATTCTTGATTAGTGAGTCGAACCAAATCGTTTAAGACCATTTTCATCGAAAAATTCGAAAATTACAGACATTTGGGCAAATTGATAAGCACTCAGTTCCGAGGAACTAGACCGCCAAAAAAGAAAATCAAGTGATTCACCTCGCCATTGAACGTAAACCTTGATTAGTCAGGAAAAAGGACGTTCTTCTATATTTATAACAATCTTCTATCTGGATTATCCTCCGTGAGTTCCTCGAGGATTGTCATTTTATAAGGATGAAATTTCTTTGTTTTGAGAATTCTCGTCACCGAAAATTGTCAAATTTCGAGTTCCCTACCAATCTGCACATGAGGACGTTCTTGAACTGAGAGGAGTACATTCATTTTGACATCTTCAGTGAGGGTGCTTTGAAGATGATTTTTTGTTTTTCCTAAATGCCCATTATACCGAAACAGTTTCTCAATCTTTTTTATGGTACTTCGCGATTTGGGTAAATCAGTAGGTATACTTCTATCCGATTACATGGAGTCTTCATTTTGTGTTCTTGTCCTATTTCCGTTGCCAATCACCATTAAAATTTCAATCTTGAGTGCTTCAGTTAAGTACAGCATTTTGTCCGATTTTTCAACAAACGTTGTTGCTCACAAAATGACAAACCATTAACGCTAATCTTCGCTCGATACGTTGATGCTCTCCTTCCTTGATTATATTTAACATTTTTTTACCTCTTCATATTCCATTTTGAAGCTGCCTGAATTATTTCATTAAGATGGATGAGATTCCTTCATTTTCAAATAAGTTGATATTTGTTATACAGTGTGGAAAAGCCAAATGGAATAAATTCATTATCTTGGTTACTATACTTATGGAAATTACAGGAACTCATCAACTCTAAATTTCAAATTGTCCTTCTTCTTCGTAAAATGCGCTTCCTACCTTCCCCCTTAAACAGACAGGTAGAACTAACTATGAGCTTGTGATACATCGTTTGAAAGGCGTCGTTATTCTCTATTCAGAAATGTTTATTGCAAAAATTAAATTAGAAAAAAATTAAATCAAGTGATTAGCGTAATTTGGTATAATATCAAAAACTAAAATGTAATACAAATTGTAGCCAAAAAATTATGAATATTAATGAAGTAGATGTTCAAAGTGTTCACAGCAAACGCATTGGCAACATCCTAATCTCAAATAAAAATTTCTTCCAATACTCATCTCAGGAGTAATCGACTTAATCGCAAGCGTTATTCGATTTTTTAGGTCCTTCAAATCTAGGGGTTAAGTTTTGTACACAATGCTTTTCACATATCCCCATAAAAATAAATCTAATGGTTAAAGATCAGGGGATAGCGCTGGCCTTTCGATCCATCCTATCCGCCGATTTGAAATGATTGTGTCGAAGTACTGTCACATATTGCGTTGGTAATGTGGTGGTGCTCCATCCTGTTAGAGTCATATCGTATTCCATGAAACTTTAGCATTTCCTTGATCAGGATATAAATTTGCCAAAGTTGGAACGATATCATTCTGAAGTAGTGCTAGATATTCATCGCCATTCAAATTGCCCTCAATGAAAAAGGGGCCTATGACATGTTTTCGAACATTTCCTGCCCAAACATCAACCTCTTGAGAGAAGTACGTGTGTTCCTCTCTCATCCAGTGATGATTTTCGGTAGACCGGTAGTAGCAATTTTGTCGATTAGCATGGCAGTTGAAAGAAAAATTGCTCTCATCAGAAAACAAAACGTCTACTATTTGGATAATATTATTATCCGACATGTTCATCATTTGTTTACAAAAATAAGTTCTCCTATTAAAATCATGTTCCAAGAGATCCTGGATAGGTATCATTTTATAGGGACTCATTTTATATGTTTTAATATGTTTAGAATCAAAGTATGGCTGATATTGAATGTGTTGGGGTATCTCTACTCGATTTATGTGGATTTTCTTGAAAGTCAAGCATCGGGTCTAATTTCACATCCTCACACAGTGTATTAGCAGCTGCTTTCTTAATCTGCCTTATTTGCCCAAACTCGGGAAACTGCTCCTCTATTTTTCTTATTGTCCGTTGGGTTATAGGCGGCAAATTCGAAAATTTCTCACGAAACTAGTGACTTACTTCTTTTTGTGTTCAGGTGTTATCTCCGTAACCAATCATTAGTAAAATTGTTATTTTGTGCATTTCCGTTAATCGAACCATTATTCAAACTTGAAGTTAATGACATTAAAACACAAATCAGACAATTTTTAAACTACAACGGCACAAAATAGTTTGCGAAGATGTTCTGAAGACACTAACTTTGCCACCGAAAGTGTTTTATGTAATTTTCATAGTACCATCTGGAAAACACAATGTTATGATTTTCTTCATTTTCCTTCTATCTTATCTTGAAGGCAAATAAGTTTAGTATTATTGCAATAAGATTTGGGAATATGCGAGGAAATATTATAATCAATTTCGGTAATCGCATGATTTTATTTTCTTCTATTTTGAGTTGTGCAATAAACATGAAAGTGATAACAATTTTGAATGGAGAATGGCGCCATCTTTCAAACGATGTAACTCAAGCCCACACTTCCTAGTTGAAAAATTGGGTGTTTTACCTGTCTTTCGGAGGGGGTTGAAGGTGGGGTTAGCATATTTAGGAAGAAGAATGACAATTTAAAATTTCAATTTGATATGTTTCGGGATTTTCCACAAATATGAGCTGTAACCACGATAATGCATTTATTCCATTTAGTTTTTTCACACTGTATTTGTATAGAGTTGAAAAACACACGCCTCAGAGGACAGTTGTTCGTAATTAAAAACCAATTTTCATTAGGAAACATCCTCGAGTTGGTCGCATTCTTCATTCTTTATTCCATACTCGACAGCAGCCCTAAAAACTAGAAAAGCCATCAAGTCATCCAACGAGTTATGGCCGGTATAACTCATACGTTACTGTCACATCGTCAAAAGGGCAAGTATGCGCCGTTATAATGAAACAAAAGCGTTGAACTGCAAATCTTACACAGTTGGTGTTTATAATTAGGTGACGAAGCGAGATCAAATCACATATGAATGTTTAGCACGTCCTTCTGTTTAGCTCTTATTGTTTCCAGATTGCCTTTTTTGCACCTGCATCGGCAGAGTGAAATGCCTCTCTGCGATGTCTGCCTTATTAAGTGCACGATTCATTTTAAAAATGTCGACTTTTTATGCCTGTGGTCGAAACAGCATAAGAGTTGAATTAACGTTTTAAATGGATTCTCCGTTCTTGCTGTATTAAAGGTAAATGACGAAGTGGCTCGGTATTTAAGAGGAATCCTAAAGCGATTTCGAATGCTCGGAAACAGTTTTTCTGTCAATTGTCGTTATTGTGAAGGTCTCAGCTACGTGGCGAGAGAAATCTTGAGTATTCCCTCCATGACGTTGATTTCGCGTTACTTCGGCTGGTATTTTAACTTTTATGTCTGCTCACACTCGTCTAGATTCAAATCAATAACGACTGACAGGGTAGAGCGACTCTCTTATAACTACTATTTACAATTTATAGACCAGTTGTGAAGCCTTTGAAAAAAATATGAGTAGGATGAAACCGATTGGAAAAGGAAAGAGAATGTAACAAATATTAGAGGAAAAATAATTTCTGATCTAATGTCGGGAAGTGGAAGGGGCGAAGGGTAAACTACGGTTTATCTGGATTTCCGGCAAAACTAGCAGTCCTATGGAAAAAACTTAAATACCAAAGTTATAGGTAGCTAATAAAAATATCTACAACTTTTATATTCACATTTTTTTCACATAACCTCAAAATTTATGTGAAAAATTCAAATATTTATGTTTTTTATTTTCATCTATTACAACTTTTTTTTACACGAAATTTGATGAAACTTGTAATTTTTCTGATTTGGAATATTGATTTTTCCACATTAATTTGACTTAGTATCGAAAAAGCTCCCTAACTTTCAATTGATAATCCTCACATCAGAATATCTGCTTTTTTGAAAAAGTCGGTGGGTTTTTTATTCGTTAAAATCTCTGCTTTCTGATGGTGTAGAAAGAATTATATTACTATGGTAAATTTTCTCAGAAAGTGCTTCGAAATAACTGCTAAGTAAGTCCCAGACCCACCTAGGCCCTTCCCCACTTCTCTATGAAATACATTTTGATGGGCTGTAATTTTCTACAACTACTCACCAAGTTTCAATTTGATCGGATTTGTATTGGTTGAAAAAAAAATTATTACTCGGAATCCATTGGGTCGATTATGCCCATTAACGAACTACTCCGTCGTAATGGGACGCGTCACCTACGCTGAAAATTTTAAGTCACTATCTCTTTCCGTTCTCAAGTTATCGTGGCAACAGGTGGCAACGCAACGGCCGGACAACATAATTAAATTTTACCTCGTATTCTTCATCAGGGAGTCGAACTCAATCGTTTGAGACCATTTTCGGCAAAAACATTCGAACATTACAGACATTTCAGCAAAATGATAACGCGATGTTTCCCAGAACATGTGCGCAAAAAATGGTAAAAAAGTGGTGGTCAATTTTATCCTGACAGAAGCAGCTGTTCAAGAAATACTAGAGTGATCCACAGAAGTCATCGCCCAGATACCCTTATCTCAATTTCCAGAGAGAAATTGTGCAGTCTCACGAGAAAAACTTTTAGAATTTATCCATGTATCAACTACTTTATTCATTCTCATAGCAAATTAATTAATTTTATTCCAAACAAAAGTATTAAAATTCGTTTCAAACGAATAAATGTCCCAACATTTCATTCCGTTTTCCACACCCTAAAGGTCTAGTGTTCAATATATGGAGAAGCCCTTTTTTCCAAAATCGAGGACAATTAGGCATGCAAAACCATTTGCTGATGTTCATGGTATGATTTATTGTAAAATCAGGCGAATTACCCGTTAACCATTTCCATTAATATCCTGCGAGTTTGAAAACCTTATTTACTGAGTTTGCTTCCCAAGATAAATTTTTATATGGAAACATTCATGCTATAGAGCTAAAACGATACGAGTCTCCATCTGCATACATATATCCCAATAATATCGAAGTTTGCTTCAACTCGACTATCATTTTCGCATTGTTTGAAAACTATGGTATAACTTACTTTTGGACTGTTATTTTTCACATTTCAATTACGTATATTTCATTCGAGCTGTATGTAAATTTGTATTGGCGCAGATACGGTCGCAATTTCACAACAATACAAGCCATTCTTCATGTTTAATATTTGCCCGCAGGGGAATCAGGCAGTTATTGCAGTAACTCTATGAAAATTTAAGGCCTTCCTGCATAGAGCAATTTCCCATTGCAACTGTTACACTGCAGTCGTATGAAATGAATCTCTTATTTATGTCGATGTTATTGTTGGCCCAGCAGGGTGATAATGGCGATGAGTTACCTCATACAAACATTGTGAACTTTGTGGTTGATTGATTTGTTGGGAATTGGGGAGTATATCCACCACGTACAATGAGTTTTTCCACTAATTTTGACGACTTTTTCAGTTAATCTTGACAAGATCAAAATCCAAGTAATCCATCAATGTTCATAGGCATATTCGAGGAGAGATTCGAGAATGTGATTCATTCGAGAATCCTGAAATAACCAGGTGACTGAATCAATCAATTTGAAGCAGATGTATGCCAAAAAAATCAGAAAACATTCTCATGCTATTTGTGGATTTTTGGCACTCTTGCTCCTCGGAACAGAGAGAGCTTATCAATTAGCTGAAATGTTTGTGATTTTCGAATGTTTGGATGAAAATGTTTTTGAACGATTTGGTTCGACTCACTGATCAAGAATCCGTGGTCAAAATCGACTCTGTCCGGTCTGCCGGCCGTTAACACGATAACTCTAGAACGGAATAAGCTAGGCAGTTAAAATGTTCAGAGTAGGTTTGGAAGATAAATATCTCGGTTAATTTCGTTATTGGGTAAAATCGGCAGCCTGATGGTTTCGGAGTAACGAAAAAAATTTGACAGATTTTTCACATAAGCTGCATTACATTTTGTTAAAATTTCTATTGAAATGATCCTCACAAAATTTCACATACGTCCTTGCGTTGGTATTCTACAACTAATTACCAAGTTCCAATTTAAACAGATCTGTATTATTTGAAAATGAATTTGTACTCGAAAACCGGTTGGCCAATTATACCCATTAACGAACTCAACCGTTGTATTCAGATGCGCAGCCCACCCTCAAAATTTCAAGTCGTAATCACTCAGTTCGAAAATTGTCGTGGCAACGGCCGTCCGAAGGTCAGATAGAATAAAATTTGACCTCGAATTCTTCATCAATGTTTCGAACCTAATCGTTTGAGACAATTTTCATCGAAACATTCAACTATTACAAACACTGGAAACATTATAGCACGCTGTGTTTCCTCGAACATGCGCCCAAAAACCATGCTGAAGTAAATTTAATCTATAGCTAGATAGGCGAAGAGGAGTGTCTGTTAAGATTGACTCGAATATTCTTCCAGAGTGACAAATTTTATAGAGACTGGCCTGTAGTTTCAAATTTTTCAAATTCGATTTTGCTACTCAAGAGTTTTATTGAAAACAATGTGAAGATGCTAAGATAATAAGACAGGAGCTTTGACACTCTTGTTCAAACTTTGACAAATCATATCCGAAATTATTGGTTTCTCAGAGTTGGGAATGAGACTGCATCATAAAAGAAACTGAATTAAAATCAAATATCAAGCTTATCCGAGATATTCATTCCTCAAATCTTCTTTGTAAATTATATTATATCAATTGAAACTTAGCAAGCCTTATTCCAGTTTTGTTTTCACTGTAGATATTCTGAACCCAATTTGATAAACTTACCAAAGTTATATTTCCATCACTAGGGGCCGGTTTCTGACACATTTGAATGGAGTATATCTTCAGTTTATCTACCGAATTCTATTGAATTGGACAGATAAACGGAAGATAAACCAGATGTTATATTCCTCAGAAACCGGCCCCATATGGATTATCCTAGGGCCTATAGGAAAGGGGTAGGTATATCACTCAAATATTATAATATCCTATAATTGTTCATTTTGCATTCAATCATACTTCGTTTTGTATAGAACAGAAATTTGAGATGTCTGTTATATGTACATAGATAAGATGACATGTATGAAGAGTGAATACAGACAGATAGAATTCGCATTCTGTGAAAACATAGAAGTACGATGTTTATGAATGGATTCTTATAATGAAACTGCATCTTAAAAAAAATGGTTCAAGCCCTGCGGACAGGACCTTTTTGGCGCTCTTGTTCAAACAGACAAATTATATCGCCGAAAGAACTGGTTTCTCAGAGTTGGGAATTATATCAATGGATTCCTATGATAGAACTGCATCATGAGAGAAATTAAATTTAAAAAAAGTGTCGTTTGAGGAAAATGCTTCAAAAATTATCTTTTAAAAAATAAGAGCAATCTACAATGCTTCGAAGCCTTAATTCTTAATGTCATTAAATTTATTTATCAAGATTAAATGAGCAATCTGCAATAATTCAACCTCGTGGAACGGGTTGTTACAACTCACACTCGGTGCATTGTTTTCACAACTCGAAATACCTAAGGAAAGTATCATCGAAATGACTAGAGCATGGCTGGAGACAATCATAGCAGATTGTCCATTTATTCCTGATATTTGGGTAGGTAGTGGATTACGAACAAATTATTTTAATAGTTCAAAATATATTATTAAAATACTATCCTCTTTTCATGATTTAAAATTTAATATTTCATATCACTAACACAATCTTTTCTGTGTTATGAACCTTAACTCAAGAAAAAATGTTTGATTCGCAAAAGTAGATCCATATTCAGTATTTTTTTGCTAGCAACATTATGAAAATATTGTATATAGGAACATGTCTCACTACTTAAGGAAGTAAACGGTAATATTTACCTCAGTGGTCAACGAACAGTAATTTCTTTTGATGATTCCATTATGTTCTTCTTTCCTATTGCCTCCATAAACTACATCAAAACAGTCTTGTATATATTCACAAATTCAAGAATCGAATACTAGCTTTCCAAGAGAAAATATTTTCAAACTACGAATTGACAATCTCTTATAGGTAGAAAAGATGACATTTATGAATAGTGAACACAGACAGATTCTGTGTTCACATTCTGTGAATACATTTAACTTACGATGTATTATTGAAACTTTGAAAGATCATATCTCCGAAAGTATTAGCTTGTTCGAGCTGAAAATGATAACAGTGGATTCTTGTGATGAAACTGCATCTTAAAAAAATTTGAATTCAGAAGTTGTGATGTAAAAAAATATTTTTTTTTCGATACTGCGAAACTATTTGACCGATATTGCCAATAAGGAACTCAACTGAGATATTTATCGCTCAAACTTACTCTGAAAATTTCAACTGTCTAGCTCATTCCATTCGAGAGTTATCGTGTTAACAGCTGGCCGGCCGGACGGCCCGACAGAATCGACCTCGGATTCTTGATCAGTGAGTCAAACCAAATAGTTCAGGACCATTTTCAGCCAAAAATTCGAAAATTACAGACATTTGGGCAAATTGATAAGCACTCTTTTCCGAGGAAAAAAAAATATATGATATGCCGTGTTCTGATATATGCCGTAGATGTATGACAGACAGATAGAATTCGCTTTCTTTGAAAAGACGATGTATTACTGAAATTTTGAAAAATCATATCTCCGAAAGTATTAGCTTGTTAGAGTTGAAAATGATATCGATGGAGTCTTATGATGAAACTGCATCTTGAAAAAAATTGAATTCAAAATTTGTAATGTAATAAGAATGTTTTTCTTCTTTACTCCAAAACCATCCGGCCGATTTTTTCCTCTAACGAACTTAACCGAAATATTTATCTCCCAAACCTATTCTGAAAATTCCAACTGTCTAGCTCATTCCGTTTGGGAGTTATCGTGTTAACGGCCGGCCGGACAGAATCAATTTCGAACACGTATTCTTGAACAGTGAGTCGAACCAAATCGTTTAAGACCATTTTCATCCAAAAATTCGAAAATTACAGACATTTGGGCAAATTGATAAGCACTCTGTTCCGAGGAACAAGAGCGCCAAATATTTAATTTAAATTTTGTAATCAAAAAAAATTTTTTTTTTGGTTACTCCGAAACCAATTGGCCCTATTTGCCCAGTAAAGAACTCAACCGGGACATTTGTCTCCCAAACCTACTCTGAAAATTACAACTGTCTTGCTCATTCAGTTTGAGAGTTATTGTGTTAACGGTTGGCCGGACAGAATCGATTTTGGCCACGGATTCTTGATCAGTAAGTCGAACCAAAACGTTTGAGATCATTTTCAACCAAAAAATCGGAAATTACAGACATTCGGGCAAATTTATAAAGCCATTTTTGGCGCTCTAGTTCCTCGGAACTGAGTGCTTATCAATTTGCCCAAATGTCTGTAATTTTCGAATTTTTCGATGAAAATGGTCTTAAACGATTTGGTTCGACTCACTGATCAAGAATCCGTGGTCGAAATTCATTCTGTCCGGCCGTAGGCACGATAACTCTCGAACGGAATGAGCTAGAGAGTCGAAATTTTCTTAGTAGGTTTGGGGGATAAATATCTCGGCTAAGTTCGTTATTGGGCAAAAGCGGAAAGATGGTTTCGGAGTAACAAAAAAAAATTTTTTTTACATAACAAATTCGAAATTAAATTTTTTTTAATAAGCAGTTTTATCATAAGAATCCATTCATATCATTTTTAACTCTAACAAGCTAATACTTTCGGAGATATGATTTTTCAAAATTTCAATGTAAATCGTATTTCACAGATTGATATAATTATTCTATGTATGAATTGTCATAATGTCAACTTATGACATGACATGACATTATCTAATCAATCGAAGAATTATGAGAATAAAGTGTATTCCGAAATGTGAGCGAAGTGAGAAAAATCTCAGTTGTTTGCTCCGAAATTAGTTTTTCTCAGAAAAGTCTTACATTTCGGAACGGAACATGAAGTAAGAGATCTGAGAGTAGTGAGACTGCTTTTCATCCATAGACGAATGCTCAGTTCTCAATTTATGACGGGACTGACAGAGGGGAATATTGTAACTTCAAAAATATTGGGGTTGAAATACCTACTCGTATTTTAGCGATGCAACGGGGACCTCACCCGAAAATGTTTGAAAATATTACCTAAATATTGAAAGCATAATTCTGTAGTTCGAGAGAGGAGAAAATTTGGTGAACGTAGATCAGGAAATTTTTGATCGATTACAAGGTAATTATTTATTATTACTTATCTTCTTTCATACATGTTTTATGGAATACCTACTATTTGTAGGTACTTTAAACCTGTTTTGGGCAATTGTCATACGAAACTTTTTTTTTTTGGCGCTCTAGTTCCTCGGAACAGATTGCTTATCAATTTGCCCAAGTGTCTGTAATTTTGGAATTTTTGGCTGAAAATGGTCTCAAACGATTTGGTTCGACTCACTGATCAAGAATCCGAGTGCGAAATCGATTCTGTCCGGTTGGCCGACCAGCCGTAGGCACGATAACTCTCGAACGAAAGGAGTTAGCGGATTGAAAATAGCAAGGTGGTTTTGGAGCGTAAATATCTCGGACAAGTTCTTTAATGGGCGAAATCCATCAAGGGGTTTCGGAGTTATGGCCGAATTTAGTAAAAATATTTTTTATGAATATTTCCGAAACCGATCACTCGATCTATCTGAAATTTAGCATCAAATTGTAGAATCATGACCTTTATACGCATGTGAAGCTTTGTATTGACCAGATTCCCGCAAAGTGTCAAAAAAAAATTTGAAAATGTGGTGCAGTTCTCATTCTCCTGATTGCTCATTTAATCTTGATAAATAAACTATTATTTGAATTGAATTTCCTTTATGATGCAGTTCTATCATATGAATACATTGATATAATTAACAACTCTGAGAAACCAATACCAAATATAATTTGTCTGTTTGAACTAGAGCGCCAGAAAGCTCCTGTCCACAGGGCTTGAACCCATTTTCTATTCAAAATAAATACATATGTCAAGTTTTTCAAATTCTATGACCATTGAATATCGATAACTCTCGATTCTGTAATCTGTCTCAATCTCAGTAATACCAACTGAATTAATTGATATAGATGAAGAGGCATTGCTGGTGGCTTTGTACACTACATTTGTATGGGGGTTTTCGAATACTCCCGCGAAATATTCGCTAAATGCGTCAGCTATGGAAGGCGGTGTTAATAATCATACCATGTTTCATTCCATTTTATATGAAATTACATCGAGTAAATACCTTTAGCATAAAAAAAACCTATTAATGCAAATTGCGATAATGCTCAACTACCTGTGACAAAATTCTCAATTTTAAAGGTTTGTCGACCCTGAGACAGAAGTTGAATGAATTCAATGATTTACTGTAGATTTCCTAGAAGTTCTTCAGATTAAGACATTCATTTACGAATCAGCCAACACTTCTCATAATAAAATACATTACTAGATGAAAATGGTATAATTCGTTACGGTAGAGATTCTATCTTGATGATGTTTCCGGCCAACACTTCATCATATTTAAGATTAGAATTTTTTTTCATTTTCATTCAATTAGAATGAATAAGAATGGAAGTTTTTATAATTATCAATTAGTTTATTTCCAGGTGGAGGAGCGATCAAAGTGATATTAAATGTGACAACATTAATTATTCGAAATATACAAATGGTCCTAATGGCTCATTATTCATAAAATGCCTCGAAATTTACACGGAGGTTTGTTATTAAAATTTTTCACTCTACTTTCATTAATTTTTTCACTTACATTTCCGAATAACTCACAAACATTAATAACCCAGAAATGCATTTTCAATTGCTATCCACAATATTAACCACGTTGGTCAAATTGGGAATTTGAAAGGTGCAATTGCATGTATTTTGAAGAATACAATTTTTGCGCGCAACTTCTAAGAAACAGCGTGCTATCATTTTGCCAAATGTCTTCGATTTCTTTGTCGAAAATACTCTCAAAGGATCAGGTTCAACTCACTAATGAAGAATTCAGGGTCAAATTCCATTCTGCCCGCCGGCCGTCTGTCGCCACCATAAATTTCGAACGGAAAGATATAGCGACTTGCAACTTTCAGGGCAGGTTGCGCACCCTAATGCGCTGGTTGAGTTTGTTAATGGGCATTATCAACCAAATGGTTTCGGAGTTATGCCCCTCTGAAATGTTGTTATTAATAGCTCAGAAAATGCAGACCTTTCAAATTGAAACTTGGTAATTAGTTGTAGAATGCCAACTCGCAAATATGTACATAATTTCGAGGGAATCGTATCAACAGAGAGAAAAATAATGATTTCTTCTCGAAACAAAATAGAAGATTTTCTTCAAATATTTTATATTTCAGAAACTAGGTGTCAGAATCCGCTGAAATTAGGTAAAAATCGTCGAACCGTCATTTTACAATCGACTGCCAGATTTCACCTTGATTGGCTTCGTATATTTGGAATTATTTCATTTCAAAATTTGAATTGATCTTCAACTTCATACAGTATTTCGTGAGGAAGTGAGAGGCATGAATATCCGAAAAGTTTGCTCAAAACGATAAATCAACCTGTATCTCAGAAACGACGAGCATTAGCCTATTTTTAATTGTTGTTTTCTGGCATCCCTGGGTATCATCTATTCACCATCAAACTATGTACAGTTACTCGTGGAGCTCCCTGTATACAAGAAAGTATCAGTCGTACTTCGCTGAAATTTGCAAGAGTCAAAACCTTATTGCCAAGTTCCAAGTTTGAACACGATTGGATCAATATTGTTGGAGATCCGAGCAGCCTTGTGTGAGTTCAGTAGCTGGACGGATAACCGTTGCCTCGATGACTTTCGAACGAAAAGAGATAGTAAATTGAAATTTTTAGGGTAGGTTGCGTATCCGAATGCGACATTCGAGCTTGAGTTTGTTTATGGCCATAATGGGCCAAACGGTTTCTTAGTGCAAATTATATTTTCAAACAATAGAATACCAACACAATACTTATGCAGAATTATGTGAGAATCGTTAGACAAGAAAGTTAAAAAAAAATCATTCAAAAATATTATCTATCTCAGAAACCATCTGTACGATATTGCTGAAATTTTGCGAGAGCCTTCAAATCCTAATTCTAAAGCCAAGTTCCAAATTCGAACAAGAACAGATCAGATATTGTTGGAGTTATTGAAGAAATACTGGAAACCGTACAGCGCTGGGAGGGTTCAGTATCTTGATGGGTGATCGTTATCACATTAACTAGCGAACACAAAGAAATAGCAACAATTTTCGGAGTGGGTTGCGAGTCCGAATGTAACAGTTAGGGTCGTTAATAGGCCTAATTGGCCAAACATTTTTGTGGTTATACTCAACTGAAATTTTATTGTTATTTAGTCAATACCTCAAAAATAATAGTTCCGATTCAATTCAAACATGGTAACTAGTTGTAGAATGCCAAGGCGCATATTTTGCGGGGATTGTATCACTAAAAATGAAAAAAAATAATTGAAAAATATTCTTTATCTCAGAAATTGTCCGTCTGATATCGCAGAAATTCTGCGAGAGCCTTCAAAACCTAACTTTACAGACAAGTTCCGAATTTGAAGGTGATCGGATCTATGTGGTTGGAGATCCGAACAGCCTTTTGTGGATTCAGTAGCTGGATGGGTGACCATTGCTCATCCAAATGGCACAGTAAAGTTTGTTAATGGGTATAATCGGCCAAACGGTTTCAGAGTTATACCCATCTTAAATTTTAGTGTTATTTACTCAATAACTAGAAAAAATCCTTATTCTTTAAAAATTTTATATTTCTGTAGAATTTCATTTCTATCTAGGGCTTCACATGAGACGAGAGTAGGCGAGAATATAAAAAATCTCGTCTCGGTCTCGCCAATTCCCCAAAAAATATGTCTCGATCAAGTCTCGGTCTCGTCTCGTTTTCAGTTGTTTCGTCTCGTCTCGCTTAATTCTGAATAAAGATAATGAATATTATAATATATAAATGAAATGGTAGATAACAATGAATTATTTTATATATTCGTTACGCCCTTATACAAAAATATTTGTACATGTACATAATATTTTTAATTTTAAACATTTCATCTTTTAAATTACTCGATGACCGAGAATTCAAACATAATCACGCTTGCATCACATCATCTTTCAGTGATAGTACATGTTTTTGCCATGACCATATCTGCTGTGGAAAATAATCTTTCAACAGATACGGTTGTAGCCATTAATAAATCATCGGCCATCTTGGATATTGTAGGAACATTTTCATGCAGTTTTCAGTCCTCTAAAATACAATTTTGATGCCTATTTTCTCTTTCTAACAGCAAATGTTCTTCAAACTCAGCTTTCCAATGTTTCGAAGGTTTTGTTAATGTTTTAAAGAGGCTATCGATGTCGATTGTTGATACCTTTTTGAGCGTATTCATCATAACACTTTTCCAAACATTGTGTAGCTTCATTTTTCATTTCTTCACCAGTTTTATTATATGTACTTCCACAAATGTATACAATAATCCTTCACATATTCACTACAAGAAGCACAATAAAAAACAATAAATGTCTCCAGATGTTCAAATAGAGACGAAATTTTAAAAGTATTGGGATTTAGGGACAATGAAAGTTGTCCATTAAGTATTGAATTCATAATGGGATCAGTTCTTATGGTTGTGAATTCAATTTTTTCTTGAAAAATAATCTCAATTGTGTCAAGGTCTTTAAAAAACCGTGTGTTTCTAGAACGATCGATGTATAATATCGTATATAAGAAGAGACGTATATAAGAAGAGTTTACTGTGTGTAACCTTTTCATTAGTATACACGTTTATTACTCATTAGTTTATATACACATGTATACTCAACCGAGAGTAAAATTCGATCTTGAAAAAAAACACATCCAAACCTTAAATATAAAATATTTATAATAAGATATACGATACTATAAAAAGTTATAAGAACAGCTAATAGTTGAAATAAAAATGTGAAGACATTAATTTAATTTGCAATAAAATATTTTACAGTTAGTCACAAGCGTTGATATATTGTAAAATAAATCGATCTCTATGTAAACCTTTACTACTTTTTCGGATAATAACTTCATAAAAAAATTTGCGAGACCAAACGCGAGACTCTCTGGCGCTGTATGTGGTCTCGGTATCGCCTATAATATTTTTCAAAACGTCTCATCTCGTCTCGTCTCTTCTCGTCTGTTTTCCGAGACGAGAACGAGACGAGACGAGATAAATCTCGCTCTCGTGTGAAGCCCTTGCTCTATCGTATAAGGCGTGAATAGACAATGGAAAATGCGTGCAAAAGCTCCTGACTTCACGTCAGTGCTTTTTAACAATGTTTCTAATGTTCAATATTGCTTATGCCATATTATAGAAATTTGATTTGGCAATTCAGAGCTGTCAAAGCTTTTTAAAACCAACCGTAAGGGTTTATGTACCAGTAGTTGAACTAATGAAAATTTAATATATGTACGTGAATTGATAAAATTCCTTCATTACCATTCATAATATGTAGGTTCGTTGATTTCTGGGTAATTTCTGATGTATACTTCCATCCACAAGGCTCATAAAATGAAATTAACCATAATTTTTGCAATGAATTCATTTCAGGCACACATCCTAAAAAATCTGGTAATGTTCTTCTTTAGACCTTTACGTGAATTACTTGAGCTGCAGTGGAAAAAAAGGCGAGTCCAGTGTAATCAAACCGTTAAGTCATGATGGAACGATCAGCGGAGGGCTGGCTAATCTAAGTAAGTTATTTATTTTATTATACCGTGACAAATGTAAGTTTTTATTGCGTTTTAATTTGAGAACGACGTTTCAGTCTAATTCGAAAGCTACGCTTACTGGTTTTCAATTTACGTCCGCTTCTGAGGAAATGCCGCTCAGAACAAAGGGAGCATCGACTGCCTTGATGGTGACTTAATTAAAAATAAAAGTAAATAAGTGTCACGTGAACGGAAGAGGGTAATATTTAATTTGGGCCGGACTGAAGATGGCAGGATGGATTTGTCAAGTTTATTATTTATTGTACCATTCTTTCCACAGCACATAATTTACTATGGATATGTCCCAGGAAATTGTTTCGTTGAATGATCGACGATTACTTGAGTTATTCATTCACGGCTTCAGACCGTGACAACTCAAGGAAAGGTTGGAATGATTCAACGATATTAATATTGAATTCTCGTAGAAATTGAGATTTACTTCAAAAATATTCGAATAATATTAATAACAATAATACTCATTCATTCACTGTGAACGCAACTAAACTAAAGGGAGGACGACATTGGTGAATACGATACAACATAATTATTTACTGTATTTACTGTAAAAATATGGTCGGTTTAAATGTTCTTATTTGTTACTTTCAAAATAATCATTATCTTCTAAAGTTCTTCGATGTTAATCTTCATTTACTTTTGAATATTTTAATATTTTGGGACGTCATTACTAATGATCGTGTTAGTTTTAGATGAAGGGAGAAAAAATGATGAAATACTTTTGAAAGTAATGCTTTTGGAAGGTACAGACAATGACATTATTGACACAAACTCAAGAAGTATAGAATAACAATGTGTCGACACTCTATACTAATAACAGTTAAAATTTTCGTCCGAAAAACGGAACTAGAATTGTCAAATCTTGTTCTGCTTCACTCTGTAAACGACGATGGCGCTAGAGTCGATTTGGCAGATTCTGACAAGCGACAAAGTTTAGTGTCATTCAACTGTTACTGATTCGAAATTGAAAAGATATAATTATAAGTAATCAAACGTTATTGAGTAGTTATAATTTATTCTTTTAAGTCAACTAGAATTGTTATGTTCTCCAGCTTAACTGATTTAGTTTTCCTCTTTACTTCAACAAAGTGAGCACCTACAACTACGGATCGTTATATATTGAAATATCCTGCAGCATCACAAATAACTTTTGAGAACATAATCTGTTTAGTCAGTAAATATGTGAACTCTATATATTAGGAACAGCAATTTCATCTTGCCCAGTTATAATGAAGTCAAATAAGGGATTTATCGATAAAGGAGTTTCATTGGAACAGTGAGGGATATCAACTTGGGAGGAACCATAAATGAAAAATCTACCTTTATCATGTAAGGTTCATTTAAATTGAGCATTCAATTTATAATTTTCGAGGTAAAATATTAAACTTCATCAAAATATTCTCATGTATGAGCATTTTTTCACTCAACTTCTTGTTGAAAACTGGTTATTTTCTCAATGATTAAGTACATGATGCTAAATTTCAAAATATATTTGATTTGATCCTTCCCAGGTATATTGATGAAATAAGAAAACTGATTCATTAAATTGATACATTGAACAAATAGATGGTGGTGCTCCACTTTTCAATGTTTTCTCCAATATACATATTCAGTAGAAAAATGTTTTGCACGGACAAATGTTCCAGTTTTCCTTACCCTACCACAATCAAGTTGCCTTTCTTTACGATAGAAACAAAAACAAACAAAAAGAACATTAATAACAGAGAAAAAATCAAACTACAAAATTACTATACTCAAAGTGAGAAATGTCAGCAAATTGTACGACTTAATATAATAAACATGAATAAGCAAAGCTTCGAAAATAATTTAAAATGTCGGTAAATATTTTAGTGCTGGCATCTATTGATGAAATTTCCTTGGAATCTGGCAGATAGTTTCTGAAATATAACATTTTTGGCGTCTATCGATACGTTTCTCTCATTACTCAAGTCTGTCATTAAAATAGTATGGAATGTATTCATATATCATAAAAGCTGAAAAAACGGTATATATCGATGCTAAATTAAGAGTATCCGATGGAGGTTAGTAGACAATAGAACATGCGCGTAAAAGCTCCTGACTTCACGTCAATGCTTGAACTTTGTACTTCTTTTTTCTTTGGAAGCTTGAGTAGTTGGGAAAAATTATTTTCGCTGGAGGATCCCACCCTTCCAATATAAAACCAAATATTCTAAGACTATTTCGCTCATATCGAAATCTGACCAACCACAGGCCAAAGAGCTCGTATTAACGCGAAAACACTAACTGCCTTTGAATTCTGATTGGTCTTACAACTTTGGTATTTTCTACGACTAAACCATGGATATGGACTGTTTGACAAACGATAAATATAAATTACAGGCGTCAACATTTTGTTCGTGAAATAGTCTAGTAAGATAGTCTTGTAAGACCAATCATAATTCAGAGACAGTTGGTGTTTTCGCGATAACACGAGCTGTATTTGTCCTGGTGTTGGTCAGATTTTGATAGTAGTGAAATAGTCGCTAGGAATATCACAAGTGATTGAATTTTCGCGATAAGTCTGTCGACTTATTTCTTAACGAAACTGAGTTGTTTGAAAACACCATGAGTCCAGGGACGATTGGTGTTTCCTCTAAGCAACTCAGTTGAGTTAGGAAATAAAAGACAGAGATATGAGATAATTCCAGTCACGAGTGATATTACTAGTGACTATTTCACTACTATCAAAATCTGACCAACACCAGGACAAATACAGCTCGTGTTATCGCGAAAACACCAACTGTCTCTGAATTATGATTGGTCTTACAACTTTGCTGTTTTCAAAGATTCCACCATAGATACGGACGGTTTGACAAATGATAAATATCAATTACAGACGTCAACATGAGTCAAATTGAGAAATTAGATTTCTTCCAAAATAAATTAGAATCCAAAAAATATGTTTTCTCTATTTCAGTATCGTAATGAGTCCATTCCAGCACTGAAAACAGTGCTGGGATGTACTCATTCCCGCATTGCTTCTAGTTATATTTTTCGTTTTGTGGTGGTCAGCACTGACATTCGATCCTATCAAATTTCAACACACGTCAATTGACAATACAATATAATCTGGATATAGTGAAATAATTGTTGAGGAAAAACTTCAATTAAAAAATTGGTTCAAGCCCTGTGGACAGGAGCTATTGGGCGCATGTTCATCTTCCTTGTGGCCCGTACTGACCAGTAAAGAATAAAGAAAAAAAGCAGTATCATGTTGAATACCTTAATATTATTGATTATTATATAATAATCGATGAAAATACTGAGAGAGACCCAGGAAATTTAACATTTTGTCTTATATCTCCAGAAATTGAAATCGTATAGAGCCAAAATTTTGCACAATGTTGCAAAATACTACAATTGACGTTATTACAAGTTTTTGTTGCAATCTGATGAATAGTTCACGAAAAAAAAATTTTTTTTTCGAAAAAATTAAAAGAAATATTTTTTTTAAAATTACCAACATTTCGATCATAACAGAATTTTGCCAAAAGTTGCGCGTTTATATCTTCGAACTGACTACCAAGTTTCGATTCAACATCTTTTTTAGTTCCTGAAATATCAGGGAAATAACCTCAAAATTTTAAATGTCTTTAACTCCTAAACCGTCCGGCCGATTTTGCCCGTTAACGAACTTGTCCGTCGCATTTTGATCAGAAACGTACCCTGAAAGTTTGGAGTCGATAGGACCTTCGGTGCTCCTGTTATCGTGCCTACGGCCGGAAGGCCGGCCGGCCGGCCGGACGGCACCCAAAAATCTGACACCGGATTCGTGATCAGGGAGTCCGAATTAGTCTATAAGCCAATTTTCATCTCGAAATTCGAAAATTACAGACATTTGAACGAAATGATAGGACGATGTTCCCCTAGAACATGCGCCCAAAAATATGGTACTAGAGATTTCCTCCTTGCTAATTTTGAATCAGTCAAGCTATTAGGAAACTGTTTCAAATCTGATCTCCATGCCCTACGTACGTTTCAAATTAAAATTCCGTAATCTGTCAACTTTCGTAACAGTCACACCAACTACCAAGATCCAATACAAAAGTAACTAGGATGTATAATCCGAATTTTTCATTAAATTTCAACAGCATTTTACAAAACTTATTTGAAATAGAGAAAATATCGTATAATACTCGTTGCAGAAGGCAATTCCAACACTCATGCGTTCGAAAACTCGCTCCTTCGTCGCTCCTTTTCCAATTTCGCATTCGTGTTTTAATAGGAGCCCATTCTGCAACTTATTTTAGAATATACTATTCTTGTCAGATGCTCTGTTCTTGATTAAAATAATTAAATTGAAATTGCTTCATATCGCAGTACCAAAATGTTAGCTCCCTGTATCTCAATAGTTAAGACTTTTAAGACATACGTAGATAGAAAGTTTTTTTTTCTTGAAATGAGTCAAAGAATCACCCCCTAAAATATTAGCATGTCTTTAAGGAATACCCTGTATATGTGTTACAAAATCACATTGAATTGGCATTATTGCTTTTACGGGATTCAAATCGTTTATGAATGGAAATAAACTGCTCCACAAGAGTTAGGGATATCATATTAAGTTGTTCTGAGGGGCGTTGAATTTTAAAGACAATATCAAAAACATGATCAACTGCCAATAAAAACTCATTAATTCGATTTGAATGCATATTTTCACCATCTAGACGTCTTTTTTCTTGAGTTTGGCAGTTTTTCAAAGTATTCGTAAGATTTAGCATTTCAAGATGCAGTTAATTTATTGTCAGTCTCTTACCGATATCGAACTTAGTAAATTTCACGAGCTTCTTAAGATGCCAAGACGTAAATTAGCAAACGCCGAGGCTAATAGGGCTATCGGTATGCTACAGGGTGGCCTCACTCAAGTCGCTGTGACAGAAACATTTCTAGTATCGCAAAGTGTAATATCGTGACTCTGGAATAGGTTCAATGAGACAGATTCGGTGCAGGTAAGACATAGGGTTGGTGGACCAAAAAAAACAACACCCGCACAAGACCGTTTTGTCACCATTTCGGCGAGGAGATATCCTCTTTCTTATTGAAGGATGCTGAGAAATTGACTTTTAAATGCCAATGGTCCTGAAATTTCCATTGAAACCATCTGACGTCGTTTGGGGAAGATTAACCTGGCTTCTAGACGTGCATTGAAGGGTTTTCCGTTAACACGTGAGCATAAACGACAAAGATTAGAATGGGTCAGGCAGTATGTTAATCTGAACGTCCAATGGCGTAGTGTACGTTTCACAGATGAATCCAGATTCGGTCGATTTTCAGATTCTCGAAGAATAAGCTTATGGACTATGCTGCGTATACCCCGAAATCGCCCTCATGTGCTAGAGGTTCATCCATTTCGAGGAGGCTCTGTTATGGTATGGGTTGGGATATGTTACAACGGGCGCACAGACCTTCACATTTGTCCTGGCAATATGGCTGCTTTACATTATAGGGAACATGTCATTGGCAACGTAGTGCCAAATTTTCATGCTGCCATTGGTGAAGCTTTCCAATTTCTATACGATAACGCAAGACCACATCGTGCAGCAATAGTAGAAAATGCGCGAGACGAGCATGGTATTCCACATTTACCAATACGTCCGCATTCGCCAGACTTAAACTGCATAGAACATGCATGGGATATGCTACATAGAAGACTAGATGATCACCAACCTCCACCAGAAACATGACCTCAAAGCACTACTGCCTCGTCTATGGAATGAAATTCCTCAAGATATGCTCAACACCCTCGTGGACAGTATGCAACGAAGATGTCAGGCGGTCATTGATGCCCGTGGTGGTCATACCTTGTATTGAAGGCATAAAAAGACAAAAAAAAACAATAAATGTCCGGAAATAAAAGTCGTTAAATTTGACCCTATTCTATTAATCACCCTATATATCGCACGTGTATTTCAAAAGTGACACAAGTCAAAAAATGAGGATTCTGAGATTTTTGCTGTATTCCGTTTTGTGATCCTCTCAGATAGTGAGAATTTGTGTTCTCAGTTCAACGCTCACCGCTCACTTTCAGATGAAAGTGTTCCTTTTTAAAAGTGAGCGTTGAACTGAGAACACAAATTCTCACTTTCTGAGATGATCACAAAACGGAAACAGCAAAAATCTCAGAATCCTCATTTTTTGACTTGTGTCACTATTGAAATACACGTGCGATATGTTGCAGACCAAAAAACTCACGTGCATTTATAGTTTTGAACCTAAAACTATATTAAATTACGTTTTCAGCGCAAACAAAGGTTTCAGAATGTCAGTTATTTTAGTTGAAACGAATATCCCTAACTGTTGTGGAGCAGTTTAATTATCATCCGAATACGAATATGACTGACTCGTCATTTCCAAATTGATTTGTTCATGTTCACTCATATGGAAAAGATAAATGGCTTCTATAAGATTCTTCGGCGGTTCAACTGGCATTACGGTTCATATTATCCGATATTATACCAATGGCAGTAAACCTGTTCACGCAGCTATTAGTGCGTATCGGTGTACAAACAGAATACTGGACATTATTAACTTTAAGTGCAGAGGCGTCAGGTGGAACATGACTACTCGTCTGAAATTTCTGAACAAACACAATCCGGGCTTAACCATTCGGAACTAAACCGATCAATCGGATGTGTTGAATAGAATATTATGGATATACTGTTATGATAAAATCTCATTCGAATTTCCACATAATTATTTAGAATGTTTGAGTGATATATATCATCGGCATCACGAAGACAGTAGCGTCAGCAGTTATAATACAGGATCCGAAGAGAGTTCGTCCTGTACCCATCTGTTAATCTGATTGAACTTTTTGCCCGCTTGTGCCGCAAGGAACAGCGTGGTATCACTTTGCCGGGATAACTGAATTTTTGGAATTCTTTGTCGAAAATGGTACCACCTCATGTCAATTTTGTGAGGGTGCAAGTTTCGAGGAAATAGCGAAGTGTCCGAGGGTCCATAAAGTGGTCCTTGAGCCAGTTTTTGGCGCTCTTGTTCCTCGGAACAGAGTGCTTATCAATTTGCCAAAATGTGTGTAATTTTCGAATTTTTGGCTGAAAATGTTCTTGAACGATTTGGTTTGACTCACTGATCAAGAATCCGTGGTCGAAATCGGTTCTGTCCGGCCGGCCGTTAACACTATAACTCTCGAACGGAATGAGCTAGCCAGTTGAAATTTTTAGAGTAGGTTTGAGGGATAAATATTTCGGTTAGGTTCGTTATTGGGCAAAATCGGTCAAATAGTTTCGGAGTAACGAAAAAAAATATTTTTTTGTACATTACAACTTTTGAATTAAAATTTTTTAAGAATGCAGTTTCATCATAATAATCCATTGTTATCATTTTCAACCCTAAAAAGCTAATACTTTCAGAGATATAATGTTTCAAAGTTTCAATAAAACATCGTAAGTTCTATGTATTCAGTTATTCACAGAATGTGAACACAGAATGTGAACACAGAATGTGAACACAGAATGTGTCTGTGATCACTATTCATAAATGTCATCTTTTCTAGCTATTATATATTGTCAATTGTAGTTGTTATTTTCTCTTGGAAAGCAAGTATTCGATCCTTGCATCTGTTAATATATACAAGACTGTTTTGATGTAGTTTATGGAGGCAATAGGAAATAAGAAAATAATGGAATCATCAAAATTAATTACTGTTCGTTGACCACTGAGGTTAATATTACCTTTTACTTCCTTAAGTAGTGAGACATGTTCCTATATACAGTATTTTCATAATGTTGCTAGCAAAAAACACTGGAATATGGATCTACATTTGTGTATCAATCATTTTTTCTTGAGTTAAGGTTCATAATACAGAAAAGAATGCGTTAGTGGTATGAACTATGAAATTTTAAATTATGAAAAGAGGATAGTATTTTATTAATATATTATGAACTATTAAAATCATTCGTTCGTAATCCACTACCTACACAAATATCAGGAATAAATGGACAATCTGCTTTGATTGTCTCCAGCCTTGCTTTCGATGATACTTTCCTTAGGTATTTCGAGTTGTGAAAACTATGCAACGAGTGTAAGTTGCAACAACCCATTCCACGAGGTTGAATCATTGCAGATTGCGCGTTTAACCTTGATAAATAAATTTAATGACAATTTTTGAAGCATTAAGGCATTTTAGCATTGTACCGATTTCTATCATATGAATCCATTGATATAATTCCCAACTCTGAGAAATCAATACTTTCGGACATAAAATTTGTCTGTTTGAACAAGAACGCCAAAAAGGTCCTGTCCACAAGGCTTGAACCAATTTTTGTTATTCATGCTACCCCTTTCGGAAATTTTTCGTTATGCGCATGAGCAGACGAGAACTGATTTAACTGCTGGACTTTTCGTCTGAAAGGATTGGCGTTTTGAGGTGCAGGATGCTATTCCTCCAGATAATCCTCTTGGGAGGGCCTTCGCATGCTTGAATCGAAGCTGCGATATCTCCTGAACCACTGTGTTGAAGAATCAGAGTTTCGTGTAAGGTGTGTGATTTTGAGAGGACCACGAGTAGATCGCGTACGCGTAGACGAGAAGCGGCTCTTTTTGGGTTGTATGGTTTATGTTGGGAATGGTTTATGTCTAGCGGTCATGGATTTGGTGCTGAGTCGATATTGTGACGTTTTAAAAGGAAATCCATGGCAATTATGTGCACGGACATGTTAGTTTCTAGGAAACAGCGTTGTTTCCGAGTTGAAATGTCTGTACCGTGGCCCTGAGGACAATTTATAAGAATCTATAGTTGGAAGATCTATATTAAATTGCATTTGGATTCGAAGAATAGGCGTAAGCATTTGCGTCCGTCACCATTTTTTTTTATGTCAACCTACGATAAAACTAATAGCCAGACTGTATCAATAGACAGAATTGTTGAAGAAATATAAAAAAGCACTGACGTGAGGTAAGTACTCTTTAGCGCGCTTGATTACTTTGGCTTATTTGAATTGAATGATGAGTGCTTCAAGCTCAGTAGATAGAGCGAGCCGGAGATCTAGTCAGAGCGTAGTGGACACCATTGACCGTCGAGTAAAAAATTATCAGTGCTGTGCCTAAGCTGGCGTAAGGATGCAGTAAACATATCGGCATAGGTCACAACTGAATCTCCATAGTCTCATAAGCTCCTAGGAGCTTCTGAGGGATCTCCTTGGGGAAAACCTAGGAGGTTCAGTATAATCATAATCATGTGTGTCGCGCAACCTGGAGAACTCAGCATAATCACTGCGCTACCGGGATCTTAATAATCTTGAGTTTGAGCTCTTCTCTTTGCAATTACCATTCTAATTGAGTTCGCAATTGAACTGCAGTGAGAACTTAGTGCACCTTTTAGGCTACAAAGGTATTAAGAGAAATATGCCACTGTACAGTACATGATTATAATTCCCTCACTGATCTACCAATGTCATCTACCTTAAAATTCAAGTCCACAGAAGCCAAAAAAGTATTCAGACCGGCGTTGTTTGTCTTCTTTGGTGCCCTTAATCGACAAAAATAATTGTTTTACATTATTATACGAATGTTCAATCGTGCTGGCACAAATATTAAACTTCATTACAATGCCACCGCCTCGAGAACTTGTATCGGGAACTTGTATAATTGTTTATGACCAAACGAAACATATTATAATTATTTGTTCATATTTGAAGTCCAAGTTATTAGCACCAAGCCAGATCTCAATTAAAATTACCAGATCGTAAGAAATGTAGCAAAACATAAATATCACATAATTTAGTGCGTATACTACCCATGCTATGATAGTACATCAAAAGATTCCATGGGAAACAGATTTGTTTGTTTGTTTGTGTTAGACAAGGCGCGCACATGCGATTTTCTGTCGTGCGATCGTTTAGTCGCATGGAACACATACTCTTAAATACGAATGCGCGCATATACGACCAAATAATCGCAGCGACTAAATAGATGCAACCAGTCCCATTTTTGATGCGGGATTGTCGCAAATTGAAATGAGTCAAACGTATATCCATGAACCTGCGCGCACTTGCGACAATTCAATCGCGATTTAGTTGCTGCCGAAGTCAAGTTGGGATTGATATCAATGGATTCTTATGATAGAACTGCATCATAAAAGAAATTGAATGCAAATCAGAGTGCCAAAAATTGTTAATCCGTATCCACCAGACCGATTCTACCCTATAATAAACATATCCGAGATATTCATTCCTCAAATCTACGCTGAAAATTATATTATATCAATTGATAATAGCTAATATTCTAGTTTTGTTTTTACTGGAGATATTTGGAATCCAATTTGATTAACTTACCATAGTATATATTTCCATCATCATCATATGGATTATCCAAGGGCATTTTATTATCACACAAATATCATAATATCAAAAGTTATTGCATTGGTCATTTTGCATTCAATCATACTCTTTTTTCTAGAACAGGAGGTATTTTATATCATGAGTCTATAGCTCGTTCCTTTAGAGAGTTATCATGTTAACGGACGGCCGGACAGAATCGATTTAGACCACGGATGCTCGATCAGTGAGTCAAACGTAGAAGGCCATAAATTCGAAAATTATAAGCATTCAGGCAAATTGATAAGCCCTCTGTTCCGAGGAACAAGAGCGCCAAAAAATGTCCGACAACGAATCCCCCGTTAAGGATGACCTAGTAAATAGTGTTTTCGACACCCTTTATAATAAGCAATTGAAAGAGTATCCGCCGTATTCACAAAGCATTCAATCTCCGTTAAGTCCTAACTGAGGTCCTCAGTTAAGGATAAATAAGAATCGTAACCTCAGTTAACGTATGTAGCGGTGCTGAAACAGGCCTAATTCACGTTAATTTTCACTTAAACTGAGGTTGCGATTCTTATTTATCCTTAACTGAGGACCTCAGTTAGGACTTAACGGAGATTTAATGCTTTGTGAATACCGCGGAATATCGACCGGATTGTAAAAGAAAAACCAAAGGGTGAAGTTCATCCTATGGTATTGAAAACATTTACTAGGATGGTTTCTTAAGTCAGTATAAATTTTGTGAAATTGCCTTTTAACAGCCTTTGACTTATCACTGGATGCACCCAATACTGTTTTTTGCGCCGTTTCCTTGATTTGGCTCGTAATAGTAGAGCTACCACACAAGCGGTTTCAGTAAAATCCATGTTGTTACTGAATATAGTTTTGATTAATTTGTCGCAAGTGCGGGCATCGAACATTTTGAAATTGCTCTCTTTGCGATTGCGATTATTTAGTCGCACGACAATAAATCGCATGTGCGCGCCTAGCCTTAGAGAGTCTTATTGCACCTCGGTCGGTTTCCTATTAGCTGACAGGGTCCCATTGTTGTTCCTCTTTAGCTCGGGTTGCTAGCCTCCATAGGGTGTCTTAGTCGATCCCCTTGCAGCTCACGTTTACTTAACCGTGCCGACATCTCATGAGTTTCATGTAATACAGACAGGTTAGTTTTCCTAGACTTAGATCTCGACTGGCAGCTGTACGATTCCTCCCAATGGTCGGTTTTTCAGGGACCTCTATGGTTGGTTTACCACCCCTATAAATACACCATGGCAAGTTCGCTTTCGCCAAGCTCAGTTCTCCGCTTCAACTCCAGTAAAGTTTCCTTCTGCAGTTTTTTGGTCTTATCGAAACTGGTAGTCCACGATCAGGGATCCTTCTCCTATGACTGAATGACAAATATCCTGGCTATCGAATATAATGCGGAGAGGCCAACACTTATTAGGGGTGGCTCCACCAAGACTTACCACCTTTTAGAGATTCTACTTGCCGGTTCTGCCTCGCTATCTTCCTCTCATGATCAATTTTATCCTCCAGCACAGAAGCCTCAGATTTACCAGCCTTGAAAACAATTATGTTATAAGCCCTGGCATTACTTTCGCGAAAGTCCCTCCACATATCTTCAGGATTCGTTTGAATCTCGATCCCGGTAGCCCTCTAAACACAGTTTTGGCCCTGTGAGTGTTGCTGTTTTTGTAAACTATCTATTTCGTCCCTCAGTGATTACACATCAGTATCCAGAAGAGTTACCCTATTCAGAAGCGTTCCTGCGGCCACCGCAAATGAAAATCACCGACCTCTGTTTCTGCAGCTGCATAGCTCTCAGTACAGTTGTAGACATTACAGTATATAATTTTGTGGAGTGAAAAGCATACTTATTTGCAGCTATCG
Source organism: Halyzia sedecimguttata (assembly GCA_937662695.2). Taxonomy (NCBI): domain Eukaryota; kingdom Metazoa; phylum Arthropoda; class Insecta; order Coleoptera; family Coccinellidae; genus Halyzia; species Halyzia sedecimguttata. The sequence continues at coordinate 35,604,998 of OW569415.2, read as the reverse complement.
CAATAAATATACCCCTAATTATCCTCAATCGTAGATTAACACTTTCCACAATTAAGTGGGGACATTTCCCAAGTTGCAGGCAGAAACGAACAATCTGGCAATGTTGCAGATATGGGTTATTTTATTATTTAGATGGAAATTCCCAACAGATGATGATAACAGATAAAATGGAGCTGTTCTGTAGGGCAGATATTCTTGATGTTGAAATTCAATTTGAATATAATTATTACAAGAATTAATCAACTGGAACACCACTTCAAAACCGCAATGCTGCCAAATAGGGAAAGATTTAATCTTCAGCCAAGTACCGTATTTATTTCGAAGTAAAACAGAACCAATAAATTTGGGAAAGCTCTGTGGACAGGGGCTTTGGCGCTCTTGTCAAACTACTAGCGAGTAATTATTCAAACAAAATTAATTTGAAAACGTAGGTCTATGATAATATGTTGGATTTACATATATCAGCAAATTTGAGCATTCTATGAAATCATAAAATAATGATTAATTATTGAAATTTTTAAAAATCATATCTGCGAAAGAATTTGTTGTTAGAGTTGAGAATTATATCAATGGCTACTTATGATGAAACAGCATATTACAAAAATTGAATTTGAAATTTCTATTGTAAAAAAAAGTTTTTTTGTTACTCCGAAACCACCCAATAACGAAATTAACCGAGATATTTATTTCAAAAAGCTTCTTTGAAAATTTCAACTGCCTAACTCATTCCGTTCGAGAGTTATCGTGTCAATGGCCGGCGGGACAAAATCGATTTTCACAACGGATTCTTGATCATGAGTTGAACCACAACGTTTGAGACTATTTTCAGCGAAGTATTCAAAAATTACAGACATTTGGGCAAATTGATAAGCACTCTGTTCCGAGGAAAAAGAGCGCCAAAAACTATTAATTATGGAGCCTATTATCAACATGTGACTAATATTATGCAATTTTGATCTAACCATGTCAACAGAAAAAATAGGGGCTTGCAATAAGAAAAATATTGACGATGTCACTGCTTGGTTTCGGGAAAAGGTATAAAAATAAGAATTATCGGAAAATGAATCCACCCCATACATTAATAGAGAATCTTTGCTGAAAACCTCTTCCTTTAAAAGAGGGAGGATTTGCATTGCAGGTCTCTAGAAAATCCTCACGCCTGGTTAAAGCAAACTGATAATAGGAGATGGATTGGTCGGCGTAGTGCAATGGGCTGCGAGATCACCTGACTTGAATTCTTTGGATTATTTTGTATGGGACATTTAAAACAACTTGTTTATGCAATGTAAATTAATAATCGAGAACTATTAATGGAACGAAGGCAAAACAAGCAATTTGTATACGATTCCCTCATTTTCCGTAGTCAAGCCTGTATCGATGCTTTTATTTTAATTGTTATACTATGTATTGAAGTTGAAAATTGATGACATGCAGAAATGTGAAATCTGATATCTAGGAGCAAAGCCAAAAATTTTATTCCACATTTTTTTTTTCGATAATCAAGTATACGTTCATTAATTTTGCGCCTCGAGTTTTGAATCACCCTGTACTTGAAAAGGTCAAAAATAAATCCATTATTGCATCCTTGTGACGCTCACTGTATACATTATTATATTAGTGAAGAAAATCGTTTTCGTGATAACAGCAAATATCGATTAGCATTTCAGGATTCGTTTCACTACTGCATCCAAGAACCGTTCATAATATCCCACATATTGGTCAGTTGCATTAATTACAAAGGGTGATCCCCGTGTGAAACTGAACATATGCCGTTCATGATCTACGTCCTGCTTTAATATAGTATACACAAGATCTTAGCCTGAAGGATTTGTGGGAAACGTGATCTGCAACACGTAACAAGTAGAATGGATGCAAGGGCATGTATTACAGTAGTCAATATACATCCAAAATTCAATTAGGTAGTTCTCGATTATATTACGGATGTGTATCTATCTGGAGCAGATGTATAACTAAATTCATGTAATGGGATGGAGTATGAGAGAACACCTACGCCACTTGTGTTATTATATCTGTGTTTCCTGTTTTCAACTGTGCTGCAAGTTTCAGTGAGTATTCTGTAGGAACCCCTTGAGCGGTTAGCCAAACGCCCTATCTCACAAGATGCTGCTTGTATTTTAGTTTTCTGCAGGGTATTTGCTGGCAGATATTCACTCTGCGCTGGTCCACTGGCCTGCAAACACTGAAGTTCCAAAAATCAGAATCTGGAAGATTGAACGATTTTTGAGGGCCTGTGTTCGAGAACGTTCGTACTAGGGCAAAACATCTTCTTCTTCTTCTTCTTCTTCGTCAGCCCTCTCTTGTCCACTCCTGGACGTAGGCCTCTTTCCTGTTCCTCCATGCTGTTCTGTCCTGAGCTATCTGAAACCATTTATTTCCCGCATACTGTCTCACATCATCAAGCCATCTTCTCTGTGGTCTACCTACACTGCGTTTTGTCATTCTTGGTCGCCAGTGTGTTACCTTATATGTCCATCTCGATTTGTCTTGTCGAGCCACGTGTCCTACCCACTGCCACTTCAATTCTGCAATACGGGCTATAATATCTACGACTCTGGTTCTTTGTCGGATTTCTTCATTTGTTTTTCGATCTCTGAGACTAACATTTAGCATAGTTCGTTCCATCGCTCTCTGCATCACCCTCAGTTGGTTCGCGGTTTTCTTTGTTATTGCCATAGTTTCCAGGCCATATGTCGCTACGGGTAATATGCAGGCATCGAAAACTTTGCGTTTAAGGTTGATGGGTATGTCGTTGTTTCTGAATATATATTTCATTTTTCCAAAAGCCATCCAAGTTATCCTAATTCTTCTTTTTATTTCGGCTGTTTGATTTTCTTTGCCGATTCTTATTGAGTGTCCTAAATATATATATTCTTCTACATTTTCCAGCTGAATGCCGTCAATGTATAAGTGCTCTGTGGTGTTGTGGATGATTTTGGTCTTTGAAATATTCATTTTCAAGCCGACCCTCTTCGAAGAATCATTAAGTTGTTTCAACATGTCGCTTAATTCTTGCATGTTTCTACTTATCAAAACGATGTCATCGGCAAAACGAAGATGGCTTAAGTAGGATCCGTTCACATTTATGCCTTTAGTTTCCCACTCCAATGGTTTAAAGATGTTTTCCAGCGCCATCGTGAACAGCTTCGGTGATATAGTGTCGCCCTGACGTACTCCCCTACCAATTTTGATCTTATCCGTTTTCAAGTCTTCGTTTATTTTAACCTGGAATGTGGCATTTTCGTATATATTATGAAGTAAGTTTGTATAACGAGAATCTATTCTCGCGTCATTCATTGCTCGTATGATTTCCCACGTCTCTATAGAGTCGAACGCCTTATGAAAATCGATAAATGCCAGATATAGGGGAACATTGTATTCGGTTGTTGTCTCTATTAGTGTTCTTACAGTCTGTAGGTGGTCGATTGTACTGAACCCCCGGCGAAACCCCGCTTGTTCTACAGGTTGGTAGTCGTCGAATTTGTTGGTCAACCTGTTGGTGATTATTTTTGTGAGCAATTTGTACAAGTGGGACAGAAGACTTATTGGTCGATAGTTTTCTATATTGTCACTCTTCCCTTTTTTGAACAGCAGAATAAGTTCTGCGTTTTTCCACGTATCCGGTATATTTCCTTCGTGCAAACATTTATTCAGGAGAATTTGCAATGGTCTTTCGATTGCTATTTCTGCCATTTTTATCATCCCACATGTGACTCTATCTTCTCCGGGACTTCTTCCGTTCTTCATTTTCTTCAGGGCTGCCCTGATTTCCAGTTTAGATATCTCTGGAATATCCTCGGATCCCAATTTGAGAGCATTACCACGTGAAACTGCTGGAGCAGACTCGACGGAGGTGTACAGGGCTGTGTAGAATGTTCTGATGTGTTCGGCAATACTTTTGCTATCTGATATCACATTACCCTGCTGGTCGTTCATTTTGGTAATCCTATGCTTGCCTTGGGATAGTTTGGATCTTAAAACCCTCATATTTGAATTTTCCTCTATTTCGTTTTCGATGGTTTTGGTGTTGTGTGTTCTGATGTCTTTTCTAACTTCTTTATGTATTATCTTATTCAATTCCTTATAGGCACGCGTGTCTCTAGGCATTTTTCTCCTTTTTTCCATGAGATTTAATGTTTCTGGCCGCAACCTAGTGTCCATTGAGTTTCTTGGTTTCGCGCAGATCTTCTTGACCGTTGTGCAGATGGCAGTGACGATCTCGTTGTTAAGTTGGTCAATGCTCAGATTCTCAAGGGTACCGGTCGGTCTCAGTTTCTTTTCTAGTTCTCTTTGATACTCACTAGATCTCTGTTTCAGGTCTTCAGCTGTAGGAAGTTTGCCTTTGTGAATGAGTTTGTTTCTCTCTATTTTAAGTTTAAAACAAAGACATGCTCTAACCAACCTATGATCGCTGTTGGTGTCAAATCGGTTTAGTACTGAAACGTCGGAACAAATTTTTCTGTTATTAGAGAGTATGTAATCGATCTCATTTTTGGTTCGGCCGTCAGGGTTTTTCCACGTCCACTTTCTCTGTATGGGCTTCTTGAATAAGGTGTTTAGACAATACAAGTTCTCTTTGTGCAGATGGTTAACCAACATATCTCCTCTTTGGTTCCTTATACCCAGACCAAAGTTTCCTATGTAATCGGAGTCAGTTGAATTTTTTTGTCCTACTTTGGCATTGAAATCACCACTTATAATCTTGTAGTGGGTCTTGTGTGAGCACGTGGCTTTGGATATGTCATCAAGGAAGGTTTCCATTTCCTCATCATCTGCCTGGCTGGTTGGTGCATATCCGTGAATGAACTGTACACTGTATCTCCTGTTAAGTCTGAGTACCATGTAAATAACTCTATCAGAAATCGATTTTATTTCGGTTATCAAGTGTTTCAGTCTCCTATTGATGAGGAATGCTACGCCTCCTTGACCATTGTGGTTGTTAGCATTATTTTGGTAGAGTAAGTGGCCTGATTTTAAAACAGTAGTTGACTCACCTGGTAGTCGAGTTTCACATAGACCTAGGATATCCCATTTTATGTGGTCGAGTTCTCTTTCCAGCTTGATTAGGTGTTCTTGGTCTCTCATAGTCCTGATATTGTATGTTGCAATGTAGATCTTTGTGCCGTTGTTTGGCTTGTGCGGTTTATTCCGACAAATCGAATTTTTGCCTCCCCCAGATTCCGATTTGAGGCAGACTGATTTTCCATCAGTGTGAGATTCCGTGTCATCAACACTACTCACCTGGGGTATTTTCTTCAAATTCGACATCTCAGCATAAATGTTACCTGAAATGTTACTGGCAAATGAAACGCCACGCCTGCCGAGCGTGTTGGCGAGTGTGTTTGTCGGCCGCCCAATCTGGGTCAGACACCGTTGTAGCCGCTCATTTTGAATCAGACGCTACTGTGATTGTTTTGGTCCACCCCGAGTATTTGATTTCCTCGGTACCACCCATATCTGGGAGGCTTTCCCCTATCCGCCACCTGGGGAGGCGCCCTATAGGGGACCATCAACCCCTCAAGGGTAACAACAGGGCAAAACATAATAATAAGAAAATATTCTTCAAGAGCTCTGGAGCGAGGACTGGAGATTTTGCGTGCATGTTCCATTGTCTATTCACGCTTCACCCTCACGAAATACTGCATGGAGTCTGAAGCCTTTTTTTTTCAACCGAGTACTATAGATTTCAATTCGATCTATATTTTTGAAAATATTGGAAAAATGAAATACGGTTGAAGATTTGTGTGGAATTTCAGCGAAATCTAACAAATAGTTTTTGTAATATATAATTTTTGAAGAAAATTTCCAATTTTTTTTCTATGGAGACGATGCTCACCAAATATTTCAAGGAATTGAGACCGAATTCTACAACTAACTGCCCTGATGCAGTTCGATCGGATGTGTATTTTTTGAGTTATTGGGGAAAAACAACAAAATTCAGATGTGTATTACTTCGAAACCATTTGACCCACTATTACCATTAACGCAGTTAGCTGTTGCATTCGAATGCGTAACCTACCTAGAAATTGCAAGTCGATATCTCTTTCCGTTCGAAAGATGGCCCGTCGGACAGAATTGTATTTGACCACGATTTCTTCATCAGTGAGTCGAACTTATTCGTTCGAGACAGTTTTCGGCAAAAAATTCGAAAATTACATACATTTTTGACAAAATGATAGAACGTATTGTAAAGCTTTGTGAGGATCTTATCTCTTGAAAAAAAATAGCATTTATCTCACGATAACTTGGGAACGGAATAAGATAGTGACGATATTGTTAATAGGAATAATCGACCTAACGGTTTGGGAGTTATGCCTATTAGAAATTCTATCGTTGTTTCCTCAATAACTAGTTGTAGAATGCCGACGAGCAAATTTTGGCAGAATTTCGCGAGGATTGTATCACTAGAAAATTAAAAAGAAATCATTGAAAAAAATCTTTATCTATCAGAAACTATTCGTCCAATCGCTGAAATTTTTAGGAGAGCCATAAAACCTAATTTTACAGCCTAGTTCTAAATTAGAACACGAACGGATTAATATTGTTGGTGATCCGGGCAGCCTGATATGAGTGGGTGGGTTCAGTAGCTCGATGGGTGACCGTCGTCACGAAAACTTTCGAATGGAAAGAGGAAGAATCTTGCAACTTTCAGGATAGGTTGCACATACGAATGGGACAGGTAAATTAGTTGTTGGGCATAGTCGGCCCAGCGGTTTCAGAGTTATGACCTTCTGAAATATTATTTTCTGGATAACTCCAAAAATGCGGATCTGATCGAATTGAAACTTGGTAACTAGTTGAAGAATACCAACATAAAGACGTGTGTGAAATTTTGTGAGCATAGTACCACTAGAAAATTTTAAAAAAATTACGAAAAAATATTATGTAACTCACGATAACTTCAGAATGGAAAGATACGGCTACTTGCAATTTTTAAGGTGGGGTCCGCATTTGAATGCGACACCTGGAGTTCGTTAATACGCATAATCGAACAAACGGAGTTACTATTGGATTATTTGGAATATTATTAGATATTGAACGAATATCAATTTAGATAGAACACATATGTCAGAATTAAAAATTCTGTGCTTAGACGATTCTTTCATGAATCAAGTCTGTCATTAAAACTGTCATTAAATTCTGTATTAATACCTTATGAAAGATTATAAAACGGTCAATATCAACGGTACATTCGATTAAGAGTGCTCAATGGAGGTGAATAAAATATTATTAACAGTAACCTGGTCAATTTAAGGTTAAATTGTAATTTTTCCTAGCTATATAGACAAATTTTATATTTCAGAAACTATGCGTCAGCTGAAATTCCGAACATAACTTCAAGCACCCATTTTACAATTGAGTGCCGAACTATTATCTCGATCATTTTCGTATAAAGGCGTGAATAGATAATGGAACATCCTCCTCCTAAGTATTTCCAGTGATCCCTCATAGGCTCGTGATAGCGCATGTGTGAGTTAGGATAATCAGTTGTGTTTCGTATATGCCTTGGTACTTACGCCACATTGGCCCACTTTTAAATTTCGTCCCAAGAGTAAGTGCTTGCCGTTACCGTCCAAAATAATAAATTCGTTCCTATAGCTCGGGAATGAACTAGGGACCTTATGGTTCCTAGTTAATGCTCTAACGAATCGAGCTCACGGCGCTCTATATAGAAAGATAAAAATATTGATGGAATACGATCCTGAATATATTATTTTATGGACTCTGGCTATACTAGGCGATAGACAGTGTAACTACACAGTAACTCACATTAAACACTTGGAAACTACAATATCTTCTATTTATCCATCTTGATACAACTCGTTATAAAAGATATCCTGGATAGCAAGCGTAACTTAAGGAAATTACTTGAAACTGACAATTTGGTCCGTTTTAGATCTTGTGATTAATGATGTATCTCGGACTGATTGAGTCTTCTCATGTCATTATTTTACACATGGTTATATCTGCTCAACATCCTCGCAATTGAGTGAATTAACATTACGTCGTAATAGCTTATGCTAGCTTGCGTGGTTTTCAATCAACTGATGTTAGTATCTCCTGCTTCAAAGGAACCAGCAGGTTTCGGATTTTCAAAAAACAATAATGCCGGCTCAAGTTTAATGGAAAGGCACACGGTAATCTATCGATAATACAGGTACCTGTCGCTTTTCCCTCATGAAAGTATGGTATATGCCTTCCACTAACTGCCTCCCGTCACGCAATATGGCTTCACGCAAGACACACATCACTTCCTTCTGATTAAAAAATACCAGGAATTAATAAATCACGATAGATAATGAGCATCATATGGATAAGAAGAGTGAATGAAATTGGCATTCTATAGTTGAGTGGAGCCAACGACCAGATGATGTCATTGAAACGGGCAAATCTGTTAATTGGTTATCGAATGGAAAGTCAATGACACGCTTCATAGCCTTCTGGAAGAAACATTGCCCATTTTACTACAAGGAGGATGTTCGAAACCTACCCATTCTTGCGTGCTAGCTTCAGGGTCCCATCACTTCATCTAGACATCTCAATTTTGCAAATTTTAGTCGAAAATGATCTGAAACAATGATATAGGATCGTGCTAATTCCCTTGTGTCTGTCTGTGTGGCCACTTGTGGCAACATGAGGTTAGAGTAACGGGGTACCATACAATTCGATGTATGATACAAGAGGTTAGGGAAAAACCTCAGAAAAAAACTAGTCTCTCCGTGATTTGTATAAATTGAATTTGTTTACATAAGTAGCTGAAATTTAAAACTATCGATTGGCATTTCTTTCTTCAATATAGATTTCTTCGTCAAAAATCTTAGAGGTTTCTCCTATATGTACTCGAAACTCAACCTGAAAAATGAAAAGACAAGAGGAGAAAAGCGAAAAAATTAAAAAATACTGCATAACCTTTGAAAAGTTCCTCTTTCGCAAATATACTCCTAATGAATATCTCGTAGAAGAATCGCCTCCACTTCGAAGATTCTCAAAGATATTCACTTTTGTTCTAAGAAATCCCTCCAATATTTGAATGCAAAAAGGAAAATGTTGTTGCTCGTAAGGCCAGGAGGGTATCTTTCAAAACCAGGTCTGGCCAATCCAAGCGATGATTATTCAGAACTTCAGATGTTCCAGACCGATAGAGGACCCTAATGTAGGGCTATCATCTCCCATAGATACCTACATGCTTCACTTTCTATTGTATAAAATAATGAAAAAATGAGTCGGAATTACGTTATAACTTAATAGCTTGATATTTGCCCTCTAAGTTACATCCCTTTGAATTTGGGGGAAATTATTCGTTTATCACTCCGTCCAAATTTCTGTACTTTTCGAATATTCGTCCGAGAATGATCTCAAACGATTAGTTTCGACTCACTGATGAAGAAAACGAGGTCAAAATTGATTCTACCCGGCCGACCGTCCAGTCGTCAGCACGATTGCGCTCGACCGCAATGACTTAAAGAGTTAAAATTTTCAGAGTAGGTTTATAGTCAAAATGCGCCGGCTAATTTCATTAATGAGCAAAATTCCATAGATCTTTTAAGTAATATTATTCACATATCCGTCTCTCATGAGTTTTATGTTTCTCTATGATCTTTACCATTGTGACAATCTGTCATTTCAATCTGGGAAGATCCAATTTCATTCCAGTTAAAAAATGATTTTCTCTATTTCAGTATCGTAATGAGCCCATTCCAGCTCTAAAAACACTGCTGGAATTAACTCATTCCCGCATTGTTTCTAGTTATATTTTTCGTTTTGTGGTAGTCAGCACTGACATTCGATCCTATGCAATTTCCAACAGACGTCATGAATTGACAATACAATATAATCTGGATATAGTGAAATAATTGTTGAGGAAAAGTTTTATTTTCATTAAAAAATATGGTACTAGAGATGTCCTTCTTGCTTATTTTGAATAATTCATGCTATTAGGAAACGGTTTTAAATATGATCTCCATGCCCTACGTACGTTTCAAATTCAAATTCCGTAATCTGTCAACTTTTGTAACAGTCACACCAACTACCAAGATACAATACAAAAGTCACTAGGATGTATTATCCGAATTTTCCATTAAATTTCAACAGTATTTAACAAAACTTGTCTGAAATAGAGAAAATATCGTCTAATACTCGTTGCAGAAGACAATTCCAACACTCATGCGTTCGAAAACTCGCTCCTTCGTCGCTAGTTTTCGAATTTCGCATTCGTGTTTTAATGGAGCCCATTCTGCAACTTGTTTTAGAATATACTATTAATGGATATTTAATGCCTATCGGGGGGTCGAGACGAGTTAAATATGCTACAACATATCTTAAAGAATATGGATTTACTTTAGCTGCATTCCAGTAAATTAATTGAACACGGAAATGTGGTAGAACAAATGTAAGTTGTCATCAGGTTTTTCAGTTAATAGAAGGGTATTATAAATATATTTACTACTCAATCAAGGAAAATTAGTATAGTGACTTTATAGAGCAATTCAAGAAAATGTTTATCTCTTTCGTGTCAGACTCAACATTTATCGTCTGAATATTTTCAAGCACCTAACCCAGTAAAAATGATGCCAATAGTGTATCTTACCATTAAGTAATTATTCATCTTGTTCTTATATGCTACTGAATCATAACTCTGCATTGTGTTTTTTTTAAGTATATAAAAGTAACGAAACAAATCATAATGAGTTCAAATAGAAAAGAATGTGCAATTTTTGAATCAGGGAATAAACAGGATGTAAAGAACTGTCGTGGTATACATGTCCGGGCTTCCCTACCAGGATAGTTTGACAGCTCATCAATTGAAGTTTTATTCCAAAGAGTGCTTCATAAATAAACAACATGGATTTTCTCTGAATAAGTGTTACCAACACAAAAAGGCATTACAGAGTCAAGATACCCTCCTTCTAAAATGAAAATCTGCAACCGTCTCTATATTTGATGTTATCAAGATCCTAAATGCTTCAGCTTGGAATCAAAACAGTCTGTCCAACCCTGAGCAGGTGCTCCAGACAGAATATAATAACTTAATTGAATTTCAAGTTTATTTCGAAAACAGTCCGTATCTGCATATTTTGCGTGAAGAATTTAAAACTTCGCCCATTCTAATCCAACCTCACAGATGTCGATTTTTTTTATTGGTCAAAAGAAATTGAAATTCTTCCGAAAAATATCAGCTTTCCTTACGTCGATTTCGAATATAAAAGTTTCGAAAAAGAAAACCCCACATATTTTTTTGAGCGGATCGATTTTTCGACATAAACTCGCGAGCAAGTCCTACTTTGGAGCGTGCATCCATATCACTCTACTTTTCGACTATCGATTTTGTCACGATTTGAGATGTGGACGTGAAGGAAATTTATTTCGTAAATCCTTCGAAAATGGTAATAGATATTGAAATTTTGTCATCAGCTTTCACTTCTTACCGTTCCAAAGTATAGGTCGCCTGCTTTGACCGCCCTCGAAACGACCCTTAAATTTTGAAATAAATTCTCGATTTACTTAGGAAAAATGCGTCACTTTTGGAACATGTTTTAAATTATATGGAATAAGGATCGCCTATAGCCTTATCGTTAGTTTTAACCACCCTCCCCCTTTTCCCCCGTAACTTCAAAATCCCCTCTTTTACCCCCTTTTTCCCTCGAGACTTCCCCTCATTTACACATATTTTCCCTAAGTAAAATTCTTTGTCAGAAACTGAACTCGCCCAACGATTCTCGGTTTCCAATATTTCTCGTATACCATTACTCTTACTCTTACAATATAGATTCGATCGTGTTCAAACTTGTTGAAACTTGGCTTAAGAATTAGGATTTGAAGGCGGTTGCAAAATTTCAACAATATTGGACAGATAGTTTCTGAGGTACAGAATATTTTTACACGCATATTCAACAATTTTCTAAAAATTTTCTATAGATATGATCCACACGATATTCCGCATAAATATTTGTGTTTGCATTCTACAACTAACTACCAAGTTTCAATTCGAACGATTTTGTATAGTCCGAAAACAAACTTTGCACTCGGAAACCATTAGGCCGATTACGCACATTAATGAACTTGTCCGTCACATTTGGATGCGCAATCTACCCTGAAAATTTCAAGTTGCTATCTATTTCCGTTCTTAAGTTATCGTGGCACTGGACAGCCGTCCGGCCGGCGTTTGCGCAGAATGCCGTTCCCTAGAACATGCGAGCGAAAATTCTACTCGGTAATGGCCATTACATTTGCTATTGCAATAATATTTAGGCTTCCTAAAAAATACTCTCAGATTCAAGCTATTATGCTGGAGAAGCACTCCATTTTAAATTTCCCACTCTGAATTGAGAGGAATAATATCGTACGAAGAACGAAAAATATTATGTTCTTGTGCCTCAGAGCGGCTCTGCCGAAAGTTTATTCGATAACAATTGGATCTTACCTTGCAGATCAAACACGACAGCGGAAAAGAAAATTGGTATATCTAAGCGAGATATCGTGAACTTTTATTCTTATTTGGGTATTACCCCGACGAGTCTCATAAGGTGCCGACTTTGAATCTCGAAATACGTATAAAGAGAACGTAATTTTTCATTATTTTTCAATCTGCTCTCATCCACCTTCACGCTGTAACGCCCCTAATTTTCTTCAGCTATATCTACAGCTCCCCTGAAAGCTCTCAGTGCCGGCAGGCGGCGTAATCTCTTACTTTGAGGAAGATTGGTTTAATTCGAAGACATTTCTATAGTGCCTACGTATGGTTTTATGTCCAGTGCTTATTATGCATATGGCTTGAACCATCCAGAAACTGCTAAAGAAGTAAGAGGCATTCAATCAAGTGTTGATACAGTAAATATGTTTTGAAATGAAAATCTCGAAATGTTTTGATATAGGTAACTCAATTAATTTAGCGACGTTCATAACTTTTACAGCTCCTTTATGAGTTTTGTTTCCCAAACTCTGAAGAATATCTATAAATTAAAAAATGTTTTATTTTGAAATAGGCTTCTGCATTAGAAGTACGAGATATTTGTCAGACCCAATATACAGGGCCCGAGGCCACCACACCAACACGACAAAGAGATGATGGGCTACCATTAGGGTGTCACACTTCCTGTTGTTAAACTGTCCTCCGGGACTTCTGATGAAAGTTATGGATGGTTTAAGCCATAAGTGTGAGTTTCCTTATTTTGCAAATATTTTAGAGACCAGTTGATATAGAGCAATGAATTTTTGACGGTTTGATTAAGCAGCTCGATTACTTTGAAACCCAGGTAAAATAAGTTTTTGTAACTTCCACTAAAACAAATGGTAGGGGGGGGGGTACTTTTTAAAATAAATGATTTTTTTCCACGGAACATACTTGTTATGATTAGATTCCAAAACTGCGATCTTTTACCTTTCATTTGGTATATCGTTGACTCTTGGAGCTCAAATGGTTACAAAGATGTTATCAAAAGAATGTCACGAACCCACAACATTTTCGATAAGGGGGCAGAGCACTACATACAGATCGACCTTCTCCAGCTTCCATTACCATATTGAAATTCTTTCTCTTGCGAGGTACCATAGTCTGCATATTTTCAAGATATTAGGAATTATACATGGTATGGTTATTGTTGGATACATAATATTTTTCATCATATTTTTAAATTTTCTAGTGATGTGATACTCATAAAATTTCACATACGTCTTTATAATTGATGTATTTTGACAGTTAGAAGGTCTGGATTTTATACTAAACCAACATTTAAAAATAAGGCCTTGACCCTTGATCGGATCAGCAGTGGTTGAAAACAAAATTTGTTCTCTGAAACCTTTGGCTGATTATGCCGATGAACAGCTATTCGCATCCCTATTATTCCGTAGTGGAACTGCATAAGTACAACAGATTGACGGATGATTGAGGAGTTTCTCATTGGCGCTCTTGTTCCTCAGAACAAAGTGCTTATCAATTTGCTCAAATGTCTGTAATTTTCGGATTTTTGGCTGAAAATGGTCTTAAACGATTTGGTTCGACTCGCTGATCAAGAATCCGTGGTCAGGATTTATTCTGTCCGGCCGTAGATACGATAACTCTCGAACAGAATGTGCTAGACAGTTGAAATTTTATTAAGATGCTATTTCATCATTAGAATCCGTTGATATCGATTTCAACTCTAACAAGCTAATACTTTCGGAGATGTGATTATTCAAAATTTCAACCTTAAATCGTGATTCTGTGATTTGACAGAATGCTGTCATCGTATAAATGAATTTGATGATCCGTGTTCATATACACAGAATATACCCTAGGTAAGATATATTCTATGTGTCGTCATTTTCATATATTAGTGATCTGTGATTGTCATCTCATAGAGAAATAGAAGGTATCGTCTCTATCTACAAATAAGAAATTTCAGACTGAGTATGTCATATTTATTTCTAGTTCTATTCAAAAGTATTGATATAAAATACCTCATGTTCTAGAAAAAAAATTAAAAAAAAGCACTGACGTGAAGTCAGTACTCTTTGGCGCGCGTGTTCACGGTGGCCAATTTGAATTGAATGATGACTACTTCAAGCTCAGTGGATAGAGCGAGCCGAAGATCTACCCAAAGGAAAGTGGACACCATTCACTGTCGTTTCAAAAATTAACAGTGCTGTATCAAAGCTGCCATCAGGATAGAGTAATAAAGTTGGAAGAGAACACAACTGACTCTCCTTAGTCGCACAAGCTGCTAGAAGATTTGGGAGGGTCAGTATAATCCTAATCATGTTTATAGCACGCACGCTAAAGCAGATTGACTTTTTACACTTTTTCTTTCATTGTTAATTCAATCTGCTTTTGCGCGCGTGCTATAAACATGATTAGGATTATACTGACCCTCCCAAATCTTCTAGCAGCTTGTGCGACTAAGGAGAGTCAGTTGTGTTCTCTTCCAACTTTATTACTCTATCCTGATGGCAGCTTAGATACAGCACTGTTAATTTTTGAAACGACAGTGAATGGTGTCCACTTTCCTTTGGGTAGATCTTCGGCTCGCTCTATCCACTGAGCTTGAAGTAGTCATCATTCAATTCAAATTGGCCACCGTGAACACGCGCGCCAAAGAGTACTGACTTCACGTCAGTGCTTTTTTTTATTTTTTCAAGTTCCTTTAACAAACATAGCTATCAATACAGTTTGACTGTTAGCTTTACCGTAGATCGAAAAAAATTGCGGTTGTGGGACCTCTGTTAGGAAAGCAATTGCCTCTTCTCCGAATCCGAACGTATTTTAATATAGATCTACCGAATACAGTTATACATAAATTCACCTCAGGGCCACCATACAGACATTTCAACTCGGAAACAACGCTATTTACCCCAAACTGCCTTGTGTCCGTGCACTAAATTGACATGAATATTCTTTTAAAACCTCACAATATCTGCTCAGCACTCCCAACATAACCCATACAACCCAAAAACAGGCACTTCTCTTCTGCGCATGCGCAATCTACTAGCGGCTGCAAGTCCTCCTAAAATCACACACCTTACAAAAAACTCCGATTCTCCAACACTAGAGGTTCAGAAGATATTGCATCTTGAATCCACGCATGCGCAGACCCTCACCAGTGGATTCTATGGCAGAATAGCATCCGCCACTCCAAAATCCCAATCCTCTCCGACGAAAATACCAGCAGTTAAATCACTGATGGTCTGCTCATGCGCATAACGAAAATGCCCGTAAATGGTAACATCGATTTCAAATTTAGCCCCAGGGCCACGGTACGAACACATCAATTCGGAAACAACGCTACATCCCCCAAATTGACTTGCCGTGCACTGGATTGCCATGAATATTCTTTTAAAACCTCACAATATTGGCTCAGCACTCCCGACATAACCCATACAACCCAAAAACAGTCACTTCTCTTCTGCGCATGCGCAATCTACTTGCGGCTGAAAGTCCTCCCAAAATCACACACCTCACAAAAAACTACGATTCTCCTACACTAGTGGTTCAGGAGATATCGCATCTTGAAACCACGCATGCGCAGACCCTCACCAGGGGATTCTATAGAGGAATAGCATCCGCCACCCCGAAACCCCAATCCTCTCTGACGAAAACTTCAGCTGTTAAATCACTGATGGTCTGCTCATGCGCATAACGAAAAATGCCTGTAAGGGGTAACATCAATTTCAAAATCAGCCCCAGGGCCACGGTACGGACACTTTAACTCGGAAACAACGCTACATCCCCTAAAGTGACTTGTCCTTGCACTGAATTGCTATGAATATTCTTTTAAAACCTCACAATATCGACTCAGCACTCCCAACATAACCCATCCAACCCAAAAACAGTCACTTCTCTTCTGCGCATGCGCAATCTACTGGCGGCTAAAAGTCCTCTCAAAATAACACACCTTACAAAAAACTCCGATTCTCCAACACTAGTGGTTCGGAAGATATCGCATCTTTAATCTACGCATGCGCAGACCCTCATCAGAGATCTGAATTCTATGGAGGAATAGCATATGCCTCCCCAAAACCCCAATCCTCTCTGACGAAAACTACAGCAGTTAAAGGACTTCTCATCTGCGCATGCGCAATACGGAAAATGCCCGGAAAGGGCAGCATGAACCTCAAAAACATATGTTTCGGCATTAAAAGCAAAGTATTCCGCAAAATAGTAGTAATTTTTTTATTTTTTTCATGTCACGTGATCTTCACGAAATTTTGCAAAAGTGTTTGCTTTGGTCTTTTGCATCTAACAACTGAGTTTCAATTCAATCAGATCAGTATTTTTCGAGTTATCGAAAAAACAAAATTTTCAAATTTTCAAAATTTTTTTTTGCCACTTTAGGGCCGTCCGTTCAACACAAAACTTGGCAGGCATATAAAGGTCATGATTCTACAATCTGGTGCCAAATTTCAAAAAGATCGAGTGATCGGTTCCGGAAATATTCATAAAAAACGTTTTTAGTAAAAACGGCCTTAACTCCGAAACCGCTCGGTCGATTTTGCCCGTTAACGAACTTGTCCGAGATATTTACGCTACGAAACTACCCTGCAAATTTGAACGCTCTAAGTCGTTCCGTTCGAGAGTTATCGTGCTAACGGCCGGACCGGCCGGCCGGCCGGACCGGACGGACAGAATTGAATTTGACCTCGAATTCTTCATCAGGGAGTCGAACCCAATCGTTTGAGACCATTTTCGAAAAAAAAATCGAAAAATACAGACATTGTGACGAAATGATAGCACGCTGTTCCTTGCGGAACACGCGCGCAAAAAGTATGAGTGAATTTAAAATGAACCATGATACAATCTCAGCTATCATGGATAGCTCTTGGATAATCCATATGAATGAATGAATGAATAGTGAAAAGGTTATTCAATATTCGGTATACAACTATCATAATATAATAAACTTCGAATAACTGTGAGTTATTTCCTAGGCTTAGGGAATAACTGTTTACAGTTTTTACAAATTGAAATTTTATTCTAACGGCAATCAACTTAAATGGACTATATGATGATGGAAATATATACTTTGTAAGTTAATAAAATTGGGTTCAGAATATCACTAGTAAAAACAAAACTAGAATATTGGCTAAGTTTCAATTGATACAGTATAATTTTCATAGTATAGATTTAAGGAATTAATATCTCGGATAAGTTCGTTATTGGGTAGAAACGGTCTGGTGGTTTCGGATTAATAATTTTTGGGATTTGTTTTTTTTTTAATGACAATTTTTGAAGCATTAAAGCATTTCAGATTGCTCCAATACCAATAATCCAATAATCTTGTGTTGAATCACACAAAAACAGTTTGCCTTAACTTTCGCAATAGTTTTATCCCCAAAAATGTAAATTTCACAGTTGAGATAAATAGGGAGCATGTTTTAATACCGGAAGAAACAGTAAAATTCTTGGGGGTACGTTTGGATAGTAGGCTAAACTGGGAAGATCATGTGGAGGAAATATGCAAAAAATTAAATAGCGGTTACTATGCTATATTAAATTTGAAGCAAACATTAAACAAACAAGGACTAATGAGCGCCTATTATGCGTTAATTTATTCAAGAATAAGTTACAATATAATAGTATATGGTAATGCAACTGAAAGTAGAAGAGTGTTTATCGCTCAAAAAAGGATAATTCGCCTTATGTTCAACTTAAGTCCATTGGAATCCTGCAGAGAAACTTTCAGGAAAGAGAACATACTTACCTTCCCATGTATATATCTCCTGAAGGTACTCTGTCGTACGTATAAAAACAAGAAAGAGTTTGAAAAGGTTGGTGATAGACATGATTACAACACTAGAAAGGGTGATCAACTGAGACTAGGTAGTTTTACTTACCATACATATAGAAAGACTTCCGAGTATGCAGGATGTTATTTTTTCAATTTACTGCCTCTTGAAATAAGAAATATCACTAGTTTAAGTGTTTTCAAAAGGAAACTAATCAGCATACTCAGGTTGGAGGTTTTTTATGATCTCTCAGAGTTCAAGAATTTTTTCAATGGCGTATTATACAGAACTTGATTACTATAACGTGCATATTATGTTTCTTCTAATGGCCTACAGTTTTTCAACTTGGGATTGTGTGTGTGCAATTGAATTTTTTTTTCTTCTGACGTGTCCAATACAGTGTAAATTGTGAATGATGGATCAATAAAAAATTATTATTATTATTATTATTATTTCGGAGATATGATTTGTCAAAGTTTGAACAAGAGCAACAAAGCTCCTGTTCACAAGGCTTTCCCACTTTTTTTTTTCTGTTGCGATCGTTCTATATTCGGATCTAGCAAACCGGTCATATCGGATAGAGGACTCATATATTGTAGTTTCAGATACCACTTCTATTATGAATGCAATATTGCAGATTCGTATTTGATCCTCATCCATGATATTCAATAGGTAAACAGTGAAATAACACACAAATCGCAAATTCGGCATCTATTTGAATAGTAATAAATACAGAATATTCATGTTTGATTAGGATGAATATGAAATATGACGATCAATCCATGTTGGATGCAGCAGAGGAAATAACTATTTGTTTTGCGATGGTTTCCAATTTGCTCAACAGAAAACACAAATTTCTGCTGAGGTCTACATATTTTTGGTGTACTGTTTAGTGGGGATTCAACCCCACTCAACTTCACAATCAAAGGATTCATATAACAGTTATTCTCTAGAAAGTATAGATTCTAGGTGAATTGAAGGATATATTAAAATTGAAATGATTTTCCCATGATAAAGGCTTCATACTTTCCTAAGACAGCCTGAAGAATTGCAGTTGCTTTAAAGCAATCGAACTCTTGAAAGTTATTCAATAGATGGCGTCACCGTCGATTGTAATTCACGCTTGGGTTTATGTTAAATATTTAATAGTTCTATTCATATCTTCGATTTCCTTAAACTAAATTGCTTTTCCAATTTAAATGGAAGATCTGAATAAGTTCTTCTTCACTAATTTCACCTTCTTAATTCAACATATTCTATGTTCAAATTGAAGGTCCTGATTGCATCGGGAATCCTCTCTTTCTAGCTAGACAGTTGAAATTTTCAGAACGTTTGGGAGATGAATATCTCGGTTAGGTTCATTATTGGACAAAATCGGCCTGATGGTTTCGGAGCAAAAAAAATTTTTTTTTCACAGTACAAATTTCAAATTTAATTTTTTTGAATGCATTTTGATCCTCAGAAACCACTGATATAATTTTCAATTCTAGCAAGCCTATACTTTCGGAGATATGATTTTTATAAATTTCAATAATAAATCGTACTTCTATGTTTTCACAGAATGCTGTATTTATTCAAACTATGATTTATTATATGATCTGTGTCCATACATGTCATCTTATTTACCTATAAGAGACATGTCAATTTTATATTTGGTTCATGATATAAAATCCCCCCACTGTTTGTAACATTATTTAATTTTGTGGATTATCGAAAATATCACGAAATTTGTTAATATTTAATTCTAAGTTTGTGCGATCCTTTAATTTTGGCGCGTAGTTTATTTGGGATTGTTTCTGTCTTCCTGTTCATTAGGCAACCAGAAATACACGCTTCCTAGAGAGTTTTTTCTTGTCATATGGAGAAAAGAGTAGATGTGAAAATTAATTATTGATTCTCGAGTGTAGCCATCACGTCGTTCGTCCATTGTTTGAAGTATTTTTCTAACGACCATAGTGTCAGATATTTTGGAGAACGTTCAAATAGTTGAATTTCGCTGATTGTTTGCTGGTTATTTTGAGTTTATTGAAAACTCAGTGAAATTTCCGTCTTGTACGGGATAAACTTCTACGCTCTGGTAGAATATTCAGGATTACGCCAACCACCATCTTGGGCTTATATTTCATCCATAAATACGAGATTGTCAACATTTTCTGAGCCACACAGTTCTTCAACCTGTCTTCTGAGGTTTGATTGTTCAAATATCCTGGAATTCCACCGGAATAGAACCACCTTCACATCAGGATAGAACAACCCTCCTATCACTCATATTTGGGGCCCTTGTCGGTCAGGAAGAAAGCTGCCTTGAGGCCTGTTCATTGGAAGCCAACCCTAGTTGACACCACCAGACATCGTTTTCGGATGAGTACAACCTCTTTTGTTTTATTTGAACTTTAAATTAGCAGTTGTATTTTGCATTTACAACATAACCTATATATTCAAGACTTTTCCCAGTAACTGCATAAAATTGTTGAAAATTGGACCATATATAATTTATTGAATATCGTAACAGTTATATTTAAGACCTTTATGAATTGTTATATTGACTATTTTCGTATAATTGTAAGTGAAAGCCGGCCTTCATCCCTGAGAAACTATAATTTGCATAACTACTTGTAGATTCATAATATCATCCCATCAACATCGTGTAGATAATTTATATAGATTTGATACTTGAATTAAATCATTTAAAATCTTTTATAGAACTTTTCTATTTTTAGTTCCTAATTTTATTTTGGTAGTTTTGGTGAAAATCTGAGAAAAGTGCCACTGAAATAATTATATAATTAAAACTATCTGGCGCCCATTCATTTCATAAAGTAGTTCTGTTCATATTTAGAATCCACCCCTTCTCCACTAGAGCATAGCCGCGAGCTCACTTAATTTTATTTATATGTTACTGTCGTTTAATATTACCTGAGGAGACCTTTATATCTTTTAGTGAAGAAAAAAATAGGTAACATAAAAAAATTGGCGCCCAACGTTGTGAGGCCTTTGTAAATATATGGTCCATATTTCATAATTCATGAACTTGCATAACTTTTAAATGGAAAAATTGTGAATTTTTATTATTTAGCTTGCTGAATTCATATATTCATATGTTTCGATATTTCATTATTTAGCATTTCCGAAATCGCGTTGGTCCAGGTGTTGTCAATTACTTTTTGTGCGATAAACAGCTGTGAGATGATTTGTATCTCATTATATGTATTTATTCTTTCTCTCATATTACGAGAAATATTAGTCTACATACACTGACCGCCACTTGTGTTGATTCTATTGAGTTTTGAAATTTTGTTTCATTCTGGGTACATTGAATGTTTTGTCCAGATTAATTATCTATTCTGGAATATTTAGCCTTTTGGTATTATTTTTTCTTTTCATTTGGGGAGATTTTTTATTTCTTTTAGATCTCATAAGTTCTATTTTGGAAAATTTAAACCAAGATGGATTTACAGTGGGATTGTAATAGGTTATCGAAGGATGAACTTGAGTACGAGTTGACTATTAGAGGTTTTGAATCTGTAGGTACGGTAGAAAGTATGCGCAGTTTGCTACTCAATGTTCTAAGGTTGGAACGTTCCGGACAATCATTAACTTATCCCCCTTATTCTTTGAAATGTGACGATGAATTTAAGATTGTTGAAGATAAAATAAAGGAAGTATTTTCTTTGATTGAAATTTTTGAGGGAGATATACAGAGTGGCCCATATAAAAAAATCACTACTAAAATTGCTCATATAGTGAAGAGAATAGACAGAACAAATCCATCCGGTTCAGATCAGGTTAAGATTAGGAGTAATCTTCTGTCTCAGGCGTTGATCTTAATGCCCAAATTGAAACATCGTATTAAGACACTACAAAATTTAGATGTGAGTGTTCTTCATGCTAGTTTATTGAATGTTTCCTTAAATGATGACGATGATGTTTCCAGCGGCGGAGATATAGTAAACGACGGAGTTCTTAATTCAACACCGAAACACACTGGAGCACCATATTATACTGATTCTGGCCCAGCCCATGCTAAGTCAATTCCGGTTACTAAATGGAATCTTCAATTTTCTGGAGATTTTAAAGATATATCGGTGTCAGCTTTTCTCGAGAGAGTAGAGGAGTTGTCAATTTCGAGACACGTTGGCAAAATTGAACTTTTTGAGTCGGCAGTCGATCTTTTTCGTGGTTCTGCGTTAACTTGGTTCAGAGCAAATAAGAAGAAATTTCATTCATGGGATGACGTTTGTCTAGCTCTGAGGAAACAATTTTTGCCTCATGATTATGATGACCGGCTCTTCGATGAAATAAAGAAACGCACGCAGGGAGAAAACGAGAATATTGGAATATATGTGGCATGTATGACCACCTTGTTCTCACGCTTATCTTGTAAAGTACCTGAATCGGTTCAATTAAGGTTAATTTTGAAGAATATTCATCCATTTTTCCAATTACACCTCGGATTAATAGAAGTTGATTCTATTGACCATCTGATCGAGCTTTGTTCGAAGTTAGAGATGAAGAAGCATTCTGTAGAGAATTATTCGAAACCCTTAAGACGAAAAACTGATCTTGAACCAGACTTGGCATATATTGAGCCATCTGCATCTTCAGGAGAGTCAAGCCAGAGGATATCGTCAGTAACCTGTTGGAATTGTAGGAAAATTGGTCATAGGTCTCGAGAGTGTAAGGCTGCCAAAAATAAACATTGCTTTAAGTGTGGTGCACCGGATGTTACTCTTCGTGATTGTAGAAACTGTTCACGCAAAGCTACGACGTCAAAAAACTAGTAGGGGGATCTTCTGAGGGTAGACGGTCGAACCCCACTGATATTTTAAGTTCTACCAATCGTATTGTCAAAAATAATTTTAACCTCCACTCTTATTCAGATCGAAAGGTCATTTTGGACTACATAATCTCACATTCAGGCTGTGATCAAAGGCCTTATCTGAAGGTGAATATTTTTGGTAAATGTTTTCTTGGACTATTGGATTCCGGTGCTACGAGAACAATTTTGGGAGAAAGTAGTTGGGAACTGCTTAGGTCTTTTGGAGTGACTCTGAATAGAGACGATTCACCCAGCTGTACTGTTGCTAATGGAAATATTTGTGAAAGCCTTGGATCTGCCTGTATTCCTATAGAACTAATGGGAAAGATAAAGGTCATGGACGTTTTAGTTGTTCCATCTGTGAAACATTCATTGATATTGGGTTTGGATTTTTGGAAGTCAATGGATATCGTTCCAAATCTTAATAAAGATTATTGGGAATTTGCTTGCAGTGAACTTGAGATAAGAGAAAAACCAGAAGAGTCGGGATTCTTTGATCTTAGTGAGGAACAGCAGGACATCTTGAACAATTTTATCAAGGAGAAGTTCGAATTACAAGGAGATCGTTTGGGATGTACAAATTTAGTTGAGTTTGAAATAGAAACTGACTCAGCTCCGATCAAACAACGGTATTACCCTGTATCTCATGTTGTTCAACAGCATATCGATGCTGAACTTAAGAAAATGTTGGAATTAGGAATAATTGAGGAATCGCACAGTCCGTGGTCGTCACCGATTTTATTGGTTCGTAAGAAAGAAGGTGGGTATCGTTTTTGCGTGGACTACCGCAAATTGAATAAGGTCACAAAGAGAGATGCCTATCCATTACATTATGTCTCCAGAATTTTAGATAATCTAAAGGGAGCTGAATATTTGTCGTCGATTGATATCAAGTCCGCGTATTGGCAGATACCTATAAAAGAATCATCTAGGGAATTTACTGCGTTCACTATTCCTAATAGAGGTTTATACCACTTTAAACGCTTACCTTTTGGTTTGATGAATGCTCCAGCCGCCTGGCAAAGGCTGATGGATCGTGTAATTGGTCCAGACTTGGAACCTTATGTCTTCGTCTACCTCGATGATATAATCATAATAGCTGATACTTTCGAAAAACATTTGGACATACTCGAAAAAATATTTTCAAGGTTGGTTGCTGCTGGACTTACAGTGAATAAAGAGAAGTGTAGGTTTTGTCGGTCAGAGCTGCGTTATTTAGGTTATATTGTGGACAAATTTGGTCTGAGAGTGGATCCTGGTAAGGTGGACGCCATTCTGAAAATTCCAAGACCTACCTGTGTTAAGGATGTGCGTGCATTCATTGGTATGGCTTCGTGGTACAGAAGATTTATTCCGGGTTTTTCAGCATCTATCAGCCCTATGTGTCAGCTTTTGAGAAAAAATCATAAATGGAATTGGACTTCTGAGTGTGAATCTGCATTCAATTTTATCAAGGAACGTCTTATTAGCGCTCCTTTGTTGCAGTGTCCTGATTTTACTGTACCATTTATCGTCCAAACAGATGCAAGTAACTATGGATTGGGGGCTGTCCTATCTCAAGACTCTGGTCAAGGTGAAAAAGTCATATGTTATCTCAGCCGATCTTTGAACAAACATGAACGTGTTTATTCCACAACTGAGAAAGAGCTTTTGTGTGTTGTTTGGGCACTGGAAAAGCTTAGGCCTTATTTGGAAGGTACATCATTCACGGTAGTAACCGATCATCATTCACTTATCTGGCTGCATAATTTGAAAGATCCTAATGGACGTCTTAGTCGATGGGCCGTGCGTTTGCAACAATTCGACTTTAACATAATACATCGTAAAGGGAAAAATCACGTGGTTCCCGATCTTCTGTCTCGATCCGTTCCTATGCTGGATACTGTGGAGCCAATTGAAAAGTATTCGGATTTCTGTGCAGATGAAGTTAAAGACCAATGGTTCTTGTCATTGAAACGTAAGATTCTTGAGAAACCCTTGAGCTTTCCTCAGTGGAGAGTTGAAAATGACAAAATATTCAAATACGTGAAGTGTGATTTTCCTGAGTTGTTGGATGAGGGGTCTAACTGGAAATTGGTTGTTCCGAAGGATATAAGACGTTCTATAATTCACTCGGTGCATTCTGATCCTGCAAGTGGTCATCCCGGTGTCTTCAAGACATACAGAAAAATTTGTGGAGAATATTTCTGGCCCAAAATGCGATCGGACGTGGCTAACTTCGTGAGAAAATGCAAAATATGCATTGGACATAAGCCAAAAAGGTCCAGCAGGTCTACTTGGAAGTAGACCGATATTAACTAAACCTTTTCAGATGCTTAGCATCGATTTGATGGGACCTTTACCTCGATCTACAAAGGGATACTCTTTTATATTCGTCATTAGTGACTATTTCTCCAAGTTTGTGTTGACTTTTCCTTTGAGATCTGCTAATGCATTGAAAATCTGCGAACATCTAGAGAATGATGTTTTTCTTTTGTTTGGTGTTCCAAAGTACATAATTGCTGACAATGGTAGTCAATTTAGGGGAAAACATTTCACAAATCTTTGGACCAAGTATAAGGTGAAAATGATGTTTAATGCACTTTACCACCCCCAGAACAATCCAGTGGAGAGAGTTAATAGGGTAGTGAAGACTGCACTATCGTGTTACATACAGGATAATCATAGGAAATGGGATTTGTATCTTCCCTCTGTAAGCTGTGCTATTCGCACATTGGTCCATGAAGTTACTGGTTACACCCCGTACTTTATCAATTTTGGACGCGAACATATTATTCGTGGAGATCTTCATGATATTGAATTTCCTGATAGAAATATCAATATAGTAAGGAGTACAATTGACGAGAAGAGATATGGTTGCTTTCAGTATTTATACAATAAGATAAAGGAGAAATTATCTAAGGCATATCAAAGTTCTCGAAGCAGGTATAATCTTCGAAGGCGAGTAGTTGAATTCAAGGTTGGTGATGTTGTCTGGCGGAAAAACCATGCTTTGTCTAATAAGTCAAGATTTTTTTCTGCAAAGTTAAGTCCTAGGTATGTCGGACCATATAGAATAAAATCTAAACTTGGTCGATGGACGTATGAACTGGAGGATGACCTGAGTAATTCTTGTGGAAATTGGCACGTTAATGATCTTAGAGAAGGATACAGTGAAGAGTTAAATTCTTAACTCTTAGTTTTACTAGGGGGGGAGTTGTAACATTATTTAATTTTGTGGATTATCGAAAATATCACGAAATTTGTTAATATTTAATTCTAAGTTTGTGCGATCCTTTAATTTTGGCGCGTAGTTTATTTGGGATTGTTTCTGTCTTCCTGTTCATTAGGCAACCAGAAATACACGCTTCCTAGAGAGTTTTTTCTTGTCATATGGAGAAAAGAGTAGATGTGAAAATTAATTATTGATTCTCGAGTGTAGCCATCACGTCGTTCGTCCATTGTTTGAAGTATTTTTCTAACGACCATAGTGTCAGATATTTTGGAGAACGTTCAAATAGTTGAATTTCGCTGATTGTTTGCTGGTTATTTTGAGTTTATTGAAAACTCAGTGAAATTTCCGTCTTGTACGGGATAAACTTCTACGCTCTGGTAGAATATTCAGGATTACGCCAACCACCATCTTGGGCTTATATTTCATCCATAAATACGAGATTGTCAACATTTTCTGAGCCACACAGTTCTTCAACCTGTCTTCTGAGGTTTGATTGTTCAAATATCCTGGAATTCCACCGGAATAGAACCACCTTCACATCAGGATAGAACAACCCTCCTATCACTCATATTTGGGGCCCTTGTCGGTCAGGAAGAAAGCTGCCTTGAGGCCTGTTCATTGGAAGCCAACCCTAGTTGACACCACCAGACATCGTTTTCGGATGAGTACAACCTCTTTTGTTTTATTTGAACTTTAAATTAGCAGTTGTATTTTGCATTTACAACATAACCTATATATTCAAGACTTTTCCCAGTAACTGCATAAAATTGTTGAAAATTGGACCATATATAATTTATTGAATATCGTAACAGTTATATTTAAGACCTTTATGAATTGTTATATTGACTATTTTCGTATAATTGTAAGTGAAAGCCGGCCTTCATCCCTGAGAAACTATAATTTGCATAACTACTTGTAGATTCATAATATCATCCCATCAACATCGTGTAGATAATTTATATAGATTTGATACTTGAATTAAATCATTTAAAATCTTTTATAGAACTTTTCTATTTTTAGTTCCTAATTTTATTTTGGTAGTTTTGGTGAAAATCTGAGAAAAGTGCCACTGAAATAATTATATAATTAAAACTATCTGGCGCCCATTCATTTCATAAAGTAGTTCTGTTCATATTTAGAATCCACCCCTTCTCCACTAGAGCATAGCCGCGAGCTCACTTAATTTTATTTATATGTTACTGTCGTTTAATATTACCTG
Organism: Halyzia sedecimguttata; assembly: GCA_937662695.2. Classification (NCBI taxonomy): domain Eukaryota; kingdom Metazoa; phylum Arthropoda; class Insecta; order Coleoptera; family Coccinellidae; genus Halyzia; species Halyzia sedecimguttata. The sequence goes on along the minus strand of OW569415.2, from coordinate 35,577,530 downwards.
AGGAGACCTTTATATCTTTTAGTGAAGAAAAAAATAGGTAACATGTTCAAGAAAAAAAAATATGATTGAATGCAAAATGACCAATGAAAAAACGTCAGCTCTGGTAGAATTAGAGGATATTATAATTTTTGTGTGATAATATATTGCCCTTGAATAATCCATATGATGATTGAAATATTGTTCTTTGGTAAGAGCTTATGAGAGGTCTCCTTGGAGAAGACCTAGGAGAGTCAGTATAAAAATATCAATATCAAAATCGATTGGGTTCAGAATAACTCCAGTAAGCACAAAACTAGAATATAGGCTAAGTGTCAATTGATATAATATAATTTTCAGAGTATAGATTTGAGGAACGAACATCTCGGGTATGTTCGTTATTGGGTAGAATCGGTCTAGTAGTTTCGGAATATTAATTTATTTGCAATCTTGCAAATTTGCGAGATCATTGGCAGAGTCTTTAACGGACAATTACTTCCAATTTAAGTCCTTCCTAATCGTTGGAATGCCGATGCGTAGCCGCAATTTTCAGAATACGATCTCGAAAATTTGCTCTAAGATTTTCCTGTGGATTGGGTATACAATCTTATGTGGCAACAGCACGATGGAGCACCACCGCATGTTGGACGAAATGTTTTCGCCTAGTTAAAACAAACTTTTAATAGGAGATGGATTGGTCGGCGCGGACAGGTGCTATAGCCTGCGAGATCACCTGACTTGAATCCATTAGATTATTCGGTATGGGTGCATTTAAAACAACGCAGTGGAGTTTAGTAATCAAGAAAAATTAATGGAATGAATTATGAATGCAGAAGAATCTACCCAAAATAGGCAAAACATGCAATTAGTACGATTGCCTTTTTTTGCATTGTCAAGCCTGTATTGATGCTAATTGTGGTATTTTTGGACTTTCGATTTAATTATTTTGTATTTTCATACTGTGTATTGAAGTTGAAAATTGATGATATGCGGAAACTTAGAAGTCAGATATCTCGGAAAGAAAACAAAAAATTTATTTTTTTATCAAGAATATCGGTCTGTATACGTCCCTTCATTTTCCGCCACCTGTGTTTGTGTTGGAATAAATAGAGATCTCTGTTTCATTGAAAGAATAACACAGAACTCCTCATAAGATACTGAACTTGTTTATATCTTTGGTACATGGAAACTTACTCGGTGCGCCGGCAGAATTGAGTTTACCGGTTAAATTGATTAAGTTGTTACGAGTGAACGAGGTTAACTAATCACCGAAGTTAGCAAAGAACGAGACGTATAGACGAACATTTATTAAATCGAGGCGCAAGCTCCATTTTACACATTCCCAGGAGTGGATATAGTTACGAGCTCCTTGAGTGTATCTTCAAGTCGAATAGATAAGAAATGGCCAGGAACTATGTAAGGAGTAAGTGTTAGCCTGCAGGTCGTTCCTGCTTTCAGAATATCATTCTTCATTGGTGTTGTAGATTGAATTGAAAGTTTATGTATATTTACTCTCTAAAATAAAGTACATACTTTGTACTTTCTCAGTGTTGGGACTGAAAAGTAAGTTATCATCTGAAAGAGCAGGCGTCATCCAGGGTCTTCAGTTCGAACGATTACACTACAAAATTTAAATTCCCCAAAGCGGCTGTTTCATACTACGATAATTTATTCGCTGTAATTTGTCAAAAATATGGCTGACTAATGAAATATGATGTTATATTATTCGTGATGATTGATTATGTAACCATTCAACCACGAATGAATATATAGTCCGTCTAGAAAGTATCCGGAATTTATTATTCTTCATAATTTTAATATATTTCCTTTTTGTAACTTTCTAAGACAAGATTAATGTATGAAATAGGTTGTGCAGATAGTAGGTTATGACCAAAGTTGCATGGCGAAACTATTTTTCAAATATTGTTGATAGTCAAAAGGTATAAAATTTATGAAATTATGTCACAACTAGAAAAAATAAAACAGGTAGAATATTTGTATAGAAAAGGTTTTCAAAACGTTAGAAAATTAGTGCAATGGACCGAAGTAGGAAAGAGTGCAGTAATATGAGACAATAATGGATAAAAGAATGGCAAAGATACGAGGCATAGACCAGTTTCAGGAGGACCGCTTATGATTAATGGAATCAATTTAAACGCTTTATTGGCCTTAGGACGACACAATCCGCACCTAGGGTTTCGCAAATTGGCTAACAGATTTGGCAATCAACGAAATATAAAAGTAGGTCCACAAACCGTCCGTATGTCCCTGAAAAGTCAAGGCTACATATCAAGGAAATAAAAAAAAACCTATAATGACACCATTACAAAATTAACGAAGGATAGAATACCAAATAATGGTTTGGGGAGCAATATCTCAGCATGTTGCTACGCCTCTCTGTAAAGTTGATGGTACTATTAATCCTGAAAAGTATTGTGGCATTATAAACGTTTTCCTCTTTGAAACGACGCATGCTTTATATACAGAGGGGTGGCGTTTTTCAGCAGGAGAATGCAAGATGCCATACCTCGGCCTATACTCTTGGATGCAAGAACACCAGGTGACAACCATTCCATGGCCATCAGCTTCACCAGATCTTAGACCCATTGGAAACATATGGGGACTAATGAAGATTGAAGTTGAACGAAATAAAGGTGATTCAATTCAGTCAGTTTTACAGTCCTGGAATACCATCACCGAAAATTATGGGGGCGATCAAGATTCGGGTGTACCTCGACGTTGAATCAAGTGTTTACACTTAAATGGAGACTGTAGTAAATGAAATGAATTATTTGTTATAATTTTCTACTTCAAGAATTAAAAATATATCTTATATATAAAATTCTCGTGTCACAATGTTCGTTCCCGTACTCCTCCGAAACGGCTTGACCGATTCTCATGAAATTTTGTGAGCATATTGAGTAGGTCTGAGAATCGGCCAACATCTATTTTTCATACCCCTAAGTGATAAGGGTTGTTCACCCTTAAAAATTTTCTTTTATTTTTCGACGAAATTTTTTGTTTTTTTTTTTATAATGTGGCATTACAAAATACATACAACCCTAAATTTTCACCCTTCTATCATCAACCCCTATTTTTAATAGTCATTTTAGTAATTAATCATTTTTCATCCCGCTCGATAACTGATCAATTATCACTTGCTAAGTTATCCCAGAGAAAGAGCTAATCAAAACCAAGTCGCCGTATTTTTTGTGAATGTTTTTCACTCTACTTCGATTAAAATTTCCCTGAGATTATGGCAAAATTTTTGTTAAAAAAACATATTTATTTTTATCAAAGTATCAAGGCAGTTTATTCCTGCTATACTTTGTGCTAGATTTTTTAAAATTTCCGCGTCTTTCTGGATCAACACTCATTTGCCAGACTATACCGGTGTCACGTCCCAGTAAACAGCACGGAGTAGGGATGAGAACGAAGCCGGTCTCATGTGTTTCTCACCTTTTCTCACTTTTCTTAACCAGATACGTTTGAGTGGGTAGTTCGTATTCGCAATTGAACCCGGTAGGTGGCGCCGCAATCGGGTTCTAGGTATTTTTTAGAATTACGTGTTTCAGTGGGTCCCTGGATAACTTGGAGACTCAATTGTCCCGGTAGGAGTCGCTGCAATCGGGTTCTAGGTTTTTTCTTAAGATTTTTCGCATTTGGAAATAAAATTGCAACCGCAATAACTGATTTGGCGCAGGCGAAGTTGCGTGGGTCAGCTTGTAATAACATAATTACAAAGGAGCTTCGTTTCTTCCGGATACTTTCTTGACGGACTATAGTTGTTTGTAATTAAACGCAGTGTAGGAATCCCATTTATTAATTAATTTGTTGATAAAAATTGAGCCGCTTAAATTTTGCAAGAGCCTTCAAAACCTAACTTGCTGCCAAGTTCGAAGCTTGAACATGATCGGATCTATATTGTTGCACTGAGCAGTCTTGGGTGAGTTCAGTAGCTGCATGGGTGACCTTTGCCACGATAACTTTCGAACGGAAAGAGATAGCGACTTGCAATATTCAGGGTAGGTTGCGTATCCGAGTATGACATTCAAGTTAGTTAAAAGGTATAATTGGCCAAACGGTTTTGGAGTTATAGCCATCTGGAATTTTGTTGTTATTTCTTATATAACTCAGAATATACAAATCCGATCCAATTAATACTCAGTAATTACTTGTATGATACCGACGCCATAATTTTCGCGGACTTTGGTGGATATCGTATACTGAAATTAGAGGATTGTGAAAATAACGGCCCATTTAGTTTTGTAAATGAAACACATTTTTTATTTGAAAATTTTTTAAATTTTTATTTCATTATAAAGTACAATGGATTCCATTAGTTATGAAAAAAAACCATTATTTAAATGTCCACTACGGAAACGCTGGCTGGGATGAAGTCGTTGAACCCAATTTTCCATGACTCTCTAGCACAAATCAGGTCGTATCTTATCAATTACTCGTTCCATATTGATCTGAAAATCAGCTAAATTTGCTCGATGATTACTGTAAACCAATAACTTAATTTAACCCCAAAGAAAGAAGTACAATGGAGTTAAATCGCAGGAACGAGGCGGATAATTTATCGGGCCATTTCTTGAAATAATCGAATCACCGAATTTTGTTTTCAATAAAGTCATTGTGTAATTGTCAGTATGGCAAGTGCCACCATCCTGTTGAAACCACATGTTCCAAAAATCGAGACGAATCAATTCAGGTGAAAAAAATTTTTAGTTGTTGTGAACGACGAGAAATCGGTAAATTATGGTCTTCACGTATGGCAGCAATATTATCTTCACTTCTTGCAGTATTTTGTCTGACTGGCACTGTTTCAAACTTCTCCACTAAACGTTCAATTGTTCTTTTATCCGGACTATTATATCGATAAAAAATTGAAGTTAAAGCACGTAAAGTTAGAGTAACAGATAGCGATTTTTCATAATAAATTGGGATTCTTTGTAAACGTTGTTGAAGTGTTTACATCTCTAAGATCAAAGGGTAGATATTGAAAAACACAACTGTCAATGTCATAAATCAAAATGGCCGCTGTGCATGAATAGTGTCAATTTGAAAATGGGGCGTTCCCATTGTAAGACCATGTATGTCGAAGGTAAGTAAAGACATGCGATTCCACGAAATCTCGAGTACGGCTCTGTCTCCCAAGGTCGCATACCCTATCATGCATATTTTATATATGTGATTCTTAGTGCATTGATTAATTTTGATGAGTTCTACCTTCTGTTGAAAAAAGACTCACCTTTGAAAACACTCTGTATATATCGAATATGAACCTCAAATTGGCAGATTTGAGGAGAGAATAGACATATCGTTAAAATCAATTTCCCAAGCCAGGTAGTAACAGGAATTGTATGAGCAGTTTGCCGAAAGAAGTGAGTTCTATATTTTTAACGGGAAACAAAAAAAAATTGTCACGTTCTAAATGAATGTTCAGTTGGTCATTACAGACATGTATAAATAAATACTTCAAAGCGTGCAGCCCAGTTATTTTTTTGGGGGCTATGACTATAGCGGTTTTTCGATTACGCACGTCTAACACACGGACGAATGAAGATCCATCGCAATAAGCGTAACTAGGCCAATGAACCATGAACGAAATTTGCGTTCCATTATACAACCAGCGATAAAGAAATAGGCCATTCAACCGAAAATCCGAGACAAAACGATTTCAGTAACTTTTTTCTTGGTAGAGATGTAACACTTCGTTTGAATAAAATAGTGTTTTAGATGAGATTTCTACAGGGCATTTCATCGAAATACTGAAAGTAGTGATACACAACATCTCCTTGGTAAAAAAGTGGGGAAGCTCTGTGGCCTCGCCATTCTCTGTTCAAAAATAAAGTTAGAAAAAAAATAAAGAAGAGTGATTAGCGAAATGTGGTACAATATCAAAAACTAAAATGTAATACAAAATGAAGCAATAATATTAAGAATCTTAATGAAGTAGATGTTCAAAGTGTCCACCTCGAATGCCTTGGCAACATACTAACCTCAAAAATAAATTTCTTCCATTATTATTCAACATCTCAGGAGGGATCGCCCTATTTGCAAGCATTATTTGATCTTTTAGGTCATTCAAATGAAGGGGTTTAGTTTTGTACACAATGATCTTCACATATCCCCATGAAAAGAAATTCGATCGTCTTTCGCCTTCCTATCCACCTATTTGGAAATATGTATTCATCGAGATACTTCTAGATATTGCGTCGGTAATTTGGTGGTGCTCCATCCTGTTGGAAACATATCGTATTCCGTGGAACTTGAGGATTTCCTTGAGCAGGATATACATTTTCTAAAGTTGGAACCACATCATTTTGAAGTAGTGCTAAATATTATCGCCATTCAAATTGCCCTCAATGAAAAAAGCGCCAATCATATGGTTTCGAACATTACCTTCCCGAACATTAACCATCTGAGGGAATTGCATGTGTTCCTCTCCCATCCAGTGAGAATTTTCGGTAGACCAGCAGCGGAAATTTTGACGATCAGCCTGGCCGTTGAGAGAAAAAAAATGGGTTCAAGCCCTGTGGACAGGAGCTTTCTGGCGCTCTAGTTCAAACAGACAAATTATATCTCCGACAGTATTGGTTTCTCAGAGTTGGGAATTATATCAATGTATTCATATGATAGAACTGCATCATAAAGGAAGTTCAATTCAATAGATAGTTTATTTATCAAGATTAAATGAGCAATCATGAGAATGAGAACTGCACGATGGAAGAAATCAAATTAAATCTGGCCAATTTTGCCCTCTAACGAACTTAACCGAGATATTCATCTCCCTAACCTACTCTGAATATTTCAACTACCTAGCTCATTCCGTTCGAGAGTTATATCTATGTCTATGGATGAAAAGCAGTCTCACTACTCTCAGATCTCTTACTTCATGTTCCGTTCCGAAATGTAAGACTTTTCTGAGAAAAACTAATTTCGGAGCAAACAACTGAGATTTTTCTCACTTCGCTCACAATTCTTCGATTGATTAGATAATGACATGTCTCAGGAAAATAAACTGACATTATGACAATTCATACATAGAATAATTATATCATTGAGTGACAACGTTGAAATACGATTTATTATTGAAATTTTGAAAAATCATATCTCCGAAAGTATTAGCTTGTTAGAGTTAAAAATGATATCATTGGATTCTTATGGTAAAACTGATTATTGAAAAAAATTTAATTTTGAATTTGTTTTGTAAAAAAAAAAAATTTTTTTTTCTTACTCCGAAACCATCTGTCCGATTTTGCCCAATAACGAACTTAGCCGAGATATTTATCTCCCAAACCTACTCTGAAAATTTCAACTGTCTAGCTCATTTCGTTCGAGAGTTATCGTGCCTACGGCCGGACCAGAATGATTTTCGACCACGGATTCTTGATCAGTGAGTCGAACCAAATCGTTTAAGACCGTTTTCATCGAAAAATTCGAAAATTACAGACATTTGGGCAAATTGATAAGCACTCAGTTCCGAGGAACTAGAGCGCCAAAAATGCACTCATCAGAAAACAAAACGTCTACTAATTGGATAATAATGTTATCCAACATGTCCATCATTTCTTCACGAAAATAAGTTCTCGTATTAAAATGGTCTTCCAAAAGCTCCTGGGTAGGTATCATTTTATAGGGATGTATTTTACTTTGTTTTAATATGTTTAGGATCGATGCATAGCTGACATTGATTATTGTGGAGGCATGTCTACTCAATTTATGTGGATTTTCTTCAAAATAAAGCATCACTTCTTTTCGGAGTATTAGTAGCTGCTTTTTCAATCTGCCTTACTTGACCAAACTCGCCAAACTGCTCCTTAATTTTACTTCTTGTCCCTTGGATTCGTAAATTTTTCATGAAACAAGCGACTTACTTCTTTTTGTGTTCGGGTGTTATCTCCGCAACCAATAATGTCTAAAATTGTTACTTTGTGCATTTCCGTTAATTAAACCATTATTCAAAATCGAAGTTAATGAAATTCAAACAAAAATTAGACAATTAGATACTACAACGTATCAGCACAAAACAATTTGCGAAGACGTTCTAAAGAAACTAGCATAGCATAGCATAGCATAGCAGAAAGTGTTTCACGAAGTACAAACACAATGTTATGGTTTTTTTCATTTTCTTTCTATCACATCTTGAAGGCATATCTATAAGTTCAGTATTATTGTAATAAGAATATTCGAGGGAATACTATTATGAATTTCGGTAATCGCACGATTTTATTCTTTCCTATTTTGAGTTTTACAATAAACATGAAAATGATAACATTTTTGAAAATGTATCACAAGCCCATACTTCCATTTGAAAAAATAGGGTTTGAACCGGTCTTTAGAAGGAGGTTGAAGGAGTGATTCTCATTTTTACGAAGAAGATTGACAATTTAAAATTTGTTTCGGTAATTTCCATAAATATGTACAGTAACCACAGAAAGAAAATGAATTTATTCCATTTGGCTTTTCCACACATATTTCATACGTTTTCATTGGATACAAGATACAAACATATAGAATTCTCAAAAGTTCTATCCCTTAGTATCACAAGGGGATAATTTGCATACCATTGGGGATATGGAGGAAAGGAAGGACCGAATTGTGTTTGTTAAATACGATGCGGCTGCCAGGAATGCAGGGATTGGATGCAGTTTCCATGTCGGAGAAAATCTAATTTTCTATATTGAATTGGTCGGTCCGTATATTTTTCCGAAATTTATTCTTTTTGACAGGTGAGAAGTCTTTTGCCAGCCGATTCCGATGTTGATGTATATCTGCCTCATTTTATGCGGACGTAAATTGAATATAAAGCGGAATGAATGAATTCGGAAGTAATGGATATGATAATGTTTTATTCAGTACGATCGTGTCGGGTTGGAACTCATACATTTCAAGATGGGGGAACAGATTTGGTGTAACCTATAGGTAGAATTAATCACCTGTAAATTCATTTCGATGATTTTAGTACATATAGGGTGAGTCTTTAAGTTGTACATTAAATTTAACCATAAATGATACAAGCTGTTGAAATTTGGAAAAAAATCATTTTTTATTAGTAGCTTTGATATAGTTATTCAGAATTGAATGAATTTTGGTCTGAAGTTTTCTATAACTATGACACATAATCTCCAAAGAACCGTTTTACTCTACTTTTGTCGTTTTCTCGTTAGAAACTCGGGTAATTCCTAAAACTATGAGAAATTAGCATAATGAAAGCAATGAAGGTTATCTTGAGTCATTTTTGAAATACTCTATCCTTTTAGGATTTTAAATTACTCCTCATCAATTCTCCTAAAACGTACCGTTTTCGAGATTTTCTTCATTGAATGTCATAAAATATGAAAAAAAAAATACCTGCTTTTATCAATCCGAACCTGAAAAATCACATATGATCTGCCCGAATAAAGGCATAGACTGAGTATTGGGTTGACACTTATAGAAATTTAATACAATCTCGCTTTTTTCCAAAATGGTTGGTTATTATTACCATCTTAAAAAAGGGATAAGTAAATATCAACTTATTAAAACAACTGATTCGCACGGTAGTTAACTTTTGGGATATATATGACGGGGCTTACCATGATCTGTATTCATCTATGAATTTTTCTCTATGTATTCCCAATAGTGCACATGAAACTTTTAAATTATCTGTCATCCATGTCATCTAAACAATTATTTTCATACTGATTCGATTCTGCACAATCATTCTAAGTATTTCTCTCATATATGGAACATAATTTCATCTTCTTAATTTTCTACAGATATAACTAATTATTTTATTCGAAGTACATAGTTGAATCTTAAAAGTTTGTAGTATATTAGTATGCATAAGGGAAATGTCAATTATAAGTATCATTCCACCTATGCATCCAAATTGTTCTTGACGAGAAATTCTTAATCTGGATCTACGGAATTATCCAAACAATAAACATGAATAACAACGGACGTTATATTATAGTGGCGAACGAAAAAAATATTCTGTGGCTAACCTAATATTCTAATACATATTCCATTTCTGTGCATGCTTCTGTCACAGTATAATAAATAATATTATTATACTGTGTCTATACGAGGTCGTCACTTGCATAGGTAAGAATCACTAGTATTCAATAATAAATCTACAATAATTTGAGAAAGTTGTAGAATCTTCACTAAATTATATGCCTAGGTGCCTATTTATTGCTATTTTAAGATAACTTGTATACCTGAGTGACCTACGGATAATTTTGCCCAACAAAAGGTTTTTCATAGACAAGTGCGGAAGGAGCTAGGAGGGTCTCGACCTTACTGCCTATTATTTCGTAGCATTTTATGAGAAAATTTACCATAGTAATGAATATTTTTTACACATTTTTTTATCAGATGGTAGATATTTTAGCGAACAAAAAGCGCACAGACTTTCAAATAAAATCAGATATATTGACGTGAGAATAATCGATTGAAAATTAGGGTGCTTTTAGGTGAGTTTTCAACAAATTTCGTGAAAAAAAAAATATTTGTAAAAGATAAAAATAAAAAACCAAAATCTTGGTTATTTGAATTTTTCATATGCATTTTGAGTTTATGTGAAAAAAGTTTAAAAAGAAAAGTTCTAGATCTTTTTATTACCTATAACTTTGCCTTTCAATTTTTTTTCCATAGGACTTTTAGCTGGCAATAGAGAAAAACAGTTTTTTAGATAATAAACACCCATCCTCTATAATTTCCCGACCTCATCAGATCACCCGCAACTTATTTTTCCCATAATTTTTGTTATATTCCCTTCCTTTTCCAATGAGTTTCATCCTACTATTATTTTTTTTCACTTTTTACCATTTTCAAAGGCTTCATCAGCACTGGTCTATTACCTCTAATGATGGACGTATTCAGAGCAAAATAATTCGAAAAACCACGACACAGCGCAGAGTGAGATGAATTGACGTAATTTCTTCATTTCAGTCTTCCCCACTTGGCTTACATATTAGATTTAATATTGAAGAAGGATTTCAAATAATTCATATACTTCTATTGCTATGTTCGACGGTGTGGAGTAGAGAAAATCAGATTGTCAGTCACGTGGTAAAGGAGCAAACGGGTTAAATACATATTCTCGTTTTTAATCTATCCACAATAAAAGAACAGAAAGTAGAGTGAAGAAAGCAACTGAAAAGACTTCGCAGAGTAAAAAGAGCAAATCGATGCATTTTCGAACTTAGGATTAAGATAAGATTTTTGCAAAAGTGAGAAGAAATTATAGCAAAGATGAAATTCTATATTTTTTCGGACAAATTTGTTGCCAAAAAAAAATCTGATTGCATAAAAAATTGTATTCTCAATCAATAATCAAAACATGATTTCAGTTTTTTGTTTCATTTGAGTTGGTCCATTAGAAGAGTTGTTAGAAATAAAATTTGTTTTTTCAGACAGACCAACCTAAATAAAACAGAAAACTAATATCATGGGTTAATTGACATTGAGTATTAAATTATTTATTCAATCAGTAATTACCATTTTTTACCAAGAAAAATATTCATCTGAAAGAAATAAAACATACAATTTTGCAATCTTTGAAGCCTAGATCTTTCAGAAAGAAAACACGTATTTTTAATTGCACAGGTTGGTTTCACACGAAAATCGAAAATAGAAGTTCGTGTTTCAAATGGGTAAAGAAAAGTATTTGTATGCTAAGTTTGCAGTATCAATAAATTTTTAGTGAAAAATTATAAATTCTTTCAGATATGCGTATTTAAGTACTACATAAAAATAAATATTATGTTTTGTTTTTTCAGAATTTGTTTTATTCCTATACATTTTATTTCTGCATTTCAATGTTTTCAGTAAAATGAGAACATATCCATACTATTGTGTATTAATTTAAAACGGTTACGAAATTATATTATTAAAATTATGAAAAAATATAAAGGGTCCGCTATCTAACGTTTTTTTTTCAACAAGTGCTTGTTTCGTGAATGGTAACACTTAGCTCATGTCTGATTTGACAGATAATTAGTTTTATCCTTCCGCTCAACGAATATGGTTGTGTATACGCTTGAACAACGCTGGGAAATATTGCGACATTACTTTGAAAATCATGGTAATGTTGCAGAATGTGTGCGAAAATTGCGTACGGATTTTGGAACAAGAGAAGCACCGTCAGCTCCGTATGTTCGTTATCTTGTGAAAGAAGTGAAAGAAACTGGCATCCTCATCGATAAACCAAAGCGTGAAAAGCCAAAAACAGTGCGTACACCCGAGAATATTGCTGATGTGGCAGAAAGTGTGCGTGAAGCGCCATCAACATCAATTCACCGTCGTTCTCAAGAATTGAGCATTTCGGAGACATCATTGAGACGAATTTTGCATAAAGACCTTGGTATGACGCCATACCAATTGGTTCAGGAGTTGCCCTGTTTTTGAAGATCGCATTATCAGCCGCAGAGCTGATGTCGTTTGGCCACCTCGCAGCTGCGATTTGACACCGTTGGACTATTATTTGTGGGGTGCTGTCAAAGATAAGTGTTACGCCAACAAGCCAGAGACAATTGACGCTTTAAAGGACAATATTCGTGAAGCCATTGGTGAAATACAGCTGCACACAATCGATAATGTGCTCAAAAATTGGACCGATTGTGTAGGCTACTGCATGGCCAGCCGAGGCAGCCATTTGAATGAAATTATTTTCCATCATTAACCGGAAGGATTGTACTTTCAAATAAAAAAGAGAATTGAGAAAATATTCAGTAGCTTTTTTCTTATTGAATTTTCAAAAAAAAAATATTTTGCGGACCCGTTACTATAAAAAAATATAATGGATGAAAATAAATCTACGCAAATGGGGGGCGCTGCCTAATATATTGCCACAGGCGCAATAGTATCTAGATACTGCTCTGGACGTATTTGTTGATTTTAGAAGTACGGACAAACTGTGATAATTTATTGATACAGCTCTGTTGTCCACATATCTACTCCCACATACCTACTCCCCATTTCCATCAGTTTTTCCATTTGAAATAGTCAACAGGGAAACGAAGTTGTCTCACAAGTAACAACTGTTTGACTGCTTATTGAAAATATGTGACCATATCGGATTGCATTGCGATATAACGATACTACAGGCTCAATAAACAGTTCTTCAAATTTGCATCACGCCGCATAACCACAACGTACCTACTTAATGATCGTTTCTATGTTCCTGAACAGCTTATCCATTTCCGATGTGGACCGATAACTGTACTCAAAACTAAACAACAATAAACAACGATAACTAATAAACTTAACACAGCCATTGTTGCGGTTGAATATTGAATAAAATGAGGGCTTATCGTGAGTTCCGCGGCGAACAGTGATACCGTTTTCTTTTGTGGTCAAAGCTGCTAAAAGATCCTCTATGAATCACTTGAAAAGGTTTATCGGTCTGTTGGAATGGCGCATTTGCCTTTATTACCGTGCTATTTGCAGTAGCTCTAATTGGATGCAATTGCTTGGAATATATGGTCAATTTTCAATTGCATTTCGAATAACGCGGTGATTATTTCTGGTTGACAGCGAGTCCGTTGATTAAGAACTTGAAATATGTTAAGATCAAATCAAGAAATTTCCAAATACAGTAGATACGGTTGGTTGAGCACAAAAATAAAATACGTGTTCTATTGGAATGTTCACACCATCGTGTCAACTTAATTCGAAGATAAAGAATATTTTTGGCGCTCTTGTTCCTCGGAACAGAGTGCTTATCAATTTGCCCAAATATCTGTAATTTTCGAATTTTTGACCGAAAATGGTCTTAAACGATTTGGTTCGACTCAATGATCAAGAATCCGTGATTGAAATCGATTCTGTCCGGACGGCCGGCCGTCCGTTAACACGATAACTCTCGAACGAAAGGAGTTAGAGGATTGAAATTTGCAGGGTAGGTTTGGAGCATACATAATATGTATGCTCTGTATACATAATATGTATTATCTCGGACGAGTACTTTAACGGGCCAAATCCATGAAGCGGTTTCGGAGTTATGGCCGTTTTTAGTATCGATTTATCTGAAATTTAGCATCATATTGTAGAATCATGACCTTTATACGCATGTGAAGTTTTGTATTGACTGGGTTACCGTAAAGTGTCAAAAACAATTTGGAAATTTTTGAATTTTGTTTCTACAATAACTCTCGAAAGGAATGAGCTAGGCTGTTGAAATTTCCAGAGTGGGTTAGGGAGATGAATATCTCGGTTAAGTTCGTTATTGGGCGAAATAGGCCAGATGGTTTCGGAGTAACGAAAACAATTATTTTTTTACTCACAAATTTTGAATTCAATTTTTTTTCAAGATGCAGTTTTACCATAAAAATCAATTGATATCATTTTCAACTCCAACAAGCTAATACTTTCGGAGATATGATTTTTCGAAATTTCAATAATGAATCGTACTTCTATGTTTTCACAGAATGCTATAATTATTCTATCTATGATTTATTATATGATCTGTGTTCATACTCGTACGTGTCATCCTTTTCTCTAAGAGAGAGTCCTATTCATTTCAGCTATGTCAATTTGGTTTCTTCCATGGTGCAGTTCTCATTCTCAGATTGCTCATTTAATCTTGATAAATAAACTATTATTTGAATTTCCTTTATGTTGCAGATCTATCATAAGAATACTTTGAAATAATTCCCAACTCTGAAAAACCAATACTTTCGGAGATATAATTTGTCTTTTTGTACAAGAGCGCCAGAGAGCTCCTGTCCACAGGGCTCGAACCATTCTTTTATTTCTTTTTTCTGGTTGTCAGATCCTTACGAAATGCGTGGGTTGGAATTCTACAACTAATTGCCAAGCTTCAGTTTGATCGATTCTGTATTTTTAGAGTTATTGTGAAAATAACAACAAAACTACAAATCGCTTTGACTCCAAAACCGTTTGTCCTCATATACTAATTAACATCTTTGGCTGTCGCATTTTGAGGCGCAATCTTCCCTGAAAATTTCAAGCCGCTATCTCTGTTCGTTCGAAAATTATCGTGGCAGATCCAACCCATTGAAGAAAACCCCGGGGAGCTCAAATAGAACATACTGTCTTTTTAGGAAACATTCCCATATATACCACTACTTGATGAATCGATTTGGATTGCATGTGAAATATACCCCAAAGGCATTTTTTGCGAAGATTATGGGTTAAAAGTTATATAGCCATTCAAAGCTATTAAATGAATGAATGAAGGTATCCAGCTGCTATCAATGCATGCGGTGTTCATACATTATATACTTTATAGTGCTGGTAATATAATTTTATTTAGTGATTCCCAATACCTTCATACCCACTTGCTCTACGGCACTTGCAGAGCCTTAGCCTCCTACGTCACCATCTTTCAGAACTTTACTGTGTGCTGTATGTCTTCTCTACGAAGTATAATAATATCTATCGTTTTATAATAAAAATTTCAAATGTTATTTAGTGTTAGATAGGAGTAAAGAAATAATGTATGGTTATCATATTTCGAAAATTAGCTAACTAACTGTAACACGTTTTTAACCCAAAAAATCTCCTGCATATTAAAGTTTTCCTGAATCTGCCTTCATATTCCTATAACAATGCCGTTTATTTGCAGAAGTACAGTGATAACATCATTTACAAAATTGAACTATGTCACAATATCTGCATTAGGCAGATTAGTAGATACATTGTTCGAAAAGTAGCGATTACCGAAAGTTAAAGATTTTAATAAGATGTCTATAAACTGGTGTATGAACTAATTCGATCTTGTTTTGATATTTTCCGGAACATGTTGGATCTTCCAATTTCTTGCTAGCGCTATTAGACCAGGATCGATAATTTTTTAATACAAAAAGAAAATAGTAGGCCTAGGATGAATCCCATTGAAAAGGAAAGAAAATATAACAAAAATGAAAGGAAAAATTATTTGCGTGTGATCCGAGGTCGGGAATTGGGAGGGGTTGAGTTTTTAAGGGTAAGAAACGGTTTATCTCGATTTTCAGCCAAACTTAAAGTCCTATGGAAAAAATTCAAATGGCAAAACTGTAGGTAATAAAGAGATCTACAACTCCTGTATTCACCTCTTTTTCACATAGCCTCAAAATTTATGTGAAAAATTCAAATAACCAAGTTTTTGGTTTTTTATTTTAGAAAAAAAAATTGTATTTTCATGAAATTTATTGAAAACTTACTTCCTTATGTCGCAAACACACTGTAATTGTTTTTATTCATAATAATAATTTTTCACTTTCATTTGACTCAATATCGAAAAAGCAGCCTAATTTTTAATCGAAAATCCTCACGTCAAAATATCTGCTCGGTCGGTAGGCTTTTTGTTCGTTGAGAACTCTACTTTCTGATGGTCTAAGAAAAATATACATTACTATGGCAAATTTAATCAGAAAATGCTACGAAATAGCAGGTAGTAAGGCCCAGACCGAGGCCCAGACCCTCCTAGCTCCTTCTCCATTTCTATATGAAATACCTTTTGATGTGCTAAAATTTTCCGTAGGACAGTCAGGTATATAAGTAATATCGTAAAATAGCAATAAATAGGCATCTACGCATATAATTTAAATATTCTACAATTTTCGCAAAATATCGTAAATGTCTTATGAAATATTAACAATATTAACTCAGCATTTTCAGAACAAATTTACCATAGTAACGTAAATTTTTTGCAGATAGAAGAGATTTCGATGAACAAAAAGCCTACTTTGTTAAAAAAAAGCAGTTATTTTGACTGGAAAATTTTCGATTGAAAATTAGGCTTCTTAGGTAAAATATCAATATTTTGAATCAACTAAATTACGGTTTGATTTCGACATAAATAGGTATGATTTCACCAAATTTCGAAAAAAAAAATTTTAAAAGACAAAAATAAAAACTAAAAACTAAATTGAGTTTTACACATAAATTTTAAGACATAGAAATATGGATCATGCGGAGTAATATAAATAAGTGGAAAAGTTTAACGGGTAATTCCGCAAAAGAAGCAGATTAAAAATAATTCTGCTGGTACCTGCCGACACGTGTTTCTGCTAGTTGGCTTCTTCGGGACAGGGCAACCAAGAAACCAAGAAAGATGGAAATAAAAGTGAAAATAGGTGACACCACACCAGGAGCGAGCAACCAATTGTGCCTTCAGCTCTAGGACCTCCATTTCGGAGGTAAACTATGGCATCGGCACGGAGGAAGCATAAGCTACCTGTGCGATGCGACCTCAACCCGAGGATATGAAACATAGAAATATGGATCATGCGGAGTAATATAAATAAGTGGAAAAGTTTAACGGGTAATTCCGCAAAAGAAGCAGATTAAAAATAATTCTGCTGGTACCTGCCGACACGTGTTTCTGCTAGTTGGCTTCTTCAGGACAGGGCAACCAAGAAACCAAGAAAGATGGAAATAAAAGTGAAAATAGGTGACACCACACCAGAAGCTTATGCTTCCTCCGTGCCGATGCCATAGTTTACCTCCGAAATGGAGGTCCTAGAGCTGAAGGCACAATTGGTTGCTCGCTCCTGGTGTGGTAACACCTATTTTCACTTTTATTTCCATCTTTCTTGGTTTCTTGGTTGCCCTGTCCTGAAGAAGCCAACTAGCAGAAACACGTGTCGGCAGGTACCAGCAGAATTATTTTTAATCTGCTTCTTTTGCGGAATTACCCGTTAAACTTTTCCACTTATAAATTTTAAGGTTATGTGAAAAAAGTTTGGAGCAATACTTGTAGATCTTTTTATTACCTACAACTTTCCTATCGAACTTTTTCCGTAGGACTTGTACTTTTGCCAGAAATCGATATAAACCGTTTTTTACCCTTAAAAACTCACCCCATTCCACTTCCCGACCTCAGATCGCCCGTAAATTATTTTTCTTTTTATTTTAGTTTTAATTTTCTCTTCCTTTTCCAATGGGTTCCATCCTACTATTATTTTTTTCACTTTTCACCATTTTCTAAGGCTTCATTCAGCCCTGGTCTATATTCAGATGTCACAAGGGACTTATTGTCATTTTGAATAGATTTCTGTCAAACGTATGCTCCTTATGCGATGACAGGTTTACTTAACTTTTTAGGATTGAATTCCGTATTAGCAGATAAGGTGATCATTCCTCAACAAGATACACTATACACATGGGGGTAGATTTTGCAAATTTTGTATTTATAACAAATTATTCGCAATATCTCAAGTTGATTGATGAATGAAAACGATGCAATTGACATGGTGGCGCTGAAATGAAAAATCTACCATGTCGGTCAGTTTTGTTCAATTTTCACCTTTCAAACAACGTGGGGTTCATACACCACAGTTTTAGACATCTTAGATTTCAATCAATAGTTCACTCCTGTCAAAAACATATGTCAAATACTTTTATCCACTTCTGTAAAGTGATTCGGGTGATCAATCATCATGTTTCTAAATCAGAGCACCGAAGAAGCGAAAATTTGTTCTCTGAGCAGAATAATATAACGAGTTTCTGATTGATAACTTGGAAATCTCAGAGTAGAATGCTCAACCGTCTGTAAACCCCTTGAAGAATAACTTCCGTTACCCAAATAATAGGAGAAATATTCAAATGAACAAATCCTCGGGCTGCCAAGCCGGGGATTCATTCTATTAATCAGGGATTTTCGTCAAGTTTTAAAGAGACCCGAATCTGCCACTTGCTCAATTTACAGTTCAAACAAAGCCGCATACCCGATTGTTTAGTCAGAAGACGAAACTAGGTTGGTTTCTAGTAAATAATGCAGCTTTAATCAAGGCCCTCTAACGACTACAACACTAACGCTAAATCCCCCGGAGAGAATTATAAAATAATGGGGTGTGAATAATTGAAATAATTTCGGAAAAGACAAGAGTATAGAACTGTAAGGAGCCAGGGGCGCTCTATCGATATTGCGAAAAAGATCCAAAGGCGTTTCAGTAGGATTCAGTTTGGTTAACTTTAAGGACATTGCAATTTTTGCGCGTATGTTCTGGGGAACATCGCGTTATCATTTTGCCCAAATAATAATAATAATAATAATAATGGTCTTTATTGATACAAATCACTACAATGAATGATTATATATCATAGGGCGAGATTTAGCTCACACAATCTTGGCTAATATGAACATGGTGAATACTGTGAGAGATACTGTGCCCAAAAGTCTGTAACTTTCGAATTTTTTTACGAAAATGGTCTCAAACGATTTGGTTCGACTCCCCAATGAAGAATTCGAGTTCAAATTTGATTCTGTCCGGCCGGCCGTTGGCACGATAACTTGAGAAAGGAAAGAGCTAGCGAAATTTTCAGGGTAGGTGGCGCATCTCAATACGACGGACAAGTTCGTTAACGGGCATAATCGGCCCAGTGGTTTCCGAGTAATAATTTTGTTTTCAACCAATATAGATCCGATCGAATTGAAACTTGATGAACAGTTGTAGAATATAAACCTAAGCACGTTTGTGAAATTTTGTGAGAATCGTATCGCTAGAAAATTATTAAAAAATATTTTTGTTGTCACGATAACCTGAGTACGGAAAGAGAAAGCGGCTTGAAAATTTCAGGTTAGGTTGTGCATCTGAATGCGACATTTGAGTTTGTTTATGAGCATAATCGGCCAAACGGTTTTAGAGTTATAGCGATCTGTAATTTTCTGAAATTTGGTTGTTATTTGTTCCTCTTTAACTCGAAAAATACTAATCCGATTGAATTCAGACATGGTTATTAGTTGTAGAATGCCAACGCGAAAATTCTTGCAAAATTTGGTGAGGATAGCATTTGTAGAAAATTTTTAATAAATCATTGAAAATAAAAAAAAAATTATATATATCAGTAACTATTCGTCTGAAATTGCTGAAATTTTGCAAGAGCCTTTAGAACCTAACTCTACTGCCGAGTTTCAAGTTTTAATATTATCGGTTAAATATTGTTGGAGATTCGAGCAGCCTTGTGTGAGTTCAGTAGATGGGTGACCGTTGCCTCGATAACTTTCGAAAGAAATGAGATAGGGACTTGCAATTTTCAGGGTAGGTTGCGTATCTGAATGGGAGAGTTGAGTCTGTTTTTGGGCATAATCGGTCTAACAGTTTCCGAGTTATACCCACCAGGAATATTATTTCCTTGATAACTCAAAAAATAAATATTCGATCGAATTGAAGCATGGTAACTAGTAGTAGAAAATCAACATAAAGACGTGTTTAAAATTTTGTAAGAACCGTACCCCTAGAAAATCTGAAAAAAATCATGAAAAAAAAAATTGGTTCAAGCACTGACGTGAAGTCAGAAGCTTTTGCGCGTATGTTCTATTGTCCATTCTTCTGTATTGGACACCCTTAAACGAATTTATCATGGTAAATTATGTTGTCCATTCTCTGTATTGGACACTTAATTCGAATTTACCATGGTAAATTCGAATTAAGAGTGTATCACATGTATTCTATTGGAATTGAAATACGAAAAAACTTACGACTCAAGTAAATACAAGATACGATATTCAAGAAATTTCGCAAGAATTAGTGGGTCGGCATTCTAGAAGTGATCCTCTAAGGTTAATTGTATTGTATTAATTGTATATTATTATACTGATCCTCCTAGGTCTTTCCCAAGGAGACCCCTCATAAGCTCTCGAAGAGCTTGAGTGAGTAAGGAGAACCAGTAGTGTTCTGTGTAGGCTCTTTCACTGTGTCCTTACGCCACCTTAGGTACAGCACTGTTAATTTTTTACCCAACAGTGAATGTTGAATCAGGTTTGTATATTTTGAGTAATAGAGGAAATAACAACATTTCAGATCCCTATAACTGCAAAACAAAATGTCCGATTATAACTATTAACGAACTTTAGTGTTAAATTCGGATGCGCTATCTCTTTCCGCTCTCAAGTTATCGTGAGATAAATAATACTTTTTCGTAATTTTTTTAGTAGTACGGTCCTCCCAACATTTCACAGACGTCGATATTCTACAACTAATTAGTTACCAAGCTTCAATTCGATCGGGTCCGTACGTTTTGAGTTATCGATATAATAATATTCCAGATGGGTAAATCTCCGATCCGTTGGGCCGATTATGCCCAACAACGAACTCAACTCTCCCATTCGGATGCGCAACCAATCCTGAAAATTGCCCCTATCTCCTTCCGTTCGAAAGTTGTCAAGGTGACGGTCACCCATCCAGCTACTGAACTCACCCAAGACTGCTTGGATCTCCAACAATATAGATCCGATCTTGTTCAAACTCGGAACTTGGCAGTAGAGTTAGGTTTTGAAGGCTCCCTCAAAATTTTAGCCATGTCAGACGAATAGTTTCTGATATATACAATTTTTTCCAATGATTTTTCTAAAATTATCTAGTTATACGATCCCCACCAAATTCTGCAAAAATTTTCGCGTTGGTATTTTGAAACTAATAACAATTATTGAATTGGATCGGTTTCGTATTTTACTAGTTATCGAAGAAATAACAAGACAATTTCAAATGGGTAAAACTCCAAAACCTTTTGGCCGATTTTACCTACCAAAAAACTCAAATGTCGCATTCAGATGCACAGCCTACCCCAAAAATTGCCAGTCGCTATCTCATTCCGTTCTCAGGTTATCGTGACATAGATAATGTTTCTCAATAATTCATTTTTAATTTTGCTGGTGATACGATTCTCACAAAATTTCACAAACGTCTTTGTGTCAGTATTCTACAACTATTTACCAAGTTTAAATTCGATTGGATCTGTATTGGCGGATGACAAAATTATTACTCGGGAACTGTTGAACCGATTATACACATTAACGAACCTGTCCGTCGTATGGCGACGCGCCATCTACTCTGAAAATTTCAAGTCGCTATCTCTTTCCGTTCTGAAGTTATCGTGGCAACGGGCGGCCAGAATAAAATTTCACCTCGAATTCTTCATCAGGGTGTCGAACCCAATCGTTTGAGACAATTATCGGCAAAAAATTCGAAAACTACAGACATTTGGGCAAAATGATAACGCAATGGTGTTCCCCAGAACATACGCGCAAGAAATATTATCTCACAATTACTTGAGAACGGAAAGAGATAGCAACTTGCAATTTTCAGGGTAGAATGCAACATTCAAGATTTGTTTATTTGATGTCTAGACGGCACTTTATATCGAGATACAGGTTGTTATTACGATATCGGTTATTTATCACTGGAGCCATATCCATATAACCACTTCATATATTTATTTATTTTATATATACATTCCCTATTCGGAACCGAATTGAGCCTCTCATAAATCAAACGTGAAATTCTGGTCTGGATTAAGCAGAAATTAAAAAAAAAATTCTATCACCCTCAATATTGTAATTTTCAAAACTCATTTTCTTATTCTATTCATATTGTGTTTTGTTCTTGATGTTGAAGCGTGGCTTGATAGTCTCCATGATTTTATCGTTTTTTTATTATTTTCATCGTCAGTGACGATACGATGTGAAAAAAAAATTGAACCGCATTTCATACATACATAATTGGCATGCAACATCTCCTCGAACATCTCTCAGCTTCAGTTCGTATGGAACCCAATTACCCTGTTTTTGAATCATCCCTAAACGCTGAAATTCTACACAAACTTTCAAGCCAAATATTATTTTCCCCATATACATATTTCAATATACAGATCCGATGGAATTGAAATGTAGTACTGGGCTGAAAAAAAACGGCTTGAAGTTTCATGCAGTATTTCATGAAGTTGTGTGAGGCGTGAATAGGCAAAATAACACTCGCCCAAAAGCTCCCGATTGCGCGTAAGTCCTTTTGAGAATTAGTTTATGTCGCTCCAGTTCAGCCGTATACATGGAATGAAAGGAGAATACGAATAATTCACTGCACACATTCATTCGAGTTAACCGTCTGATGTCATCTTAATATACCCTGAAAAATGTCAAGCCCCAAGAATGTATTCAAACGGACAGGTGGAACACAAAGATGACCAAGAATTCTCCATCTTCAATCTCAATGTTATCGTTTGAAACAGTTTTCGGCTCAAAGTTCGCGAAAACGATAATCCTAGAGTATTATTCCTGAATGATGATAATAATTCAGTGTTACGCCACTGGAAGGGCCCCAGTGAAAGGAGGTGAAACAATTTGAATTAGGGGATGGTTCAGGCCTCCAACGAGAACTTAAGCCTAGTTTAAACATTCTTCCCGAGACTTTGTTCGAGGATGTGCGTGATTTAGCTTTGAAACACTGAATTTTATGAATTCTTGAGAATCTTATCCAAAACTTGAGGAATTCTGATTGTGCTTTCCGGATGTTCACAAAGGGAACTCTGCCAGAATTGATATTGGTAATTTCGGTGAATAATGATGCGATATATTTCATTGGCGCCAGCTTTTGATTAAACTTGAAATACTCTGGGGTGACGAATATAAAGCAGAAAGTGTTCGAGTTAATTCGGCTATGGAATTCATTATAAATAAATTTCTTCCAGCAGTTTATTCAAACGATTATCCCTAATACGCATTCATCAAAATATTTCCAGAGATTTGAATTTTGCGCTACAATGTTTCCTCAGTTTCGTCTTATTCTAATACAATAGAGACTGTAGTCTTTCTATACCTATCGTTTGAAATTTTTATGATGCTTTGGTGATTTTTTATATCTTCATTTATGTCCTTGTAGTTTTTATCCACTGTGATTCGAAACCTGACAGTAAATCCATCAGGATGAAAAAGCTCAGTCAATTTACCTAAATGTCATGTAATTTTCGAATATTTGGAATGGAATTCAGATACACCTAAGACGTGAGTTTCGACTCACTGATGAAGAATCCGTGGTCGGCACGATAACTCTAGAAGGAAAAGAGTAGGAAAGTTGAATTTTGCAGGGTATGTTTGAATTCCAAATGTACTGGTTGAGTGCGTCAATGGGCACACTTCACCTAAGGGTTTCAGAGTTATGGACATCCGAAATTTTGCTTTCCAATGACTGGAAAAATCCTGATCTGATAGAATTGAAACCCGTACAAAGTACAATAGGAGTACTTGTTCAAAGTAATATTCTTCTTGGTTTTCGTTTTATACGACTACTTCTGAAGTCTGATGAATTTCCAGTAAGTTTTCATTTGATAAAAATTCCAAATTTTCAGTTGACAGTTATAATTTCTATCAATGAATTCTACAACATTTTAGAACCTTACGGGTTTTTACTAAGATTTCAGGTTTAGGAGAAACTCGGTTCTTAAAATATTAAAATTTGTATAAGTATTATGTACTTTTTAGAAATTTCTCGAAAATTAGCGCGTGGGCATTCTACAAGAATTTACCAAGTTTTATTAGGCCCAAAAACGAACACAACTGTCCTATTTGGATGCGCAACCTACCCTGAACATTGCAAGTCGCTATCTCTTTTTGTTCAAAAGTTATCATGTCAATGATCACCCATCCAGCTACTAAACTTACCCAAGGCTGATTTACAACAATATAGATCCGATCGCGTTCCGCTGTATAGATAGGTTTTATTCAATGATTTTTCTTGAATTTTCTAGTGACGTGATCCCCACGAAAATTTGCAAAATTTGCGGCATTGGCATCCTACAGCTAATTATCATGTTTGAATTAGATCGGTTCTGTATTTATTCAGTTACTGAGGAAATAACAACAAAACATAACATAACATAACTCTAAAACCGTTTGGCCGATTATGCCTATTAACGTGCTCAAATATCACATTCGGATGCACAACCTACACTTGCAAGTTGCTATCTCTTTCTGTTCTCAAGTTTTTTTTTAATTTTCTGATGTTACGATCCACACGAAATTTTTCATACGTCTATATGTCAATTCTTCTTTGTGTTCTACTTACTAGTAACCAAGTTTTAATTCGATCAAACCTGTATTGATCGAAAACAAAATGAATACTCGGAAACCGTTGGACTGATTATGCACATCAACGAAGTTAATCGTCTTATTCGGATGCGAAACCTGTCTAGGTCTTTGAAAAATGGCCTCATTTTTGCGCGCGTGTTCCGCAAGGAACAGCGTGCTATCATTTCGTCACAATGTCTGTATTTTTCGAATTTTTGTTCCAAAATGGTCTCAAATGATTGGGTTCGACTCCTTGATGAAGAATTCGAGGTCAAATTCAATTCTGTCCGTCCGGTCCGGCTGGCCGTTAGCACGATAACTCTCGAACGGAACCACTTAGAGCGTTGAAAGGTCCAGGGTAGTTTTGTAGCGCAAATATCTCGGACAAGTTCGTTAATGGGCAAAATCCACCAAGCGGTTTCGGAGTTGAGGCCGTTTTTAGTAAAAAAGTTTTTTATAAATATTTCGGGAACCGATCACTCGATCTTTCTGAAATTTGGCATCAAATTGTAGAATCATGACCTCTATATGCATGCAAAGTTTCGTACTGCCCAGACGGCCCTAATGGGCAAAACATAATTTCAAAAATTTTAAAATTTTGTTTTCACGATAACTCGAATAATACTGATCTGATTAAATTGAAACTTAGTAGTAAGATGCAGAAGACCAAAGCAAACACTTTTGCAAAATTTCGTGAAGATCACGTGGCATGTAATAAATCAAAAAATTACTACTATTTTGCGGAATACTTTGCTTGAAATGCCGAATCCTATTTTTTGCGCGCGTGTTCCGCAAGGAACAGCGTGCTATCATTTCGTCACAATGTCTGTATTTTTCGAATTTTTTTTCGAAAATGGTCTCAAACGATTGGGTTCGAGTCCCTGATGAAGAATTCGAGGTCAAATTCAATTCTGTCCGTCCGGTCCGGCCGTTAGCACGATAACTCTCGAACGGAACGACTTAGAGCGTTGAAATTTGCAGGGTAGTTTCGTAGCGTAAATATCTCGGACAAGTTCGTTAACGGGCGAAATCGACCGAGCGCTTTCGGAGTTAAGGCCGTTTTTAGTAAAAACGTTTTTTATGAATATTTCCAGAACCGATCACTCGATCTTTTGAAATTTGGCATCAGATTGTAGAATCATGACCTTTATATGCCTGCGAAGTTTTGTGTTGAACGGACGGCCCTAAAGTGGCAAAAAAAAAATTTGAAAATTTGAAAATTTTGTTTTCACGATAACTCGAAAAATACTGATCTGATTAAATTGAAACTCAGTAGTTAGATGCAGAAGACCAAAGCAAACACTTTTGCAAAATTTCGTGAAGATCACGTGACATGAAAAAAATAAAAAAATTACTACTATTTTGCGGAATACTTTGCTTTTAATGCCGAAAGATATGTTTTTGAGGTTCATGCTGCCCTTTCCGGGCATTTTCCGTATTGCGCATGCGCAGATGAGAAGTCCTTTAACTGCTGTAGTTTTCGTCAGAGAGGATTGGGGTTTTGGGGTGGCGGATGCTATTCCTCCAATTCAGATCCCTGATGAGGGTCTGCGCATGCGTAGATTAAATATGCGATATCTTCCGAACCACTAGTGTTGGAGAATCGGAGTTTTTTGTAAGGTGTGTTATTTTGAGAGGACTTTTAGCCGCCAGTAGATTGCGCATGCGCAGAAGAGAAGTGACTGTTTTTGGGTTGGATGGGTTATGTTGGGAGTGCTGAGTCGATATTATGAGGTTTTAAAGGAATATTCATAGCAATTCAGTGCAAGGACAAGTCAGTTTGGGGGATGTAGCGTTGTTTCTGAGTTAAAGTGTCCGTAACGTGGCCCTGGGGCTAATTTTGAAATTGATGTTACCCCTTACAGGCATTTTTCGTTATGCGCATGAGCAGACCATCAGTGATTTAACTGGTGGTGTTTTCATCAGAGAGGATTAGGGTTTTGGGGTGGCGGATGCCATTCCTCTATAGAATCCCCTGTTGAGGGTCTGCGCATGCGTGGATTAAAGATGTGATATCTCCTGAACCACTAGTGTTGGAGAATCGGAGTTTTTTGTAAGGTGTGTTATTTTGAGAGGACTTTTAGCCGCTAGTAGATTGCGCATGCGCAGAAGAGAAGTGACTGTTTTTGGGTTGGATGGGTTATGTTGGGAGTGCTGAGTCGATATTATGAGGTTTTAAAAGAATATTCATAGCAATTCAGTGCAAGGACAAGTCAGTTTGGGGGATGTAGCGTTGTTTCCGAGTTAAAGTGTCCGTACCGTGGCCCTGGGGCTAATTTTGAAATTGATGTTACCGCTTACAGGCATTTTTCGTTATGCGCAGGAGCAGATCATCAGTGATTTAACTGGTGGTGTTTTCGTCTGAGAGGATTAGGGTTTTGGGGTGGCGGATGCTATTCCTCCATAGAATCCCCTGTTGAGGGTCTGCGCATGCGTGGATTAAAGATGTGATATCTCCTGAACCACTAGTGTTGGAGAATCGGAGTTTTTTGTAAGGTGTGTGATTTTGAGAGGACTTTTAGCCGCGAGTCGATTGCGCATGCGCAGAAGAGAAGTGACTGTTTTTGGGTTGTATGGGTTATGTTTGGAGTGCTGAGTCGATATTGTGAGGTTTTAAAAGAATATTCATGGCAATTCAGTGCAAGGACAAGTCAGTTTGGCGGATGCAGCGTTGTTTCCGAGTTGAAGTTGCCGTACCGTGGCCCTGGGGCTAATTTTGAAATTAATGTTACCCCTTACAGGCATTTTTCGTTATGCGCATGAGCAGACCATCAGTGATTTAACTGGTGGTGTTTTCGTCAGAAAGGATTGGGGTTCTGGGGTGGCGGATGCTATGCCTACATAGAATCCCCTGGTGAGGGTCTGCGCATACGTGGATTAAAGATGCAATATCTCCTGAACCACTGTGTGTGTGATTTTGAGAGAACTTTCAGCCGCGAGTAGATTGCGCATGCGCAGAAGAGAAGTGACTATTTTTGGGTTGTACGGGTTATGTCGGGAGTGCTGGGTCAATATTGTGAGGATTTAAAAGAATATTCATTGCAATTGAGTGCACGGAGAAGTCAGTTTGAGGGATGTAGCGTAGTTTCCGAATTGAAGTGTCCGTGCCGTGGCCCCGGGGCTAATTTTGAAATCGATGTTACCTCTTACGGGCATTTTTCGTTATGCGCATGAGCAGACCATCAGTGATTTAACTGCTGGTGTTTTCGTCAGAGAGGATTGGGATTTTGGGGAGGCGGATCACATAGAATCCCCTGGTGAGGGTCTGCACATGCGTGGATTCAAGATGCGAGATCTCCTGAACCACTAGTGTTGGAGAATCGGAGTTTTTCGTGAGGTGTGTAATTTTGGGAGGACTTGCAGCCACGAGTAGATTGCGCATGCGCAGACGTGAAGTGACTGTTTTTGGGTCGTATGGGCTATGTTGGTAGTAATGAGCCGGTATTGTGAGGTTTTAAAAGAATATTCATGTCAATTCATTGCACGGATACAAGTCAGTTTGGGGGAAATAGCGTTGTTTCCGAGTTGAAATGTCTGTATGGTGGCCCTGAGACGAATTTAAATATAACAATATTCGGTAGATCTATATTAATATACGTTCGCATTTGGAGAAGAGGCAATTGCGTTCCTAACGGAGGTTCCATAACCGCAATTTTTTTCGATCTACGGTAAAGCTATCAGCCAAACTGCATTGATAGCTATATTTGTTTAAGGAACTTGAAAAAAAAGCACTGACGTGAATTCAGTACTCTTTGGCGCGCGTGTTCACGGTGGCTAATTTGAATTGAATGATGAGTTGTAACGTTCGTTTGTTTACCTTCGGCGGGCGATGAGGTTATCGTTCGTGTTGATATTGAATTTGAGGTTGGGTCTCAGTGGTACCAATCGACGCTAAATAATTATTGTATACGAAGGGCCGAATGACTGTTGGCAATATTGTTGCATTATGACAGTCGGACATTTAGTGAGTGCGTCGGTCAGGTGAAGTCGTCCATTTTGGTGAACAGCTTAGGTTAAAACGTATTTTCGGAACTCTAGTAGAATTATTGGAATCTTCTTAATTGGATATAGTTTCGAAAATCGGGTTAAGAGTGAGAGTTATATTGGTTTGATTGGGAAGGATAACAGATAACCATCACTTGTCTCGAAAGAGGATATAAAAGCCTTTTGCAGATCCGAGTTGAGCACGTGAACGATCTTGGCGGCTTGGGCAGAACATCGCTGTGTGCCTGAAGAATTATTTGGTGGAGGCACGGCCAGATTTGGTATTCGAAGCAAACGTGTGCGAGACAACCCCGAACATCAGGGATTTTGTGGCAGCACGAGTTTTTGTGGCAGCCCGAATTTTTGTGCCAGCACGATTTTTGGTGTCAGGAAGAGAGGGATCTTTATGTCAGGAGGAGTAGCACTGAGGCATTCGAGTATATACAAGGTGGTCCATAAGTAACGCTGTGAGACAGCCAACGCAGGGTTGCAGATCCCGAGTATATACAAGGTGGTCAGTAAGCAACGCTGTGGGACATTAAATTGAGGGGTTGCAGACTACGAGCACAGAGAGAAAGAGGACAGTATTGCGAAACCATCAACGCAGTACTACGTTCAGGAATAAGGATAATCAGCACGCAAGTTATATGAAACATATCTCGAAACATATCTTATACCTGCTATATATATACATAACGTGCACTTATTATCACCAATTATATAAATTATTATTGTTGTTGTAAAGCGGAAATTGGGGAAAGATTTGTGGTAGTCATATATGATCATAGATACGAAACGTGGATGCGCCTGAGCTCAAGCGACGCGTATTTGAATCAAATAATAATATTATCTACGTACAATTTCCGCCACCCTTATTCAGGGTTTCACAGTAGTTTTACTTTATTGAAGCTAAAGACCTGGGTTGTAAGCTACTGGAATAAATTGTTTGTTTTTAGCGTGCATATTCTTTTGGTGAATTTAGGAATTATTACATTACGCTGGGGTATCTGGGAGACTTAAATTTACCTGGCGCCCATTTACCTGGTTGCCTTTTTAGAAACCCACTCCCATCTCCACTGGAGCTAGACCGCGGATCCCCGAGTTCTAGTAGCTCCGAATTTAACCACTGCGACTTGGGAACAGTCGCATGTCGTTATAAATTGGCGCCCAACGTGATTTTTGAATTGGAGTAGCTGTATTAGACAAATTTACACCAAAGTTGATGTAAATAGTGGGATTCTAGATATTTTTTTTGGGACTTGCTGTATCGTGCTTCACATTGTGCAAAATTGACGTAATTTTTTATATAGGTTTGATTGTGTCGAATAATTGTACAGGTTAGTTGAAAGGTGGTTATTTGATTCGCAAAATGGGAGAATTTAAATTGATTATCAATAGGTTGGATAAAAATCAGTTGATATATGAATTGGTTATTCGGGGTATGTCAGCTGGTACAGTTGAGCATATGCGCAGTAACTTGGCTTTGTTAGTTAAGCAGGAGAAGAAGAAAGTTAGTTTCATATACCCAGAGCATCCTTTTTCGTTTCAGGATGATAAAGTTGCAATTTCCAACCTGTTAGAACGCTTAGTAAACGAATTTGAAACCTTAGATTTAAATTCACCAAATATAGCGAATAAATTCACCACTGATTTGGTACATGTAATGGGTAGGATAGATAGAAGTGTCCCTGTTAAGGAGGATGAAGTCAGTTGTAAGAGTGAATTCGGCAGGAAAGCAGACAATTTAAAGACAGCATATACATCTAAATTTTTGAAACTTAAAGCATCAGCACCCGATACGTTAGAGGAGAGTAGTGATAATGAAACTGATGATGATAGTGACGAACCTGACAGAGATATACATTTTTCTCCCTTCATGCGACATTCGTCTCCTCCAAGGGGAAATTCTACGGTTATTACATCGGTAATGAAGTCAATTCCAGTCGAAAAATGGAATTTAAAGTTTTCTGGCGATAAAAAGAGTCTATCAGTAAGCGCATTTTTAGAGAGGGTGGAAGAATTGAGGTTAGCCCGAGGTATTTCAAAATCGCAATTACTTGGTAGTGGAATAGATCTTTTCACGGGGGTAGCATTGCATTGGTTCAGGGAAGTTAGGAAATCTACGGCTACATGGGATGATCTGATTACTAAGTTAAGAGAAGATTGGCAACCATCAGATTATGATGATAAATTATGGGATGAAATCAAAAATAGAAAACAAGGTCCTAATGAGGATATTATAAGTTTTATGTCAATAATGTCATCTATGTTTGATCGGTTGTCTCATACTGTCAAAGAAAAAGACAAATTAAAAATCGTTAGGAAAAATTTGCATCCTTATTATTTAGATCGGGTCAACTTAAGTAAAATCAATACATGGTCTGAATTAAAATCAGCTTGTCGGCAGATTGAAGATCAGAAGCGATTGGTAGAGTCATATTCAGTACCTTCCAGAAAGGGTTGTTTAGAACCGGATTTAGCCTATATTGATACATTGCCTTCCACGTCCACCAACGATGGCACCGACCCTATCGTACGGACAGAGCCAACCACATATGGTGGATTCGCAAACATAAAATGTTATAACTGTGGCATGGCAGGCCATAAAATTAGGGGTTGTCTCAAGCCGAGAATTTTAAAATGTTACCGTTGTTCAAGGGAAGGGTTCACTACTAAAACTTGCCCATCTTGTAATTCTGGTCGTGGACGCAATCCTTCGGGAAACGGGGGGAATCGTCACTGACCTGTCGCAACAGTGACGATGCTTTTGGCGACCCATATTCTTCATGTAACACCGTTGATAGCTATAAAGAGGAAAATACTCAACCGTCATTCATACCAGTATTGAGTTATTTAGCAAGCCAGGCGAAAGGGGATAATAGACCCCATCTTAAGGTGGAAATTTTGGGAAAATGTTTCTTGGGTTTACTGGACACTGGTTCTTGCAGATCAATAATGGGAAAACCGGGATGGAATATTATTAAGAATATGGGAATATCTATCCGAACCTCTAATACCAAGTACTGTAGAGTGGCGAATGGAAATTTATGTACCTTCCTGGGAAGTTGTGACCTACCGGTAAAGTTTAAAAATAAAGTGGTACTCGTAGAAATGTTAGTAATACCAGAACTCCCACAGACTTTAATTTTGGGTTGGGATTACTGGAATTTGATAGGACTGATTCCATCGTTTAACGAGTGGCAATTCTGTAAGAATGATATGGACGTTAATTGTGTGGATGTAGTACAAGGTGAGGAAATTTTGGATCAAAAACAGAGAGAAATCCTAGAATCGATAGTTGAGGAAAATTTTAGGTCTATGGGGGAAGGATTAGGATGTTATCAGTTCAGTTGTGTGGATATTAAGATCGATCCGGATTGTGAACCGATAAAGCAGCGGTACTATAGGGTGTCTCCGGTAATGCAACAACATATAGACCGGGAATTGGAAGAAATGTTGAAATTGGGAGTAGTTGAAAAGTCGGAAAGTCCATGGGCATCACCGATTGTATTGGTCAGGAAAAAGGCGGGATACAGGTTTTGCGTTGATTTCAGGAAAGTAAATTCTGTGACGAGGAAGGATAGTTACCCTCTCCCGATGGTATCCGATACATTAGATAAATTAAGAAATGCGAAATATTGTTCGACAATAGATATCAAGAGCGCATATTGGCAGGTACCCCTTTCAGAGTCATCGAAACAATACACCGCCTTCACTGTCCCAAATCGTGGTTTGTTCCAGTTTACTAGACTGCCATTCGGATTAGTGACTAGTGGGTCAAAATTCCAACGCATCATGGATGGAGTGATCGGAGCTGATCTTGAACCTTACGTATTCGTATACTTAGACGATATAGTGATCATTTCAGAAACTTTCCAACATCACTTGGAAATATTAGGGGAAATATTTCGTCGTGTTAGGAAAGCAGGGTTCACTTTAAGTAGGGAGAAATGCGAATTTTGCAAGCCACAACTTAAATATCTGGGATATGTGATTGATAGGTACGGATTACATGTAGACCCCGAAAAAATTAATGCTATGCTTTCATTACCAACACCTACCAATGTCAAAGAAGTTCGCAGAGTCGTGGGTACTCTATCTTGGTATAGACGTTTTGTCCCAAATTTTAGTGACCTTATTTCACCTCTCACCTTTTTGCTCCAGAAGAATGTAAAATTTAGATGGAATCCCGAATGCGAGGAGGCCTTTCGGAAAATAAAGCAGTGTTTGGTTTCTGCTCCGGTGTTGAGTTGTCCGAATTACGAGCAACCTTTCCAAATTCAGACTGACGCTTCCGGCTTTGGAATAGCCGCGGTATTATCACAACCTCAACCCGATGGGGGAGAAAAGGTTATAGCATATATGAGTAAGTCTTTGACGAAACCGGAACGAAACTACTCTACTACGGAAAGGGAATGTTTGGCAGTAGTATGGGCAATTGAAAAGCTTAGGCCATATATTGAGGGTATCCCATTCACGGTTATTACGGACCATCATTCATTAATTTGGATTCAGAATCTGAAGGATCCTGCGGGTAGATTGGCGAGATGGAGCGTTAAACTCCAACAATATGATTTTAAGATTGTGCATAGAAAGGGGAAGGAACATGTTGTACCGGATATGTTATCTAGAGCCGTTCCTATGATAGATACGATACAGGTGGATAATGAAGTCGAGGTAACTGATAGGTGGTATAAAGAGATGTTCAGTAAGGTTTCAAATAAACCTGCGAAATATCCCCAGTGGAGGATTTCAGTGGATGGTGGGACTTTGTTTAAATACGTAAAGCACGATTATTCGGATTTAGCTTCGGGATCTGACGAATGGAAAATAGTATTACCCAAATCGGAACGTAGAAGGGTGATTTCTAGTTCTCATGACCCACCATTAGCTGGTCACCCTGGTGTATACAAGACGTATTATCGTGTTCGGGAGAAGTATTACTGGCCTAAAATGAAACAGGACATCGCTAAGTATGTGAGGAAGTGCGCTATATGTGGTGCTCATAAAGTTCCAAACCAGACACCGGCTGATAAAATGGCATCTCACCCTAAACCGAACTTACCATGGGAAATGATTTCTATAGATCTTATGGGACCATATCCTAGGTCGAAGAGTGGCTTCACGTTTATATTAGTGATCACCGATTATTTGACTAAATTCCCAATAATTGTTCCGTTGAGAAAGGCGACGGCCGTGAATGTAATTAAGGTTTTGGAGAATTCAGTTTTCCTAATGTTTGGGGTTCCAAGAATAATTATAGCCGACAATGGCGTACAATTTTCGGGAAATAAATTCAGACAGTTTCTTGAGGAATATAGGGTGAAGAAAAAATTCTGTGCCCTTTATCATCCCAGGTCGAACCCAACCGAACGTATAAATCGTTCCTTGAAAACTATGATTAGAATGTATGTGTCGGACAATCATAAGGATTGGGATAAACATCTAACCGAAATTTCTTGTGCAATACGAACCGCGAAACATGAAACGATGAAGGTAACCCCATTTTTCGCTAATTTCGGGAGATCTTTCAAAGGTTCTGGAGAGGATTATGACCATGATTTAAGAGATAGCTCGGAACCTATAGATTTCAAAACTCGAAATATTGCCTTTCAACGAGTTTGGGATGATATCAAGAAAAGGTTAGAAAAGGCCAACAATAAGGCGGTTCATGACTATAATTTAAGGCGTCGGTATATGGAATTTCTACCGAATGAATTAGTATGGCGTAAAAACTTTGTATTGTCGGATGCCTCGAAAAATCTGGTGGGGAAACTTACTCCTCGTTATATAGGGCCATTTAGGGTTAATCGTAGAATCTCGCCTTGGATGTACGAACTTAAAGATGACAAAGATAATACGATTTGTGAATCGGGTGAGTATTTTTGATTGGTTGCTAGTTTTGTTTTTGTTTTTGATGGCCGATTGATCGCGAGTGAAAGAGTGAGCGCTTGGGGGCTACCTTGACTATTTTGTGGGCGGTCGTCTGCGTGATCCCGAGTGAGTTTTCAGAGTGGGATCGACTTTAATTTTTTTTTATATTCAAAATTTCTTAGTGTTGAGCAGACGAGGTGGGAGCTGAACATCTAGCCCCACGCACTGTTCAACTGGTAAGCGACCATTTCCTTACCAATTTCTGGCCTTGAATTATATTTTTTTTGTGTGGCCGGTCCCATGTTGATTTCTACATTCGCGGATCATTGCTGGCGGTCATCCCTGAATAGGTTTTGGGGTGGTACCGGGTTGCTTGCGTGTGGGCGAATGAAGGCTATAGGCTATGGTTGATGGAGGCTGAAACCCGAAACTCACCACCTATAGACCTGATGCACATCCGGGTTTGCACAGGCGTCCTGGACTATAGCGGGAGCTAGGGGGGTCTGACTTGGCTGTCTTCGATGACAGGGATGCGACGGTACGGCACTCGTTCTTTGGGGGAACCACTTGCCAGGCTTGGGATGGTGACCGGCTAACCTTGCCGCTCGTGTGGGGGGTTCCTGCTCGTCTGTGGTGACCTCGTCGTATCTTGCCTTGTCTGGGCAGCTTCTGGCTGTGGTGTGGCTCAGGGCCGGCGAGTCCCTCCACAAGGGTTAGGCCCTTGGGACCGGATGTTGCCAGTCGAGGGGCTAACTGGTGAGAATCGATGAATGAAAGGAATGAGTGTTGATGTGTATGATGGAGTATGAACTGAAATTGTAATGGCTGGAATTGGAATGGAAGAGGTGTAGTTTATTAGTGGTTGCTCTTGGTACCTGTCCACGCTCGATGACCCGAACTCTTTGGTTTTTTTTTTTTTTTGCTAAGTATTTTAAATCCATAAGTAAAATTTACTAGGTAAATTTTTTTAGGCAAGGGGGGATTTTGTAACGTTCGTTTGTTTACCTTCGGCGGGCGATGAGGTTATCGTTCGTGTTGATATTGAATTTGAGGTTGGGTCTCAGTGGTACCAATCGACGCTAAATAATTATTGTATACGAAGGGCCGAATGACTGTTGGCAATATTGTTGCATTATGACAGTCGGACATTTAGTGAGTGCGTCGGTCAGGTGAAGTCGTCCATTTTGGTGAACAGTCAACGAAGACAGCTTAGGTTAAAACGTATTTTCGGAACTCTAGTAGAATTATTGGAATCTTCTTAATTGGATATAGTTTCGAAAATCGGGTTAAGAGTGAGAGTTATATTGGTTTGATTGGGAAGGATAACAGATAACCATCACTTGTCTCGAAAGAGGATATAAAAGCCTTTTGCAGATCCGAGTTGAGCACGTGAACGATCTTGGCGGCTTGGGCAGGTATGTGTTGGATGTTTTATTCTCGTCATTTCTAGTGGAAACAGTTCAGGTCGTAATTATATTTCTATATCCAGAACATCGCTGTGTGCCTGAAGAATTATTTGGTGGAGGCACGGCCAGATTTGGTATTCGAAGCAAACGTGTGCGAGACAACCCCGAACATCAGGGTATGTACGAATTCTATAACTATTGCATAACAACGAATAAATGTTCTGATTAATATTCTGATAACCGAAATTATTATGTGTTGGGAAAATTCATTTGTTTCTTATCCGAGAGAAGTCACTGATGGTTTCTTTTCTGTCATCAGGGTTTTTGTGGCAGCACGAGTTTTTGTGGCAGCCCGAATTTTTGTGCCAGCACGATTTTTGGTGTCAGGAAGAGAGGGATCTTTATGTCAGGAGGAGTAGCACTGAGGCATTCGATTATATACAAGGTGGTCCATAAGTAACGCTGTGAGACAGCCAACGCAGGGTTGCAGGTCCCGAGTATATACAAGGTGGTCAGTAAGCAACGCTGTGGGACAGTTAATCGAGGGTTGCAGACTACGAGTACAGAGAGAAAGAGGACATTATTGCGAGACCATCGACGCAGTACTACGTTCAGGAACAAGGAATATCAGCACGCAAGTTATAAGAAACATATCTCGAAACATATCTTATACCTGCTATATATATAACGTGAACTTATTATCATCAATTATATAAATTATTATTGTTAATGTAAAGCGGAAATTGGGGAAAGATTTGTGGTAGTCATAT
Organism: Halyzia sedecimguttata; assembly: GCA_937662695.2. Classification (NCBI taxonomy): domain Eukaryota; kingdom Metazoa; phylum Arthropoda; class Insecta; order Coleoptera; family Coccinellidae; genus Halyzia; species Halyzia sedecimguttata. The sequence continues at coordinate 35,540,736 of OW569415.2, read as the reverse complement.
ATGATCATAGATAAGAAACGTGGATGCGCCTGAGCTCAAGCGACGCGTATTTGAATCAAATATTAATATTATCTACGTACAATTTCCGCCACCCTTATTCAGGGTTTCACAGTAGTTTTACTTTATTGAAGCTAAAGACCTGGGTTGTAAGCTACTGGAATAAATGGTTTGTTTTTAGCGTGCATATTCTTTTGGTGAATTTAGGAATTATTACATTACGCTGGGGTATCTGGGAGACTTAAATTTACCTGGCGCCCATTTACTAGGTTCCCTTTTTAGAAACCCACTCCCATCTCCACTGGAGCTAGACCGCGGATCCCCGAGTTCTAGTAGCTCCGAATTTAACCTCTGCGACTCGGGAACAGTCGTATGTCGTTATAGAGTACTTCAAGCTCAGTGGATAGAGCGAGCCGAAGGTCTACCCAAAGGATAGTGGACACCATTCACTGTCGGTTCAAAAATTAACAGTGCTGTATCTAAGCTGCCATCAGGATAGAGTAACAAAGTTGGAAAAGAACACAATTGACTCTCCTTAGTCGCACAAGCTCCTAGATGATTTGGGAGGGTCAGTATAATCCTAATCATGTTTATAGCACGCGCGCCAAATGCAGATTGACTTAACAATGAAAGAAAAAGTGTAAAAAAGCATTGACTTGGGGGCGCGTGCTATAAACATGATTAGGATTATACTGACCCTCCCAAATCTTCTAGGAGCTTGTGCGACTAAGGAGAGTCAATTGTGTTCTTTTCCAACTTTGTTACTCTATCCTGATCGCAGCTTAGATACAGCACTGTTAATTTTTGAACCGACAATGAATGGTGTCCACTATCCTTTGGGTAGACCTTCGGCTCGCTCTATCCACTGAGCCTGAAGTACTCATCATTCAATTCAAATTAGCCACCGTGAACACGCGCGCCAAAGAGTACTGACTTCACGTCAGTGCTTTTTTTTAACATAATGTTGTACAAGGATGCATTTCTAAGGAGTGGGTAAACTGTCAACACCAAGATTCATTTAAAGCCTCATGATTTTATCTTAAGTTACTTCTGATGTAATTTAGCTTGTTGTGAAAATCACATTAGAACAGAGATAAGGAAGACGAGATACGGACATAGACCATAAATATGTTCATAATATGACATTTTTTGTTTGTTTTTGACCATTGGAATAACCTCCTGAAATTTCGCTGCTTAATTACGGGACATCCTGTATGAATAGTTCGATTGTAATTCGTCAATATATGAATGAATAGTCATAATTGAGTACGTGTGGTGAATTTACCTTTTGAAAATTTTAATATTTATAGTACTACTACTATTACCAATAGAGCATTAATCAGCAATGGAATTCAGATCGACTACATATATGCCTTGACTTCACACCTGAAGAACTCCGAAAGGAATACTCGGTTACCAACATAACAACAAATTAATTAGATACCCAATTAATTGTCGATTTATATCTATCCTCCATATAACATACCAAACCAGAATTTTTTAATTACCGCAATTCACACCATAACGAAGCGATCGGAATAGCCTCGCCACAATATTATCGCTGACCAACTTCCGGTAGCAAGGCATGCATATACGCGCCAATGCCCCAGACCGATTTTGTGGACCGCACTCTAGGGCAGTTTCTCCGGAACAAGTCCGGTTCCGGGCAGTGCAGGCGGCTTGAACAATCAGTCCTCGCCTGGATGAGCAACACAGTGTCCACAACAGTAATGAGGCGTATTATTAAGCACAAATCGACTTAATGGACGTCTGTTATGATTACGATCCGGCACTATGGGCCGATTGGCCTGGGTAAATGTAGTTGGGAATACGCATTCGGTTGACAGGCACTACAAAGGTATTGTGCTTTCTTGGTTATGGAATATTTTCTGAGCTTATTATAGAGAGCGAAGGAGAATTACCTAGTAGATAGCAACCACGTATTTCATTTGGAATTCATTGCACTGAAACCGACCTGTAGGGGAGACTGGAAGGCGTATTGGCATTGTTTACCACTGCAACACATACACAGGATGACCAGGTAACAGGAAAATCAATAGATACCATGCATGTATAGCACAGGTGGATTTGTGGATTTGTCGGTATAGAAAGATGGTTTGAATTTAAAACTTTATACCCATTTAAAGTGTGGAAATATGGTTAGTTCACTCGAAAATATGCTGACAGATAGAAGGTTTCTTGTTTTTATTGATAATAATAGTAGTAATATCGATTCAAAGAATATACCTTCCACGAACGCAGGGAGGCAGAGGTTAGCAAAGTTTGGAATACCAACACCATCAACAAACGTTGGAAATGGCAATAAGGATATTGAGAAGTGAAGACCCGCTTCTTAAAATGGTGGGTCATCATGAAATCAGGAACCAAGAAGCTTTCCTATTCAGGGCTGGTCAGAAAGCTGTGGAGAAGCTCAGTATAACTGGAACATCCATCGATCATGAGCAGGGATGATATCAGCGGATTTTTATGGTGAAAGTGCATCTTAAACAAAAATTGAATTTGAAATATGTAAGTTAAAGAAAATATTTTTTTCGGTACTCCGAAACCATCCGGCCGATTTTACTCACTAACAAATTCAATCGAGATATTTATCTCTCAAATCTACTCTGAAAATTTCAACTGCCTAGCTCATTCTGTTCGAGAGTTATTGTAGAAACAAAATTTAAAAATGAAAAAATTTATTTTTTTACACTTTACAGCTATCCGATCAATCCAAAACTTCGCACGCGTATGAAAGTCATTATTCTACAATCTGATGATAAATTTCAGATAGATCGAGTGATCGGTTTCGGAAATATTCATAAAAAATATTTTTACTAAAAACGGCCATAACTCCGAAAACGCTTCGTGAATTTCACCCGTTAACGAACTCGTCCTAGATATTTACGCTCCGAACCTACCCTGAAAATTTCAATTCTCTAACTTCTTTCGTTCGAGAGTTATCGGGTTAACGGATAGACGGCCAGCTGGACGGCCGGCTGGACGGCCGTACAGAATCAATTTCGACCACGGATTCTTGTTCAGTGAGTCGAACCAAATCGCTTGAGCATTTGCAGCCAAAAATTTGAAAATTACAGACATTTGGGCAAATTGATAAGCACTCTGATCCGAGGAACAAGAGCGCCACAAAGGAAGTAAATTAATTAATTACTGTTAAACCGCTTGAGATAGGGATAATGAAGTTGATACTGAATACTGAATTTATTACTCGAAAACCGCTGGAGATAGGGATGAGAAGGTCATACAGAAATAATCAAGAGGCTACGGCGGATCGAAAAAAGCAATAATATATAGGGTGTTCCGATTGAAATATCAAAGTTGTTAGTACTGAAAATATTCTAGATCGATGGAACAGTGGTCCTAGCCAAGGCACCAAATTTTCAATAAAATCGTACGTCCCGTTCTCCGTAAAAGTCCAGGGTACCATCGACCGTGGCCCACCCTGTATATTCTTTAGTATTTATCGTGTTTCATAATATACAAATTTAAAAACATGCAAGGATGAATTGATAGCTTCAGGGAAATTCATGAATCCTATTTTGATTTGTAAAAATGCAAATTTTCCATAATTGTTTCATATTTTATGTACTCGTGATAAATTGTCAAAACAGTCGTGGTAGAAACGGAAATATTCGGACTCAGAATGTTGGTATATATGCAAATATGACACTTCCATTTTCAAACAATGGTGAGGAATGACTTCGCGGGGAAAATTTCCAAGTGCAGTCACGTTGTTAGACATTTTGTCAGGGAAAGTGGCCCAATCAGGTAAAATAATAGGGCTGTCACACACACGTAGGATTTAGAGTGAAAAATGCCGCACATTTGTCTCGGAAATTAAACATGCAAATGCGTGAGACCTTTATAATGCACAACCGGCTTCTCTGTAATATTTCATTCGATTATTTATGCGCCACGTAATATTATCAAGGAAATAGAAAAATGGTGTGATTTCTCAGATTAATGGACGATTATTCAATGTCTATGGGTTAAACTCAGATCGATTTATGCTCTATTTTCGTGAGTAGCCAAGACATGGTCAAGGAATCCAGAACGACGTTTCAATTTCAAGTAAAATATGGAATAATTAATATACATGATGATCCGCGAGTACATAGTTTCATGGTGAATAGATGATACCCAGGTGAGCCAGATAACGACAATTAAAAGTGGGGTAAGGTCGTCGTTTCTGAACTACAGGGTGTTTTATCGATGTGAGCAAAATTTTTGGTTAGCTATAACTCCTGAACCGTTCAATGATTTATTTTCAAATTCATAATTTATTGCCATTTCAGACCAACACACCCTGCTAAGAACCATACTAAAAGAGTGCAGACCAGGACTCAGATATTTTGTTTTTTACTGTACGGACTAATAAAACACCCTGTACACGATATATCAGTTAGTCGTTAATATCATCTGATTTTCCATAGATTTTTCCTTCGAAATCTGTTTATTACTTGAACGGCACACAACCCTTTAATTTTTTTTTCCTGGAAATTTATTAACGACTCAAATTTTTGAGAGTCAATACGGCCATGTATATTGTGTTGAGACTTTCCTTGAATCGAATTTATTGACCAGAGGGATTTAAAATTTGAAAAATTCAAGTTCGGTTACACTAATCAGCATACTCTGATTTGAAGTCAGGAGCTTTTGCACGCATGTTCCATTGTCTATTCACGCCTCATACAAAGCCAATCGAGCTAAATTTCGGTACACGATTTTAAAATGGTGGCTCGAAGATGTGTGTGGATTCTGACGGATAGTTTCTGAAATAATCGCTGAAATATAAAATTTTTGAAGGAGACAAAATTTATATTTTTTTTGATACCTTTTTGAGTTATTGAAAAAACAAGCACCAAATTTTAGTTGGATATAACTCCGAAACCGTTTGGCCGATTAACAATTAAGTTGCTATCTCTTTCCATTCGAGAGCTATGGTCAGACAACTCACCCAGGGCTGCAGGGCTTCCGATGTTTTTGCGCGTATGTTCTGGGTAACATCGCGTTATCATTTTGCCTAAATGTCGAATTTTTTGCCGAAAATGGTCTGGAACGATTGGGGTCAACTCCCTGATAAACCATTCAAGGTCAAATTCGATTCTGTCCGGCCGTTGCCACGATACCATGAGAACGGAAAGAGATAGCAACTTGAAATTTTCAGGGTAGGTGGCACGTCCCCATATGACGGACAGAAAAAGATCCTTGATGGGCATAATCGGCCCGATGGTTTCCGAGTTATAGTTTCGTTTTCAACCAATACAAATCTGATCGTACTGAAACTTGGTGAGTAGTTGTAGAATATAAACCCAAGCACTTTTGTGAAATTTTGTGACAATTGTATCACTGGAAAATTTTAAAAACAATTATATTTTTTATGTCAGGATAACCTGAGAACGGAAGGAGATAGCGACTTGAAATTTTCAGGTTCGGTTGTGCATCTGAATGCGACATTTCAGTTTATTCATAGGCCTAAACAGCCAAAAGGTTTTGGAGTTTTTCCCATCTGAAATTTGGTTATTATTCTCTCAATAACTCGAAAAATACAAAACTGATCCCATTCAAACATGGTTATTAGCTGTAGAATGCCAACGCAAATATTATCGCGAAATTTCGTGAGAATCGTGTAATTGAAAATAATTGAAACAAATTATATATATCAGAAACCTTGGTCGGACATTGCTGAAATCATGCGAGACCCTTCAGAACCTAACTTTACTGTCAATTTCCAATTTTGAACACGATCGGATCTATATTGTCGGATATCTGAGCAGCCTTGTGTAAGTTCAGTAGCTGGATGGTTGACCGTTACGAGATAGGGACTTGCAATTTCCAGGTTAGGTTGCGTCTCCGAATGGGAGGGTTAAGTTCGTTTTTGAGCATAATCGATCCACCTCCAATATTATTTCTTCGATAACTCAAAAAATATAGACTCGATTGAATTGAAGCTTGGAAACTAGATGTAGAACATCGACATAAAGACGTGTGTAACATTTTTTGAAAACCGTACCCCTAGAAAATTTTAAAAAAATTAAGAAAAGAAAAATGGATCAAGCACTGACGTGAAGTCAGTCGTCGCTTTCGCGCGTATGTTCTAATGTGCATTCTCCTCTATATTGGACAATCTTAATCGAATTCACCATGGCAAATTCGATTAAGAAGATTAGTGCTTGAACCAATTTTTTTCAATATTTCCAACAATATATGTAGACGGAGAGTTTCGGTAATACAGATTTTTTTTTCTAGTGATGTAATCCTCACGAAGTTCGGCATGTATCTTTGTGTCGGCATTCTGCAAAGTCACCAGGTTTCAATTCATTTGAAAGACCCTTTGAAATAATGATAGCTACTTACAGTATAACTGCAATTGGAAACAATTTTAAAATATTTTAGATTTTCTCGGTATCCCGGATAACAGACTGAAATTGAATTTCATGCAAATATGTTGAGTAGTTCTCCGTATAATGAACCTGTATTTTTGGTTCAGCAAGTTTAGAAGAAATGATTTCTCGGCATTCTCTGATATTGAGTACTTTCTCACGAAACCCGTCTACTGGGAGATTTATGGAGATTGAAGTAAGGAAAAGGAATTGGTTTCGTTCTCTTCAATCATAATGTGAATATTCCCAGAACCGGATAAGTTTAAGGCTTCTTGAATACGGTCGCAAAAAATCGTATGAGTATCTTAAGACATCAATCAACAAGCTTCCGAACAAAAGACTCATATTCTCATTTCATTACTGTAATAACATCTACTTCTCTAATGTGTAGTTCTGCGGGTAACCAAACATTATTAACAATAGAAAACGGAAATAATAAAACTATGGGTATATGAGGTAAATACATAGTTCGCATTTAATGCCCCACCATGCCGTTTAAAATTTATTTAATGGTGCTGTGACTTAAATAAACATCTTAGATGAACCCGGTTAACGATCTGGAGCAAAATGTTCTTTTTCATTTACTGTTATCCTTCATTATTTTGTTCTGATGTAAAGCGGAAAAGGCTGCTTAGGCAAAAAACTAGCGGTGAGAAGTGGACGAAAAGAAAATGTTTTATGGTTTCTTATTAGCGAATACTGTCGTGCTCGGAGGTGTGACGGACTGAATGTGCGAACCGTGAAGAAGTACTTTCTGAGGAAGAGCAATACAAGGAGGAAGAAAAATTGGTTCAAGCCCTGTGGACAGGAGTTTTAGCGCTTGTTGAAACTTTGACAAATCATATTATCTCCGAAATTATTGGTCTCTGGGAATGATATAAATGGATTCTTACTAAAGAAACGCATCATGAAAGAAATTAAATTCAAACAGACCGATTCTCCTTATCCTTATCCAAGATATTCATTCCTCAAATCTACTCTGAAAATTATATTATACCACTTAAAACTTGGACAATATTGCAGTTCCTCGGAACATACTGCTTATCAATTTGCCCAAATGTCTGTAATTTTCGATTTTTTGGCTGAAATGAATGATTTGGTTTGACTCACTGATCAATAATCCGTGGTCGAAATCGATTCTGTCCGGCCGTCCGTCTGGCCGTCCGGCCGTTAACACGATAACTCTTGAACGGAATGAGCTAGATAGTTGAAACTTTCAGAGTAGGTTTGAGGGATAAATATCTCGGCTAGGTTTGTTATTGGGCAGAATCGGTCCAATAGTTTCGGAGTAACGAAAAAAAAATTCTGTTTTTTACAATACAACTTTTGAATTAAATTTTTTTTAAGAATCGGTTGCATCATAAAAATCCATTGTTATCATTTTCAACTCTAACAACTCTAGCAAGTACTCGATTCTTGAATTTGTGAATATATACAAGACTGTTTTGATGCAGTTTATGGAGGCAATAGGAAAGAAGAACATAATGGAATCATGAAAAGAAATTACTGTTCGGTGGCCACTGAGGTTAATATTACCTTTTACTTCCTTAAGTAGTGAGACATGTTCCTATATACAGTTTTTTCATAATGTTTCTAGCAAAAAAATACTGAAATATGGATCTACATTTGTGTATCAATCAATTTTTCTTGAGTTAAGGTTCATTTTAAATTATGAAAAGAGGATAAGGCATTGAAGCATTGTAGATTGCTTTTTTATAAGATAATTTTTGAAGCATTTTTTTAAACGACTCTTTGTTTAAATTTAACTCCTTTCATGATGCATTTCTATCATAGGAATCCATTGATATAATTCCCAACTCTGAGAATCCAATACTTTCGGAGACATAATTTGTCTGTTTGAACAAGAGCGCTTTAAAGCTCCTGTCCACAGGGCTTGAACCAATTTTACTGGAGATATTCTGAACCCAGTTTGATTATTTATGTTACCAAAGAATATATTTCCATCATCATAAGGATTATCCACGGGCATTATATTATCACCTTAAAAGTATAATATCATATCATCCTCATAATTATACGATAGCTGAGGCTATTTAATCGGTCATTTTGCATTCAATCATAATTTGTTGTCTAGAACAGAAGGTTCAAGAAAAACGAACCAGAAATAATAGTGACATTCATCTCTCATAGGAAAATAAGATGATATGTAAGAACACAGATCATATAATAATTCATAGATAGAATAATCAAGTACCTACAGCATTATGTGAAAACATAGAAGTACGATTCATTATTGAAAATGATATCAATGGATTTCGATGATGAAACTGCATCATTAAAAAAAATTGAATTTGAAATTTGTAATGTAAGGAAAAAATTTTTGTTTCGTTACTCCGAGACCATAAGGCCGATGTGGTCCAATAACGAACTTAACAAAGAAATTTATCTCCCAAACCTACTCGAAAAATTTCAATTGCCTAGCTCATTCAGTTCGAGAGTTATTGTAGAAACAGAATTTAAAATTTTTTTTTTACACTTTGTGGCAACCTGATCAATACAAAACTTCGCATGCATATAAAAGTCATAATTCTACAACTTGAAGCTAAATTTCAAATAGATCGAGTGATCAGTTTCGAAAATATTCATAAGGACTATTTTTACTAAAAACGGCCGTAAATTTCGCCCGTTAACGAATTTGTCCAAGATATTTAAGTTCAAAACCTACCCTGCAAATTTCAATCCTCAAACTCCTTTCGTTCGAGAGTTTTCGTGTTAACGGCCGGCCGGACAGAATCAATTTCGACCACGGATTCTTGATCAGTGAGTCGAACCAAATCGTTTAAGACCATATTCAGACCAAAAATTCGAAAATTACAGATATTTTGGCAAATTGATAACCACTCTGTTCCGAGGAACAAGAGCGCCAAAGACGAATATGCATTTCCAGTAATCAAGGATTCTTTGGAAGGTATAATTCAATGTATTTTTTTGCTCCTCTTCACTAGTGTCGAGCTCAGATTTTAGTGGTTAAATGGTTCCTTTCTGCGTATTATTTCCCCATATTTTGAAAAATATCTATATAATAAAATTTTTAATGGGGGTGAGCACAACCCCTTGAATTTGAATAGTGATGGGGAAAGTTGCGATACCTCATTTTGAAGATCTTATCGAGTACTATCTGATCCTGAAATTTCGCTTCAAAATTTCCATGGATAACGAAATGACAGGTAAAATATTGGAGGTGTACTTACTTTTGTGATTAGTTTATTAAATACTGGAAATGGGCACCATTCACATCCATGCAGTAATATAACTTTTGCTGAAAACGTTCAGGTAAATTACTCAAGATTTCTGGTGTAATTTGACGGCATTCATTAATGATCCGAGTTCGCAAACGATGCAGTGACTCAGGCTGGCAAGCGTGAATCTTGGATTTCAGGTGACCACATAGAAAAAAGTCCAGTGGAGCCAGATCAGGTGATCTGGGTGGCCACTCAATATGTTCTCTTCTTCCAATCGAGGCGTGAGGAAAATGATCGTTTGATGGTTTTCTGCATTCTCCAATACTTGCACGAGGGCTCGATAGATAGCGTTGTCCAATAGATCAGAATAATTTTTGCTATTGAGATTACGGGTATAAAAAAAGGGCCGATTATGTGATTTCCATAAATACTTGCCCCAACATTCAATTTTTCGGGACGCCCTCACGAAATAATCTTGGATTTTCATCTGACCAATACCGATAGTTATGCCAGTTTACAATGCCGTTAAGGAAACTGGAACACTGGTCCGAAAAAGAGATATCGAACAAGTAGTTTTGATTACCGTTAATCATTTCACTGACCACTTCACAAAACTAGAGTCAGCGATCGGGTTCATCCTCATTCAGTTCCTGGACCAATCGTATCTTACTAGGATGGAATTTATGTTGTTTCAGGATTCTCATGATTGTAGTGCGTGAAACACCAGATACATCGGACAATTTTCTAGTACATAGGTCGGATCCATTGCTTCATGACCTAAGAAAGCCACGTACTTCACTACGTCTCTTTCATGCACCCTCTTTTTGTTTCCGACTGAATCAGTTGCACAACGTAAGCAGCGGATACATTTTTTCCAGGATGTCGTTCGTACGAATAATATGCTCAAGATAAATTCCACATTGCCTCTTTCACTATTTTCGTTGATATTTCATTATGGACGGATATTTTGAAGCGAAATTTTAGGATCAGATTTATTGGGCAAAATCGGATAGATGGTTCGGAGTAACAAAAAAAAATTTTTTTTTTACAGAACAAATTCCAAATTAATTTTTTTTTAATAAGCTGTTTTATTATAAGAATCCATTCATATCATTTTTAACTCTAACAAGCTAATACTGTCGGAGATATGATTTTTCAAAATTTCAATGTAAATCGTATTTCTACGTTTTCACAGAATGATAGAATTATTATGTGGGTATTCTATGAATTGTTATAATGTCAACTTATTCTCCTGAGAAATGACGTTGTTTCATTCCAGCAATTGTATAAATATGAGAATGATAATATAATATCATACTTTTTGTTGGTTGATATTTTCATGCCGATGGTCAATCCATATGATGATGGGAATGGTAATGGTCAGTTAATAATATTGAGTTCAGAATATCTCCACTAAAAACAAAACTGGAATATTGGTGTATTGGAGTAGATTTGAGGAAAGATATATATTATCGTTCATCATAGAATTGAGGAATGAATATCTCGGATGAGTTCGTTGTTGGGTAGAATTCGTCTATTGGTTTTGGATTGATAATTTTTGGCACTCTTGTTGAATTTAAATTCTTCTATGATGTTTGAATTCAATTTCTGCTAAAAAGAAGTTCTAAATTTCAATAATGAATCGTACTTCTATGTTTCCACTGAATGCTATAATTATTCTATCTAAGCTTTATTATATGATCTGTGTTCATACTCGTACATTTCATTCTGTTCTATAAGAGAGAGTCAAAATCATTTCAGCTATTTTAATTTGGTTTCTTCCATGGTACAGTTCTCATTCTCAGATTGCTCATTTAATATAGATAAATGAACTATTATTTGAATTGAATTTCCTTTATGATGCAGTTCTATCATAAGAATAAATTGGTATAATTCTCATCTCTGTGAAACCAATACTTCCGGAGATATAATTTGCCTCTTTGAACTAGAGCGCCAGAAAGCTCCTGTCCACAGGGCTTGAACCCATTTTATTCTAATGTCGGAAAATCGAGGTGTTAAGATTTCGTTAGACCACTCTGTATATGATATATATCTACTAGTTTATGCCTTCCCATCATAATCCATGGAGTGATGGTTGAATAATATTCAACATAAAACGTGATCGAAGAATTGCATATCAATTAATTTAAAAGCATCCATTCCCTGTTTCGAAAACTAATGAATACTCCATACTACACTCGCACTGAATGGGTGTTTTTCATCTCATCCAAGCAGTAATCATAATTCTATAGAACCGTTCAAACTAATTGTTCCCGTGACTGAATTGTGCATCCCAACTATGATATAATTCATGAAAAATCTCGTTTTCAGATAAACTATTTTCGTCATCATTAAAATTTCACATTCAACTTAGCTTCATTCATTAGCTTGAATTAATTAACGGATTGTGGGTATCCATCATTCGGTTTCCGAACTATCGAATCTAGGTAAGTTCAATTGGCATAATTTTTCCTAGCGTGTTGTCTGGATAGGACGAGTGAGTTAATGTAAATTTAATGGTTTTTTAATACAACTATCCGTCTTTCTAAAAGAATGAAATATGATTCTCGATCAATATCTAATAATAAATAAATTCGAGAAGAGCACTGACTTGAAGTTGGGAGCTCTATTGGACACCCTTAGTTAAATTTAACATCGATATAGAACGTTTTCTCAGCTTTTATAAGATATTAATACATTTCGAACAATTTTTGAATTCAGACTTGAGTTATGAGAGAAACGTTTATAATCACAGAATTTTTAATTCTGACATATATCTATCGGATTTCTTTAAATAGCTAATAATATACGAAAAAACTTGTCGCGTCGGTGTTCTACAAGTTATTGGCAAGTTTTAATTGGATCGGATTAATATATTTGGAGTTATAGAGGAAATAACAAAATATTGAGATGTGTATAACTTCAAAATCCGTTTGAGCGATTATGCCTATTAACGAACTCAAATGTAGCATTAGGATGTGCAACCTACCCTGAAAATTGCACTTTTTATGTTCTCAATTGTTCTCATTGTTTTTCATTTCAAGAATCGTTGAACGAAGGCTATAATATTAATAACAATAAAATAAGTTGAAAACTGACAGCTACTTAGTAGTAAGAACACTGTTAAATAATGCTACATATTTAGAATGACTTAATTGAAAAAAATAACAATCAAAATGAATAGTCCATTTGAACATTCGATAAGTGAAAATGACCACTCCAGTAAATTGAATGGCACGATTGGCAATGTTCAAAAATACTCCAAGTCTCGTGATGAATCTGTTTGTGTTAATTTTCACTATCGTCGTGGTAAATTCGTCGTGGTAAATTTCACCATCAATTATATCGTGGTTATACTCTGCTACGATTATAAAAGTGCCACGATTCGTGGTGAATTGTACCATACACTGTTTTATGATTTCACTGTATTAAATCTTTAACCAAAGATTAAAGAGTAGAAAGATAGGAAACCCCCTTGTATTCGTAGTGCTAAAAACCGACTAACTTTTCGGCCGAAGTTATTACTAGTGAGGCAAGAGATGGCGCTGAAATGATATAGAATGTAGAGAAATCTACAACTTTAGGCGGGAATTACAAATCTAGCCACAGCGTTTCTGATGGAGGATCTAATTATTAAATAGGATGTCATCAAAAATTAGATAGAATCTCAATTCTATCTAAATTTAGATGACGCCCCACCGGATAGAAAAAAATAATTGAAATAAATTATGTTTTTATTCATGGATATAGCTTTCTTTGTAATTGAGGAGTATGACAGTAAAACGTTTTCAAAATTGTAAAATTTATAATATCTTTTATTACTGATGAATACAAATATGATGATAGTAATAATGAATATAAAACTAAATAAATGAGAAATATAACGAAAGAATAAATAAAAACAATATTGCAAGTTTGAGCAAATTATGATAATGAAATCCTAGTGGGAAATGGATTCCGAATCAAGCAGAAAAAAATTTTCAAATTGCTGAGCCAAGTATATTTAATGTATTATTGTAATGAATTATTCAGCCTGGTTGCCGTGGTTGTGGCAAATTGGATAATAGTCACAAACTATTTTTGGGCGCATGTTCTAGGGGAACATCGTCCTATCATTTCATCCAAATGTCTGTAATTTTCGAATTTCGAGCTGAAAATTGGCTAATAGACTAATTCGGACTCCCTGATCACGAATCCGGTGTCAGATTTTTGGGTGCCGTACGGCCGGCCGTACTTCCGGCCGTAGGCACGATAACAGGAGCACCGAAGGTCCTATCAACTTCAAACTTTCAGGGTAGGTTTCTGATCAAAATGCGACGGTTAAGTTCGTTAACGGGCAAAATCGGCCGGACGGTTTAGGAGTTATAGACATTTAAAATTTTGAGATTATTTCCCTGATATTTCAGGAACTAAAGAAGATGTTGAATCGAAACTTGGTAGTCAGTTCGAGGATATAAACGCGCAACTTTTGGCAAAATTCTGTTATGATCGAAATGTTGGTAATTTTTAAAAAAATATTTCTTTTAATTTTTTCGAAAAAAAAAATTTTTTTTCGTGAACTATTCATCAGATTGCAACAAAAACTTGTACTAACGTCAATTGTAGTATTTTGCAACATTGTGCAAAATTTTGGCTCTATACGATTTCAATTTCTGGAGATATAAGACAAAATGTGTCAAATTTCCTGGGTCTCTCTCAGTATTTTCATCGATTATTCTATGAACTCTTTGAATTCCACCGAAAACAAATTCAAAGAAATAAACATAAAGAATCAAGTCATAGTTTAGACGTCGAAAGAAGGACGATGTTGATCGACTTGAAAAGGTACCTATTTCAAGAAATGCAATAATGAAATGCTTAATTTATGGATATAATATTATCTAAGTATTGTTGGGATCGGGCAGTTGGAAAATTTTTTAATAAAAAAATTTGTACCGACGTTAAATCAAGCATTCTACACGAGTGTGCAAAATTTCAGTTCGATACGATCTCAATTCCAGAAGATATTGCTTAAAATTCACATTCCAGCGTGTTTTGACGTTCTATGGTCACAGAAAATCGTCACAAAAATCTATTTACCTCATTTGACGGCTGTTTGTCAAATCAATTAATTCCAATAATTGATGTCAGATTTCCTACATACCAAGTTCAAACACATTTTATTATATGGAAAACACTTATTATGATCATGTTCTACAGGAATTGATACTAAATAGAAGCTAGATGAAGATTATTGTAATGGAAAATTTGTGTTCCAGAATAATATTAAGGTATTCAACATGATACTGCTTTTTTTCTTTACTGGTCAGTACGGGCCACAAGGAAGATGAACATGCGCCCAATAGCTCCTGTCCACAGGGCTTGTTTTTATTCTCTTCCATATTATTGATTGCATACATTACGAAGTTTTTGATTGATGCAGTTAACCATACAATATGGAGCACCACCACTAGCCAAATGAATCATTTTGTTGTAAAAGCACACAATATAATTTATAAAAACGATTCTGAACACTGTGAGAGTTTATCATCAGTTTGTTTTTCATTCATTCAATTCTCATTCTCCACAACGAGCATCGGCAGACCCCCGACACATTACCGTTGTGGAGGCTTAGGCTCAGCAGTTATGCTATGTGCCCAAAATCCAGTATCCAATATTTGCATGTGTGAGGTCTCAAGTAATCCTTGGTGTCCCTGGGACCTGCGGGAGTCTCGGATGCACCGATCACCAAGGATTGGCACGTGCACTTAACAGTCACAACACTGACTCTAATTTATCCAGGTAATCCTTCAAAACTAGAGCCCAAAAACATTACACTAATATAATTTGAGAGTCTTGCGTCTTCCTTAATAACTATTTTTTAAAACTTATAGTATAATTTGAGTTCCAAACCAGGACGCGGGGAACTGTACCCATCCCGCTGTGACAACCATTTTGGAACTCCATCAGTTTGTTTATATGCTGATTGCTGACATGAGAACATAAAGGACTAGACAACTGAATAGGTTAAGTTCTTGGCTATTTTCATAAATTTAGGTTTTCTATATGTAAAATAGCCTGAATTCAATTATTCTAACCAGATGACTGTACCACTTGTACTAGTGAGGCAAGAGATGGCGCTCGCGTCAAGTTAGTCGCTTCGTTTCCTATCTTTCTTCTCTTTAATCTTTGTCTTTAACGCTACTATTACTACCGACACTATCCATGTTTTGGTTGGGTTTGGAATACTTTTCACATTTTTGTTACAATCGTCAATACATCATAGTGGAATTAATCACGAAAAATGTCTCGCGCTATACGCACCATTATGTTCGGTTGATTCCATCACGATACTAGTAACAATTACCGTATTTTTCTCTGCGTGATAGCTATCTCTTTCCGTTCCCAAGTTAACGTGGAAACGGCTGGCCGGTCGGCCGGACAGAATCAAATTTGACCTCGAATTATTCATCATTGAGTCGAGACTACTTTGAGACCGTTTTTGGCAAAAAATTCGAAAGTTACAGACATTTTGTCAAAATGATAGAACGCTGTTCCCTGGAATATGCGCGCGGAATTATTCAACTTTTCTGAGTATTTTTCATATGATCAGGTCTAATGGATATTAAAACGTGAAATAATCGTTGTTGCAAAAATTCCAAGAACGATATCAGATTTGATTATCACGTAGCGTCAAACAACAATACCTACTCTGTATTTTTTGGCGCTCTAGGTCCTCGGAACTGAGTGCTTATCAATTTGTCCAAATGTCTGAAATTTTCGAATTTTTCGATGAAAATGGTCTTAAACGATTTGGTTCGACCCACTGATCAAGAATCCGTGGTCGAAATTCATTCTGTCTGGCCGGCCGTAGGCACGGTAACTCTCGAACGGAATGATCTAGACAGTTGAAATTTTCAGAGTAGGTTTGGGAGATAAATATCTCGGATAAGTTCGTTATTGGGCAAAATCGAACAGATGGTTTCGGAGTAACAAAAAAAAAATTTTTTTACAAAACAAATTCCAAATGAATTTTATTTCAATAAGCATTTTTATCATAAGAATCCAATGATATAATTTTTAACTCTAACAAGCTAATACTTTCGGAGATATGATTTTTCAAAATTTCAATAATAAATCGTGTTTTTACGTTTTCACAAAACTATATAATTATTCTATTTATGAATTGTCATAATGTCAACTTATTTTCCTGAGACATGACATTGTCTAGTTCCTTGCTAATAGTTGGTTCGAGAAATGTCAAAATCGACTTAGAGAGACAAGGGTAAAAAACCGTCAAATAAACCCCCATGTGGCGATTATATGTCGAAAAGTGAAAATTAAGAATATATATCCCAGGTAAGTACCGACGTTTTATTCTAATACCGGAGATCGACAAGATCGTACGAGGAGCCAGATAGCCGGTTGGTCTAGGCCATCGGGTTTTCGGTTTCGGTTTTTTGATTTGGTTTTCGGTTTCGGAACGAGAGAAGGCGGGCTCAAATCCCGGAAAGGGAACTACACTTTTTGGCGCTATAGTTCCTCGGAACTGAGTGCTTATCAATTTGCCCAAATGTCTGTAATTTTTATTTAAGATGCAGTTTCACCATTAAAATCCATCGATATCATTTTCAACTCCAGCAAGCTAATACTTTCGGAGATATGATTTTTCTAAATTTCAATAATGAATCGTACGTACTTCTATGTTTTCACAGAATGCTTTAATTATTCTATCTAAGCTTTATTATATGCTCTGTGTTCATACTCGTACATTTCATCCTATTCTATAAGAAAGAGTTAAATTCATTGCAGCTTTTTTAATTTGATTTCTTCCATGGTGCAGTTCTCATTCTCAGATTGCTCATTTAATCTTTATAAATAAACTATTATTTGAATTTAATTTCCTTTATGATGCAGTTCTTTCATAAGAATACAGTGATTTCATTCCCAACTCTGAGAAACCAATACGTTCGGAGATATAATTTGTCTGTTTGAACTAGAGCGCCAGAAAGCTCCTGTCCACAGGGCTTGAATCCATTTTTTTACTCAAAAATTAAAATGCAAATATCGAAAGATCGGCAAATGATCATCTTGGCACAGTAGTCCAATAGTACAGCCAAATTTTCTATCGAAATTTTTGAATCGTACTAGGTGAGATACCACAAGTTTCGGTTTTGAGGCCACTGATATTTATATTGTATACCTTCGACCTTAAATACCATATTGATTCACATGGCGCACTTTGCGAGAGTGATTTTTTAATATCCAGAATCCCAGTCACATTTTCTTGAGCTAGATCTGGAGACGATACTTCAATGGTTTAGGGACTGATTGCTTGTGGTCAATGTCAGTTAGAAAATAGTTTATCATCTTAGGAAGAAGAACACAGAGAGCCAAATGGTTTGCAGGCATTCAGAGTCCTCTGGCCGTAAGCTGTAGTTGGTGTGGAATTGAATGAAATCCCTGGAAGAACCGGCTAATCTCACTTGCATGGATTACAGGGTTAAAATTTTAAGCACAGAGTTCAGTAACTCCGTGTTAAAATGGTAGATTTTTAGTTCTGCAATGGCATTGCCCTAGAGAAAATTGAATCCGAGTTAGGTTACCCGTTTCAGTCTTTGATTTTTTTAGCGTGTTAGGGCGTTTCTCTGGCTTTACTCTAGTTCATAGACTATTGTGCATCTTGTGTTGTCTACTTTATGATAATCTCTGTATCTCATGTTTTGGTGTTTTATCAAATTGATATTGTGCACCAAAATGGAAAATAATCTCGTGTACGTGCACCAATCTTTGCGAATAGCGATAATGTATCACTCTGTGACACCATATTATGTGAATTTAAAGAAATAAGCTTGGCTGGAAGTTTAATTTTGTTCTACAATAACCTAGAACACTTTCTTTACCAAGACGAAAAGTCCTATGAAATGCGTTGTCTCGTTGTTATAATGATTGGTACGTTCTTCAACTCTTCTATCATAAAAATCTGGTGTTATATATTCGATGATCTCGCCATCATCATCAGAATGTAGTATATCATTAATCATTATCGTAAAAACACAACCCAATAAGGTCAAGCTAATTATTGGTTACTGCCGATTTATTATTACCAGAAATTCAACACACATCAAAACTGTTTATATTGGAAACGTCAATCTTGACCTTACTACCAAGGAGTTAGCGATTTGACCCTACCATCTTAAGGGGTTAAATTTTTATTGTTTTAACTCAAGGTTAAGCTATAACTCTAGAAGGTTTAAGACAAATTATCAATTTTTCCCTGGGGTAATATTTAACTCTGAGTTAATTTGGATAACCCACATTCCTGCACGTGGCTCTAAGAGTAATAAATTGCTTCTAGCTTGAGTACCTGATTACCGGACTGTTTATGCGAACAAAAAGGTTGTTATCCTTGGAAAAGGAGCTAGCACACCATCCACCGGACTCCAAGACAAAGGCTATCCAAAAACTTGCTCACTACACACGGGGAACTGTGAGGTAAGGTATCACCTATATGACATCTGGAAATGATATTCTGCTACCTGCTTGGGGTTACAATTAGGTCACCCTTGGAGGCAAAGGGAATTTGAAACTTTCCTAAGACGCGGTACCACAACATTTCTTGGGCATTTTTGTTTTAGATCTTTGGACTGTCAGCTTTGCGGTCCTTAGCACTAGTGAAGTACAAAACATCAAGATCAACATAGACCTCCAGGAATGTTGTGAACTGAGCCAAACCAATTATTCCATTTTTAATATTTGGTTGATTGATTTTTTTCCTATTTCTATATGTAGAGAACAAAACTGCTGCTGATTTACTTTCATTGAGAAAGAGTTTCTTTGTTCCCAACCATTCCTTACTCCTTGATACGACTGTAGATATCTGAAATTGTTTTGACAACACATGAACATGTTCTTCTCCGACTAATTCATCTGTGTCATCCACAATACCTATTACGTATGGTCAATCTGCCTCAAGTACATTATACGAATTATTTATAAATATAACAAACAATACAGAACCCAATATACTTCCCTGTGGCACTCCATGCACATTGATCTATTGATGGTTGGGATTTTATTCCAGATGTCCTGATTATAACTATCTCTATATTCTATTCTGTTAGGTAAGTTTCGAACCATGATGAGGCAAATTTCTTCTAACTCCCATTTTCTCCAGTTTTGTCCCGACGTATGATCTGGATAAGCAATCATAGGCCTTTCTTAGGTCTATAAAAAGGGATAACGCTAAGTTATCTTGTTCGATAAGCTTTTCATCATTATTTTTGTGAAATCGAAAAAAGGTTTCTGTGAAGATCTACCCTGAATACAACAATGCTGTAAACTTCAGTATTGTTGATGATATTCTGGCAGTAGAGAGGTCTAGAATGTAAGTATTAAATGAAAAGTACAATGAAGGACGGATTCATCTTTATTTTCAACTAATTTGTTGAGATCGATAGATATTTATCGACGGCGTCATACGGCACCAAGCTTCTGAATGTTCGATAGGTGGTCATCTAGGGCGTCTAGGTGGTTCTTGATCGAGTGTCGAGAACAATGAAGGGTTATCTGGCGCAGTGGGAAGTCAGGAGTCTTCTTGCTTGAGAGGGTCTAGTAGAGCGCTGAATAGAAGAAGTATGAGAGAATCTTGCAAGCAATCGGAGAGCCATATTATGTATCCAAATTTGACGATTTGAAAATCGACCATCAGCTCCACCTTATGTTTTCGTCCCCTTATGTGGATTTCTGGAGAATTCACCACAGTATTATGTGAAGTTACAGTTGGTGGATATATGTAACAACTCAGCAGAGTCCAGTAGAATTCTGAATCATCGAGGAAGAATATGTTCTGGAGATGGCAGCAAAAATTGAAACATTTCTACTTTTCACCACTCCACAATGATCAACATTGCATAAATGCCCCTTCCAAAAAGAAGTATTTTTTTCGCTTGACAGAAAAAAGAAATACGAAGAACTCATTACCATCACCGAAAGCGTTCGACAGTTCCTTCGTTCCAGTAATCCGCAACTGAGACAGCTAATTCTATTTCGGCTATTGCAGAATAACAATGGACTGCTCAATAAGTCGCTCTGGCGGAGAGGAAAAAAGAGGCAGGAATCGGAACAAGGCTGAAACCCATTAATTCGGAAGACGGAAAGCAATAAATCGCAATCAGGTCGGCGCTGCGCCGGGCTGAGCACCAGTCATAGCACGCTGCGTTGTCGTCTACGGAGGTCGAAACAGCACAACAATGGATGTGGGACGTCAGGATTTATTGCACTTTCTCGACTATTTGAATTCTCACTCAGGCCTTTGATGGACGAAAGTAACGAATTCTGGGCATGTGCTGGGTCATTCTTCTCTTGTAATTGCGGTGCTTTAGGTGCTGCTGCTGCGGATACGGTTCTTCGAGGATTGGAAGGATCAGTAGCTGGTGTCCAATGCTACACTAAGGGCATGTTTCACCACTTACTGATGAACTCGCGGATACTAATTCAGCGGATAAAATATCCGCTGGATACATTGCGCTTAATAATCCGGTAGTTTATCGGATTCTTCAACCTATTCGACACGTGTGATACACAATTTTTAGGGATATCTGTTGGTTGAGTTTCGAATAGCTTATCAGGGACTTTATCAGCAAGAGGGAAACAGACTTTAAGTAGACTGTGGAAAAGTGGGAAAGCTCTGCAGACAGGGGCTTTGGCGATCTTGTCAAACTACTAGCGAGTAATTATTCAAAATTTGACAAATCATATCTGCAAAAGTATTGGTTTCTCATGGAGGGTTCAGGAAGCTCCGATTGGCTTAATTGTGGATTTAAGTCGGTGGTTGCATCAAAAATAAACTGAAAATTGACAAAGAATCACACTGATTTGAGCTGTCGAAGCTTTATGAAACCCAGCGTTAGAGTTGGGAATGATATCAATGGATTCTTATGATAGAACTGCATCATAAAAAATGAAATTCAAAACGTAGGTCTTTGACTCATAAGTTGGATTTACATACATCAGCAAGTTATAATAAGAGCATTCTATGCAATCATGAATAACGATTAATTATCGAAATTTTCAAAAATCATATATCCGAAAGTATAAATCGGCCATTTGGCCGATTCTGCCCAATAACGAACTTTGCCGAGATATTTATCTCCCAAACCTACTCTGAAAATTTCAACTGTTCAGCTCATTTCGTTCGAGAGTTATCAAGTTAACGGACGGACGACCGGCCGGACAGAATTGATTTTGATCGCGGATTCTTGATCAGTGAGACGAACCAAAACGTTAGAGATCATTTTCAGCCAAAAATTCGAAAATTACGGACATTTAGGCATAAGCACTCTGTTCCGAGGAACAAGAGCGCCTAATAGATTCAAGGTTGATCATTCTGGAAAATTGTTACAGCTTCCAAAGGGGTTCAACGATAATAATGATGAGGTAATGAATATTAGTTTAGATGGTTTCAGGAAGAAAAGTGGTGAATTGAGGAACTGGTATCAAAGATTGTTTCAATATATACTATATCATTACTCCGAAATTTATTTCTACTTAACAGGACA
Organism: Halyzia sedecimguttata; assembly: GCA_937662695.2. Lineage (NCBI taxonomy): Eukaryota > Metazoa > Arthropoda > Insecta > Coleoptera > Coccinellidae > Halyzia > Halyzia sedecimguttata. The sequence continues at coordinate 35,518,593 of OW569415.2, read as the reverse complement.
CTTCAAATAATCGGTTTATAATTTGATAACATTGGAGACAATGACATGAGCTATATTTCACCCTACTACTAATCGCAAGGGAGAAGGAGGAAGAAATGTATATTAACAGTTCGAGATAATGAAACGTAGAGTCAAGTGGGGGCAGTGTAATAAAAAAGCCTTGTGGGCAGGATCTTTGGTGCTCTTGTTCAAATCATATCTCCGAAAGTATTGGTTTCTCAGAGTTGGGAATGATATCAATGGATTCTTAAGATAGAACTTCCTCATGAAAGAAATTGAATTGAAAGAGCATAAAAGAATTTAAATTCAGTAAGAGTGTCAAAAATTATGAATCCAAAACCAACAGACCAATTCTACCCAATAACGAACTTATCCGAAATATAAATTCCTCAAATCTACTATGAAAATTATATTAAACCAATTGAAACTTAGCCAATATTCCAGTTTTGTTTTTACTGTAGATATTCTGAACCCAATTTGATTAACTTACTAAAGTACATATTTCCATCATCATCTTATGGATTATCCAAAACATATCTACGATAGCTGGAGTTAATCGATTGGTCATTTTGCATTCAATCATACTTTGTTTACTTTGATACAGCATTCTGTGAAATCATAAAGTTACGATTTAATATTGAAAAATGCATGAAACTGCATCTTGAAAATAAATTAATTCTAAATTTGTACCGGAAAAAAAATTATTCTTTTTCGTTACTCCGAAACCATCGGGTCGCTTCTGCTCAATAGAGAACTCAACCAAGATGTGTATCTCTCAAACCTAATCTAAAAATTTCAACTTCTATGTCATTCCGTTCGAGAGTTATCGTGTCTACGGCCGGCTAGACTGGCCGAACAGAATCGATTTTGACTACTGATTCTTGTGAGTCGAACAAAATCGTTTAATACCATTTTCATCCAAAAATTCGAAAATTACAGACATTTGGACAAATTTATAAGCACTCTGTTCCGAGGAACAAGAGCGCCAAAACGTCATTTCTACTTTCAGAAAAAAAAAACATTTTGGATATTATATCGTCTTCTTATTGTTTAACATTAAATCAAATCTTCAACCTTCATATACGGCTTGAAATAATAACAAATTTCTCAAAACGCACTGATGTGAAGTAAGAAGCTTTTGCGCACATGCTCCATTGTCTATTCATGCCTCGTACAAAGTCGATCGAGCTGAAATTCAGTACCTACTCGATTATAAAATTGGGGCTCGAAGGTATGTAAAGAATTTGAGCGGATTCTGACGAATAGTCTGAACTATAAAAGTTTTGAAGAGAAAATATTTTTTCAAAAGTGATACGATGTTCACGAAATATATGACATAGGTATATAGCAACAATTCTACAATATTTACCAAGTTTTAAATTTGATTGAATTTTTTTATTTAGGGATATTGTGAAATATCAACAAAAGTTAAGATGGGTATAACTCCAAAACCGTTCGGGTGATTATACTCATTATCGCTATCTCTAAATAGATCCGATTGTATTCAGATGGGATTTGAAGACTCTCCTAAATTTCAGTGATATCGGATGTATACTTTCTGAGATACATAATTTTTCTTACGATCCTCAAGAAATTTCGCGAAAATAAAACGTCGTTATTTTACAAAATCTTATTTGAATCGGATCGGATTATACCATGGTATAAATTCGAATTAAGAGTGTCCAATATAGGAAAATGGACATTATAATTTACCATGGTAAATTCGATCAAGAGTATCCAATACAGGAGAATGGACAATATAACATACGTGCAAAATCTCCTGACTTCACTTCAGGGATTGAACCAATTTTTTGAAATGTTGTAGTGCTACGATCCTCACGAAATTTTGCAAGAATTCTACAACTAATAACCATGTTCGAATTGGATCATTTTCGTATTTTTCGAGTTATTAAGGAAATAACAACCAAATTTCAGATTGACATAACTCCAAAACCATTTGGCCGATTATGCTAATTAACGAACTTCAATGTCGCATTCAGATGTGCAAACTACCCTGAAAACTGCAAGTCGCTATTCCTTTCCGCTCCCAAGGAATCATGAGATACATAATATTTATTCGCGTAAATTTTCACGTCAACTGAGGTTGCGATTCAAATTTATCCTTAACTGAGGATCTCAGTTAGGACTTAACGGAGATTGAATGCTCTGTTAATGTTTTGGGAACTGGCGAAACCGAGACGAGATTTTTGCGCGTTTGTTCTGGGGAACATCGCGTTATCATTTTGCCCAAATGCCTGTAATTTTCGCCGAAAATGGTCTCAAACGATTGAGTTCGACTCCCTGATCAAGATTTCAAGGTCAAGTTTGATTCTGTCCGGCCGGCCGTTGCCACGATAACGGAAAGAAAGACTTGAAATTTTCAGGGAAGGTGGCGCATCCCAATAGGGCGGAAAAGTTCGTTAATGAGCATAACCGGCCTAACGGTTTCCGAGTAATAATTTTGTCTACAACCAATACTAATCCGATCGAATTGAATCTTGGTGAGTAGTTGTAGAATATAAAGCTAAGGACGTTTGTGAAATTTTGTGAACATCGTATTGCTAGAAAATTTTTAAAAAATTAATAAAAAATATGATTTACGTCACGATAACCTAAGAGCGGAAAGAGATAGCAACTTGAAATTTTCAGGTAAGGTTGAGAATCTTAATGCATCATTTGAGTTCGTTTAGAGGCATAATTGGCAAAACGTTTTTGGAGTTATACCTATCTGAAATGTGGTTGTTATTTCCTCGATAACTCGAAAACTACAAAACCGAACCAATTCAAACATGGTTACTAGTTGTAGAATGGCAACTTTTCTCAAAATTTTGTGAGGATCATATAACTAGAAATTTAAAAAAAATCATAGAAAATTATTGAAAAAAATTTAGAAACTGTTCTTCCGATATCGCTGAAATTTTGCGAGAGCCTTCAGAGCCTAACTCTACTACTAAGTTCCAAGTTTGAACATGATCGGATGTATACTGTTGGAGATCCGAGCACCCTTGTGTGAGTTCAGTAGCTGGATGGGTGAGCGTTGCCTCGACAACTCTCGAACGAAAGGAGATAGGGACTTGCAATTGTCAGGATAGGTTGCACATCTGAATGGAAGAGTTAAGTTCGCTGTTGGCCATAATCGGCCAAACGGTTTCGGAGTTATACCCATCTGGAATATTATTTCCTCGGTGAATCGAAAAATATAAACTCGATCGAATTGAAGCTTGGTAACTAGTTGTAGAATATCGACACGAAGACGTGTGTAAAATTTTGTGGGACCGTACCACTAGAAAATTTTTAAAAAAATACGAAAAAATATTATGTATCCCATGATTCCTTGAGAACGGAAAGAAATAGCTACTTGCAGTTTCAGAGTAGATTACGCATCTGAATACGAAATTTGAGTTCGTTAACTAGCATATCGGCCAAATGGTTTTGGAGTTATATAAATCTGATATTTGGTTGTTATTTTCTAAATAACTCAAAAACTCCAAATCCGATTCAATTCAAATATGGTTATTAGTTGTAGAATGCCAACGCGAAAATTCGTGAGGATCGTAGCACTAGAAAGTTTTTAAAAAATCATGGAAAAAAAAATTGATTCAAGCACTGACGTGAGGTCAGAAGGTTTTGCGCGTATGTTCTCTTGTCCATTCTCCTTTATTGTACACTCTAAATCGAATTTACCATGGTGAATTCTATTGTCTGTTCTCCTGTATTGGAAACTCCAAATTTACCATGGTAAATTCGATTAAGAGTGTCCAATAACGGAGAATGGACAAGAGAACATTCGCGGAAAAGCTTCTGACTTCACGTCAGTGCTTGAACCAATTTTTATATTCTCGCCTACTCTCGTCTCGTGTGAAGCCCTTTTACAATTCTCCAAAGATCAATATGCACATTGTTTATACAAATGTATGATCAGAAATGAGTTGTCGACACCCACACTGATCGTTTCAATTATGAATCTGCCTACGAAGCAATAATTACCATCGAACCATTCACAATTAAAATGAGCAATCAGACTATTTCCACCGCGAAACACAATCCGCGCATAATTCACCGAGTAGCCTGCAGGTATACAAGGCTGCCAATATTGCAAATTCAATAAACGCAGTTGGGGACACTGCAACATATTCTACATAATAATAGTTGTGTATGTATTGCAGGCAAAGTATGTGGACGATTTGAATATGTATAAGGTGAACGCGATGACGTTGAGAACGTCTGTAAGAATATACAGTGGGCACGTACATGTTTATTTTTATTTTCTTTGAATACATTGAATATCGAGATGAATCTTGGAATATATTAATTTTTGCGCACATCTTCTATGGCCCAGCGTGCATTTCGATATACTGTCTGTAATTTTCGACTTTTTTGCAGAAATTGGTCTCAAACGTTTAAGTTCGACGAACTGATGAAGAATTTGAGGTCAAATTTTATTGTTTCGGCCATTTCCATGATACTTATCGAACGGAAAGAGATAGCGACTTGAAATTTTCAGGGTAAGTGGTCCAAATGCGACGGACAGGTTTGTTAATGAGCATAATGGGCCCAACGGTTTCTGAGTTTCGTATCACTAGAAAATTTTAAAAATATTGTTTAAAAAAATTCGTTCAAGTACTGACGTAAAGTAAGGAGCTTTTGCGCGTATGTTCTATTGTCCATTGGATATTCTTAATCGAATTTACCATCCAATACAGCAGTATGTATGAACAATAGAACATGCGCGCAAATGCTACTGACTTCACGTCAGTGCTTGAACCAATTTTTTTTGTCTTCATGTCAATATTCTACAACTAGTTACGAAGCCTTATTTCAAATGAGTCTATACTTTTTGAGTTATCGAGGAAATAATATTCCAGGTGGGGATGACTCCGAAACCGATGGACCGATTATGACCAAAATTGAACTTAACTCTCACATTAGGATGTGCACCCTATCCTGAAAATTGCAAGTACCTATTTCCTTTCTTTCGAAAGTTATCGAGGCAACGGTCACCCATCCGGCTACTGAACTCACACGAGGCTGCTCGGATCTCCGACAATATAGATCCGATGGTGTTCGAGAGGTTCTGAAAGCTCTGGCAAAATGTCAGCGATGTCGGACGAATAGTTTCTGATATATAGAATTTTTTCAATGATTTTTTAAAAATTTTCTATTGATAAGATGCTCACAAAACTCGCAAGAATTTTCGTTTTGGCATTCTATAACTAAAAACCATGTTTGAGTTGGATCGGTTTTGTGTTATTCGTGTTATTTAGGATATAACAACCAAATTTCAGATGTGTATAAGTCCAAAACCGTTTGGACGATTATGCCTATACACGAACTCAAATGTTGCATTCAGATGCACAACCTAACCTGAAAATTTAAAGTCCCTATCTCTTTACGTTCTCAGGTCATCATGACATAAATAATAATTTTAATAATTTTGTTTTTAATTTTCTAGTGATACGGTTCTCACAAAATTTTACAAACGTCCTTAAGTTTGTATTCCACAACTACCCACCAAGTTTCAATTCGATCGGAGTAGTATTGGTTCAAAACCAAATTATTACCTGGAAACCATTGAGCTGATTATGACAATTAACGAAGTGGTACGTTGTATTTGGATGCGCCACCTACCCTGAAAATTTCAAGTCGCTATCTCTTCTCAAGTTATCGTGGCAATGGCCGGCCGGACACAATCAAATTTGATCCGAATTCTTCATGAGGGAGTCGAATCCATTCGTTCGAGACCATTTTCGGCAAAAAATTACAGATATTTGGGCAAAATGATAACGCGATGTTCTCATAACATACACGCAAAAATACAAATCTGATAGAATTGAAACTTGGTAACTAGTTTTAGAAAATACCAAGACGTATCCCCAGGAAATTGAAAAAAAATATTATAAAAAATATGATGTTTCTCACGAAAACCGGAGAACAGAAAGACATATCGACTAGCAATTTTCAGGGTAGGTTGCGTATCCAAATGTCACATTTATGTTCGTAACGATTTAGGATTTATACCCATCTGAAATTTTGTTGTAATTTCCTCAATAGCTCAAAAAATACGAATCTGATCCATTTCAAAAATGGTTATTACCTGTAGCATTTTATATTTCTGAAATTGTTCGTCAGAATCCGCTGAAATTCCGTGAAACATTTTATAATCGAGTACCGAATTTAAGCTCGATCGACTTCGTTTGAGACGGGAATTGACAATGGTATATATACAGGGTGAGTCTTTGACCACTGCATTTATTTTAACCAACGATTCCTCTCATCAAATGAAACATTTTTTCATTTACCATTTTTCCAGATTCGGCTCAGGTAAAAAGTTACAAGCGTTTAAAGATTTGACAATGTGCTAATACACTCCCGCATAAAAATTATCTATGACATTGTTGGCGGACGAGAATAAGGCATGGTAACGTGGTTTACAGCTTGATTCGGGATTCCAACGCTCACGGACGCATCCATAAAAGTAGTAAAATTTCTGGAGTTTTCCATTTTAAAACATTCAATGAAGAATATCTCGAAATCGGTGCGTTTAAGGAGAAATGATGAAGAATATATAATGTTCTAAAACGATAGAATATTCTTGAAATGACTCAAGAAAAACTTTATATGCTTTCTTTATGCTAATTTCGTTTAGTTTTATGAATCCACGAGTCCATAACTAGAAAACCAGTAGAAGTAGAAAATGAGTAATATTTGGAAAATATGTATCATAGTTATAGGAAACTTTACGCAAACATTCATTTTATTCGAAAAAAGGATGTCAAAGCTACAAAATAAAAACTGATTTTTTTTCAAAATTTCAACAGCCTGTATCGTTTTACCTGAGCTGAATTTGGAAAAATGTTAAATGAAAAAAGTGTTTCATTTGATGAGACGAATCTTTGGTTAAAATTAATGCAGTGGTCAAAGACTCACCCTGTATATGCGCAAAAGCTCCCGATTTCTAGTTAGTACTTTTCAAGAAATTTTATTCTTAATTACCCAACATTTTATGAAAATAACGTGATTGAGTCCTCGGTGTACGTGTGGTGACGTCATCAATGTTTTTTTTTTTAATTAAAAAATATATGTACATTTGGAAATTATTCTATAACGGGTGAGCCAGAAATAGTTCTTCCTTCTTCAGAATTCATTCAGTACATAAGTGTACAATTTACATCGAACGATACATTCAGCAGATGAAACTTGTTGAAAGTGATCGGGGCTCAACCTGTTCCTAAGCACATAAATGTCGGAGTTACTATTTATTGGCCATTAAAGGAAGAAAGACTTTCTTTTCGGGATACGCAATTCTGGGTGTTCGCATTATTACCCATTTATTATGTCATCATGGTGCCATAATTTTTGTATACTTAGAAAAATCACTTTTTTCGCATATCAACGTCGAGTTGTAAGTATGTTATGTTACGTGTGTAAGTTTCCCAGAAGAGATCGAAATGATATTAATTGATCATCAAAGGATACTTTACTTGATGTGAATTCATCACTAAATGATTCCTTTATGGGCGAACACGCGCCGCTTGAGTTCGTTTATAGTCCTAATTGGCTAAACAGTTTCGGAGTTGAAATTTAATTTTCCCAATTACTCCAACAATACTGATCCGATCCATTTGAAATTTATTATATAGTTGTAGAATGCCAGCACGAATACTTTCGCGAGGATAGTATGACTAGAAAATAAAAAAAATATTAACAATGAACTCAGAATCTATACGTCCTATATCGCTGAAATTTTGCGAGATCCTTCTAAGTTCCAAATTTGAACACGATCGGATCTATATTGAATCGATTGAGGCTTTCGTGGCCAACATTGATATTCGTTGGTTCCATCGAGTGTTTAGGCCGTCGTTGGGCTAAGCAGCTCAGTAGTCACCGATCCAATTGAAGGAAGACATCTCCTGAAGAATTTGATGATGAATTTAAACTTGGTAATAACTGTAGAATGCCGACAAATGCCGCTAATTTTTACGACATTTCGTGAGGATTGTAAAATTTGTTTTTCTTCAAAAATTTTCCGTCAGAATCCGTTGAAATTCCGCGCATATCTCTTAGCCACCATTTTGAAATCCTGTACCGACTGTCAGCACAATCGACTTTGTATGGGGCTTGAACAGGCAATGAAACCTGCGCGCAAAAGCGCGTGACTTCACGTCAGTGCTTTTAAATTATGTGTAATTTAATGTGATTAACTATATGTTACGTCACATGACGTCAAATTTTGGGAAACGTAGATTTGTTTTTATAAACAAAGGAGCTCGCGTGAATATTTGTCTATTGAGTTAACTGGGTTTTAGTTTACCATGTGTGGTCTCAACCTTGAAAATAATACTTTTACGAAAAGATAACTGCGAGTAGAATTTGTTCTTAAGCTTAGAGCGATTTATTGCCTATTTCCTGTAGAATAATGCTACAATGCATTCTTTTAATGAAGTGGTAAGAAAACTTATCAGGTTTCTGACACATTGCCCAGTGCTGGTATTCTCCTTTTATCTAGACGTTTGGAAACCCCTAATCTGTGAAAACATATCTATCATCTTTCGCTGATAGGTTATATGCAGAAAGCAAGTAGAGTTAGTGCCCATGGCGGGAGAAATTCGGGATTTGGAATTCCTAAGATTAAACACCCTAGAAGTTCACTCATTGTTGCTGGCATCGGAAATTTAGTATGCATTCCCACTCTATTTCATGAACGACAAATTATAGTATTGTTATAACATATCAAGGGTGGTTTTAAGATCGAAACCCCAATCATTGTTAATATTTCTCCTGATTTTCCCAGATGAACGAACCTCTTATTTTTCTTCTATCTGGTATTTTCTATACATTTTACACTGAAATAATTAACTACTACAGTTATTACTACAATTACTACAACAAGTACTGCTACATCTCTTAGTGCAAGAGACATTACTAATATTTTGTTCGGTCGCGAAAGTAATACTCATTTAGTTCTACTTCCTAATATAAAGTCACTTCTTCCTTGCTATACATTTTCATATAAAAGGAAGATTTTATATTGTATTAAATATTACATTTGTATAATTACTTCGTGCTTGTAATCCAATTCCCGGTCACAAGAAAATGCAGTTTGTTGTTGTGTTTCAAGTGCGTTCGAATCTTTTACCACTTGCTATCCTCGTAATTGTTATCTTATCGCAGTAATAAACGAGATTACTACTGGGTGTTTAAAGTTAAGTACAATCCCTTTACTCATCCCCCTGATAAAACAATCAGGGTGTATAATTCTTACTTCGAAATAACATAATATCCCGATAAAAGAATCAGGACTCAACATATGATCCTTCGAACCCTAACATCCTGATAAAACAATCAGGATACAATACTATATTCCACTAATTTTCAATATTATTCAATATATTCAATAATCGCATATACTTTTACTCAATGGATCATCTGTATGCAATTCTGCGAGTATCGCGACTTTATGTTATAAGTTTGACATAATTTAGAGATGAAGTCATACAGTAAACCAGCAAAACCTACCTAGTGAAAGAAGCACATCAATATTCACTGTCACGAATTTCATTTTGTATAGCGGTAGATAAGTTTTCGCACGATTTGTAGTCGCTAAGAAATTCGAATCGGATTATTGTTCATGAATACAAAATGAAAATGGAGTAGGAATATTTCCGAATAATTGTCATAAAATGTGAAGGAATTTTTATGCCTGACCGGATAAATTCAGAGCACGCAGATAATAGGGAAGGGATAACATGGAACCATGTACCCTTGTTCAGATTCCTGTTGCCGTAAATTCAATATTCAATAGGTTTCGGCACAATGTGTGTAGCCAGCAAAAAATAATATTTGTAATAATATTGCATTAGTAGCGCAGTATTTGAATACATAAATTATTTATTTTCATTTGCGTTAGCCCAAAGCGCGTAGCTTTCCAGAAGTTTAAGTTTCGCCTACTGGAGTAAGTCATGAAACAAACAATCTGGTACCAATTCAAGCTGTTACTCACTGTCGAGTGGCATTTTAAAAAGCTTTTATTTGCATTGAATTCAGCAACGTAAATATGTAACTACACACTTTGCTCCTATCTTTTAATAATTGAAATAGATTTTTATCAATTTTGGAAAACAAGTATACATATGACTACAAAACCGTTAGGCCAATTATGCCTATTAATGAACTTAAATGCCTATCCTGAAAATTGCAAGACGCTATCTCTTTCTGTTTTCAAGTTGTGGTGACTTAATATTTTGAATAATTTTTCTTTAATTTTCTAATGATACGAACCTCAATAAATTTTGCAAATGTTTTTCTATCAGTATTCTACCACTAATTACTAAGTTTCAATTCGATCGGATATGTATTGTTTGAAAACAAAATCAGTACTCGGAAACCGTTGGGCCCATTTTGTTATCATTACAGAACTCAACCATCGCATTCGGATGCGCCACCTACTCGGAAAATTTCAAGTCGCTTTCAAACCTAATCGGCTGAGACCATTTTCGGTGAAAAATTCAAACATTACAGACACTTGGCAAAATGATGGCTCGTTGTATCCCAGAACATGCGCGCAAAAAATAAATAATAGTACACCTATATTATTTCTTTCTAAAACATGTTGGCTAGGCCTATATTTTTCAACACCATACGCGCCATCTATTCATGCAGTCGACGCTCCTGACATTTCACATTCTGGAGCGAATAACATCAAATATTCATCCTTGTGTCGACTCATCTCCTCCCAAACGTGATATCGGATTACTATTAAAATATCTCTTTTGTGTATCGAGCATTTAGAATATCCTATTTCTCAGCAGAAAGCGTTCTTGGAGATCAAAGATAAACACCCAATTTCATCGAGACGTTTTATTAAACGTCTTATTATTTTGGTGGAGTTCGAACGATACTGTTATTTGAATTTTATACTCAAAAGGAGCTATTCTGAGAAGACGTTGGTTGGTATTCCTCCTCGTTTATTGGAGAAGCTTCAACTTTGTTGGATCCACGACACCGAGGTTCCGGGAGATTTTTATTTTATTGGGAATTCCATTCCATTCATTATTTGAATATCTTCTGTAAATAAAGTATGAAATCACAGTCAATATAAGGATGCGGTGCTTCAATCAAATCCTGTATAGAGTGAGAATCAGCTGGAAGGAATTATAGGTATTGTATTCTAGAGAAGAGCAGATTATTCAACGGGAATATTTATTATTTCCGTTTGAAATACACCTTCTCCTTCTTCTCGTGTCTATATGATCGGATTTTTGAAATGTTGGCCATATTCTTCTTAATTACTTCGCGAACTACTGAGCGTAGAACATTGCGGAACAATTTGGACATATATCGTGTAAAAGCCACCAGCCTACAAGTTTGTCAATTGATAAAATAATAATCCAAAATGATGATCATATGATGAAATAATTAAATATAGGTATAGTACAGAGGGTATATAAATAAACCATTCCTTTGTCATAATGGAGGGTCAGTATAATAATATCAATATCATTTTACTTCCTAAATCGGTAGTACACACGAAAAAAGGAGATTGCTTGGTTAATTTTAAGAAAAAAAAAGTCTCAAAAATATGGAACTGCAAAGGTTACGCTTCTGAGATACAGGCTGTTAAAGTAGGAATTTTTTTCAATTTTTTCTCTTATAGTATCTACACTTCATAAGATATTCAATTGAAATTTGACATGAATCTTATAATTGATAGTACACACCATGTGACATACCAATTACGATAGCAAATATTTTATATTCTACATTAATGATATTATTAATGTTTTCAAACGGTGCAGGATACTAATATATGCGGACGATCTAAAAATCTTTCTCGTCACCAAGTCTGGCGATGTCTTTCGATATCATCTTGGCAGTTCGGCTTTAGTCAGAGTCGATCAGGTCAGAGACTTGGGTATAATACTGGATCAGAAACTAACTTTTATTCCACATATTGATAGTATCGTTAACAGCGCCTACAGGATGCTTGGCTTTTTATTTAGACAAGGTAGAATCTTTAAAAACTATAAATCAAACCTCTGTGTTTACTACGCCTTTGTGTCCAGTAGGGTTAGTTTTGCCTCTGTAATCTGGTGTCCTCATTATAATATTCATATTAATAGAATCGAACGAATTCAAAACAAAATGCTCAGATTCTTAAGTTTGAAATGTAATTTCACCGTTCGTGAAAGTGAGGAATTTTATTGTTTGGTACGTAAACATTTCAATCTTTTATCCCTTCAGGACAGGCGTAAAGTGAGTGATCTCCTTATGATGAAAAAAATTGTAAGTGGTGAGTTGCAGGTGCCGAGTTTGTTGCAAGTTGCTGGCCTAAATGTGCCAACGTTTAACGTCAGAACTTTCGAGACTTTTCTTGTTCCTTTGAGGAGAACCAATGATTCGAAAAATCAACCCTTAAGTCGAATGCTCCGCTCCTGTAACGAACTTCAAGAAGTTATAGACATTTTATGGTAATATTTTGAATTTTAAATTGCTCCTCAAAAGACATTTTCTTTTGATGTAGGTTCTCTTTCTCTTTTCTTTTTTTTTGTTTTTGTTTTTTCTCTCTTTTTTCACTCTCAATCGAATTTACCATGGTTAATTCGATTAAGAGTGTCCAATACAGGAGAAAAGACAATACAATTCACCATGGTAAATTCGATTAAGATTGTCTAATACATCAGGAGAATGGACACTAGAACATAGACGCGAAAGCTCCTGACCTCACGTCAGTGCTTGATCCAATTTTTTTTGTTTTCGTAATTTTGAAAAATTTTCTAAGGGTACGGTTCTCACAAAATTGTACACACTCCTTTATGTCGATATTCTACAACTAGTTACAAAGCTTCAATTCGATCAAGTCAATATATTTTTTGAATTATCGAGGAAATAATAATCCAGGTGGTTATAACTCCGAAACGGATGGACCGATTATGCCCAAAAACGAACTAATCTATCCTATTGGAATGTACAACCTACCCTGAAAATTGCAAGTCCCTATCTCCTTTCGTTCGAAAGTTATCAAGCCAACGGTCACCCATCCAGCTACTGAACTCACACAAGGCTGCTCGGAACTCCAACAATATAGATCCGATCGTGTTCAAACTTGGAACTGGGCAGTCGAGTTAGGTTTTGAAGGCTCTCGCAAAATTTCAGCGATGTCAGAGGAATAGTTTCTAATATATAGAATTTTTATCAATGATTTTTACAAAATTTTGGAGTTTGTTTGGATGTTTGAATGGGATCGGTTTTACATTTTTCGAGTTATTGAGGAAATAACAAACAAATTTCAGATTGGTATAACTCCAACACCGTTTGTCCGATTATAGCTATAGACAAACTCAAATATCCCATTCAGATGCACAACCTCGCCCGAAAATTTCAAGTAACTATCTCTTTCCGTTCTCAGGTTATGGTGACATAAATAATATTTTTTGATAATTTTTTTTTAAATTTTCTAGTTAGCCGATTCACACAAAATTTTAAGAATGTGCTTAGTTTTGCTTTCTAAAACTACTCACCAAGTTTCAATTCGATCGGACTTGTATTGGTTGAAAACAAAATCATTACTCGGAAACCATTGGGCCGATTATGCCCATTAACGAACTTGTCAGTCGCATTGGGATTCGCCACCTACCCTGAAAATTTCGAGTCGCTGTCTCTTTCCGTTCTAGAGTTATCGTGGCAACGGACGGCCGGCTGGCCGGACAGAATTAAATTTGACCTTGAATTCTTGATCAGGGAGTCCAATCGTTTGAGACCATTTTCGGCGAAAAATTCGAAAATTACAGACATTTGGGCAAAATGATACCACGATGTTCCCCAGAAAATACGTGCAAAAATATCTGTATGATTGACCAGTAAGTTAACCTGTCAAGAAGAAAGAACCAATCAAATAATCAACAATATTACCAACACACACACACATTTAATGAAAATTGCTCTTGAAAATGGGGTTCGATAATTTTATGCGGATTCTCCTCAGCCCATATCTGTTCATTATGAAAATTTATAACTGAAGTTCTTGAGAAACAGGCTTCATCGGTGAAAAGGATTTGGTAATCAAAATGAGAATTGTTCAATAGTCTATTAAGGTACTACTAACAAAAACTAATCTTGGGATGAAAATTTTGAGGCGGGAGAGCCCGCAACCTCTGAATGTGATAAGGATACAGCAAAGAATCCCGCTAGATCCACCAAACAACTTGATGACTGGCATCGTGGATGTTCTCGTGGTGTCACACTGCGTGGTCTACATGCATTAATATTTTTCGTAGAAATAGATCCAGCTTCTGAAAGACCCTAAGAATATGAGAGAACATTCGATGACCTGGTATCACTCTATTGGGATAGCGTTCCATGTAAAGACGCTGATCTTCTCTTGAATTTCCATTTGCAAGACCATACATGAAATGCATGTCAGTCATTTCGGAATTCGTGAAATTCCGCCATGTTTTGATATTGAAATGCAACCACCTTTACTTTTCAAAACACAAAAAAATAATTGGATGTGTCAAAACTAACAATGAATATATTCACCACAGATCACTAACTGAATTTTTATGACAATTTGGATTTATCTGAGAACTTCGAGAGAATATCACCCTGTAGATATACTATTGAAATTGGCATGTCACATGGTGTAAACTCTGAATCGTATTATCTATGCCAAATTGGGAAAAATAAGTAGAACAAAATTCCAAATTTAACACCCTGTATATCGGAAACGAAACATTTGCGATCCCATGTTTATGGGACTTTTTTCTTCAAAGGAACAGGAACAAACTGTATATTACTAAATGGTTCCTTTCTGGCTGTTTTCTCTCAAATCCTGAAAAAAAAATTTAAGATAAGAAAGTTATTATTTTTAGAATTGCTTCTGCATAAGAAACACAAGATATTTTTCAGAAACAAATATTAGAACAATGTTGCCTAATTAACAGTAATAGAATAACAAAGTGATACTAGATCCAACTCCATTATCAGAATTATTTTTGGAGCTCTAGTTCCTCGGAACTGAGTGCTTATCAATTTGCCCAAATGACTGTAATTTTCGAATTTTTGGCTGAAAATGGTCTCAAACCATTTGGTTCGACTCACTGATCAAGAATCCGAGGTCGAAATCGATTCTGTCCGGCCGGCCGTAGGCACGATAACTCTCGAACGAAAGGAGTGAGAGGATTTAAATTTGCAAGGTGGGTTTGGAGCGTGAATATCTCGCACAAGTTCGTTAATGGGCGAAATCCATCAAGCGGTTTCGGAGTCATGGCCGATTTTAGTAAAACACATTTTTTATGAATATTTCCGAAACCGATCACTCGATCTATCTGAAATTTGGTATCAAATTGTAGAATCATGACCTTTATATACGCATGTGAAGTTTTGTATTGACCAGGTTAACGTAATAACCCTCGAACGGAATGAGCTAGGCAGTTGAAATTTTCAGAGTAGGTTAGGGCGATGAATATCTCGGTTAAGTGTGTTATTGGGCAAAATAGGCCGGATGGTTTCGGAGTAACGAAAAAAAAAATTTTTTTAAGCAATAAATTTCAAATTCAATTTTTATTTAAGATGCAGTTTCACCATTAAAATCCATCGATATCATTTTCAACTCCAACAAGCTAATACCTTCGGTGATATGATTTTTCTGAATTTCAATAATGAATCGTACTTCTATGTTTTCACAGAATGCTATAATTATTCTATCTAAGCTTTATTATATGATCTGTGTTCATACTCGTACATTTCATCCTGTTCTATAAGAAAGAGTCAAATTCAGTTCAGCTATTTTAATTTGATTTCTTCCACGCAGTTCTCATTCTCAGATTGCTCATTTAATCTTGATAAATAAACTATTATTTGAATTGAATTTCCTTTATGCAGTTCTATCATAAGAATACATTGATATAATTCCCAACTCTGACAAACCAATACTTTCGGAGATATAATTTATCTGTTTGAATTAGAGCGCCAGAAAGCTCCTGTCCACAGGGCTTGAACCCATTTTTTGTGACAGTCATTCTGAAATTGATCACTTTGACAGTCTTCGTAAAACATTGTCACTTTCGATAGAAATTCCCAAGTTCCAACTCCAGGAACAAATTCAACCATATATGGTCAATTCCAATTAAGCAATTTGCAAAATTGCACTCTCTGAGCAACAAAAAAAAATTGCTCTTTAAGTTTCTTTTTTATGTCATCAGAAATTTGTTTAACTCCAATCCATCATGTGATCTCCATGGATTCTACACTCATGTTATTCTGTTTTTGATATTCGTATGTCTTTATTTCTCAAGTTGTTCTTGTGTTCCGACTTGTGTTCCGACTAGTGGTCTCCATACGATTTACCACAAATACAAGGAAAATTTTATACACAGTTTTTGGATTTTTCTTTCTGGCGCTCTTGTTCCTCGGAACAGAATGCTTATCAGTTTGCCCAAATGTCTGTAATTTTCGAATTTTTGGCTGAAAATGGTGTTAAACAATTTGGTTCGACTCACTGAACAAGAATCCGTGGTCGAAATAAATTCTGTCCGGCCGGTCCGGCCGGTCCTCCTTTAACACGATAACTCTCGAACGAAAGGAGTTAGACGATTGAAATTTGCAGGGTGTGTTTGCAGCGTAAATATCTCGGACGAGTTCATTAGCGGGCGAAATCCACCAAGCGGTTTCAGAGTTATGGCCGTTATTACTAAAAATATTTTTTATGAATATTTCTGAAACCGATAACACGATCTATCTGAAATTTAGCATTAGATTGTAGAATAATGGCCTTTATGTGCATGCGAAGACAACAAGAGCGCCAAACCTCCTGTCCACAGGGCTTTCCCACTTTTATTCGTTGATCGGTTTTATCCTAGGTAATAAAAAACTATGATCATATCATGTTTTGAAAACGGTTCTTGAATTGAACTTAGAACCGATTCTCCTGAATTTTTCGGAAAGGCCACCAAAATAAGGCATCACATTCAATAGATTGGTTGTTGTTCTTATTAGTCATTCTGTTGTACTTTATAAATTGTTATTTAGTTAGAAGCTCTTCTATCGAAATTCTTAATAGATATATTTATGAATTGATGAAATCAATTTTATAATTTCAAATAATGAAATAGATTGATGAATTTTTTTTTTATAGATAATTGTCAGAGTTTGGGAGGAAAACTCAAGAAAGGAACCATTTAGTTATAAATTCACCTTCCAAAGTATCCTTGAATGGTTAATCTATTTCTATGCTCAGCAAGAAACAACATCGAAATTTTATATGTACAAAGAATACTGAAATCAACACTTCATGAGATATAACTATTCCACATCAAGATAATTTTGCAAGGGATTTTTTTTTCGGTACCACCCTGGGAATTGAAGTAATAATTGAACTTTCAGTGGGTGATCCATTTCATCCTTAAATGAAATCGAGAGTAAGCACATATGCTGCTGATGATTATCTCAGGATTCAAAAGCGCAACCACGATGATTAATATGGTAAGTTGATCGTATTGGAACCATATGGTTCACGTCTATATCGTCTTATGGTTGGGTATTGGGGTACCTCCAAAGGATCCCAGGTAGAGAGCGAACTCATCAATTCCCGTCCTCTGATTAACATTTTAATAAGGTGTGATTAATGATCTCGCAAGATTTCCCATTTACAATTTTCCCCAACTCTATTGATGGCAGAACGTCCACCGGCTGTCTTCCTGAAGAGGCCATTAAAATGGTGAATTGATAATTGAATGAATGGGTTTTGCGTTGCATCTTTATGAAATATGTAAATGTGAAATGGGCTGTCGAACAAGTCAAATATTTACATTTTATTATTTCTCTTCCGGCATGCACCTGCGTCTTCTAGTGTTGGCGAATAACGCAGCGGAGTCTTTGCTCTGGCATATAAATTGGAAAGCAGGAGGGAAGAATACGTCGATCTAGTTTTATATTGAAGGAAATTGTTAGGCACAAAGCGAAATTGATGATATGCAAAAATAAGTAGCCATTTAGGGAAAACTACTTTTTGAAATATGTGAACAACTCATTATTTCCTCACTCCTGTTGTTACTTAGCTTCCGCTAAAAGTCATCAATCAATATTAATTTTGATTTCAACTGCTCACGACCCATGATTGAGATATACTTTTGCGCGTATGTTCTGGAGAACATCGCGTTATCATTTTGCCCAAACGACTGTAATTTTCACATTTTTCACCGGAAATGGTCTCAAACGATTAGGTTCAACTACTGATGATGAATTCGAGGTCAAATTTGATTTTGTCCGGCCTTTGCCACGATAACTTGAGAACGAAAAGTTCGTTAATGGGCATAATGGGCCCAACGGTAAGTAGTTGAAGAATACAGACTTTAAGACGTATGTGCAATTTTGTGAAATTCATATCACAAGAAAATTAAAATAATTTTTTTTTTTTTACTCCGAAAGCACCTGTCCAATTTTGCCCAATAACGAACCTAACCGAGATATTTACCTCCTAAACCAACTCCTCGAAAATTTCAACTGTCTAGCTCATTCCGTTTGACAGTTATCATGTTAACGAACGGACGGACGGCCGGCCAGACAGAATCAATTTTTACCATGGATTCTTGATCAGTGAGTCGAACCAGATCGTTTAAGACCATTTTGAGCCAAAAAAAAAATCCAAAATTACAGGCATTTGGGCAAATTGATAAGCACTCTGTTCCGAGGAACAAGTGCGCCAAAAATATGGAACCAACCTAATTCTAACATGGTGGTTAGTTGTAGAACACCGACATGCAAATTTGTGCAAAATTTCGCGAGGATCGTATCACTAGAACATTTTTAAAAATTCATTTAAGCTCTTCGATAAAGCTTCTATATGTCAGAAATCTCAGTCTGATAATCGCTGAAATTTAGCGGAAAGCTCCAAAACATAACTTTACACGAAAGTTCCAAATCTGAACACGATCGAATCATCTATATTGATGGAGATCTGTTAGTAGCATTGAGTGAGTTCAGTTGCTGGTGGGATGACCGTCTCCACGATAACTAACAGTTATGTTCATTGTTGGGTAAAATCAGCCAATGGGCTTCAGAGTTATACCCATCTGGAATATTATTTTCTCGATAACCAAAAAATATAGGTGCACTCTAATTGAAACTTGGTGAGAAGTAGTAGAATACTGATGCAAAGAAGTTTGAAAAATTTTGTAAGGATTGTATCTAAAGAACATTTAAAAAAAATGGGTTCAAGCCCTGTGGACAGGAGCTTTCTGGCGCTCCAGTTCAAACAGACAAATTATATCTGGTATTGGTTTCTCAGAGTTGGGAATTATATCAATGTATTCATATGATAGAACTGCATCATAAAGGAAATTCAATTCAAATAATAGTTTATTTATCAAGATTAAATGAGCAATCATGAGAATGAGAACTGCACCGAATTTTCAAATTTTTTTTTGACACTTTGCAGTAATCTGGTCAATACAAAACTTCACATGCGTATAAAGGTCATGATTCTACAATTTGGTGCTAAATTACAGATAGATCGAGTGATCGGTTTCGGAAATATTCATAAAAAATATTTTTACTAAAATCGGCCATAACTCCGAAACCCCTTGATGGTTTTCGCCCATTAACGAACTTGTCCGAGATATTTACGCTCCAAAACCACCTTGCAATTTTCAATCCGCTAACTCCTTTCGTTCGAGAGTTATCGTGCCTACGGCCGGTCGGCCGGCAGGACAGAATCGATTTCGCACTCGGATTCTTGATCAGTGAGTCGAACCAAATCATTTGAGACCATTTTCAGCCAAAAATTCCAAAATTACAGACACTTGGGCAAATTGATAAGCACTCTGTTCCGAGGAACTAGAGCGCCAAAAAAACAAGTTTCGTATGACAATTGCCCAAAACAGGTTTAAAGTACCTACAAATAGTAGGTATTCCATAAAACATGTATAAAAGAAGATAAGTAATAATAAATTACCTTTTAATCGATCAAAAATTTCCTGATCTACGTTCACCAAATTTTCTCCTCTCTCGAACTACAGAATTATGCTTTCAATATTTACGTAATATTTTCAAACATTTTCGGGTGAGGTCCCCGTTGCATCGCTAAAATACGAGTATTTCAACCCCAATATTCTTGAAGTTACAATATTCCCTTCTGTCAAGTTGACTTTATGACAATTCATACATAGAATATACATAGAATAATTATATCAATCTGTGAAATACGATTTACATTGAAATTTTGAAAAATCATATCTCCGAAAGTATTAGCTTGTTAGAGTTAAAAATGATATGAATGGATTCTTATGATAAAACTGCTCATTAAAAAAAATTTAATTTGGAATTTGTTCTGTTAAAAAAAATTTTTTTTTTGTTACTCCGAAACCATCTGTCCGATTTTGCCCAATAATAAACTTAGCCGAGATATTTATCCCCCAAACCTACTCTGAAAATTTCAACTCTCTAGCTCATTCCGTTCGAGAGTTATCGTGCCTACGGTCGGCCGGACGGACCGGCCGGACGGCCGGACAGAATGAATTTCGACCACGGATTCTTGATCAGTGAGTCGAACCAAATCGTTTAAGACCATTTTCATCGAAATATTCGAAAATTACTGACATTTGGGCAAATTGATAAGCACTCAGTTCCGAGGAACTAGAGCGCCAAAAATGGGTTCAAGCCCTGTGGACAGGAGCTTTCTGGCGCTCTAGTTCAACTAGACAAGTTATATCTCCGAAAGTATTGGTTTCTCAGAGTTGGGAATTATATCAATGTATTCTTATGATAGAACTGCATCATAAAAGAAATTCAATTCAAATAATAGTTTATTTATCAAGATTAAATGAGCATTCTGAGGATGAGAACTGCACCATGGAAGAAATCAAATTAAATCTGACCAATTTTGCCCAATAACGAACGTAACCGAGATATTCATCTCCCTAACCTACTCTGAAAATTTCAACTACCTAGCTCATTCCGTTCGAGAGTTATTGTAGAAAAACTTTTTTTAAATTTTCAAAATTTTTTTTCGTCACTTTGCGGTAATCTGGTCAATACAAAACTTCACATTCGTATAAAAGTCATGATTCTACAATTTGATGCTAAATTTCAGAAGATCGAGTGATCAGTTTCGGAAATATTCATAAAAATTTGTTTTATAAAATCGGCCATAACTCCGAAACCGCTTGATGGATTTCGCCCATTAACCAGCTCGTCCGAGATATTTACGCTTCCAACCCACCTTGCAAATTTCAATCCGCTAACTCCTTTCGTTCGAGAGTTATCGTGCCTACGGCCGGCCGGCCGGACAGAATGAATTTCGACCACGGATTCTTGATCAGTGAGTCGAACCAAATCGTTTAAGACCATTTTCATCGAAAAATTCGAAAATTACAGACATTTGGGCAAATTGATAAGCACCCAGTTCCGAGGAACTAGAGCGCCAAAAATAAATTACTCTGACCTATCGAACCATTTTTGGATATTCCTGAAAGAGGATGAAATAAATCCATTATTCCATACGTGTTTTCCATTTATATCAAGAAGAATCGAAACGGATTGTCGATGTCATTTCACCGAATGTCATCTACAATCAAATAATACAATTCCCTCACGAGTAATATTTGAATTAAATTATCACGCTCCATACTAGAATCTTGAAGGAATATGAAAATACAGCTTTTCCTCTAGCTTTAACAACAGTTTATACCTTGGTTGATAGCCTCTTCTGAACATCAAATAGCGTATCCACAGTAGAAGTTTTCAGGAACGAAAATAATGTTCAACAGCGTCTTTCTTCGAATCGTGGAGTAACGTATTCTCTCCCTTAGTAGTTATTCGCCATAGTCCCGGGTGAAACACTGCGAAAATGGGCTCATTATAATTTTTATTGCAGCCTTATTTCGCGTGAAACGCTTCGTGTTTGGTCTTCCGATCACATGTGTTCGAAAATAGAAAAAGTTTCGACGATAGACGCGATCTAGGATATGCCATCTGAATGTGAAAACAAAACGAATAATATTATCGAAAAAAATTAGGGAAGCAATAACGTGGTCCCAGGAGCTTTAACGCAGAAGGCACTGGTATTCTTACACAAAAATTATCAAAAAGTGTTACGCAGTAGTGGGCCATTGTGCGGTTGAGTGACGGAATGGGCATTGTAATACTCGAGTATACGACAATATTTTTCCTATTCAATTCAACTTTTAATTCGAATCAATCAACAAAAATGTAAACAAGCACGGACGTGAAGTCAGAAGCTTTTGAGCGCATGTTCTATTGTCTACTCACCTCTATTCGACACTCTACTATACGAATTTAGCATCGACATATACCGTTTTCTCAGCTTTTATAATATACTAGCTGACCCGGCGTACTCTGTTCCGCCTTAGAGGCAATAATAAGCAGATTTCAGATTTTATTATGTACATTTGTCATAAAATATAGATAATGTATATTGAGTCACCGTTACAATACAATCCTTTTTTGTCTCAATAATATAACGTTAATTGGACGTAGTTAAGCAGAAATAATCCAACCCACAAATCGTAGTTTTGAGGAATTCACATACTTGAAGTATGTGAGTATATACCTACACTATTTTTTATCTAATTTTATTGGTACAATATATCCAACCCTCTAGAGACTGTTCAACCATTTATATTCTTCATAGAAATCATTCAAATTACTTTAAAGTTTTACACAAATAGAAATGCAAGTTAGATCTTACGTGATTTAGCATTATAGCAAATATATTCAAACTGAGCAGGGATTGCATTGGGACGTTTTCTGCAAATGGTCAAAAAGTTGATTTCACAACAGATCGTATATAAAACTAATTTTTGACAATTTGTGGATTGTACGTTTTCTGCTTAACTACGTTCAATTAATGATATATCAATTTGCAACATTCGATGTACGTCTCGAAAATAAATTCTTTAACACAAATGAATGAAATTGTACGACTGTGGAATGGAAAACAGCAAGTTGCAATTTACGTTAAAAGAAACACACTCTGTATGAAGATTTTTAACAAATACATTATGGGAATCCATCCAAGGTACCTATTTAGTTAATGCTTTGTTGATGACAAAAAAATCACTTCAATCGCGTACAATTGTGCAATGAGAAAAAGAACACCCTGTATAGTAATGATTTATTTTCAATGATGTATCCCTCTAAAATTTATTTTTTAACACAAATGAATGAAATTGTACGATTGTGGCATGGAAAACAGCAAGTTGCAATTGACGTTAAAAGAAAATCACCCTGTATGAAGATTTCGGACAAATACATCATGAGAATCCATCCAAGGTACCTATTTAGTTAATGCTTTGTTTGTGGCACAAATCACTTCATTAACGTACAATTGTGCCATGAGGAAAAGAAAACCCTGTATAGTAATGGTTTATTTTAAATTATGTATGCCTCGAAAGTTTATTTTCTAACACACATGACTAAAATTGTACGATTATGGCAGGAAAAACAGCAAGTTGTAATTGACGTTGAAAGAAAAACACCCTTTATGAAGATCTCGGACAAAAAAGTATCCTATGCCTGTCTTATGGTTCTAAGCTACCTCCCCACCAATTTTCAGCCAAATCGGTACAGCCGTTCTTGAGTTATAAATAGTGTAAGTAACACGACTTTCTTTTATATATATAAGATGAATACATTTCATACCATTGCTTTTGCACGTATGTTCTATTGTCCACTCTCCTATATTGGACACTCTTAATCGAATTTATCATGGTAAATTCTATTAAGTATGTTCTCTTAATCGAATTTACCATGTTAAATGGATTAAGTATGTCCAATACCGGAGAATGGATAAGAGAACTTACGCGCCAAAGCTCCTGACTTCATGTCAGTGCTTGAACCATTTTTGGCGCTCTAGTTCCTCGGAATTGAGTGCTTATCAATTTGCCCAAATGTCTGTAATTTTGGAATATTTCGATGAAAATGGTCTTAACCGATTTGGTTCGACTCACTGATCAAGAATCCGTGGTCGGAATTCATTCTGTCCGGCCGGCCGTAAGCACGATAACTCTCGAACGGAATGAGCTAGAGAGTTGAAATTTTCAGAGTAGGTTTGGGGGATGAATATCTCGGCTAAGTTCGTTATTGGGCAAAATCGGACAGATGGTTTCAGAGTAACAAAAAAAAAATTTTTTTTTACGAAACAAATTCCAAATCAAATTTTTTTTAATAAGCAGTTTTATCATGAGAATCCATTCATATCATTTTCAAGTCTAACAAGCTAAAACTTTCGGAGATATGATTTTTTAAAATTTCAATGTAAATCGTATTTCACAGATTGATATAATTATTATTCTATGTATGAATTCTCATGTCAACTTGACAGAAGGGAATATTGTAACTTCAAAAATATTGGGGTTGAAATACTCGTATTTTAGCGATGCAACGGGGACCTCACCCGAAAATGTTTGAAAATATTATGTAAATATTGAAAGCATAATTCTGTAGTTTGGTGAACGTAGATCAGGAAATTTTTGATCGATTACAAGGTAATTTATTATTACTTATCTAATAAACTATTATTTGAATTGAATTTCCTTTATGATGCAGTGATATCATATGAATACATTGATATAATTCCCAACTCTGAGAAACCAATACCAGATATAATTTGTCTGTTTGAACTAGAGCGCCAGAAAGCTCCTGTCCACAGGGCTTGAACCCATTTTTTTTTTCGTAATTTTTTCTAATTTTCTGGGTGTACGGTTTACACACGTCTTTATGTCGATATTTTACAACTAGTTACCAAGCTTCAATTCGATCGTGTCTATACTTTTTTAGTTATCGAGGAAACAATATTGCAGGTGGTTATAACTCCGAAATCGTTGGACCGATTATGCCCAAAAACGAACTCAACTCTCCCAATCGAATAAGCAACCTAAGATGAAAATTGCAAGTCCCTATCTCATTTCGTTCGAAAGCTATCGAGGCAACGGTCAGTAGAGTTAGGTTCTGAAGGATCTCGCAAAATTTCAGCGATGAAGTTTTTTTCAAAATTTCTAGTTATACGATCCTCACGAAATTTTGCAAGAATTTTAGTGTTGGCATTCTCCAACTACTAACCATGTTTGAATTTAATCGGCTGTGTATTTTTCGAGTTATTCAGGAAATAAAAACCAAATTTCAGATGAGTATAACTCCAAAACCATTTGTCCGATTATACCTAGAAACAAACTAACCTGAAAATTTAAAGTAGCTTTCTCTTTCCGTTCTCAGGTTATCGTGACATGAATAATATTTTTTAATATTTTTTTTAATTTTCTGGTGATACGATTCTCACAAATGTCCTTAGGTATATATTCTACAACTACTCACCAAGTTTAATTTCGATCGGTTTTATATTGGTTGAAAACAAAATTATCATTCGGAAACCATTTGGCAGATTATGCCCATTAACGAACTTGTCCGTCGTATTGGGATGGGCCATATACCCTGAAAATTTCAAGTTGCTATCTCTTTTCGTTCTCAAGTTATCGTGGCAACGGCCAGTTGGCCGGCCGGCCAGACAGAATCAACTTTGACCTTGAATTCTTGTCAGGGAGTCAAACCCAATCGTTTGAGACCATTTTCGGCAAACAATTCGAAATTACAGACATTTGGGCAAAATTAAAATGCGATGTTCCCCAGAACATAAGCGCAGAAAACGCCTCAAGTAACTCCAGGATACGATATTCACGAAATTCCTCAGAAATTAGTGGGTCGGCATTCTACTAGTAATCACAGAGTTTTAGTTAGATCAGATTTGTATATTTCGAGTTATAGAAGAAATAACAACAAAACTTCTGATGAGTATAACTGCAGAACAGTTTGGCCGATTATGCCAATTAACAAACTTTAATGTCGCATTTGGATGCGCAACCTACCCTGAAAATTGCAAGTCGCTATCTATTTCCGTTCTCAAGGTATCGTGAGATACATTATATTTTTTAGTAATTATTTAAAAAATCTTTAACTAATAATTATCAAGCTTCAATTCGATCGAGTCAATATTTCAGCAATTTCGGACGGATAGTTTCTGATATATAATGTTTTTCAATGATTTTTTTAAAATTTTTCAGTTAAACGATCCTCACAAAATTTTGCAAGAATTTTCGTGTTGAAATTCTACAACTAATGACCATGTTTGATTTGGATCGGTTTAGTATTTTTCGAGTTATTGCACACCAAAACCGTTTAGCCGATTATGCCTATAAAAAAACTCAAATGTCGCATTAAGATGCACAACCTAACCTGAAAATTTAAGGTCGCTATCTTTCTATATCGCTATATCATTCTATTCTCAGGTTATCGTGTCATAAATAATATGTTTCAATAATTTTTGCGCGTATGTTCTGGGGAACATCGCAATATCATTTTGCCCAAATGTCTGAAACTTTCGAATTTTTGGACGAAAATGGTCTCAAACGATTTGGTTCGACTCCCAATGAAGAATTCGATGTCAAATTTGATTATATCCGGACGGCTGTCCGGCCGTTGCCACGATAACTTGAGAACGGAAAAAGCTAGCAACTAGAAATTTTAGGTGGCACATGCCAATATGACGGACAAGTTCGTTAATGGGAATAATTGGCCCAATGGTTTCCGAGTAATAATTTTGTTTTCAACCAATATAAATCCGATCGAATTGAAACTTGGTGAATAGTTGTAGAATATAAACCTAAGCACGTTTGTGAAATTTTATGAGAATCGTATCGCTAGAAAGTTTTAAAAAAATTATTAAAAAATATTATTGTTGTCACGATAACCTGAGAACGGAAAGAGATAGCGGCTAGAATTTTTCAGGTTAGGTTGTGCATCTGAATGCGACATTTGAGTTTGCTTATAAGCATAATCGGCCAAACGGTTTCAGAGTTATTGCCATCTGAAATTTCGTTGTTTTTTAACCCTCATTAACTCAGAAATACAAAACCGATTGAATTCAAACATGGTTATTAGTTGTAGAATGCCAACGCGAAAATTCTTGCAAAATTTCGTGAGGATAGTATTTGTAGAAAATTTTTAAGAAATCATCGAAAATTTAAAAAAAATGTTTGTATATCAGTAACTATTCGTCTGAAATTGCTGAAATTTTGCGAGAGCCTTTAGAACCTAACTAAACTGCCAAGTTTCAAGTTTTAACACGATCGGTTAAATATTGTTGGAGGTTCGAGCAGCCTTGTGCGAGTTCAGTAGATGGGTGACCGTTGCCTCGATAACTTTCGAACATAAGGAGATAGGGACTTGCAATTTTCAGGGTAGATTGCGTATCCGAATGGGAGAGTTAAGTTTGTTTTTGTGCATAATCGGTCTAACGGTTTCCGATTGATACCCACCTGGAATATTATTTCCTCGATAGCTCAAAAACTAAAGATTCGATCGAATTGAAGCTTGGTTACTAAAAGTAGAAAATCAACATGAAGACGTGTTTAAGATTTTGTAAGAACCGTAACACCAAAAAATTTTTAAAAAAATTAGCAAAAAAAATTTTTTGTAAGAACCGTACCCCTAGAAAATTTGAAAAAATAAAAAAAAAATAGTTCAAGCACTGACGTGAAGTCAGGAGCTTTTGCGCGTATGTTCTATTGTCCATTCTCCTGCATTGGACACCCTTTATCGAATTTACCATGGTAAATAATGTTGTCCATTCTCCTGTATTGGACACTTAATTCTAATTTACCATGGTAACTTCGAATTAAGAGTGTCCAATACAGTAAAAAGGACAACATACTTTACCATGGTAAATTCGAATTAAGAGTGTCCAATACAGGAGAAAGGACATCATAATTTACCATGGTAAATTCGATAAAGGGGTTCCAATGCAGGAGAATGGACAATAGAACATACGCGCAAAAGCTCCAGACTTCACGTCAGTGCTTGAGTCAATTTATTTTTATTACAGCCTAAAAACTTTATCTGAGCTGAATTTGGAAAAAAGGTACCTAAATGAAAAAATGTTTCACTTGTGAAGAGGAATCTATGGTTAAAATTAATGTACATGCTTCAATTTAGTTTAACACCTTGAGCGGTTCTCAAGAAGTAAGTATTTATTATTAATTTTTGCCAACAATTTTAATTTGTAGGATATATTGAGGAGAATATTCTATAAGGAGAGATACATTCAGCTGTTTAACATATGAAGCTCCACAAGTCATGAAAATAAAATTGTTCGACTCATCACGACCGATAATCAGAGTAAAATTGATTTGCGTCTCTCGTAATCGAATTTTCCCGTGTCAATTTCGAATAATTCAGGTCCATCAGTCGTCGAGAACCCTTTTCACAGTCAAGAGAGAAAACAAAACTGCCATCCTCACTCAAGTGTTATTAATTAAACTCAGTGGTCGGAGCGCACAGAGTGAATCAGTACTCAATCTTTCAAAAGGACACGAATTCACGACCATACAGAGATTTGGTATCTGAATAAACGAGAGAGATCGTTACCGTATGCGGGTGGATGGCTAACTTCATTGTGTTTCGTTCGAATATGGGCGACTCTAGGGTTACTTGATAAATGGATACATGAGGGTCATTTGTATCGGAACTACGACATGGACAGCGCATAGACGTAGTTGTACGTCCCAAAACACAGAATATAATATATTCCTTCATGAAGTTATAAATTATGGAGGACCACGTAAGAATGGACTTGATAATGAGCCCGCACAATGTCCTTCAAGCCCACGTTGTCTATTCTTCGCGTACCTACCTGTTATTAGGATAATGTTTATGCTTTGTGTACTAAAGTGGTAGTTAGAAATAATGTCACATAAAAATGAATTAACATCGATTTTTCTTGGTCATCAACCACCCTTGGTGGTCGAAAATTGTCGGGTCGATAGTGTTTGAACATGGTTTAGGTAAATATCGTTATTATAATATCATTTAAAAAAAGAGCTTTGTGAGTACACGAGAATTCATTTTTCTGATACTCAGATAATGGCTCTCTATGCAGAACGGTCATTAGTGATTGTGGAAGAGTATTTGGATATTCGGGAGACAGAATGAACTGAATCATAATTAAGATCCACCACCTTAGTTAGATCATTGACTCTGGTCACTTAATTTCACTGAATTATCGGTATGGAGTTCCGGAAGGATTGTATACTTGGGAAACGAAGATGTTCAAGGCAGTAAAAACTGAAAACGTAATTCATTATAGTGAATACGCATATGAACGCCTCGATAACGGTTTTCATATGGCAGAGCTATACTTTGACCTTTCTCGAGCTTTTTATAGCCTTTCGTATCAATTTATAATCGACGAGTGTTACCTAGGTTTCGGGGGTAGGTTCTTGGGTTGGCTACGCAACTATCTCCAGGGTGGATCCATGTATGTCAAAATTGAAACTTAATTATCTGCAGAGTACGATGTGAACTTGGGAGTACCACGGGTTTCTTTCCTGGAGCCGTATCTGTCTCTGCTCTTTATTGACGATCTTCCCGTGAATCTGCGGATGATGTTTGCCAAATTTTGAACTGATCAAGGTGTATCATCACTTGTAAAAATATTTCAATAAGTTTGTTCGCTGATGGTGCTTTAGCGGTGGGTACAGCTTCGTCATCTGGGAAGCTTCAAATGTTGTGTGAACTTCCTTTACCTAGCTTTGTAGACTGGTGATATAAATGTAACTTAATGATAAGCACGAAGAAAACTGTGGGCATTGATTTCATATTTAATCAAAATGGTAAGCTGGACCATTCGCTATTTAGATAATGTCGTGATTTCTTAAGATAGTGCTAAATGAATCTATCTGGACAATTTAAAGTGACCTTCTCATATTGATTCCTTGTGTAACAAACTCAGTACTTCTTATTATTCTATAAGTAGCAAGAAACTTACTTCCCTAGAATCTCTCATAAACATCTATTATAGTCAGGTCTATATACATTTGTCGTATAATCTTCTACTGTGTAGAAACCCTTCAGATGCTATTAGGGCTTTCATATTGCAGAAGCGTATTTTACGTATGATATTCAATATACCTCCGTATTGCCATGCAGACCTTTGTACAAACAAAGGTACTGCAAATGACATCCTAACATGGTCCTCCATTTTAAAATTAAGATGTATTATACAGGCTGCTTTCAAAGATATGAGAGTCTTTTTTTAACAGAAGGTAGAACTCATCGCAATAAATCATTTCAACGAAAATCGCATTTAAAAAATATGCATGATAGGGCTGCTATCCACCCCCGAAGTCACATGCGTTTCCACGAAATTTCGAGTACGTCTCTATCTCCCTACGCATTCAACCGTGGTAAACTATTATGCGTTTACCAAGGTCGCATGCAAATAAGGAATGACTATCTGGGTAGAAACCTAAGGTTGTACCTCCATTAAGGATTTTGTAAAGAACCTAGAGAAGTCATGCGAACAGGAACACCTATTCCTGAATTTACAACCTCAGGATTATGCAAAGATAAGCATTACTAATTTGTATGCGACCTTGGGATTACGTATTTACAATGGTTGAAAGCGTGGGGAGACAGAGCCGTACTCAACGTGAAAACGCATGCGACTTCGGGGGTGGATAGCAGCCACATCATGCATATTTTATAGATGCGATTTTTCGTGAAATGATTTATTTTGATCAGTTCTACCTTATGTTGAAAATATATATGAAAAAGCACTGACGTGAAGTTAGGACTCTTTGTCACGCGTGTTCGCGTTGGCTAATTTGAACTGAACGTTTCAAGCTCAGTGGATAGAGCGCGCCGGAGGGTAGAGGACCTGATTCACTGTCGGGTCAAAAATTAACAGTGCTGTGTCTAAGCTGACGTAAGGATAGAGTAACAAAGTTGACAAAGAACACAACTGACTTTCCTTAGTCACACAAGCTCCTAGGAGCTTCTTAGGGATCTCTTTGGGGAGGACTATTGAGGGTCAGTATAATCATAATCATATGTATGTGCCTACACCAAACTAAAACGATACTGGTTACATAGAAATGAATGCAAACATGAAAGTGTTGAGATCAAAACTGTCCAAAGAATGACAAAATTAAAGAACAGGCATAATATAGAAGTTACGAGTGCAGATGAACTAACAGAAGTTATCGAAGATTTTTACAAAGAGTTGTACACATCAAATGAATCGCAGTTGGTGAAGAGAACTCAGGCAACTCTAATCAGCGTGGGATCTGAGGAGGTTCCTGAATTATCCACTGAAGAAATCATAGCGGTTTTTAGGAAGATGAAGAATGGAGAGTGTCTTGGCGAAGACTGCGTTATATCGGAGATGTTAAAGCATGGGGGTGGCATTTTGGAAAAGCCTTGCAGGGGCTTTCAAACAGTTGTTAATACGAAGGCAAAATAGCCAATACCCCAAAGTAGTGATCATCTTCAAGAAGGTGATATAATTATTATCGAGGAAATAGCAGTCAAAAAGTGGAGATGGGCTGGTCACATACCCAGACAGGACAGCAAAAAAATGACAATAAGAACATTACAGTGGAGACCTCGTGAAACTAATAGAAGTAGAGGCAGACCACAAAGAAGATGGGTGGACGATAGGCCAGAGATAGACAAATGTGGAAGAGTTTAGAGGAGGCTTTCATCCAGGAGTGGATGGTGGAGCTGAAAAATAAGAAGGAAGAATAAGATTAATTTATGGTATAGTCAAAAATTATCATTAATTACAAGTCTTTCTTTCTTATTATCAGTTAAATTGATTTTTGAAAAATATATTTAATTTAATTCCAAAGTTTTTTATTTCCAATTACAATCCTTCCAAAATTGTTAGACTCACAATTAAATGAAAACTCATAGAAATTTAATTCATTAAGAGCTGGCGCAAATTCAATAAGCAAAATTAAACTCTAAATTACAAATTCTTTCCATAACAATTCCTTCTAGAGTCAAAAATAATATTGAAGTTGATGCGTAAATGTTTCAATGTATGACGTCAAATCGCAGAAATTTCAAAGGAATAGCTTTAACGGATTTTTAATGACTTCTTGAGGAAGATTACACAGGCTATACCGGAGAATTTCTGCCCGCCTTATCGAACTTTTAAATCTCACCACAAATATTAGACAAAACATAGACACATCCCTGACAATGTACGTCAAAACAGAAATGAAAAGGATACAGGGACAAATCCAACACTCCATGACCACAAAATACCGAAACAAATTGGAACCACAGCCACCTTGATATATCTAACCTGAGTTATTAATGACCGAGACTATGTTTCTCCGAATTTCGGATACTACGAACGCCGTGGGCTACGACCTATTGCGGTCTAAATGCAATGGATCTCTTCCTAACCCTTTTCAACCGTCGGTTTGGGCAATGAAGCAATCCACGAATATTAATAACGCCAACTTCGAGAAAAGCATATTTCATACGTCTCGAAATCAACCGCAGCAGAAAAAGACAGACGTGTTTCGGCGCCAAGTTGGTACGTGTGAAATATCGGGCTTCTGAAGTTCTTCAGGGAATTTCTCCATGGGTAATTGCGATCGACGGTGAGAGACGAGCAAAGAGTACTAGGAAATTTGAGTTGATTTACAGGGTATCATTCTCAGGTCTGTTAGGGAACGGAAGTTCCGAAAAAAGAACGTCATCTTTTCTCGAAAATTGAATGCTTATATCTTTTAGTTGATGCGAATCCATATTAACTCATTAACAGTGTAAAATTATAAAAGATTTACTCTAATTTATTTAATATTGTGACGCTGATGGAGTGGCTGTGTCGACGAAACGTGTCACAATATTGAATTACTTTAAAAGTAACTACACT
The DNA here is from genome assembly GCA_937662695.2 of Halyzia sedecimguttata. Lineage (NCBI taxonomy): Eukaryota > Metazoa > Arthropoda > Insecta > Coleoptera > Coccinellidae > Halyzia > Halyzia sedecimguttata. The sequence continues at coordinate 35,485,859 of OW569415.2, read as the reverse complement.
TTTGTCCCCTACAGTTTTTGTCGTCTGACATATACTTCGAAAACAAAGTTTCCATCTTCAAAGACGAACCGTTACTAAAGCATGCTGTCAATTTCTACACTTAAGTATGGGTTAACATTATACCCTTAGCCATAAACCGATTAGTGATAACAAGGAGTTGTTAATAGGGGTTAGATTATTATAGAGTGAAAAATCTTATCTCTTATACATTTCGATCCCTTCTAAGTACATGATATTGGAATTTTTCAACAATTTAACGCAATTTTCGGAAATTGAGTAGCCAGATATTAAAACGTGATTTGCAACAGCAGATTTATCGATGTTGTTGTTCCGAATGTGTACATATGTATGAATGTTTATACAGTATGAGATTGTTTCTGGTCGTTTATCCGACGTATCACTTGTTACAATGTCCGAAGTTTCATCGAATGTGTTTCTAGAAGTTGTTTAATTTCCGTGGAAGTTTTGAAGAAAACAAATGAAACCGATCATCTCAGATTTAAATTTGCTTACCTACAATTTTGCCAAATGGTTGGTCAATAGATTTTATTGCTTCCAAACTCCTCAGGCATTGGCAATAAGAAATTCGTACGAATTTGTTGAAAAATTTAATCGAATTTAAATCTAGTACACGGTTGAAAAAAGACTCCTTTAAGGTTCATGAAGTATTTCGTAAGGTTCAGTGAGCATTAATAGACAGAAAAACATGCGTGCAAAAGCTCCAGCTTTTAAATTCTTTTTAATTTCGACTGACGGTAAAACTTAGAGGTGTAGACTGTATTAATTAACAGAATTGTCATAATATAATTCAGTATCATCATGAAATCATGATCAGGTCATTCGCAGATTGACTTTTCTCTATGAAAGGAGTAATAAAAAAAGAAAGAACTGAAATAAGGTCAGTCTGCTTTAGCACGTTTGCTTATGATACGATTACAATTATACAGTGTAGAAAAGCCAAATTAATAAATTTATTATCAAATTTTGCGTCGAGGCCTTGCCGGATATGGCGTTGGTAATGTGGTGGTGCTCCATCCTGTTGGAACCATATCGTATTCCGTGGAACTTGAGGCTTTCCTTGATCAGGAGATAAATTTACCAAAGTTGGTGTGATATAATTCTGAAGTACCTAGTGCTAAATAATTATCGCCATTCAAATTGCCCTCAGTGAAAAAGAGGCCTAAGATATGGTTTCGAATATTTCCTGCCCAAACATTAACCTTTTGAGGGAATTGCGCGTGTTCCTCTTATCCAGTGAGGATTTTCGGTATACCAGTAGCGGCAATTTTGACGATTAGCATGGCCATTGAGAGGAAATGTGCACTCATAAGAAAACAAAACGTCTAATAATTAAATAATATTGTTCTCCAACATGTCCATCATTTGGCCACAAAAATAAATTCTCTTATCAAAATCGTCTTCCATGAGTTCCTGGGTAGGAATCATTTCATAGGGATGCATTTTATTTTGTTTAAATATGGTAAGAATCGATGTACGGCTGACATTGAATGTTGTGGGGGCATATTCTACTCGATTTCTGTGGATTTTCTTCATAGTCAAGCATCACATCTAATTTCGCATCCTTATACAGTGTATTAGCAGCAGCTTTTTTAATCTGTCCTACATGCCCAAACTCCCGAAACTGCTTCTCTATTTTAATTATTGTTCCTTGGGTTATAGGCGGCAACATTCTCATGACACGATTGGCTTACTTCTTGTTGTTCGAGTGTTATCTCCATAACCAATCATTTGTAAAATTGTTATTTTATGCATTTCCGTTAATCGAACCATTTTTCAAGATTTAAGTTAATGAAATTCAAACATATATTAGACAATTTATAAACTACAACTTATCAGCACGAAACAATTTGCTAAGGCGCTATTTTTTGTACATTATTATACAAAGTTATAAAAAACTAACATTGCCACCGAAAGTGTTTTAAGTAGTTTTCATCTGAAGAACGCAATGTTATGGTTTTTTTTATATTCTTAAATAAGTATAGTATTATTGTGATAAGATTTGGGAATATTCTAGGGAATATTATAATCAATTTCAGTAATCACATAATTTTATTTTTTTCGATTTTCAGTTTTGCAATAAACATGAAAGTAATAACAATTCTGAATAGAGAAAGACGCGACCTTTAAAACGATGTATCATAAGCCCATACTTACTATTTGAAAAATTTGGGTTTGTACCTGTCTTTCGAAGGGGGTTGAAGATAGCGTTCGCATTTTCACGAAGAAGAATGACATTTTAAAATTTGAATTTGACGTGTTTCGGTATTTTCCATAAATATGTACAGTAACCAAGATAATGGTTTTCCACTCTGTATGATTATACTGACCTTACTAGGACTTCCCCAAATGAAACCTCTAAGAATCTCCTAGGTGCTTGTGCGAGTTAGTAGAATCAGTAGTGTTATGCATAGGGTTTATAACTTTGTCCTTACCCCAGTTTAGGTAAGGTCGTACTATTTTTGGCGCTCTAGTTCCTCGGAACTGAGTGCTTATCAATTTGCCCAAATGTCTGTAATTTTCGAATTTTTCGATGAAAATGGTCTTAAACGATTTGGTTCGACTCACTGATCAAGAATCCGTGGTCGAAATTCATTCTGTCCGGCCGGTCCGGCCGTCCGGCCGTCCGGCCGGTCCGGCCGTCCGGCCGTAGGCACGATAACTCTCGAACGGAATGAGCTAGACAGCTGAAATTTTCAGAGTAGGTTTGGGGGATAAATATCTCGGCTAAGTTCGTTATTGGGCAAAATCGGACAGATGGTTTCGGAGTAACAAAAAAAAAATTTTTTTTTCCAGAAAAAATTCCAAATTAAATTTTTTTTCAATAAGGAGTTTTACCATAAGAATCCATTCATATCATTTTTAACTCTAACAAACTAATACTTTCGGAGATATGATTTTTCAAAATTTCAATGATAGAATTATTCTGTGGCTATTCTATGAATTGTTATAACGTCAACTTTGACGTTGTCTCATTGTCATTCATTCCAGTAATTTGTTGGTTGATATTTTCATGCCGATGGTCAATCCATACGATGATGGGAATATGGTAATGGTAAGTTAATAACATTGTCATTCATTCCAGCAAACGTATAAATATGAGAATTATAATATATAATATCATAGTTTTTGTTGGTTGATATTTTCATGCCGATGGTCAATCCATATGATGATGGGAACGGTAATGGTAAGTTAATAATATTGAGTTAAGAATATCTCCACTAAAAACAAAACTGGAATTGAGGAATGAATATCTCGGATGAGTTCATTGTTGGGTAGAATTCGTCTATTGGTTTTGGATTGATAATTTTTGGCACTCTTGTTGAATTTAAATTCTTCTATGATGTTTGAATTCAATTTCTGCTAAGATGAAGTTCTAAATTTCAATAATGAATCGTACTTCTATGTTTTCATAGAATGCTATAATTATTCTATCTAAGCTTTATTATATGATCTGTGTTTATACTCGTACATTTCATCCTGTTCTATAAGAGAGAGTCAAATTCATTTCAGCTATTTTAATTTGGTTTCTTCCATGGTGCAGTTCTCAGTCTCAGATTGCTCATTTAATCTTGATAAAAAAACTATTATTTGAATTGAATTTCCTTTAGGATGCAGTTCTATTATATGAATACATTGATATAATTCCCAACTCTGAGAAACCAATACTTTCGGAGATATAATTTGTCTGTTTGAACTAGAGCGCCAGAAAGCTCCTGTCCACAGGGCTTGAACCCATTTTTTTACCCATCAGTGGATGGTGGCAAGTACCGTCTAACAAGAAATTTTCTTTCCTAGCCACGGGATTGAACTCGGGAACTCCGATTCCGAGACAAATGCTCTATACACTGAGCTAGAGCACGCATCATTCAATTCAAATTGGTCAACTTCAACAAGCGCACCACAGAGCACATCAGTGCTTTTGGCACTCTTGTGTTTGTATATTTTTTACTATCATCGACTTGATAGTTTGTTGTCACACTCATCATCTGATTCCTCTCAGACAGACCCATCTCTTAAAACCATAATATAACTTGTATTGTTGACACTATATTCTCCTCTGTATTATTCAAAGGAAAATCGATTATGACTCGAAGAACGTTAACGTCGTTCTTGTATAAAAGATGCATTCGATTAAAACTTTCCTCCCATACACTCAGAATGCTATAATTGTGTTTACTCTCATCATTCGCTATGATTTATAAGCAGAAAGATATGGCAGATATAATGCAAATCTAGGTGGAACTTTCGGACTTGAGAGACGACATAAAACTTTCAGTAAGACGTAAACATAGAAATAAATCAAAGAGGTTGAGGACGTGGAGCGCTGATACAGCAATAGAATAGATAATTCGAACTGCCCAAAAAAAAAACCGTAGATTCAGAGATGAAGTTAGTTCTAAGGATTTGGAGAGAACTATTCAGACAAACAAAAAAGGGAGTAACAGAGTAACATATTGATTCGGACATAAATCAGACTTTTCCGGTTCGACGTAATACCCTGTTTGGCAATAATTTAACTCCAGCTAGCCAGAATGCTGTTTTCTTCGTATAGAGAAAATACCAATGAATGATGCCGTATCTGTAACATGTAAAGGTAATAATATTACACGCATGTACTCGTTTTAATATAGTAGTTTATACAGGGTTGGAATAAAGTATGTACACAAGTAAATATTTCAAAAACGAAAAGAATGAAGTTTATGAAACTTTGCAGGCTATAACAATGACGCATAACGCATCTGATGCCATCATTTTTGGTTACAACTGTACTTCCGGTTCAATCGTGAATACTCCTCAATGTTTTTAATTTATGTATGTGTATGTTTGCAGATTTTAAAACACCTTGTTATTTCGAATTCAAACATACTTTTAGTTTACTGGAAACTGTAAACTATTGTAATTGCCTAGTCAACAAGTGTTGTTTAGGTCAAAATTCTTGCGTATTCTCCGAAAATTATGATTGAGGTTTCATTCGATTCAGAATGGCATGTAGATAGTTTTTGAGAAAATTCTAAGGCCGCTCGCCAAAATTGCAATAGTTATAATCAATTAAGTGAACAAAAAAGAAGGGGCTTTGGCATTTCGCCAATATCTCAGAAACTATTTAAGACAATTCATATTTGAAAAAAGATTCAAGAAGAAAAGGAAATTTCCAAAAAAAAAGTCCAATTCCCGGACCTAGGACCAATATAAATAATTTACTCCCGAAAACGGGTAAGTACTCCGGCTTGCGTAAACCTCGCCCCCTTCGGACCTTTCATGAATAAATATTATTTAAACTTCATTAAATGGTTTGTTTCTGGTTTTCCTCTCCCTCTCAGTTATTCTGAAATTCGGATGACAATTGTCGAATTTCAGAATAACTATCAACAAAATAATTCTGAAGATTTTCGTGAAGCGTCTGACGAAGGAGTCTGATATAGACTCCAAAATGTTACGATATAGTTGTTTCTCGTTGATGTTGTTTCGTTGTTATTTGTTAGGCAACATTATTTGATTGATTGCTTCTGACAAATATCTTGTGTTTCTTACGCAGAAGCAAATCACAAAATAATAATTTTTTTATTTTATAGATATTTTTCGAAGTTTGGGAGGGAAAACCCAGAAACAAACCATTTAATGATGAATATACCTCCCACAGTATCCTTTAATGATTATTTATTATTTAAACTTATTAAATATGAAAATGAAAAATTTTAAAAATTCAGGTGTCTGCAGGATAGATCAATGAACAATAATACGTGGTCCAAAAATGTTTATCGAAACTTTTTAATTAGTTAAACATTAGTTGATTAACAATTTAACAATTTTTTGCAGCACGATCATTAACATTGCAAGTGCGTTAATTGTTGAACTATTAATGTGAGAAATTTTTCCTTTCGTGGAGTTATTTTTCAAAAGTCTTGGAATAGATTCCCGTTGGAAAATTTGAAAAATTCTTAATTTTCGTTTTGTTATTAACAATTTACTTAATAAAAAATTATAATGCTTCAATTATGTTTCAAAAGAAAAGTTTCAATTATCTCTTTAGACGAAGCGTTAACGCTTCGTCTTTGAAGATGGGAACTTTGTTTCCAAAACATATGTCAGACGACAACACACTGTAGAGGACAAGAGTGTAGTGTCCGCAAAACAATGTAAGTATACTCCATTTACTTTTATGAAGTCTCCCGGTTGGCCAATAAAATTTGACACATTTCACCATGTATATTTTGAAAATGTTAGGTTATAGTCATTTTCCTGTCAGATAACTACGCAACGTTGTCCTCTCTACATATAAGTCGTAGTAATTACGTATTTTCACAATGTGAATTTACTTCGGAAAAATAATGAATTTGAGAAGATATTATGTGAATAATTATTGAATTATTATGTGAATTATTGGCTACTTCAGTCGCCACAGTCCTGGTGACTGTAGAAGAAAATTTTTCCACTGTTGTTACTAGAAATATTTCACGTATATAAACTGGTTGGAATATTCCATTATGCTATTTTCTTGTATGGAAATCAAGAATCAAGTGTTGGAATTTTATTGAAAAACAATGGATAGAGTAGTCCGCTACTTTGTGATAGTTCATTTGAAAAAAGAATAAAAGTACCTGAATATCCCGGCATGAAAACTTCTAAACGAACAGACGTATCTATATGGAATTCCCTACTTTTCTCAAGAAGACATTCGAATACCTTGTTGCAAAACTTGAAACACACCAGTTTCTAAATTTAGTAGTTCTACGAAACCCAAGTCATTCTTATACCTCAATAAAATATAATGATAGGAAACTAAGTAATTTCACTCGAGATTTCAACATCTCAGAATGAAGTTTTCCTATTGCAGATTTCGGCTCTGTATAGCGCTTCATGATACCTTAATGTCTCTTCTTCTCCAAAACTACTTTCAGCATGTTCAATTTCAAAGCGAAGAGTTCTTTATTATTCGAAGATAATGGTCCGTGATAATATCTTGTCTAAGATTGAAGCTCATGTTATGATTATGTTGAGAGTAGAAATTGGCAACATCTCGGCGAATTGTTTTGACCTTGACGATAATTCAGCAGTGCCAACCTGCCTGTGTTATAGTTACAAAAACGTGATAGACCTAAATAATGGCCAACCGCGAGACTTTGTAAAAGTGAATGTTACTATTTCATAATTTATTCATCAACTACTTGCAGATATTCCGAAAAAAAATTTCTATTGATAGAAAGGCAATAAATTGAGTTGAATGAAAGATTATCAACAGAGTAGAGCTCGTATTATCAATACTTTTCATGCTACGTGATGGTTTCAGGATTCGTTAGCCTCTTACATATTTCGGGAAAATTTGTGATATTGCATGCTGGTCTGGATTCTTCTTTCAGTTTCAATTGATGTTGACGCTTTCTCCCTTGAAACGAAATGGATTCTGGAGTGTTCCGTTCCTTCAGGGCCCGACATTTCATTGACTTTGCATTTGAAGGAGATGCAAATGAGAGAAAAATAAAAGGGAGCCGAACATTTTCATTTCATGTCGGGGTCATGAATAATATTTCCATTCATGCCAGTCAGCAAGCGTTTCCAGATTTTCTTTCAACCCTAAATTTTCGGACTCGTAGAAGATTCTCTTTAGCGATGGCATTTGGATTATTTGATGGAGGTACAGATTGGTAAGTTTTATAACAAAGAGTCGTATTCTGCTGGAATGATAGGACTAACATGTTTTATGATACATGTAACATATACAGGATGATTTCTGATCAATGAACCACCGGCAGGAGGTGACAGAGGACCATATGAGGAGTCAGGAATGGGCTCGCAAACATCTCTTATGCCTACTAATTTATAATATACAGGGTGTTTCCTGAAAATCAGAGAATTTTCCAACCCCTATAAGTACAAACTGTTAAATCAAATCTGATAATATTTTGTTTGAGATACTTAAAAGAATCTGAAAGCAAAAATGGAAAAAAACAGGACCGTACTAGACCGTTAATGTTTTTCGTCCGGGTACGGATCACAATCTATATGTAATCAATTTGAATGGCAAAATTTTGGATTCTCGAAATAATCGACTGATTTTAATGAGAATTATGATTTTGAAGAAGGTGCTAAGAAATCATTCCAATATAAACGACGGGACCGCATCTGAGTCTTTTTTTGGTGATCAGATATCAAAAACATCACTCCGTACATTATTCACATTTTAATCATTAATGATTAATGATTCGTCAATGAAGATTCGTGGTCTCGAGAGAAACCTCGGAAAAATTAGCGAGACACCCTCTGCAGAGACGTTTTGATGTCAATGTTTAGTTGGGTATTTATAAAAATCGGCGAGCAAAAATCAAGCATTCGAAAAGTTAGAGAAATGTTGGACCGATTGTATCGCCTTGGATGGAAGTTTTGTCGATGAATGAAAACGAAATTTGTGAAAATATTGTTTTTTTCTTTACATTGAGAGAACAGTTCATTCGTACCTATATGATAAAGTTTATTCATATTAAATGGGCCCCTTATTCATATATACGAATGGCGTATTGACTATTTATTCGTCCTATATAATGGATTTATTTGAGATTGAAAAATAAATATACAGGGTGTTTGGTAATACGACGTGATCCTTCAAAGGTGATATACCAAACGTCATTTGCAACGAATTGATTCAAGTGAAACATGGTCCGAAAATCGGACATTTTCTGCTTTGTTATCGAAAATAATTAATTTTATAAAAACTAGTTGACTCTTAATATTCAATGAATATTTTTTTTTAAGCTGAAGAGGTGGTTATCATTTCATGTGAAAAAAACTCGGTGTACAAATTCAGGAATAAACTTACTTCATTATGTTTTCAAAAACGTACATGTATGTCAATAATTCATTTACGAAATAGAAAAATATGGCCGGAAAACCGCTCCAATGAGGTGTATTTTATTCCAGGGACACAACCCATAACAGAATGAAATATCAGCATTATTTGTTTTTGAAACTAGTTTTCCTCAAATTGAAATTATTTAGAGTTAATCGAGGATCATTTCAACTTTCATTCGAGAAATACTGTGATTTTTTTTCGTTTTTTTCGTATAGTGCTACTCGTAACAAGCAACTAATAACCACAAGTGAAGGAGAAGATAAGGGGGATAACCAAGTATGGAAAAAGTCTGTTACTTGCTCGGGTTTTCGTCAACCATGGAAGTTTTCTCACTTATTTATACCCAAAGTTACTTATAATTTTTTCGAGGTTTTTAGAATTTTTGGTGGACGATTTTTTCTGGATATGATCCTCATCTCATCAGCTTTCAAATAAACCTTATTTCTATATTCAGCGTTGAGTAATTTCCACAAAATTAATTGTTTTCGATGGTAAGTCGAAAAAATTTCAAAAAGTCGAAATATCAATATATCTCAGTAACCATAGACTTTTGGGCCAAGGACTCAAATCATTGCAAGTGATGTCTAGTATAATTCCGTTAAAGGATCACTTCGGATTACCAAACACCCTGTATATTAATGAAAAATTAATATATGTAAATCCTTATTTCAATTATTAATATACGATTTATTCATGGATAATGTAGTTAATTGTTAGATCAAAAAGGTAAAGTTTAATTCAATTACGAATTATTAATAAGAAATAAATGTTATTTATGAGAAAAAAAGAGTCGATGAATATCAATCTTCTCTTAACAAACGAAGATATATTTATATTTCAGAAATTAATATTTCATATCAATTAAGGATAATTCGCTACAAAAACTGTATATTTTTATTAAATAACGAGTTATGAACAGTGCCTGAATGTTCTTTTTCGAGAAAGAAATATAATTTTCCAATAACCATGATTAATTTAATGGAAACAGAGGTATATTAATATTGCAAAAAAATAATTTATTTATTTTGTGGTTGTTTTTAATGTGGTCTTCGTTCTTGATCTCTATGAGCGAAGAGTTCAGTCAAAATTTTGACGGTATGTAATTTCATACAGGAGCCGGTTCGAGCACTATACGGGTGCATTTACTGGAAAATTATAAGAAAAAAAATATTTAACTCTCAAACAATTTTCCAAGTTTCAATATGAATAAATAATAACCTTCAAATGACTGATTTTGTGTAAATTATAAATATTCAACAAGAAATTTCACCACCCACATTTTCGAGAATAATCTGAAATGGATTTAATGATAAGGGAATATTTTACTTTGAATAATATCGTCGAACATGACTTTTCTGTATTATATTTATTTCCTGGTATAATAACCCTTTTTGATCTTAATGATTATTGCCCTAATAAATGAATTATTTGTGAGAAATAAGGATAAAATCAAGTTGTTGTAATTATCAATAAATTTTTGTATAATTAATAATATTTATTTATGATAAATAAATATCTCAAATAAAGAATCATTAATTATTAACCCAAACATTTCTCCCAGTTTACTTAGTCCGGAAACTTTTTGATCCATGTGTTTTAAAACATCTCAAACTCAATATAAAATCTCATTAACAAAAAATTCTAAAATTTAAGGTAAGTACATAAAATATTGGCGTCTAACATGGCGGAATATTTGCTTGAAATATCTCTATTACGAGAAACTCATCCTGTATTTACAAAATTTTGCGTTTTTGTTTGGGCTTTCCTAACACTTTCCTAACTATCCACAAGAAAATTAGTTTAAATATTTCAGTTCTTCAGAAGAATCTATTCATTCATTCAGACAAAATATGTATATTGAAACGTTCCTTCATGAACCGATTCAACAGAATCAGTGTTACTGACATTAATCTTTCGAACTGTAACATATCATATTTCCTTAACAAAAACCATCACACATAAATCACTCCACAACAACTCAACTTCAGATTTTTTCTTATCACAAACCACCTCTATTCCCAACTAAACATTATCCAATTGAAAATTTTGTTTTAATTGAACTGCGTTGAGCTATTTATACACATACTCCGGAAGATTTGTGACCCCTTGTGTTATAAATCAGCTGAGTGAAATATTTGGAGCTGTTAAGTTGTCAAAAGGACCGCCCGTTTATCGAATTGGGAACTATAAAAATTCTAATTGTTTTAATTTGAACGTTCCAATCCTCCGAAGGGGGGCAAAGGGGGTTTCGTGAGTTTCGTTTGTAATTACAGACTCGATTCGGTACTTCACACGGAATGAATGGTGCTTCTCACGATTTCATTCTATTAATTGGGCTTGTAGTTCGGATCAGGTATCGGGTTTTCCAATAGGGACATAACAATTCTGTATTTAAATACCAACGCACCCTTTAAGGAATTTTCGTGATCTGCCAACGTCGCTTCTCACCACTCTATCTATTATTATCGATGACCTGGACATAGAGTATAAAATGGAGATGTAATTCATAGAAGCGCATCAAAAAAAAGTTTTTGAATATTTTACTATAAACGTGACGTTTTTTTGGACGTTAGGAGGGGGGTTTGGGGGAAATTTCGAGGGGGTTTATCGAGGAAAAATACGGAAGTTTCGTAGAGTTTCGCGTTTTCGGAGTGAAAAGACAGGGGTGTATTTAAAAAAAAATCGTGAAAAGGCAAAAAAGCGCCGATTTTGGTAAAAGGAGCAAAATTGTGTAGGGGCATTCGGAGGAACGGTGGCGTTCGGAACGACGGTATTTACGGGAACGCGGAGACGAGATTCGAAATTAGACCGTAACGCGGTCCTTTTTTCGATTCTCTCTTTCGTTTTCCCGGAAGAACGATAGGAAAATGTGACTTTTCGCGTATTCCTGTGACGAATTTTAACGCGGCTCCTTCAAGGTCGACGTTTTCGGTCTGAATGAAGGAACGAGCCACGAGAAATGTCAAATAGAATTTGAATTTCGAAGGGAATTACTCAAAAATCTTGGAATCGTCTAGAAGAGCCGCGAGAAATATGAACTAGTAACCGATTTCGATCGATCGCTTGACAGGATTGACGTTATTGTGAAAATCGAAAGACAGAAATCATCCGAGTACTATAAACTGTTTATTCGGTAGAAAATTTTTGAGATTTGTCTCACGTAGGCAATCTAGCCGAGTGGTCTAGGCGTTCTCTTTGGACTATATAATACGCAAGTCAGCGGGATCGAATCTCGGATCGTCCGAAATAGCTTTCTCTGAATTTTTTTAATTTTAATCCAATGAAAAACTTGAAGGAGCGTTACTCCAGTAAACGTATCTTGGGGTATTTTGATCCTTTCGTTAAGTTACGAAATCTATAATGAATATCCGTTCGATCGGACGGATTTTTGCATTGAAATTACTCAAAATATTCAAACATTAAGCGGAAAATTAACGGTCGAAAATGAAAAACCACTGCTATACAAGGTGTTTCAAGTAAAATGTCAACCCAAGAGATCTATCGTGAAGAGAATTCTCAACATTGTAAAACCACTACGAAAAGATAACTGCTGCTATACAGGGTATTTAAAAAAAAATGTCAACTCCGAAACAGCTTGACCGATTTTGATGAAACTTGGTGTGAGTGTTTCGGTGGGTCATTCCTTTACAATAGCATCCGGTAGGTGGCGCTAATAATGATCTATAGGAACTCAGAAATGGCCTGACTGATTTTGATAGGATATTGTGGGCGTGTTTGAGTGTTTCTCAGGGTCACAAGGTAAGCGGTAGGTGGCGCTGTATTCGGTTTATAGAAACTCAAGAATGGCTGAACCGATTTCGATGAAACTTTGTGTGTATCTGAGTATGTGTCAGACCCGCAATATACCCCGGTAGGTAGCGCTGCAATCGGTATATAGAAACTCCGAAATGGCTCGACCGAATTTGATGAAACATTGTGTGCGTGTTTGGGTGGATTTCAAGGTCACAATAGGAACCCGTTAGGGGGCGCTGCATTCGGTTTATAACAACTCAAAAACGACTGGAATGATTTCGATGAAACTTTGTGTGTGTATCTGAGTATGCTTCAGATCCACAATATTCCCCGGTAGGTGGCACTACAATCGGTTTACAGAAACCCAAAAATGGCTATACCGATTTTGATGAATCTTTGTGATTGTGTTTCGAAAGGCCTTAGGTTCACAATACGATTCGGTAGGTAGCGCTATATTCGGTTTTTCGTAACTTAAAAACTCCTAACATATTTAGATGAGACTTTCGTGTGTGAATGATTGTCAGAATCACAACAGGACCCGTTAGATGGCATTGAACTACCGGTTCAATTGATCTACCGATTCAATTTATCTACCGATTATATATTGATCTAATAAAAAATGTAGATCTACTGGAAAATGCAGATCTACCGGAAAATGTTGATCTACCGGAAAAATGTAGATCTACCCGAAAAATGTAGATCTACCGGAAAAATGTAGATCTACCGGAAATATGTAGATCTAGCGGAAAAATGTGGATCTACTGGAAAAATGTAGATCTACCGGCTAGGTAGATATGCTGGCCACTAGATAATAACCTAAAGAAAAAAAATAGCTCTGGGTATGACATGGTTTCAGTTCGGGTTTTGAGGGTTCCCTCGCCTCATATCTCTGAGCATCTCGCCCACCTGATTAACTGGTCGGTCACGTCTGGTAAATTTCCTAGTGTCCTGAGGACTGCTGAAAGGATCCCCGTACACAAGAAGAATGCTACTGACGACATTGCAAACTATCGTCCGATATCTCTGTTGAGCACTCTGTCGAAAGTCATGGAAAAATTGATTCTCAATAGAATGTTGGATTACTTGAAGAAGTTTTCGTTGATTACAGAAAGCCAACATGGCTTTCGACTCAACCGATCAACCAATACAGCTGCTTGCGACTTGATGAATTTTGTTCACGACAGCCTTGATGGCGAGTCGTACGTGGCAGGGCTCTTTTTTGATGGGCATGATTTGAGCATTCAACTGCTTGAATTTCGATTTTATTCTGGCCAAGTTGTATAGCCTCGGATTTAGGGGTGTCTTTCTCGATTGGGTAAAGGATTTTTTGGATAATGGAGAATTCTATGATCGTCTTGGTCAACAAGATCTTCCAAATATCCAGCTGAATAGGGAGTCCCACAGGGTTCTGTTTTGAGACCTCTTTTATTCATTTTGTTCGTCAATAATCTTCCTCCTTATGTTACTACTTGCATGAACAAGTAGTAACATAAGTTTTTGACTTATTCGAAGATAGTTCTGTTGGCTGACGATACTTCTTTTTTAATTCGGACTGTGGGTTGACGGAGCTCGGAGTTGGAGGAATCATGTTGATTCAGTTTGTTCGAAATTGGGTAGTGCATATTTCGCGATTAGGAGTCTCAGGCAGATTCTACGAAAATAGTCTTTATTCTGTGTTTACTACTCAGTTGCCTACTCTCATCTGAGTTATAACATAGTGTTGTGGGGGGGGGGTCATCTACTAGTTATCGTGTTTTTATCGCACAAAAAAAGATCATTCGACTCATTTTCAACCTTTTACCTATGGAGTCCTCTAGAACCTACTTTATAGCAAACATATTATTGAGTTTTCCCTGTGTTTTTATACTCGATTGTTTATCATATATTTAAAGAACCGCAGGATCACTGAGTAAATGCTCTGATTTTCATTATTATGATACAAGGCATAAAGATATTCTCTGTATTCCAAAACATAGAACAACTCAATTTGAGCACTCGCCCACGTACTGTGGTATCAAATTGTTTAATCATCTCCCAAAGTTTTGAAGTACAGAGAATTCAAGAACGGGATAAAGGAATTGTTACTTTTGTATTGTTTTTATGGTGTGGGTGAATATTTGAATTGACCTATTGTTTGAGCTTTATGGGTTGTTTATCTTTTTTACTTTTGTAAAATTATCTGTTCTTCATTACTAAGATGTTATACTGATGTATTTTATATAGATGTATTCTGTCTATAAGAATGAATAAAATATTTTCATTATATTATTATTACCTATTCAACCCTATGTACACAAACTTGCACTCTTATTTAATTATAAATAAATTAAAATAATGCAATCCTAACGCTCTTTTAAATTAATTATCTATTTAGGTTGATTAAATAACGGAGAAAAACCAATTGTTCATCAACTAAATCATCCGTATGTTTTTCTCCATTAAATTTCCCTATGTCCTTATAATTAAGTTAAACACCTTCATTCAATTTGTGTAGAACTTTGATATGTATATGTATATGTTAAGCTCATGTTCATCTGCTTATAAATGATTCGAATAAGTCAAATTGCTGTTGTTGTGTTGGTAGCTGTAACGGTGTTCCGTAATTCTTTTTCCGAAGTTACTACCTTTTTACCTATGTATAATTTATCACAACTACCACATGCTTTGGAGCAACACGGGACAGGGGAGTACCAGACCTCATTTTGGAATGGACAAGATCCATGTTGGATAACAGTCCAACGATCCAATTTAAACATGGTGATTCGTTGTAGAATATTGACCCAAAAATTCTGGCAAAATTTAGTGAGGATCATATAACCTGAAAATTTTGAAGAGATCATTGAAAAAAATTCTACGTATCAGAAAATATTCCTCCGATATCACTAAAATGTTGCAAGAACCTTCAAAACCTATTTGTACAACCGAATTCAAAGTTTGAACATGATCGGAAATATATTCTTGTAGAACCGAGCAGCCTTGAGTGAGTTCAGTAGCTGGATGGGTGATCGTTGCCACGATAACTTTTGAACGGAAAGAGATTGATTCTTGTAATTTTCAGGGTAGGTTGCTCATCCGAATGGGAGAGTTATATTCGTTAAGGGACATATAACTGGAATATTGATTCCTCAATAACTCAAAAAATAATTATAAAAACATATTATGTATCTCATGATAACTTATGAGAACGGAAAGGGATAGCACCACAGGGCTTTCCCCCTTGTTTTATTTTTACTTCATTGTGTGAAACATTGATATTCCACATACACTGCATTATGACTTCGAGTATATAGCTGATTTCTTCCGCATCGTGAATTTTATCACCATCTGAGATATAACGAAGAATTATTGGAGTTAGCTTTTTGGCAATAACAGCCAACTACTAAACGTATATGTATTTGATTTATTAGAGAACGCTCTCTACAACATCTGGCTCGATAATAGGATTCTCCACCATGTGAAATTTATCGAAATGGAAGTAAGATGCAGAAATAGTCTTAAAAGCAACGTGGTCCGTCTTTAGGGGATGTCCTTTATCAGATATATTTCGCTTTTATTATATGGATTATTATCGTCCTGCTACTACGGAGAGCATAAATATTTATTTTCATAGGTAAGTGGTTATCTGCTACTTTTTCAGTTATGTTTTCCCAACTGATACATTTCAAGGAGAGGGTTGAAAATTCCAAACGAAATACATAAATTTCCGTGGGAGTGAAATTTTACATGAGCACTGCTACAATATAGGTCTCTTACATGTAACACCTCATCCACTTTCAAAATTTATAAAATTTGAAAATTTCGGTATTGAAAATCGGAATATTAGGAAGCAAATTCGAATGAGATGAAACGCTTCTGATAGGTAAAATCGTTGCTATGACGGCTGACGTAATCAAAATCTACCCTCGGCGAGACCATCTGCTTTTCACAGCGAAACAAAGAGTGAAACGGACACCAGAAGAGAGAGACGTAATCAAAATTTACAATCGGCGAGTCCATCTGCTTGTTACAGCGAAACTGAGAGTGAAATGGACCCGGAGAAGAGAGGGAGAGTAGATATGACGGGTGACGTCACGGACGGACGCCAAGTTTCGATCGTTTGAACAGCTATTTTGTGCAACTAAATTAAATTTGAATGATCGTTTTCTCATTGAAAATTGAAATTTTTGTGGGCGGTGGAACTTTTTTATTATTCTCATGGATATAATAATCATTTCCGATAATAAAACATTTGTACGAATTGATAGGCACTCTGTTCATAGAACAGCGCGCCAAAAAATACATGCAAGAGATCTATTCTACTGTTTCATTCACTACTGATACAGTTTATTATACATTAGCTACAAATCACAACACTCACGGGGAGACAGGGTTTTTGCTCGTAAGTTCTGGGGAACATCGCGTTATCATTTTGCCCAAATGTCTGTAATTTTCGAATTTTTCGCTGAAAATGGTCTCAAACGATTGGGTTCAACTCCCTGATGAAGAATTCGAGGTCAAATTTGATTTTGTCCGTACGACCGGCCGGCGGGCCGTCCGGCCGTTGCCACGATAACTTGAGAACGGAAAGAGCTAGCGACTTGAAATTTTCAGGGTACGTGGCGTATCCCAATAAGACGGACAAGTTCGTTAATGGGTATAATCGGCCCAATGGAATCCTAGTAATAATTTTGTATTAAACCAATATAAATCTGATCGAATTGAAACTTGGTGAATAGTTGTAGAATATAAACCTTAGCGCGCTTGTGAAATTTTGTGAGAATGGTATAACTATAAAATTAAAAAAAAATTATTAAAAAATATTATTTATGACACGATAACCTGAGAACGGAAAGAGATAGTGGCTTGAAATTTTCAGGTTAGGTTGTGCATCTGAATGCGACATTTGAATTCGTCTATATGTATAATCGGCCAAATGGTTTTGGAGTTATACCCCTCTGAAATTTGGTTGTTATTTCCTCAATAACTCGAAAAACTCAAAACCGATATAATTTAAACATGGTTATTAGTTGTAGAATGCCAACGCGAAAATTCTTGCGGAATTTCGTGAGGATGGCATAACTAGACAAATTCAAAAAATCATTGAAAATAATTGAAAACAATTCGATATATCATAAACTATTCGTCCGGCATAGCTGAAATTTTGCAAGAGCCTTCAGAACCTAACTCTACTGCAAAGTTCTAAGTTTCAACACGATCGGATCCATATTGTTGGAGAACCGAACAGCCTTTTGTGTGCTCGGTAGCTGGATGGGAATCTTTGTATGTTTGCGAGAACCTTCAAATCCATGAATGTCATGAACATTTTTTTTCATCACAAACCTATGGGAGATGATAGCCCTACATAAGGGTCCTGTAGGTGTCAGACCTGGTTTTGAAAGAGATCCTCCTTAGGAGGAGGCAACTAAATATTGAAGGAATTTCTATGAACAAGAGAATATAGAGAAACATAGAGAGGGCGATTCTTCTTCAAGAGATCCATGCACCTGCAGAGGAGTATATTTGTGACAGGGGACTTTAGAAAGGTTATGTATTATTTTTGATATGATATCGCTGAAATTTTGCTGAAGGCTTCAAAACTTAACTTTAAATTAACCACACTTTCTGATCTTGTGAGGTGAGAGGCTCATTTGTCGATGTTAAATCTCGTGATGGGTAGAGAGGCATATTAGGCCAGTTTTTCTATCACTAATGAGAACATATCTTTATGTTTAATCTCAACACCTTTTGATGTATCAATGGGCATTTATTGGTTAAGAATAATAAATTGAATATTACTGGAATTCAATCGGATTTCATTCAATATGTTAGTTACTTTGATTATTTAAATATGATATTAATTCCAGTAATATTTTTCTGGAATAATTATGTATTCTTCTCCCAAAGAAGAATTGAAGGTAGACAATGTGCCAAATAGACAAAAGAATTCACGATGGTTCTATCATAAGAATCCATTGATATCATTCTCAACTCTGAGAAAGCAAAACTTTCGCAGATATAAGTTGTCAAAGTTTGAACAAGAGCGCCAAAGCCCCTGTCCACAGGACTTGAACCAATTTTTTTGATTTTGGCTTGTTATTTCGAGATCGACGGAAAAGTATGTATGATTGAACCGTTTAATGTCCTTACGCGCCACCACAAACAGAGCACTGTTTATTTTCAACCCAACAGTAATTGTATGTATTCGAATAGGTTCTTACGCTACCACAGATACAGCACTCTTTATTTTCGACCCAACAGTGAATGTATGTATTTGAGTCGACACTAATCGTTTGAGATCATTCTTGGCCAAAAAGTGGACACTTGTTTTTACTGTAGGATTTATATTCTTGAAAATATTGGGATTATTGTCTTTTTCCTGTGACTAAGCATCCTTGGGCTAGTTCAGTGCATGGATGGGTGACCACTCTGGCTATAAATTTGAACAAGGGCGCCAAAGCTGCTGGCCATAATGTTTTCCCAACTTCTTAACTTGATCAAACCTACACAGTTCAGTAAGGGACCCAATTTTTTTTGCACCAGGGCCCTTGTTTTCCTTGCTACGCCTCTGAAGACAACGCGCTAAAAGAAACAGTGATGGACCGCCAGAGTGCTCACGAAATATATTTATGGTTATGGCATCCTCTTATTCATAAACCCGAGGTGATTTACATACAAAAAGAACCAACCCCTTGTTAAAATAAACATATATAGATTTGTGGGCGTTCATTCTGTTGTGTGTAAAACAGAATATATACATAAACTGTTTTGGACGATTCACGCTCCTCGGCATTGTAAATTAAATAAGAGGGCGAGACGAATTCAATTTTCTGTATCTGAACAGAAGAGGTCAGTTCCGTGCTGTGTAGTTCGTAGTTGAAGAAGTTATCTCGTTCGGTTCTAATTTCCATAATTTAATTATTATCAGTGTGATTTGTTAACAGAGAAGGTGCGAAATAAAAGCAATAAAGATTGTTTCTTCAGCAGTTTTGGTATATTATTTTGGACCATTGGAATTGCTAATCAAAAAACTTTTGTGCAATATTAATAATTTAATAGCATTTCTAAACAGTACTCATTTAGCTGGAAAATTCTGAACACCCACTCCTAATGATATGTAATATTCCTTCGCAAATAATCCTCGTGGTTGATGCAACTATTCTTTAACATTTTTTTCAATTGCGCATAATATATAGGTGGAAACTTTTTTGGGTTCGTCCCGTTTGTATCCCAAAGAAGAAATAAATGAATAAATACATTTTTTGACGTAGGTATTTCCCCTCACCCCGAAATGTTCACAATTTACGTTTTTATGTGCATTAGATCGAATAAAAACAAGTTGGTAAAGCACTGTGACCAGGAGGTTTGATGCACTTATTCAAATTTAAGGCTTGAGTGGTCACCCATCCAGGTACTGACCTCGCTCAAGGCTGCTTAGCTCCAGGAAAAAAAAATATTATTCGCAATATTTCCAACAATATAAATCCGACTAAAAAGAAGCGTCAAAAAAAGACTGGTTCACTTTTCGGCTGAAAATTGTCTCAAACGATTAGTTTAGACTCGCGTTTATATATTCACTGTTGAGTCGAAAATGAACAGTGCAGTGTCAGCGGTGGCGTAAGTTCCCTTGCGAATACATACATTCACTGTTGGATCAAAAATAAACAGTAATGTGTCTGTGGTGACTTAAGGACCCATTCGAATACATACATTTATTGTTGGGTCGAAAATAAACAGTGGTTTCTTTGTGATGGCGTAAGGACCCAAATAAGTTAACTCATACAATTGTGCCATGAGATAAAGACCACCCTGTATAACAGTGGTTTATTTTCAATAGTATGTATTCCAAGAGTAATTTATATGAAACAAATCAGTCCAATTGTACAGTTGTGCCATGAGAAACTATGAGTTTTCTTAATTCGAATAAAAGTGACAAGGAAGTTTGGCGGTCTGAATGGATTTCTTGCAATTTATTCAACAAAGATTTAATTTCTGATCCTTCAAATAGAGTTCCGGGGTTTGATCTTCCAAGGAGAATATGGTCTATTCTGAATCGTCTAAGAACCGATCATGGTCGTTGCAACAGCATGCTTTTCAGGTAGAATTCAGTTGAGAGTCCTAGTTGTGAATGCGGGGAAGCAGAGGAAACCATAGATCATTTAGTTAATAATTGTCGCATATATAGATTCAAAGATGGTTTTAGGGCTATTCATAATGTTTCTGAATCTTTTTTAGATGGGTAGCGAGTTTCAAATCTATTTAATGAAATATAAAATATTCCATTTTTAATTTGTTCGTTTTCTCCCGTAGTCTTTTCCTTTTTCAGATTGGGTTTCGGGTACCTTGGAGAATCTTCTCTGCTTGTTGAAGGAAGAAGGGATAATAAAGAAAAAGATGGCCTTCGATATTTAATATTTCAGCATATTTTGTTAACATTTTCAATTTTCATAAATCACAACACTAACGGGGAGATAGGGTTTTTTTGCTGAGGTTTTTTCTCTAAGCTCTAGTATCATATATCAAATTATATGGTACCCCGTTACACTAACCTCTGCTAACACTTTTTTCATACACATGCTTTATTGTTAGATAAAAAACAATTTGTAATGCTCAAGTTCAAAAGAATATATATATGAGTTGACAATTCACGAAAAACATTCTGTGTAGCAGTCATTTTGAGTATTAAATGGTTCCTTTCTGGGTTTTCTCTCCCAAACTCTGAGAAATATTGATAAAATGAAAAAATTGTTATTTTGTGAATCGCTTCTGCATTAGAAACATAAGATATTTGTCAGAAGCAATGTATAGACGAATGTTACCTAACAAACAAAAACGAAACTAGATCAAACGATGAAACAACTATTTCATAACGTTTCGTAGACTAGATCAAACTCCTCCGTCAGACAAGAAGCGAAAATCTTCAGAATTATTTTTTGTCGAAAGCTATTCTGAAATTCTAAAAATGTCACAATCACAATCTTCGAAGATCATAGCAACATAGTTGCATAGACATTTCCAAGTTGCGACTCCTTTTTCAACAAATTCAACCAAATGTGGTCAATTCCACTTGAGCAATTTGCAAAATTGCATTGAGTTTCCTTTTAATGTAATTAGACTCTGTCATCAATCTTCGTTTTACTCCAATCCATCATCCATGGATTGTACATACATATTCTGCTATTGTGGATTTTTGTTTTTCATTAATGGGTTTTTGTCTTTATTAATAAAATGATTTTATGCCTTGAAAACGGTTCTTATATTAAACTTAGAACCGATTCTCCTTATTTTTTCTGAAAGGGATCACATTAAACCGTTTGGGTTGTTGTTCTTGTTGATTATTCTGTTGTACTATTAACTGTTATTTTATTAGAAGCTCTTCTATCTAAATTCATACACTACAACTTATTTACAATTTTAATTGGATCGGATCTATTGATGAGTTATTGAGGAAATAAGCACAAAAGTTCAGATGAGTAGATATACATGGTGAGTCTTTGACCACTGCATTAATTTTATCCAAAGATTCCTCTCATCAAATGAAACACTTTTTTCATTTAACATTTTTCCAAATTCAGCTCAGGTAAAAAGATACAGGCTGTTGAAATTTTGAAAAAAAATCAGTTTTTATTTTGTAGCTTTCACATCCTTTTTCGAATAAAATGAATGTTGGCGTAAAGTTTCCTATAACTATGATACATATTTTCCAAATATTAGTTATTTTCTACTTCTACTGGTTTTCTAGTTATGGACTCGTGGATTCATAAAACTAAACGAAATTAGCATAAAGAAAGCATATAAAGTTTTTCTTGAGTCATTTCGAAAATATTCCATCGTTTTAGAACATTATATTATTCTTCATCATTTCTCCTTAAACGCACCGTTTTCGAGATATTCTTCATTGAATGTTTTAAAATGGAAAACTCCAGAAATTTCACTACTTTTATGGATCCGTCCCTGAGCGTTGGAATCCCGAATCAAGCTGTAAACCACGTTACCATGCCTTATTCTCGTCCGCCAACAAACTCATAGATAATTTATATGCGGGAGTGTATTAGCACATTGTGAAATCTTTAAACGCTTGTAACTTTTTACCTGAGCCGAATCTGGAAAAATGGTAAATGAAAAAAGTTTTCATTTGATGAGAGGAATCTTTGGTTAAAATTAATGCAGTGGTCAAAGACTCACCCTGTATAACTCAAAAACAGTTTGGCCGATAAGGCGTATTTACGAACTTGGCTATCGTATTTGGATGCGCAACCCACTCTGAAAATTGTAAGTCGCTATATCTCTCCGTTCGAAAGTTATCGTAGTAACGGTCACCCATCCAGATACTGAGGTCACCCAACATCGCACGGTTTCCAATATTTTTTCTGTATCTCCCGAAGTATTGATCTGATAGTGACGCAATTTGTAATATGGCTTTAGTATTAGGTTTTGAAAACTCTCATGTCCGATGTTACAAAAGCGACATCGGATAAATAGTTTCTGAGATACATAATATTTTTAATAATTTCTGCAAAATTATCCAGTTTTACGATCCTCACGAAATATCGCGGAGTTCTTTGTGTCGGCATTCTACAACTAATTGCTAAGTTTTAATTCGATTGGATTTGTATTGTTGGAATACAACATATTCAGACCTATTCGTACCTTTGCGTATTGCTATAAACATTACTCTTCAAGTCAATATTGCTATAAAGTAGGTCAAAATTCATTGATTTCAGAGCTGACAACACTGTATTTCATGACTTCTATGTGAAATAGAAGAAGAATTTAACCTTACCTCTCGTCCGTTTTTGGGTGGTTATTCTTAATTCCTAACAATCTTAACCATATATATAAAATGTCACGAAGGCGAAAAGCTAACTATGTTATTTATGAAACTAACAAGACGGAGCTATTGATTAATTTTCAGGAAACACGCCGAATATTGATAACTGCTACCATGACCGAAAAATTGAAGACATGCAAACACCAAAACAACTATTAAATTTTAATTTTTTCCTGCCGTCAGTAAGGCCTCGAATGCACACTTTTAAGTGAAACGGAACAGGATCTCTCCTAGTTTTGTCCTGAACAAATTCCCTCAGTTCTTCAATCAAATCAAAAGAAGTAATCTTTGTATTAAGGCTGAATTAATAGTTTATTTAATTTTATTCATCCAGTCTTCAAATGCATATCTCTAACTTAAAAGAAGCAGTATCTCTCCTAGTTTGCTCATGAACAAATAAATAAATGAATAAAATTCCCTCAGCTGTTCAATTAAATCAAAAGCATCAATCTTATTATCAAGCCTGAATAGTTTGTGAACTTTTCTGTTTACAAATAGAAGGGATTGTTAGTGTCAGAACTAAGTCTTAGAAATTTCCTTAAAATTAAGTATTTCAAAGTACCTTTAACAAAAATGAAAGATTATGTATGCCTATATTTATTAAAGGACCAACCTATTTTCGAATTCTTGGAAGAAAATTGGTTCAAGCCCTGTGGACAGGAGCTTTTTGGCGCTCTTGTTCGAACAGACAAATTATATCTCCGAAAGTATTGGTTTCTCAGAGTTGGGAATTATATCAATGGATTCTTATGATAGAACTGCATCATAAAAGAAATAAAATTTTAAAAAAAGTGTCGTTTAAAAAAAATGTTTCAGAAATTATCATTCAAACAAAAGCGCCAAAAAAATAGCAATCTACAATGCTTCAAAAATTGTCATTAAATTCATTTATCAAGATTAAATGAGCAATCTGTAATGATTCGACCTCGTGGAATGGGTTGTTGCAACTTACACTCGGTGCATAGTTTTCACAACTCGAAATACCTAAGTTAAGTATCATCGAAATGTCTAGAGCAAGGCTGGAGACAATCATAGCAGATAGTCAATTTATTCCTGATATTTGAGTAGGTAGAGGCTTACGAAAAAATATTTTAATAGTTCAAAATATATTAACTAACAACATTATGCAAATACTTACTGTAAATGTCTTACTACTTACTACTTAAGGAAGTAAAATGTAATATTAACATCAGTGGTCAACGAATAGTAATTTGTTTTGAAGATTTCATTATGTTGTTCTTTCCTATTGCCTTCATAAAGTACATCATTGAAATGATCCAATTCTAAATCTTCTCAAACATCATCCGGAATTTATACGTAAATTATTCAATATGCAACTAGTCAATATTATTTTCGGTTTCAAAACAGTCTTGTATATATTCACAAATTCATGAATCAGATACTTGTTTTCTAACTACAAATTGACATGATTCTAATAGCTAGAAAAAATGACATTTATGAACAGTGAACACATACAGTGAATACATAGAACTACGATGTACATATTATTGAAATTTTGAAAAATCATATATCCGAAATTATTAGCTTGTTAGAGTTTAAAATGATATCGTTGGATTCTTATGGTAAAATTGCATCTTAAAAAAATTCAAATTCAAAAGTTGTAATGTAAAAAAAAAATTTTTTTTTCGTTACTCTGAAATCTTCTGACCGATTGTGCCCAATAACGAACTTAACCGAGATATTTACTCCTCGAGGCTACTCTGAAAATTTCAATTGTCTAGCTCATTCCGTTCGAGAGTTATCGTGTTAACGGCTGGACGGCCGGACAGAATCAATTTTGACCATGGATTCTTGATCAGTGAGTCGAACCAAATCGTTTAAGACCATTTTCAGCCAAATATTCCAAAATTACAGACATTTGGGCAAATTGATAAGCACTCTGTTCCGAGGAACAAGAACGCTATTATGAGGTTGCTGATATAGCAATATGTTTCTTAAAATGACAGATCATATTGATCAAAATCGATGATCAGAATAGCGATATTTCGAATCTTGCTGTAGAAGCAATATCTTTTTCATAGCAATATTGCTATGCGCAAACAGAATAGGTCTGATTATTTATTTCGAAAGTGTTTGGGTGATTCTACCTATTATCGATTCGGATATGCCAACTACCCTGAAAATTTCAAGTCACTGTTTCGTTCAAAAGTAATCGTGGCAACGGCCAAACGGACTGTTCGAAGTTTATCCTTCTCTTTCCAAATCTTACTAATTTTAGAAATTCAATTATACTTAAAATATCGTCCAATTCAAAATAATGAACGATTGTACCGCTGCAAAATTGAAAGATATTCTAATTGAAATATGAGATGTGAAGGGATGGATCGAAACATATTTCATTTTTCATACATCTCTTAATCGATTGTATCTTCGCGAATTTATGTCGGTGTTAACTTCCCAACAACCAACCGATAGAGTCAATTTAGAGAGGAGTATAATTCCTTGTATCAATATAACCGTGAAGAAAAAAAGGCAGATATAATAAACAATCATCGAGTATACCGCCAATTATTCCATAAGTTATTGGATTGGATACGCGGGTATTCCATTCACAATAAATAAACATATGAAGAAATAAATAATGAAGTAATAAGATGTTAACGCTCTGAAAAATAATAAGTGGGATTAAGGACTTATTGGTCTGTTGATTCAGATGAATGAGGCATATAGAATTATGGATATTATATATAATTTGACAAATAATTTGTAAAAAAATGTCAGGAGCATTTGCTTGCATGTTCCATTGTCTATTCACGAATAGTTTCTGAAAAATTTTTGAGAACATATTTTAATTTTTTTTTTAGTGATACGATATTTCACGAAGATTAGCGAGTCAATATTTCACAACCAGTTAACAGATTTGAATTGAATAAAATTTGTATTTTTTGAGATATTGAGGAAATAATCATTAAAGGACACTGTGGGAGGTATACTCATTATTAAAAGGTTTTTTTTGGGTTTTCTCTCCAAAACTCTGAAAAATTTCTATAAAATAATAATTAATTATTTTGTGATTTTCTTCTGCTTCAGAAACATAAGATATTTGTCAAAAGCATTCAATGGAACAATGTTGCCTAACAAACAACAATGAAACAACATCAACGAAGAAACAACTATATTGTAAAGTTTCGGAGTCTATATCAGACTCCTTCGTCAGATGCTTGATGAAAATCTTTAGAATTTTTATTTTTTTTTTATTTTCATTAAGCATCCGACGAAAGAGTCTGATATAGACTCCGAAACGTTACGATATAGTTGTTCCTTCGTTGATGTTGTTTGATTGTTATTTTTTAGGCAACATTGTTCAATTGATTGCTTCTGACAAATATCTTGTGTTTCTAACGCAGAAGCAAATCACAAAATAATTAATTTTTATTTTATAGATATTTTTCAGAGTTTGGGAGAGAAAACCCAGAAAAAAACCTTTTAATATTGAGGAAATAACAATAAAATCTCAGATGGTTTTAGCTCCAAAACCGATAGGCTGATTACGCCTATTAACTAACTTAAATGTCGCATTTGGATGCGCATCGTTGAAAATTGCAAGTCCCTATATCTTTCCATTCTCAAGTTGTCGTGAGATACATTATATTTTCAATTTGATCGGATCTGTATTTTTTGATTTATCGGCAAAACAATATTCCAGATGCGTATAACTCCGAAACCGTTTGGGTGATTATGCCCAACAACGAACTTAACTGTCCCATTCGGATGCGCAATCTACCCTGAAAATTGCAAGGCAGTTTCTCTTCCCGTTCCAAAGTTATCCTGGCTACGATCATCCATCCAGCTAATGAATTCACCCAAACCTGCTCATATCTCCAACAATATAGATCCGATCGTGTTCAATTCTGGAGCTTGGCTGTACATTTAGGTTGTGAAGACTATCGCAAAATTTGAGTAGCGTAGTAAAAATAAGGCTATGCAGTTTGTAGGAAACATTAATTCTTAAAAATTAAGTAAAACTGTACCAATAAAATGCTTCATTTGAGTTGCATAAATTTATCCACGAAACAAAGATTTTTCAAAGACAATATAAGCCAAATTTTTACATACTCATTACCCTCCATAGTGATGCAATTTTAGGTTTATCAATTGTCTTGAAATTTTTTAAGGTATTATTAATTAATTATTAATAGAGTCCCATTTTTAGAATATTTAACTACTTAATATGCCTAAGAGCTTAAATTTAGCCTTCCTGCAGAATGTCCTTTCAAAGGAACCAAACATTTTGTTTGTGTTCTAGTCGAACATGTGAATAATGTATTACCGGAGAGGTGGATCGTAAGAAGTGGTCCAAGATACTGGCCTCCACGATCGCCATGTCTCATAGCTTTTTATGTTTGGCGGCGTTTCAAAACTACTGAACCCTCTTGATCAATTATCCGGGGTCAAACAAATTTTGTCTGTCTGGCCGGCCGGCCCTAAGCATGATAACTCTCAGAAGAAATGAGAGAGAGTTGAAATTTACAATGTAGCTTTTGGTTAAAAATACCTCGGTTAAGTTTGTAAATGGGCGAAATATGCAGAGATGATCCGGAGTTATAGGCATCCAAAATTTTGTTTCGGATTAACTCAAAGAATACTTACCAGATCGAATTGAAGCCCGGTAGTTAGTTGAAAAATACCGACACGAAGACTTTTGTGAGGAACGTAAGACTAGAAAATTTACTATTACTTCACGTCAGTGCTTTTCTCAAATATTCCGGGTTAGTATTATATTGTTAAATTTATGCCATGTGCTTTATTTCCTTTAATAATATTTCAAAATGCTTCACTAAATGATTATCAGGAAGTCTGTATACCTATCTTTTAATAATATTTTTTTGGTCACGTTATATTACCTCCTATGAATTAATTACTCTCTTTGCCCATAAATTCAACTTTTCTGAGAAGATACAACCTCCGGTGCTCCTTTTATATGCTGCACTGCCCAGAACTGGTTAGCGTGGAATAGACCAACTCTTCACGTTGTTGGTTACTGTCTTTAAGAAATTACTCACAGTATCAAGTCGACATGAAACAAAATACGAGAAACTAGACCTACACGGTAGAACCAAGATCATTGAAAAAGTGTAACTACTATTCGAAATCCTACAATCAAACAAATCCAAGACATTTATAGGAACCTTATACTGAGTTACTCGTGTCAACCGTATCATTAACTCCTTCGCGTGTTCATTCCGTCGTTTATGGACCATCATTTGCGTCCTTACCAGCAATTTCCAATCATAAGAAGGCCAGTTGACATTCAGATCGTATCCTATTGAAAATCCAACGCCCACTCGACAGAACGGCCATACCCCGTTTGGTTTTGCAGGAATTTATTCCAATATGATCTTTCCGTGCGCCAATTTAGACATGTTTAAGACAGTCGTTAGCAGCAAGATTCGACCATTAAGAACGAGATCTGAAATACAAACTGGAACGTTCGTCGTATTTTCTATTAATTTCAACGAATTGTTTCGATTTCTGAGTGAAAAAGAAACATCAGTTCTGCCAGTAATTGGTAGTTAGGATGGTGAGTTAGTGGAGGTTTTTTTCTAGGGAATGTCTGGGAAGTTGGTACGCCCGTGAAGAGAAATCGATTTCCTGCTGGGCGCCCTCAAACTCTACAAGAAACTGGAAAGTGGAATTAATTGATGTTTTCGATATCGGAGGGCTGTCGAGAATTTGGAAACAGACTGTTCATTGGGTTATGGAGTTTTGAAGTTGGGAATCTGTGTCGAACGGTGATATTGGCGAAGAAGGACCATTACATCCATTGAGGAAGTCAACGTGCGGTGAATTTTTGGCCAAGAAAAGGAGATACACAAATCAGAAATATCAAAGGACATTTGAGAAAAATTAAGAAATTTAATTGATCGTTCTTAGATCTCAGATGTATCCTGTTAATCAGGTAAATCTGGTAAACAATATTTTCAGACAGAAATCTACAAAAAAATTCCTGAAAACTGTTTTTTCAGGGATTCCGTGTAAAACTTCGATCTCAATAATTTCATTCATTGTACAGCGTGTACAAAATTGGTAATACCTGAACTAGAGCTTTTTAACCTTAAGCAATAGAGCAGAAGGAATGGCACATTGCGGCTATCTTTTTTTGCGAATCTTATAATGCCTTCAACTGTATTCCTCCCTTCGTCTTATGTTTCCGAGCTTTCTTCTTCTTTTGTTTTCGAGTTATAGGCCAAAATTGAAATTTGGCTGATTTCAACATTGGTAATTATCTACCACGTTCCTGATTTTAAGCTATTATTTCCATAAGAAGAACGCAACTTTATGTTACAGCTCAGCAAGAAAACCCCTTGGAAAGTATATCACTGGTTTGTAATTCAAAGAGTGTCTGCATTCTGTTTGCTTTTCAATATCGTAGCACAAACAGGAACGGAGATAATGACCAATGTTGAAATCGTCCAAATTTCAATTTTGGCCTTTAACTCGAAAACCAAAGAAGATAGAGGAATACAGTTAACGGCATCATAAGTTTCTCAGAAAAAGATGTGGCATTCATTTAACCTTATCTCTTAGGGCTATAAAGTTGTAGTTCAGGTATCACCAATTTTGCCCACCCTGTTTGTTTGTTTGTGTTAGACCGATAGCGATCTAGCGAGTAGCCCGTGCTGCAGCCTAGAGAAGCTTATTGCACCTTGGGCGGTTTCCTATTAGCTGACAGGGTCTCATGGTTGATCCCCCTCAGCTCGAATTGATAGCATCCATAGGGTCCATTAGTCGATCCCCTGCAGCTCAGGTTTACTTAACCGAGCTAAGACCTGCACCGCCGTCATTACATGGGACTCATGTAACATCCCGACTGCCTTGTCGGTGTATTACCTACATAAGGTCCATTTTCCTAGCAAGTAGGATTATGCCCTTGGCTAGGTACCTCGCACGGTTTCTGGCACTCAGGGCTGTATCGTCGCCCCCATAGTGGAGTACCCATTGTGTGTGGGCTGGACAGTCAAATATGACATGTTTGGCAGTTTCGTCTGCCCCCCCCCCCCCCCCACATTATCTACAAACAGGGTTTTCTCGGAAAATTCCCATGTTTTTCAGGTTATTTCTCAGGGTACACTGTACGGTTAGTAGGCCAGTTACTGCCCTGAGCTTACTCCTGCTCTATATTAAGACTTCTTTAGTTAGTAAGGGGCAGGGCTGCCCCACCATTAACTTACTGTACTGCTACTTAAGTGGCGACAACCTATAAGACGTTTGATTGCAATAATTGTTTATAATAGGACGACGTCATTGAACTGCATGAATCAAATTCTAGGTCTGTATGAGAGTATTCTGCTAAAAACATGTTTTTGGCGCTCTGGTTCCTCGGAACTGAGTGCTCTTCAATTTGCCCAAATGTCTGTAATTTTCGAATTTTTCGATGAAAATGGTCTTAAACGATTTGGTTCGACTCACTGATCAAGAATCCGTGGTCGAAATTCATTCTGTCCGGCCGGTCCGACCGTCCGGCCGTAGGCACGATAACTCTCGAAAGGAATGAGCTAGACAGTTAAAATTTCCAGAGTGGGTTTGGGGGATAAATATCTCGGCAAAGTTTGTTATTGGGCAAAATCGGAGAGAGGGTTTCGGAGTAACAAAAAAAAATTTTTTTTTTACAAAACAAATTCCAAATTAAATTTTTTTCAATAAGCAGTTTTACCATAAGAATACATTCATATAATTTTTAACTCTAACAAACTAATACTTTCGGAGATATGATTTTTCACAATTTCAATGTAAATCGTATTTCTACGTTTTCACAGAATAATAGAATTATTCTGTGGGTATTCTATGAATTGTTAAAATGTCAACTTATTTTCCTGAGACATGACGTTGTCTCATTGTCATTCATTCCAGCAATCGTATAAATATGAGCATTATAATATAATATAATACTTTTTGTTGGTTGATATTTTCATGCCGATGGTCAATCCATATGATGATGAGAATGGTAATGGTAAGTTAATAGCATTGTCATTCATTCTAGCAAATGTATAAATATGAGAATTATAATATAATATCATACTTTTTGTTGGTTGATATTTTCATGCCGATGGTCAATCCATTTATGATGATGGGAATGGTAATGGTAAGTTAATAATATTGAGTTCAGAATATCTCCACTAAAAACAAAACTAGAATATTGGTGTATTGGAGTAGATTTGAGGAAAGATATATATTATCGTTCATCATAGAATTGAGGAATGAATATCTCGGATGAGTTCGTTGTTGGGTAGAATTCGTCTATTGGTTTTGGATTGATAATTTTTGGCACTCTTGTTGAATTTAAATTCTTCTATGATGTTTGAATTCAATTTCTGCTAAGATGAAGTTCTAAATTTCAATAATGAATCGTACTTCTATGTTTTCACAGAATGCTATAATAATTCTATCTAAGCTTTATTATATGATCTGTGTACATACTCGTACATTTCATCTTGTTCTATAAGAGAGAGTCAAATTGATTTCAGCTATTTTAATTTGGCTTCTTCCATGGTGCAGTTCTCATTCTCAGATTGTTCATTTAATCTTGATAAATAAACTATTATTTGAATTGAATTTTCTTTATGATGCAGTTCTATCATAAGAATACATTGATATAATTCCCAACTCTGAGAAACCAATACTTTCGGAGATATAATTTGTCTGTTTGAACTAGAGCGCCAGAAAGCTCCTGTCCACAGGGCTTGTTTTTTTCACCGAATGAATGAGGTTAAAATGAATGTAATAATGTAACAACGAACGTAAACAGAATATTCATGTTGCGATATACTTCATCCCTAGCCAATTCTCGTTCCCCCAGTAGATGGCGCAATTGTCTGCACAGCACCCTTAAGATCGACTGCGTCGGTCATAAAGGGTGTGGTATCTTCCAAGTACCCCCTTTACCAAGCTATCTAGAAAAATTCAACTATAGGGGCTGGAACGAAACGTAGAGCATTATACAAAATAAATATCAGTAGGATGGAGCTAAAGATCGATATTCAGATCGTCAAATTTGGATATAAAAGGTGGCCGTATGATTCTGATTATCAATCATTCTCTCATACTTCTCCAACTCAGCAATGCTGTACCAGACACTCCCAAGCAAGAAGACTTCAGGCGGCCTGCTGCACCAGAGACGACCCGAGAATTGTCAATGTGACAATTCTCGAATCTCAGAATAACAATCAACAAAATAATTCTGAAGATTTTTTCGTTAAGCTTCTGAAGAAGGAGTCTGATATTATAGACTCCGAAACGTTACGATATAGTTGTTTCTTCGTTGTTGTTGTTTCGTTGTTATTGGTTAGGCAACATTGTTCGATTGATTGCTTCTAACAAATATCTTGTGTTTCTTAGGCACAAGCAAATCACAAAATAATAAATTTTTTATTTTATAGATATTTCTCAGAGTTTGGGAGAGAAAACCCAGAAAGAAACCATTCATTGATGAATATACCTCTCACAGTATCCTTTAATGATTACGTCTATCATCTTTATTCGTCGAAGCAAACACCAGATTTCAATCCAGTAAAGAACTCAACAAAACTCATTTTCGTCATCAGTTTGATTCTAGACACGTGTCTGGATTTACCATTAATTTCAGTAGTGTAGGTAGAGTGGTATAATTCAGTGAAACATATATGGATTTTTAAATGAACGGGCAAACTCCTGACTCCAAGTCAGAGATTTTATAATTTTCCTTGGTTCACTACGTCCACTTATTTTGAAAACTATCAATTTATGAATTAAACTATGGCTACGTCTATTGAACAGTACAGGTTTGATAGCGTAGACTGAAAGGTTATGGGGCAATGAGGCGAGAAGAACGGTTGAAAAATCCACCTGTTTAGCAATAAACCCTGTGGATTTCACTGACCTTCAACTATTTACTGCTCGGTTGTAGGTAGACATCCACATCTACAATCCCCATTATTCAATCATTTGATACGAGTGACAATAATAACAATACTCATGTTAGAAAAAGACACATTATTCATTGTCCATTGTGGTACTTTTTATCGCTAGCTAAACGATTGTGAACGTGAAGTCATAAATTTATCAGCACACAAAAGTCCCCCTGACTGGTATATGTAGGCATGATTATGTGATGGCTCTGAAGATCACCATATTAAATATGCCAAAACGAGAAAGCGTGATATGGATAGAATTTCGTTCATTGCGTTCACAACTATTGGTTTAATAATTTTCTCGAAGACTAAACCTTAGGAATCATTCTGCGAATTTTTTAAATCCTTAAAGAAATTTTCAAATTATGCGTTTTGAAGTACGTAGAAATAAATAAGTTAAAAGCACTCAAACGACGTCGGAATCTTTAGGGCGTTCGTTCATTTGGAAGCAAATTTATATCACTTATTTATTATACCATACTACTGAAATATAGGGTGTTTTTCATATTTCATTTTCAAGTTTTCACTTGAATTTGTCTTGGGTGCTCTTTTCCTCGGAACAGACTGCTTATCAATTTGCCCAGGTGTCTGTAATTTTCGAATTTTTTGATGACGATGGTCTTAAACGATTTGATTCGATTCTTTGATCAAGAATCTATGGTCCAAATTGATTCTGTCCGGCCGGCCCTCCGTTAACACGATAACTATTGAACGCAATAACCTGGACAGTTGAGATTTCCAGAGTTGGTTTGGGAGATGAATATCTCGGAGAAGTTCGTTATTGGACAAAATCGGTGGT
Organism: Halyzia sedecimguttata; assembly: GCA_937662695.2. Taxonomy (NCBI): domain Eukaryota; kingdom Metazoa; phylum Arthropoda; class Insecta; order Coleoptera; family Coccinellidae; genus Halyzia; species Halyzia sedecimguttata. The sequence goes on along the minus strand of OW569415.2, from coordinate 35,451,726 downwards.
TTCGGAGTAACGATACAAAATTGAATTTTTTTTCATTATAAATTTCAAATTAAATTTTTTTGAATATGCTGTTTCACCATAAGCATCTATTGATATCATTTTCAACTTTAAGAAGCTAATACTTTCGGTGATATGATTTTTCAAAATTTCAATAATAAATCGTAATTCTATCTTTCCACAGAATGCTGTAATTATTCTATCTATGCATTATTATATTATCAGTGTTCATACATGTTATCTTATTTTCCTGTAAAAGACGTGTCAAATTTATTTCTGGTTCGTTCCTCATGATATAAAAAAGTCCTCCTGTTCTAGAGAACAAAGTATGATTGAATGGAAAATGACCAATGAACTAATTTCAGCTATCGCAGAAGTATGAGGATTATATGATATTAAACTTCTTTGGTGCCCTTGGATAATCCATATGATGATGGAAATATATACTTTGGTGAGTTATTCAAATTGGGTTCAGAATATCTCCAGTAAAAACAAAACTGGAATATTGGCTAAGTTTCAATTGATAATATATTATTTTCAGAGTAGATTTGAGGAATGAATATCTCGGATGAGTTCGTTATTGGGTGCAATCGGTCTGGTGGTTTCGGATTAATAATTTTTGGCATTCTTGTTTTTTTTAAATGAATTTTATTTTATTTGATTTCTTTTTTGATGCAGTTTTATCATAAGAATCTAGTGATGCTTTCGGAGATATGATTTCTTAAAGTTTGAACAAGAGCGCCAAAGCTCCTTTCCACAGGGCTTGAACCAATTTTTTTGGTTCAAGCCCTTCAATAGACTAAACGTCTATTCAAGCCCATCATTTGACACCCATATTAAAGGGGTTGAGAAAAAATATTCAATCCGCCATTTGATCGTAGTGACTGTCTTGGATTTAGAATAATATTGAATATAATCAATTGCATTTTCATCAGAACTAAGGCTGGCCTTATACAGCCAGAATGTCTCTCTGAATTCATACTCTTAATTCATATTACCAATTAAGAAAACAAGGAATTGCATACTAATTTACTATTCTCCTCAAACATTCTGATTTTTTCAGAGTATTAATTTCTAGATACCTATACCTAAATTATGTGTTTCTTGAATTAAAGCAAGTTTTCACGCAAATGGAAATATTGAGGTACATTTTGTATTATGCATCCATGAAATATCATAGAACATGTAAATTATGATAATTTGATAATTGGCATGGATTGTAAAGAATTTTTTGAATTTATTTACGGAGACTTGAAAACGATCCAAATGGAAAGCAATAATTATACAAATGAAGGGTTGATGAAATGGTTTTTTCTTCACGGTCTATGTGATCAACTTGTCGCAAGAGCACGCAGAATGTTAAATGATATATTTTCTGATTAAGAATGAACAAGAAAAAAATTTTACGATTGTAGAATAATTTCATCCTTTATAGATCAAAACTTAAAGCGGAAGGAACCCTGTATCTTCAGAAGAAGATAAATTGTTAGTACTTTTTGATATAAGCAGCATCACTGCAGCGCTGAAAATATTCTAGATCGATAGAGCAGTAGTTTCTACCCAAGAAACCAAATTTTCAATAAAATCGTTCTCCGTAAAAGTCCAGGGTACCATCGACCGTGGCCCAACCTATAGGTTCTTTTCCCGCAACAACACTCCGGAGAATATAGGAGGCCTTTTTAATAGAGACATATTTATTTCACTTTCTAGAAAATATGGTGAACTATCCAGAATCTCACTCTCTACATTTCTTATAGGCTGGATTCGGAAAGTAGCAAATGGTTTCACTTCAGGACTTCTGGATCTACGACTGCTCTTCAGGAAGAACGAGGTCGAGTTAGCAATTGAAATAAATTTGGACTTTGTTTATCCCAGTCTATTTCCTGGAAAATCCTTTACGAACTTTTTCCCGCTTAGCGAAACTTCATGCTCATTCCACTAACTAACGTTTTTTCCACAAGGGTAGATTTTTATATCGGGCGAGTTTTAAAGAACCATGACAATAAACACCTCCGAATCTTTGTTTACCCGTCGGGAAATGTCTCGAATGTTGACACATAAAATCTAGCTTACAACGGTGTATTTACTGGGGGATTATTGTTTTGTTGGTTTTTCAATTTTACGATATTTCCTAGACGGTTGTTCCGGAGGGATTCGCTTAAACTTCCTCTTCGTCTTCATAAAATGGTATATTTTCCGTGCTACTTTCTTTTGTTTGGATGATACCTTCTTACGTTGAATATACGAATATTTTCGCTGTGTACTAAAGTCCTAATGGATTTTTCTCATCTTCGAACATTTATAATGAGTAAATTCCACAGGTCCGTATCGCAAATGATCGCAACGGACAGAACGGTTGAAAGTAGTACATTTCGGAATGCCGAAATTGTGCTCAGCCTGATTTTCGAATTTTTCTGGATGGCGAAAATCAAGGAGAAATGAAAACTTGACACATGGTGAAATACTTATTGATTTTAACCATCAACATATATTTCGCGTGGCAGGGCTAGATCACCTAATTGCTCAGTGTTCCCCAAAGAGGATAGTATCATTCAGGGGCAGACACAAACCAAGGGTTTATTATCAATCATCAGTGTGACTTAGCCGAACACTGAATGAAAACTGACGGTGTTCTAGGAAACTTATATCCATCGGTCGAGAACTGGTAGGGAAAGGATCCCACCAGCACCACCTATGGAGAATCTCTACGTACTTCGACCCTCTGCGATGAAGAAACCTTGAGCGATGTTCAGCGACGATCATTCTTTTGCCGTAAGAGGGACATGAATGGCAACGCGATCTACCTGCGAAGCGACCTTTACGGACTGAAAACGACCGGTTCAGTGTGGTTAGATAAACCACAAACCAGTGAACATTGCATGAGGAGAACTGTGGCTAATTTTCAATAACTAAAACAAGACACAAGTTGAAATATTCATTGATTTTAACCATCAATAAATATCCCGCGTGGCCGGACATGTGGACGCGGTGCGGATATGTGGACGCGTACCTTAAGTTGCTATTGCTTCTAATGTCCACTGAGGTTTAGGCTCGATAAGTGCATTTTGGTTCGATATTTAAAAAAATTCTAAACATTTCAAACCATGAAGTGAATATTTTTACGTAAACTTCCCTGAAGTGCTCACAGTAAAACTACTTTTAGAAATAGGCAGAATACAAAAAAATGGCTACGCTTTGTTCAATACTTTGGGGCTGCACAATCTTAGACTAACTGAATGCTGTGCGCAAATCGCTGAAGCCGAAACATTATTTTGATGTGACACGCTCAATACGATATTTTTTCACCCTTTTTTGCGAGTATTTTCTGGGGAACATCGTGTTATCATTTTGCCCAAATGTCTCTAATTTTTTGGCCGAATATGGTCCCAAAAGATTGGGTTCGACTCCCCGATGAAGAATTCGAGGTCAAATTTGATTCTGTCCGGCCGGCCGTCGGGCCGTACGGACGTTGCCACGATAACTTCAGAATGGAAGAGCTAGCAACTTGAAATTTTCAGGGTAGGTGGCGCATCTGAATATGACATACAAGTTCGTTAATGGGCATAATCGGCCCAATGGTTTCCGAGTAATAATTTTGTTTTCAACCAATACGAATCCGATCGGATTGAAACTTGGTGAATAGTTGTAGAATATAAACCTAAGCATTTTCGTGAAATTTTGTGAGAATCGTATCACTAGAAAATTTCAAAAAAATTATTAAACAATATTTTTTATGTCCCGATAACCTGAGAACGGAAAGAAATAGCGACTTGGAATTTTCAGGTTGGATTGTTCATCTGAAAGCGACATATGATTTTCTTTGTAGACATAATCGGCCGAACGGTTTTGGAGTTATATCCATCTGAAATTCGGTTGTTATTTCCTCAATAACTCGAGAAATACAAAACAGATTGATCTCAAGCATGGTTACTAGTTGTTGAATGCCAACGCGAAAATTCACGCAAAATTTCGTGAGGATCGTATAAATAGAAATTTTTTTAAAAATCATTGAAAAAAATTCTATATATCAGTAACTGTACGTCCGACACCGCTGAAATTTTGCGATAGCCTTTATATTATTATTAGAACCTAACTCTACTGCAAAGTTCCAAGTTTGAACACGATCGGATATATATTGTTGGAGTTTCGTGCAGCCTTGCGTGAGTTCAGTAGATGGATGGATGACCGTTGCTTCGATAATTATCGAACGAAAGGAGATATAGACTTGCAATTTTCAGGGTATGTTGCGTATCCGAATGGGAGAGTTGAGTTCGTTTATGGACATAATCGGTCCAACGATTCCTGAGTTATAACCATCTGGAATATTATTTCCTCGATAACTCAAAAAATATAGACTCGATCGATCAGGATACCTCGAGAATGGAAAGAGATAGCGACTTGCTATTTTCAGGGTAGTTGCGCATCTGAATTCCTCTATAACTAAAAATATACAAATATGATCTAATTAAAACTCCGTGATCGCTTGTAGAATGCCATCTCACTAATTTTCGCGGAAGTTCGTGAATATAGTATCCTGAAGTTACTTGAGGCGTAAGTATTTTCGTATTACAATTCCAATAAAATTTAAAATTTTGTGATTATAGACGTCAGTGAAGTCTGTCATTAAAATAGTGTGAAAAGTATTCATATATTATAAAAACTGAGGAAGCGGTATATATCGATGCTAAATTCGTATTGGAGTATCCAAAATAGGTGAGTCGACAATAGAACAAGCTCACAAAAGCTTCTGACTTCACGTCACTGCATGAACCAATTTTTTATTGGAAATTTTAAATTATTTAAAAGTAGCTCCTCTTCATCCGTTGATATACCAAAGTACTATTGTCGCCAAATCCGTTTCAGCCTTTGATCTATGAAACTCCCAGCAATCAGAGGTATAGAGTATAGCAGTATCGTCCACGAAGCTTACAATTATTCCGACGGTATTTTGGTGGAAAACTTCGTTATGTAAACGACAAACAGTGCAAGACCCAGTACCGTACCCTGTGGAACACCTAACCGGACAGTTTCTTGATCACCTATATCGGCATCTAGATCTACAGGCTGTGTTCTGCCAGATAAGTAACTCTCCATCAATAGGTGAGCGTTTCTTGTAATGCCGCAGTCTTCTAGCCTCACTAACAATTTTTAATGACACAGTGTGTCAAATACCTACGACAAGTCAACCAATATACACAGTGGTTATAATTTCTCATCAAGTGCTTCGTACAATTCGGTGGACAGCCCCAGGATAGCATCATTCGTGGACTTTCCCTCCCTGTATGCGAACTGGTTTTGAAAAATAATGTTATTGTTATCCAAAAATTTAAAATCCTCATTGTGATGATTTTTTGGCACTCTTGTTCCTCGGAACAGAGTGCTTATCAATTTGACCAAATGTCTGTAATTTTGAAATTTTCGCTGAAAATGGTCTTAAACGATTTGGTTCGACTCACCGATCAAGAATCCGTGGTCCAAATCAATTCTGTCCGGCCGTCCGTTAACACGATAACTCTCGAACGAAAAGAGTTAGAGGATCGAAATTTGCAGGGCAGGTTTCGAGCGTAAATATATCGGTTCGTAAACGGGCGAAATCCACCAAGCGGTTTCGGAGTTAAGGCCGTTTTTAGTAAAAACATTTTTGATTAATATTTTTCCGGAACCGATTACTCGATCTTTCTGAAATTTAGCATCAAATTGTAGAATAATGACCTTTATATGCATGCGAAGTTTTGTATTGATCGGGTTGCCGTAAAGTGTCAAAAAGATTTTTTTTTTAATTTTCAAATCTTTGTTTCTACAATTACTCTCGAACAGAATGAGCTAGGCAGTTGAAATTTTCAGAGTAGGTTTGGGAGATAAATATCTCTGGTTTCGGAGTAACAAAAAAATCTTTTTTTTTCACATTACAAATTTCAAATTCAATTTTTTCAAAGATGCAGTTTCACCATAGAACATTGATATCATTTTGAACTTTAACAAGCTAGTACTTTCGGAGATATGATTTTTCGAAATTTCACTAATGAATCGTACTTCTATGTTTTAACAGAATGCTGTACCTACTTAATTATTATATTTATGATTTATTATATGATCTGTATTCTTACATGTCATCTTATTTTCCTATGAGAGATAAATGTCAAAATTATTTCTGGTTCGTAGAATAATGAGGATGATATGATATTATACTTTTAAGGTGATAATATAATGCCCGTGGATAATCCATATGATGATGGAAATATATTCCAAGGTAAGATACATAATCAAATTGTAGGTTAGACATATATGAAGAACGACACATGGAATAAATTTAAAAACTTGATATTTTGGTCGGGTATTTCTGCTAAATGGAATTCTTATTATTATTTTTATCCCAAAATTTCACAATAATCCTCATCCTGATGATTTTTTCTATAATTTTAGTACATTATAGCATAATATCCGCCAATGGTAGGTTAGACATATATGAAGAACGGGACATAGGATCATTTTGAAAATGTTATATTTAGGTTCGGCATATCTGCTCAATGGATCTAAAATCACTTCAGTGCTGAGCTGTTGCCGCTTATACGAACAAGTATCAACAACTTCGATATTTCGAGTGACGCGCACTTTATGTTATTGAATTCTCGCAGGTTTATTGCTTGACGATTATATATTTCTACTAATTTCCTATATCCATCTGCAACGGATTTCAAGGTCCTGAAAGGAAGGACGTATAGGCTCTTTCACTTATTTAAGCAAAATTCAGAAATACCACGAAATGAAAGTATCACTCCAACATCGAAATTCACTCGGAAAAATTATCTCGTTGATCCATTAAAAAGGACGCAAATCATTCACAAAAAAATTATCGGAATTCCTGCTGAAGAATGAACAAGGATTGAGCCGTAAGACTCAGACGGCCGAACCAATATCAATAAAAATTCTTATCGGACTTATTTATAATAGATGACCAGAACACCAGAGTTGATTTTTTATTACCAATCAAGCTAAAAGAGTGCCGCAGACCTCAGGCTGCTGGCATCGCCAGAAAGCCCGTCGAATTTGAATAATATTAAAACCAGAAAATCGACTAATTAGTATCGGAATGATCTGGTCGTATAAATTCTGGATTGCTGATTGGTTTTCAAATTGAAAAACGGCTTATGATTATTCATAAGCGGAGTAATCTTGCTTAGGATACTTGTTCAAACAGAATATATGGGAGACCTCTTATTCGTCATTTTCCATTTTGATCGTGTAGCTTGAAAATAATTATCTAATACTTCATCTAACAGGATGAGGAATTCTCTGAATTTTAACGAACTATATTCGAATAACTGTCATGAAGTCTCTTTTGCGTGCATGTATTCACGCCTGTGGCGCGCTCACAAAATAGTGCATGGACTATAATCTTTTTAGCGTTAACACGAGAAAAAATTTGTTCAAGCCCTGTGGATAGGAGCCTTGGCGCTCTTGTTGAATTTTTACAAATCATATCTCCAAAAGTATTGGTGTCTCAGAGTTGGGAATTATCAATGGATTCTTATAATAAAACAAAATGTGTCTATTAAAAGTATAACTACGAAATTATTGGTTTCTCAGAGTTGGGAGTGATATCAATGGATTGTCATTTAATTTATTTTATTTTATGTTGCAGTTCTCTCATAGGGATCCATTGATATCATTCCCAATTCTGAGAAACCAATACTTTCGAATATATGATTCGTCAAAGTTTGATCAAGAGCGTCAAACCTCCTGTCCACAGGGCTTTCTCACTTTTTTGTACCATATTTTCTGACAACGGTTGACTCATACGTAAAAGTTGGATGCAAGTCCAAGATCATACACATCATCATGAACACAGATCATACGATAATTCATAGATAAAATAATTAGAGGATTCTGTGAAAACATAAGTACGCTTTACTATTGAAATATTGAAAAATCATATCTCCGAAAGTATTAGCTTGTTAGAGTTGAAAATGATATCGGTGGTGATAAAACTGCATCTTAAAAAAAATTAATTTGAAATTTATAATGTAAAATTTTTTTTTTTTTTGTTACTCCGAAACCATCAATGCCCAATAACAAACTCAACCGACCTCTGAAAATTTCAACTGCCTAGCTCTATCTGTTCGATAGTTATTTTGTAGAAACAAAATTTAAAAATTTTAATTTTTGTTTACACTTTACGGCAACCCGATCAATACGAGACTTCGCATTCATATAAAGGTCATTACTCTACAATTTATTGCTTGATTTCAGATTGATCGAGTGATCGGTTTCGGAAATATTCATAAAAAATGTTTTTACTAAAAATTGCCATAACTCATAAACCGCTCGATGGATTTCTCCTATTAACGAACCTGTCCGAGATGTTTAGGCTCCAAACGTACCCTGCAAATTTCAATCCTCTTACTCCTTTCTTTCGGGAGTTATCGTGTTAACGAAGGGCTGGCCGGACAGAATCGATTTCGACCACGGATTCTTGATCAGTAAGTCGAACCAAATCGTTTAAGACCATTTTCTGCCAAAAGTTCGAAAATTACACACATTTGGGCCAATTTATAAGCACTCTGTTCCGAGGAACAAGAGCGCCAAAAATGAATCAACTGAATTCAAATTGAAAAAAATTGGTTTAAGTACTGACGTGAAGTCAGGAGTTTTTACGCGCATGTTCAATCGTCTACTCACCTATATTGGACACTATTAATGGAATGTAGCTTCGATATAATATATCGTTTTCCCAGCTTTTATAATATATGAATAATACATTTAATATCATTTTAATGACACACTTCAGTAAAGAGAGAATCTATGTTCACATAATTTTTAATTCCGTCGTATGTATTCTATTGAAATTGAATTACGAAAAAACTCACTCCTCAAGTAACTTCAGGATACGATATTCACGAAATTCCGCAAAAACTAGTGGGTCGGCATTCTACAAGTAATCATTGAGTTTTAATTGGGTCAGACTTGTATATTTTGAGTTATAGAGAAAATAAGAACAAAATTTCAGATAAGCATAACTCCAAAACCGTTTGGCCGATTATGCCAATTAATGAACTTAAATGTCGCATTCGGATGAGCAATATTTCTTCCCATTTTCATGTTATCGTGACATACATCATATTCTTTCGTAATTTTTTTTTTTAATTTTCTAGTAGTACGATTGTCACAAAATTCCACAAACGTCTTTATATCGATATTCTACAATTAAATACCAAGTTTCGATTCGATCGGGTATGTATTTTTTGGGTTATCGAGGAAATAATATTCCAGATGGGTATAAATCCGAAACCGTTTGGCCGATTATGCCCTACACCGAACTTAACTTCCATTTGGATGCGCAACCTACCCTGATAATTTCAAGTAACAATCTCTTTTCGTTCGGAAGTCATCGAGGCAACGGCCACGCATCATCAACTGAACTCACCAATCATCAACTGAACTCACCCAAGGCTGCTCGCATCTCCAATAATATATAGATCCGATAGTGTTCAAACTTGGAACTTGGCAGTAGAGTTAGGCTCTGAAGCCTTTCGCAAAATTTCAGCGATGTCGGACGATTAGTTTCTGATATATAGAATTTTTCTCAATTATGTTCAATGAGTTTTTAATAATTTTCTAGTGATATGATCCTCACCAAATTTCGCAAGAATTTTTGCGTTGGCATTCTACAACTAATAACCATGTCTGAATTAGATTGGTTTCGTATTTTTCGAGTTATTGAGTAAATAACAACCAAATTTCAGATAGGCATAACTGCGAAACGGTTTTGCCGATTATGCATATTAACAAAGTCAAATGTCGTATGCAAGTCGCAATCTCATCCCGCTCTCAAGTTATCGTAAGATGAATAATATGTTTTAATATTTTTTTATTTTCTGGTGATGTGATCCTCACAAAATTTCACATACGTCTTCATGTCGGTATTTTACAACTAGTTACCATCTGTATTGGTTGTCTCTTTCCGTTATCAATTTATCGTGACAACGGCCGGCCAGATAGGATCAAATATAACCTCCAATTCTTCATCAGATAGTCGAACCTAATCGTTTGAGACCATTTTCGGCAATAAATTTGAACATTACAGACATAGAGAACTTCTCACTGAAATTCATTATATTCTGAATATGCATGTGAAAGCTACAAAAGAAAAACGGATTTTTTTCTGCCATTTCAACAGCTTGTATCTTTCGGTTTGAAATATGATAAATGAAAAAATTGTTTTATTTGATGGGAGTAATTTATGGTTAAAATTAATGCAGAACTTAAAGACTCACTCCTATTATATTTCTATACTGTATCGCTACTTGAATGTATTGAAAACTGGCTTGTATACAAAAATATGACGAACAAAACCTTTGTGCATTCGAGCAGCTAAATAATACGCAACTTCATATGCGCATTGGTCTTCTGATCGTTAGGAAAGTTGTATATTACGTGAAGTAAATTTTAATTGATGCAATTCGCTGCAACAGTATTATAAGTTATACCTTCCAATTATTTCTTATGAACTACCGCATTCTTCCAAGTTTTAATCGTTTTGACAAATTATTTTCTTGTGTAAAATATATAATATTCCTCTGATCACGCCATGTAACTAATGCCAGGCGTACGTGTGAAGGAAGAGGTATTTTATACCTATCCTTGATATTTATATCTCCTCTCAGTTTTATACAGTTCGTTAACTCGAATATAATTATGATATCGTGAATAGTCTAACTGAAAAACAAGAGGCGGTAGGTAATTAATCATATTCGGAATTAAGTTTTTATGCGCAAACAACTGGAAATGGAGCTATTTTCATTGGAAAAGAGCTTTACGGATTCGAACATGCAATACGTTCCACAAAAAATTATGATTAATGTGCGGAAAATTCCTTGAATCCGTTTTTATGAAACTATGAACACCTTTAGCAGAACGATATAAATTCAAATATTATTACACAAATAGAAGGTCGAGCTTTTCGCGAAAATGTGCTAATTCAACAGCTCTGAATTAGTCATTACATCACGAAATGTTTTTATATGGTTTACGTAAGCGTCCTGACATACTTATTGATTCAGAATATTATTAGGACTTTGAATAATAATTATTTGGTGTATTTTTTTGAATATCGAGAAAAGATTGAAATCATCATGTGCCATCGATCAGAATAAGTGAAATTCAGAAGGAATTTTCAACAAATTGGTTCAAGCCCTGTGGACAAGAGCTTTCTGGCGCTCTTGTTCCAACAGACAAATTATATCTCCGAAAGAATTGGTTTCTCAGAGTTGGTAATTATATTTATTTATTTATTTATTTATTTATTAGAAATACACCATTCAACAGCCGAAGCCTATTAAAGAATGGGAAAATTGCAAACAGTATTACATTAATAAAGTAAAATTTTAACAAAATACAAAACTAAACTAAATGAGCATACTAAAAAAGAAATGAAAAAAAAAATTAAAACCGAGTGCGAGCTGAAAAAAACTCAATGTGAGAAAAAAGATCGCACCCAGCTTTATCACATAATCTGTGAACCCAGAATAGCCCTCCTTAAGCTCGATGGCTCGCAAGCAAAAATATCCACAACACCCTCATACAATATATAGTCATGACATATCCTGTACAGAGAAGAACATTAGAACGTGGGCAAGAGAGATAAAATGTTCTTAAAGTACGGACGGGCAATCTGGGAACATTTATATTAATCATGGCCAGCAAATGAGGACAATCGACCAATGAGCACAAGATATTGCGCAGAAATAAAATACCCAAATAGGTGCGTCGTCGTTCCAGAGAGTTAACCTGAAATCTGTTCAAGAAATTTACAAGCGGTGTACCACGCTCCGGATATACACCGTCAATTCTAAAACATAGATACTTCAGAAATCGCCTCTGTACATTCTCTAAACTATTAATATGGACATTATACCCCGGGTTCCATACTAGGCATCCAAATTCGAGCCTTGACCTCACAAGCGCATTGAACAACATAAATAGCGTTTTGCTGTCCTGCAACCATTTCGAGTTTCTGAGGATGAAACCAAGTGTTTTAAAGCATCCCAAAGTGATAGAACTTATATGAGGAACAAAACCAAGTCCACGGTCGAACAAGATACCCAGGTCTTTAAACTCAACAACCTTACCGAGAACGTGGCCATCAATGTTATAGGGGAAGTCAATGGTTGCTTTCTTGCGGCTGAAAGACATAACATTACATTTTTGAACATTCAAATGGAGTAAGTTATCCTTGCACCAACGGTTCAGCCTATCTATGTCACCCTGAAGGTCCCAACAATCCTCAGTAGACATAACACGACGAAACAATTTGAAATCATCAACATAAAGAAGAGAACAACACATCAGGTACAAACTAATATCATTAATTATCAATGGATTATTATGATAGAACTACATCATGAAGGAAATTAAATTTAAAAAAAGTGTCGTTTACAAAAAAATGCTTCAAAAATTATCATTTAAAAAAAAGAGCAATCTGCAATGCGTCAATGCTTCAAAAATGTTCATTAAATTTATTTATCAAGATTAAATCAGCAATCTGCAATGTTTCAACCTCGTGGAATGGGTTGTTGCAACTTACACTCGGTGCATAGTTTTTACAACTCGAAATACCTAAGGAAAGTATCATCGAAATTTCTAGAGCAAGGCTGGAGACAATCATAGCAGATTGTCCATTTATTCCTGATATTTGAGTAGGTAGAGGCTGACGAACAAATTATTTTAATAGTACAAAATATATTAATAAAATAATATCCTCTTTTCATAATTTAAAATTTAATCATTCATACCACTTACGCATTCTTTTCTGTATTATGAAAAAAATGTTTGATACACAAATTCCGATCCATATTTCGATATTTTTTTGCTAGCAACATTATGAAAATACTGTATATAGGAATATGTCTCACAACTTAAGGAAGTAAAATGTAATATTAACCTCAGTGGTCAACGAACAGTAATTTCTTTTCATGATTCCATTATGTTCTCCTTTCCTATTGCCTTCATAAACCACATCGTTAAAATGAACTAATTCTAAATCTTCTGAAATATCATCCCCAATATTCATACATAAATTATTCAATATATGTTATCAGTCATAATGATTTTCGGTTTCAAAACAGTCTTGTATATATTCACAAATTCAAGAATCGTATACTTGTTTTCCACCAGACATTTATGATATTTATGAACAGTGAACACAGACAGATTCTGTGTTCACATTCTGTGAATACATAGAACTACGATGTATGTATTATTGAAATTTTGATCTCCGAAAGTATTTGCTTGTTAGAGTTGGAAATGATATCGGTGGATTCTTATGGTAAAATTGCATCTTAAAAAAAATTATTTCGAAATTTGTAAAGTAAAAAAAAATATTTTTTTCGTTGCTCCGAAGCCAACCGATTACGCCCAATAACAAACTCAACCAAGATATTTATCCCCTGAACCTACTCTGAAAATTTCAACTGCCTAGCTCATTCCGTTCGAGAGTTATCGTGTTAACGGAGGGCTGGCTGGACCGGCCGGCCGGACAGAATCGATTTTGACGACGGATTCGTGATCAGTGAGTCGAACCAAATCGTTCAAGACCATTTTCATTTTTATAAATTCAAAAATTACAGACATTCGGGCAAATTGATAAGCACTCTGTTCCGAGGAACAAGAGCGCCAAAACACTGACGTGAAGTCAGGAGCTTTTGCACGCATGTTCTTTAGTCGACTCACATCTCACACACACCCACAAATACTGCATGCACCTTCAAGAGTTCTTTTTTTTTTCAACCGAGTACTAGATTTCAATTTGATCGGATCTGTTGTTTTAGAAATAAGGGAAAAATGAAATACTGTTGGATGGTTTGTGTGGAATTCCAGCTAAATTTGGTAGAGTTGTATATGAAATATAAATTTTATATTTTTTTTGTGATATGAGCCTCTCGAAATTTTGCTACAATTTGTGTGTTGGCATTCTACAATTAATTACCAAGGTAAAATTCGATCACATGTGTATTTTATGAGTTATTGAGGAAATAACATTTCAGATGGATAAAACTCCGAATTGGTCAATGATGCCCAATAATGAACTTTACCGTCGCATCCAGTTGCGCAACTTACCCTGAAAATTGCTATAAAAGTTGCTTTCTCCTTTCGTTCGGAAGCTTTCGTGGTAAAGGACTGCCGAACATATTCGGCAAATCTGTGAGAATATTTTTGGCAAAAAATACGAAAATTGCAGACATTCAGGCAAAATTTTCCCTAGAACATGCGCGCAAAAAGAATGATCTGTTGAGTAGACTTGGCTCAGACATATAAGTAGGGGCGAAGGAGGCATCTTAACACAGGGATCGATTTTAATTTTCCGATTCTCGAACGCAGCTTTGTGTTAATGTGCCCCACAATTCGGTTTTAATGTTGGCAACACTATGTATGTAAAACGTCAAGTCACAGAGTCGGTGTGCCTATCTGTGAAAACGAGTTATAATCTCATTTCAGTCTGGTGCCGTCGAAGTTTAAAAATAAATTAAATGTTTTGAGCAATTATTAACAGTCACGAAGGGAAAGTTTACCGTATAGTTGTTTTTCACAATTATCAAGTACTTATTAGTATTTCATTCACATCGTAGGTTTTGCTTTCCGGTAGTTTCAATATTTTTTTTGTAAATAAGTACTTATTTATCTTTCAAGTAACTATGGCGCAGATTTGATCGAAACAATAAAGGCACATTTAAACGTATGTTCAAATGTATGGGATAGGTATCTTAGATGTTTATTTTATTGTTTGATATAAGTTTATTTCATGTGAAATTTCATTTGTTGCATCAAAAATTAATGTGCAATGTGATTAATTTTGTTACCAAAGTCAAAGTCTGTCAGAATTAAAAACTACTAGTTTATGTTTGGTTACTGTAAATCAAGATTTACCTTTAAAAGTTTGATTTCACTTTTTGGCGCTGTTGTTCCTCGGAACAGAGTGCATATCAATTTGCCCAAATGTCTGTAGTTTTCGAATTTTTGGCTGAAAATGGCCTTAAACGATTTGGTTCGACTCACTGATCAAGAATCCGTGGTCGAAATCGATTATATCCGGCCGTCCGTCGGTCTTCTGGCCGTTAACACGATAACTTTCGAACAAAAAGAGTTGGAGGATTGAAATATTTAGGTTAGGTTTGGAGTGAAAATATCTCGGACCAGTTCGAAAACGGGCGGAATCCACCAAGCGGTTTCGGAGTTATGGCCGTTTTTATTAAAAATATTTTTTATGAATATTTCCGAAACCGATCACAGGATCTAACTGAAATCTAGCATCGTATTGAAGAATGGTGACTTTCATATGCATGCAAAGTTTTGTATTGATCGCGTTGCCGTGAAGTGTGAAATTTTTTTTTTTAATTTTCAAATTTTGTTTCTACAGTAACTCTCGAACATAATGAGCTAGGCAGTTGAAATTTTCAGAGTACGTTTGGGAGATAAATATCTTGGCTAAGTTCGTTAGGCTTGTTTCACATGCATACGGTTCCAATCGGTTCGGTTCGTTCTCGGTTTCAATTCGGTCGCTGGCGACAAGTGTGAAACGGTGCTCCGGTTTAGATTCGGTACCGAATTGAAACCGTACAGCACCGAATACTCCCTCGACACGAATAGGTTTCTATCAGGTTTGGATTCGTGTGTAGGGAATACAGATCAACCGGGGCGTTCACACAAACACGGTTTAGTTTCGGTTTTAACCATAAAGTAATAAATATTTAATACATATGTTTTCTGTCTCGTTCTGTGGTTTTAACCTCAAATCGAGCAGATATCTTTCCCGAATTGTTCAAATATAGAAATATAATCATACATATTTTCGGGATATTGTTGCTATCTCAGTATTCATGAGAAAATGATGGTTTACCAAATGTGGATCGACTGATTTCTGCTGTAAATCTAAACCAGTGCTGCGGGACAAAATTTCCGAAAAATATAAAGATCAATTAAAGACGTATAGGATGCATTCAAAGATGTATGTGTTAAATTTTGAATGGCTTTGATGAATCTGACGTCGCGGAAAAATTGGAATTGTGAGCCTGTGTCGGAAGATAACATCAAACCTAATATGAACCGTATGTGTGTGAAAGGCCTTCATTCGTTTTCGGTTGAAACCGAAAACGAACCGAACCGTATGCATGTGAAACAAGCCTTACTGGGTAAAATCGGCCTGATGGTTTCAGAGTAACGAAAAAACAATTTTTTCTTACATTAAAAATTTCAAATTCAATTTTTTCTAAGATGCAGTTTCACCATAAAAATCCATTGATATCTTTTTCAACTCTAACAAGTCAATACTTTCGGAGATAATATTTTTCGAAATTTCAATAATGAATCGTACTTATACGTTTTCACAGAATGCTGTACTTAATTTTTCATCTATTAATTATTATATGATCATAATCCGTGTTCTTATCATGTCATATTATTTTCCTATGAGAGATAAATGTCAACATTATTTCTGGTTCGTTATTCTTTATATAAAATAAACTTCCTGTTCTATAAAACAAAGTATGATTGAATGCAAAATGACCAATGAAATAACCTCAGCTATCGTAGAGTGATGAAGATAATATGATATTATACATTTAAGGTGATAATAAAATGCCCGTGGATAATCCATATGATGATGGAAATATATTTTTCGATAAGATACATAATCAAATTGGGTTCAGAATATCTCCAGTAAAAACAAAACTGCAATATTGTCTAAGATTTAATTGATATAATATAAATTTCAGAGTAGATTTGAGGAATAAATATCTCGGATAAGTTCGTAATTGGGGAGAATCGGTCTGTTCGAATATAATTTCTTTCATGATGCAGTTTTATCGTAAGAATCCATTTATATCATTCCCAGAGTCATTTGTCAAAGTTTGAAAAAGAGCGCGAAAGCTCTTGTCCACAGGGCTTGAACCAATTTTTTATTTCATTTTGGTCCTCTGAAGATATGCATAGATACAATTACATTTATTGCAAACTAATATTCTGTGTTATTTATTTCTATCATTTATCAAGTAACCCCAAAACGGTGTAACTTGAAAAATGATCTTCAAATTTTGTTTCCCAAAATCTAGGATATCCTGGAATTTCTCCAATTATCAGGATGTATTCCTTTGAGTAAAAGGAAAGATTTTGTCACCACAAACACTTCGAAATCAATTCAACAACTCCAGGACATATCGAAATATACCATTTTACCTGTACCCCGTTTTAAGGTAGCCTTGGGCGATTTCAGTACCTATCTGGGTGGCTACTCTGGCTGTAAATTTGTACATCGCGTGGATCGAATCCTGAGAATATGTGGAAGAAAAAATTATTTGAGGAAACAATAAACCAGAATGACTTACGTACCGTTCCCACAAATTCATATCGTGACATCGCAACATCGGTCTCGAAAAATTTCCATATTGAAACATATTGCATACAAGATCGACTCAATTCCAATTTTGCGGTAAACGCAAGGATGAAATACAAATACCTGGAATAGCATCGTGTCATAATCCCATAACATTTTTGATAAGCCGCATTATTGAATTCGGATATGTTGAATAAATTCAATTTCCTCGAGCGATCTGGATGAATAAAGATACTCGGTGAGGTCGTAAGAATTACGTCTTTTGACAGTATGCGGATGAAGGTACGGGATATTCCTTGAATAAAACATTTAACCTCTTTTAAATACTTATTACACACATAGTATGACAGAGCGTAGGCGCTGTCGCGTAATTTTTAAACAATAGAATGTAGGAACAATGGCACCTACGACGAAAGACAAGACACCTGACATATGCTAGTAGTAATGAACTCTACACTATCCCGTTCTGTTATGTCTCACAACAGTTCTTACACGCATTTCTTCCACTATTTTATTTGTCATTCATTATTGTGACAACCCAAGGGTACGCTGTGTTTGCGATAGCAAACATTTCTGTCATAACATGGCTTCTTCATTCACGGTACCTAGGTCAGTTGATATTTTAGTAACGATTGTTTACTCATGAATACCTATCAATTTATTCAAATGTCAGTAATATTCGAATTTTTAGCCTTATTCGAAAATCCAAAATCTTTGCGTGACTTCACCACACTAATTGTGATTTCACAAACTAACTATTCAATTAATAGTTTTTGCAGCGGCAAATTTTATATGCGGAATAAATTAGATATATATCAACGAAAAAAAGTGGTTGAAGCACTGACGAGAAGTCAGAAGCTTTTGAGCTCATGGTCCATTGTCTATTCACGTCTCATACGTCAAGTCGGTTGAGCATAGTTTCTGAAATATCAAACTTTTCAAGATATCTGAAAAAAATTAGAATTTAACTACATATAGATCGACAAACTTACTGTTACTAATATTTTATTCACCTCTATTTGGACACTTGGACAGTATTATTTGAATTTACCATCGATATAGATCGTTTTCCCAGCGTTTATAAAATATGAATATATATTTCGTACTATTTTAATGACCGACTTGAGTAACGAGAGAAACAGATTTTTTTATTCTGACATATGTATTCTATGTGAATTGGAATTCTTCAATTAAGTAATGATATACGAAAATATTTACTTCTCAAGTAATTCCAGGATACGATATTCACGAAATTCGGAGAAAATTTGAGCGTCAGCATTCTATAAATATTCACCGAGTTTCAATTGGATCGGATTTTTATATGTTGAGTTAATGATAGAGTTATATGATAGAGGAAATAACCAAATTTCAATTGAGTATAACTCTCAACAAATTTGGCAGATTATGACAATAGGTCTCTGGCATCATTTTTTTTTTGGTGCTCTTGGTCCTCGGAACAGAGTGCTTATCAATTTGCCCAAATGTCTGTAATTTTCGAATATTTCGATGAAAATGGTCTTAAACGATTTGGTTCGACTCACTCATCAAGAATCCATGGTCGAAATTCATTCTATCCGGCCGCCCGGCCGTAGGCACGACAACTCTCGGACGGAATGAGCTAGACCAGCGCTGAGCTAGACAGTTGAAATTTTCAGATTAGGTGTGAGAGATAAGTATCTGGGCAAAGTTCGTTATTGGGCAAAATCGGACAGATGGTTTCGGAATAACAAAAAAAAAATTTTACATAACAAATTCCAATTAAAATTTTTTTCAATATGCAGTTTTACCATAAGAATCCATTGACATCATTTTAAACTCTAACAAGCTAATACTTTCGCAGATACGATTTTTCAAAATTTCAATAATATTTCTACGTTTTCACAGAATGATATAATTATTCTATCTATGAATTGTTATAATGTCAATTTATTTTCCTGGGACATGACATCGTCTAATTCATTTCAGCAATCGTACTAGTAGAATTATGAGAATTATAATAGGATATCATTATTTTTGTTGGTTGATATTTTCATGCCGATGGTCAATCCATATGATGATGGGAATGGTAATGGTAAGTTAATGATATTGAGTTCAGAATATCTCCACTAAAAACAAAACTGGAATATTGGTGTATTGGAGTAGATTTGAGGAAAGATATATATTATCGTTCATCATAGAACTGAGGAATGAATATCTCGGATGAGTTCGTTGTTGGGTAGAATTCATCTATTGGTTTTGGATTGATAATTTTTGGCACTCTTCTTATTATTGGAATCAATTATTATATCCCTAAGAATACTGAAAAAGTTCAACCGCCACCAAAAATTTCAATTTTCAACGAGAAAACGATCATTCAATTTTGGTTGCACATAATGCCTGTTCAAACGGTCGAAACTGGGTGCCAGTTCGTGACGTAACCCGTCATATCTACTCTCACTCTCTTCTCGTGTCCGTTTCACTCTTTATTCCAGTGTAACACAGCTCCCTATAAAGGGTTCGAAGTCAGCATTGGCTGTAACAAGCAGATGGTAAATTTTGATTACGCCATCCGTCATAGCAACGATTCAGAAGCTTTTCACCTTCTTTGAAATTGCTTCTTGATTTACCGATTTTCAATAACGAAATATTCAAATTTTATAAATTATGAAAGTTTATGAGGGTATACATGATGATCTGCAAGAGAACTATTAAAGAACTCAAATGTTGCATTCAGTTATCGGCTATCTCTTTCTGTTCTCAAGTTATCGTGAGATACTTAATATTTTTTTGTAATTTTTTTTTTAAATTCTAGTAGTATGGTCCTCACAAAATTTCATACACGTCTTTATGTCGATATTTCACAACTAGTTACCAAGCTTCAATTCGATTATGCCCCAAAACGAACGTAACTCTCTCATTTGGATACGCATCCTACCCTGAAAATAGCAAGTCTCTATCTGATTTCATTCGAAGGTTACCGAAGCAACGAAGCAACATCCAGCCACTGAACTCACCCTAGGCTCCTCGGATCTCGAACAATACGGATCTGATCGTGTTCAAACTTGGAAATTGGCAGTAGAGTTAGGTTTTGAAGGCTCTCGCAAAATTTCAGCGATCTCGGATCAATAGTTTCTGATAGATATAATTTTTTCCATTGATTTTTTTTTATTTTCTAGTGAAATGATCCTCGCGAAATTTTGAGAGAATTTTTGCGTCGGCAATCTACTACTGATAACAAAGTTTGAATTGGATCGGTTTCGTATTTTTCGAGTTATTGAGGAAATAACAACCAAATAGCTATAACTCCAAAATCGGCCGATTACCTATGTCTATTAACAGACTCACATGTTGCCTTCAGATTCACAATCTACCCTAAAAATTCGCTATCTCTTACCGTTCACAGGTTATCGTGACATAAATAATATTTTTTTTAAATTTTTGTAAAATTTTCTAGTTCTTATCCCACAAAAGTTCAAAAACGCCTTCAGATTTGTATTCTACAACTACTCACCAACTTTCAATTCGATCGCATTTGTATAGGTTGAAAACAAAATTATTACTCAGAAAACATGGACGATTATGCCCATTAACATTAACTCGTTTCTCGTATTGGGACGAGGACTATCCTGAAAATTTCAAGTCGCTATCTCTTTCTGTTCTCAAGTTACCGTGACCAGGGCGGCCGGACCGAATCAAATTTCAATTCGAATTCTTCATCAGGGAGTCGAACCCAATTGTTTGAGCCAGATTGTCACAGGCCATAGGTCTCGGACAAGTGTTATGTCAAGATCATAGAGGAACATGAAATTCATGAAAGACAGATATGTTAATGAAGTTAATATAAATTCATGGAATAATTTAGAATCGAGAATCAGAAACTGTTGGCAACTTGTTTGGTCGAATCTAAATACAGTGGACCAGTTCACCCTGATCACTGAAATAATTGGATATTTCAGCAATATCTTCACCAATTATCCGACGGATACTTTCTGAGATACATATTTATTTTTATTTTCTAGTTATACGATCCCCAAAAAATTTTGCATAAGTCTTCGTGTCCGTATTTTTTAACTAATTACTGTGCTTTGATTTGATCATATTATCATTTTTCGAGTTATTAGGAAAACAACATTTCGAATGGCTATAACTCTGAAACCACTCGGTGATTTGACCCATTAACGAACGTAGCCGGCGCACTTGGACTCCAAACCTACCCTGAAATTTCCAACTCTCTAACCCCTTGCGTTACAGTGTAATCGTGCCGACGGCTGGCCGGCTGAACAGAATGAATTCTGACCTCGGATTCTTGATCGATGAGTCGAAACTAATCGTTCAAGACCTTTCTGGGCATAGAAAAGTGCACCAAAAAAATTTAAAACTGACAGCTGCAAAAATCACCCACGATTATCCTTGAAGAGATCAATCTATTAATTCTGAATCATTCTATATTTATTATCATTTCTCACAAAAGACCAACCAAATATATCCCTGAAGGTTGTTGAATTTTTCACAGAAATCTACAAACATCCTCGTAGTAAGTAAATCTTGTCGCAAGGTAATCAAATATTGATACTTTGATACCAGTCCGATAGGGTGCCGGTTGACGGTACAAAGAACGGCTTCTTGTCGCGGTGCGTCAACCTTATCGGCAAACACCATTCCAGTCGACTCCTTGAGAAAGTTCGCTGACAAGATTACCCACCTGCATAATGAGGAAGGAGCATCGCTATCTTTAATGGTTCTTTTATCGGGAACGAGGTAAATAAATGAATTATAAAATCAACATGCTCGCTGTACCAGAGTTGAGAGAGGCATAGGTACCCGAACGGTTAACATAAGATAGAAGACCAACATGCATGAAACGAACTATGCGTATTTAACGTGATCGTTATTATTTATTTCTACCCAGAAGTAATCATTTCTTTAACTTTTGCGCGTATGTTCTGGGGAACATCGCGTTATCATTTTGCCTAAATGTCTGTAATTTTCGAATTTTTTGCCGAGAGTGGTCTCAAACGATTAGGTTCAACTCACTGATGAAGAATTCGAAGTCAAATTTGATTCTGTCCGACCGGCCGTTGCCACGATAACTTGAGAACAGGAAGAGATAGTGACTTGAAATTTTCAGGGTAAGTGGCGCATCCAAATACGACGGACAAGTTTGTTAATGGGCATAATCAGCCCAGCGCTTTCCGAGTAATATTGTCACCAACCAATACAGATCCGATCGAATTGAAACTTGGTAGCAAGTTGTAGAATACAAATACAAAGACGTTTCTGAAATTTTGTGAGATTCGTGTCGCTAGAAAATCACACGATAAGCAGAGAACGGAAATATAAAGCAACTTGCAGTTTGCAGGGTAGGTTGTAAGTCTGAATGCGACATTTGTGTTTGTTAATAGGCATAATCGGTTGAACGGTTTTGGACTTATACCCATCTGCAATTTTGTTTTAATTTCCTCAATAACTCGAAAAATACGAATCCAATCCAATTCAAACATTGTTACTAGTTGTAAAATGCCGGCTCGAAAATTCTTGCAAAATTCCTTGAGGATCGTATCACTAGAAATTTTTAAAAAAATAATCGAGAAAATTTGTGTATATCAGAAACTATTCATCCGACATCGCTCAAAACCTAACTCTACTGCTAAGTTCCAAGTTTGAACACGAACGGATGTATTATTTTTCAAGATTCAATTGTGTGAGTTCAGTAGCTGAAAGGGAAAGGAGATAAGGACTTGCAATTTTCAGGGTAGGTTGCCCATCCGAGTGGGAGAGTTGAGTACGTTATTGGGCATAATCGGCCCAACGGTTTCGGAGTTATACCCACCTGGAATACTATTTCATCGATAACTCAAGAAATATAGACTCGATCGAATTGAAGCTTGGTAACTAGTTGTAGAATATCGAAATAAAGACATGTGTAAAATTTTGTGAAAACCGTACCCCTAGAAAATTTTAAGGAAGTTAAAAAAAAAATTGGTTCAAGCACTGACTTGAACTCAAGAGCTTTTGCGCGCATGATCTATTGTCCTCTTGACTTCACGTCAGTGTTTGAACCAATTTTGCTTCCTAGTGATATGATCCTGACGAAATTTCAGATACTTCTTTGTCCTGGTATTCTGTAACTAGTTGGCAAGTTACAATTCGATTGGATCTGTATTATTGGAAAACAAAAATTAGTACTCTGAAACAGTTTAGCCGATTATGCCCATTAACAAACTTAACCATTGCATTCGGTTGTGCAACATATCCTGAAAATTTCAAGTCGCTATCTCTTTCCGTCCGAAAGTTATCGATGCAACTGCTGACATTTGAGCCGAACTGACCAGGGATTCTTCATCAGTGAATCGAATCTGATCGCTTGAGCCCATTTTCGGCCAAAAATTACGGACATTCGGGCAAAATGATAGCATGCTCTTCTCAAGAATATGCGCTCTTCTTCTGCACCGGTAATCGAAGCCGACGTACCCTCGGAGCGAGTCTGAAATTATTTCTTCGACCACAAAGTAACGACGTGAAACCTTAGGGATCAGGTTGATCTTCAACGAATTATAGTAGCTACCAATTTATTTCATCGATTTATATGAATATATCGCTGATCGAAGCGCCAAAAGAAACTGGTCCAATGTATTGGTTATATTTCTTATGTTGGGTTTCACGAAGCTTCGATTAGCTTAATACTGGATTTTATTCGATGGTTGTATAAAAAATGAACTGAAAATCGACATAGAATCGCACTAATTCGGCAATTAAGAGCTGTCAAAGCTTTGTGAAACCCAATGCCAATCTCCCCAATATCTCCAACAATATAGATGAGATCGAGTTCAAATCTAGAATTTGGCCGTAATACGAGTTTAAGTTTTGATGGCTCTCGCAGAATTTCAGCGTTACCTGACGGATAGTTTCACAAAATTATTTTTTGATATATTTTCAAAAATGTTCAAGTCTTAAAATCCTGGCTTAAGTCTTAATGGCGGAAGGTAAATACCAACTCACTATCGGGCTTTAATTCGATCAGATCAGTATGTTTCGAGTTATCGAGAAAACAAAAATTTCAGATGACTAAATTACGAAACTACTTATTTTTTTATTGACGAACTTAACCGGAACATTTGAATACTGAAACTCATTTCGTTCGGGAGTAATCCAAATATACTGACGGAATTAAGTTTGAACTCGAATTCTCTGGAAAATACAGACATTTGGGTGAATAGATAATCACTCTGTTCAGGGGAACAAGCGCGCTAAAAATTAGGAAAGCTATGACTTGAGGTATGCCTGCTTTTGCGCACTATATTCATAGCGGATTGCGGTACTGAACTCGCACAATGCTTGGAAAATAATATTTTCCCAAACTTCCCAACAATATAGACCTGATCGAGTTCAAATCTAGAACTTTACTATACAATAAGATTTTGAAGGCTCTTGGCTATGCATATTTTTTTCTGAGATAAAGAATATTTTGGCGTTCTTGTTCCTCGGAGCAGAGTGCTTATCAATTTGCCCAAATGTCTGTAACTTTCGAATTTTTGGATGAAAATGGTCCTAAATGATTTAGTTCGACTCACTGATCACGATTTCGTGGTCAAAATCGATTCTGTCTGGGCGTCCGGCCGGTCGTAGACACGAGAACTCTCGAACGGAATGGCTAGACAGTTAAAATTTTCAGAGTAGATTCGTATAAGTATAAGTATAAGTTCGTTACTGGGAAAAATCAGTCGGATGGTTTCGGAGTAACGAAAAAAACATTTTTTTTTACATAACAAATTTTGAAATCAATTTTTTTTAAGATGATGATCTTTCATCATAGGAATCCACTGATACCATTTTCTAATTCAATTCTAACATATCAATACTTTTGGAGATATGATTCTTCAAAATTTCAATATTAAATCGTAACTCTATGATTTCACAGAACGTTGTGTCGAAAATTAACGTCCGTATATCTATGAATTTCATGTGTTCATACATTTCATCATTTTCATCTCATCTACAGATGAGAGACATGTCAAACGAAGTGTGATTGAATTTAAATGACCAATGGAAAAACCTCAGCTATCGTAGATAGCTCTTGGATAATCCATATGATGATGATGATGATCGAAATATATACTTTGGCAGGTTAATCAAATTGGGTTCAGAATATCTTCAGTAAAAACAAAACTGGATTATTGGCTAAGTTTCAGTTGATATAATATAATTTTCATCATAGAATTGAGGAATGAATATCTCGGATAAGTTCGTTATTGGGTAGAATTGGTCTGTTGGTTTTGGATTCATCAGTTTTGGCACTCTTGTTGAATTCAAATTCTTTTATGATGAAGATCCATCATAAGAATCCATTTATATAATTCCCAACTCTTACAAATACTCCAAAGCTCCTGTCCACAGAACTTTCCCTCTTTTCAACTAACTTTCAATTCGATCAGTTCAGTATTTTTCGAGATATTGGGAAAGCGCAGTTTCAGATGGCTATAACTCCGAAACCATTGGGGGGATCCTGCTCCTTAACGAAATAATCCGACATATTTCTTCTTCAAACCTACTCAGCAAATTTCAACTCTCCAACTCTTTTCGTTTGTGATTTAACGTGCCTACGGACGGCCGTATGGACAAAATTGTATTTCACACCGAATTATTCATGAGTGAGTCGAACGCAATCGTTTCAGATCCTTTTTGGCCCAAAATTCCAATAATACGTACAGACATTTAGGCAAAATGATAGGCGCTCCTTTGAGGGGAACAACAGGCCAAAAACTCTAGAATCAGTATGACAAGCGAATTGCAGGCGTAGGAACATACTTCTTCATAGAACCATTTTATCGAAACTGATAGTATTGGATTGTAGAAGTCTAACGTTACCATAGCGTCGGAATGATAAATTGAATAGGTTGATGATTACAATGTACATATGAATAGGGTGTGAGGTCATTAGTTTGCGTCATAGTCAGTGAAGGGGCACACATGGCGACATTTATATTATGTGTCTGTACGTCTGTGTGCGGTGTCGGAGATCTCACTGGCGACTTTTGCCATAAATTACGACCACACCTAGGGTATTGTTCAGTTTGCTTTAATTTTGCCATGAGAATTGCGTTAACATCTGTTGGTTGGAGGTTCTTCCTGAGACTCTTGTATATAGGCGTGTAGGAGTCAAGTTGCTGGATGGTTACTGAGCAAACATTCGGGAATAATGTTTCAGGAAAGACGGAAAAGAGAGAACTGACGCATTTTTCTTACTAGAAAATAATCTCGCTATTTTAGGTTAATATCGCAGTTCTTCATGTTGCACAAATGAACGTTTCTGCTCTTAATTTCTTTTTTGAGCTTATGTTCTAGGAGCTCATTGCTATAATTTTGCCCAAATGTCTGTAATTTTCGAATCTATAGCCTCACACGATTAGGTTCGACTCACTGATGAAGAATTCGAGGTCAAATTCGATTCCGTCAGGCAGGCCGTCCGTTGCAACCATTATTTTCGAACAGAAAGAGATAGCGACTTGAAATTTTCAGGGTAGATTGTACATCCAAATGAGACAGTTCAGTTCGTTAACATACATAATCGGCCGAACGGTTTTCGAGTCATTCTCATCTGAAATGTTGTTATTATTCTCTCAATAACTCAAAAAATACTGATCCGATCCAATTTACACTTAGTGATTAGTTGTAGAATGTCGACGGGCAAATTTTTTTCCAAATTTCGTGGGGATTGTATCTCTAGAAAAGTTTAGAATACTCAATGAACAAAATTCTGCACCTCAAAAGCTATCCGTCCGATATCGCTGAAATATTGCAACAGGCTTCAGAACCTCATTAAACGACTAAGTTCTAAAATCGATAACGACTAGATCTACATTGTTGGAGATTAAAAAAAATTGCAACATTCGGCGAGTTCAGTAGCTGGATGGGTGACCGTTGCCAAGATAACTTTCGTAGGGAAGCAGATGGTGACTTGCAATTTTCTGGGTAGCTTGTGCGTCCGTATGCGATAGTCAAGTTCGTTAATGGGCAGAATGGGCCAAAGGGTTTCGGAGTTATCCTTTCTGATTTTTTTTGTTATTTCCACAGTAATTCAAGAAATAAGAAACCGATTCAATTTAAACTTGGTAATTACTTGTAGAATGCTGACTCACTAATTATTGAGAAATTTCGTAAGGATCGTAACTGTAGAAAAAAAAAATATTTCAAGAAATATCCGTTAGAATACGCTAAATTCCCCACATACCTTTGAGCCAACATTGCACAATCGAGTACTGAATATCAGCTAGATCGAATTTGTAGTAGGCGTGAATAGACAATACATATTCGCATAATTTCAGCGATGTCGGACGAATAGTTTCCGATATATAGAATTTTTTCAATGATTTTAAATTTTTTTATTTCTGGAGTACATCACCATATTACATATTATTCGACGGTTTTTATCCCTAATCTTCTCGTTCTGCCTAATTTCCCGTTCGAAAACAGTCCGTATTGGCATATTTTGGGGGAAAAATTTAAAACCTCGCCCATTCTATTCCAACCTGACAGATGTCGAATTTTTTGATCGAAACAATCCGAAAATCCGAAAAATACCAGCTTTCCTTTCTTCGATTTCGAATATGAAAGTTTCGAAAAGGAAAATCCCACATATTTTATTGAGCGGACCGATCTTTCGATATAAACTCGCGAGTAAGTCCTACTTTGGTGCGTGCTTCCATAACTCTTCTTTTCGACTAGGTATCGATTTTGTCGCGATTTGAGGTCCGAACCTGAACAAAATTTCTCTCGTAAATGTTTCGAAAATGGTAAAGACATTTAAATTTCGTCTTCAGCTTTCGCTTCTTACTATTCCATAGTTTCGGTCACGTGCTTTGACCGCCCTCGAAACTACCCTTAAATTTGAAAATAAATTCCCAAAATTCCCGATTTACTTAGGAAAAATACGTCACTTTCGGATTTTTTCTGAATTATGTGGAATTTTTCCGATGATCACCACTATAGCCTTATCGGTCCTTTCCCCCTTTAACCTTAAAATCCCCTCTTTTTCCACCTTTTTCCCTCGAGACGTCTTCTAATTTACACACATTTTTCCTAAGTAAAATTCTAAACGTCCTTTGTCAGAAACTGAAGTCGCCCAACGATTTTCGGTTTCCAGTATTTCTTCTATAACTCCTACAAAGAAGATTCGATCGTGTTAAAATTTGAAACTTGGCTTAAGCATTATATAGGTTTTGAAGGCCGGCCGGCGTTCCCTAGAACATGAGCGCAAAAAGTGTTTTATTTGACGATAGGTAGTTGAAATCAATGTTCAACTTAAAGATTTACCCTGTATATTTATCATACAGCATTATTTGAAAATATACTATCTAGAAATCACCTAACAGAATCATGTAAGCAAACGATTTTCCAATATAATGGCAATTACAGTAAAAAACATGGCGTAGGAAGATGATTATTTAGATATTTGAAGTCTCCTTATCAATTTGAAAAGCATTACCGAATATCGACTGTTTAACGCATTATATCATCGGAATGGTGGTCGTATGAATAAAAAAGTGATGAAATCCTACGTTTATCCGAATATACGTACCTCTAATAAAGAACAAGCTCATTTATGGAGATCACGGCGGCCCCTGGGAAGTTGACCTAGGGATTACATTGAGTTATTGACATTCTGAAAAATTTATAAGCTGATATATGGCATAATTACAGAAAGGCTGCAATAATGGACGTATCAGACAGGGATTAAAACATATTAAACATATTAAAGAGCCATTTGGAATGGAACAAGTACCATAAATTAAATTTCATACATTATATATTGAAAACAAACAGGCTGATACTGGGAACACTGTACATCTCATGCGTGAGAGGAACTAAAAAATTGAAATGAATTCAACAATTCAGCTCGCTTATTATTATCCGTTCACTACGATTATCAACACGTGCTTGAAACAATTTCAATTCCATGGAAATATATCTTTATATACATAATTGAATTGCTGTTCATTAGTTTCGCTAAAACTCGAGAACGGCAGAACCGATTTGTCTGATTTTGGTCTTGAATTATTTGTGAAGTCCAGGGAAGGTTTAAAAGGTGAATAAATATAAATATGTCTACAGGGTGTTTTTCTTTTAACGTCAATGGCAACTTGCTCTTTTTCACGTCATAGTCGTACAATTTCATTCAATTGTGTTAAAAAAGTACTTTCGAGTGTTCTTTTTCTCACGGCACAATTGTACGCGATTGGAGTGATTTGTGCCACAAACAAAGCATTAACTAAATAGGTACCTTGGATGGATTCTCATAATGTATTTGTCCGAAATTTTCATACAGGGTGTTTTTCTTTAAACGTCAATTGCAACTTGCTGTTTTTCACGCCAATCGTACAATTTCATTCAATTGAGTTGAAAAATATACTTTCGAAGCATACATCATTGAAAATTAACCATTACTATACAGGGTGTTCTTTTTCTCACGGCACAATTGTACGCGATTGGAGTGGTTTGTGCCACAAACAAAGCATTAAATAAATAGGCACCTTGGATGGATTCTCATAATGTATTTGTCCAAAATTGTCATACAGGGTGTTTTTCTTTCAACGTCAATTGCAACTTGCTGTTTTTCGCGCCAATCGTACAATTCCATTCAATTGTGTTAAAAATTATACTTTCGAGGTATACCTAAATGAAAATAAACCATTACTATACAAGGTGTTCTTTATATCACTGCACAATTGTACGCGATTGAATTGATCTGTGCCACAAACAATCATTAACTAAGTAAGTAACTTGGACGTATTCTCATAATTTATTTGTCCGAAATTTTCACACAGGTTGTTTTTCTTTAAACTTCAATTGCAACTTGCTGTTTTTCACGCCAATAGTACAATTTCATTTAGTTGTGTTAAAAAATATACCATTACTATACAGGGTGTTCTTTATATCACGGCACAATTGTACACAATTAAAGTGATTTGTGTCACAAACAAAGCATTAACTAAAAAGGTACCTTGGATGGATTCTCATAATGTAACAATTTTGTTTTTCCTTTGATGTGATGACATGGCGCATGGACAATTATACGTCGTGTGTTCGCGCGTCGGAAAACCGTCATCTTTGTTTATTTACGCACCATAAAACAAAACAACAAATATAGTATATCAGAAAGCTTTAAATTGATAAAGAGACTGTATCATAACGGTGTGTGTCTGTCAATATAAAATTGAAACCATATAAATAGCCAGTATTTCAGAAAAACTCTGTTTTGTAAGCAAGCAACATCATGTGCAATTAATCGAAAATAATAATAAAACTTCATTCATACCGAGCATTTTTTTTTATTAAGTTAAACGGTACGAAGTTCGCCGGGCCAGCTAGTTATATTATATATTCATTGAGACGGCTCATTTAAGGTACATATTTTTCTCACTTACCCTAAATTTCTATCTTTGTTTTTTGATGTCCAGAGTATTGCCTGACGAATGTTGTGGTAAAGTAAATAATTTATTCAGAAGAATAGAAAATGAACAGTGTTGTATCCAAGGCATGATGATTTGTTTAAAAATTCGCATAAAAAATTGAAGTGTAAAATAATTAACAAAAATGGTATGATGAAATGATTAAATGATACCATTGTTGAATAAGATATGAACAGTGTTGTGCTTCTATACTACTATATATAAATATAAATATTACTTGATATGAATTTTGAAATAATATTTAAGAGATTGTTCATAAGGTTAACATAATAATTGATGAAATATATATATATATATAAATAAAAACAGTTGATTAAATATACATTCACCAGAATACAATTTAAACTAAAAGCAAAATATTTGATTTCATTCGGACCGATCAAAAGTAAAAAAGAATATAATGTAACACGTTTTGATCGAAAACAATACAAATGCAAATGTATCGAATTTGTTGATTGATATAATCTTAATTTCAAATGATCGATCGAAAGAAATATAAGTAATATTATATTAGAAACAGTATGAAAAGCATATACATATTCATGAAATATGCGACCAATCCTGAGGAGGAGTTTCTTTACCCCAAATACAACACAGATTGTATATTAGAATTTCTCTGAAAACAAACAAGCTCTCTCAGATAATCGAAATTTACGTTATTTTTTCAACTCACCATTTTCTTCAGCAAAATATGGACACTACAACTATTCTAGAAATAGCTAATTAAAATCCGTATTTGTAACAGCCATTGTGAGCTATCTGATGAGCAATTTGGTACCAATTGAGTCCTGGATATACAAAATGGCCAGTTCTTTGTTACTTCCCAAATTTCCAACTGAAAATGTCTCGGTAATATTCCATATTTTGCACTGTTCAGCACATATTACCAGATAGTCCGCCGTATTCACAATGCATTGTTAAGTGTTTGAATCTCCGAAGTCCTAACTGAGGTCCTCAGTTAAGGATAAATTTGAATCGCAACCTCAGTTAACGTATTTAACGGTGGTGAACAGGCCTGTTTTACCACCTTTATTCCTTA
This sequence comes from Halyzia sedecimguttata, assembly GCA_937662695.2. Lineage (NCBI taxonomy): Eukaryota > Metazoa > Arthropoda > Insecta > Coleoptera > Coccinellidae > Halyzia > Halyzia sedecimguttata. Next base: position 35,419,862 of record OW569415.2, on the reverse strand, counting down.
GTGTCCCTTATTATCCCCAATTTATCCTTAACTGAGAACCTCAATTAGGACTTAACGGAGATTGAATGCTTTGTGAATACGGCGGAATGTATTCTATATTTAGCACTAAGTTCGACCTTGAGATTTAATACGGATGAAAATGACAGAGATAATTTAACTGTGTCAACAATTACGAACTTTCATCCATACCAACTATCAAAAAGCCAAATATTATTGCCTGCCATATCGTTTTGATTTCTAGCATTACCTTCAAAACATATTGAGCATTATAAAGGGTTTCACAATAAGATGTGTTATTTTGAATAGCCCGCTATTTCGGTAGATGTCACTTTTGAAGCTGTCATTTTTTGACATTCGACAAGTAGAAACTACGCCATTAATAAAAATGGAACGATACACGCTTCAAGAACGCATTGAAATTATTAAAATTCATTATAAAAATGGTGAAAATTTGGCCGAGACAGTTCGTAAAACTCGAACATTTTTGTGTCGTCGTGAAGCACCTTGTCGGACCGCAATAAAGAAATTGGTGGAAAAATTCGAGCTGTTGGGACAAGTTAGTTATGTGAAGAATAAAACCCGTGCATGTCGCTCAAGAACAGCCGAGAATATTGCTGCTGTAGCCGAAAGTGTTGAAGAAAACCCAGGTTTGTCCATTCCTCGTCGTTCTTTGGAATTAGGCATTCCACAAACGACATTACACCGTATTTCCCATGAAGATTTGGGTCTTAAGGCTTATAAAGTTCAGTTAACACAAGAACTCAAGCCGGCTGATCATCAACAACGTCGTGTCTTTGCTGATTGGGTCGTTGAAAGGCATGAAAATGATCCGGAATTCCATCGAAAAATCATCTTGAGTGATGAAGCCCATTTCCACCTCGGTAGCTTCGTCAACAAGCATAATTGTCGCATCTGGGGCTCGGAAAACCCAAGAGTTATTGTTGAAAAGCCTCTCTATCCTCAACGTGTGACTGTTCGGTGCAGTTTATGGTCCGACAGAGTCATTGGACCTTACTTTTTCGAAAATGAGGCTGGAGCAACAGTTATGGTGAATGGATTGCGCTATCGAGAGATGATTAATGATTTTTTATGGCCGGAATTGGATGGTATTGATCTGGACAACGTTTACTTTCAACAAGACGGCGCTTCGTGCCACACAAGCAACGAAACCATTGATCTTGTGCGGGAAAAGTTTCCGGACCATGTTATCTCTCGAAGAGGTGATCACAATTGGCCACTGAGATCTTGTGATTTAACACCTTGCGACTTCTTCCTTTGGGGCCACGTGAAAGAGAAGGTCTACGCCAATAGCCCAGCGTCGATTCAAGACCTCAAAGATGGAATTTGTGAGGCTATCGAGGGCATAGGGCAGCTACTTTGCGATTTGGTTATGGAAAATTTCATTAAAAGGATATGGTCCTGTAAGCGTGGTCGTGGTGGTCATTTGCCTGATGTTATTTTCCACTATTAACGGCATAGCTTCTTCTTCATAATTGAATAAACATCCGATAATTTAATTGAAAAATTGCATTTTTCTTTGAAAATCAAAATAGCACCTCTTATTGGAAAACCCTTTATTAGTGGGTACTTTTTCAAAAAATGTCTAAAGAAGCATTGATGCTTGAATGATGAAGCTCAAGGATGAATCAATACAATAAGATAAATTTCTAGATTTGTATCAGTTTATATATCATTCAGTGAAAACTATCTCGAAAATGATGAGGAACAATTGGATTTAAACACAGATAAACATTATCTGCGTTCTTTTGCCAATTTAATTTATATATTATATAATATATTTATATAAACTTTGTGATCATTGTACCCAAATTAGTGGCAGAGAAGTCAATTTCTGACATATTCAAACATACGAATATAAACATTCAATTGAGTTCCTAGTCCTTCGACCGGTACCATAGCTTGATGTAGAGTTTCGGGAACCTGTATATTCGGAAACCCGTCTCTATAAGTTGATTAATTCTTGATTAAAGATTCATGACATCACATTTAGGTATATTAACCTGAAAATATTCCATGGGAGAAAATGAGTCAGCCACTGGTGATTACTTAGCATTCTTCATGGCTTTGGTCTTAGTTCAATATATACAACTGCCATCTTATCAAACGCTAAATATGTAGGTCGTTATACTTTGTCGAATGATTTTTATTTATTTTTTATAAATGAGAAACGTATAAGGACGTTCAGAAATTCCAACGTATATCATATTTGTTTTAAGATTAATGTAAAATTTGTACTAATAATGATTAATCTTTGTTATATTGTTGTGAAACCATTTCTCTCAATCATTTTTTATTATCGACATTTACTTATTCAAAACCAATTTTGAAAATTACAGGTAAGGCTACAAGATTTACGCTGAACGTTCATGATAGTAATAATAATAATAGTGCCTTCATTTTCTACATCAGCGATAGGAAGCAGGAGAAGACATCGACCTAGAAGGGGGCATAGCATTCGACACCTCGACGTGGAAGAAACATACAAATTTCTTAGGATGAAACAACAAGGTGCTCTGCAGACAACTCAAATCAAGGATGGCTTATCAGCTAGCTGCAAAAAAAAAGATCCGAGATAGTTGGAAATCACAGCTGACTGGGAAAAATAAAGTATCTGCTACGAACAGCTTGGCAGTCCCGATAATCACCCACTCATTCGGTATAGTTAACTGGACAGTGAATGAAATTCTCGAGCTAGACAAAACTACTCGTAAAGTGATGAACGTGAATAGTAGTCTGCATCCCAACTGCTTGATTCAAAGAATATACCTTCCACGAACGCATGTAAGTAGAGGTTTGAAAAGTTTGGAATACCAAAACCATCAAAAAACATTAGAAATGACAATAAGGATATTGAGAAGTGAAGACCCACATCTGAAAATTGTGGCTCATCATGAAATTAGGAACCAAAAAGCTTTCCTATTTAGGTCTGGTCAGAGAGCTTTGGAGGAGCTCAGTATAACTGGAATATCCATCGATCATGAGCTAGCAGGAATACCTATCACGCCAACAAATCAAAGAAGAGTTGGCAGTGAGAGATCCACAACTGAAGACACTATACTCGAAGATCACATGAGTAAACACCTGCACTCCATATATTTCAGGAGTTTGAAAGATCAGAGCCTTTCGGAAGAATTATCCTTCGCCTTTTTGAAGTCCGCTGGGCTCAAGTAGGAAACGGAGGGATTTGATATGGCTTGTCAAGATGGGGTGCTAAATACCAGATGGTATAAGAGGAACAACATGAAAATGAACACCCCCACAACGTGCAAAGTATGCCATAGCCAGCAGGAAACTGTTATGCACATTCTGTATGCTTGCACAGTCTATGCTTCATCAGGATATGTGGAAAGACACAACGCGGCACTCAGAATTATTTGCCTCCATCTGAGAGAGGTTTATGGTATAGATAACGAACCAGTGCTACCATACGTGCCTCTGGAGATTGAAACAGTAGTTGAAAATGACACAGCTCGCATCTATTGGAACTATGTGAACTGAATTCATGACCCTCAAAGTGTCAAAGTTACTACTTGCCACGCTATTAATTTGTCTACAACAATAACTTATATTTCGATACCCATTTCTACTCATTTCTTTCGTTACAGTATTTTAAAAGTGTATAAATAAACCAGGTGGGCGATAATACGTTGGAATATGGAAGAATCAGCAGTCCGTAATTATGATTTATACTGTTTACGGTGGCACAGATCGTAAATAATGGGGTAATTCTAATTTATTGTCAGTTGTGTATGCAAATCGTATAATAGGATCAGTGTTTATTGGCCGCATATTGGTGGCAGTTGCATATAATCGGTTCAAATTTTCTGAGATATCAGTGTTCATTTTCCTCCGTCTCTAGATATCATCCGGAATATTTGATTTCCTTTTCAGCAATTGTAATCTTCTTGAATAGTCAATTTGACTAGAAAGTACTCAAGCCTTTGCCCGCGTTCATCACAGCAACATATTATTACGTTGAAGGAAAAAATAATTCTTCTTCAAAATTTTATATTTCAGGAACTATTTGTAACATTCCACTGAAATTCAGCACAAACCTTGAAGTCGAATCTTATTTTGCCAATATTTTCAAAAATACAGATCCAATCGAACTGAATTACTCGGTTGAAAAAAGACGGCTTGAAGGTTCATGCAGTATTTCGTGAAGGTGTGTGGCATGAATAGACAGAAGAACATGCGAGGAAATGCTTCTCACATCACGTCAATGAATTTTTGAATCAGTGAATTTCTTTCTTAAATATATATGTTCAAACGGTTTGTTTTACAATGGCTTCAAATAATTTGAGTATGAGTTGTTATGTGGAGTGCCGCAGGGATCGAATTTGGGACCACTGTTACTCATTATCCATATTAACGACCTCTTGGTCTCTATATGCTGATGATTTAAAGATCTGCCTAAGGATACGTAATACTCCAGATTTGATATTGCTTCAGTCAAACTTGCAGTATATCTGTGATTGGTGTTTGCTCAACAAACGAAGGTTGAATGTGGAAAAGGGTTTTAAGGTAACATACACTAGACAGTCACAACAGTTGAATTATAGTTATCATATAGCTGACAATTGTATTACCAATAAAGATGAAATGTGTGACCGTGCGTAGTGTTCGATTCTACATTCCCCATATCGAGAAATTATGTGCATCAGCCAGTAAAAGTTTGGGCTTTGTACTCAGGAGCACGAGGGAGTTCGGTGATATATTGGTGCTCAGAGGATTGTAATTCAGTCTTGTCATCAGTAAGATGGAATATGCGGAGTTTAATATGGTTCCCTATTTATCAGTGGTCCTCCTAGAACGCATTCATTGGAAACTCTTCAAGTATGTATTATTAAGGCGTACAGGTAGGTATCCGGAGTGTGGAGCAGACCTTTCTGACATCATGGAGGAGATGAAGGTATCATCGTTGCTTGGAAGGTGTGAGTTTCAGTGTGCCAGATTTGCTCAGAGACTGGTTAATGGCAGGATAAACTCACCGTATTTATTCTCCAAGATGGCATTTAGTGTACCTAGATTATCCACAAGGACAGTATCTACATTCTGTTTGCCAGCATCTCGAACTAATATGCTTGAACGGGCACCAGTGTACTGTATGTGTGAAAGTACTAACAGACTTGGCATGGATATTATTTATTATTATTATTTTTGATAAGGGGTTACGTTGCACCGCGACCTTGAGATCTATTGCGCCCCCCATCAGAGCTGTTCTCACCATTACGCCATCTACAGCTCGCCCTCCAGTTCCAGAGTATAAACATGGATATGTTTGGATAGGTTTGAAGTACTCTTTTTTGTTATTTTTGTGGTTGCTACCAATTAATGGAATTGTCCACTTGAATGTGGCTGGATCATTATTACATTTAATTTGTGCTGGTAGGATATTTCACGGATGTTGATAATATGTAACACTTATCTTTAACTTGTTACCCAGTAATTGGGATATTCCTGCTGGGTACAATAAAGAACTAGTATTATATCAGATTAGTTCATTTCATATCCTAAGTCATATCTAGTTAGGTAATTGAGGCATGCATGATATCAAATATTTCAATTGCATCAAATGTTACATAACACAGGCAATGCTGCATATTTCCACTAAATTTAAGAAACATAGGGCTCATAATATTGACAAATCTGCTGTCGTAAATCTTTGAAGAAATTTATTGAGATTATTGAAAAGCTCTAACGAGCTCTAACTGTATACACTTGATTACTGTTAACTGCTCAATAATTACCATACTGCGATCAGAGGTAATATCAAATAGTCATCCTTGATGTAGGAAAAATTGTTACCAAGACATTCGCCAGTGATTACGTGTTTGGTGAAGTATCCTGTCCAGATTGAAATCAAGTTGCTCACATTTGTATCTTGTTTGCGTTAGGCTAAAGCCTCCATCCTTGCTTATATTTGCGAGGTCATTCCTCAGGTTCTTCTCACGATCGATGAATATGACTCCTGAGGCATGCCTATACCATCTGAATGTTGAATATGATACTTGTGGAAGGTCTTCATCATTTCTTCTATCTTCAAGTCTTCTTCCCAAGGGTTAGTCGAAAGTACCTATCAATGAAGCACGTTGTTTATATGCGGGACCAGAGTTCTGCAGATAATTCACCTGACAATTGTACATATAATGCCAGTTCGCCGGTTAAGGAATTTGCTTCAATGTGGGTTGTAGCAATTCAGATACCATATTAGATTCTTCGAAGATATCAATTGGCTTAATCCGATAATTGAGATGTTTCTTTAATTTATCTAGTGTAATCATCGTTGCTTGTATATTACTTATGGTTGCCGTTTGTCACATTCCTCCCGGGACATACTGTATGATTTATATATTCAATTGAACTTTGAGGATTACATTTTATGCATCTAACAATAGAGCATATGTATGGAAAATAATGAAGTGTTAGCAAAGGTTAGTGTAACGGTGTACCAAAGAACTCGATGTATGATACTAGAGCATAGGGAACAAACTCAGCAAAATAAACCCTGTGTCCCCATTATTGTCGTGACTTCTAAAAATTAAAATTGTTTACAAAATAAACTGATACTGCTAGTGCACGCGCGGCCTCGCGGTGGTTTTCGGCGCGTTTTAATTGATGCAGAGGATTAAAACAGTGGCGAATCCTCCCCTTCACTTCTCCATAGACGTGCAATATCGGTGCAAACTGATTTTGGAAAATATTTTCAATTCGAAATGAATCTATTAATTAATTAATCAATTTAAAAAGCAGAAGAGTTTTGGCATACAATTATGTGTAAGTTTTATCTTCTTACATCTTTTTTTGGTAATCATTAAAGGATACTGTGGGAGGTATACTCATTATTGAAAGGTTTTTTTCTTGGTCAGAAAAAAACCTTTCAATCTTTTTTTGGATTTTTTATTTCGGGTTCAATTATTTTTCTCATAAAATCTCAGTATGTTAGAAGAAGTCAAAAGTCTATGTGACAGCTTACTATTTTTTTTCGAGATAAACAGGCCGTGGGTCAGTTTGAATGCATTTCATCACAAAATCATGTTTTACTCGAGAATGATGCCCCATAACGTTTTCAATGAAGGTTACCTTTTTTCTTCAAAAATGTTCGAGGAATTCACTTCCTTGATTGAAATGTCGATCAGATCGCCTGCTCAAATATTAGGAGTAATTTTATTAAAATTGAAATGTCGATCAGATCGCCTGCTCAAATATTAGGAGTAATTTTATTAAAGCCCCCCCCCCCCCCCCCAATTATCTCAGCCACTGGTAGGAATTAGTCTATTTTTCTCACACCAGACGATTGGTTCATCTAAAAACCCACATGAAGTAAATTTCTTTTGAATTTAGGAAAATTTGGGTAAATTTTAGGATCTTGAATGATATGAAGTTTTCGTGATATTTTAATGCCTGGAATCACCTCCTGAAATGAATTTATGTTAAATCTGGGTATTCAAAATATTAAACACCGACTAAAAAATGTATGAGAGAATATATACCGGGTGTCCCAGTATACATGTTCCAATGGATTATCTCAGCTATTTCAAAAGATACGCATGTTTGATAATTTTATGATTTTTAATTCCTTCAAGGAACCTTCAACCGAGAAAAACAATAATTGAAAGTCACTTTCGGTTTGAACGAAATTGACTCTGATTTTTTTCATCTCAAAGGCACCATATATATTTTTTGCAATGTTTTATTTCTGCTCAAAATTACCTTTCGAACGAAGCATCACACTTTGTATTTTACATTTGATTTGATGGAGAAAACGTCGATTGAAATTTCAAATTGAAAGAATTTTAGTAGGCTCCACTATTTTGAGTAATCTTGATTTTGCGGTGCTAAATCTGGATATATTGTTGGTCCATTCAAAGATAGATAGATTGCCACACACGGACCGATAAGATGGCCTCCAAGATCTCCAGATTTAAGACCGCTGGATGGGAATATTTGAAAGATCGTGTGTACCAGACTCCTCCTATTGATTTGGAAGATCTAAAAAAAAAAATGCATTTAGAGCTCTTGATGCTGAGATCTTGAGAGGTGTGAACTAGTCCATCGAGCTGAAAGATGGGTATGCTTTAGTTATTATAGTTATTTTTTTGTCCCCTATTTTTGTAATATCTTGTTTCTTTTACTATTATATTATGTTTAAAGTTCCGTAAAATTCATAGTTGATTTCAACTGGAGGAATGTTTTTTTTATTGATGACGATTATTGAAGTCAAAATCGAGATTACACAAAATATCTTAGCCTACTGTAATTCTTTAAATTTAAAATTTCAATTGACGTTTTCTCCATCAAATCAAATGTAAAATACTAAGTGTGATACATCGTTGGAGAGGTAATTTTGAGCAAAAATAAAAAATTGTAAAAAATATATAGGGTGCCTTTTGAGATAATAGAGTCAGAATCACTTCCTGTCAAACCGAAAGTGACTTTCAATTTTTGTCTTCCTCAGTCTTCCTCATTGGACGAATTGAAAATCATAAAATTTTCAAATTTTTGTCTTTTGAAATGGCTGAGTTTGTCCATTGGAACATGTATACTGATGGGTACACCCGGTATATTCTTTTGATCTTTGGGCATTACATTCTTTCATCTAACAATAAAGCATGTGTATGAAAAAAGTATCAGCAGAGGTTAGTGTAACGGGATACCATACAGTTGGATTATATGATACAAGAGCTTATGGAAAAACCTAAGCAAAAAACCTCTGTCTCCCCGCTAGTGTTCTGATTTATGAGAATTGAAATTGTTAACAAATAATGCTGAAATATTAAATATTGAAGGGCATCTTTTTCATCGCTATTGATTCTTCCTTGAATAAGCTGAGAGGTTTCCCCAAGGTACCCGGAACTCAATCTGGAAAAGGAAAAGACAAAAGGAGAAAACGAGAAAATTCAAAATGGAATATTCCATGGTTTATTGAATAGATTTGAAGTTCACCACCCATTACAAAAAAAGACTCAGAAACATTATGAATTATCAACTAAATGATCTATGGTCTCCTCTGGTTCCCCGCATTCAAAACTAGGGCTCTCAACTGAGCTCCATCCTTGGAAGATCAAACCCTGGTACTCTTGAAGGATCAGAAATTAAATCTTTGTTGAATAAATCGCAAAAAATCCATTCAGACCGCCAAACTTCCTTATCGCTTTTATTCGAATTGAGAAAACAGTTCTACCATACAGGATTACGTGACTTCAATCTAGGAATCTTATTGCCTGGATTATAGGAGAGAATCGGAAAAGAGTTCGGAAAAGAATGAAGTTTATTCCAAAAATTTAAAACAGCAGTATGCCTGTGAATGCGGGGCAGGAAAATGTTTGAAAGAACTGGTAGCCAATGAATAGGTGTAGATCTAATAGTTCCAGTGATAATCCTTATAGATGAATTCAGCTGTGCATCAATTTTTTAAGCATGAACACTGTTGAACCAGACAGGGCAAAAATATTCAGCGGCAGAAAAAACCAAAGCTAAGGCTACCGTACGGAGAGTAGCTGCATCAGCACCCCAGGAAGTACCGGATAATTCTGCAGAATATTATTCCTTATTTTCAACTTGAATTGTCATCAAAATGAGCCTTAAAATGCAAAGAGGAATCCTGTTTCACTCCTAGGTATTTAGGATTCAAATTATGTCTCAAGAAAAAATCACCGAAAGCTACACTCAATGTTCAATATTTTTGACTATTGTTCAAATGGAAGTAAGAAACCTCAGTTTTATTTGGATTCGGACACAAACGCCACTCAAATAACTAATTTTTCAGAATTTCTAAATCTGCAGATAGATTATTATTTTCTATAAGTGGAAAGGTTTAACGGGTAATTCCGCAAAAGGAGCAGATTAAAAATAATTCTGCTGGTACCTGTCGACACGTGTTTCTGCTAGTTGGCTTCTTCAGGACAGGGCAATCAAGAAACCAAGGAAAAGATGGAAATAAAAGTGAAAATAGGGGACACCACACCAGGAGCGAGCAACCAATTGTGCCTTCAGCTCTAGGACCTCCATTTCGGAGGTAAACTATGGCATCGGCACGGAGGAAGCATAAACTACCTGTGCGATGCGACCTCAACCCGAGGATATGAAACATAGAAATATGGATCATGCGGAGTAACATATATAAGTGGAAAGGTTTAACGGGTAATTCCGCAAAACAGGTGTCGTCTATTTTCACTTTTATTTCCATCTTTTCCTTGGTTTCTTGGTTGCCCTGTCGTGAAGAAGCCAACTAACAGAAACACGTGTCGGCAGGTACCAGCAGAATTATTTTTAATCTGCTCCTTTTGCGGAATTACCCGTTAAACCTTTCCACTTATATATGTTACTCCGCATGATCCATATTTCTATTATTTTCTATATTTTGGAAATCAGAATGACAAAATGCAAGGGCAATGTCATCAGCGTATATGAATTGTTAGCAGGAAGTATCAGGAATATCACACAGAAATTGAAAAGGAGAAGTGCTAAAACTGAACTTTGTGTGAGAACATTATTGAAATTTTTGAAATGACTGCTATTATTATCAACGAAAAACGAAACCTTCTATCTGTCAACATATTTTCGAGTAGACGAACCATTTTTCCACACTTTAAATGGTTATAAAGATTGAAAATCAAACCATCTTTCCAAACTGTGTCTAATGCTGCCGAGAAATTCACAAATGCTGTTCCTGCTTTCATGTTATTATTGAAACCTGTTTCGATAAAAGTAGTAAGAATGAAGACGGGTATAGTGAGGAAAACTCGATAATCTAGTACAAACGTTCGTAAAATAGCTTATATACATTATCCTACGGAAATTCTGCTCGGTTCCGCCATCGAAAAGTACCAACGCTTGAATAAATGTACGGCAAGATATGAAACAAGCCCAGTTATGCAATACTTTGCCGCGACCACTATCTGTTAATGTCCCTCTTTAATTCTTTACATTTTGTATGCAAACGAATCGTCTTTTTCCCCGTCCGCCTGACTTTCCTATTAAAACTCCTGAGTAAATTCATAAATCCGTAATAATTTTGTGATTTTTACGACACAAAGGCCATAAAACGAGCTCCGGGGAAGTACAGGTAATCTAATAAACTTCGTTCTTTGTTTTCAGCTAAATGGGATACTAAATAATTTATGCAGAAGAAGAGAGAGAGAGCGGTGGGGTGTATTTCTTATAATCCACGAGGATGAACAACGGACCCAGGTCTGGGACATATTATCTCTGGGCATGCAAGTACCCGACTTAATATTTAACGTAACGTGGTGGAGGTTTATTAATTACTCTCCGTAAAGGTGAAATTAATCATACTTCTTAAGACTACTTGACTTTTATATCCAGCGGTCACGGATGTGATTAATGTGGACGGGTTCGCATTGAAAATAGGACTGGATCATTTTCGGTTGCTTCCCCTCCCTCGTTCACACCGACCTATGTTCAGTTAATTGCCAGGTAATAGCTATGAATACATGCAGTGGAGGAATGTTAAATTATTCTGTCTTTAAATTGCGAATTAAATGGATTATGTTCATACAGAGGTTTCTAATATATTGCCAAAGTTTTTAGGAGGTCAAACATAGAGGAATATTGATGGTGGGACTTTCATATAATTTTTTCTTCTAATCCTTCTCCCCTCCAAAAAATTTCGCTTTCAGAATGGTGAAACATCCTAGACATTATAGGAATTTGAATAATAAAACATTGGTTCAAGCAGTGACGTGAAGTCAGGAGCTTTTACGCGCATGTTCTATTGTCTTCTCACCTATATTGGACACTCTTTATCGAATTTAGCATCGATATACACAGTTTTCTGTGCTTTTATAATATATGAATACATTTAATAACTTTTTAATGACCTAATTCAGTAACGAAAGAATCTATGAACACATAATTTTTAATTCTTTCATAAGTATTCAATTGAAATTGAAATATGAAAAAACTTACGCCTTAAGTAAGATATTCATGAAATTAATGGGTTGGCATTCTACTAGTAATCACCTAGTCTTAATTGGGTCAGATTTATATATTTTGAGTTATAGAGGAAATAACAACAAAATTTCAGATGAGTGTAACTCCAAAACCATTTGGCCGTTTATGCCAACTACCGAACTTAAATGTTACATTCGGATGAGAAACCTGCCCTGAAAGTCGCTATCTATTCCCGTTCTCAAGTTATAGTGAGATAAATTTTTCCATAATTTTTAAAAAAATTTCTAGTGGTACGAATCTAACACAATTCCACACACGATGTCGATATTATACAATTAGATACCAAGTTTCAATTTGATGGGATCTGTACCTATTTCTTGAGTTATCGAGAAAATAATATTCCAGGTGGGTCTAGCTCCAAAACCGTTTGGCCAATTCCAATTATGCCCAACAATAAACTTAGCTCTCCCATTCGGATGCCCTACATATCTTCCTTCAAAAGTTATAGAAGCTACAATCACCCATCCTGCAACTGAACTCACACAAGGCTGCTCGGATCTCCAACAATATAGTTCCGATCATGTTCAAACTTCGAACTTGGTAGTAGAGATAGGTTTGGAAGGCTCTCGCGAATATTCCCCTGACATCCCTATGTCGGACGAATAGTTTCTGATATATAAAAATTTTTGTACCGATTTTCAATGATTTTTTAAAAATGTTCTAGTTATAGGATTCTCACGAAATTTTGCCAAGATTTTCGCGCCGGCATTCTACAACTAATTACCTTGTTTGAAGAGGATCGGATTCGTATTTTTTGAGTAATTGAGGAAATAACAAACCAAAAACCGTTTGGCTGATTATGCCTGTTAATAAACTCAAATGTCACTTTCAGATTCTCAACGTACCTTAAAAATTGCAAGTCACCATCTCTTTCCGTTCTCAGGTTATCGTGACATAAATAATATGTTTTAATAATTTTTTTTATTTTATTAGTGTTACGATTCTCACAAAATTTCACAATCGTCTTTGTGTCAGTATTCCACAACTAGCTACCAAGTTTCAATTGGATCGAATCTGTATTGGTTGATGAATAAATTATAACTCGGAAACCGTTGGGCCGATTATGCCCATTAACTAGTCCGTCGTATTTGGACGCACCACCTACCCAGAAAATTTCAAGTCGCTATCTTTTTCCGTTCTCAAATTTTCGTAGCAACGGCCAGCTGGACAGAATAAAATTTGACCTCGAATTCTCCATCAGTGAGTCATAATATACACCTGAGTTTTTATTGTTTTTTTTCTATAACTCAAAATATAGATACAGATATCGTATCCTGAAATTACTTGAGAAGTGAGTTTTTTCGTATATTATTAGATATTTGAAGAATATCAATTCAGATAGAATACATATGTCAGATTTAAAATTTCTGTGATCATAGACGTTTCTCTCGTTAATCGACGAATGGAACATGCGCGCAACAGCTGCCTACTTCACGTCAGCGCTTCCACCAATATAAACTTGATATTTTGCACCACTAGAAAGACATCTTTCATGATTTTATATAACAGTCATATCAACTGTTTATGAAGAATGACAAATATGTCAAATTATGTCAAAATATTGCATGCTCTTTGCACAGCCCCGCATACCCGTTCCTCGAAAATCGCAAAGATGTCCTTCAACACGTACACGACTCATAACCTGGGCTAAATCGAAACCTTTCTTGGCAGTTGCAGTTATGAGGGCAAAAATCTTGCGAAACAATTTCAAAGGGAAATATGTCTCTGCATTACGCTAAACTAAGTGATTCATCTTCATTAACTGGCGAAGTTCGAGAGTCACGTATATGATGTATACCATGAGAGCTAGAGTAGCTATTTATTATTAAGGGACTACCCACCTCGTTCCCAAACTTTGCTGCTATGAGCGAAGTTTGCAGCCTATCTGAAATTCATTTTTATTCGCTGCCTTATGGCTGTGAAACGAACTTTAAAACTCTTAAACTTCAACTGAACCTGCTTGAATCCTGATCTTTACGAGGTTGTTCGTCCGTGACTTACGCTAAACACTGGGATAGTCAATCTTACATGATTACGGAGGAAACTCAATTTTCACGCGAAGTTATTTCCCGAATGTTGGAGAACACTCCGCAAAACTCAGATATACGAGTACACAGCTGTGCCATTTTTAAAGAAATTATTGAAGCTTGTACCACCAATGGGATATCACTTCGCAAACCTAAGAATTATGGAGTGAAAATTAAGAATTCTTTCATTAGATCATCAAGAACCAAATATGATCTAGAATAATTATCTTAGAAAACAATAAACCGTATTTGTCCGCCGACTGTTAGGTAAATGTCCCATTGATCGTCACAGACCCATCATTATCCGTGAAAATTTTGCGTCGATTAGCAAAATTACATCATGATGCAATTTTGATAATATAAAGCGGCATCTGACGGAACCACTGGTAACTTCGAATGTTATTCACCTAAAGAATTCATACAGGGTGTCCCGGCACAACATGACTCTCTCTCGGGTGTAAATAAAGTATATAAAGACGAGTCAGGAATGCTAAAAAAATTGTTCGTACGACGTCCCCTTGTGAAAGATATGTGCCTCCAAATATTACTCCCATAATTCAGTTTTTTGTGATAACTTCCGAATGACTCAACTGATACTGGTAATTTTTCGAATTTGAATCAATAGAAATACCTCAGTACCGTAGAGCGTTGTGACTTTGCACTACTTTCCGTAGTTTTCTGGTTGTAACCTTTTTATTTTCACGTGAAATGAGTCCTTTGTAAACTGTGTATAATTACAACATTTTAGCCTTTTTGCGCGTATGTTCTGGGGAACATCGCGTTATCATTTTGCCCAAATGTGAAATTTAATTCTGTGGTGCGGTCCGGCCGTCCGGCCGTTGCCACGATAAATTGAGAACGGAAAGAGCTAGCGACTTGAAATTTTCAGGGTAGGTGGCGCATCCCAATACGACAGACAAGTTCGTTAATGGGTATAATCAGCCTAATGGTTTCCGAGTAAGAATTTTGTTTTCAACCAAAATAAATCCGATCAAATTTAAACTTGGTGAATAGTTGTAGAATATAAACCTAAGCACGTTTGTGAAATTTTGTGAGAATCGTGTCACTAGAGAGTTTTAAAAAAATTATTAAAAAATATTATTTATGACACGATAACCTGAGAACGGAAGGAGATAGCGGCTTGAAATTTTCAGGTTAGGTTGTGCATCTGAATGCGACATTTGAGTTCGTTTATAAGCATAATCGGCCAAACGCTTTTAGAGTCATAGCCATCTGAAATTTGCTTGCTTTTTGTTCCTCATTAACTCGAAAAATACGAAACCGATTGAATTCAAACATGGTTATTAGTTGTAGAATGCCAACGCGAAAATTCTTGCAGAATTCTATATATCATAAACTATTCGTCCGGCATGGCTGAAATTTTGAAATAGCCTTCAGAACCTAACTCTACTGCAGAGTTCCAAGTTTGAACACGATCGGATCCATATTGTTGGAGAACCGAGCAGCCTTTTGTGAGTTCGGTAGCTGGATGCAAATCGTCGTATATGTTGTCTATGGTCGTATTTTTGCGAGAACCTTCAAAAACATGAATGTCTTCAAGACAGCCAGGGACGGAATGATCCTGTCACTTAATGGTCAGAAACGTTCTTTGGTTTAAGATAGGTATCGGCGAAATTCCTCCATTTATGTATTTTATAATTATTCTGTAAAAAAGGGAATTCAATTTTTTTTTAAGATGCTGTTTCGCCATAAGAATCCATTGATATCATTTTCAACTAATACTTTCGGAGATATGATTTTTCAAAATTTCAATAATTATTCTTAATTCTATTATTTCATATAATACTCTAATTATAATGCTGATGTGTGTAAATTCAACGCTTTTTAAGCTTCGGAAAACACCCGGTGATATATTTCTAGTTTATAACGGAATCTCCTGTTGTACTCTCGCTCAAGCTTTTAATGCGTTGCCATCACAAAAACCACACACAAAAATAATATCTGTTAAACAAAAAAACTAAACAAGAAAGTAACTCTTAAATCCTGTTGTATCTTAGAGATCAATAATAGTATATTATTTAACGACCGGTAATGTAAGTCATAACTCACGCAGATGAAGTTTGCAGCGCGAGCCGCAGACGAGTGCTGTAATTCATTAAGTGAGTTATGACCATTACCGCAAGTTGAATAATATACTTTATCTACGACTATAAAAATAAATACTAAGATACAAGTACTGAGGCAGAACTTTATTGAAAAATCTTAATAGTTACATATTACAATGTTATGAAAATTTTAGTAGTATTTACTCATTTTGTTTATTAATAAAATTAACCGTAAAGTTTGGACAGCCAGTAAACTGAATATGTGGTACTGAATTATGCAAGTTCATTGTTTCTTTTTGTGTTTGTTGCATATATGTTGTTGATGTACTAACTGGTTGATGTGTTATTGAACTGTATATTTTATTTGCAGTTTCTGCCTTATTCTTTGCGGAATCATCAATATACCCCTCAGCCACAGTAGTTGATCGCCAACCACTATGGCGTTTCAGTGCCGTTATATCCCCTCCAACATCTACTAATGAAGTTGCCGACGAGCGACGAAAGCAATGCCCTGTATATAATTTACAGTTTGGTCATTTCAAAAGTGTAGCAATGTCTTTCCCCATTGCTCCAAATTCATTAATGCCAATTCTTTGTGAGTGATATTTTCCATTTTTAAATTTGAGGAATAATATCTTTTGCGATATATGAGTATGACGAAGACTTAAATATTTTTTAACTATGGTATAAAAATTTCCCGTGACAGTGAATTTTCTGGCAATTTTTGTTTTTGTATTTGGTACACTGACCATAAAAATAGATCCATGGTCTTATAAATCTGTAATTTGCATAGAGTGCAATTCTGCTGCAAGACAAGCACCTATAATGCCCATTATTAAAGCAACCTGAAATAAATTATGATATTAACTAGATGACGAAAACAATTGAATTATTATGAGATATACTACCTTTGTCGCCAGATATTTCTCATCAGGAGCTTCATTTATGAAATTATTCAGTTGTTCTGGCGTAAAAGTTTTTGCCTTTTTAGCTACATGTTTCTCTGATTGACGTTTGAGAAACACACGTAATTTTGAATAATTCTCTATATTGATTCCATTATTTATTTTGAGTGTGCTTTATATTTAGTGCTAGGTTTACAAAAATATGCCAAAAGAACATTCTCTGTAAACGATGACTTAATGTTTTTACTGCTACACTGCTTCTCTTATTTCTGGGGGAGTACATAATAATTCATATTCCCTAACTGAATTCATCTTTTTCAGAAAAATTCTCACGGTAATTAGGTATCAACTGAAATTATTCAGGTGACAGAAGCACAAAAACACCTTGATATTAGACTGGTAAATCATTCCAAGATTTGTAGTGAGTTATAGTAGTGAGTTATTATAACTCACGTTGTTTGTTTACGGATACTATTAATTGAACGAAAGCAGTTGAATAATGAAGTATATAATTTAATAGGAGTAGATTAAGTATTATTATTATTATAGCTCTCCAATTCTTTTTCCCTCTCCTTGATTGAATTTCAACGAAAATCTGCTGAGGAAACTAATATCTGTACAATTGCAATCTGCCGTCACGTTCACTTTTGGCACATCCGAATTCTTCATCTCGGGTTATTTCAGCCTCCGGCGTCATTATGGAACTCGAAGATGAAACTTCCAAAATCCAATATTGTCGCAAGCTGACGAGAGCAACGCGCCTGGGAATCTAAGGAAACAGAAGTTGTATTCAAACAACCTTCTTAAAACTCCACGCGAGCATTTTGTCCCTGTCTTTGCATAAGAATAGCCCGATTCCCATACCAGATATATCGGTCCAACTTTGAATCTTTTCAGCTGCCTTTGCCGGCGCATATTTAAATATTGAAAGAACTGTTCTGGCACACGACCCTTTGGGAAATAAGAGACGAGAGATCTTTACCTCCACGGGCTGCCAATCGAGAAACAAATCAATCATTATTCCACTTTCGCTGGCCTCAGAGCTTGAGAAGGAGCCGAATTTTCAATTCCGAACCGGCCGGCTCCCCCTTCAATCTCGATGGGTTTTAGCACTGCGAGGATCGAAATCTACAGATTACAGTTTTGAAAGTATAATGGGCTGGATTTATTGTTTTTATTGGCTGTTTGTCGTTCGATGGGGCTCGAAGAAATCCGAAAATAATGGGGGAAAATGACTAAACGACCGTCAAATGATTGTTCATACACTAGACTAGAGAAATGTTGAAGCCGATATAAATTTTTCCATCAATTCCGTTTGAGGTGATTCTCGGGATACAATCAGAAGCAATGGTTTCTTGGGGCACTTGTTTCCCTGATGTCTATCAATTTCCACAAATGTCTCTTTAGTTTCGACTCATTGATGAAGAATCCAAGGCCAAAGTTACGAAAATTTTTAAAAACCATTTGCGTGCCTTTTCTATTGCCTATTCATGCCTCATACGAAGTTGAGGGAGCTGAAATTCGGTAGAATTTCAGTCGATGCTGATGATTACTATCTGAAATATAAAATGTTTGAAGAGGCGAAATTTTGTTTCCTATTGATACGATATTCACGAAATTTCGCGAAAATCAGCACGTCGGCATTCTACAAGCAATTTCAGAGTTTTAACTTGATCAGATTGGTTTATTTTGAGTTATTGAGGAAATAACAATAAAATTCAAAATTCACCAGAACCTACAAGGAGTGGCATTACCGAGTCGTCTTTCCTAGCAGAGACGATTGGACCATCTCTGAGTCCCCAATGCTTAAGGGTCCCTGTTGGTTCATAGATGTTGAGGAATACTACATACTACATTATTCTTTAGGACCAGTAGTAATCAGTCTACAGTGAACTCAAACTAGAATTTTGTATGAGGAACATGTGCGCAGAACCTCCTGACTTCACGTCAATACATTTATAGACATTTTGCGCGGATGTTCTGGGGAATATCGCGTTATCATTTTACCCAAACGATTGGTTTCGACTCCCTGATGAATAATTCGATGTCAAATTTGATTATGTCCATCCGACCGTTACCACGATAACTTGAGAACGGAAAGAGATAGTGACTTGAAATATTCAGGGTAGGTGGCGGTTCCCAATATGACGGACAAGTTCGTTAATGGGCATAATCGGACCAATGGTTTCCGTGTAATAATTTTGACTTCAACCAATAATAATTCGATCGAATTGAAATTTGGTCAGTAGTTGTAAAATGCAACCCTAAGGACGTTCGTGAAATTTTGTGAGAATCTTATTGCTGGAATAAAAAATATTATTTATCTTACGATAAGCTAAGACCGAAAAGATACACCGACCTGAAATTTTCAGCTTAGGTTGTGAATCTGGATGCAACATTTGAGCTAATTGATAGGCATAATCGGCAAAACGGTTTCGGAGTATATCCATCTGAAATTTAGTTGTTATTTCCTCAATAACTCAAAAAATACGGAACCGATCCAATTCAATTATGGTTATTAGTAGTAGAACGCCTACGCGAAAATTTTTGCAAAATTTCGTGAGGATCGTAGCACAAGAAAATTGTTTTAAAGTCATTAAAAAAAAATTTATATCACAAAGCATATGTCTGGCATCGCTGAAATTTTGCGAGAACCTTCAAATCCATGAATGTCATGATGACATATTAAATTATAACATACATTTTCGGGCCGATTTACAATAGAAAGTGAAGCATGTATCTATGGGAGATGATAGCCCTACATTAGGGTCCTGTAACGGTCTTCGAACATCTGAAGTTCTGAATAATCATCGCTTGGACTGGCCAGACCTGGTTTTGAAAGAGACCCCCCCGGCCTTACGAGCAACGACATTTTCCTTTTTGAAATCAAATATTGGAGGAATTTCTAAGAATAAGAGTGAATATCTTTGACAACTACCGGAGGCGATTCTTCTTCACGGTATGCGGCTACAGAGGAATATATTTGTGAGAGGGGACTTTTGAAAGGTTATGTATTATTTTGTATGTATCTTTGGCGCTCTTGTTCCTCGGAACATTTGCCCAATTGTCTGTAATTTTCGAATTTTTTGAAAATGGTCTTGAACGATTTGGTTTGACTCACTGATCAAGAATCCGTGGTCGAAATCGATTCTGTCCGGCCGGAAGTTAACACGATAACTCACGAACGGAATGAGCTAGACAGTTGAAATTTTCAGAGTAGGTTTGAGGGATAAATATCTCGGTTAAGTTCGTTATTGGGCAGAATCGGTCCAATGGTTTCGGAGAAATGAAGAAAAATATTTTTTTTTACATTACAACTTTTAAATCCAAATTTTTTTAAGATGCAGTTTCATCATAAGAATCCGTTGTTATCATTTTCAACTCTAGGAAGCTGATACTTTCGGAGATATGATGTATCAAAATTTCAATAATACATCGTAAGTTCTATGTATTCACAGAATGTGAACACAGAATCTGTCTGTGTTCACTGTTCATAAACGTCATCTTTTCTAGCTATTGAAGATTGTCAATTCGATTCTTGAATTTGTGAATATATACAAGACAATTTGAATAATTTATGTATAAATATTGGGGATGATGTTTCAGAAGATGTAGAATTGGATCATTTGAATGATGTAGTTTATGAAGGCAATAGGAAAGAACAACGTAATGGAATCATCAAAAGAAATTACTGTTCGTTGACCACTGAGGTTAATATTGCCTTTTACTTCCTCAAGTAGTGAGACATGTTCACATATACAGTATTTTCATAATGTTGCTAGCAAAAAAATACTGAAATATGGATCTTCATTTGTGTATCAAAATTTTTTCTTGGGTTACGGTTCATAATACAGAAAATAATGTGTTAGTGGTATGAACTATTAAATTTTAAATGATGAAAAGAGGATAGTATTTTATTAATATATTTGGAACTATTAAAATAATTTGTGTGTAATGCTCTACCTACTCAAATATCAGGAATAAATGGACAATCTACTATGATTGCCTCCAGCCTTGCTCTAGACATTTCGATGATACTTTCCTTAGGTATTTCGAGTTGTGAAAACTACATATACCGAGTGTACGTCGCAACAACCCATTCCACGAGGTTGAATCATTGCAGATTGCTCATTTAATCTTGATAAATGAATTTAATGACAATTTTTTAAACATTGAAGCATTGTAGATTGCTCTTTTTGCGCGTATGTTCTGGGGAACATCGCGTTATAGTTTTGCCCAAATGTCTGTAACTTTCGAATTTTTTGACGAAAATGGTCTCAAACGATTAAGTTCGACTCCCCAATGAAGAATTCGACGTCAAATTTGATTCTGTCCGTCCGGCCGTCCGGCCGTAAGGCCGTCCGGCCGTTGCCACGATAACTTGAGAACGAAAAGAGCTAGCGACTTGAAATTTTCAGGGTAGGTTGCGCATCCGAATACGACGGACAAGTTCGTTAATGGGCATAATCGGCCCAGTGGTTTCCGGGTAATAATTTTGTTTTCAACTAATATACATCCGATCGAATTGAAACTCGGTGAGTAGTTGTAGAATATGAACCTAAGCACGTTTGTGAAATTTTGTGCGAATAGTATGGCTAGAAAATTTTAAAAAAATTATTAAAAGATATTTTTGTTGTCACGATAACTTGAGAACGGAATGAGATAGCGGCTTGAAGTTTTCAGGTTAGGATGTGCACCAGAACGCGACATTTCAGTTTATTTATGAGCATAATCGGCCAAACGGTTTTAGAGTTATAGCCATCTGAAATTATCTGAAATTTGGTGGTTTTTTGTTCCTCATTAACTCGAAAAATACTGAACCGATTGAATTCAAACATGGTTATTAGTTGTAGAATGCCAACGCAAAGATGTTCGCAAAATTTGGTGAGGAAAGCATTTGTAGAAAATTTTTAATAAATCATTGAAAATTAAAAAAAAAATTTATATATCAGTAACTATTCGTTTGAAATTGCTGAAATTTTGCAAGAGCCTTCATAACCTAACTCTACTGCCAAGTTTCAAGTTTTAATACGATCGGTTAAATATTGTTGGAGATTCGAGCATTCTTGTGTGAGTTCAGTAGATGGGTGGCCGTTGCCTCGATAACTTTCGAACGAAAGGAGATAGGGACTTGCAACTTTCAGGGTAGGTTGCGTATCCGAAAGGGAGAGCTGAGTTCGTTTTTGGGCATAATCGGTCTAACGGTTTCCGAGTTATACCCACCTGGAATATTATTTTCTTAATAACTCAAAAAATAAATATTCGATCGAATTGGTGCTTGATAACTAGTAGTAGAAAATCAACATAAAGACGTGTTTAAAATTTTGTAAGAACCGTAACCCTAGAAAATTGGAAAAAAATGACGAAAAAAAAATTTTAAGAACCGTACCCGAGACCGTACCCCTAGAAAATTTTATAAAAATCACGAAAAAAAAATTGGTTCAAGCACTGACGTGAAGTCAGAAGCTTTTGCGCGTATGTTCTATTGTCCATTCTTCTGTATTGGACACTCTTAATCGAATTTACCATGGTAAAATATGTTGTCCATTCTCCTGTATTGGACATTTACCATGGTAAATTCGAATTAAGTGTCCAATACAGGTGAATGGACAACATAATTTACCATTGTAAATTCGATTAAGGGTGTCCAATACAGAAGAATGGACAATAGAACATACGCGCAAACGCTTCTGACTTCACGTCAGTGCTTGAACCAATTTTTTTAAAGATAATTTTTGAAGCATTTTTTTTAGATGACACTTTTTTCAAGTTTAATTTCTCTCATGATGCAGTTCTATCATAGGAATCTATCGGTATAATTCCCAACTCTGTGAAACCAATACTTCCGGAGGTATAATTTGTCTGTTTGAACAAGAGTGCCAAAAAGTTCCTGTCCACAAGGCTTAAACCATTTTTTTTATCAAAACCTAACTCTACAGCCAAGTTCCAAGTTTGAACACTATCGGATCTAAATTGTTGGAGATCCGAGCAGCCTTGTGTGAGTATAGTAGCTGGATGGGTGACCGTTGCCTCGATAACTTTCGAACGAAAGGAGATAGGGACTTGTCATTTTAAGGGTACGTTGCGCATCCGAATGGGAAGGTTAAGTTCGTTTTTGTGCACAATAGGTCTGACGGTTTCGGAGTTATACCCACTTAAAATATTATTTCCTCGATAACTCAAAAAGATATAGACTCGATCGAATTGAAGCTTGGTAATTAGTTGTAGAATATCGACGTAAAGGTGTTTGTGAAATTTTGTGAGAACCGTACCACTAGAAAATTTGAAAAAAATATTACGGAAAATAAAATTGGTTCAAGCACTGACGTGAAGTCAGGAGCTTTTGCGCTTATGTTCTATTGTCCATTCTCCTGTATTGGACACTCTTAATTCGGACTCACCATGGTAAATTAAGAGTGGAAATAAGAGTGTCCAATACAGGAGAACGGACAGTATAATTTACCATGGTAAATTCTATTAAGAGTGACCAATACAGGAGAAAAGACAATAGAACATACGCGCAAGAGCTCCTGGCTTCACGTCAGGGCTTGAACTAATATATCCTGCTTCTGAACAGGAACTCGATCATGCTTAAATAGGGGCGATATGTAATACATAAAGTCAACATAATTTACCTAATCAAATAAGTTCGGTCCATTTCTGCGGAATTCCAATGTTATGCACAATTGTACAGATAAGAGGCCCATCTGGATCAACTCCATTTCGAGTCTATTTACATTATTTTATAATATCCCGGCAGATCTTTTCGAGCCATCCTGTTCTCAGCGCTAGTCCAACTTCGCCCCCTGCTGCTTTGTAAATAACAATTTTGAACGGGCATTAGTATTTGTTCAGTCATTTCGATCTTTCCACCTTCACTAATGAGATTATTTCAATTCAAACTGACATCGAAAACTTCTCTCGATTCCGATTATCCGTGAAATATTACCACTATAAACGTTACGTTGTACCATAAATTTAATTCTGAATTAATTTCGTTTAACTAAAAACAATCCCCTTGTTCTTTTTTGTAATTATAATGTAATCGACCAGATTGTGCAATATTTCAGCTTGTCTAAGACTTACAAAAAACGAATTGCATATTAAATATCGATAAATAATCGACTGGAAATTAATTTACATACATAATGGAATATAATATTATCTCCTCATTTGAACTGTTGATGATTTATTTTTGGATTGGAAGGTAGACTTTCAATCTCAATGTAAATAATGGGTTAACATTTTCGCGAACTCAGTTTTCTGTGAAATTGATTAACTGCAAGACAATTTTTGAGGCTGAGAGTTTAGGGGGAATTAGAATTTTATTTTAGCAGTTAAATTGATGTTAAGAATGCTATCGGAGAGTAGAGCTCGAATTCATATTCGAATATACTGCTCCACAAAAGTTAAGGGAAGTTTGTGACCTTTTCAAAAGATGCCGATTCTTGTCCGCCGAATGTTCATTTATGACAAATCAAATGTTTACTCTAAGAATGTTTTTTTTTGCTCCTCGTCTGATAACTTTTTCAGTTTCAGGCAAGTTCTCGCCATTTGCGTTTCTGAGAATTTTGGATCAGTTATTATTTAACGTTCTTACAATCAACTTTGATTCAAAATCTGAAAATTTCTTTTGCAATAATGCCTAGACGTAAACTTAGTGCGAAGGAAGCCAATAGTTGCGAATTTCTTTCAAGTTAGAAATCGTAGTTTCCCGGCTCGTCTATCGATATCGAAAAACTGAAAACGTGACCGAAACACCAAGAAGTGGACGCCCAAGATCTACCACTCCTGCACAAGATCGGTTTCTGACTGTGTCTATCGGTGAAAGCCTTTGAATACTTGTCGAAGTTTGCAACAGAGCCGTTTGAACAGTACTGGTGTTTTGGTTTCTATTGAAACAGTTTGTTGACGACTCAAGACGTCTACTCTTGGGAACTTTTGGGAAGGATTCTCCACTAACTCAAAATCATATGCAACTTCGACTGGAGTCTAGACGTCATAATGCGTTGCGTACGTGGGCTCCGTTTGGCCCTACCTCATTTGTCATTCAACCCAACTATGGTAGGAACCATCATAATCGTGAACTATCCTCGTGCGATGCAGATAAAAAATGTTCCAAATTAAACAAGCAATCTGATGCCGTGAAAATTGTAGATATTCTAAGGAAAATGAGCACTGAGACCCCTTGTTCACTTTTTGGAATTTCATAGACTTCATATTTGGACAAATCAGCAGTCTACTAAAACCCTGTAAGTCACCTTCAAAAATATGAGATTGTCTTGATAAATTCAATTCTGAGCAGAGCTTAGTTTTGGGTTGATGTACTCCAGTGAATGTATGGAAATAATAAAAGTATAGTTCAGATGACTAGATACATAAACATTACATATAATTACCACAAATCAAAGACACGTTTCGTTTATGAGTGCATATCAAAGAATTTCAGGATTCCCTCCTAGAAAATTATTAACTTAGTTTAGTTTTGTATTTGTATAAAAAAATTTAATTAAATATGTTTATTCACAGTAATGGACGACTAAAATAAATTAACTAATGAAATGCATGATAATGAACAATCGCAGAGAGAATGAAAACCATGTGCGACTAATTATAGAGTTCCAAAATATATCAAATATATAAAATTCAATATTTGAGTTCACATGTTTCAATTCAAGAAAAATTCCCATGTTCATGCATTGAATATAAAAGAAAATTCATTGAACTCTTAAAGTGGCCCTTCTTTGGCACATAAGATTTTCGCAAAATAATATAAATCAGTACCTAGCTGAAAACCAATCCAATAAATCTGGTTCATAATTCCAGATATGCTTGGGAATGGCCTCAACAACATATTGTCCGTGGAAAATAATGAAGAATCGATTATCACGTTCTTTTTTTTGTTTCTCAAGAAGTGGAATTAGGTGTGTAGTAGGTAAAACTGAAGAAAAATGCTTTTCGAGATATCAATCTTTTGGAACTCGAGCGTCGTTCCTCTAACAACAGGCTACTAAAATAGTTATTTTTCTATAACAAATGCGTAAAGTGTTACTTATCCGCAAGCAAACACATTTAGGCCCACTTGTGTGGAATATGGGGTTAAAATAATAAGCAAATAGTTAAGTAACTCATAGTTACAATGTTACATTTTTAAGCCTGCGATTACATTGTGCTAGAGAAAATTAACTCCGAGTTAGGTAACCCATTTTATTATTTGATTTTTATAGCGTGGTACGCCGTTCTTCTGGTTATGGGGATAAAATAATGAGCAAATAGTTGAGTAGCTCAGATTAAAATGGTACATTTTTAAATCTACGATTGCATTGCGCTAGAAAAAATTAACTCCGAGTTAGGTAACCCGCTTTATTATTAGATTTTTATAGCGTGGTACGTCGTTCTTCTGGTTATGGGGTTAAAATAATAAGCAAATAGTTATGTAACTCAGAGTTAAAATGTTACATTTATAAGTATGCGATTGCATTTCACTAGAGAAAATTAACTCAGAGTTAGGTAACCCGTTTTATTATTTGATTTTTATAGCGAGGTTCGCCGTTTTTCCGGAGTTACTCTAGTTCATACTATTGTATATCTTGTGTTGTTTGTTCTATTATAATCTGTGGATCTCGTATTAAATGGTATTTTGACAAATTTGAATTGAGCATAAAAATGGAAAAGAAATCTCGTATATGTGCCCAATATTTAAGAATAGCGATAATATCTTATTTATAATAATGAAAAATGGCGATACCGTTGTTAATAAATCAACAAGTCCAGAGCGTTCCTGCCAATAGGGTCCTTCATAAATGGCTTCTTATAATTAATATACTTATGCATATATTTCACAAGTCAAATAGACCCCAGGGGGTTCATTGATTTGCCGAGAAAGGGATTTGGAATTATTGCTACCTAAGTCTTCCAAATCATCTATCGGAAAAATTGGATGTTATATATCGGATGATCTCTTCATGATCATCAGAGAGTAGTATTTCATTAATCATTTTCAGAAAAACAACACCAACAAAGTCAAGCAAGTTACTGATCACTGCTAATATTTATTATTTACCAGAAGTTAATCACTAATCGAACTATTTAAATTTGAAATGTCAATTTTGACATTACTACACCGGAGTTAGCGTTTTAAAGCTACTATTTTGGAGAGTAAAATTGGTATTGTTTTCACTCAGGGTTAAGCTATAACTATTGAAGGTGCAAGACATACTAATATTATCAATTAAACCATGGGGTGAGATTCAACTCGGAGTTAATTAGGATACCCCACTATTTTAGTACACTGTGTTTTTTCGTGCAAGAACATGAATGAAATAGAGGAGTCAACTGAAATAAAAAGATCAAATTAAAAAGAAACATTTCTCATAATCAAATTTTTTTGAGTAAAGACTGCTTAATAAATGATCACTAGTAGAAAATTCCCTAGATAAAATAAATTAATATTTCATCCGTGATTCTGTCACAGACTTGAATATTCCTCAGGCATTCAGCCCGATCACCTTCGCTATTCGGTGAGAAGATGATGCATGAGATAATACGAAATGAAACTTTATGTTTTTCGTCGGTTTTGGTAAGCGAAAGGCGTGCTTCATTTGGTTACTTTGTTGTCGAAAACACACACCTAATTTGTAATTCAGCGTTGGTAGCTCAAGATCCGAATTTCAGGTAGGTAGATGATATAAAGGAACAAGGGGAGAGGAATTCATGGAAGCGGAAATGACGTACGTGAATTTAAAATTTATATGGAGTTGAAGAATGTTTTCTCGTACACACAAGGAACGGTTGAATTTTATTTCGGTTGTGTCAATATTTACATTTTATACAAATAGCGGATTCACACTCAGATCAGATAAATGCATTTTCGTTATTCTTTGAAGACAACGAGGGTCACAAGAGGCTTCGCATTTTCTGTCTCCAGCTGAGGCTAAATTTCATTGGAAAATGCTTCAATTTTCACATAGAGGTTCATTACTTTCTCTTTAGAACTCACCATTTCCTTGTACTATCTCAACAACTATATTTCACATTTCAATGTTTTATGACTATTTTAGACACTGATCATGGAATTTTGATATCCATTTCGTACTTTTTTGGCGCTCTTTTTCCTCGGAACAGAGTGCTTATCAATTTGCCCAAATGTCTGTAATTTTCGAATTTTTGACTGAAAATGGGAGATAAGTTTATCTCCCAAACCCACTCTGAAAATTTCAACTGTCTAGCTCATTCCGTTCGAAAGTTATCGTGTCTACGGCTTGACCAGCCGGACAAAATAAATGCTGGCCACGCATTCTTGATCAGTGAGTCGAACCAAATCATTTGAGACCATTTTCAGTCAAAAATTCGAAAATTACAGACATTCTGTGAGAACATAGAAGTACGATGTATAATTGAGATTTTGAAAAATCATATCTCCGGAAAATATTAGCTTGTAAGAGTTGAAAATAACTTAACTTATATAATATTAATATAGATAACTATTTCTGTCTGTGTTCTATCTGTGTTCACTGCTCATTCATGTCATCTCATCTACCTATAAGAGACGTCAAATTTATTGGCGCTCTTGTTTATATGCTATTGTTCTAGTTTGTTTATATAATTCTTACTTTGAAAATATTTTGCGTTAGCAATCAATTTTCCGCATCTTGAATTTGTGAATATATACAAGACTGTTGTGATACCAAAATTATTATTGTTTTTTTGCATATTGAATAATTAATGAGCAAATATTGGGGGTGATATTTTAGAAGATTTAGAAATGGATCATTTTAATGATGTAGTTTATGAAGGAAATAGGAAAAAGCAACATAATGGAATCATCAAAAGAAATTTCTGTTCGTTGACCACCGAGGTTAATATTACCTTTTAATTCCTTGAGTAGGAAGACATGTTCCTACATACAGTATTTTCATAATGTTGCTAGCAAAAATTACTAAAATATTGATCTACATCTGTGTATCAAATATTCTTTCTTCAGTTAAGATTTATGATACAGAATGAATGTGTTAGAGGTAAGAACTATTAAATTATGAAAAGAGGAATGTATTTTATTAATATATTTTGAACTATTAAAATAATTTTTTCGTCAGTCTATACCTATTCAAATATCAGGAATAAATGGACAATCTGCTATGATTGTCTCCAGCCTTCCTCTAGACATTTCGATGACACTTTCCTTATAGACCAGGGACAATAATTTTTGAAACCGAAAAAAATTATAGTAGAATGAAACCCCTTGTAAAAGGAAGAGAATATAACAAAAATGATAGGAAAAGTTATTTACGGGCGATCTGAGGTCCGGAAGGGGAAGGGGGTGAGCTTTTGAGGGTAAGAAACGGTTTATCTCGATTTCCGGCAAAACTACAAGTCCTATGGAAGAAAGGTGAATGGCAAAGTTGAACTTTTTTCGCATAACCTCAAAATTTATGTTAAAAATTCAAATAACCACGTTTTGGTTTTTGATTTTTATCTTATACAAAAATTTTTTTTTCACCAAATTTGGTAAAAACTCCCCTTTTTATGTCCCAAATACACTTTTTAAATTTACAATTTTTCAGATTTAAATTTTTTTTTTTACCTTAATTTGAATTAATATCGAAAAAGCACCCTAATTTTCAATCAAAAATTCTCTCGTCAAAATATCTGCTTTCTTAAAAAAGTAGGTGGGCTTTATGTTTTTCGAGGTCTCTACTTTCTGATGGTCTAGAAAAAAATTTACATAACTACGGCAAATTCTCTCAGAAAATGCTACTAAGTAACAGGCAGTTAGGCCCAGATCCTCATAGCCCCTCCCCACTTCTCTATGAAATACCTTTTGATGGGCTAAAATTATCCATAGGTCATAGGTTAGAGTTAAAAATGATATCATTGGATTCTTATGGTAAAACTGCTTATTGAAAAAAATTTAATTTTGAATTTGTTTTGTAAAAAAAAATTTTTTTTTTGTAACTCCGAAACCATCTGTCCGATTTTGCCCAATAACTTACTTAGCCGAGATATTTATCTCCCAAACCTACTCTGAAAATTTCAACTGTCTAGCTCATTCCGTTCGAGAGTTATCATGCCTACGGCCGGCCGGCCGGCCGAACAGAATGATTTTCGACCACGGATTCTTGATCAGTGAGTCGAACCAAATCGTTTAAGACCATTTTCATCGAAAAATTCGAAAATTACAGACATTTGGGCAAATTGATAAGCACTCAGTTCCGAGGAACTAGAGCGCCAAAAAGCAGATATTTTGACGTGAGAATTCTTGATTGAAAATAAAGGTGCTTTTTCGATATTAAGTCAAACCAAGGTAAACATTTTTGTTAAATTCTCTTTATTTTTCATTTTACTGATTTTTTTTGTACTTTTTACCATTTTGAAAGGCTTCGGACCCTGGTCTATTGTGTGTTTCGAGTTGTGAAAACTATGCACCGGCGTAAGTAGCAACATCCCATTCCACGAGGTTAAACCATTGTAGATTGCTCATATAATCTTGATAAATGAACTATTAGTTAAATTTAATTTCTTTTTTGGTACAGTTCTATCATAAGCATCAAAGAATCCATTGATATTATTCCCAATTATGAGAAACCAATACTTTCGGAGATATTTTTTGTCAAAAATTGAACAAGAGCGCCAAAGCTCCTGCCACAGGGCCTTCCCTCTTTTTAAGCCACAATTATAAATCCTGCTGAAGATCCAATCAAACCATGATCATCTGTGGAAGTTATTATTCTCCTATTAGTGTTTAATCACAACTTATTTAAGATGGTAATATTTTCTATACAATGATGCCACCAATAGTAAAATTCGGGAAAGGCACTGACGTGCTCGTTATTCAGTATATCTCCAGTGAAATAAAAAACTGAAATATTGGCTAATTTTCAATTGATATAATATAATTTTTAGAGTAAATTTGAAGAATGAATATTTCGGATAGGTTCGTTATTTAATTTATTTCATAATGTAATTCTATTATAGGAATCAATTGATCATTCCCAACTCTGAGAAACCAATACTTTCGGAGATATGATTTGTTAAAGTTTGAACAAGAGCGTCAAAGTCCCTGTTCACAAGTCTTTCCCACATTTCTATGGATTCTGAAATCTTTGTAACCGATACCGATATAAATCAATACATATCAGAGCGTCATATTTATCAAAAATATCCCATTTGAAACCTACCTATTTCCAACTTCTATCAAATCTCTTTCATTTTTCAGATATCAATTCGTTTCTGAAATATTGAACTTTCCTTATTTTTTCTCGCATGTTCTATGGAATTGCGTGCCATCATTTCACCCAAATGTCTGAAATATTCGATTTTTTTGCGAAAATCGATTAGGTTCAACCCACTGATAAAGAATTCGAGTTCAAATTATATACTGCCCGGTCGGCAGTTTCCACGGCTGTAAAGATATTTTACGAAATTTCGTGAGGATCGTCACACTAAAAAAATTGGTTCAAGCCCTGTGGACAGGAGCTTTCTGGCGCTCTAGTTCAAACAGACAAATTATATCTCCGAAAGTATTGGTTTCTCAGAGTTGGGAATTATATCAATGTATTCATATGATAGAACTGCATCCTAAAGGAAATTCAATTCAAATAATAGTTTATTTATCAAGATTAAATGAGCGATCATGAGAATGAGAACTGCACCATGGAAGAAATCAAATTAAATCTGGCCAATTTTGCCCAATAACGAACTTAACCGAGATATTCATCTCCCTAAACTACTCTGAAAATTTCAACTACCTACCTCATTCCGTTCGAGAGTTATATCTATGTCTATGGATGAAAAGCAGTCTCACTTCTCTCAGATCTCTTACTTCATGTTCAGTTCCGAAATGTAAGAATTTTCTGAGAAAAACTAATTTCGGAGCAAACAACTGAGATTTTTCTCACTTCGCTCACAATTCTTCGATTGATTTGATAATGTCTCAGGAACATCATTTGACATTATGACAATTCATATTCATACATAGAATAATATCATTCTGTGACAACGTTGAAATACGATTTATTATTGAAATTTTGAAAAATCATATCTCCGAAAGTATTAGCTTGTTAGAGTTAAAAATGATATGAGTGGATTCTTATGATAAAACTCTTTATTAAAAAAAATTTAATTTGGAATTTGTTCCGTAAAAAAAAAATTTTTTTTTTGTTACTCCGAAACCATCTGTCCGATTTTGCCCAATAACGAACTTAGCCGAGATATTCATCCCCCAAACCTACTCTGAAAATTTCAACTCTCTAGCTCATTCCGTTTGAGAGTTATCGTGCCTACGGCTGGCCGGACAGAATGAATTTCGACCACGGATTCTTGATCAGTGAGTCGAACCAAATCGTTTAAGACCATTTTCAACGAAAAATTCGAAAATTACAGACATTTGGGCAAATTGATAAGCACTCAGTTCCGAGGAACTAGAGCGCCAAAAATATTAAATAATTCTAATATTTCAGAAACTGTTTGTCACATTCCAATGAAATTCGGCACAATCCTTCAAGCCCCATTTTATTTTCCCAATATTTCCAAAAATACAGATCCGGTCGAATTGAAACCTAGTACTCGGTTGAAAAAGACGGCTTGAAGGTTCATGCAGTATTTCGTGAGGGTGTGTGAGGCGTGAATAGACGGAAGAAGATGTGCGCAAAAGCTCCTGACGTCACGTCAGGCCTTTTTAAGAATTTTTTCGTTCAACAAACTGCTCATAATGTTCTGTGTCATGTAAACCTCGAAATCTGACGTAACGATGAGGAAAAAATCCCGAAATCCTGATCAGGCTATAGGATTTAATTACAAAGAATGAGAACTAGGGCAGGAGTTCGAATTAACAAGGATATCGTTCCTCCTTTTTTGTCCGAAATCTGAAACGACTCCGTCACCAATTTAACTGGGGCGCCGTTACCTCGTTGAACACCCTTTTTTGATTCTGGTCATAAATTTGCCGGGGGTGAGCAGCGCAATGCGAACATCCATCATAGGGTGGAGGGGGATGACTTTCCCGAAATGACTCAAAAGAACGCGTAATTGTGTAGCCGGGAGCCTGAGAATCTCAATTAACTTGTATCTTTACTATACATTTCTCGCCTGGAGTGCTCCTCGATCTAGCGCCCTTCATCCCCAAAATTGTCCCCCTCTTTTGTCAACTTCATTACTTCCCGCCTTACGAAATGATGCTACTTTATATTTTCGTTGAGTTCAATTTCGTCCTTTATTCTTACATCTTTAATATCATTAGTTAATTCACTTAAATGAGACTCGCATAGAGTCTTTGAATTTGTTTCAACCAATGTTACCCTTTCGGCTGTTCGGTCGTTTGACGATCTCAATCCTTCGATTCAGAGTGTACCTACCTCCTTCTGGATACTATGCCGGAATGGATTCATCCACATTTTTTTACGATGAATACGGTTTTGGTAGGATCCAAATACTTTAAAGCTTTTAAACAAAATGAAAATCGGCAAACATGTTAACTTATATTCCTAATTATTGCGGAATATACTAATCAAATGAATAACGCCTGATTTTGGTTTATTTACTTGCCCAACAACTTCAAATTGTATATTAAGTAAGTTAGCAATTTTATATTTTATAATTGCTGTGGAAACGTTTTCAACCAAAATCTTACAAAACATTCTTAGTCTCTGAAGTTCTTTCAATAAATTTATACTACGGATATAAACCCAAAATTGGCACATTTTATAAAATTATTTTGTCATTCGAAACATTTTATACTAACTGACGAAAAAACCACCCAGAAAACATAGATAGTATAGCAAGGAGTAAATGATTAAAATTTGGAGAAGAAAATCGTGAAGGTTTTTACATGTAAACATTTTTTGTTACTTACATATTGTAGTCGTTTTTTGCAATTTTTTTAAATTTTACAATAAACCAGCTGTTCGAGGACATCCAAAGTCGATGTTTAGTTGTTGATGTTGAAATGGCTAGAGCACGTGTACGCGGAATTTATCGCCAGCTAAGTGAATTTGAAAGAGGTGGAATTATTGGTCTACGGGAGGTGGGTTTGTCATTTCAACAAATCTCTAACCGTACGAACAGAAATCCAACTACTGCTATGAGATGTTGTGCGTGGTTTGATAATGCCCAAAATCGAAGAAGAGTAAGCACCGGACGTCGAAGGGGCTGAAATGAAGTTCAAGATCGACGTCTAAGACTTATGACTATTAGGGACCGATTTGCGACAAATCGATCTTTGGCTGATGAGTGGTAAGGAGAACAAGGCCATCCTGTAACTGTCCGAACGGTTTACCGCCGGATAAGGTCTTTTGCAGCATTATCGACCCCATCTTGTTTTACCTCTGACGGTTGAGCATCGCCGGCAACGATTACAGAGGTGCAAAGAACGTCAACATTGGAATGTGGAATGGCATCAGGTCGTCTTTTCTGATGAATCTCGACTCTCCTTGGGTGCACATGATGGCCGAAGAAGGGTTAGACGACGTCGGGGAGAAAGACGTGAACCTCAGTTTGATATTGAGCGTCATGTACACCATACAGTATGTTATGGTATGGTTTGCTATTTCACATGCAAGTAGGTCACCTCTAGTCTTTATTCGAGTTAACATGACAGCACTGCGTTACCTTCAAGAAACAGTGGAGTCATATGTTCCCCCTTACCTTAACCGGCTCGAGAATCCAATATTTCAGCAAGATAATGCTCGACCTCATGTTGCCAGAGTAAGTTAAAACATTTTTGAAGCGTCCCGTGTGAATATTTTGCCATGGTCGCCCAGATCCCCCGATCTTTCGCCCATAGAGCACGCTTGCTATACTATCTATTTTTTACCAAAAAAAAAAAAATTAATTTAAACAGCACCTTCTGGGTGTTGCAGTTTCTTTCTCAGTCAGTATAGAAAGCTCTTCACAAACATTACAAGACGTCTAAAAAACTGTTCTGTAATAACTATATGAAAGTTCTGAAATAAAAATGGTACTTAGGTCCACTTGCGTGGAAGACACCTTAGTTAATGTTATCAAAAAGAGCAGATCAAACTCGAAATATTTTATATTGCCTAGCAACCGACGCAAAATAAAATTCGGTACAAAATGTAGCTTCTTATGATTCAATTTACACTCTTGATATGACCATTTTTCGATGTTCTCGTTGAAAAATAGTTTTAGCCACTTGTTATTGGCTGGTGGTAGGGTAATTATTTTTAGTGTCAATAAATATATCATAGACATAAACAGATACAGTAAGTACTAAATAAATCTTCATTTCACATCCAAGCCATTCTAGAATTCTGCATCTTATTTATCACTCAGCGCAATATATGGTTTTCTTCGGCACCTTTAAAAAGACGAATAGAAGAGGTCAAGGCGGTACTAGATATTACACATTTATTGGCTGGACGTCCTTTGTAACCGAGATAAAGGATGTTTTATCGATTTCGCAATTTTTTTCTGGGGCCATAACTCTCGAACCACCTCGTATATTTTCTTGATTTTTGGTACTCATTCACAGCATATATTAGTCACCTCAAATCGCAAGCCAAACCAGGTACGGACTAACAAAAAATCTTAAAAAAATGTTAAATGGAAACAACATCCTGTATATTGATATGTTCAAGGCAAAAGGGCCGAAAAAATCTAATTGAAAAATGCCAATTCCAATCATTGCACATACAATTCATCTACTACAATTTCGGACTCAAAATGAAAAATCAAAGTCTTATAGTTCATTTTATGTCGACCTCTATGAAAAATTACGTTTTACGTACTAATTTGCGACTGAAAAATCGACTATTTTTGAAGTCAAGTATACTTTTCGGCCGCAAAATAATTTTTTCGTCCGCAGTGGTCACTATGGATACGGCATGATACGGTTCAATACAAATATAAAAGTCTGTGAGAATAACTGACATTTGCTTTTATGAAATTATTCAAGATGTCCGAAATTCATAAGGGTAGAGAGAGGTCCACAAAAAATGTAATATGCACCTCGGCGAAAAACTGTCTGTTGTTTGAGAAAAAGTAGTTTTTCTTTTGTAGCTTTCTCATGGTTATTCAAAATTGAATGAATTTTCGTATGAAGTTTTCTATAACTATGGCACATAATCTCCAATTAACAGTTTTTCCCTACTTCTACTGGTTTCTTCGTTATAGACTCGCGAATTCCTAAAACTACGAGAAATTAGCATAATGGAAGCAGATGAAGGTTATTTTGAGTCATTTTTGAAATACTCGATCCTTTTTGAATATAAAATTATTCCACATCATTTCTCCTAAAACGAACCGTTTTCAAGATATTCGTCATTGAATTGAAATCAAACTTACTAGCTTGCCCGTTACTAGCTCAGTGACTTATGCTAGCAAGTTTGTTCGTCCGCCTAGGAAACACCTTACCTAAGTAAAATGCCTCATAGAGCGCCTAAGTAAAAAGTATACTACTCCTGAATGTATCCCAAATCGTGGATCTGATGGCAAAGATAAAACCTCTTATTCCCTATCTATATATTCCAACTTTACAAATAAATATTTCAGTAATATATACAAGGACCAGTGGTGAGTCTGAGATCCATGAGGCACTTATCTTTGCAGTCTGGGTTCGATAGATGAGGTAGGGCCGTCCAAAATGTCACATGTAGATGTACGTTCTCTTCGTAACAAAGGTACTTCGGTGGTAAGGAAGTTGTCTTCAACTGTTATTCCAATACTAGGCTGTTCCTATTAGATATTCCACCAGATATATGCTCAGGTATTAGATATTCCACCAAATTTGTGCTCAGGTATTAATATATTCCACCAGATTTGTGTTGAGGTATTAAGATATTCCACCAGTTTATGCTCCTGTACCAAGAAAGTTCTCCAGGTTTTAACGTCGTCTCCGAATGTTCAATCCGGAACTAAGAAAGTCGTAATCCAAATGTTCACTCCGGAACTAAGAAAGTTATCTCCAAATGTTCACTCCGGAACTAAGAAAGTCGTCTCCGGAACTAAGAAAGTTGTAATCCAAATGTTCACTCCGGAACTAAGAAAGTCCTCTCCAATCGTTCAATCCGGAACTAAGAAAGTCGTCTCCAATTGTTCAATCCGGAACTAAGACTGCAAAAATTTAGACCCATAAGATAGTGCATGTAAGACGTGATCTCATTCCCAGTAACTCTAGACGAACTTGAAATTATTTACAGAGCAATAAATATGAGATAAAATATCTAGAATCCAGGAATAAGAGCACGTTATTCGATCGCAAGAATGAGACTAGAAATCAAGCATTATACAAAGAAACGTGTTAACCTGTGTAACCTGCAGAAAATGAAATAAAACGGAAATAACAACTTGGCATTCACAAAAGCAGAAAATATCAGTTCGAATCTACGCAGTACTTACCGCCTTTTAAATAGACGTCTTGTAAGAAACAAATAAATTTCCAATTCACACGATTATAATGGATTACGGTAGTACTTTAATTTGCTAAACTCTCTGGCGAGATGTTAACGCTTTCATTTTCATTACTCGAAAGGAAGACAAAGATGTCCGCTTGAGATTGCAGCGGATCGTGCGCATGCGAAACATAAACTCTATCAACGCGCTGGGCGATACATAGAATCTAGGCAAAGCGTTTTTGAGTGTGAATCGAAGCTACCCGTAGACAGTTTTTTGCGATTGAAATGGTAATCAATGGTGGAGCGTTTTGTAACGTTACAGAATGTCATAAAATATGAAAAAAATTATAGAAATTCACCAGCTTTTATCGAACTGAACCTGGAATACAGAGATGATCTGCTCGAATAAAGGCATAGACATAGACTGATTATTGGTTTCAAAGTTGACACTTGTGGAAATTCAATACGATCTCGCTTGTTTCCAAATTGTTATAATAACCATCTTAAAACGGGATAAGTTAATTACAACTCATTCAAACAGTTCGTAGTGTAGTTATCTTTTGGGAAATAGATGAATAGGCTAACCATGATAAGTATTCATCTATATGTATCCCCAATAGTGAATATGAAACTTTTAAATTATCTGATATCCATGTCATTTAAACATTTATTTTCATACTGCATCGATTCTGCACAATCATTCTAAGGATTTCTCTGATATATGGAACATAATTTCACCAACTTAATTTTCAACATATATAACTCACGTCACTACTATTTTATTCGAACTATATAGTTGAATCTTATAAGTTTGTAGTATATTAGTATGCATAAGGGAAATATCAATCATAAGTATCATTCCACCAATTCATCCAAATTATTCTTAAAGAGAAATTCTTAGTCTGGATTCTGCATAGACGGATTTAAGTAAACAACTAATAAATAAATAAAGAACCACTGGTGTAATATTCTAAGGTTAGACCACAGAACCATATATTATGTGGCTAACCTAACATTATTACATTTCTGTGCCTGCTTCTTATACTGTGTCTATACGAGGTCGAATCACAGATTATTTTTCTCGATTCTGTAGATTAGAGGTTATAATAAATGTTAATAAAAGTTGGATATTGATATTATGTTCATATTCAATTAAAATATTTAAGGAATGTGAAAATAGGCGGAGAAGATAATGTGGATAAATTTATAGTGGATATTCAATGAAAATCAAGTTGGAGTCAGTTTTAATATCCAAGAAGAGTTTTTTTCGAAAATGCAGCATGAAGATAATTTAAAACCATTTTATAAGACTTCAGTGTACAACTTAAGGACTCACCCTGTTTATACAGGTGTATTTACATGGGGAAATATACAAGATATAATCTTACATTAATGGATCTACAATTAGTGCCTGATCTCTAGGATCTTATCTAAAACTATAAAAAAGTACTGACAAAAGTCAGTACTCTTTGGCGCGCGTGTTCACGTTGGTTAATTTGAATTGAATGATGAGTGTTTCAAGCTCAGTGGATATAACGAGCCGGAGATCTAACCAGAGGGTGGTCGACTCCATTCACATTCGGGTCAAAAATTAACCGTGCTCTGTCTAAGCTGGCTAAAGAATAGAGTAACAAAGTTGACAAAGAACACAACTGACTCTCCTTGATCGCACAAGCTCCTAGGAGCTTCTGAGGGATCTCCTTTGGGAAGACTTGGGAGGTTCAGTATAATCATAATCATGTTTATAGCACGCGCGCCAATGCAGATTGACCCCACGTCAAAGCTTTTTTTAGCCTTTTCCTTCTCATTGTGAAGTCAATCTGCATTTGGCACGCGTTCAATAAACATTATTATGATTATACTGAGTCTCTCAATTCTTCCCCAAGGAGATCCCTCAGATCAAGGGTGCAAATCTGTATTTGTATAAACAAAATTCGCAAGAAATACCAACATTTTATTTCATGAAATTTTGAATATGTAGAATAAAATGAAGGAAACTAAATTGTATTCGAATATATTGTTGAAAGTGTATACCTTCAGCTTATATACAGGAATTCAGTCTTCTAGTCATTGAATCTCGTACCTGCTCAAACATTATTGGTGTTTTTCTTGTGCTGCGTATACATTAGCGTGCTGCACTGCGAACGCGCGGCCAACGAGCGGCGCGCACGCTGCGATTAGTACGGGTCTTCGGAGCGCGATCAATTTGAAATCCCTTACCAACTTGGACGAATCAAAGCGCGAGCGGCGCGTTCGCCGAGCAGCGCGCTATTGTATACGCAACTTTAGATCTTCCTCGTTAGCTACTAGAGTTTTATAAACTAATGACTGCAAATGTCCCTGAAAATAAAAACTAGCGGGTTCAGATCTGGGGAACTTGGTGCCCACGCCTGGTTAGGGTCTTCCACACCCCTACCGATCCATCAATTCGGATAGACAGTGTTGAATAATTGTCTGGTACATTCTGAAGTAGTCCCGGCATATTCTAAAAAGTCTCTGTAAGTTGCGCCAGTCGGAGCGGAAGAAAGAAGGGACCTATCAAGTAATTATCAATTATTGTCGCCCATACATTTACAGAAAATTGATACTGATAATGTCTTTCACTAACTGCGTGCGGATTTTCCAGAGTTGTAATGAAATTTTGTGATAGCATTTCTGGAGAAGTTTGCCTCGTCCGTGAAGAGTACATATCTTACAAATTGAAGATTTCTAGCCAATTCTCTCAAAAACCACTGGCACAAAGTAATGCGTTGGTAAAATTCCCGTGGAAAAAGAGCTTGTACCCTTTGAATTGTTGATCTTGGATAATTCTCTAAACTGTGGACTGAGTAGAATTGAGGGTTTCAACAATTATTCTTGTAATTGTTTCTGAATTCTCCTCGAGAGCGTTCAAAACAGCTTCTTCCAATTCTGGGGATCGGACTGCTCGGGGTCTTCCAATAATATCAGCTGCCCTCTTAAAGATATACCTGTGTCTATATTCTAGTTTAAGTTCACTGTGGACTTATTATGAAGACTACAAAAGTAACTACACTCTTGTCCACTAAAGTTTTTGTCGTCTGACATATGTTTCAGAAACAAAGTTTCCATCGTCAAAGACGAAGCGTTACTAAAGCCTAGTAACGCTGACGCTTCGTTTTTGAAGATTGAAACTTTGTTTCCGAAACATATGTCAGACGACAAAAACTTTAGTGGACAAGAGTGTAGTTACTTTTGTAGTCTACCTGTTTCTGCCAAACAACGCTGGAGACTGGTAAATGTTGGAATTGAAGGCAGTACTCGATTAGAAAATCACTCCTGGTAAATGGTCTTGCTTCGAGCGCATTGCCATCCGCAAGTCCATAAACGAAATGCATATCGGCTGAATGAGCATTATTGTTTAAATAATTCATTTTTTCAAATTTAGTGTTTTAAAACTTACAGAAACTCCAACAAAGCTACAGAACGTTTAACTGTCACATATTATGTAGCTAATTACTTACTCAAACGTCAAATTCATTTCCTCAGCATTCTTTTGAAAAATACAAAATTATAGTAATATCTTGAACACGCATCGATTATCAGACTCCGAATTTTCAAGTCCAAATATCTAGAAAACGGTTGCTTATAGCGACTTGTAACAAGGATATCTTTTGGGCGCTCTTGTTACTCAGAGTGCTCATCAATTTACTCAAATGTCTGTAATTTTCGAATTTTTGGATGAAAATGTCTTAAACGATTTGGTTCGACTCACCGATCAAGAATCCGTGGTCAAAATCGACTCTGTCCGGCCTGCCGGTCCAGCCAGCTGAGAAAGAGTAGGTTTGGGAGATTTTTTTTTTTTGTGTTGGCCTCTCTGGAGTTAAGTGTAAGAGTAGTCATAGACTAAACTTCGCTTCAGTTGAGTCCCTAACATCTTCAGAGTGTATCTATATGATATGATTTCATTCTAATAAAGGCGACATTATTATTATTATTACAAATTTCTTGGATGAGTTCGTTATTAGGCTACATTGGCCTGATGGTTTCGGAGTAACAATTTTTTTTTCACATTACATATTTCAAATTCTATTATTTATAAGATGCAGTTCTATCATAAGTATCCACTGATGTAATTGTTAATACTTTCGGAGATATGATTTTTCAAAATTTCAATACTGCATCGTACTTTTATGTTATCACAGAATGCGAATTCTATCTATCTGTGTTCTATCTATGTTCACTGTTCATTCATTTCATCTTATCTACCTATAAGAGACGTCATTTTTATTTCTGTTCTAGTTTGTTTGTATAATTCATATAAATATTTGGTTAGTAAGTCGAAAATGAATAGTACAAGGAAGTCAAGCATAATTTACGAAACATTATCTAATTATGGAAGATTTAGAACGGGATTTACAACAAATGTACAGGTAGTTATTCCTTAGTAACACTATTTAAGATTTCCTACATACGTTCATTTACTCAATTTTTCAGAATGACTCCTGATTTTGAAACACTTGTAGCCAAAATTGGACCGTCATACAAAGGTAACATTTTTTAATTCAATTTCATTCATGATGCAGTTATTCTATCATAATAATCCATTGATATCATTCCCAACTCTGAGTAACCAATACTTTGAGATATATGATTTATCCAAGTTTGAGCAATAGCGCAAAAGCTCCTGTCCACAGGACTTTCCCACTTTTTTAAGTAGATATGATTGGGGAATCGATTATTTTGATGAAAAATGTGCTAGAAGTGCGCTCAAAAAAGTTATGAATCTCCATAAAAAGAGATAAGAGGTGTATGTGACGCCCCCTACGAATGTAAGCAATAATAACACCAGGACCGAATTCGACTCCTCAAAATACGACTCAATACCAATTTTCGTTCAATTAAGGTCAGTATTTCCGAAGCTATTCAAAAAATTGGTTCAAGCCCTGTGGACAGGAGCTTTCTGGCGTACTTGTTCAAACAGACAAATTATATCTCCGGAAGTATTGGTTTCTCAGAGTTGAGAATTATAACAATGTATCCTTATGATAGAACTGCATGATAAAGGAAATTCAATTCCAATAATAGTTTATTTATCAAGATTAAATGAGCAATCTGAGAATAATAACTGCACCATGGAAGAAATCAAATTAAAATAGCTGAAATGAATTTGCCTCTCTCTTATAGAACAGGATGACATGTACGAGTATGAACACAGATCATATAATAAATCATTGATAGAATAATTATAGCATTCTGTGAAAACATAGAAGTACGATTCATTATTGAAATTTCGATTAATGATTTCTCCGAAAGTATGAGCTTGTTGGAGTTGAAAATGGTATCAATGGATTTCAATGGTGAAACTGCATCTTGAAAAGAAATTCATTTTGAAGTTAAAAAAAAAATGTTTTCGTTACTCCGAAACCATCGGGCCTATTTTACCCAATAGCGAAATTAACCGAGATATTTATCTCCCTAATATTCTCTGAAAATTTCAACTACCTACCTCATTCCGTTCAAGAGTAATTGTAGAAACTAACTTTGAAAATTTTCAAAATTTTTCTTTTACACTTTACGGTAACGCGATCAATACAAAACTTCACATGTGTCTGAAGGTCTTGATTCTACAACTTGGTGCTAAATTTCAGATAGATCGAGTGATCGGTTTCGGAAATATTCATAAGAAATGTTTTTACTAAAAACGGCCCGTTAACGATCTCGTCCGAGATATTTACGCTCCAAACCTACCCTGCAAATTTAAATCCTCTAACTCCTTTTGTTCGAGAGTTATCGTGTTAACGGATGGACGGCCGGACAGAATCGATTCCGATCATGGATTCTTGATCAGTGAGTCGAACCAAATCATTTGATACCATTTTCAGCCCAAAAATTCGAAAATTACAGACATTTGGGCAAATTGATAAGCACTCTGTTCCGAGGAACAAGAGCGTCAATAAAACGAAAATGAAAATGAAACTTCAACACCTTGTATCTTAGAAACGAAGCGTTTCCGGACATATATTTATTTGAACAATTCATATTAGAATATTGTAAGGAATCACCTCCTGAAGTTTGTTAAAGTGAATGACCCTGTATATTGGGCTTAATCCAGTACAGAATAAATAACATTCCCTCAGCAAACCAGAAAGTTAAACACGTAGTTCTCGTCAATCGACAATGAAGACTAATCATGCTTCTAAATTCCGTCTATCATGACTCCTGAAGACAGTGGATCAAAGTTACGAGGCGGATTTTATTGCTTTTGAACTTATTCCGGACGAACCGCTATTGTTCACTGAAAACTACTGTGAAATTCCCGTCGTAAATCCGTTTTATTGGGGAGAACTTTATGATTCATTAGTAAGCAAATATCAGGTTATAGTACAGGGCGCCCAACAAATTTACAGCCGACAAGTATATAACTCAACATGTGTATGCGTCGTAGGAAAATCAATTCGAACCGAAATCATGCGGTTCCGGTAATTTTCAGTTCCATCAGGTTCAATTTTCTCAGACGATTCTAATAAATTCGTGTGCTAACGGATTCACATCGTTCCCCCTCAATCGAGGTCCTCATTCTATTTGAACCGACGGCATGGCGAATAGAGTCACGCAATGAGATTGGAATAGTTTATTACTTTTATTTCTATTTCCAGGAATGGTTAAATTCAATAATTTTAATCCTTGTATAAAAGCCGCTTTACACTAGGCAATATTGATGCAACGCAATAGCAATGCAACGCATTGCATTACATGATTATGATTATTCCATACTGCAATTTAAGTGCATTACTATTTTCAAGAACTTGGACGATCAA
This sequence comes from Halyzia sedecimguttata, assembly GCA_937662695.2. Taxonomy (NCBI): domain Eukaryota; kingdom Metazoa; phylum Arthropoda; class Insecta; order Coleoptera; family Coccinellidae; genus Halyzia; species Halyzia sedecimguttata. The sequence goes on along the minus strand of OW569415.2, from coordinate 35,375,740 downwards.
CTTAAAGAAAACTAAAAGCACTTTTGCATTTAGACTTTTATATTGCGTCGATATTAACTTGCCATAATGAGATCGAAGTAAATTTCAATTATTATATAATGGTGTCAACACATTAAAGGTAGGCGGAGGTGGGTCCTTGGGTTAAAAGGAGCTATGAAAATTTGGATATTGCGCGAGCTTTTATTGAATCGGATTATCTAAAAGGCTTTTGGCAATATCAGTCAGTGTTCTTGAACGTGCTATTATATTATGATAATCATCAGTCTTGATAAAATATAAGCGAGCATGGTTTTCATACAATAGTATTAAACTTGTTCTGTTTCTGTAGACTAAACAAACTTGGGAACCCATACTTTCTTGCTTATATTCATCATGTGATAAAAAAATTCTAACCATATAAAATTGATGAAAGCAGATAGTGCTGAAAAAAGTTTCGAATGATAGGTTAAGTCGAACACCGAGTGAATTTTATCATATCCATGTTGGCTACCATAAAAGTCCCTAGAAATTCAAAATTGACTTCTAGTAATGCTCATTGAAATAAATAATTTATTGTGGTTATTGTGTAATACAAGAAACAGATGATTTCAATTTCATAGTAAATTTACTTTATTTTTTTAATATTCTGTTACTGTGAAAACTGGAAGTGTGAGACTGAGAAACTCATTTTGTTATTAGAATTTTATTATTCAGTCAATAGTTTGTGAAATCTAGAAGTGTAAGAATGAGAAAGTATTTTTTTTATTTGAATGTTATGTGTTCGTTATTACATTAGATATAAAGTTTATTGTGTTTATATGTTTTTCAATCGACTACCTTACGAAGTACAATCACGATGGATTTTCTAACTGAATTAATTAATTCTGGATAGAAAAGAGAAAATTGTATTGATTTGATGAATCCGGTAAAATCCGGCTGGATTGAAAATCACACCGGATCGCAATCCCTAATTCTATAGGAATTGGAATTCGTTGAATATCTAATAATACACATCTCAAGTAACTTCAGGATACGATATTAATGAAATTCCGCGAAAATTAGTGGGTCGGTATTCAGTTCTATCAGTTAAGGAACATTTTTGAAATGATTTTTTTATATTTACTTTAGAGGATGTAATTAGTTGCTCATCTAATAAAGTGTATTATTATCAGATTTGTATATTTTGAGTTATAGAGGATATAGCAACAAAATTTCAGATGCATATAACTCCAATAGCGTTTGACCCATTAATGAAATTAAATGTCGCATTCGCGGATGCGCAACCTACCCTAAAAATTGCAAGTCGCTATCTCTTTCCGTGACAATTATTGAAGGATTGCCGGCCGGACACAATTTGACCATGAATTCTTCAACAGTGAGTCGAACCTAATCGTTCGAGAACATTTTCGGCGGAAAATTAGATAGTTACAGACATTTGACAAAATCATAGCACGCTATTCCTCAGAACATGCGCACAAAAAGTTCAAGTTTTGGTACACTACAGATAGTGCAAAAAGTAGTAACATGTTGTAAAGAACGTATAGAAATATAAACTTTCTAGCCGTCTATTTAGCGTTGACACGCGTAAAGAACTGGATTGGACGTCAACTGAATTCATATTATAAATAAAATACAGACATTGTGACGAAATGATAGCACGCTGTTCCTTGCGGAACACGCGCGCAAAAATAGTGAATTTTATCAGCGGAGATTCAAACCCGGACCTTCCTCGTGACAGTCGGGCAAACTAACATCTAAACTGTAGCATGCTTCAAAAAAACGGAGATTTGCATCATTTGAAATTTCAGAAGCAGTTCCGTTTGTACGGAATTTCAGCTTAATCTGAACAATGTTTTCTGAAATATTTGGAGTAAAAAAAATATTTTCTTCTATACTCCATTCACGTTTATAGAGTTTCCTGGTTGACCATGATTTAGGTCTATCCCGTTTTTGTAACTAAAACAGAGGCAGGTTGGCACTTCTGAAATATCGTCAATATCAAAACAATTCTACGACCCATCTTAAACAAGATATTATCACATATTATCTTCGAATAATAAAATCCTCTCTGCTTTGAAATTGAAAATGTTGAAAGTAGTTTTAAAGAAGCGGAGACAAAGTATCAGGAAGTGCTATACACAACTGAAATCTGCAATAGGAAAACATCATTCTGTCTCAGAACATGTTGAACTCACGAATGAAATTACTCAGTTCCCTATCACTACATACTTTATTAAGGTTTAACAGTAACTCGGGTTTCGTAGTACTACTACATTTTGAAACAGGTGTATTTCAATTTGTGCAACAAGGTATTTAAATTTCTTCCTCTGTAGGCTTATTTCGAAAAGTGGTAAACTCCATATACGTCTGTTCGTTTAGAAGTTTTCCTGCCGGGTAATTCAGGTAATATTTGTCCTTTTTTAAATGATATATCACAAAGTAGGGACTACTCTATCCATTATTATTAAAATTTCAACCTTTCTTGATTTCCGTACAAGCAAATAACATAACTGAATCTTCCAACCAGTTTATATACGTGAAATATTTCCAGCAACAATAGTCGGCAGGTCTTTGGAATTGTTGAATTCAAATAGCTTCAAATTCATTATTTTTTTGGCGCTCTAGTTCCTCGGAACTGAGTGCTTATCAATTTGCCCAAATGTCTGTAATTTTCGAATTTTCCGTGAAAATGGTCTTAAACGATTTGGTTCGACTCACTGATCAAGAATCCGTGGTCGAAATTCATTCTGTCCGGCCGTCCGGCCGGCCGGCCGGTCCGTCCGTAGGCACGATAACTCTCGAACGGAATGAGCTAGACAGTTGAAATTTTCAGAGTATGTTTGGGGGATAATTATCTCGGCTAAGTTCGTTATTGGGCAAAATCGGACAGATGGTTTCGGAGTAACCAAAAAAAATTTTTTTTTTACAGAACAAATTCCAAATTAAATTTTTTTCAATAAGCAGTTTTACCATAAGAATCCATTCATATCATTTTTAACTCTAACAAACTAATACTTTCGGAGATATGATTTTTCAAAATTTCAATGATAGAATTATTCTGTGGCTATTCTATGAATTGTTATAATGTCAACTTTGACGTTGTCTCATTGTAATTCATTCCAGTAATGGTATCAATATGAGAATTAGAATATTATCATACTTTTGTTGGTTGATATTTTCATGCCGATGGTCAATCCATATGATGATGGGAATGGTAATGGTAAGTTAATAATATTGAGTTCAGAATATCTCCACTAAAAACAAAACTGGAATTGAGGAATGAATATCTCGGATGAGTTCGTTGTTGGGTAGAATTCGTCTATTGGTTTTGGATTGATAATTTTTGGCACTCTTGTTGAATTTAAATTCTTCTATGATGTTTGAATTCAATTTCTGCTAAGATGAAGTTCTAAATTTCAATAATGAATCGTACTTCTGTTTTCACAGAATGCTATAATTATTCTATCTAAGCTTTATTATATGATCTGTGTTCATACTCGTACATTTCATCCTGTTCTATAAGAGAGAGTCAAATTCATTTCAGCTATTTTAATTTGGTTTCTTCCATGGTGCAGTTCTCAGATTGCTCATTTAATCTTGATAAATAAATTATTATTTGAATTGAATTTCCTTTATGATGCAGTTCTATCATAAGAATACATTGATATAATTCTCAACTCTGAGAAACCAATACTTTCGGAGATATAATTTGTCTGTTAGAACTAGAGCGCCAGAAAGCTCCTGTCCACAGGGCTTGAACCCATTTTTTGAAGTAAATCCACATTATGAAAAATTCGTAATTACTACGACTTCTATATACAGAAGACAACGTTGCGTAGTTATCTGACAGGAAACTTATTATAATCTAACATTTTCAAAAGATACAGGGTGAAATGTGTCAAACTTTTATGGGCAACCGGTAGTCTTAATAAAAGTGAAGGGAGTATATGTTATTGAGAAAACAATAATTTCAGATGAGTATAACTCCAAAACCGTTTGGCCGATTATGTCAATTAATCGCCTTAACCATCGCATTCGGATGCACAACCTACCCTGAAAATTAAAAATGCCTTTTTTTTCGTTCGGAAGTTATGGTGTCCATAGACGGCTGGCCGAACTCGAATTCTTCATCACTGAGTCGAAACTAATCGATTGACACCATGTTTGGCAAAAAAATGGAAAATAACAAACATTTGAGCAAAAGGATAGCTGTTTCCTAGAATTCAATATTTCGAACAATATAGATCCGATTCATTTTGAATCCAGAACTTTGCTGTAAAAATAGGTTATGAAGCCTGTTCCAAAATTTCAGGAATATCTAGACTGTGATATAAGTCAAAAAATGGCACGAACATTCCAGGAAATTATTGAAATCGTGAATCTTCCATGATTAGTGCAGGTTATTATTCAATTCGACCTGAGAACATCTAACCATGTCCTAGGAATTCATTCAACTAATCGGTTATCATTGCTTGATTCTGAAAATATGCTTTATTCATGGGAATAAATTGACTTTCTTCTAATAAATCAATAAAAAAATTCCTTAGAACGGAACAATGGATCAGGATAATATAAGTGTTGAAATGATGTTTTATGCTGCTAATCCAGATTAACGCAATATTTGACGACTAATATTTCCGAGAATTATATTGACAATATGCAGAAAATCTGAAAAAATTATGCTTGTACAAGAACTACAAGAATAATTGATTAAATTATATCATCACAATACTCTATCATCGGTTTTTAATGTGATCAAATATAGAAATAATAACTGGGTAAGTGTACCGAGGCAGCTACCGAGGAGCCCGAAGCAAGTTATTTCATTCTTGGAGACTGTCAGTATCTGTAACAACAGAACATTTTAGACAACCCCTATTTTGTGATTGAGAAGTTAGAAAAATCGTAAATACAGCAACCCGAGCGGCGTCATGCAGGAAGTAAACAAAACGAACATTTTTCTACAAGACAAGGAAGAGAACTGTAAAAATTAAGCTTTGATTTCAATATAGAATCAGCAAGTTCCATTGCTTTTCACCTAGAACAGCTATAAAGCTGATGCCTCATCTGATCGTTGCGCTTTATGTACATCAGAATTTCAGCGATTTCAGATTTTCCGATAAGTTTCCGATATATTAAAGTTTACTGAAAAAATAATTTATTTATGAAATTTATTTGAAATCAATATCTAAATGCAATGCAACTTATTAGTTCAATTACTTAGAACATAGAACAATGTTCTAAGATTGAATTAAATATTAAGCTCCATCATTCATAGAAGATTTACGACTTTAATGATTTCATAAAATTTACTAGTCACTTTTATACTTATATCACACTTCAGATATCGCTGAAATAATGCAATAGTAATCAAAAACTTATTTCGCAGCCAAGTTCTAGATTTAAAATTTGATCGAATCTAGCTATATTGTTGAAAATATGGTAAATTTTTTTTTCTTGGAACCTAAGTCACCATGGTCGAGTACATATGGATGGGCATCCGCTCTTGTTATGAATTTGGAGAAGCGCAACAAGGCAGACTGAACGATATCACGAAATATCAATTTAGGTACGACACACCTGGGTTACATGCATTTTTACTACTTGTAGCAGAATTCACGGATTTACATTGGCTGCGTTCAGCGGACACAACAGTTGCAAAACAGTTGGAAGAATTTTCGCTGAACGATCCTGCTCAGTGAGTGCCTGCTCAACATGTTTAGTGAGCGGACGCCATTTTTGTGAGCGACATTTAATTCCGCTCACTAATGGCGATTTCCAGTGACACGCTCGGATCTCTCAGAGTCATATTTGACAGATATTTTTGGTTCAATTGGACAGATGCATGACAGATGAGATCGATTTCGAGTGCTCCGGGCGTGTTGATGGAAATCGCCATAAGCAAAACACGTTGTAAAAACTGTCAAAGCAATAGTTTTAGAGGTTAGATTTTAGTTAAAGTGTAAACATTTAAAGAGAACACAATAGAATTAGGTTATGTAAATGTCACCTTCTCACCGTTTCAACTTCTAACCGTTCAGAAAACCGCTCTCTGATCACTTTAGGATCTGTGAGCGCTCAGTAAGCAGAGTTGCAACTGCTCTTTCCGCTGAGCGCAGCCATTCTGTCATAGATATTAGAAATTAACGTATTAATAGAAAGTTCGTCTAAAAACATGTAGAATACGTTTAGTATGTAATTTTGGTTGTACCGAAATACTTTTCGTCAATCTCCATCTAGAGTTTGTGATGTTCCGAAAGAATAGTGATAACGAAATTTTTGTTATAATTATTGTAGTCATAAAAAATAAAAATCATGGACATGAGTTTCATATGCAAGAAATATTCGACAGTATATAACTTTGTAACCTTGCCCAATCATCTATCTCAAAGGAAAGAACAAGATTAATGTTAGCTAATTTGTACCACAAAAAACAATTCAGTTCTCTACAAGCTGCGACGAATAAACACCTTGTATTCCTCGTGGTGCATCCGGGAGTCAGTTTCTTCTTGTCAACCGATCTTTTCCGAAATGTCCCTTTTCATAAATACCTAGAAGTTCCACAGATGGCCATCAAACGATGCATAAGAACAACCATGTGACTTCCTGCAATCCGAAAGTAAATCAATGACGGCATATCGCACGAATGCTATAATTTCTGCTATTTCCTCATATGGCAATCTGTTTTGACAGGAACGTCCTGCCCATTTGTGTGCCACTCATTTATGCGGACACTGAATCGGACGGTTTCACATCTGTCTCTTGGGATCTGCAGTAGTAGAATGGAATGGTTGGTTCTCTTAAATGTCGTAAACTATTAACCTACCCGTATCCCTAATGCGGGATATAGGGAAACAACTTAGGCGTTTTCGATTATGGTTTATTAGGTATACCTATTTTATATACACAAATAAAGAATCTGCGAAATTGTGCAGAGAAAACATTTTTGTAACCCCTTCCCCCAATTTTTACAGTTTATGCTTTGATCTAGTTAGAATATCTATTCACGCCTCATACGGAGTCAATCCAGCATAGTTTCTGAAATATAAAATTTTTCAAGATAGCTGAAAAAAATGTTACCCCTTAAACCGACAAAATTACTGTTAATAATGTTTTATTCGCCTCTATTGGACACACTTATTCGAATATACTATCGATATAGAGCGTTTTCTACCATTTTTATTACAGACTACAGAGTAATGAGAGAATCGTCTATGATCACAGAATTTTTAATTCTGATATATGATGTATCTTATTGAAATGGAAATTTTTTAGATATCTAATGATATATGGAAAAACTTACTTCGAAGACATTCAGAGAAAATTTGCGAGTAAGCATTCTACAAGTAATTACCGAGTTTTAATTGAATCGAATTTGTATATTTTGAGTTATAGAGGAAATAAAACAAAAATTCAGATGCGTATGAATTCCAAAACGATTCAGCCGATTAGGCCTATTAACGAACTCAATAGTCGTATTCGGATGTGAAACCTACCCTGAAAATAGCAAGTTGCTACCTCTTTCCGTTCTCAAGTTATCGTGAGATACATAATATTTTTTCATAATTTTTTAAAAGTTTTCTAGTGATACGATCCTCAAAAAATTTCACATAGGTCTTTATGACAGTATTTCACAACTAGTTACCAAGCTTCAATTCCATCGGATTTGTTTGAGTTATGAAGAATATAATATTCCAGAGGGTATAAATCCGAAACCATTGGGCCGATTTTTCCCAACAAAGAACTTTATTGTCTTATTCGGATGCGCAACATACCCAAAAAATTGACAGTCGCTATCTCATTCCGTTCGAACGTTATCGTGGCAACGGTCACCCATCCAGCTACTGAACTCAACCAAGGCTGCTCGGATTTTCAACAATACAGATCCGATCGTGTTCAGATTTGGAACTTGGCTGTAAAGTTAGGTTTCGAAGGCTATCGTAAAATTTCAGCGATGACTGAAGAATAGTTTCTGATATATAGAATTTTTTTCAATGATATTCAATCGTTTTTCTTTATTTTATTGAAAAACGACAACCCACTAAATTTTGCACAAATTTGCGCCTCAGCATTCTTCAACTAACAAACATGTTTGAATTAGATCGGTTTTGTATTTTTTGAGTTATTGAGTAAATAACAAGAAAATTTCAGATAGGTATAACTCCAAAACCGTTTAGCCGATTACACCTATTAACAAACTCAAATATTGTGTTCGGAGGTACAACCTACCCTGAAAATTGCATGTCGTTATCTCTTTCCGTTCTAAAGTTATCGTGAGATAAATAATAATTTTTAATGATTTTTTTTTAATTTTCTAGTTATAGCATTCTCACAAAATTTCACAAATGTCTTTCTGTCATTATTCTACAACTAGGTATCAAGTACCAATTATCATTTAAATTTTAATTCGATCAGATTAGTATTTATCGAGTTATTGGGAAAACAATATTTCAAAAGGTTATAATTTTGAAACCACTCCGTGGATTTTGCTCATTAACGAACTTAGCTGGCGCATTTGGACTCCAAACTTAACCTCAAAATTTCAACTCTCTAACTCATTGCGTTCGAGCGTAATCATGCTGACGACCAGAAATTATCAATTCTGACCTCGGATTCTTGATCAGTGTGTCAAAACTAATCGTTTAAGACCTTATCGGTCACATATTCGAAAATTAAGGACATTTGGACGAACTGATAGGCACTCTGTTCATAGAACAGCGAATCAAAAATACTTATTTAATTCGTATCACTCAACCGAATGTTGGGTTATACAATCAATTTTGTTTTACTTGTTCATGAATTGAGTTTTTGTTCATTTTTGGCGCTCTTGTTCCTCGGAACAGAGTGCTTATCAATTTGCCCAAATGTCTGTAATTTTCGAATTTTTGGCTGAAAATGGTCTTGAACGATTTGGTTTGACTCACTGATCAAGAATCCGTGATCGAAATCGATTCTGTCCGGCCGGCCGTCCGTCCGGCCGTTAACACGATAACTCTCAAACATAATAAGCTAGACAGTTGAAATTTTCGGAGTAGGTTTGAGGGATATATATCTCGGTTAAGTTCGTTATTGGGCAAAATTGGTCTTATAGTTTCGGAGTAAGGTAAAGAAATATTTTTTTTTTACATTACAACTTTTGAATTAAAATATTTATAAGATGCAGTTTCATCATAATAATCCATTGTTATCATTTTCATGACAAGATGACACTTTCGGAGATATGATGTTTCAAAATTTCAATAATACATCGTAAGTTCTATGTATTCACAGAATGTGAACACAGAATCTGTCTGTGATCACTATTCATAAGTGTCATTTTTTCAAGATATAAGAGATTGTCGAATCATAGTTGTTATTTCCTCTTGGAAAACATAAATTCGATTCTTGAATTTGTGAGTATATACAAGACTGTTTTGATGTAGTTTATGGAGGCAATAGGAAAGAAGAACATAATGGAATCATCAAAAGAAATTAGTGTTCGTTGACCACTGAGGTTAATATTACCTTTTACTTCCTTAAGTAGTGAGACATGTTCCTATATACAGTATTTTCATAATGTTGCTAGCAAAAAAATACTGAAATATGGATCTACGTTTGTGTATCAATAATTTTTTCTTGAGTTAAGGTTCATAATACAGAAAAGAATGTGTCAGTGGAATGAACTATTAAATTTTAAATTATGAAAAGAGGATAGTATTTTATTAATATATTCGGAACTATTAAAATAATTTGTTCGTAATCCACCACCTACTCAAATATAATGAATAAATGGACAATCTGCTATGATTGTCCCCAGCCTTGCTCTAGACATTTCGATGATACTTTCCTTAGGTATTTCGAGTTGTGAAAACTATGCACCGAGTGTAAGTTGCAACAACCCATTCCACGAGGTTGAATCATTGCAGATTGCTCATTTAATCTTGATAAATAAATTTAATGACAATTTTTGAAGCATTAATGCATTGAAGCATTGTAGATTGCTGTTTTTTTTATAAGATAATTTTTGAAGCATTTTATTTAAACGACTCTTTTTCTAAATTTAATTTCATTCATGATGCATTTCTATCATAGTAATCCATTGATATAATTCCCAACTCTGAGAAACCAATACTTTCGGAGATATAATTTGTCTGTTTGAACAAGAGCGCCAAAAAGCTCCTGTCCACAGGGCTTGAACCAATTTTTTTAATTCGTGTTTTAAATTCAACTTATAGTTTGTAAACAATTAGTTGTAGTTAAGTACGAGCAGCGGAAGCTTGACTTCTCCTCGATATCTTCATTGTACTTTGTAAGAAATAAGGCAATTCATTATTCTTAGATACAATATTTCTGAAATATCGTCCTTCTCATCCAACTTCCTCTTTGTATTGACTACAAAAGGATCAAAACTAAAGAGCCTCACGACTCATTTCCTTCCTCATCCATTCATCAATTTCATGTCGAAACGATAATACTGAAATTCAGATTTAACGATCAGACATTCAGCGGCAGTTAATATTATTTTGACTAATTCACTGACGTTTATAGCCGCTTATATTTTACCTGCCGTGAAATATCAATTTTAAAAATGAATAAGTAATAATTTATTTAGGCAGTGAGTAGTGTGTGCATACAAAAATATGAAACTGCCAAAGTCGTAAATATACAAACCAATTAAGAGAGCTAACAAGTTCTTTAACATTTGTCAGCCGTTGTTAACTACGTAGCTGCCCCTTTCGCTTGAATATTTGACTAATATGTGTATATTAACTGCATTTTTCGTGAATGATGAATCACAATGACAACGGAAAATATTCTTATATCCCAATATAAATGTATGACTTATATTTTCCCACTAAATTATACTAGCCTACCGGCAATTAGATCATCAATTCAATCAAAAACATTTCGGTCTGTCCATTGAGACATTCATTGAATGAAATTTGAAAATATCTCAACTCATGGTTAATTGTTATTCCAATTTTGAAGGGCAGGGAGCTTTCCCTTTCCGTCCAAGCTACAGTTCGATTATTGATTAGCTGTGGAATTTATTTCCAATTATGATGCTATTTAAATACAGGCTGATTCGCGGCGGCCGTCATTCGACCATGATATCGGCAAACTAGAGGGTTGTAAATATTTTTTAGGAATCTAGTGGACAAGGAAATATAAAAAAGCACTGACGTGAATTATCTTCTAGGCGCGCTTCTTCACATTGACCAATTCAAATTGAATAATTAGTGCTTCTAGCTCAGTGGATAGAGTGTTTAACTCGCAAACGGAGCAACTAACATTGTTGCGCCTAAGTTGGTGTTAGAACACAGCTACGAAGCCCTAGCTCACACAAGCTCCTAGGAATGCCTCTGGGGACCCCCTTGGGGAAGAACTAAAAGGGTCAGTATGATCTTTTCATAAATATAATTATTATAATAATAATAATTTCAAAACGAGTATCTTCAGGAAGCAGACAATTACAAATAGATATTAAAATTTCTATTTTTGAATAGAAAATTTAATGGGGTTTTAATTAGGTTGCCTCTATCGTAAAGGGTTGATGGTTTGCCATCAACTTAGTGTGAAGAGAGGTGTTATTAAGACACTTTACGATAGAGCCAACCTAATTTGTTCTACTCTTGAAATTCGAAATAATGAAATAGGTTCATCAAAAAATATCTTGAACACAATGGATATCCAAGGCAATTAATTAATACATCAATCATGAATTTAGATAGAAGAGCAAATAATCAACAAGAACAGCAACCCAATCTGCTGAATGTGATTCCTTATGTTCGTAGCCTTTCTAAAAAAATCAGAAGAATCGGTTCTAAGTTCAATATAAGAACCATCTTCAAAACACAAAATGATCTTAGTTCTTTATTAACAAAGACAAAACCCATTATTGAAAACCAAAAATAAAAAAAACTGTGTATATAATATTCCTTGTATTTGTGGTAAATCGTACACAGGAGAAACATCAAAACCACTAGAAGTATCTACTGCCCGGCACAATTCAAACCACTAGAAGTAAGAAAGTCGGAACATAAGAACAACTTGAGAAATAGAGACATACAGAAATCAAAAAGAGCAGAACATGTATGTACAATTCAAGGAGATCACATGATGGATTGGAGTAATACAAAGATTCTGATGACAGAATCTGATTACATAAAAGGAAACTTAAGGAGTCAACTTGTATTTTGCTGAACAGAGAATGCAATTTTGCAAATGGCTCAAATAGTATTGACCACATTTGGCTGAATTTATTAAAAAAGGAATTGGAACTTGGAAATTAATATGCAAAGTAAAACGTTACTATGATTTTCAAATACTGTCAATGATGCAATTCTCGAATTTCAGAATAACTATATCAACAAAATAATTCTGAGGATTTTCGTTTAGTGTCTGACGAAGGAGAGTCATCGTTGATGTTGTTGTTTCATTTCTGTTTGTTCAGCTGGATTTATAAACTCTGTCGTTTCTTGCAGTTTAGGTCCACGCAGTTGAGTTCAACATGAATCAACGTATTCAAACGAAGTCATTTATAAACTTTTGTCGTGCTGTTGGTCGCCGTTGGACGTTATCGGGTGCAGTTCAAAAGATGCCCATGTTTATGTTCGTCGTTCAGTTACGTCGCTGTTCGCTTGTTGGCCAATCATGATCTTGTATTTTGTCACGTGAGGAAGCGCTGTGATACAAGTATCAGCGGATTGTAATGTGTGTTGCTGTCCTCGAGTAGGGCTCACTCCATCGAAGACTCACTGCATCGAAAGTTCACTGAATCGAAAGTTCACTGCATAGAAGGTTTACGCCATCAAAAATTACGCCCACTTACTCCTGATTCGCCGAACGTGAAATCTCCTATATCGATGTTCTTCGTCCGTAGTTTGGCTGAATGAGATAGGTATATTAATATATTTTCATTTCAAATTCAATTCTTATAAAAAAAATCTGAAATAAAAGTATAAATTAATTTAAAAGTTCTCATTTTTTGTTCAGTGTTTCCACTTTGGCAAGGAGAAAATTCCTAACGTGCACAATGAAAAGGATATTTGAATTCTTAAATCAATAATGTTGTTTTTATTTGTTCTCAATGTCAATAACTAAAATTCGAAGAAAATTGGAGTTGAAATAGTTTTCTTCAGTTCCAATTCCTGCAGTAATTTTCCTCTGGAATATAGACATACTGTATCAACTGCCTCTGATGTTAACAGAAAATACACATCGCTGTACAGTAAATGTTTTAAATAAGATGTTCCTCTTTTCCCAATGTTTTACCTTGTTATCAGCATTCCAATTCAGCGAAAATGCCATAGTCCTGCTTGATTATCAAGTATTGATCGTGATATTTTCATTAGCAATATCACTGGTGGATGTTTTCTTGTCGACAAATTTTTGCACGTTACAAAACTCAAACTATAACGCATAGGTACCAAGATTTTTCATAATGATTTACTAATTGATAATTGTCGAACATATTCATCCTTCAATTCTTTGAAATTTTAGGTTAGACCAGGAGTCGGCAACCTTTTGAGTCATAAGAGTAAAACATAACAATTTACAAAATCAAAGTTTTTAGAGAGCAAGAATAATTATTCTTGCCAACAATAAATAGTACTTTCATAAATAAATATTTTTGTTAAAACAACTGATCGATTTATTCATTAGAATACTTAAATAATAATATTTGCTTATGGAACTAAAGAGCCGCAGCTTCATAACCAAACAGCCGCCGACCCCTGGGTTAGACAGAGTCCGCTTTATAGACGTACACTCAATGAAACAACTTATCTCTCATCCAGACAACGGACGAAGACGATCGATATAGGAGATTTCACGTTCGGCGAATCAGGAGTAAATGGGCGTAATTTTCGATGGCGTAAACCTTCGATGCAGTGAATTTTCGATTCAGTGAACTTTCGATGCGAAGAGTCTTCGGTGGAATGAGGCGCACCGCTGTCCTCAATGAAATTGCCCGATAAGGTTAGGTGCACTGACAGTACGGCAACAAAGGCGAACTCTGGGTTTATAAATTGACCTTCACAAATGAATGAACTGCACACAACGGCAATGGCAAACTGAACTACACTGCCCGGAACGACTGAGTTTATAAATCCAGCTTCATGCAACATTGTTCGATTGATTGCTTCTGACAAATATCTTGTGTTTCTTACGCAGATGCAAATCACAAAATAATATTTTTTTTATTTTATAGTTATTTTTCAGAGTTTGGGAGATAAAACCTAGAAAGAAACCATTTAATAATAGGAATCATAGCGACGATAGCTTGACGTTGTACGAGTTATATCTACCAAATACCGCTTTCAATGACCGAGGTCTATACAACTATATCCATCTCCTTCCAAAATAATTCCTTCTAGTTATAATATAAACATTTACGATAATTTCAGACGCATTTCACCTAGGCGTCCCCTCAGGATGGCTTTGGGAACTCGCATTGTGACATAATTTGCAATATCTTATTAAGGTTACTATTGTGAAGTCTTTGGGCGATCACGTTCTGAATTTCCCATTTTCGTTACTTTTGTGGTATCTCTAGGAGATTGCTTCAAGAATTCCATAGGAAATACTTCATAGATCTTTGATTTGAATGAGAATATCTGTCAGTTACGTCGCATGGCGCTCGCTGGGAGTTCCCATAAATGCCTCACCGAGACATCGAAAGGAGGTCTGTGATGCCTGGGAACGGTAACAGCCATTTTTCAATATTTTGTATATCGGAAGCATATTTATCTACGAGCGTGCGTAAAGTAGTACATTATTATGCATTTGTGTGTGCAAAGAGTGGAATTGTAGGTATACCTTTCATAATGATAAATGATTATAATATTATTAGGCAACACTACCCGTCGAATTTGAGACATGCTGTCCAAATTTTCCTCAGTTCCTATCAGCTTTTCTTTCCATCGATTCAACACTCATCCGAACTCCCTGCGCGTCGTTCGTCTAGCTGTATTTGCGTGCGGAAAAGTAACATTTTAAGCACCCCTTAGGAGAATAAAGGCGGGTTTATACAGCAAATAAGATAAAATAAGAAACAAATTAAAATAAAATAAGAATTAAGGGTTAAACGGATCGGTTTATACAGATAATCTAAAACAAAATAAGAAATAAGAATGAACCAATCAAATCGCAGCTTTTTGACAATTTCATGCAAGTTCTATGAATTTCACTCTTTGAGCATGCGCATTGTCCTTTTCCAAACAAAATAACATAAAATAAGAAATAAAGATGAGAGTTGGCCAACTTTAATTCTTATTCTTATTTTTATTTTATCTTATTTCGTGTATAAACGCTCTCATAGAAATGTTCATGTTTAACTTTCTTATTTTATTTCTTATTTTATTTTATCTCATCTTATTTGCTGTATAAACCCGCCTTAACTATATTGTGAACGTTTCTACAGAACTTCTGTCTTCTAAACGTTCGTAATCATACAAATTTGGTCGAGCATGGGGATTGCTGTATGTGAGTTTTATGAAGTAGTTCCTGATTTTATTTTTGACTGTTATCAAACGTTGCTACACTTCATATATCAGATCATACGGATTAATTACATTTTTGTAGTATAGATGCTGATTAGAAGGGTGTTCAAAATTCGCATATGGAGTATCCTTGATCAGCCCATCGTTTCTAAAAATATATCGTAGTCCCTCTTCCCATGAGAATTTGCGGAAACGCATACAGGTGAATGGGGACGAGCATCCGAACTAGAAATTCCACAGAATCCAGAAGTATCCCCCGCCCCGTCGCCACAAATCACAACGACCCATGCACCGCCGCCGTTTTAAAATTGCAGGAGACTAGACGGGCGGAAATGAGGCCGGAAAATGAGTGAGTGGTGTGTTTGTGTGCGTCGACAAGTTTCGCCAAATGGGCGGACCGGGGCGGCGGCGCTAATGAGTGCATCGGGTCGAGGGTGGCCGGGACAAGACAATAAACTAATTAGTTTCTGTCTGCCGCTGTCGGATCCGAAAATTTTCAGTTGCGGACCGTTTCGTCTTTCGGGGATGGTGGTGATGGAGCGGCGAGGATCAAAGAGTGTCATATTAGGGGTTGTTTATGTATGGCATAGTGAAATTTTCGTGTTGAGTTTTGAATTTTAATTAATTTCAGTGAATGTATATCTACAAAACATCATATGATTCAGAAAGATTAAACTATAGTTTTTGGTTATTTATAGCACTCCACAGATTGACAAATTTCGAATTTGTTTTGCGATGGCACAATGAGTCTTAAAGAACAACTTCAATAGATATTACCATGGCGATTGTAAGGGGAGTTAGATAAATGCTGATATAAACTCTCAAAAATTAAGGGATATAAAACAAAATTCCAATGTTTTGCTTGATTTTCAACCGGCTGTAACTCTGAGGGAAATTTTCAGATAAGGTTGAAATAATATTTTATCATATACGATTTCATAGTAATCCCCTAAGAAAACCACAGAAAAATAAAATATCCAAACTTTTGCGCGTCTTAAAAAAGATCTATATTTATTTTTAAGCGAATGTTCTAGGGAACTGCGTGCAATAGTTTTGCCTTCATGGAAAGTGGCGCGTCCAAATACGATGGACAAGATCGTAGAAGTATAATCGGCCAAACGTTTTCCTAGTACATAAATTTTGTTTTCAAGCAATCCAGATCCTATCAAATTGAAACTTAGTAATTAGTTGTAGAATGCTGGAACAAATAATTATGCGAGACTTCTTGAGGATCGTATCACTAGAAAATTTCAAAATAATCATTGAAAAAAATTTTGTATCTCAAAAACTATCCGTCCGATATCGTTGAAATTTTGCGAGAGCCTTTCAAAACCTAATTCTAAAGCCAAGTTCATAATTTGAAAACGATCAGATCAATATTGTAGAAGTAATTGAAGAAATACTGGAAACCGTGCAGCGCTGAGCGAGTTCAGTATCTGGATGGGTGATCGCTCATACTATTACTTGAAAATGGAAAGAGATAGTGACTTGCAAATTTCAGGTTTCAGGTTTCAGATGGTGTTATTCTTACTTCTGAAATGATGTTGTTATTTCCTCAATTACTCAAAAAATACAGATATGATCGGATTCAAACGTGGTAATGAGTTGTAGAATTCGGACACAAAGACGTGTGTGAAAATTCGTGAGGATCATATTATCATTAGAAAATTTAAAAAAAATCAATATCATGTATAGGGGCTTCCCCGAGTAATCATTTTGTTTCCGAACAATTTAAACTTGGTAACTAATAATTGTAGAATACCGACGTAAAGGCGTGTGTGAAATTTAAATAAATTGAATATTATTCATCTCACTATAACTTGAGAACGGAAAGAGGTAGCGACTTGCAATTATTATGGTACTTTGCGCATCCGAATGCGACATTTGAGTTCGTGAATAGGCACAATCGGCAAACGGTTCTGGAGTTAAACCTACCTGAAATTTGGTTTTTTATTTCCTCAATAACTCGAAAAATACAGATCTTATCCAACTCAATCATGGTACTTAGTCGTAGAGTTACAACGCACAAATTTTGCGAAATTTCGTGAGAAAAAAATTCTTTTCTCAGAAACTATCCGTGCGATATCGCTGAAATTTTTCGACTGCCTTCAAAACCTATTTTTACAGACGAGTGTCATATTTCAAAATGATCGGATCTATATTGTTGGAGATCCGAGCCGCCTTGGGTGAATTCAGTAGCTGGACGGGTAACTGTTGCAAACTTTCGAACGGAAAGATAGCGGCGAAGCAGTTAGTAGAATTCTTTTTTCCTCTGAAATTTTATATTTCAGAAACTGTTCGTCAGAATCCGCTGAAATTCCGCACAAACCTTTAAGCCACAATTTCACAATCGAGTACCGAATTTCAACTCGATTGACTCCGTATAAGGCTTGAATATATGTACAATGGAACTTGTGCGCAAAAGCTCCTAACTTCACATCAGAATTTTTATTATGTATAATAATATTATGAAATATAACTATTGTTGAAAATATAGGATACCGTTCTATCTATACCAATGAAGATAATGTAGCACCAATTTAGTAAATAGTAAGTGCTAATGACCTACAGCTGTCAAATCGCTAGAATTAAAAAAAAATGGATTCAAGCCCTGTGGACAGGAGCTTTCTGGCGCTCTAGTTCAAACAGACAAATTATATCTCCGAAAGTATTGGTTTCTCAGAGTTGAGAATTATATCAATGTATTATTATGATAGAACTGCACCATAAAGGAAATTCAATTCAAATAATAGTTTATTTATCAAGATTAAATGAGCAATCAGAGAATGAGAACTGCACCATGGAAGAAACCAAATTGAAATAGCTGAAATGAATTTGACTCTCTCTTATAGAACCTGATGAAATGTACGAGTATGAACGATAATATATATCTTTCCTCAAATCTACTCCAATACACCAATATTCCAGTTTTATTTTTAGTGAAGATATTCTGAACTCAATATTATTAACTTACCATTACCATTCCCATCATCATATGGATTGACCATCGGCATGAAAATATCAACCAACAAAAAGTATGATATTATATTATCATTCTCATATTTATACGATTGCTGGAATGAATGACAATGAGACAACGTCATGTCTCAGGAAAATAAGTTGACATTATAACAATTCATAGAATACCCACAGAATAATTCTATCATTCTGTGAAAACGTAGAAATACGATTTACGAAATTTTGAAAAATCATATCTCCGAAATTATTAGCTTGTTAGAGTTAAAAATGATATGAATGGATTCTTATGATAAAACTGCTTATTGAAAAAAATTTAATTTGGAATTTGTGTTGTAAAAAAAAAATTTTTTTTTGTTACTCCGAAACCTTCTGTCCGATTTTGCCCAATAACGAACTTAGCCGAGATCTTTATTTCCCAAACCTACTCTGAAAATTTCAACTGTCTAGCTCATTCCGTTCGAGAGTTATCGTGCCTACGGCCGGCCGGACAGAATGAATTTCGACCATGGATTATTGATCAGTGAGTCGAACCAAATCGTTTGAGACCACTTTCATCGAAAAATTCGAAAATTACAGACATTTGGGCAAATTGATAAGCACTCAGTTCCGAGGAACTAGAGCGCCAAAAACATAGTTTAGTTTATTTGCTCATTGTACTTTTTATTGTAACTTTCTATGGTTTGTAGTAGTTCAAGAATAATGTAGAGGATGTTGGTGAGGAGGAAGAAAAAGTAGACTATGCAGATGACAAATAAAAGAAATAAAAATTTGATGAGGATATGTGTTTTGTATAAAAATATTCAAGTGAAAAATACACTCTGTAACATATTGTATCACTCCTAAAAACAGAAGATTGATTCTCTTTCATATAACGCATCGAACCTTAAGACCTGGATCCTTGCACAGCACACTCAGCATTGTAAGAAAACTTCAGCTTGACGGCACAGTGAGTAAATGATGGGGCAGCCCTGCCCCTCACTAACTAAAGAAGTCCTACTACTGAGTAGGAGTAAACTCAGGGCAGTAACTGGCCTACAAACCGGACACTGTACTCTGATAAAGCACCAGCACAATATGGGGATTCTTCGAGAAGACCTGTTTGTAGGAAATGTGGAGAGGCAGACGAAACTGCCTGACCTGTCATATTTGACTGTCCAGCGATGGAGTCTTCACTTTGGGGGCGACGACACGACCCTCAGTGCCAGAAACGGTGCGAGGAACCTAGTCAAGAGCCTAATCCAATTTGCTAGGAAAATGACTCATACGTAGGTAATACACCGGCAAGGCAGTGGAATGTTACATGAGAACCATATAATGTCAGCGGACCAGGACTTAGCCTGGTTAAGTATAAGCTTGAGCTGCGGAGGATCGACTAAGGGACCCTATGCCAGCTAGCAACCCAAGCTTAGGAGGATCAACCGTGAGACCCTGTCAGCAAATAGGAGACCTTCCAAGGTGCAATAAGCCTATCTAGGCCGCAGCACGGGCTATTCGCCCAATCGACATCGGTCAAACACAAACAAACAAATAAGAGCTGTCAATTTATCAGCACGGATATGCTTACTTCCGGTGGTAGTATCTCTGCAATAACAAAATATTTCTTCAAAATTGGGGGTCCCGTTACGAATTCATTACGAATCTCGTCTTTCCGCCCACTACAAAACCTCTTTCCGAGCGTCGCAACCTTGGTCTCAGCCGATTTCCTTTCCGCCGTTTTGTACCTTTATCGTTTTTACCCAAAGTTACGAGTTTTTCAAAAAATAGACTCCACTTTTCTGTCATCAAAAATCGATACCTCGAAAAATTCCGTCTTGTCTCGTTCCCGTTCCCAGTTCGAATCCCTCATTGCCCTATGAATATCCGACGAAAATATCGACCTCCTCTTCGAAAAAACTTTTTGCGCGTATGTACTGGGGAACATCGCGTTATCATTTTGCCCAAATGTCTGTAATTTTCGGATTTTTTGCCGAGGATGGTCTCAAACGAATAGGTTCAACTTACTGATGAATAATTTGAGGTCAAATTCGATTCTGTCTGGCTGGCCGGCCGGCCATTGCCGCGATAACTTGAGAACGGAACGAGAAAGTGACTTGAGATTTTAGGGGGTCCGTGGTGCGTCCCAATACGACAGAAAAGTTCATTAATGGGCATAATCAGCCCAACGGTTTCCGAGTAATAATTTTGTTTTCAACCATTACTAATCTGATCGAATTGAAACTTGATGAGTAGTTGTAGAATACAAACCTAGGGACGTTCGTGAAATTTTGTGAGAAATTTTGCTGGAAAATTCAAAAAAAATATTATTTATCACGATAACCTGAGAACGGAAAGAGATAGTGACTTCAAATATTCAGGTTAGGTTGCGCATCTGAATGTGACATTTGAATATGTTTATAGGCATAATCTGCCAAACGGTTTTGAATTATACCCATCTGAAATTTGATTTTTATTTCGTCAATAACTCAAAAAATTCAAAATCGATCCAATTCTAACATGGATATTAGTTGCAGAATGCCAACGCAAAAATTCTTGCAAAATTTCGTGAGGATCATATCACTTGAAAATTTTTAAAAACTCATAGAAAATCTTTAAAAAAAATTGTATATCTCAGAAACTATTCGTCCGATATCGCTGAAATTTTGCGAGAGCCTCCAGAACCTAACTCTTCTACCAAGTTCCAAGCTTAAACACGATCGGATCTATATTTTTGGAGATCCGAGCAGCCTTGTGTGAGTTCAGTAGCTCGATATGTGACCATTGCCTCGATAACTTTCGAACGAAAGGAGATAGGAATATTCAGGGTAGGTTGCGCATCCGAATGGGAGGGTTAAGTTTTTGAGCTTAATCGGTTTTGGAATTATAATCACCTGGAATATTATTCTCTCTATAACTCAAAAAAAAAAACTCGATCAAATTGAAGCTTGGTAACTAGTTGAAAAATATCAACATTAAGACGTGTGTAAAATTTTGTGAGGACCGTACAACTAGAATATTTTTAAAAAAATTAGGAAAAAAAAATTGGTTCAAGCACTGACGTGAAGTCAGGAGCTTTTAAGCGTATGTTCTATTATCCATTCTACTCTATTGGACACACTTAATTGAATGCTTGATGTCTCTCTTTGATCCCGGCATATTTGTGTTATTGGAATAAACAATATAGTAATTTCATAGGTGCTGAGTTGTACTATTTCGATTCGTTTATTGTGCCTTCTAAACAAGTGATCAAACGTAGCAAACAGTTAACAGGAAGGTAATCCTTAATTAACGTTACGTCTACGTGGACCTAATCCCCTCCAGGTTCTCATCAAACACTATTTACATGTGCAGAATGCGTTTAGAGGCTTACTCACGACCCCTTCAGTATGAGAGGATTATGTAAAATTGTTGCTGGACGTCATTCCCAGCGATTAACGTGTTTGCACAATTTTTTTGTGTTCTCTGAAATAGTATAATGCCAATGGATAGAAAATTATTTTCCAGGGAAAATGCCAAGGTGGGAGGAGTATCTGCATCCGACTGCACCCAGGCAACTCCATAGAAACAACTATGTATTTGGTTCAACAAATAACAGATGTCCAAATAAATTAATGCAGTTTTTGGCGCTCTTGTTACTGGTAACAGAGTGCTTATCAATTTGCTCAAATGTCTGTAATTTTAGAATTTTTGGCTGAAAATGACCTCAAACGATTTGGTTCCACTCACTGATCAAGAATCCGTTATCGAAATCGATTCTGTCCGTCCGTCCGGCCGTCCGTCCGTTAACACTATATCTCTCGAACGGAATGAGCTAGACAGTTGAAATTTTCAGAGTAGGTTTGGAAGATAAATATCTCGGCTGATTTCGTTATTGGGCAAAAACGGAATGATGGTTTCGGAGTAACAAAAATAAAATTTTTTTTTACATTACAAATTTCAAATTCAATTTTGTTTAAGATGCAGTTATATCATAGGAATCCGGTGATATCATTTTCAACTCTAACAAGCTAATACTTTCGGAGATATGATTTTTCCAGATTTCAATAATACATCGTACTTCTATGTTACCACAGAATGCGAATTCTATCTGTCTGTGTTCTATCTGTGTTCACTGTTCATACATATGCCGCCATATTCACAAAGCATTCAATCTCGGTTAAGTCCTAACTAAGGTCCTCAGTTAAGGATAAATTTTAATCGCAACTTCAGTTAACGTATTTAACGGTGGTGAAACAGGCCTATTTCACGTTAATTTTCACGTTAACTGAGGTTGCGATTCAAATTTATTCTTAACTGAGGACCTCAGTTAGGGCTTAACGGAGATTGAATGCTTTGTGAATACGGCGGATAATCTTATCTACCTATGACATATATGTCAAATATATTGATTGCTGTTCTAACAAAGTATGAATGAATGCAAAATGGACAATTGTAGGATATTATAATTACCCCTATCCTATATGCCCTTGGATAATCCATATGATGATGAAAATATCTACAGTGAAAATAAAACCGGAATATTGGCTAAGTTTCAATTGATATAATTTTCAGAGGAGATTTGAGGAATGAATATCTCGGATAAGTTCGTTATTTAATTTTAATTTTGTTTCGTCTATGATGCAGTTCTATTACAAGAATTCATTGATATAATTCCCAACTCTGAGAAACCAATATTTTCGGAGATAAATTGTCAAAGTTTGAACCAGAGCGCCAAAGCTCCTGTCCACAGGGCTATCCCACATTTTTTTTATAGTGAATTATGAATATCTCTGGAGCTGCGCCAACGTGATAAATCTTCATTAATGAAAATATGGAACAAAAATAGTTTGCCAATATTTCCATCATTATAGATCGGATCGCGTTCAAATCTAGAACTTGGCTGCAAAATTATGTAATGGAGCGATATCTGGCGGATAATTTCTGAAGTACGAAATTGTTTTAAAATTTCCTAGTCACAAGATGTCGGAGAAATTTCGAGGGACTTCGTGTCGGTGTTTATCGACTAACTACCAAGTTTTAATTTGATCCGATTTTTGAGTTATTGGGGAATAAAATTTCAGACGGCTGTAACTCCGAAACCACTCGGTGTATTTTGCCCATTAACGAACCTAACAGATATTTATGCACCAAACCTAAAAAAGTACACACAAAGGGGAAGTTTTCCTGCCTGTATAGTTTTTTGAAATTTTGGTATTCGGGAAAGTTGGTGCTCAAGAAATGATGATTTTTGACATGTTTGTCATTGATCCTGTTACTCTGCAAATCTATCAAAATTGACATTTTTTTAGAAAAACGACCAAAAGACGTACAAATCAGAACAATATCAAAAAGTTTCTGAAAGAAATGTTGCTCAGAATTTCATTTCATACCCAACTGCCAAATTTCATAGTGTAATTTCGAAATTTTTCGATATTAATATTTCGATGACAGCACGCTATAGGGTACTTTGGACTTTGCAGAAATTTGAAAATATATTCGGAATGTAATTCCAATGAAACTGACCTTATCACAATTCAAATAAAGTTTATATTAATTCAATGTTCCTCATAAATTATGATTACTATAGTGGATACCTCGCAATATTGGTGCAAACCGAATTACACTAGAGACATTAAATGCGCAAAGAGCTAATATCTTGTTAATTATTCTTGGAACATCATAAGAAATTAAATTCTTCGATTTCACATCTGAAAAAGAATTCTCCAATCCTCTGAAATCCCTTGTGAATTTATTAACTCAAATACCACTAAAAACGCAATACAGACATCATCTAAAACAAAGTTACCTGTGAGAATGATATCGAGCTGTCAGGCGCATTAAATAAATAAATAATTTGTAAGCGTTTAATTCTATGCGCCTGTCAAATTGATTTCATTTTATTATTTTCACAGGTATCTTAATTTTAGATGAGGTCTGCATTGCGTTTTTAGTGGTATTTGAGTTAATAAATTCACAAGGGATTTCAGAGGATTGGAGAATTCTTCTTCAGATGTGAAATCGAAGAATTTAATTTCTTTTGATGTTCCAAGAATAATTAGCAAGATATTAATTAGCTCTTTGCGCATTTCATTTCTCAAGTATAATTCGGTTTGCACCAAGATTGTGAGGTTTTCACGATAGTAATCATAATTCATGAGAAACATTGAATTAATATAAACTTTATTTGAATTGTGATAATGTCAGTTTCATCGGAATTAGGTACATTCCGAATATTTTTTCAAATTTCCACAAAGCCCAAAGCTCCCTCTAGCGTGCTGTCATCAAAATATTAATGTCGAAAAATTTCGGAATTTCACTATGAAATTTGACAGTTTAGTATAAAATGAAATTCTGAGCAACATTATGGTTCCTCCAAAATTTCACACACGTGTTTATGTCGATATTCTATACAACTAGTTACCAAGCTTCGATTGAATCGAGTCTATATTTTTTGAGATATCGACGAAATAATATTCCAGATGGGTATAACTATCGCATTCCGATACCTACCCTGAAAATCGCAAGTACCTTCGTTCGGAAGTTATTGAGGCAATGGACAGCCATCCAGCTACTGAACTCACTCAAGGCTACTCGGATCTCCAAGAATATAGATGCGATCGTGTTCAAACTTGAAAATAATCATTAAAGGATACTGTGGGAGGTATACTCATTATTAAAAGGTTTCTTTCTGGGTTTTCTCTGACAAACTCCGAAAAATATCTATAAAATGAGAATTAATTATTTTGTGATTTGCCTCTGCGTAAGAAACAAAAGATATTTGTCAAAAGCAATCAATTGAAAAATGTTGCCTAACAAACAATAACGAAACAACATCAACGAAGAAACAACTATATCGAATTTCAAAATAAATATCAACAAAATAATCGTTAAAGGATACTGTGGGAGGTATACTCGTTATTATTTGGGAGAGAAAACCCAGAAAAAAAAACCTTTTAATAATCAACAGAATAATTCTAAAGATTTTCGTCTGACGAAGGAGTCCGATATAGACTCCGACACGTTACGATATAGGTGTTTCTTCGTTGATGTTGTTTCGTTGTTGTTTGTTAGGCAACATTGTTCAATTGATTTCTTCTGACAAATATCTTGTGTTTCTTACGCAGAAGCAAATCACAAAATAATTAATTTTTATTTAATAGATATTTTTCAGAGTTTGGGAGAGAAAACCCAGAAAGAAACCTTTCAACCTTGAAACTTGGCAGTAGAGTTAGGTTTTCAAGGATTTCGCAGAATTTCAGTGATGTCGGACGAATAGTATGTGATAGATAGATATTTTTATCAAGACGTTCAACTATTTTTTTACAATTTTCTAGTCATTCGATCCTCACGAAATTTTGCAAGAATTTTGGCGTTGGCATTTTTAAAGTAATAACCATGATTAAATTGGATCGGTTTCGTATTTTTTGAGTTATTGAGGTAATAACAACCGAATTTCAGATGTGAATATTCCAAATCCGTTTGGCAGATTATGCCTTCTAACAAACTCAAATGTCGCATTCAGATGTACAATCTAAGCTTTGAGTTTGTATATTCTACAACTACTCACCAAGTTTCACTTCGATCGGATTCGTATTGATTGAAAACAAATTATTACTCTAAAACCATAGGGCCGATTGTGCCCAGTAACGAACTAGTCCTTCGTATTGGGACGCGCCACCTACCCTGAAAATTTCAAGTTACTATCTCTTCCCGTTATCAAGTTATCGTTGCAACGGACGGCCGGCCGGACAGAATCAAATTTGTTCTCGAATTCAGGTAGTCGAACTCAATCGTTCAAAATTCGAAAATTACAGACATTTGGGCAAAATGATAACGCGATGTTCCCCAGAACGTGCGCACAAAAAGTTCAATGATGCCGTGAAAAAATTATATTGATAATGTTATACATTCGAAAAATAATGTTGACTTGGAAATTGATATCGAGGATTGTTAGGCATTAAATAACGAACATTTTATCGCAAATCACTAACAAATAGAGATCGTACCAACTGCTGCATATTTATACGGTGAACCGTTCGCTTCGTATTTAATGTTCTTCGATGAAAGTGAGATCAGAGAAATATTTGTGCCTCATTACGTGAGAACACAGATAGTAAAAACTGTCGGTGTTCTAAGCTTGCTATTTCATGCGAAATATAAATTTTCTACAGATATGCATCTCGAACTGAATTGGTCGAATCAGGTTGCATAAAATACGAGCGTATAAACATACTCCGCATCTAGAATGAGCATAAAATGGAGGTAAATGTAACAAAGAGATATTTTATTGCACAAACAAAATCTTCACAATTCTCACGGCGCTATTACCGCGGACGTATTTTATACGAGAAAAAGGTAATTTTCATTCTTGTATCCTGCGTTGCGAAGACTGGTATTTGCCTGGATAGTTATATCACTTCCTTGATTCCCTTTGAATGCGACAGTGAATTAGCAACGCTGATATGTTCAGAGATGATAATATCCGTAACCGTAACGTTTATGATGATAGAGCTGAGTGGTAAGTTTCAATATGTCTCGTTAGTTGTCAGTATCTCTCGAAACTTCCTCACTTCATCATGATGATATCGATTTGACCTCATTTTATTCGAAATGAAGTTTCAACCTCTATGGTGCCTTAAGGAAGAGAAAAACATTTTTCAGAATATTTTTCTGGGTCAGAGCAATGAAAAAATAATTGAGATAACTCATAATAAATGTTTTCCCAAATTGTAACATCACCACTCAATTCTAAGTATGGCCCCATCGTTGGGTAATCACTGCTCTACACTAGTTCCATTTGTCTTCAGGAGCTTCCTGAAGGCGAAAATATTATAAAAGTTGCCCATAATTGCATTTATTCTTCGTTGAAGTATGTTCAAACCATGCTCGAGTGAATAAAACTGTAGTCTGTAGCCCATTAATTTTGATCGTAGTTCTGAAATTCTTCAACGCATAACAATATGTTAGGGCAATTGCATCTTGAAAAGTGGGAAACCCCTGTGGACAGAAGCTTTGGCGCTCTTGTTCAAACTTTGACAAATCATATCTCCAAAAGTATGAGTTTCTCAAGAGTTGGATATTATATCAATGGATTCATGATAGAACTGCAGCATAAAGGAAATTAAAATAAAAAGAATCATAAAATTTCGATTAATTATTGAAATTTTGATAAATCATATTTCCCAAAGAATTAGTTTGTTAGAGTTGAGAATGAAACTGCATCTTAAGAAAAATTTTAAGTTTGTAATGTGTTTTCGTTACTCAGAAACCGGTGGGCAATTACGAACTCAACCGCGATATTTATCTCTCAAACTTACTCTGAAAATTTCAACTGTCTAGCTCATTTCATTCGAGAGTTATCGTGTTAAGGAACTGCCAGACAGAAACGGATTTTGACCACGGATTCTTATCAATGAGTCGAACCAAAACGTTTGAGATTTTCAGCCAAAAAGTCGAAAATTACGGAATTTGGTAAAATTGATAAGCACTCTGTTCCGAGGAACGAGAGTGCCACAACTTTCATTTTTACCTTGTAGCTACGAAACTAGGAGATATATCAAATTTCTGTTTTCGGCATAATTCGTTTTATACAAAATGAGCACAGGGCTGTCAAAACCACATCATCATATCTCTCGAGAATCTTAAGATGGCATGTGCATGTCCAATAGAAATCAATTTCAAATCGTGGGATACTGATTTCGGAAATATTTACCATATTGTTTTGAATTCTCGAATAATTTCGTTTGACATTTTCGAATGTGATGGAAAATATCGCAATCTTGCATAAATAGAACTGCATCATAAATATAATTGCAGGGTGAGAGGAAGAAATCCTGTTCGCAGCCATACCACACTGAATATGCTAGATACCGTTCGAACAGAAAAACATGTAAATATTGTAAATACTTGTACAAATTTAAATATAATGCACCTATCCATCAAGGATAGGGCATTCAGATTCAAAAACGGTTTTTTCTTTTTATTTTCCTGTAAAACATAACATATCTTTAAATCCACTAATAACATGTACATATTCTCTATACGATAAGGCAAACAGACATAATTACTATAACCATAGGTATACCTAAGCTTACCTATGGTTATAGTAGTTCCTATATGAAAATTCTTAAATGTAAAAAATATTGTATTATTGTTGATGTATCATGCTTAATACTGAATAAAGACTTTTTGATTTTGAACACTGAAGCCAAGCAGCATCAGGCGCAGGTTAGTATTTGGATGGGTGACTGCTTGGGAACACCGCGTGCCATAACATTTTTGCAATTTGGCTTCTGTGCCTCAATTTTAAAGAATTTTCCTAACTGATACCTTATGTTGGAATTACATACATCAGAAAATTATAATTAGAGTATCCTATGAATTCATAGAATTATTGCAATTTTGAAAAATCATCACTGAAAGTATTAGTTTGTTGGAGTTGTGAATGACCTAAATGGATTCTTATGATGAAACTGTATCTTCAAGAAAAATGAGTTTGAAATTTGTAATGTAAAAAAATAATATTTTTTCGTTACTCCGAAACCACCAGGCTGATTTTTCCCGAACTTAACCGAGATATTTATCTCCCAAACTCATTCTGAAAATTTTAACTGTCTAGCTCATTACGTTCGAGAGTTATCGTGGTTACGCACGGACAGCTGGACAGAATCTATTTTGATCACGTATTCTTGATCAGTGGGTCGAACCTAAACGAAAATTACAGACATTTGGGAAAATGATAAGCCCTCAATCATCATGAAATATACACAAATAATTATAATAAAAAAACCTCACAGTATTATCAATAGAAAAAAAAACAGAGTGTTTCCATATTGATGTGAAAGTTTTAAGGATATTTCGACGAATATTAAGGGGTGTTTTTCATATAATTTTATGTTCTAAACCTCTTCCGCTCCAATTTATTTCTTTGGAATTGGGGAACCCTCTGAAAAAAATCGTGCTTAATATTTTCAACAAACTAAAACATCTGTGAATTCTTGTGAAAAGAGTAATATTTTAGTTTTTTGATATAAATCCAAGAATTTTATGAGATAAAGCTCAGATACAAAAAAGTTGCATATTGAATCTGTTATCTTGAATAAATATTTTAACCGGAGAAATTTAGATGCAACAAAATGTCTGTTGGAAAATATAGAAGGCGTTGATTTTTAAAGTTGTTTTTCAATTGGTTGTACAAGTTCACTACTCAAAAGTCAACAAACTGCTATGTGTACTTTGCGGATCAATTTTTGGCCGAGAATGGTCGCAAACAAATGGGTTAAAGTCACGGATTAATAATCCGGAGTCAAATCTAATTATGTCCGTCCATCACCACGATAACTCTCGAACGAAATGAGTTCGAGACAGTTGAAATTTTCAGGGTGGCTTTGAAGTCCAAATGCGCCAGTTGAGTTCGTTAATGGGTAATATCCCGCATATTGATTTCGGAATTATTGCCATTTTGAATTTAAGCTTTTCATATTTCAAATTATTTCGGAAATTACTCATTCGATTTAACGGAAATAAAGTACCAAGTTGTAGATTTGTGACGTGAATATGTCCGCAAAGTTTTGTATATATTGGATAGCTAGAAATTGGAAAACTCTGATCGAATTAAAACTCGGTAGTTCAACGCATTAGAAATTTCAAATTCAATTTTACATTTTACCACAAGAATCCATTGATATCATTTACAACTAATATTTTCGGAGATATGATTTTTCAAAATTTCAGTAATAAATCGTACTTCTATATTTTCACAGAATGCTGTTCTTAATTATTCTATCTATGAATTATCACAATATGATCTGTGCTCATTCATGTCATCTTATTTTTTTTCAAAGATATAACTCATGTCAAAAATATTTCTAGTTCGTTATTCTCGAGGTTATTCTTGATATGAAAACCCCACCTGTTCTAGAAAACAAAGTATGATTGAATGCAAAATGACCAATGAAATGACAAATGAAAACCTCAGCTATCGTAGAATTATGAGGATATGATATTATACTTTTAAGGTGATAATATAATACCCCTGGACAATCCATAATTATGATGATGGAAATGTTTACTTTGGTGAGTAAATTAGGTTCAGAAGATTATCTCCAGTAAAAACAAAACAGGAATATTGGCTTAGTTTCAATTGATAAAAGTAATATAATTTTCTGAGCAGATTTGAGCAATGAATATCTCGGACATATCTCGTTATTGCGTAGAATCGTTCTGGTGGTTTCGGAATAATAATTTTTGGCGCTCTTTTTTTTTTCAATATACACTTTTTGGAGCTCTTGCTTTAATTTAGCATCTTGTTATAGAAGATTTGAAGAATAAATATCTCGAATAAGTACGTTATGGGGTAGAATTGGTCTGCTGGTTTTGGATTAATAATTTTTGGCATTCTTGTTGAATTTAAATTCCTCAATGATGTTTGAATTTAATTTCTTTTTTGATGAAGTTCTATCATAAGAATCCATTGACATACTGCCCAACTTTGAGAAACCAATAATTACGGAGATATGATTCGTCAGAGTTTAAACAAGAGCGCCAAAGCGCCAAAGTGTTAATTTAATTTTTCTTTATTTTAACAACTTATTCGAGGTGATTGTCTCCTTATTTAAGTTTAAAAATAAGGTGACCTATATTTGCATTACAAACACTTTCATATAATTAAAAATACTCAATAAAGCACTCATGTGATGCCAGTCTGTTTTATGAATGATGTTATAAACAAGCGCGCAAAAGCAGAATGACCTCACGTCATTTCTTTCGGTGATGAGCATAAGAGAAAATAAAATTGAAAAAGCACCGACGTGTAGTAATTCTGCTTTTGTGCGCTTGTTTATGACATTATTCATTTCAGATTGGTCAACTGGTCAGGGCCTTCTAAAATGTATTTCTAGACGCCATAAGTTAATCCACCACGAGAAATTCCTCGAATTTCAATCTGCTGCAACCATTACGAATAAACCGCCATCAGAAGGCTGACTCCGGTGATAGCCAGACTGTCCCATGTCAACAGAACGAGAATCTCATGCGACTCTTCTTCAGCGGATTTAATTAAACACTTTCAGAATCGAACAACAAATAATTCCAACCTTGGGATGACTCGATGTGGAACTAACAACTTCGATCGATTTCTTTGGACAAAAACAGGAAGCTTATCTGTTTGACTCACTCCGAAGCCATGACAAAGAACCAAATTAAAAGGCGATTAAGTTAGAATTTAAAGTGAATTCTAATGTAACGCATTTTCCGAACGGCTATTCAGAAACGTGAAAAAAAAATGTGGAGAATTCGACGGGCATAATCCCACCTCACTCTGATGAGTATCGCTAATTCTCATTTGAATTTAAAATGAGCTCGAGATTAAGAGACCGTAAGAATTAATGTCAAAGCTTATGTTATTGAAGTCAGATTCGATGAGCAATTTCTTATACTGAAGTTTCGAAATTGTACTGGGTGGCCTCATAAATTCGTTGGATGATTCTAAGTTATAACGGTAATGAATGTAGGTACTTACTATGTTTCTCCAATTTCAAAGAATATCAAATCGACAGTTACGAGTGTACAAGAGGATCCTATGTACCTTGGTCTATAGAAAGAGAAGACGCAGCATACAGTAATGAAAATTGAAGCCAACATTCAATATGTTGGCAGAATTAAACTGTCCGACTCTATTGCTATATAGAATAAAAATATCGTGAATATCTGTACAACTTTGTGAAGTTATCTAAGTTTTCTGACAAATAAATAGAATGAAGGCTGAATAATTTCAGATTAGTCATATTAATAATCATTAAAGGATACTTGAAAGATAACTATAGCAATTTTTCTATCTTCATGAACATACTTCTGCGTCAGAAATTGAACCTGTACAAAAAAAAATTGTCAGAAGTAATTTATATAATAATGTTGCCTAAGAAATGACACCAAGGATATTTCAACTTTTCTGTAACGTTTCAGTGCCTAAATCAAGATTCCTCCATCCGACAGCAAGCGAAAATCTGGAGAATTATTTGTTCATTACACTACTGTGATGGATTTCTGTTCCCATCCATTTGGAAGAAGACGATTTTGATTGGAGAACTTATCGTCTTGTAGACCAGTCTTTTTACAAAATAGTATTCTTCAATTGTATGGTGTTTTAATTTTGAGATCCCTCTTACATATTAAGGAGGGAGAAAAAAACTTCACACAATTGTCCAGCTTTCATAACGACCGAACGAGAATTAAGGGAATGCTGTTTATACCTGAACGCAAATCCAAAAATTGATATGTAACAAGGCATATTGCCCATGTAACAAGGCATACATCTGTTTAATCATTTGCCTTCATATATACGATCTCTGAATTTTAGAGAATACAAGGGGAGTGTGAAGGTTTTATTATTAAATAGCAGTTATTATTGTATTTATGAATTCATGAATTATATAAATGGTGATTAACATTATTGTTATTTCCTTTTTCTGACTTGTCTCATACATTTTTTAGGTCTAATGAGACCAATAAACGATTTATTTAATGTACTCCAAATATAAATATCATCATCATTAGAAACAGTTCTTGTCTAGAAAATTTTGAATTTGTTATCTTTCAACAGTTATTAATTTATTTTGTAATATACACAAAAGAAATCACAAGAAGTACAAGTAGGTATAATATTTTCACATGAAATTTTTTTCTATGTCTAGTAATCAAATCCTTGTGAAACTCTGCCTACTCCTTGAAGTCGTTATTCTATGCCGAAATTCCAGCTATGTCAGAAATATATTTTGAGAATAAAAGGAAGAAAATAACATGGAATTGTGGCGATGAAGCACCAACGCAGTATCACTGGTTTGGTTAATTCAAGAGTGACAGTCAATCAAATTTACGATCCTAAGGACACAGCAAACAATTGCTACTGCGAAATAGAAGCGAACAGAAAATCAACACCCATGATACAGCACAACGGTATCTAGTAGATTTCAAAGATGGGACGACCCACACAGCACGCGGAACAAAATCACAACAATAAGTTCGTCAATATCAACTAACTTTCGGAGGTTCTTACATGTCATTAAATTTGATAAGGCTTCAAACTTTACCAGGGGATTCATTATTTTTTCGGTTGGCGCGTCAGCGTAATATCTTGGAGTATTTAGAAAAAGATTACTTTTTGTATACCCGTAACCATGTAAAAAATTCGAAAAAAGTGCTCAAGTCACAAGTCAGTAGCTTTTCAGCGCATGTTCTAGTGTCTACTCACACCTAAGACACCCTCACCAAATACTACTGGATCCTTCAAGCCCTCTTTATAGCGTTGAAGAAATGCAGTGGACATCAACTGAATTCAAATTTTAAAATGAATATAATGGCAGGCGAGTACGCTAATATCTCAGCTATTTTAAATTTTCCTAATTTGATTTTTGCAATAAACATGAAAGGGAAAACATTTCTGAATAGAGAATGATGAGGCCTTTCAAACGATGTATAACAAGCCCCTACTTTCTATTTGAAAAATGTTGGAGTCGTAGCTGTCTGTCGGAGGAGGTTGAAGGTGGGATTCGCATTGTTACGATGAGAAATGACAATTTAAAGTTTAAATTTCAAGTGTTTCGGTATTTTCCATAAAAATGTCTAGTAAACCAGATAATGAATTAATTCCATTTGGCTTCTCCACACTGTATATGCCATGATATGTGTGCCAAATTTGAATGAATTTATCTAATGATTGGGCAAAAAATTGGTTCAAGCCCTGTGGACAGGAGCTTTTTGGCGCTCTTGTTCAAACAGACAAATTATATCTCCAAAAGAATTGGTTTCTCAGAGTTGGAAATTATATCAATGGGTTCCTATGATAGAAATGCATCATGGAAGAAATTAAATTTAAAAAAAGTGTTTAAAAAAAATGCTTCAAAAATTATCTTATAAAAAAAAGAACACTCTACAATGCTTCAATGCTTTAATGCTTCAAATATTGTCATTGAATTCATTTATCAAGATTAAATGAGCCATCTCCAATGATTCAACCTCGTGGAATGGGTTGTCACAACTTACAGTCGGTGCATAGTTTTCACAACTCGAAAATCTAAGGAAAGTATCATCAAAATGTCTAGAGCAAGGCTGGAGACAATCATAGCAGATTGTCCATTTATTCCTGATATTTGAGAAGGTAGTGGATTACGAACAAATTATTTTAATAGTTCAAAATATAATAATAAAATACTATCCTCTTTTCATAATTTAAAATTTAATAGTTCATACCAGTAACATATTCTTTTCTGTATTATGAACCTTAACTCAAGAAAAAATGATTGATACACAAATGTAGATCCATTTTTCAGTATTTTTTTGCTAGCAACATTATGAAAATACTGTATATAGGAACATGTCTCACTACTTAAGGAAGTAAAAGGTAATATTAACCTCAGTAGTCAACGAACAGTAATTTCTTTTGATGATTCCATTATGTTCTTCTTTCCTATTGCCTCCATGTACTACATCAAAATAGTCTTGTATATATTCACAAATTCAAGAATCGAATACTTGCTTTCCAAGAGAAAATAACAAGTACGAATTGACAATCTCTAATAGCTAGAAAAGATGACATTTATGAATATGAATAGTGATCACAGACAGATTCTGTGTTCACATTCTGTGAATACATAGAACTTACGATGTATTATTGAAAGTTTGAAACATCATATCTCCGAAAGTATTAGCTTGTTAGAGTTGAAAATGATAACAATGGATTCTTATGATGAAACTGCATCTTGAAAAATAGGCAATTCAAGAGTTGAAATGTAAAAAAAAATATTTGTTTTCGTTCCCCCGAAACTATCAGACCGATTTTACCCAATAACGAACTTAACCGAGATATTTATCCCTCAAACCTACTCTGAAAATTTCAGTTGTCTAG
The DNA here is from genome assembly GCA_937662695.2 of Halyzia sedecimguttata. NCBI lineage: Eukaryota > Metazoa > Arthropoda > Insecta > Coleoptera > Coccinellidae > Halyzia > Halyzia sedecimguttata. Next base: position 35,340,445 of record OW569415.2, on the reverse strand, counting down.
CTCATTCCCTTCGAGAGTTATCGTGTTAATGGCCGGACGGCCGGCCAGACAGAATCGATTTCGGCCACGGATTCTTGATCAGTGAGTCAAAGCAAATCGTTCAAGACCCTTTTCTGCCAAAAATTCGAAAGGTACAGACATTTGGGCAAATTGATAAGTACTCTGTTCCGAGGAACAAGAGCGCCAAAAACAGCGGACGCACTCCGCGGATAGGTGATATTTTTGAGTGATCCAAATAATATTAATAGTCTGAATCAAATACATAACAACCATTAAATGGTTTATTCAGATACCAACATTGAGTAAAAATAATGGATATTTATGTGAATGGATTATTTTAACTGGCAGGAAGACTTAGGTCGATAGCCGTTTGATTGTAATTATGATCAATTAAGTTGATTCCTCTCCTTCTCTCTCTCTCTCTCTCTCTCTCTCTCTCTCTCTCTCTCTCCCTCCCTCTCTCTCTCTCTCTCTCTCTCTCTCTCTCTCTCTCTCGGATATCATTTGCCTCATTTCCACATAAATAATACTAATATACAAAAGACGAAATAATCTACACAAAAATTTTGTATACAGAAACAACTATTATGAATTGAATCTGAAACCAGAAATATTGAGGAGAATCAAACATTTGGCGCCCCCTATTCGAACGAACGCAGAACGCCAAAATAAAACCACTCCTCCCCCACCTTTAATCAACGGATATCTGGACACGTAGTATCACAGAAATTACCTTAATATCTTAATATTTTAATTCTACTCAATATTTCTGGTTTCAGACTAAACCCATTATAATTGTTACTGTTTCAGAATATTTCTTTTCACAATTTTTGTTTTGCAGTTATTTTTATATAGGTATTTGCGTATAAAAAAGTGGGAAAGCCCTGTGGACAGGAGCTTAGACTCTCTTGTTCTAACTTTGATAAATCATATCTCCGAAAGTATTGGTGTCTCAGAGTTGGGAATGATCAATGGATTCTTATAATAGAACGGCTCCATAAAATAAACTAAATTAAAACAAGAGCTCCAAAATGTGTCTATTAAAATATAACTTGGAAAGTATTGGTTTCTCAGAGTTGGGAATGATATCAATGAATTCTTATTGATGGGGTTGTTATCTCATTTCAACTCAAGTTCTAAGAGTTCTGGGGTGTTGGAACCTTAGCGACTCGAGATTGAGATGAGTAACGCGGATCACTTGATAATGAACCTTCATTCCTAATCTAACAAGGTATTTAAATACACAAAAGTAAAGTGACGTCAGCACTAATCGAGGCTGAATAATGAACATTCTGCAGATTCAGTAATTTCTCAACCAGTATATCATCGCTATTCTAGTTATTGACCATTCTGAAATATAACAAAGGAAATTTATGTTTGCATATAAGAACTAATAGTTATGAAATGAGGACATGGTCTAGATAAATTCCAATGGAAAATTCTGATTGAATTGATTTGATAATTTTTAGATTTTCTAATATTTTCTGTACGTTTCGTACACTTATTTAATTTATTTTAATTTATGATGCAGTTCAATCATAAGAATCCATTGAGATCATTCCCAACTCTGAGAATCTAACACTTTCGGAGATATGAATTGTCAAAGTTTGAACAAGAGCACCAAAGCTCCTGTCCACAGTGCTTTCCACTTTTTGTACCATATTTTCTGACACCGGGCGTCGCTTTTTCCGATTTTCGTGGCATTCTCCACCTCAAAATGACAATTCAAAGTTAGCCGATGTATCAAATTTAAATTGCGGGTAACATTGAACGATTCAAAGTTACCCGATATTCATACGTTTTCCAAGTAGTTCAGAAATTAAGAATTTCAACAAAAATTTTATGTTTACGAATGAATATTTCAGAATGAAACTGGAGACGAACACATTAAAGGCAAGGAAAATCAATAACTCACCTGCCCGAAACCGCTTTTGTATATTTAACTTTGAATTATTAGGAAGCAACCAACTTCCGCTGATAAACGCACTCAGAAATGGCGCGTAAAACGTAACAGAATATTTGACAGATGAATAGTTCTCTTTAATGTGGCAAACTTCACATTGGTATGTTGTCCAACTCATACGTAATAGTTGGACGCAATTCCAAGATGACATGTGTGAACACAGATCATACGATAATTCATAGATAAAATAATTAGAGCATTATGTGAAAACATAGAAGTAAGAAGTATTATTGAAATTTTGAAAAACCATATCTCCGACACTATCAGCCTGATAGTGTTTAAAATGATATGAGTAGATTCTTATGGTGGAACTGCATCTTAAAAAAAATTTAATCGAAATTTGTGATGTAAAAACAAATTTTTTTTTCACTACTATACTACGGAATCTTCATCAGTAAGTCTGATCGAATGCTTTGAGACGCGTTTCAGCAAAAAAATCGATAATAACAGACATTTGGGCAACATTATAATAGCCTTATCTGAGCGCCAAAAAACTGTCGATCTGCGATAGTATTTTTATAATGATGTTAATGATTCGACTCATTTAAAAAATTAGAACATTCTATTCTATAAAATTTCCACGATTAATATAATTAATTCCAAAGCAATAAATGAACCAATTCCGTCTATAACCTCGCTCGTATCTCACATTTTTATTTATCTCAAATCTTTGGCGTTCCAACCAATGACAAGATGTGACCAAATCGGAATTCAAATAAAATAACTCATCTTCGATAGATTTTAATTGGAATCAAAGATTGACAGCTTTGATAGTGCACAAGGCAGAAGGAAACGGCTTCTCCTTCTTGGTCTTGTCAATGGTAGTTGTTGTCGTGTTATCGATACATCGAACACTGATCCACGCCATTTCTTATGATTGATGATGGTTCTTGGGAGGTTGGAATAGCGAATAGAATTGTATTATCAAGCGTGAACAATTTGATTTTTTGCTCCTTGGAAGTGAATTCCTGAAACGACGTTTCATATACAGGGTGCCCGGATTTAACGTTAATATATATCAGGAGGTGATTCTAGAGATCATGATATGATAAAAACTTCCTATCAACCTAGGTCATAAAATGCACCACAGGTGCACTAGTGTCCCATCAACATAACATAACATATAATTTTGCGGTAACTTTGTCAACATTTGGCAGGTTTAAATGGAATTTAGTACAAGGAGGTTTTTGGATTAAATAAATCATCTAGTAATACAAAAATTGATAGAGGCGGCGGTAATTATTTCTATTTTTTGAGCAGGCTATCTGATTGATATCTTAATCAAGGTTATAGGTTCCTCAAACATTTTAGAAGGAATATTATTGTCCAGAAATACATTACATATTTTCCATAACTAGGGCTTCACGCGAGAGCGAGATTTTTCTCGTCTCGTAAAAGCGAGATGAGACGAGACGAGACGTTTTCAAAAATATTATAGGCGATACCGAGACCACATACAGCGCAACACGAGAGTCTCGTTTTTGGTCTAGTTAAATTTTTTGTATGAAGTTTTATATACGACTCGACTTTTTTCAACACCCACAGAAAACAATTGAATATGAAGAGTTTCCACTATAATTACCAATATATTCGGTCTATATTATGCATCGATCGTTCTAGAAATACATGATTTTTTAGAAGATTTTATATTGAATCGTTATGACCCTGCGATAATTGTATTATTTTTCAAGAAAAAATTGAATACACAAACATAACAACGGATGCCATTATGAATTCAATACTTAACGGACAACTTTTATTGCCCCTAAATCCCAATGCTTTGAAAATTTCGTCTCTATCAGTCTGAACATCTGGAGAAATGTATTCTCTTGTGCTGCTTGTAGTGAAGATGTGAACAATCATTGTACACATCTCTGGAACTACGTATAATAAAACTGGTAAACAAATGAAGCTATTCAAAGTTGGATTCAAAGTGGATCGAAGGTGGTCACCGCCACAAAAAGGTGGATTACATATTTTCCACAACCCCCTGAATATGTTTATTGAACGACCTGATCTTGATAATGTACTAAATGCTAAACAATTATTAGGTGGGACCTAGGTACTACTCATCACACCACTCTCTCGTCAATCTAGGCATTGATCAGAATCAAAAATAAAATCGTAGGGCGCGTGAAATGTCTATCAACGGTAAACTGCTCATATAATTTAAAAATGCTAGTTTAGACGGGTTTATACAGCAAATAAAATAAAATAAGAAACAAATTAAAATAAAATAAGAAAGGTGGACATGCACATTTCAATGATTTCGTTTATACACAAAATAAGATAAAATAAGAATAAGAACTAAAGTTGTCCAACTTGCATTTTTATTTCTTATTTTGTTTCGACAAATGACAATGCGCATGCTCTTAGAGTGAAATTCACCGAACTTGCATGTAATTGTCGAAAAACTGCGATTTGATTAATTCATTCTTATTTCATATACTGTTTTAGATCTTCTATATAAACCGATCCTTTTCACCCTTAATTCTTATATTGTTTTGATTTGTGTCTTATTTGTCTTATTTGCTGTGTAAACGTCACACGATTATATTATTTAGTCTGATCAATTCCTTAGGTTTATGTGGAGAGTGTCGCAATGCATGATACCTAGAACCTATCCAATTATTTTTTAGCTTTTAGTATATTATCTGCATCATTAATATTTTTCTTTTCAATAAAACCTTTTTATTTAAAAGAATGTTTGCCTATTTTATTTTTTAAGTTTCAAGTCTGATTTGTATTTTTTTCATAGTATACCGTATTCTACTTGTCAAGCCTTTTCATTTGATACCCATATTGAGGGGGTTGTGAAAAGATAAGGCCCTTTGGCAGCCATATTGAATTTGGATTTAATTTCATGATGTATCCTCAAGTTATCGTGGCAACGGCCAGCCGGACGGACAGAATCAAATTCAACCCTGAATTCTTGACCAGGGAGTCGAATAAAATTGTTTGAGACCATTTTCGCCAGAACATACGCGCAAAAAATATTATGTATCTCACGATAAATTGAGAAGGGAAAGAGATAGCGACTTGCAATTATCAGGGTAAGTTGCGTATCGAAATGGGATACTTAATTTCGATTTCTGGGTGCCTATAATCAGCCAAATGGCTTCCGAGTTATACCATCTTGAATTTTGTTGTTATTTTGTCAATATATACAACTCCTATCCAATTAAAAGTTAATAGTTCCTTGTAGAGTGCCGACGCGCTAATTCTCACGAAATTTCTTGAATATCGTATCATAGTATAAGAATAAAAAATTTTTCCTCAAAAAATTTTATATTTCGGTAAATAATTGCCAGAATCCGCTTAAATTCCGCTCATACCTTCGAGCCACCATTGTATAATCGAGTACCGATTTTCAGCTTGATCGACTTCATATGAGATGTGAATAGACAATGGTGCGTACGCGCAAAATCTCGTGACTTCACGTTAGTGATTTTTAAGAAATTGTCTACAACTATTTATTCACAATTTAAAATTTCTGTGGACCATTGAAAATTCCTGTTGGGGCTTCTGATCAACATACAAATATCCAAGTACAAAATAAGGCTATCCAAATAAAGAAATTAAATACCAACTTATATTGTCAGATATTCAATAAGCCTACATAAATCGCAAGAAGCATTGCCTTACCGAAACATATGGATCCAAAAGGGAGGAACTTATGACAAATTCGAAAACGATTGAGTAACATCAAGAGCGTGTTGAAAATTAGCTGCAAGGATTCCAACAAAAATTGGTTCAAGCACTGACGTGAAGTCAGAAGCTTTTGCGCGTATGTTCTATTGTCCATTCTCCTGTATTGGACACTCTTGATCGAATTTACCATGGTGAATTCTATTATCTGTTCTCCTGTATTGTACACTAATAGAATTCAGCATGGCCAGTGCTTGAAGCAATTTTTTTTTTCGTGAAGTCAGGATAGAATGCAATGATGAAAAAATTAGCACATTGTCTACCTTCAGTTCTTCTTTGGGAGAAGAATACACAATTATTCCAGAAAAATATTACTGGAATTAATGTCATATTTAAATAATCAAAGTAAAGAAAATTATAAGTTTTGTTACTAACATATTGAATGTATTAAATTGAATTCCAGTAACATTCAACTACTCATTCTTAACCAATAAAGGCCCATTGATAGATATAAAGGTGTTCAGGTGAAACATAGAGATATATTCTCATTGGTGATAGAAAAACTGGCCTAAAATGCCTCTCTACCCATCACGAGATTTAATATCGACAAATGAGCCTCTCACCTCACAAGATCAGAAAGTGTGGTTGATTTAAAGCTAAGTTTTGAAGCCTTCAGCAACATTTCAGCGATATCATATTGAAAATAATACATAACCTTTCAAAAGTCCCCTCTCACAAATAGACTCCTCTGCAGGCGCAAAATTTGGATGGATCTCTTGAAGAAGAATCGCCTTCCCCATTTTTCAACGATATTCACTCTTGTTCATAGAAATCCCTTCAATATTTAGTTGCCTCCTCCTAAGGAGGATCTCTTTCAAACCTAGGTCTGACCGCTACAGGACCCTGATTTAGGGCAATCATCTCCCATAGATTTGTGATGGAAAAATATGTCATAACGCAATCATGGTTTTGAAGGTTCTACAAAAATACAACGATTCCCATCCAGCTACCGAACTCACAAAAGGCTGCTCGTTTCTCCAACAATATGGATCCGATCGTGTTCAAACTTGAAACTTTGTAGTAGAGTTAGGTTCTGAAGGCTCTTGCAAAATTCCAGCGATGCCGGACGAATAGTTTATGATATATGGAATTTTTTTCAATTATTTTCAATTTTCTAGTTATACCATCCTCACGAAATTCCGCAAGAATTTTTGCGTTGGCATTCTACAACTAATATCCATTAGTTGATTAGAATTTGAATTAGATCGGTTCTGCATTTTTCGAGTTATTGAGGAAATAACAACCAAATTTCAGATGGGTATAACTGCAAAACAGTTTGGCCGATTATACCTATAGACAAATTCGGATGTCGCATTTAGATGCACAACCTATCCTGAAAATTTCAAGTCACTATCTCTTTCCGTTCTCAGGTTATCGTGTCATAAATAATATTTTTTCATAATTTCTTTTTAATTTTCTAGAAATACGATTCTCACAAAATTTCCCAAATGTGCTGACGTTTATATTCTACAACTATTCACCAAGTTTCAATTCGATCGGATCTATATTGGTTGAAAACCAAATTATTACTCGGAAACCATTGGACTGATTATGCCCATTAACGAACTTGTCCGTCGTACTGGGATCCGCCACCTACCCTGAAAATTTCAAGTCGGCAACGGCCGGCCGGCTGGACGGACAGAATCAAATTTGACCTCGAATTCTTCATCAGGGAGTTGAACCCAATCGTTTAAGACCATTTTCGGTGAAAAATTCGAAAATTACAGACATTTGGACAAAATGATAACGCGATGTTCCCCAGAACATACGCGCAAAAATAAAAGCCAACACCAAAATCATTGAAAGATCTAGATTAACTAGTTGCATAGAAATATATTATACTAGTTATTTTGACTGCTGAGTCACAAATGTCAATTATAGCGGTAAAATTAAGCAAATTCACCTGACTGGACTTGAGAACTATAATGATTAGTAGCAGAACCGATTCAATATTGTATCATTGATTATATCAGGTATATAGAATAAAAATTGGTTCAAGCACTGACGTGAAGTCAGGAGCTTTTGCGCGTATGTTCTATTGTCCATTCTCCTGTATTGGACACTCTTAATCGAATTCACCATGGTAAATTCGATTAAGAGTGTTCAATACAGGAGAATGGACAATTGAACATACGCGCAAGAGCTCCTGACTTCACGTCAGTGCTTGAACCAATTTTTTTTCGTGAATTCAGGAGCTTTTGCGCGTATGTTCAATTGTCCATTCTCCTGTATTGAACACTCTTAATCGAATTTATACCATGGTGAATTCGATTAAGAGTGTCCAATACAGGAGAATGGACAATAGAACATACGCGCAAAAGCTCCTGACTTCACGTCAGTGTTTGAACCAATTTTTTTTTTCGTGAAGTCAGGATAGAAAGCAATGATGAAAAAATTAACACATTATTGTCTACCTTCAATTCTTCTTCAGGAGAAGAATACATAATTATTCTTGAAAAATATTACTGGAATTAATGTCATATTTAAATAATCAAAGTAAAGAAAATTATAAGTTTAGTTACTAACATATTGAATGAAATTCAATTCAAAGTAATATTCAATTACTTATTCTTAACCAATAAATGTCCATTGATAGATCTAAAGGTGATGAGGTGAAACATAAAGACATATTCTCATTAGTGATAGAAAAACTGGCCTAAAATTCCTCTCTACCCATCACGAGATTTAATATCCACAAATGAGTCTCTCACCTTACAAGATCAGAAGCCTTCAAAAAAATTTCAGCGATATCATATTAAAAATAATACATAACCTTTCAAAAGTCCCCTCTCACAAATATACTCCTCTGAAGGCACATGGATCTCTTGAAGAAGAATCGTCTTCTCTATTTCTCAAAGATATTCACTCTTGTTCATAGAAATCCCTTCAATATTTAGTTGCCTCCTCCTAAGGAGGATCTCTTTCAAAACCAGGTCTGACCACTAATGTAGGGCTATCATCTCCCATAGATTTGTGATGAAATAACACGATTTTCCCATAACATACTCGTAAAAGATATGTCATCATGACATTCATATTTTTATTTATGAAGGTTCTCGCAAAAATACGACCATAGACAACATATCATACGACGATTCGCATCCGCTACCGGCGCTACCGCTTCGCTACCGCTTCGCTACCGAACTCACAAAAGGCTGCGCGGTTCTCCAACAATATAGATCCGATCGTGTTCAAACTTGGAATTCTGCAGTAGAGTTAGGTTCTGAAGGCTCTTCCAAAATTTCAGCCATGCCGGACGAATAGTTTATGATATATAGATTTTTTTTCAATGATTTTTAATTATTTTTTTTTAATTTTCTAGTTATACCATCCTCACGAAATTCTGCAAGAATTTTCGCGTTGGCATTCTACAACTAATAACCATGTTTGAATTCAATCAGTTTTGTATTCTTCGAGTTAATGAGGAACAAACAACAACCAAATTTCAGAAAATTTCAGATGGCTATAACTCTAAAACCGTTTGGACGATTATGCTCAAACTCAAATGTCGCATTCAGGTGCACAACCTAACCTGAAATTTTCAAGCCGCTAACTCTTTCCATTCTCAGGTTATCGTGACAACAAAAGTATTTTTTAATAATTTTTTAATAATTTTCTAGCGATACGATTCTCACAAAATTTCACAAACGTGCTCAGGTCTATATTCTACAACTATTCACCAAGTTTAAATTCGATCGGATTTATTTTGGTCGAAAACAAAATTATTACTCGGAAACCATTGGGCCGATTATACCCATTAACGAACTTGTCCGTCGTATTGGGATGCGCCACCTACCCTGAAAATTTCAAGTCGCTAGCTCTTTCCGTTCTCAAGTTATCGTGGCAACGGACGGCACCACAGAATTAAATTTCACATTTGGGCAAAACTATAACGCGATGTTCCCCAGAACATACGCGGAAAAATAGTTGACACCTATCTAAATTTATCTCAGTATTTTCAGCAAAGTCTTTTTAATGCAGTTACCCCCGTGTTTTGCTACTATAAAGGATTGTGATTCATTTTGTATTATAATAATCTCAGCACCGAGTGTTTGATGCTCTGATTATTATTCATCAAAAATTATACGAAACATGTTGTTGCAATAAATCAGGAGCTCAGCTTCATTATATCCAGATTTCATTCCATAATCTTTCATTGTCTGGTATACTCCCCTATTGATTTAATCTGGGTTGTTATCGATTTGGGTCGTCCAATATGGCACAAACCCACCCTAAGATTCATAAATAACATCAAAGCAAACGAAACGAAAGTCTGGGAGCCCCGATACTGTTCACACATGAATGAGAACGGGAATCTGGATACAATATTCGTCCAGGACGACCATTATAAGAATGGAAATAAAAAGCATCCGAGGTCCTTCACTGAATGATCGATGTAGATAATAAATTTCATTTCCTTATTTCAAATCTACATTTGAAACAACCCCAACAAACCCACGCTGCAAAATTAGGAAAACGCCCGATTCTTTGGAACATTATCAAAACGGTATAATCTGTATAAAACTAATGATTCATCTTTCTCTATACCAATGAAAGGGTTCTATTTACAGATTTTAATTTGTTGAGAGGAAGAATGGTAGAAAGAGTTTATTTGATAGATCAGGACGTTCCTGCAATTATCATGTCCAATGGCAACGTTACAATTACAATGATTAAGGAATAGTGGTTGAATGAGATTAAAATAGGCAGATATTGTTGAAGTTATTTGAGATATATTACGACCTATGAGGAGAAAATCATAAGAATATATATGTATTATGCTTAGTGTGAAATAATTTTTCTCTATTTCAGTATCGTAATGAGTTCATTCCAGCACTAAAAACAGTGCTGGAATGAACTCATTCCCGCATTGTTTCTAGTTATATTTCTCGTTTAGTGGTAGTCAGCACTGACATTCGATCGAATCAAATTTCAATACACGTCAATTATTGTCAATATAAGATAATCTGGATAAGGTGAAATAATTGATTGGAGGAAAGGTTTTATTTTCGTCAAAAAATAAGGTACTAGAGATTTCTTTCTTGCTAATATTGAATCATTCATGATATTAGGAAACTGTTAAATCTGATATCCATGCTCTACGTACAATTCATATTCCGTGATCTGTCAACTTTCGTAACAGTCACACCAACTGCCAAGATATAATACCAAAGTCACTAGGATGTATAATCCTAATTTTTCATTAAATTTCAACAGTATTTTACAAAACTTTCCTGAAATAGAGAAAATATCGTCTAATACTCGTTGCAGAGGGCAATTCCAACACTCATGCGTACGAAAACACGCTCCTTCGTCGTTCGTTTTCGAATTTCGCATTCGTGTTTGAATATCAGCCCATTCTGCAACTTGTTTTAGAATATACTATTCTCGTTCACTATATTTTTCGTTCGAAAGACATCCGAATTAATGAGATTACAATGAATGTTGGAAAAAACGTATATTATAGAATATTTGGATTTGAGAGATATTAGGACATATCCCCAGAACCCCAGAAACTGTTCAGACCTCAATTCAGCTAGAAATAATTCGAGAGAAGCACTGACACCAAATCAGGAGCTTTTGCGCGCCTGTTCTCTTGTTCGTCGGAACAGAGTGCTTATCAATTTGACCAAATGTCTGTAATTTTGGAATTATTGGCTGAAAATGGTCTTAAACGATTTGGTTCAACTCACTGATCAAGAATCCATGGTCTGAATTGATTCTGTCCGGCCGTCCGTTCGTCCGTCTGGCCGTTAACACGATAACTCTCGAACGGAATGAGTTAGACAGTTGAAATTTTGAGAGTATCAGCCAGGTGGTTTCGGAGTAACAAAAAATAATAATTTTTTTACATTATAAATTTTGAATTCAATGTTTTGTAAGATGCATTTTTACCATAAGAATCCATTCTCAACTCTAACAGACTAATACTTTCGGAGATATGATTTTTCAATTTTTCAATAATTATTCTCAATTCTATATGATTTCATAGAATTCTCTAATTAAAAGTTCCTGATGTATATAAATCCAACATGAGATGAGTCATTGACCAATGTTTATAATTTAATCACGAACATTCTCGAGAAAAAGTGGGAAAGCAATGTGGACAGGAGCTTTGGCGCTCTTGTTCAAATTTTGACAGATCATAAGACCGAAAATATTGGTTTATCTAAATAAAATAACTTAAATAAATATCTCAAGATTCCATTCATATCATTCCCAACTCTCAGAAACCAATCCTTTCGCAGATATAATTTATCAAAGTTTGAACAAGAGCGCCAAAGCTCCTGTCCACACGGATTGAACCAATTTTTTAACATGGTTATATTCAATTAATCTTTTTTGAAATACTCAAGGGGGTATTACGCTGACGCGCCAATCGAATGTTTGAGGTAGTAAATCAGGCGCTAGCAAAAACTCCGAATTGATATTTATTATCAGAGCTTTGCCCCTACGCTCGTAATCGGGAATGCATTCAATGAAACGAAAATACATCCGGCGGATGCAGCATTAGTTTCGGTCAGCAGAAAGTGCCTCCGACGTTACCGTGATCGATTTTGGGAAAATCCAGCGATATCTTCATTCATGGAAACTGTCTGGAACAACCCTCAACGATCTGGAGGATCAGATCCTTCCTGCATAAATTGAGCGATTTTTTTCATCCATCGGGCAAATGGAATGCGATACTTATTGTGCCGGATATCTTTGTATCGTGTACCCATTAGGCACATAACAATTTTGAATACAAATACGAACGCACCCTTGAACGTTTTTCTTGATCTGTCAACGTCAAAATTTTAGGCAAAGTTATTCAAAATGACCACCACAATAGGTCTCTCGCATTTAACACGAAATATCATATGTCTATGTTTTCATCATTAATAAAATTTGAATATTTCGGTATTGAAAATCGGTAAATCAAGAAGTAAATTCAAATGAGGTGAAACGCTTATGCTAGTTACAGCCAATGCCGAATACGAGCCCTGTATAGAGGCTGTGAGACCCGAGAACAAAGAGTGAAACGGACACGAGAAGAGAAAGAGAGTAGATATGACGGGTTACATCACGGAGAGGCGCCAAGTTTCGATCGTTTGAACCGGCATTATGTGCAACCAAATTTGGATGATCGTTTTCTCGTTGAAAATTGAAATTTTTGACGGCGGTTGAACTTTTTCAGTATTCTTATGGATATAATAATCGGTTCCAATAATAAAACACATAAATGCAAGAGACCTATTCTATAAGTTGACGGTCACAACTTCAGAAGCGCTTAATGCAATATTCGGTCCAGGTAATCGTCCCCACCAGACTGTGCATGCTAGCAAACATAGATAGCAAAATATTCTCATGCTAGTGAAGTAACCTACCGGCCTAAGTACCAAGAATATCGTCGATGTAAGGATGTTTGTTCAAAATGAGCGAAAGTTAGTGGGTCGGCATTATACAAGTAATCACCTTGTTTTGATTGGATCAAATTTGTATACAGTATAACCTCTCTAATCCGAACACATTTAAATCCGGACATCCAGTACTCCGGACGCCTGATTTCAAAATCCATAGTCCGGATGCATCTCTATAATCTAGACGCAAGCGACCGCGTCTAAAATTGAGTTGAGACACGAATCAGAAGATTGTTAGGGAGGGCCAGAGTAACAGCGTATGTTTGGTTCGTTTTTAGTTGTTTGGCGTGCAGTTCAAAACGGTTGTTGTCCAAAAATGCCAAATAGAAAGCACATAACGAAGATGCTCAAAATGATAAATATAGCAGTGCAAAATGAAGCTGACTCTGAATTTCAAAAAAAAACTTTCAGTTTACTTCGAAGTTGAAAATAAATGAATGAATAAATTTAAATGATTGTGATCTCTTGTCCACGAAAATTTTAATTCAATTTATGTTTTCTGTTACTTTTTTGAATAATATATTTTATTTAATAAACAAATAATTTCTATTTGTCTGGTAGTTGAGAATTTAAATTAATTTAATGTTTTCTGTTACATTCAGGAATAAATTATTAATTAATTAATAAACAACCTACAAGAATAATTCTGTTTCTCTATAATCCGGACTAATCGAAAATCCGGACACGCACCTTGCCATCAACTGTCCGGATTAAAGAGGTTACACTGTATTTTGAGTTATAGAACAAATATCAACAAAATTTTAGATGAGTATAACTCCAAAAAAATTTGGCCTTTTATGCCAATTAACGAACCTAAATGTCGCATTCGGATGAGCAACCTATAAATTTTCATGGTATACCATGATAATTGCAAGTTGCTATCTTTTTCCGTTCTCATTTCGCCGTTAACGTGAGATACATAATATTTCTTAGTATTTTTTTTTTATTTCTAGTGGTACAATACTCACAAAATTTCAAACACGTCTTTATGTGGACATTCTATAACTAGAAATCAAGTTTCAATTCGATCGGCTCTTCATTTTTTGAGTTATCGAGGAAATAGTATTCCAGATGGGTATAACTCCGAAAGTGCAGACCTTTTCTAACTTTTGTTAAACCAGCTATATTTCGTTAAATCTATAGGTATTGATATAATGCAATTATGTAAACGTTTTGTCACATCCACTCTAATTCTTGGAAAATCTAATTCATAATCCAGGTTCGTCATTTTGAATTGCACGATTCATTAAAATTCTATTTTCTGGAATGTCATACATCATTAGCCCTATATTTCATACGACCATTCATAATTAGCCAACAGACATTCATCAGGAATTATGGCAATGAGCTGTTAGGACTATACTGGGGATGGATATTGATGCCAGTTCATCAACATTCCCTGAATGGATGTATAATTCATGAAGTAATAAGCGTATTGTCAGGATTATTACCAATTTCCGACGAAATTGATTAGTATATCGTGTCGCTTCATTTCTCATCCTAGTTCATATTTCTCTGTATGAGGTCCTGTAGACAGATGAATTTCCGGTGCATTGGAATCTCGAGTATAACACCAACAGAATATTTTCTTTTGATTGGAGCTTTATAAGTGTAAGCAGAGGTTATTGTTACGGGATACCATACAATTCGACGTATGATACAAGAGCTTAGGAAAAAACCTCAGCAAAAAACCCTGTCTCCCCGTGAGTGTTGTGATTTGTTACTATTGTTTACAGAATTTGCTGAAATTTAAAAGTATTGATAGGCATTTCTTTCTTCAATATGAATTCCTTCGTCAAAAAACGGAGAGATTTCTCCAAGGTACCCGAAACTCAACCTGAAAAATGAAAGGACAAAAGGAGAAAAACGAACAAATTAAAAATAATACATAACCTTTCAAAAGTCTCCTCTCACAAATATCTCTTCTGTAGCCGCAATAGTCTCTTGCAGAATAATCGCCTCCGTTATTTTTCAAAGATAAGCACTGTTGTTCACAGAAATCCCTCCAATATTTGATTTCAAAAAGAAAAATGTCGTTGCTCGTAATGCCAGGGAGGTCTCTTTCAAAACCAGGTCTGGCCAGTCCAAGCGATGATTATTCAGAACTTCAGATGTTCGAGGACCGCTACAGGACTTAGTCGAGTTGAACTGATAGCATTTTCGGGAGTTGAAATGATCAATAGAAAAAAACTCCAATCCTCCTTATTGTATCTGAAACAATTCTTTTTTCTATTTTCCAGTAGACTGCAAACTATGCTTGGCGGTCACGTGTTGCACATCCCACCAATACGGTCTAGTGAATAGCGAAATATATCTAGACGGCTGAAATTGGACTCTATAGCTGAACCAATAATAGGAAAAATAAAACTTGCAGAATTTGCGAGATCGGAAAATTTTGGGAAAACTTTCGATTTGATTACGTGCCCGTTCAAATGTTTCCATATACTGCTCCACAAAAGTTAGGGAAGTTCAGAAATTTTGAGACAGTTTAAAAAGTTGCCGATTCTTGTCTACCAAATGTTCATTTATGAGAAATAAAATGTTTACTCTCTTATATCTGATTGGTTGTTTTGTTCCTCGTTTGATCGTTTTTTCAGTTTCAGATAAGTTCTCTTCGTTTGCGTTTCTGAGAATTTTGGATCAGTTATTGTTTTACGTTCTTTCAATCAACTTCGATTCAAAATCAGAAAATTTGTTTTGCAATAATGCCCATACGAAGCCTATAGGGCTATTGGTACAAACGAGGTGAGACGTAATTAGAGAGATGTAGCAAATTTCTTTCTTGTTTGTGATAGCGTAGTTTCCCGGCTCGTCCATCGATGTCGAGAAACTGAAAGCTTGACTGAAATACCGAGAAGTGGACAATCAAGATCTACCACTCCTGCACAAGATCGGTTTCTGACTGTATCTACCCGTAGAGAGCTTTTGAGTACTTGTCAAATCATGAAGCAGCTTCTTTTGAACGCTACTGGTGTTTTGGTTTCGATTTAAACAGTTCGTCAAAGACTTCGAGACGTTAATATACATTCTCGACGAATTTTGTGAAGGATTTCACTATCTCAGAATCATATGCGACTTTGATTGGAATGGGCCAAGGAGCACGTGAATTGGAACGATCAATGTGGGTCTGTATTGTTCACAAATTTCGAGATATGGACGGTTTTCAGATAGCCGGCGTGTTCGAGTATGGAACCATTCTCTGGTGCTCAGAAATGACAGATCGGTTCAGGCAGTTCATCCGTTCAGAGGTAGTACAGTTACTATTTGGCAAGGCATTTGTTTCAGTGGACGTACATAATGGTTGGTGCTTGATGCTATCATGAATAAGCAGATTTACATAGAGCAAGTCATTGACAATATTATTCCCTTTTTTCATGCTGCTATTGTGCCTAATTTCTTATATTTGGACGATAATGCTCTGGAAATCCATGGTATTCCACATTTGGCACTTCCCCCTCGATCGCCAGACCTCAATCCTATTGAACACGCTTAGGATCAGCTGCAAAGAACTTTGGATTCTCATCAATCACCGCGTGGTTAGACAATAGAACATGCACGCAAGGGCTCCTGACTGTATAACTGGTAGTCAAGTTCAAGATATCTTGTAACCTCTGAATTGTTTACCTTTGAATTCTTTTTTTTTGATTTCCTATGTTTGTTCTGGGATTATTCTAATGATGTCTGTTCAAGTTATCCAAGTAGTTTAAAACTGAATGAAATATCTATATGAGATACATATATTTCCAAGTTAATCAATTTACCCATCAACTTCTCTGAAGTTCTCAATCATCTCCCCCACTCTTTCTCCTGCGGTTCCCAACACACTAAACAGTTTGGAGGTCATGTCTGTTATATGGCTCGGGAAGACACCGTTCTTCCTTCAGTTCCCTAAGAAGATCTTCCTAAACAAACGTTCATGATGCCAGACTTGCAGTTTTGCCGGAAAACGGGATAAAACGTTTTTTACCCTTTAAAACTCACCCCCTTCCACTTCCCGACCTCAGATAACCCGTAAATTATTTTTCCTTTCATTTTTGGCGCTCTTGTTCCTTGGAACATAGTGCTTATCAATTTGCCCAAATGTCTGTAATTTTCGAATTTTTGTCTGAAAATGGTCTCAAACGATTTGGTTCGACTCATTGATCAAGAATTTGTGGTCGAAATCGATTCTGTCCGGCCGCCCGTTAACACGATAACTCTCGAATGAAAGGAGTTAGAGGATTGAAATTTACAGGGTAGATTTGGAACGTAAATATCTCAGACGAGTTCGTTAATGGGCGAAATCCACCAAGCGGTTTTGGAGTTATGGCGGTTTTTAGTAAAAATATTTTTTATGAATATTTCCGAAACCGAGCACTCGATCTATCTGAAATTCAGCATAAAATTGTAGAATAACGACCTTTATAAGTATGGAAAGTTTCGTATTGATCGGGTTGCCCTAAAGTGTCAAAAAAAGTTTTGTAAATTTTTAAATTTTGGTTCTACAATAACTCCCGGACAGAATGAGCTAGGCAGTTGAAATCTTCACAGTAGGTTCGGGAGATAAATATATCGGTTGAGTTTGTTATTGGGCAAAATAGGCCAAATACTTTCGGAGTAACGAAAAAAAAATGTTTTTCCACTTACAAATTTCAAATTCAATTTTTTAAAGGTGCAGTTTCACCATGAAAATCCATTGATATTATTACCAACTCTAACAAGCTAATACTTTCGGAGATATGATTTTTCGAAATATCAAAAATGAATCGTACTTCTATATTTTCACAGAATGCTATAATTATTCTATCTATGAATTATTATATTATCTGTGTTCATGCTCGTACATGTCATCCTGTTCTATAAGAGAGAGTAAAATTCATTTCAGCTATTTTAATTTGATTTCTTCCATGGTGCAGTTCTCATTCTCAGATTGCTCATTTAATCTTGATAAATAAACTATTATTTGAAAATAATTTCTTTTATGATTCAGTTCTATCACAAGAATCCATTGATATAATTCCCTACCCTGAGAAACCAATACTTTCGGAGATATAATTTGTCTGTTTGAACAACAGCGCCAGAAAGCTCTTGTCCACAGGGCTTGAACCAATTTTTTATATTATCTGTGTTTTCCTTTGGGATTCATCCCACTAGAATTTTTTTTTGTTTCAAAAATTATCGACCCTAGTCTACATTACAAACATAATGAAAAATACTCAGATGGACCGAAAATTGTGCCAAGTATATCAGAATATTTCGTCCGACATTGAATTTGCTTTTTCCGATATCGGTTTCACTTTTTCCGAAATAATTTTTCACTTTTTCCGGAATGTTTTTATTTTTTTCAAAAATAGTTTTACTATTTTCCAAAAAGCTTTCAATTCTTCCGCAATTGGTTTTACTTTTTCCAAAATGGTCATACTTCTTCCGAACTTGAAAAGGTATAGTCGTTGATATTCAACGCAGTGAGCATTGACCAAAATTTCACAAGCTCGAGAGGCTATTATAACCTCTCGAGCTGGCAAAGGATTTTTCCATGGTATTAATAACTGCTTCTTGAAGGTGCGTATTGCCACATTTGACAAGACAAAGAGTTTGCACAACATGGAACTAATCTCCTCATTGAGTTTAATTCTGGCGTATAATTAAATTCTTTCCATTTGATAGCAGAAGAGGAATCTAAGAAATCAAGATTCGATTCCAATCAGTTTTCTTCTGGTAGATATAAATACCAAATTTAAACATCTAGGAATTTAATTGTTGATCGAGGTTCATTAAAATCAAATTATCAACTTCATTATACTAAGATATTTGATTCGATTGTGAATAGCATTGAGCAATCTTAAATTGCAAATTAAGTGTATATTTCCATCATCATATGGATCATCCAAAAGCTATCTACGATAGCTGAGGTTGTTCCATTGGTCATTTTACATTCAATCATACTTTGTTTTTTAGAACAGGATTCTATATCAAGAATTTTGAATAGAACTAGAAATAAATATGACATCATAATTAGGTTGACATGTCTCTTATCAGTAGACAGAGACAATATCTTCTATTTCTCTATGAGATGACAATCTCACTAATATAAACCACTGATGACACACAGAATATACCTCACCTAGGGTATATTCTGTATGATGACATAAATGAACACAGATCATAAAATTCACTGATACACTACAGTTATTTGTCGTCTAACATATGTTTCGGAAATAAAGTAACACAGTAACGCTTCGTCTTTGAAGATGGAAACTTTGTTTCCGAAACATATGTCAGACGACAAAAAACTGTAGTGGATAAGAGTGTAGTTACTTTTATAGTGTTCATAAAATTCATTGTTACGGACATTAATTTTCGATGAAAGCATTATGTGAAATCATAGACGTTACTCTGAAACCATCAAGCAGATTTTGCACAATAACGAACCTAACCGAGATATTTATCTCCCGAACCTACACTGAAAATTTCAACTGTCTAACTCATTCCGTTCGAGAGTTATTTTCTTAACGGCCGGACCGGCCGGCCAGACAGAATCGATTTTGACCACGAATGCTTGATCAGTGAGTCGAACCAAATCGTTTATGATCATTTTCATCCAAAAATTTTAAAATGACAGACATTTGTGCAAATTGATAAGCACTCTGTTCCGAGGAACAAGAGCGCCAAAAATTATAATTTGAACAATTGTTTTAGCCCTTTGGTGAATATCGTTCCTGCAGAGGGGTTGATATAATTGGTGGAAACGAAATAATAAAAATATTTCTTGAGAAGTGATCGACTTTGTTTGGTTTATTATTAACGGCCAATAATTAATCGGTGCAACATTTTCTACCAGATTAATGATTCACTTTATAATAGCTGTATATTTCCAATCGAAATGGATTCCAGAAAATGTTGTCTTATACCTGCATTTCTTGTGGAACCCTGTACGCACAAGTGGCCCGTGCACTAGATTCGTCTGGTTTCTCAGCTGTTGCGAAAGGAATCAATACGCGGTAAAAATGCTCTCAAGGGACTATACGGCCGAGCTCTTCGATATAAAAGCACGGAATCTGTTGGAATGTAGAGACAATTTCTACAAATAAAAACCATCAGTTCCTCCTACATAAAAACTTTTAAGGGCAAAGAAGGGTCATCCATTGTCAGAGGGTGAATGCATGTACAAGGTGTTTCCTAAATATGAGGCGAAAATTGAACGGGTGATTCTTCGGATATTTTCAAGAAAAAAAAAAGCAATGACGTGAAGTCAGTACTCTTTGGCGCGCGTGTTCACGGTGGCTAATTTGAATTGAATGATGAGTACTTCAAGCTCAGTGGATAGAGCGAGCCGAAGATCTACCCAAAGGATAGTGGACACCATTCACTGTCGGTTCAAAAATTAAAAGTGCTGTATCTAAGCTACCATCAGGATAGATTAACAAAGTTGGAAAAGAACACAAGTGACTCTCCTTAGTCGCACAAGCTCCTAGAAGATTTGGGAGGGTCAGTATAATCCTAATCATGTTTATCGCACGCGTGCCAAAGCAGATTGACTAATTACACTTTTTCTTTCATTGTAAAGTCAATCTGCTTTTGCGCGCGTGCGATAAACATGATTAGGATTATACTGACCCTCCCAAATCTTCTTGGAGCTTGTGCGACTAAGGAGAGTCACTTGTGTTCTTTTCCAACTTTGTTAATCTATCCTGATGGTAGCTTAGATACAGCACTTTTAATTTTTGAACCGACAGTGAATGGTGTCCACTATCCTTTGGGTAGATCTTCGGCTCGCTCTATCCACTGAGCTTGAAGTACTCATCATTCAATTCAAATTAGCCACCGTGAACACGCGCGCCAAAGAGTACTGACTTCACGTCAGTGCTTTTTTTTTTCAAGTTCCTTTAACAAATATAGCTATCAATACAGTTTGGCTGTTAGCTTTACCGTAGATCGAAAAAAATTGCATATTCTCCAAATCCGAACGTATTTTAATATAGATCTTCCAAATATAGTTATTTATAAATTCGCCTCAGGGCCACCATACAGACATTTCAAACCGGAAACAACGCTATTTCCCCCAAACTGACTTGTGTCCGTGCACTGAATTGACATGAATATTCTTTTAGAACCTCACAATATCGGCTCATTCCTCCCAACATAACCCAAACAACCCAAAACCATTCACTTCTCGTCTGCGCAAGCGCAATATACTCGTGGCTGCAAGTCCTCCCAAAATTACACACCTCAAAAAAAACTCCGATTCACCAACACTAGTGGTTCAGGAGATATCGCTTCTTGAATCCACGCATGCGCAGACCCTCACCAGGGGATTCTATAGCGGAATAGCATCCGCCACACCAAAACCCCAATCCTCTCTGACGAAAGCACCAGCAGTTAAATCACTGATGGTCTGCTCATGCGCATAACGAAAAATGCCCGTAAGGGGTAACAACAATTTCGAAATTAGCCCCAGGGCCACGGTACGGACACTTTAACTCGGAAACAACGCTACATCCCTTGCACTGAATTGCCATGAATATTCTTTTAAAACCTCACAATATCGGCTCAGCACTCCCAACATAACCCATACAACCCGAAAACAGTCACTTCTCTTCTGCGCATGCGCAATCTACTTGCGGCTTAAAGTCCTATCAAAATCACACACCTAACAAAAAACTCCGATTCTCCAACACTAGTGGTTCAGGAGATATCACATCTTAAATCCACGCATGCGCAGACCCTCAACAGGGGATTCTATGGAGGAATAGCATCCGCCACCCCAAAACCCCAATCCTCTCTGACGAAAACACCACCAGTTAAATCACTGATGGTCTGCTCATGCGCATAACGAAAAATGCCTGTAAGGGGTAATTTCAAAATTAGCCCCAGGGCCACGGTACTGACACTTTAACTCGGAAACAACGCTACATCCCCCAAACTGACTTGTCCTTGCACTGAATTGCTATGAATATTCTTTTAAAATCTCACAATATCGACTCAGCACTCCCAACATAACCCATTCAACCCAAAAGCAGTCACTTCTCTTCTGCGCATGCGCAATCTACTCGCGGCTAAATGTCCTTTCAAAATAACACACCTTACAAAAAACTCCGATTCTCCAACACTAGTGGTTCGGAAGATATCGCATCTTTAATCTACGCATGCGCAGACCCTCATCAGGGATCTGGATTCTATGGAGGAATAGCATCCACCACCCCAAAACCCTAATCCTCTCTGAAGAAAACTACAGCAGTTAAATGACTTCCCATCTGCGCATGCGCACAACGAAAAATGCCCGGAAAGGGCAGCATGAACCTCAAAAAAATAGGTTTCGGCATTTTAAGCAAAGTATTCCGCAAAATAGTAGTAATTTTTTTATTTTTTTCATGTCAAGTGATCTTCACGAAATTTTGCAAAAGTGTTTGCATTGGTCTTTCGCATCCAACTACTGAGTTTCAATTTAATCAGATCAGTATTTTACGAGTTATCCTGAAAACAAAATTTTAAAATTTTTGAAATTTTTTTTGCCACTTTAGGGCTGTCCGATCAAAACATTACTTCGCAGGCATATAAAGGTCATGATTCTACAATTTGATGCCAAATTTCAGAAAGATCGAGTGATTGGTTCCGGAAATATTCATAAAAAACGTTTTGACTAAAAACGGCCTTAACTCCGAAGCCGCTCGGTGGATTTCGCCCGTTAACGAACTTGTCCGAGATATTTACGCTACAAAACTACCCTGCAAATTTCAACGCTCTAAGTCGTTCCGTTCGACAGTTATCGTGCTAACGGCTGGCTGGCCGGCTGGACCGGACGGACAGAATTGAATTTGACCTCGAATTCTTCATCAGGGAGTCGAACCTAATCGTTTGAGACCATTTTCGAAAAAAAATTCGAAAAATACAGACTTTGTGACGAAATGATAGCACGCTGTTCCTTGCGGAACACGCGCGCAAAAAGTTTATATAAATATTAGACAGAACCTAATCATTAAGGGATAGTTTGGGATGTACATTGTACATTCATTATTAAATGGTTCATTTCTGGCTTTTTTTTTGACATTACAAATTTCAATTTTTTTTAAGATGGAGTTTCGCCGTAAGAATCCACTGATATAATTTTGAACTCTAGCAAGCCAATACTTTCGGAGATATGATTTTTAAAATTTCAATAATACATCGTATTTCTATGTTTTCAAAGAATGCGAATTCTATCTATCTGTGTTCATTGTTCATCCATGTCATCTTATCTACCAGAAATGTCAAATTTATTTCTGTTCTAGAAGACAAAGTATGATTGAATACAAAATGACCATTTATAGGATATTATATACCTATATTATATACAATATATGCCCTTGGATAATCCATATAATGATGGAAATATATAATTTGGTAAGTTAATCATATTGGGTCCAGAATATCTCCAGTGAAAACAAACCTGGAATATTGGTGTATTGGAGTAGATTTGAGGAAAGATATATATTATCGTTCATCATAGATTTGAGGAATGAATATCTCGGATAAGTTCGTTATTTGATTTCAATTTAGTTTCTTTTATGATGAAGTTCTATTATAAGAATCCATTGATACCATTCCCAACACAGAGGAAACAATACTTTCGGAGATATGATTAGTCAAAATTTGAACATGAGCGCCAAAGCTCCTGTCACCGGGCTTTCCCACTTTTTTGGTATATTATTTACTCCACTGATGATTATTAGCCTTTGGAATTGTGCAACGAAATCATTTTTCAACTTTTGCAGTAACTAACGTTTCCTAGTACATATATACAGTCCGTATTTTAAATATGATGCCACTATTGTCAACTCGAAGATAGCAATTGATGCAATGTCGGTTGAACTTGACAAAAGTTGCCTACAAACAATGGCCCGTTTTCTTTTCTTTGCGATGGCTTCTCTATTTTCAAGACTATGGAAATGAGTTCAAACAACCTTCTTCTCTATTTTCAATTTGGTTTAGTGTGTTGTGGGGCACCCTCAACTCTAATTTTTCGAACAAATCCTATACATGGTTATTATCCTGTCAATCAATTTCACAACAATACCTTCTTTCGGCGTTATTGATTGACAGGGCTATAACCATGGATAGGATTATATTTTGTTTGTACATCCATGTACTGTCCCTGCCCTAATTGTGTTATAAAACTACATTTTCTTGTTGACATTCATTCTCTGACATGGTTTTGTTTGCTTTTGTCGTCTGAAGTTATACCTGCTTTTTTTTGCCCGTTTTTATGATATATGCATTTAAACATTTCGAATAGTATTTTATCACAATTGTAGGTCCTCATGAAGTTTATGCAGAATATTCGAAACGTTGTCTCAAAACTAGACCTCAATCAATGACTCTATGCGAGAATTGTTGTAGGGGGTAACATTGCACTGTGACCTTAAGGTCTATTGTGCGAGAATTACTCCAACCAATAAAATATCGAGGGACTCATTTATTGTAATTTGAATATAAAATTCATTTCAATTTCTCACATTATTTTTTGTGTTCAAATATTTCGTTAATTTTATTAATCTCTGTACATTTTAGATAATTATAGTCATTTCTTAATGAGGTAATAATATTTTTGACATATTCATAATTTTTATTTATGTGCGGATACACAATACGTGTCCATAGTCTCTTGGATATAAAAATTGGTATATCACTGCCTTATAGTGAGGAATATCAATCTAGATAGTTGAAAAAATGCAGTTAAAATTAATTATTCGGCAATAATATTTATTAATCTGTTATGCCTGTGTTCAATGGACCAGACCCAAGTAGTCTTAAAGTGATTTTTTTCATTTAGGAAGTTGAAGATATAAAAGGAATAAGGATCCTTCGAATACCTCCCCAATAGGAAATGGTGGCAAGGTCATCTAATATCCTATTAATAACTTTCTGCAGTTGGTCACAGTGCTAGCAAAGAAGATAAATACTTCAGGAAATGACATAAGTGTCTCCACATCTGGCAATATTAAACATATGTGATCGAGAGTTGAGTTAATTCTAACGGTTTCCTTCAGTGAGTTGTAAAATATAATTCACTGTCCGTGGTTAATATTGATTCCTGACACAACCTAGGAGATTTTTGTAGTATTTATTTCCACTGGATATCTACAAGGTCACTAATAATTCATTATATTTTATATATGCATGGTAATATGAAGGCGAGTATCTATATTTTTTAACTTTTCAGCCACAATGATCTCGTAGTTTAACAATATAACCCTACTAAGGGATTCCAAAATGGTCGTTACAGCGGGATGTCTACTTTTCCCCGTGCCCCAGTTTGGAGCTCCAATTTAAATATAAATTGAAAAATATACTAATTAAACGACCAATATTTATAATTTTAATGTGAATAATTGATGTTTGTGATAAGTTTGGAACGATTTTTCTGATTTATGGTGATTGTCGAATTGTGAGCATACATGTGTGAGACTCAGGTGATACCATTCTTGGTGATCGGTTTATCCGAGACCCTCACTAGCCCAAGGGACACCAGGAGAAACGATTAATACTGAGATTGGGTACATTACCTTACTGTGCTGAGCCCATGTTCAAACTTACCGAAATAGGGGATGCAATAACCCTACTTCCTTTTTACTGATGGTTCCCGGACTGACAAGGGCGTAGGTATAGGAGTGGTGTCTGGGTCAGAAAAATGGCAATGGCGACTGGATCCGATAACTACAATATATACAGCTGAATTGACAGCAATTTTGAAGGATCTCCAACTTGGATATACTTGGCACTGTGGGACTTACCTAGTCTGTTCCGATTCCTTGAGCTCCCTAAACTCCACTCTTGATGTTTTCAATACAGACCCTCTTGTGCAAATGATTCTACAAATGTGTAACAAATTAATTACTGAAAACAAATAGATTGTTGTCGTTTGGTGTCCAGGACATATTGGTCTTCAAGGTAACGAAGACGATGATGCCGCCGCACGAGGTGCAATCACGCTTACTCAAGAGGAGGAAGTGCCAGGACGGCTGGAAGACTTGAAGATATTTTTGAAGAATGTTACCATGAAGGAGTGGCAAAAAGAATAGAATGAAATAGATACTAAATTGAAGAGAGTCAAACCATTCGTTAAAACCGAGAAACGACCTTGAACTTGTCTCGAAGAGAAAAGGTAAACCTAACAAGAATAAAAATTGGACACACAAGGCTCACATCATCTCATTTGCTCAGCGGACAACCCCCTCCGCAATGCGTATTATGTCAAGAAGATATTACTCTTGAACATGTCCTTTTCCACTGTGCAAGATTTCAAAATATAAGAAACCAACTGGCGTTACCCACAAACCTTCGAAAAATCTGCACACAAAATTTGGAAGAACTTATGGAATATTTAAGGATATCTAATTTGTTCTTTCAAATTTAAATGTTTATTAATTGTTTTTATAAAGGTTATATTTATTTATGTGTATAAATTAAATTCAGAGTCTGTAGTATTTATTTATGTGTACATAATTTTATCTATTTTTATCATACAAACTATTTACTCAGCTTATTATTTATTTATTTATTAAATTACAGTATATTTCAAAATTTTTTTTTTATCTATATTTACTTATGTCCTTTTTGTGTGTAATGTGTATAGCTGTATATATTGAAAAACAAATTTATTTAGCACTTGTTTTATAGATGTATTATGAATTGTTGTATCTAGCCGCTCCCTAAAACCGTATTGTATATAACTGATGTAAACTAGATGGCTAATGACCTAGAGGTCGATGCCGAATTAAAAAAACCCTACTTACATTGAAAAAATATTTGCTGTCGGTGGACACCCGCCAGGATCGAAGTTCTTCTCTGAATTTAATTGGAAAAAAATCTGTGTATTTTAAAAAATTTTGCATTTTGCAACACCGCAAAGTGTCAAAAAAAATTTTTCAAAATTTTTAAAAATTTTTTCTACAATAACTCTCGAACGGAATGACCTAGCCAGTTGAAATTTTTAGAGTAGGTTAGGGAGATGAAAATCTCGGTTATGTTCGTTATTGGGCAAAATAGGGCAGATGGTTTCGGAGTAACGAAAAAAAAAATTTTTTTCAAGCAACAAATTTCAAATTCAATTTTTTTTTAAGATACAGTTTCACGATTGAAATCTATTGATATCATTTTCAACTCCAGCAAGCTAATACTTTCGGAGATATGATTTTTCTAAATTTCAATAATGAATCGTACTTCTATGATTTTACAGAATGCTATAATAATTATTCTATCTAAGCTTTATTATATGATCTGTGTTCATATTCGTGCATTTCATCCTGTTCTATAAGAGAGAGTCAAATTTAGTTCAGCTATTTTAATTTGATTTATTCCATGGTGCAGTTCTCATTCTCAGATTGCTCATTTAATCTTGATAAATAAACCATTATTTGAATTGAATTTCCTTTATTATGCAGTTCTATCATAAGAATACAATTATATAATTCCCAACCAATACTTTCGGAGATATGTCTGATTGTCTGATTGAACTAGCGCCAGAAAGCTTCTGTCCACAGGGCTTGAACCCATTTTTATTTCCACATTTTCTTCTGGTCTTTTGGTTGACATGTCCTGAAGAATCCAATTAGCAGAAACACGTGTCGGTAGGTACCAGCACAATGATTTTTCTCTTGCCTGTTGAATCTTCCTACTAATTTTTTAACTCACATTATGTAATAATTTAAGAAAAATATTCATGAACATTAGATATTAAAAAAAGTATGAATTATATGAAAAACGAGTGGAGTAATCAGTAAGAGATACTTTGCGACGTTAATTCATTCTCTCCCAAACTCTGAAAAATATCTATAAAATAAAAAATGTATTATTGTGAAATTGCTTCTGCGTTAGAAACACAAGATATTTGTCAGAAGCAATATATAGAACAATGCCTAACAAACATTATCGAAACAACATCAACGATAAAATCACTATTTTTTACATAGCAACAGGGTTTCACTTTACACAGACAGTTCCAACTCCTTCTTCAACAAATTCAACCAAATATGGTCAATTAAAATTGATTAATTTGCAATAACGGATTCTCTTTACAGCAAAATACAAGTCGACTGCTTAAGTTTCCTTTCAATGTAAGCTCTGTCATTAATATCTTTGAATAACTCCAATCCATCATGTGATCTCCATGGATTCTGCTATTTTTAAATTTTGTATATATCCTTATTTCTTAGGTTGTTTTATGTTACGACTTTTTTAAACTTCTAGTGGTCTCGATGTTTCTCCTATATACTATTTATCACAAATACAAGGAATATTATTTAAATATGGATTTTTCTTTTTATTTTGTTTTGTATTATTTATAAAGACCTAAGATAACTTTCTTAAGTACCTTCAAATAGTTCGAAATTAGAAAATGATGACTCGGTGATAAAGATTCAAAATTTAATACTAATGATATTATGGAAATGATTGATGTATGTTTGAATACCACCTATCACCACCTAGGAGATGTTTTCTATCCATAAAATTTTGGAATGGCAATGGGTTCTCTTCTATCACCGTTCATGAGTAATATATTGCCAAAAATGATCTCAAACTATAAGGTTCGACTCACTGACGATTCGTTACCCCGATAACTTTCTAACAAAAAGGGATAGCAATTTGGAACTTTCAGTATAGGTTGCGTATCCGAATTCGACGGTTGAGTTCGTTCATGGGCATAATCAGCCAAACGGTTTCCGAGTACTAATTTTGTTTTCAAGCATTACAGCTCCGATCAAATTAAAACTTGGCAACTAGTTGTAGAATACCGACACAAAAACGTATATGTGCAATTTGGTGAGGATCGTATCACTTGCAAATTATTAACAAAATATCAGATAAGGAATATTATGTATCTCACGATAACTTGAGAACAAAATGAGATAGCAACTTTCAGAGTAGATTGCGCATTTGAATGTGACATTTAAGTTCGTTAATAGGTATTATCGGCTAAACTGTTTTGGAAATATACCCATCTGAAATTTTGTTGTTATTTCCTGAATAACTCGAAAAATACGAATGCGATCCAACTCAAACATGGCAACTTTTCACGGAATTTCGTGAGGATGGTATCACTAGAAAATTTAAAAAAAATCATTGAAAACAAATCATTATCTCAGAAACTATTCGTCCGATATCGCTGACATTTTGCGAGAACCTTCGACCTAACTCTTCAGCCAAGTTCCAAATTTGAGCAAGATTGGATAAATATTGTTGGAGATCCGAGCAGCCTTGGATGAGTTCAGTATCTGGATCGTGGCCACTATAACTTTAGAACGGAAAGAAACAGTGACTTGCAATTTTCATGGTAAGTTGCGCATCCAAATGGGACATTTAGGATCTTTGTTGAGAATAATCGGCCAGATGGTTTCGGAGTTATACCCAACTTAAATGATATTGTATTTCCTCAATAACTCAAAATATACAAATCCCGTCCAATTAAAACTTGGTAATTATTTGTAGAATGCTGACGCGCCAATTTTCGCACAATTTCGTATCACTAAAAAAAAAATTTAATCAGAAACCGCTGAAATTCCGCACATACGTGCGAACCATCATTTCACAATCGAGTACCGAATTTCAGCTCGATTGAATAGAACATGGGCTCAAAAGCTCCTGACATCACGTCAGTGCTTTTTAAATATTTCTTTTCATTAAGCAATGTACACAAAATCCCTCCGTCCAATCGGTCTTTTCTCCCAAGGATAATTCACGAATTTAAATTAGATCTTCTTTGTAGCCAGTATCAATCGGAAATCAATTTGCAGAATAAACATCAAAGCGAATTTCTGGTTGTGTAGTATTTATCCTGCTATATTCAAACCGTGAGAGTTTCGATGTACATATTTAAAATTCCTAAAAGCATCCCTTGGGATGACAGACCTCCTTTTTTGTCAGACGCTTCGTTGATATGAAAGCTTGAAATAAATGTGAAAGCGTATCGTTTTTTGTCAAGTACGGGTCTCGGATCAGTGTCTGAGGTTGCTAGATCTCAAGAAAAATGGTTTCCATTTACGTTTTGACGGCTTTTTGCTCACCAGAATTGTTCTCCATGTGGAATTTTTTACATCATCTAATAAACAGGGCCTATAAATTCATGAAACAAAAGAAGCTTGCAAATTGTGGGGTTCAGCTCGAAGTGATATATCTTATTGTTTATAGCGTATTCCTTGCCGTTCTAATGGGGTTGGGGCGTGAATCTTTTCGCGTGTTGCCCTTACCCTTCGTTATTTTTATTTTTCCTCAACTCTTATATTATTCCAGATTTTCTTTGTTGGTATTTCGGATTTAGAAGAAATAAGGAAATGTTCGTGTTTGTGTTGCGAATTTTCACTCCAGGGGGAAAATTGAATAAACAATTCTTTCCCTCTTTAAAGAGGGATATTTTCACTCCTCAAAAATTTTTGGTCATGCAACACATGAATTATGGATATTTTATATCCATATAAAGTTCGGTTCATATGACATGGAGTTTCATTTTTCTAGTGACTGAAGATCCATGAGTCCCCAGAAAAAAACATTTCAATAATATTAGGAGTACCTACATACAAATAAGTGTCCACCTTTTTAGGAAAGATGCTGTTTAGACCAGAGTCGATAAAGATGTGGGGAACCCTGTGGACAAGGGCTTTGGCGTTCTTGTCAAACTACTAGTGAGTAATTATTCAACCTTTGACAATTCATATCTCTGAAAGTGTTGGTTTCTCAGAGTTGGGAATGATATCAATGGATTCTTATGATGATCATAAAAAATTAAATTTAAAACGTAGGTCTGTGACTGATCTCATATGTTGGATTTAAAATTACAAATATCAGAAAATAATAATTAGAGCATTCTATGAAATCGTAGAAGTCAGAAACGAAGAATTTTCGAAGATCAACTTCTATTTTGAGGGGGACGAACCTCCATCATGAATTTTTTCCGAAAAAACCATCCCCATGAAGGTGGCATCAACCCCCAACATTTTTTGAATAGGAAAGAGATGTCGAGTGTTGGATAGTTTGGAAGTTATTTATGTTCTGTATACAACCCAGTTAAAATTTTCAAAATCGGTTCATTATTTACGAAATAATCTAATAATTGAATATGCAGTCAAAAGGTGATGTTGAACAGACAGTTGAACCGCCCAAGCTCAAGAACCTAAGAGTTTTGACTTTATCCATCAAATGCTTAACATATTGGTGACTTATATTTCTTTCTGGACGATTGTTATTAAAATACCTTGCAGTTGATCTAGCATTTTCGTCATTCCGATAGTATAATTTGAGAATTTCTATTCTTTCTTCTATAGAATAAATCATTTTCGCCCAAGTAAGTAAGTCTCAAACCGAATTATGATACAGAAACGAAAGACTGAAACACATTTGAGGAAGAATCATCCAAAAAATAGTATAATGTAATGAATTGTCTCACACATTTTGCGATGATGAACTATAAGAAAATCGAATGTGAGAAAACTTTCAAAAATTCGAATGTTTCCACCATTGAATACAAAAATTTGATATTGTCCACTGCGATGTTTAGCGAACAGAAAAAACATCTTAACTTATCCACATACAACATCTCCTTCCTATTCAAACAATTTTGGGGGTTTTTTCGGAACAATGTTGTTCTTTCTCGCTAATACAGGACTTGAAAATTATTTTTGGATCAAAACTCTTAGGTTCTTGAGTATGGCAGTTCGACTGTCTGTTCAACATCACCTTTTGACGGTAAGTTCAATTATAACATTATGTCGTGAATAATGAACCGATTTCGAAAATTTTAACTGGGTTGTGTACAGAACATATATAACTTTCAAACCAACCCCCACTCGACATCTCTTTCCTATTCAAAAAATGTTGGAAATGACTCCACCTCAAAAGAGAAGTTGACCTGTTTTTTTTTAATCTTCGAATATTCTTCGTATCTGAGTTCAAATTTTCGTTGGGCACTCTGTATAATATAAAACAGCAGACAATGAAAGAGTATATTATAATATTTAAGAATTTTCCAGAGTATCTCCATTTTTTACAATACGAAAAAATCATTCTGAAAACTCTGAAATGTCTGAGGAGGTTTGAAAACAGTTACTTAAATGCATTTATATCGATATTTAAAACTAATTGTCGTTCAAAAAGGATGAAATAAGGTATATTGGACCTATTTGGATTAATTGAAAAAGAGATTGAAACATGTATCTTCAGATCAGAGATGCTGAAGTTTAGTTTTTAGTTGTCTACAGAGAGAAGGTTTAATTCGTACAATTAAATGAAATTGATATCAAAACGCACTACTGGCTCAGAATGCGTAAAATAGGGTATATTAGACCTAATATAATGAATTAGATAGAACATTTTCGGAATTCAATGAAATATGATAATGAATGATAATTGAATTTATAGAACAGTTCTATGTTCTGAGGTTGAAATAAATAATAACCAGCACTATTCATAAAAGATTCACGATTTCAATGATTTCATATAATTTTCTTTACGTTTTTAACGCACATATTCTAGGAGACACCTTGCTACAATTTTGCCCAAATGCCTGTACGTTTCGAATTTTTTGCCGACTTGGCCACAAACGATTATGTTCAACTCACTGATGAAGAATTCGAAATCAAACGGTAACTTTAGAGAGGAACGAGATAGCTACTTGACTTGACTTGACTTGAAGGTAGGTTCCACATCTGAAAGTGACTTAAAAAATACTAATCCAATCGAATAACAACTTGGTACATAATTAGTTGTAGAATTCCAATGCGTAATTATGCAAAATTTTTACTAAAAAAATGGTTTAAGCCCTGTGGACAGGAGCTTTCTGGCGCTCTAGTTCAAACAGACAAATTATATCTAAGAAAGTATTGGTTTCTCACAGTTGGGAATTGAATCAATGTATTCTTATGAAATAACTGCATCGTAAAGGAAATTAAATTCAAATAACAGTTTATTTATCAAGATTAAATGAGCAATCTGAGAATGAGAACTGCACCATGGAAGAAATCAAATTAAAATAGCTGAAATGAATTTGACTCCTTCTTATAGAACAGGATGAAATGTACGTGTATGAACACAGATCATATAATAAAGCTTAGATAGAATAATTATAGCATTCTGTGAAAACATAGAAGTACGTACGATTCATTATTGAAATTCAGAAAAATCATATTTCCGAAAGTATTAGCTTGTTGGAGTTGAAAATGATATCGATGGATTTTAATGATGAAACTGCATCTTAAATAGAAATTACAGACATTTGGGCAAATTGATAAGCACTCAGTTCCGAGGAACTAGAGCGCCAAAAAGTCCCGCCTTCTCTCGTTCCGAAACCGAAAACCCGACAGCGAAGACACATGCACCGGCTATCGGGCTCCTCGTACGATCTTGTCGATCTCCGGTATTATAATAAAACGTCGGTACTTACCTGGGATATATATTCTTAATTTTCACTTTTCGACATAAAATCCCACATGGGGGTTTATTTGACGGTTTTTTACCCTTGTTTCTCTAAGTCGATTTTGACGTTTCTCGAACCAACTATAAGCAAGAGACAATGTCATATCTCAGGAAAATAAGTTGACATTATGACAATTCATACATAGAATAATTATTTAATTTTGTGAAAACGTAAAAATACGATTTTTTATTGACATTTTGGAAAATCATATCTCCGAAAGTATTAGCTTGTTAGAGTTAAAAATGATATCATTGGATTCTTATGATAAAACTGCTGATTGAAAAAAATTTAATTTGGAATTTGTTTTGTAAAAAAAAATTTTTTTTTTGTAACTCCGAAACCACCGATTTTGCCCAATAACGAACTTAGCCGAGATGATTATCTACCAAACCTATTCTGAAAATTTCAACTCTCTAGCTCATTCCGTTCGAGAGTTATCGTGCCTACGGACAGAATGAATTTCGACCACGGATTCTTTATCAGTGAGCCGAACCAAATCGCTTAAGACCATTTTCATCGAAAAATTCGAAAATTACAGACATTTAGGCAAATTGATAAGCACTCAGTTCCGAGGAACTAGAGCCCCAAAAAATAGTTCTTATTTTCAGGAACTATCCATCAGATTTCGCTCAAATTCCGCACAATCTTCAAACTGCCGTTTCATAACCCAGACGGTACTGGATTTCAGCTTGATCGGCTTTGTGTTTTAGCCATTATTATGAAAATAAAATTTTGTACTGGTATCTACTTCTTCCCAGATTTTGAATCTTGAATCTCAGAATGCTCGACTGCTGTGCAGGAGATCCGGGTTCGAATCCAGGCTGAGTAGTTTCGCTCTTATTCATATTGTTGGGAGAGTACAGTACCTTAATTGGCGACCCCTCTGGCCAGGAATTTGAACAAGCGTATTGACTTCACGTCAATGCTTTCCCAACTTTTTGAATTCTCATTATCGGCAGGGTATTTTGTGTTAATAACTTTGAAAATTAGGTTTGTTTTATGCTGGAAGGAAGGAATAATAGTTATATAATATTCCCATAACAATGAAAATATGTGCATTGCCGTTCATTGGTCCACTCCCTCATAATTCAACAAAATTCCCCTACCCCTATATAACACTGTCGACCATTCCTATACAGTCTGGTGTATTCCTGGTTTATAATGTGATATATATCAACGAAGTTTATGTGATTCTTCCACCGTAAAAGCTTCCATCTACCCCCTCAATTCTACATACCCTTTCAGCTATCAGCACCTTAATTGTAATTTATGCGACGTGTCATCATAGTATTTAACGATATTTCAGAGCGGATTCAAAGGGGTGAGCTGTCCCATAACGATGTTTCGAAAATTATTGCCATGTCAGTGAATTACAACATTAAACTGTCGGTGGGATAAGGTTGGATGACTTAATTGTTTTAGTCGAATTTATATTTCTCTGTGTTTTAGTGCTTTATCGTTGATGGTTCAGCAGTGGAAAAGAAATATAGTGTAATTGGGAATATATGGTGGTAATTTCCTAGGAGTTATGTTGGCGATCGTTCTTATTTTATATGTGATACAAATACGAATATTCGGCACCAATTATATAACTTTAAAATCGTAATAAATCATTACCTCATAATGGCGAAATAGCTAGAAATCGTGGGCTTCATTTTATTAATACTAAAAAAAAAAAAATTGGTTCAGGCATTGACGTGAAGTCAGAAGCTTTTGCGCGTATGTTCTATTGTCCATTCTTCTGTATTGGACACCCTTAATCGAATTTACCATGGTAAATTATGTTGTCCATTCTCCTGTATTGGACACTCTTACTTCGAATTTACCACGGTAAATTCGAATTAAGTGTCCAATACAGAAGAATGGACAATAGAACATACGCGCAAAAGCTTCTGACTTCACGTCAATGCTTGAACCAATTTTTTTTTTCGTGATTTTTTTTTTATTTTCTGGAGGCGCGGTTCCTAAAATTTTTTTTTTCGTCATTTTTTTCAAATTTTCTAGGAGTACGGTTCTTACAGAATTTTAAACACGTCTTTGTGTTGATTTTCTACTACTAGTTACCAAGCTTCAATTCAATCGAATATTTATTTTTTGAGTTATCAAGGAAACAATATTCCAGGTGAATATAACTCGGAAACCGTTAAACCGATTATGCCCAAAAACGAACTCAACTCTCCCTTTCGGATACGCAACCTACCCTGAAAATTGCAAGTCCCTATCTCCTTTGGTTCGAAAGTTATCGAGGCAACGGTCACCCATCTACTGAACTCACACAAGAATGCTCGAATCTCCAACAATATTCAACCGATCGTATTAAAACTTGAAACTTGGCAGTAGAGTTAGGTAATGAACGCTCTTGCAAAATTTCAGCAATTTCAAACGTATAGTTACTGATATATAGAATTTTTTTTTTTTATTTTCAATGATTTATTAAAAATTTTCTACAGATGCTATCCTCACCAAATTGCGCAAACATTTTCGCGTTGGCATTCTACATCTAATAACCATGTTTGAATTCAATCGGTTCAGTATTTTTCGAGTAAATGAGGAACAAAAAACCACCAAATTTCAGAAAATTTCAGATGGCTATAACTCTGAAACCGTTTGGTCGATTATGCTCATAAACAAACTCAAATGTGGCATTCATATGCACAACATAACCTGAAATTTTCAAGCCGCTATCTCTTTCCGTTCTCAGGTTATCGTGACAAAAAAAATATTTTTTAATAATTTTTTTAAAATTTTCTAGCCATACGATTCGCCCAAAATTTCACAAACGTGCTTAGGTTCATATTCTACAACTACTCACCAAGTTTCAATTCGATCGGATTTATATTGGTTGAAAACAAAATTATTACTCGGAAACCACTGGGCCGATTATGCCCAACTTGTCCGTCGTATTGCGATGCGCCACCCACCCTGAAAATTTCAAGTCGCTAGCTCTTTTCGTTCTCAAATTATCGTGGCAACGGACGGCCGGACGGCCGGACGGCCGGCCGGACGGCCGGCCGGACGGCCGGACGGACAGAATCAAATTTGACCTCGGATTCTTCATCGGGGAGTCAAACTTGATCGTTTGAGACCAATTTCGTCAAAAAATTCGAAAGTTACAGACATTTGGGCAAAACTATAACGCGATGTTCCCCAGAACATACGCGCAAAAATGGCTGATATTCTTGTTAATAAATCCACAAGATATGTAGTGGGGTTTTGTAAATTTCGCTACCATAGAACAAACGATAGTGTTAAGAAGCGAAGGGAATGCGGTGGTACTCGGTATTAGGCTTTCCTGTATCGTTACGTATCGTGACGCTCTTGAATTCGTTTTCGAGGCTTACTTTGTTTACACGAAGAGACATTGGTAATGTTGCATATACAGTGCGCGTCAAAATTATGGAACAAATTCATTTTCTCAGAAGAAAAATATTCCGCAACAAAATCCTGAAACAGGTCAATTTTTGTTTCACTTTTACCAAATTTTTATGCATTTTTGAAGGATTTTTGTTGCAGCCTGTGCCGTCCCCATCAACCCTCTAAATGTTTTGAATAGAGAAAGTGGTTCCTGCGGTATTTTTTTGGCAAGGTCTTTGTATCTTCTTTACAGGCGTGCAGAAATTTTCAAGAAAACATTTCTCTTTTTTGAAAAATAGTTAGTTCAAAGAGGTTTTCAGTATGTGCACTTTGTCATGGCTCATTTACTTTGAGATGATGGTACCTGATGAAATTTGTCACTGAATGAAAGTCGACAATTACAGTTTTTTTTATGCACAACTTTCAACCCCCTCACATTTTTTTTCTGCATTCAAGGGTTTGTAGGGGTTGAAAGTTGTGCATGAAAAAATGTGTAATGGTCGACTTTCATTCGGTGACAAATTTCATCAGCTACCATCGTCTCAAAGTAAATGAACCATGACAAAGTGCACATAATGAAAACCTCTTTGAACTAACTATTATTAAAAAAAAATAATTTTTTTCTTGAAAATTTCTGCACGCCTGTAAAGAAGATACAAAGACCTTGCCAAAAAAATATCACAGGACCCACTTTCCTTATTAAAAAATTTAGAGGGCAAAAAGGCATAAAATTTTGTAAAAGTGAAGCAAAAATTGACGTGTTTCAGTATTTTGTTGCCGAATATTTTTCTTCTGAGAAAATTTGTTTGTTCCATAATTTTGACGCGCACTGTATATGAAGACAGCTTAAATACTGCGAGAGTTTCATAGCTTATAGTACCACATTTTCTGTGGTTTACAGTTTCTATGTTGAATTCCAACCTTTATTCTTATTTCAAAACAAAGTAAATATACTATACGGTGTGGAAGAGCCAAATGGAATAGAATAAATTCAGTATCCTGGTTAGTGTAGATATTTATGGAAAATCCCGAGACATCAATTTTAAATTGTCATTCTTCTTCGTAAAAATGTGAACCCTACCTTCAACCCCCTTCGAAAGACAGGTACAACCCCCAATTTTTCGGACAGGAAGTGTGGGCTTGTGATACATCGTTTGAAAGGTCTCATCATTATCAATTCAGAAATGTTATCACCTTCATGTTTATGGCAAAATTAGAAAAAAATAAAATCAAATGATGAGCGAAATTTGAGTCATTGTCTGGATCTTTCGGTAGATGCGTCAATAATATTTGGGCGTGCATGTCTGAGACAAGATATGCTGCTCCAAAGTTTCTGGATCTTTCTCTTGTTCTCCCACTGCTGCCTTGAAAGACGTGCCACAGATCGGCCTTTGCGCCACCAATGAGTCCACATCATTACCTTCTATGCCCGAGTGGCCCGGAACCCAGATGAGCTGCAGCCTCCAGCGCTCTCCCAGTTTAGAACATATTTATGGAAAATCCCGAGACACGTCTAATTCAAATTTTACCCTTCGTAAAAATGCGAACCTCACCTTCAACTCAGTTCGAAAGACAGGTACAACCCTCAATTTTTCAAATAATAACTATAGGCTTGTGATACATCGTCTGAAAGATCGCGTCATTCTCTATTCTGAAATGTGATCACTTTCATGTTTATTGCAAAACTCAAAATAAAAAAAAACAAAATCATGTGATTAACGAAATTCATTAAAATATTCCCAAATCTTATTACAATAATATTACTACAATTATTTGCCTTCAAGATGTGATAGAAAGAAAATGAAAAAAAAACCATAACATTGCGTTTTACAGATGGTATGAACCATGAAAGTACGTGAAACACTTTCTGTGGCAATGTTAGTTTCTTAAGAACACCTTCGCAAATTGTTTTGTGGCGATAAATTGAAGTTTACAAATTGTCAAATTTGTGTTTGAATTTCATTCAAACTCATTGAGACAATTAATGAAATCATAGACAACATATAACATAATCATAGGCCACATATTATATAATAATAAATAATAGTTTAAAAAAACTAAAAAAACACGCTTTTATAGCTAACCGAACTAAAAATTAGAAAATAATTTTTAATTTCAGAGAGTTTATAATACAGTAGTAGAAGATCGAACAATCAATCAGAATTTATCACCTCAAAATAAAATTATAATAAAGTTTAAGTTATTAACAAAAGAATTCAATTCAGAGTAAACAGCGTGGGGTGCTTGATAAAGTAAATGTAGCAACCATTCTATTGGCAACTATCTATGAGAAGAGAGTTATGAAAAGTAGTAAAATGCACCCCACGCTTTTTACTCTGAATTGAATTCTTTTGTTAATAACTTAAACTTTATTATAATTTTATTTTGAGGTGATAAATTCTGATTGATTGTTCGATCTTCTACTACTGTATTATAAACTCTCTGAAATTAAAAATTATTTTCTAATTTTTAGTTCGGTTAGCTATAAAAGCGTGTTTTTTTAGTTTTTTTAAACTATTATTTATTTTTCATTTTTTAGTTCGATTTATCAATTAGTTATTTGTTGACATGTGGTATTGAAATGTCTCACAAATTATTTCGCAATCTCATCATTTCATTCAAAATTTTATTAATCCTGGCGGTCCCAATAAGGATAATGGGAAACTGTTAGAACATGTTAGAACTGTTAGAATATGAGCCCAAAATGATATATCGCATGCGACAAATCGCCTTGCGATAGACAGGCTCCACTCTGTGAGATTTTGTACATGAGATACAGATAGTCCGCCGTATTCACAAATCATTCAATCTCCGTTAAGTCCTAACTGAGGTACTCAGTTAAGGATAAATTTGAATCGGAACCTCAGTTACCTAAAGTGAAAATCAACGTGAATCAGGCCAGTTTCACCACCGTTAAATACTTCAACTGAGGTTGCGATTCAAATTTTATCTTAACAGAGGACCTCAGTTAGGACTTAACGGAGATTGAATGCTTTGTGAATACGGCGGAGCATCTGTCTGCGCTTGTCGCTCATGCGATATCGCATCAGTATGAACTGCACCTGAAACATCACGTTGCAAATTGGCGGAGGTGCCCGGTATGAGATAATAAGCTATAAATAATAATCAATTTTTGTGGATAATAAGGATAATGGGAAACTGTTATCAAATTATTGCATTGTCATCGGTTCTTGATACGTATGCAAAGTTTCAAATTAATCAGACTTCTGGAAACTGGTGAAAATTAAGTTCAAAGATTCCGTTACATACATACATAGTCAGATACAACCCAAGCCAATAAAAGCGTGTTAAAAAAGAGAAGCAGTTTCGCGAGTTTGGGCTTGTAACGCAGATAAAAAAGAATCTGCAAATACACTTTGTGAGGCTGTGAAATTAGATGCGATACTTGACTTCGAAGAAAATCTACATAAATCGAGTAGTGATGCCTCCAGAACATTCAATGTCAACCATACATCGATTCTAAACATATTAAAACAAAATAAAATGCATCCCTATAAAATGGTACCTACTACAGGAGATCTTCGAATATGATTTTGATAGGTGAACTTATTTTGTGAACAAATGATGGACATATTGGATTACAATATTATCCAATTAGTAGACGTATTGTTTTCTGATGAGTGCACTTTTTCTCTCAATGACCACGCTAATCGTTGAAATTGCCGCTACTGGTCTACCGAAACTACCCACTGGATGAGACAAGAACACACGCAAAGGTTAATGTTTAGGCATGTTCGAAGCCATATCATAGGGCCCTTTTTTATTGAGGGCAATTTGAATGGCGATAATTATTTAGCACTACTTCAAAATTATGTCGTTTTATTTTTGGCAAATTTATATCATAATCAAGGATATCCTCCAGTTCCACGGAATACGATACGGTTCCAACAGGATGTAGCACCAGCACATTACCAACGCAATGTCCGGCAGTACCTCGACGCAATATTTCCAAATCAGTGAATAGGAAGGCGAGGAACAATCGAATGGCCAGCGCGATCCTCTGATCTCAACCCATTAGAATTTGTTTATGGGGATATGAGGAGAACATTGTGTACAAAACTAAACCTCTTGATTTGAATGATATGATATGATATGACCTAAAAGATCGAATAGCACTTGCGATTAAGTCGATCACTCCTGAGATGTTGAATATTGTTGCAAGAAATTTTTATGTGAGGTTATGATATTGCTAAGGTGTTCGCGGTGAACACTTTGAACATCTAGGTAATTCATAAATATTCGTAATTTTTTCGCTAGATTTTGTATGATATTTTAGTTTTTCATATTGTACTAAATTTCGCTAATCACTTGATTTAACTTTTTCTGATTTGATTTTTGCACTAAACATGAAAATGATAAAATTTCTGAATAGAGAATGACAAGACCTTTCAAACGATGTGTCACAAGCCCATACTTCCAATTTGAAAAATTGGGGATTGTACCTGTCTTTCGAAGGGTGCTGAAGGTAGGGTTCTCATATTTACGAAATAGAGTGAAAATTTAAACTTTAAATTTCACGTCTTTCCATATTTTTCATAAACAAGTAACACAAGATAATGAATTCACACCATTTGGCTTTCCCACTCTGTATTCTTAGTAGGTATTTCTTGAAACTCTTTAGTAAAATCTGATTCGAATCACAATTATTATACCAACTAGTGGGGTGAGTCTACTGATTATGATGTAAATTAGATTACACACAAACATACCTATTTTAATTGTTTTTATTTCACCTGTTGACTATTGTGTATTAGTTGATATGAGATTATTTTGGCTTTCAAAGAACCTGAGTTTTTTGACACCTAATTCATCACGAAAGGATATTATTGTATAGATAATAAATAATAACAATATATTTCGCACGCATGTATATGCCATCAAATCGGTGGAGACCATTTACCTAATTACTTGAATGTATGCAATGAAACCATCCAAAAATTGATGAAATACTGCTCGAAAAACATAAAATAAGGCCTCAAAAGCGAGGGATAGACGAGGCCCGGGGTGAGCAATAATACTGCATATTTGGCTTTGATATTA
Organism: Halyzia sedecimguttata; assembly: GCA_937662695.2. Classification (NCBI taxonomy): domain Eukaryota; kingdom Metazoa; phylum Arthropoda; class Insecta; order Coleoptera; family Coccinellidae; genus Halyzia; species Halyzia sedecimguttata. Next base: position 35,298,540 of record OW569415.2, on the reverse strand, counting down.
AGTTCAGTGGACTGCGAAAAATTCGAAACCATCGGCTATACATCGTCATGTTTTTGCAGGCCATTTCCGTATCCATCGTTTAGCGAGCAGAAAGTCCATATTGCGGTCGATGTTATTTTTAGGCGTATGGATTTTCACGGTTATAAACGTGGAAGATTTGAGAACGTTCTGTCCCTCGTTTTATGTAGATACGGGTCACTGAATTAGTTGGGGAAATTGCTGAAGCCAAAGCATTTATGTCCTTTCACTTCAGTGTTTGTTATAGAAAATGGTCTCATAAAAGAAAAAGAGTGGGAAAGCCCTGCAGACAGGAGCTTTGGCGTGCTATCCAAATTTATAGGCAGAGCTGTCACTCATCCAGGTGCTGAGCTCGCCCAAAGCTGCTTAGCAGAAAAAAAATAATATTTCCAAGAATTTATATCCGACAGTAAAAACAAGCGTCCAAAAAAACTGGTACACTTTTTGGCCGAGAATAGTATCAAACGATTAATTTCAACTCACATACATACATTCACTGTTGGTTCGAAAATGAATGGTGCTGTGTTTGCGGTGGCATAAGGTCCCATTCAAATACATTCATCCACTCTTGGTTCGAAAGTGAACAGTGCTGTGCGGCGTATGGTGTCTATTTAAACACATTATTTAACTGTTCGATCGAAAATAAACAGTCCTTGTGTTCTTTAATGTAACTATTGTTAACCTTCTTTTCCTCTACAGATCTCTGTACTTTGAATTGAATAACCTATATATGTATCTATCTATCTATTGTTGTAAGGGGTAACGTGAGGTATATTGTGAGATTTGTTTTAATCTCAGGTGCTCTGGTAGGATAGGACCCCATAGCTCCGTCTGACACGCAAGCCTTTGTATTTTTTCGAGTGTTTTCCTCGTACTATTCTGACTTATATTTTTATACAAGACTACAACCCGATACGTAATTATGGGTCTCACAATCATGACGTACAACCATCGCAGTTCATAAGTCTTACAACCTAGATGTCTGCAGTCATTGAAGCCTTTATTGCTTTATTAGCAGTGATTTAAACATGCACTTATTCCACAAAAGTTTACTATCTAGTGTTACTCCTAGATATTCAACTTCAGACTTCCATTCTATAATATTTCCGTTCAAAAAGAGTGATCTCACAGCTGGTCCGGCCGGCTGGCCGTAGGCACGATAACTCTCGAACGCAAGGAGTTAGAGGATTGAAATTTGCAAGGTGGGTTTGGAGCGTAAATATCTCGGACAAATTCTTTAATGGGCGAAATCCATCAAGCGGTTTCGGAGTTATGGTCGATTCTAGGAAAACACATTTTTTATGAATATTTCCGAAACCGATCACTCGATCTATCTGAAATTTAGCATCAAATTGTAGAATCATGACCTTTACACGCATGTGTAGTTTTGTATTGACCAGGTTACCGCAAAGTGTAAAAAAAATTTTTTCAAAATTAAAAATTTTTTTTTCCACAATAACTCTCGAACGAAGTGAGCTAGGCAGTTGAAATTTTCAGAGTAGGTTAGGAGATGAATATCTCGGTTGAGTTCTTTATCGGGCAAAATAGGCCAGATGGTTTCGGAGTAACGAAAAATATTTTTTTTATGCAACAAATTTCAAATTCAATTATTATTTAAGATGCAGTTTCACCATTAAAATCCATCGATATCATTTTCAACTCCAACAAGCTAATACTTTCGGAGATATGATTTTTCTAAATTTCAATAATGAATCTCATGCTCATTTAATCTTGATAAATAAACTATTATTTGAATTGAATTTCCTTTATGATGCAGTTCTATCATAAGAATACATTGATATAATTCCCAACTCTGAGAAACCAATACTTTCGGAGATATAATTTGTCTGTTTGAACTAGAGCGTCAGAAAGCTCCTGTTCACATGGCTTGTTCTCCCAAACTCTAAAAAATATCTATGTATAATAATACGGAAAATCTCACAAAACTCATCATTTCACATAATGAATTTCAATCGGAATTACGCTCATTTGGCCATTAAGAGCTGTCAATGCTTTGTGAAACCCTTGAAAAGATATCAATTTCAGTAAAAACCCTTCTTAAATAAGCTCCTTCTGACCAAATACTTGGTTTTATCAAATCGTAGAAGTTTCCTTAGGATATTTCCACTTTGAAATACATATTTCTTCTTTCGCAACGGAAAAATGTTTTTGTATATCTAACCATTTTCCAATATTTGTGTGTAACTTGCGAAACTGGTTCCTAATCCTATTACCAAGTTTTGTTATTCATTTCTCATCATTTTCTAACTGGTTTGTCTGTCATCCTGTCGCTGTCATGTCAGATAATGACATGAACTCGAACATAGAACGCTATGCAATATCACATCACAGAACACTAAGAATAGTCATCTATGCAAACATGTCACGATTACTTATGTTCTGTCAAAAATCAAAAACCGTTGATAATTTGTTTGGTTGAATGTAAAACCAGTGGACCAGTTCACCCCGATCTTTGGAATAGTACGAAATTTTGGCAATAGCTTCATTAATATAGATCCAATCTAGCTCAAATCTAGAAATTTACTTTATAATAAGGTTTTGAAGTATCTCGTAGAATTTCAACGATATCTGACGGATGGTTTCTGAGATACTTTTTTTTTAATATATTTTTTTTAATTTTGCAGCCATACAATCCGCAGAAAACTCTGCATAAGTGTTCGTGTCAGTACTTTCAACTAATTACCGTGCTTTGATTCGATCAGATTAGTATTTTTCGCATTATTGGAAAAACAAAATTTCAAATGGTTATAGCCACTATAATTACTTGGTGGAGTTTTCCCATTAACAAACTTAACCACTGCATTTGGACTCCAAACCTACCTTGACAACTTCAGACTTCCATTCTATAATATTTCCGTTCAAAAAGAGTGATCTCACAGCTGGTCCGGCCGGCTGGCCGTAGGAAAGAACGAAAGGAGTTAGAGAATTGAAATTTGCAAGGTGGGTTTGGAGCGTAAATATCTCGGACAAATTCTTTAATGGGCGAAATCCATCAAGCGGTTTCGGAGTTATGGTCGATTCTAGGAAAACACATTTTTTATGAATATTTCCGAAACCGATCACTCGATCTATCTGAAATTTAGCATCAAATTGTAGAATCATGACCTTTACACGCATGTGTAGTTTTGTATTGACCAGGTTACCGCAAAGTGTAAAAAAAAATTTTTCAAAATTAAAAAAAATTTTTTCCACAATAACTCTCGAACGGAGTGAGCTAGGCATTATTGGAAAACCAAATTTCAAATGGTTATAGCCACTATAATAACTTGGTGGAGTTTTCCCATTAACAAACTTAACCACTGCATTTGGACTCCAAACCTACCTTGAAAAATTCAACTCTCTAACTCATTGCGTTCGAGCGTAGTCGTGCTGACGGCCGGACGGCCAGAATCAATTTTAACCTCGGATTATTGATCAGTGAGTCGAAACTAATTGTTTGAGACCATTCTCTGCCAAATATTCGATAATTACAGGCATTTGGACGAATTCATAGGTATGCTGTTCATAAAGCAGCGCGCCAAATATTCGAATGGATAGTTTTAAATAGTAGTATCAAGGATTTAAAATTGATCCAAGCCCTGTGGACAGGAGCTTTCCGGCGCTCTAGTTCAAACAGACAAATTATATCTCCGAGAGTATTGGTTTCTTAGCGTTGAGAATTATATCAATGTATTCTTATGATAAAATTGCATCATAAAGGAAATTCAATTCAAATAATAGTTTATTTATCAAGATTAAATGAGCAATCTGAGAATGAGAACTGCACCATGGAAGAAATCAAATTGAAATAGCTGAAATGAATCTGACTCTCTCTATAGAACAGGATGACATGTACGAGTATGAACACAGAGCATATAATAAAGCTCAGATAGAATAATTATAGCATTCTGTGAAAACATAGAAGTATGATTCATTATTGAAATTTCGAAAAATTATATCTCCGAAAGTATAAGCTTGTTGGAGTTATATCTCCGACAGTATTGGTTTCTCAGAGTTGGGAATTATATCAATGGATTCTTATGAAGGCACTTCATCTTAGCAGAAATTGAATTCAAACATCAAAGAAGAATTTAAATTCAACAAGAGTGCCAAAAATTATCAATCCAAAACCAATAGACAAATTCTACCCAACAACGAACTCATCCGAGATATTCTGAATGATGAACGATAATATATATCTTTCCTCAAATCCACTCCAGTACACCAATATTCCAGTTTTGTTTTTAGTGGAGATATTCTGAACTCAATATTATTAACTTACCATTACCATTCCCATCATCATATGGATTGACCATCGGCATGAAAATATCAACCAAAAAAAAGTATGATATTAAATAATAATTCTAATATTTCTACGATTACTGGAATGAATGAATTAGACAACGTCATGTCTCAGGAAAATAAGTCGACATTATAACAATTCATAGAATACCCACAGAATAATTATATCATTCTGTGAAAACATAGAAATATGATTTATATTGAAATTTTGAAAAGTCATATCTCCGAAAGTACACTGCCAAAAAAAATTAACGCACATTCTGAAAATCTCAATTTTAATGAAAGTTAACTCTACATTGACTTTATAACTTATTTTTTATGTTCTCTCGGGAAGGTTTTGAACGAAACAAGACACATTAAATGGAAGAATAATTCAGGATTTCACCGAATCTTATGTGAAAGAAGAGAAATAAACAATTTTCAAAATACTGGAATGCTGATAAGTGATTTAATACTTGGTATTTCCACCCCTTGCGTTACCTACAGCTCGTCAACGACGGTTCATACTCAAACTGAACTCAATCCTTAAAATGTTCTGATCTAATCCTTCCCAGATTTCTCTGAGTTGGATTCCTAAGTCATTAAGAGTAGCTGAATGATTTTCTGAACTTCTCAGCCTTCTATTGAGGTTGTCCCAAACCTGATCAATCGGATTGAGATCTGGACTTCTTGCTGGCCATTCCATTCGAGAGACTTCAACCTCTTCAAGGTACTCCTGAACGATGCGCGCACGATGGGGTCTGGCATTATCGTCCATAAAAATGAAATTTTCACCAATGCATGCATAATTCTGATAAAAATAATTATCATTGAGAACACCTTCAGTTGTAGAATAAATTTGAGATTTCCATAATGTGCGTTAATTTTTTTGCGCAGTGTATTAGCTTGTTAGAGTTCAAAATGATATCAATGGATTCTTATGGTAAAACTGCATATTGAAAAAAATTTAATTTGGAATTTGTTATGTAAAAAATTTTTTTTTTGTTACTCCGAAACCATCTGTCCGATTTCGCCCAATAACGAACTTAGCCGAGATATTTATCTCCCAAACCTACTCTGAAAATTTCAACTGTCTAGCTCATTCCGCTCGAGAGTAATCATTCCTACGGGCGGCCCGACAGAATGAATTTCGACCACGAATTCTTGATCAGTGAGTCGAACCAAATCGTTTAAGATCATTTTCATCGAAAAATTCTAAAATTACAGACATTTGGGCAAATTGATAAGCACTCAGTTCCGAGGAACTAGAGCGCCAAAAAGTATACTGGTGTCATTGAAGAGAACGAACAATCTTCTCCTTCCACATTTTAGGACCTACAACCTACATGTTTGTCAAAGATCCGGGAAAATACTTATAATGGTGCATTGAATCTATAGCAGAGTCCCGCGGATATAAAAAATCTGAACATTTCCATTAGGTGAAATAGCTTATATTTTGTATATCTAATGGCGATTTCCATTGACACGCTTGGATCACTCGGAGTCATATTTGACACATGTTTTCGGTTCAATTGGACAGATGCATGACAGATGAGATCGATTTCGAGTGCTCCGAGCGTGTCAATGGAAATCGCCATAATTTGAATCATACCATATATACTCCATTCACTTTTATAAATTCTCCCGGTTGGCCATGAAAATTTGACACATTTCACCATGTATATTTTGAAAATGTTAGGTTATAGTTATTTTCCTGTCAAATAACTACGCAACGTTGTCCTCTCTACATAGAAGTCGTAGTAATTACGTATTTCAGAATGTGAATTTACTTCGGAAAAATAATGAATTTGAGAAGATATTATGCGAATTCAATCATTCCAAAGTCCTGGCGACTGTACAAGAAAATTTTTCCTCTGTTTTTACTGGAAATATTTCTCGTATATAAACTGGTTGGAAGATTCAGTTATGCTATTTTCTTGTATGGAAATCAATAATCAAGTGTTGGAATTTTAAGTAATCAATATAGTATACTGTGAGAGGTATATTCATCATTGAATGGTTTCTTTCTGGGTTTTCTCTCCCAAACTCTGAAAAATATCTATAATATAATATACCTAATATGATATAAATAATATCTATAATCACAAAATAATTAATTTGTTATTTTATAGATATTTTTCAGAGTTTGGCAGAGAAAATCCATAAAGAAACCATTTAATGTTGAAATTTTATTGAAAACTAATGAATAGAGTAGTCCGTTACTTTGTGATAGTTCATAACCCGGCAGGAAAACTTCTAAACGAACAGACGTACCTATGGAATTCCCTACTTTTCTCCAGAAGACATTTAAATACCTTGTTGCACAACTTGAAATACACCCAGTTTCAAAATGTAGTAGTACTACGAAACCCGAGTCATTCTTGTGCCTTAATAAAATATAGTGATAGGAAACTATGTAACTTCATTCGAGAGTTCAACATTATATTGAGAGTAAACATTGGCAACGTCTTGGCGAATTGTTTTGACATTGACGATATTTCAGCAGTGCCAACCTGCCTTTGTTTTAATAACAAAAACGTGATAGACCTAAATCATGGCCAACCGGGAGACTTTATAAAAGTGAATGGAGTATAAATATGCGCATACGAATTTCCAGATCAATCTAGTGAATTATTCTCTCAAGACATTGCGAATATATTAAAAATAGATACAGCCCTTCTTTCAATATTTTGCTGCTTCCAAGGGCACACGCATTAAGATGATATTGTATCAAATAATAATGACATGAATGTATTGATTTCTACACCCCACTCTTTCGAATAATTCACAAACAGCAAGTAAAATTTTTACTCTTTCTTCTCTGGAAGAAAAAACATTGAGATTGCCTTTTTTCTAGTCATATACCCAGTATTTGATTACGTCAAGAATATGGAACCAGGTTTTCTCCAAATATTTTAGATTTCTCTTCGCCATCTTGTGTTTTTTCGTTTGAAGCAAATATTGTTGCCAAAGCGCCACAATATGATGGGACTCATAATCATCATTCTGCAATTTTTTTTTTCTTGAACCATATTCGTCATATTTGGATGAATAGTCATCCAATTCATTGCGAATAATTTCAAAAGTGGGCACAAAATTATATAAACAGGGTGTGTCTTTAAGTTGTACATTGATTTTAACTATAGATTCTTCTCATCACATACTTTTTTGATCTCAGGTAAAAAGATGTAGGCTATTGAAATTGCAGAAAAAAATCAGTCTGTGTATTGTAGAATTAACTGAAATTTGGTGTGAAGTTTTCTATACTACGACACATATTCTACAATTACCACTGGTTACAGACGGATTGAAAAAAGTAAAATAAAATTAGCATAAAGAGAGAAGATAAAGTTTATCTTGTATCACTATAATAATATAATTATAACGTAAATTTCCCGCTCATTTTTTCATTCTTTCATACAATAGAAAGTGAAACATATATCTATGGGACATGATAGCCCTACGTTAGGGTCCTGTAGCGGAATTCGAACATCTGCAGTTCTGAATGTTAGCACTATATGTGGTCACTCCACATGCAGTAATATCGTTGGTTATAATTTCGGAGCTCCTAAATTCTGATTCTGTTGAAAATGGTCTCCACAAATCATCATCAAAATTATAAAGACATGTTAACTTAATTATATCAAAACGCTTTTATTATCCCATTTACCTAGGCCAATGTCTATAGATTGAATGCTATCAACGCACAAGAAATAAGTACGTTAGCCTGGTGTGAAAAAACGTCAACCAATGAAAGAGTCCAAATTAACATAAACTCGTTTCGAAAAAGTGTCTTAAAATACCGGTATTAACTAGACTTAACTGGAACGAAATTCATTCCCAGTGCCCCTAATAAATAGCTAGAACTTAGACAAACCTTGTATATTTGATATATTTCCTAGTCAGGTGACTTTGGATATACTATACCTTAGACATATTAACCGCCGTATTCACAAAGCATTCAATCTCCGTTAAGTCCTAACTGAGGTCCTCAGTTGAGGATAAATATGAATCGCAACCTCTGTTAACGTATTTAACGGTGGTGAAACAGGCCTGTTTTACGTTCATTTTCACGTTAACTGAGGTTGAGATTCGAAATTATCCTTAACTGAGGACCTCAGTTAGGACTTAACGGAGATTGAATGCTTAGTGAATACGGCGGTTACCACCGTATTCACTCTAGAGTTTCTAAGAGATTTCTTCCGAAAGGTAAGGTGTAAACCATCGGACTTCGGATAGACTGACGGATCTCTGAAAGCAATAAATTTTAGTAATGTATGGTGACATAAATCAGTCAAATCTATCGAGCTATAACGTGTAAATCCCCTATTGATATATGCCTGGATATCATGGTATTCAAACGCCCAACTTGCCTCTCCCTAAGTGGTTAGGGAATGGAATTCAATTCAAAATAAGGCGTTCAATAAATTTCTCTGATTACAATAACAAACAAGAAAAAAATGATTCTTCTAAAATATTGAGCTCGAAGTTAGAAAAAGGATTAATTATATCTTATATTAAATTCAGAATAATCTTGCTCCTCTCAGGGGAGGAGGTATTTATAACTTTCTTCTCTCAATAAAGAACTTGTTGAAATCTCCAACGTATACCAGTATTTTGTCAGCTCTTCCAGCAGGTAACATTCACAGTATTCTTCTCAAACCAATAGCCTCTGTTTGAACTCAAAATGGGTTTTCATCTCTCCAACAAAAAACCATATAGGAGAACTTGTTTCTAACCAAAAAACGATACAGAAGTTTTCTGGGTCCAACCCCATAACTGGTGGAAAAGAAACCAGATTTAGAAATACAACTAAAAAATGTAGCTGTGGATCAAATAAACAGATAGAGGATATAAAACTAATTTTTACATTACATCAAACAATATTTCACGGTAGGTAATCCACCAAATACAGAATTCCACTTTGCACGTAATCCACAAGCAAAACTTCACAAGAATTCCTCAAATTCATCCAGATGTAACACAAAAGAAACATGAGATACTAATTTTACCAGCCAAAGGAACACAAATGCTGAAATATTTATTATTCACGGCCAAATCATAAAAAACGGCGTTTTGCACAATCTGGAATAAACGTAATACAACTCAATCACTAACATCATTCTTGCGTGCATTTTCTGGGGAACAACGTGCTATCATTTTGCTCTATTGCCTGTAATTTTCGATTTTTTTGCAGAAATTGGTCTCAACAGATTAGATTCGACTCACTGATGAAGAATTCGAGGTCAAATTTGATTCTGTCCAGTCGTTGCCACGATGACTTTTGAACAAAAAGAGAAAGCGACTTGAAATTTCAAGGGTAGGTGACACATCCAAATGCGACGGACAAGTTCGTTAATGAACATGATCAGCTCAACGGTTTTCGTTTACTAATTTTGTTTAAAAAAAATACAGATCGAATTGAAAATTGGTAACTAGGTGAAGAATACCAATACACAAAATTATTATTCATCTCACATCAACTTGAGAACGGAAAGAGATAGCGATTTGTAATTTTCAGGGTATGTTGCGCATCCGAATGCGACATTTAAGCTCGTTAATAGGCATAATCAACCATACGGTTTTGGAGTTATACCCATCTGAATTTCGTTTGTTTTTTGCTCAATAACTCAAAAAGTACGAATCCGATTCCATTCAAACGTGGAAATTAGTTGTAGAATGCCAACACCCACAAAATTTCGTGAGGATCGAATCAATAGAAAATTTTAAAAAGAGTAGTTGTATAATACCGACGTGTGGGAAATTTCGTGACGATCAAATCTTCAGAAAATTTTTAAAAATCATCAAAATGTATTATGTATCTTACAATAACTTGAGGAAGAAAAGAGGTTGCGACATTAAATCTTCATGGTAGGTTTCGCATCCGAATGCGACATTCGAGTTTGTTAATACACATAATCGGCCAAACGGTTTTGGAGTTATACACATCTGAAATGTTGTTGTTATTTCCTCAAAAACTCGAAAATTACAAATCCGATCCAATTCAAACATGGTAATTAATTGTAGAATGCCGACGCACAAAGTTTCGAGAAATATCGTTCTTCAAAAATTTTATATTTCTGGAACTATTTGCCAGAATCCACTGGAATTCTGCACATACCTTCAAGCAATACATCAAGTACCAAATTTCAGCTTTATCGACTTCGTATGAGGCGTGTTCCATTGTCTACAATGGAAAAGCAGAGCGCAAAAGCTCCAGACCTCACGTCAGTGCTTTTTAAGAATTTTATTTATTTAGTTCTGATCAGACCATAATACCAGTAAAGACTTACCGTCTCTCCAAACGTACAAAACTGACAAAAACCAACTTATTATTTCAGAATATTCTAAACAACAAAATGAATTGCGGACATGCAAGCACGCAGAACACTCCGGCCTGAACTCCGAATCCCAACTCAACTCTCCACTGGCGTTTTTTTCGGCATTTCAAGACATTGCGGCACTTACATACGCAGAGGTTCAAACGATCCATCATCGATGCATACTATTTCACTCTGAATTTATTAGCTGAAATGAATTTATTATTTATTAATATACTAGCTGCCCGCCCCTTCGCACGGTTGAAATGCTGATACTAAATATACTACAGAATTTCTTTATATACAACGTTCACTGCATTTTTGTCGTTAGACAATACAAAAATGTTTTCTTTAGAGGTTACTCTTGAAAGAGCGACATATAATTGGTCATGTGAAAAACACTCAACGCTCAAATATAAGGCTGTAGCGTTGAAAGTTGGACCCTGCGATTTATTAATGGTCATTGCAAAATATATCTTTACCGGAAATTATAGGCGTTTAAATTGGAGCAGTAAATCCGATGGTATAAGAGGAATTTAGGGAATCAATATATCTATCCTGGCTGAGGCGAGCCTCACGCTCTACAGATGATTCTCTGGCTCTCTGTATTCGATTTCTATCATATTCTGGCTGTGCCGGCATCCCGGTCGGTACCACCGCAACCGCTATGTCCCTGCATTTTAAATCTGCGATATCTTCGAAAATATTCATTTAAAATACATGCTGTAAAGGGCCATATTGATCAATATTAAATGCACAATACACTTAAGGTACTTAATTGGATAAGGATCAATGCTGTATTGCTTGAAATAGCTTCGTAATCAAGCCATTATTTCTCGTAGAATGTAAAGGATGAAAAATGGTTTTTGTGGGTTATCCTTAAGAGATAGACATATACCTTCGTGGACTTTTTTGTAGACCTTTTTAAGGTGTACCATACTGTACTACATTATTTTGATCTATCTCGTAGGGTTCAGCCAGCGTTTGCAATGTAAGCGCAAAAAAATGTGTTTATTTACGACATCACATTAGAAACCTCGATAATTATCAGTGTTTCTCTAATATGTTGTGCATGTATTATACATGTGAACCTTCCTATTGAATCACTCTATCTATTTAAAAAAACCGCATCAAAATCCTCAACGTAGTTTTAAAGATCTAAGCATACATAGGAACAAACAGACAGTGGGAAGCGACTTAGCTTTATACTATGTAAGGATTTAATGTCGAATGAATTTTACCGAATGGCATAAGGGAAAACAGTTATCGGAGAATTATCCTGTTACAAAGCTCGCTAAAGTTCATCAGTACTCATACTCTCCAACAATTGCAACTCCGCTAAAAACCCACCGAATTCAACGGTTGATCTGGTTCAATCACACAACTGTCACTCTCAATTTAAATCGAATTTTCTTCTTCATGATTCCCCTTTGCTGAATTAAAATAAATATATATTCAGCCCTCCATATTCAATCCTATCTGAAAGCATAAATACTCGAAACCACAAATAACTCGTACGGGTACGAGTAAACAAAATACATAATCCACCTCTGATGAATCGATTCGAGATTTATGGCGACAGTTAAAGCAACATTGCATACAAGGATGGTGGACATACAATTAACACCAACGAGTGAATAAAAAGGGCAGCTTCGTTGCCTTGGGCTCTTCAAACAGGGTCGAACCTACTGGCGGAAACGAAAATATTCCATGCGGAAATATCGTCTCGTGAACGATACATTTCTTATTGTAGATAGCGATACCGCAAATTGGGGTGAGGTAGAACATTTCTGAAATGTTATTTGTCTACAGAGTATACTCTGACTTATTTTTAAAACTAATTATGAATTTTCTTTAAGTTACCAACCCTTTTGATGTGTTGAAGCCTTTGTGTAACGACGCAGTATCATTAAAGTATAGTATACCTTTGTGCTAAAACTTCAAAGAAGAAGAAAAGAACCGCAGAACTCGAATCGAGAAGAGGTATTTGATATACTATAAATCATTCTTTAAATATGAAAGAATGATTGATCCTATTCAGAAATGTAAATGTAGCTGATATTCCGCCGTATTCACAAAGCTTTCAATCTCCGTTAAGTCCTAACTGAGGTCCTCAGTTAAGCATAAATAAGATTCGCAACCTCAGTTAACGTGGAAATTAACGTGAAACAAGCCTGTTTCATCACCGTTACATACTTTAGTTGAGGTTGCGATTCTTATTTATCCTTAACTGAGAACCTCAGTTAGGACTTAACGGAGATTGAAACACTTAACAATGCTTTGTGAATACGGCGGATTATGTATTGGCTAAATGAGAATAACCTTCACTGTGGCGTCGGTATCTTTCTCCTCAACTGATTCTCTTCGCCATTTTAAATAGGTAACTGTCCTGTTAGATTGACAGTTTACATATTTAAACTTCCAAACGAAGGATTATAGTGGAAAATCGACCCTATAATTCTCAAAGAGATCCAGAAAAGCACTGACGTCATTTTTTTCTTGTATACGATATTCTAGTGATACGATATTACGCGTCGGCGTTGTACAACTAATTTCCAATTTTTAATTAATGCATATTTTGAGTTATTGAGGAAATAACAATAAAATTTAAGATGGGTATAACTCTGAAACCGTTTGGCAGCTTTTGCCCAAGAACGAGCTCAACTGTTCCATTTGTATGCGCAAACCTACCCTGAAAATTGCTAGTCGCTATCTCTTTCCGTTCGGAAGTTATCGTGGCAATGGTCACCTATCCAGCTACATAACTCTCCCAAGGCTGCTCAGATCTCCTACAATATCGATCTGATCATGTTCAATTTGGAACTTGGTAATTGTAAAGTTAAGTTTTCAAGGCTGTCTCAATATTTCAGCGATATCAGACCGATAGTGTCTGGGATACAGAATTTCTTTTGTGATTTTTTTAAATATTTTCTAGTGATATGATCCTCATGAAATTTCGCAAAAATTTGTGCGTCGACATTCTACTACTAATTACCATGCTTGAATTGGATCGGGTTCGTATTTTTTGAGTTATTGAGGAAATATCAACAATATTTTGGATGGCTATAACTCCAAAACCGTTTGGCCGATCATACCTATTAACGAACTTGAAAGTCGAATATTTTTTTACGATTTTTTGTTAATTTTCTGGTGATACGACCCTTACGAAATTTTGTTTGAAAATAAAATTAGTTTTGTTGGGCCGATTATTCCCATTAACGAGCGCATTTGTTGCATTCGGATGCACCACCTACCTTGAAAATTTCAGGTCGCTATCTCTTTGCTAAGAAAAGGTATCGTGGCAAATAGAATCAATTTTCGCCTCGAACTCTTCATCTGTGATTCGAACCTAATCGTTTGAGATCATTTTCGGCAAAACATTCCAAAATCACATACATTTGGGCAAAATGATAGCACGCTGTTCCGCAGAACATGAGTGCAATAAATGAGGTTTCACAAAGATTCGATCAACTTGATTATAGATCATTAGATACGATTGCTGCAGATGAACTGAAAATGGAAAAAAAATGACACTGATTATGCAATTACGAACAATAAAAGTTTTGCGAAACTCACCGATATAATCTTAATACTATTTTGATGTACGAAATCATTCCAAGAGAATTCAGATATATTCAACAATTCATTTATTCATTCATGTACATGTTCTTGACTTTGGGTTAAATTTGTATCATTCAGTACATACTTTTCGCTTTCCATGATATGTTGGGTTTCACTCTCCCCAACAGGTCATTATCCAGCCTCGGATACGGTACTATCGAAAATAGAATAATTCAGTTAAAATGACTTCACTATTCTCTAAATAGGTAGGTCAATATTATGGTATATAAATTATGGAATTTTGACATATTCATTGGTCCACTGGTCCACTGGTCATGATAGCTCGGTCTTTGTCGAGAGCCTCCCAGGGACTCTCAGAGCAAGGCAGCTGAATATGGATTCCCTCAATTTGAATGGAGTCATCCTAGGTAGAAAGCTTTATTGGAATTCGTACCTGGAAAGGATGAATCAAAAGATTACGCATTCCTTCTGGGCCAGGCAGAGGACTTGTGAAGAGGGGTGGGGACTGGCTCTGAAACAGCACCACTGGCTGTACGGAACGATGGTAAGAACACAATTCACTTACGGCAGTACTGCTTGGTGGGACTGGAATATAAAAGTGCAATCTCAACTCAAGCTTTAGAAAATCCAGAGATCTACGTGCATGATGTACTGCAGCTAAGCTGTCCTGGAGGCTTTAGTTTCCTACAACTACAAGTCCCTGCTTGTGTGGGACTGCTGAACCACACTTGCTGAACTGGGAGAGCACTGCAGATGGCAGCTCACCTGGGTTCAAAGTCAATGAGGTGGCAGATTCAACGGCGGTTCAGAGGGCTCAAACTCTCCATGTTGGACCTGAGGGTTTTAACACTAGCGTATGCCGACTACTGCGGCCTCAAAATACAACTAAGTAAGGTGGGGATCGTAGTGGACGAGTGCAGAATATGCCTGGAGGAGGTCGTAATTTGTGATTGACCTGCCGGGAACTGGATTAGAGGAACTAAGAGTAGGTACGCAAACTGAGATTGAGGGAACTGGACAGGTTCTCGCCCTCTAGGCTCAACTCCTTTAAGGATTGAGCTTGTGGGCGATGTATAGATTTAAGTGTGCCACAGTAGACTGATTGATCAAGGTGCATTGTTCGTCCGCCGGACACAACACACATTATTAGCATTATCAGGGTATGAGAACAGACTGATGTTCAAGTCCATGACACACTATAGAAGAAAAGGTGATGGAGATAAATGTTCAAAAGTCTGAAGAAACTGATATAGTATAATGGGTCAATAGTTAAAAGTATTCTTAAATACATTAATTTTTATGGATCGACCAATTGGAAATATGGAACAAGAAACTCTGTCTGTAACTGTAACTTTAACTTTTATTTCATCATGGTGACACTTTAAGTCACAACAATGGAGTCTATGAGACTTATTGTGTTATTCTGGTGATCTGTTATATGAAAAGGTTATGTGGGATCTTATAGCTCTTTCACTAGGTTCCGTTTGGAGGTTCTTTCACCAGTATAGGAGATTCCTGGGTTGTTTTGTGGTCTAGTGGGATGAAGCTTCTCATTCAGAGATGACATGGACCTCTTCGAACCTTTGGACCTGCACCGTGATTCTTCTCTGAAGATGCCAATACTATGTAGGTGCAACGTTCTTAGATTGCAGTGACTGGTTGTTAGTCCAGTGAGATATCTCATTTGTTCTCTGCTCAATTTGAGATCTTTGGTTGGTGAGAGATTAACTTCTCTCAGATTTTCCTTACTGTGGCCAGATGAAAGATTCCCGAACCTGGTGTGTTGTTGTTTCTTCATCCTCTCAGACATGTATCCAGCAGCAGCGGGTTTGTTCATCCCGACCTCCAGCTCTGAGCCGACATAGGAGGTCTCAGAGCCTCGTTTGATAAGGACATCTGCCAAATTGGCAGATCTCTCGTTGCCAGTAATTCCACTATGTCTTGCCACCTACACAAGTTTTTCCTTGTAGTCTGCCAGAATAAAAAGAGTCTCCCGGCAGCCCCAGATTTGTTTCGATCTATGCGCCAGATACGATTGCTCTTAGGTCTGCCTGATTATCAGAACATGTGTGGATTTTGCTACCAATATTTTCGCTTCTCAGGTTTTCTCTAGTTCATACAATAGAAAAGGGACTGAAATCTGTATTCGATAAATTAAATCTGATATTTGATGTTTACGTGACGATTGATCATTACCCTTTGCTACATCAGTAT
The DNA here is from genome assembly GCA_937662695.2 of Halyzia sedecimguttata. Lineage (NCBI taxonomy): Eukaryota > Metazoa > Arthropoda > Insecta > Coleoptera > Coccinellidae > Halyzia > Halyzia sedecimguttata. Next base: position 35,282,125 of record OW569415.2, on the reverse strand, counting down.
ACTTTTAGGATAATAGATGTTGATGTTATATTGTGTTCTCCTTTATCCAAGTAACTGATTTCATAGACCAAGCACACTGGGCGTTTGCTTTCCATTGAAAGCCAACGCCCAGTGTGTTACACCATCGTGTAGCACACTTTTCAGAGGTTTTCATGAGTTTCTAGTTCCTCTCCATAGAATCTTAATTCCTTATTCTTGGCTGAACTTTATTGAACTGAAAGATTTCGCTATGATAACCCTCTGACAAGGTGTAATCAAAGGTTTATTGTATGCCAGAGAATGGTTGACACCGGAACTTATCGCTTTGATAGCCATTTGGCGGTCAGGGTGGGTCGATAGATACATTTTTTTTAAGTGGGACAGTTTAACGAGTAGTTCCGCAAAAGGAGCAGAGAACAATCATTCTGCTGGTACCTGCATACACGTGTTTCTGCTAGTTGGCTTCTTCGGGACATGATCTGACCTATCCACATATTTTAACATCATCTCTCGTGGAGAACTACCGACCTATTTCAGTGCTACCAAATTTTGCCAAGGTTTATGAGGAGGTATTATATTCAAATATTTATCATCATGTTAAGCCCCATTTGACTGAAAATCAGCATGGTTTCATAAGAGGTAGGTCAACGGTAACTAACTTGGCAGCATTATCACAGAATCTTGCTGAGGCTCTCGATGATGGAGGTCAGGTGGATGTAATCTATACGGATTTCTCACGTGCTTTCGATACTATTGATCACGCGCTACTCTTGAGCAAACTTTCATCATTCGGCTTCACTCATTCTTTTTTGAAACTGATGAATTCATATTTGAGGGGAAGAAAAAATTACGTGTTCTATAATGGCTTCAAATCTTTCGAGTATGAGCTCAGAACTGGCGTTCCCCAGGGGTCTAATCTGGGTCCCTTATTGTTCGTCATTTTTATAAACGACTTGTTGTGCTCACTTGGTTGCAATGCTTTAGCCTATGCGGATGATTTGAAGCTCTTCTTGAAGATATGTCGCATTGCTGATATTTTGCGTCTTCAGTCGTGTCTGGAGTTTGTCCACAGTTGGTGCCTGAGGAATGGTCTGATTCTGAATTTGAGGAAGTGTTTTAAGGTGACGTACACGAGAAAAGCTCAGACTCTCACCTTTGATTACCATGTAGGTGAGCATTTGATTGCTTCTGGGGACCGCATTCGTGACCTAGGAGTCCTGTTCGACAGTGAATTAAGTTTCATTCCACATGTTGAGGAGGTCTGTGCCTCTTCTTTTAGGTCACTGGGATTCATGTTCAGGTGCTTCGGGGAATTCGATGATTTATCTGCTCTTAGAAGCGTTTACTTTTCGCTTGTGATAAGTAAATTGGAATATGCCAATTTGATTTGGTTTCCAATATATGGTTCCCATCTTGCACCACTAGAGCGAATTCAGAGGAAGTTTTTGAAGTACATCTTGTTCAGGAGGACAGGAAGGTATCCCGAGCGTGGTGCTGACCTTTCCGGTATCATGGGAGAGATGAGAATTACAACCCTCCAAGCGCGCCAGAGTCTACAGAGCGCGAAGTTCATCCATAAGCTCCTCAGCGGAAAGATTGACTGCTCTTTCCTGCTCTCACGAATTGATCTTCTTGTACCAAGAATGGTGACCAGGCATCCGCTGGCGTTCGTCCTGCCTACTCCTCGTACCAACATACTCCAACGGGCACCTGTATATCGAGCATGTGATAGTGCTAATAAACTGAGTTACAATGTGTTTTCATAGTGTTTTGAGTTCCGGGCTTTTTCTGAGTTGCAATGTGAATATGGAAATGTTTTCTTTTATTTTAAGTTATCGGTGTATTATTTTAATGTTACCCTGTAATTGGGAATTCTCCTGTTGGGTAAAAAAATCATTATTATTATTATTATTATTATTATTATCATTTGGCATGAAAGTTACTTTTACCGATCTTCTAGCATGCTGGTATGTGTCCCACTACTCCCAGTTGCTAAATGCGTCTTCATACTTGAGGGGATGTGGGGACGAGCGTCCTGAACATCAGTCTTTAGAAATAAATATGTTAACATTGACATAGCTGCATAACGAATTTCCTAATAGAGCTATGCCAGAATAGTATAGCATAATATTCCCAAACGATTGTGATAATTACCAGACGAGGAGCGTAGCGACGAGTCTGGTAACACAGGAGTTTGGGAATATGCTTTTCCCACCAATTATACATGCTATTTTTTCTTCGATTTGTGATTTACATTTAAAGAATGTATTAAAAAATATTTCATTCAAGATGTAATCAAGCAAGTTTAAATGGGTTTATCTATGTTCATATTGAAATATAGAAGTGGTAACCTTGGAAATTACTTTGTTATGACAAAAGTCAAATAATGCTCAAGCTGGCTTTGTTTGATTCGTTGTATTTTATAAGGAATTTAAAAGGAATTAATAAACATGAATACTGATAGTGATTATTTGTTTCCTTGCACGCCTCCTTAACTAGTAGAAGCCGCGAACTCGGCTTCACTTAATTTACTTCCGGCGAAATGCAGAGAGAAGTATGAACTTGCGTACCAACGCTTCATGGATTTTTGCAGAAAAAACAACAGTGTATCCTTTTCTGAGAATGTACTGATGGCGTATGTTGCTGATTTGACTAAAACAATGAAATCTTCGACGTTGTGGGCAACGTCGAAGATTCCATGCTTCGATCAACTTTGTCTGTTTGAAAAATAATATTAATATTGCCCAGTACCAAGAACTGAGGGCATTTTTAAAACGTCAAGCTACAGGATACAAACCAAAAAAATCCAAAATTTTAGCCCAGGAACAAGTTCAAAAATTCATTTTGGAGGCCCCAGATGACATATTTTTATCGACGAAAGTAAGTAGAAATAGATTATTTTATCCATTACTTATTATTACTTAAAATACATAAAATACGAAATATACAATTTTTGATTACCTTTTAGGTAGGTAGCTCTAATAGTTGGAATAGCAGGAGCCTGTCGACGAGATGAGCTAGTCCAAATGAAAGTTCAAGATATAGAAGATTTCGGTTCAAAAATACTGGTAAAAATACCAGAAACAAAAACAAATGAACCTAGATCATTTATCATTAACGAAACCTATTTAAATGTTTATAGAAAGTACGTATCATTTGGCCTAATGATTTTGAAAATCCTAGATTTTTTTTTAAATTCAACAAGGGAAAAGTATGCAAGACAGTCATTGGAATAAATCAATTTGGAAAAATGCCGCAAATTGTTGCAAGTTATTTACAGTTGCCAAATCCGACAGAATATACAGGACATTAATTGTTTTCGAAGATCATCGGCAGCACATTTGGTAGATGCTGGAGCTGATATTCTTCCTTTAAAGCGCCACGGAGGATGGAAATCTTCCAATGTGGCGGAAGAATATATTGACGAATCACTTGATATCAAAGTAGAAGTGGCTAATAAAATATTCAACACCCCTGCCTCTACTCCAAATGAAAATGATCGAAACGAGATAAACCAAACAATAAATTAGACATGCAGCTTCAACGTCTAGTACAATTTATAAATTGTACAAACTGTACAATGAATGTAAATATTAACAACAATTAATTTGTGTTCAAGAATATCGTTATAAATTAGATGTTTCTTTTATTTCTTTTATAACAACTTTATCAATATTAAAATTAGAACCATACTTTGTTTCATTTTATTGTAATAATCCATTTGTAACATTACCGCACGCTACAGCAGTGCAGTAGGTGTATTACCGCTCTGTTATTTTCTCATTGCTTAGCAACTGCCCACTATTCTGGAATGTTGAGCGTTGCGCATAGAAAACAGGTCAAAATAGTATCACTTTTCCCACGATCGAAAACAAATATTTTTCCACATTCATATTTTTCGGCCTTTCTATTCGTCCCATTCCATGCAACATCATGAGGTTTTGGGAGATCGAGTATAATCTACATCGCAAATTCTGGGTAATTGTCGACTTTATTCCGATTCACGTTCTGCGAAACCAAGGACCCAAAGAACAGTGTATAAGCATACTTTAGTAACCACGTCCGGACTCAAGTTCGTCCCTGCCTGCGACGGTGGTCATCCAGCGTATTCATCCACGTTCGGCCGGTGGCGCGGCTGAATTATAGCCCTATTCAGATAATCCGGAGGAATTTTGAGTCCCGGATCGGACGCGCGTACGCACGGAACGGAATCCGGCGGACGTCAACGTCCAGCCCACTCGGTTTACCGTGAAGGTTTTATCTCCGTGTCAAATCTAACTGGCTTCTGTGTATTTCACCGCTTTCATTGCAGGGGAAGATCCTTCGCTTGAACCTTGCACGTGGAGTATTACGGTCTGCTGGTAGAGGGTATGATTATGTACGTTGATGAAGAATGAGGTACAGACCTTTGAAAAAGGTCAGACTGGACGAAGACGAATATTTGTGTCTTAGGATTTTGAAACAGGCCTGTATAGAGGGACATCCCGAAATTATGGGATTGAATTTTAATCGAAGATTCGTTCAATAATAATGATTCACATAAAGATTGGTCTAAAAATTTACCCTTAGGGAGCCCTTCAGAGGGGGAGATCTCAAGATTGTTCATTCCGAAACTTTTCGACCTGAACGGATGAACATTTTCATGTGGGCCAATCTTTTTCAGGTCTATAAGATTATCTGATTGAAATTCTCCAAAAAAAATTGGTCAAGCACTGACTTGAAGTCAGAAGCTTTTGCGTGCATGTTCCATTGTCTATTCACCTCTATTGGACCTTCTGATCGAATTTACCATCGATATAGACCGTTTCTCTGCTTTTATAAGATATGAATACATTTCGTACCATTTTAATGACAAACTTTGAAAGAATGATTTAAGATCACAGAATGTTTAATTTTGACATAATTATTATTCTATCGGAATTGAAACAGTAACTTCGATGCCGAATTCGGGTTCTGATGCGCAACCTAACCAAAAATTGCAATTGCTATCTCTTTCCGTTCTCAAGTTATCGTGAGAAACATTTTTTTTAATGTTCTAGTGGTACGATCTTCACAAAATTTCACGTCCTTATGACAATATTCTACAACTATTTACCAAGTTTCAATTCGATTAGATCAGTACTTTTTGAGTTATCGTGAAAATATAACTCCGAAACCGTTGGGCCGATTATTCCCAAAGACGAAATTAACTCTCCCACTAGAAGGAGAAACCCTGAAAATTGCAAGCCTCTTTCTCATTCCGATCGAAAGTTATCATGGCAACGGCAAATTATCGCCTGCTTAGATCTCCAACAATATAGATCCGACGTCATCAAACTTGGAAATTGGCTTTCGCAAGATTTCAGTGATTTCCGATATATAAAAAAAAATTTTCAATGATTTTCAGTGATTTTTGGCGCTCTCGTTCCTCCGAACAGAGTGCTTATCAATTTGCCCTAATGTCTGTAATTTTCGATTTTTTTATGAAAATAGTCTTGAAAGATTTGGCTCGACTCACTGATCAAGAATCTACGGTCGAAATTGATTATGTCCGGCCGGCCCTCCGTTAACACGATAACTCTCGAACGGAATGAGTTATGCAGTTGAAATTTTCAGAGTAGGTTTAGGGGATAAATATCTCGGCTAAGTTCGTTATTGGCCATAATCGGTCTGATGGTTTCGGAGCAACTGAGGTTAATATTACCTTTTACTTTCTTAAGTTGTGAGACATGTTCCTATATACAGTATTTTCATAATGTTGCTAGCAATAAAATGCTGAAATATGGATCTACATTTGTGTATCAAACATTTTTTCTTGAGTTAGGGTCCACAATACAGAAACTAATGTGTAAGTGGTGTTAACTATTATATTTTAAATTATGAAAAGAGGATAGAATTTTATTAATATATTTCGAACTATTAAAATAATTTGTTCGTCAGCCTCTACCTACTTAAATAAAAGGGATAAATGGACAATCTGCTATGATTGTCTCCAGCCTTGCTCTAGATAATTTCTTTCATGGTGCAGTTCCATCATAAGAATCCATTGATATAATTCCCAACTCTGAGAAACCAATACTTTCGGAGATATAATTTGTCTGTTTGAACAAGAGTGCCAAGAAGCTCCTGTCCACAGGGCATGAACCAATTTTTTAAATTTATCTAGTGATACGATTCTCACGAAATTTTGGATTGTCCCGTTGGCATTATACAACTAACTACCATGTATGATTTGCATCGAATTTGTATTTTTGTTGTTATTGAGGAAATAACAACGAAATTTCAGATGGGTATAACTCCAAATCCATTTTGCCGATTATGCCTATTAAAAACTCAAACCTCGCATTCAGATGTGCAACGTACCCTAAGAATTGCAAGTTGCTGTCTTTTTGTGTTCTCAAGTTATCGTGAGATAAATAATATTTTTTTAAAATTAATTTTTGATTTTCTAGTTATACGATTATCCCGAAATTTCACAAACGCCTTAGTGTCAGTATTCCACAACCAGCTATCAAGTTTCAATTTGATAGTATAGGTCTTGGTTGAAGACAAAACTAGTACTCCGAAACCGCCGAGCGGATTGTGCCGTTCAACAAAGTTATCCGTCGTATTTTTACACGGCACCTACTCTGAAAATTTGAAGTCACTATCTCTTTCCGTTCAAAAGTTATGGTGGCAACGGTTGGCTGGGCAGAATTAAATTTAACCACGAATTGAACCACGAAAAACAAGTAACAGACATTTGGGCAATATTACATGGGTGGGTTGAATGGGTAAAGGGTGTAAAAAATCCACACTACTAAGTCATGATAATTTTGTTCGGATTCGTGCAGATTTTTCATGTATAAACACTGAAATTATAATTTCGCACTTTATTAATAAATATTTAAGAACCAGTTCTTACATCAAGTATTTGACATATGCTGCATGTACTTCCCGAAAGTAATAATAATAATAATAATAATATAATAACGTGCAGAGCATGCCATAGCCAGCAGGAAACTGTTATGCACATTATGTCTGCTTGCAGAGTCCATGCTCCATCACAACGTGGCACTCCGAATTCTCTACTTCCATCTGAGGGAGGTTTATGGTATAGAGTTAGACATCGTACCAGTGTTACCATACGTGCATCTGGAGATTGAAGCAGTTGTTGAAAATAACAGAGCTCGCATCTACTGGAACTATGCGATTCCAACAACTCGGCAGATCCACGCTATAAAGTCAGATATACTTCCGCTGGACAAAGAACTCAAGGAATTGTTTGTCGTTGAATTTTCCTTCACCGCAGAAAATAATGTGGTGATGAAAGAAGAACAGAAGAGGGAAAAATAGAAGGATTTAATGTTCGAACTGGGGATCCTGTATCCAAGGCATAGGATGCCTAGGTGGAATAAGAGCGGACTACGTGACTGGATTGAAGATTATTCCGGCCTGCAAATCTCTGGCCGAGGATTTAGCACTCAGAATGCAGAAAGCGGTGTTGCTCGGAACTACTCCAAGGAACGTGCAAGAGGTTTTGTAGTGAGTAACCAATCAACAACTGCAGTCTCACTCTTAGGGCAGGCCTATAAAAGGTTTTTCCTCTCGAGCGGAAAAAAAATAATAAAACAATATATTTCCCTCAAAAATAACAAAATTTCTATAAATATAATGATAAACATTGTCGTTGGCCACGGAAGTAGACTAGCTACTTTTATGTGACATACGTTAGCGTTTGTGTACACCATCATCTTAATGAGATGAAAAAAATGTGAAAAAAATCTCAAAGTGATAAGTCAAATCAAATAATAATTGTAACTGAATCGAAGTTAATCAAAGCTAGTCAGTTCTCACAACAAAATGTCATCCGCTTACTAGATAAAATTCTAGTTCGAAAATAATTTCAGCCTCTACGACTCACACTATCATGATGATAATTTTTTTTTTCTCAAAAACCGTGTATTCTATCAAGAACTAACAAGATACTTCATTTGTTAATAATGGATCAACCTATGCAAAATCGAATTTTTTAGTGTAAAATATGAATATGGAAAAGAGTTTCTTGCGAAACAAGGTTTAGGGGTTGCTTTTTCCACCCCTTTCAATCATAGAGGAACACCACCAAAAATTTTTTAAATGCCTTGTCGCCCACCTAATATATCTGCTTGATTATCATTCTTGTCAGTTTTTTATTTAAAGAAAAAAAAATTAAAAACTGCTTTTCGGGAGCCTTCTATAGGGGGCTGTAACTAAGCAGAGGAACTCAAAAAATCACAATTTAGGGGAGAGTCCCACCCTAATTTTTTTTGCAACTATTTATATACAACCTGTATTTCGCTTTTTGGTTTGCGGTTTCAATCAGAAATATTTTGTTTTACCAAAAATTGTATTTGAATTTCTGAGATTTAAATTTCACACACGAAACTATATGAGGTTCTCCTGAAGTAGAAAATGATACCTTATTCAGGTAACCATTTGAAATTCCAACCAAACTCCCCCTATTATATAGGAATGTCCGTTATATATGAATTTAAACCAGCTGATATCGGCATACGAATTAACTTCTCCATTTTTTCGATAGCTGAATTCATTAAGTCAACGTAGAATTATAAAGGTGTTCCACACGATTATTTTTTCATCAAATTCCTAGTTCATGATATCGTGTTATTAAATTATATCATACATAATTGCAACGTTTTCGTTTTCCAGTCGGCTAAATAGAAACAAGCCAGACCGAGGCTCGCATTATAAGCTTTTACCTAACGAGCTTAATAGGGGAACATCGTACATAATTTCTGAAATAGCTATATGTATATTTATGGCTTAAACGATTTTAAACTACGTACAATAATGATAGAAATTTCCAAAACGCCCAAATTGCGATTTAATGATTTTATAATAGTGCCTGTGATTTAACCCTTCAGCATCTTATTATCTGTATGTGTGAATTCTGAATTTAATTGAACTCATGACGAAAAAATTCAATGGACGTTGCTTTATGACGATGATATCACAATGAAAAAAACTGTTAGGATGTTCTGCTTGTTTTTGAGGCAGTGCTCATTATAATTTAATACCCATTTATCTTTGATCTGAGTAGGAAAATGAATGATTGTATTTATGGAATGAAAAACATTGTTTTCTTGGAGTAATGAGTCAATTCAATTAACTCTAATTTCTAATTGCTGATTCATGATGATATAATCTTGTAAAATGTATAATTATATTACCATTATACTTTCTGAAATAGAGATCAGGGATTTTGTCAATTCCGGATTAAATAAGTGGTGTATTGTTCAGTTGAGAGACTCCAATTTCACAGAGAATATTCACATTAAACTCAAATGTATTTCTAATATAATTGGCATGAGAAAACAAAAATTCTTGATTTTTATGCTTGATAGCATATATCACGCAGCGGTCTCCCAGACCACACAGGAGAGCTCCCAGAGTTATATCAGCGACTTCTTGCCAGGATAATATGAGGACTTTTGTTACCCCTCTTATCTGGTAGATTGACGACAGCTCTATTTCTCGTGCAAATGTCTGGGATGAGCTCAGCGAGGTCTCTGCGATATCTAAGATTGTGCACATACGTATATACTTCTAATAGTGAGGTCCCTGCGATCTCTCAAGAAGACGTATTTGTAAGGATTTTTCATTAATGTACCAAACCACACCAATAGAACTGCGATCAATTTGTTCTATTAACCTACCCGGCTGATATGAAAATAGTTTTTCGCCTATAATTCTCAAACGTACCGATCTAAACGAATGGAAATTTTCAGCTAACCCAACCATTTTAGGTGTAGAAGATTATCCTAGGGGAATTCTTCAAAAAAATCCATTGTGGTTCATTGCATAGGGGCTGGGAAAATCATCTATAACTTTTTCGCTTGCTATTTTTTCAATTTTGCTAGAAAATAATGAAATTTCAAATATTTTTGATATTGGAAGGTACTCTTTGCAACAAAATTTCTCTGCAGACCAAAGGTAGTATGGCAAAACAAAATCTAATTCATGACTACTGAATTCTCTGCGCTCTAAATATAAATATTTTGCCGTACTAAATCTGGTCTGCAGAGATTTTTCGAACTTGATATCCTCGAATGCAGTTCATTTAACCGAGTCGCAAATAGGAGTGGGATTTCATGTCAAAATATTTGAAATTTCATTATTCCACAGCAAAATCATAATCTTAATCATAATTTCTTGATTTTTTTTAACATAACTATCCCACATTACCTTAAAATATCATTAAAATATCAAGCAAATACAAAAAAAAATAAAGTGCTTCCAAGTTAACCCCGAAAAGTTACTACCCTAATTTGATTCAATCTTCTTTGAGGAGAAGATATATTTTTGGCACTCTAGTTCCTCGGAACTGAGTGCTTATCAATTTGCCCAAATGTCTGTAATTTTCGAATATTTCGATGAAAATGGTCTTAAACGATTTGGTTCGACTCACTGATCAAGAATCCGTGGTCGAAATTCATTCTGTCCGGCCGTCCGCACGATAACTCTCGAACGGAATAAGCTAGAGAGTTGAAATTTTCAGAGTAGGTTTGGGGGATGAATATTTCGGCTAAGTTCGTTACTGGGCAAAATCGGACAGAAGGTTTCAGAGTAATAAAAAAAAAAATTTTTTTTCACGAAACAAACTCCAAATTAAATTTTTTTTAATAAGCAATTTTATCATAACAATCCATTCATATCATTTTTAACTCTAACAAGCTAATACTTACGGAGATATGATTTTTCAAAACTTCAATGTAAATCGTATTTCACAGATTGATATAATTATTCTATGTATATACATAGAATGTACTATGTATGAATTGTCATAAAGTCAACTTGACAGAAGGGAATATTGTAACTTCAAGAATATTGGGGTTGAAATACTCGTATTTTAGCGATGCAACGGGGACCTCACCCGAAAATGTTTGAAAATATTACGTAAATATTGAAAGCATAATTCTGTAGTTCGAGAGAGGAGAAAATTTTTTGAACGTAGATCAGGAAATTTTTGATCGATTAGAAGGTAATTTATTATTATTTATCTTCTTTTATACATGTTTTATGGAATACCTACTATTTGTAGGTACTTTAAACCTGTTTTGGGCAATTGTCATACGAAACTTGTTTTTTTGGCGCTCTAGTTCCTCGGAACAGAGTGCTTATCAATTTGCCCAAGTGTCTGTAATTTTGGAATTTTTGGCTGAAAATGGTCTCAAATGATTTGGTTCGACTCACTGATCAAGAATCCGAGTGCGAAATCGATTCTGTCCGGCCGGCCGACCGGCCGTAGGCACGATAACTCTCGAACGAAAGGAGTTAGCGGATTGAAAATTGCAAGGTGGTTTTGGAGCGTAAATATCTCGGACAAGTTCGTTAATGGGCGAAAACCATCAAGGGGTTTCGGAATTATGGCCGATTCTAGTAAAAATATTTTTTATGAATATTTCCGAAACCGATCACTCGATCTATCTGAAATTTAGCACCAAATTGTAGAACCATGACCTTTATACGCATGTGAAGTTTTGTATTGACCAGATTACCGCAAAGTGTCAAAAAAAAAAATTTGAAAATGTGGTGCAGTTCTCATTCTCATGATTGCTCATTTAATCTTGATAAATAAACTATTATTTGAATTGAATTTCCTTTATGATGCAGTTCTATCATATGAATACATTGATATAATTCCCAACTCTGAGAAACCAATACCAGATATAATTTTTCATTTCAAAACAAGACATTAAAAAATGGGTTCAAGCCCTGTGGACAGGAGCTTTCTGGCGCTCTAGTTCAAACAGAAAAATTATATCTGGTATTGGTTTCTCAGAGTTGGGAATTATATCAATGTATTCATATGATATCACTGCATCATAAAGGAAATTCAATTCAAATAATTGTTTATTAGATAAGTAATAATAAATTACCTTGTAATCGATCAAAAATTTCCTGATCTACGTTCACCAAACTACAGAATTATGCTTTCAATATTTACGTAATATTTTCAAACATTTTCGGGTGAGGTCCCCGTTGCATCGCTAAAATACGAGTATTTAAACCCCAATATTTTTGAAGTTACAATATTCCCTTCTGTCAAGTTGACATTATGAGAATTCATACATAGAATAATAATTATATCAATCTGTGAAATACGATTTACATTGAAATTTAAAAAAATCATATCTCCGAAAGTATTAGCTTGTTAGAGTTGAAAATGATATGAATGGATTCTTTTGATAAAACGTCTTATTAAAAAAAATTTGATTTGGAATTTGTTTCGTAAAAAAAAAATTTTTTTTTAGTTACTCCGAAACCATCTGTCCGATTTTGCCCAATAACGAACTTAGCCGAGATATTCATCCCCCAAACCTACTCTGAAAATTTCAACTCTCTAGCTCATTCCGTTCGAGAGTTATCGTGCTTACGGCCGGCCGGCCGGACCGGCCGGACAGAATGAATTCCGACCACGGATTCTTGATCAGTGAGTCGAACCAAATCGTTTAAGACCATTTTCATCGAAATATTCCAAAATTACAGACATTTGGGCAAATTGATAAGCACTCAGTTCCGAGGAACTAGAGCGCCAAAAATAATACAAAAAGTTTATATCAAAATTAGTCCAAAATGCAAACCTAAAGGAGATACCCACTGCTCGAAAATCTTCAGAATGATTTTTTTCGAGAATTCTCGAATATCATAATATGTAGCTATAAACTCTGAAAAATACCTATCTCCAGAAAGAAACGATTTAATAATGAATATACCTCCCAAAGTATCCTTTAACGATTACTTTCATAATAGCTATTAACAAAAAAAAATTTGAAGAGTTTCGTTAAGTGTCTGACGATGAGTCTGATATAGACTCCGATAAGAAATAGTTGTTTCATCGTTGGTGTTGTTTCGTTTTTGTTTGTCAGGCAACATTGTTCGATTGATTGCTTCTGACAAATATCTTGTGTTTCTTAGGCAGAAGCAATTCACAAAATAATAATTTTTTTATTTTATAGATATTTTTCAGATTTTGGGAGAGAAAACCCACATCCTAATGTTATCTATCTGAAAAAATAATGAACCATAAACAAACATTTCCTTTTAAAAGTATATTTTCCTTCATTAATGTATTAATTTCGAAATGTTATGGCATGAAATGCACCCCATATTTCTATGTTCTCTAATTTCTTTTAAATTATCATGTGGAGTCTCTAACGATCCATAGTTACTCATAATTTACCGGCTGTACTTTCTTGAAGTGAAAGTAGAGCTTTACTTGCTACTTCACCCCAACTATTATTAAACTACGATAATATATCGCTGGAAAGTAGCCCTTCAATTTGATATTTGCCTCGAAGGTATAATTTATTACAGCAGATTGCATGAAATTGATATAATTTAATGAAAATGATCAGCTGTTCATGAAATCTATGGAGTTATCCTGTGACAACAGTTGGTAGACCTTACAAATCGGTATATTTGTTGTTTGGTAATTATTTATTTGATGACTGAGTAGTGGGTAAACATATAAGGCAGTCAAATATCTTCGGGTGGTTTGTTGTAGTAAAATATAAATAATATTCGACTATTCATAGAAGTAATCACCATCGCACTCAATAACCTCTAGCCAATGTGACACCAATTCTTGTTTGCTGCTTTGTAGAGCTACCTTTATGGATTTCGAATCAAGAATTTATGGGCTGCTGATATTAGATAGACTTTGACTCCTGAACTGTAAATATCTAATACAGTTGTCAAGGGACAAAAAAGGTGGTGATCACTTGGTGATTTGTCGGGAGAATATGGATACCTAATGGTAATAATGTGGTATCGAATTTAAATTCGCCTATCTACAATCTTGCCAAATGGTTGGTAAATAGATTCAATAGCTTCCAAACTCCTCAGACATTGGCAATAATAAATTCATACGAATTAATTGAAAAATTGAAAAATTTCAAAATCAATTATAAAAACCGCTTCTTTTGTGGGACATAGTTTCTTTAATTCCAAACACCCTGGTTAATAGGGCAATAGAAAATTTGAAAGACTGGCTTTCTAGTTTAAATATTCCTCAAATAGAAATTAATGAGTACTTGATGTTAACCTCGCTTTGCATGGAGCAAAATATCTTTTCTTCAATCGGTAAACATTATAAACCCCCTTTCTCCCTTTTTAGGTAATTTGTTCCTCAGCAAATTACTACTTGAAATAAAAAATCATATCACCGAATGTATTGGTTTCTCAGAGATAGGAATGATATCAATGGATTCTTATGATATAACTGCATCATAAAATTAATTTAATTAAATAGATCCATTGAAATCATTTCCAACTCTGAGAAACCAAGTCTTCTACTTACATTAAATTTACTTATTACTTATTGAGTAGATTGTAAATTTGCATTGAATGAATAAATAAAAAGCTCTGAGAAACCAATACTTTCGGAGATATGATTATAATTCGTCATAGTTTGAAGAAGAGTGCCAAAGCTCCCGTCAATTCTGTGCGTCAATTTTCAGGAATTTCCGTAATTAAATTCGAAACGTAGGTCTATAACCCATCTCATGTTGAATTCATCAGCAAATTATAATTAAAGCAAATTATAATTAGAGTATTTTATGAAATCATATTATAGAATTGGGAATAATTATGGAAATTTTGAAAAATCACATCTCCGAAAGTATTAGTTTGTTAGAGTTGAAAATGATTTCTATGGATTCTTAGCATTTACTTAGAAAATTTACCATAGTAATGTATATATTTTTTAGACCATCAGAAAGTAGAGATTTCAACGAAGGAAAAGCCCACCTACTTTTTTAAAAAAGCTGATATTTTGACGTGAGAATTTTTGATTGAAAATTAGGATGCTCTTTCGATATTAAGCCAATTTAAGGTGAAAAAAAAAATTTTTAATCCAAAAAATTACAGTGTATTTGGGACATGAAAAGGTAAGTTTTTGCCAAATTTGGTGAAAAAAATTTTTTTTTTGTAAAGGAAACATTAAATACCAAAAACGTGGTTATTTGAATTTTTCACATAAATTTTAAGGTTATGTGGAAAAAGTGTTAGTACAAAAGTTTTAAATCTTTTTATTACCTACAAATTTGCGATGTAATTTTTTTTCCATTGGATAAATCGTTTTTTCCCCTCAAAAACAGACCCCCTTCCCCTTCCCGACCTCAGATCACCCGTAAATTATTTTTCCTATAATTTTTGTTATATTCTCTTCCTTTTACAATGGGTTTCATTATACTATAATTTTTTTTGGTTTGAAAAATTAATTATCGACCCTGATCTAGATGGGCAACTTCATCACTCAACTCAACATTGCTTGCTAGTGTATCGGTCACCCGATGACGTATTCGATCGGAAAGAGACAGAAGGCTGATATGCGCGTGGGTTTACCTTGTGTGCTGTAGTATCATGGGTTGGCATTATCCTCAGTTCCTATAGTGACGAAATGATTAAGAAAGTAAGCATCGAAAAGAACTTCACTACGATGCTAGGTAGGAAAGAAGACTGGGACAGGAAATTCACTGCCCAAGTTCTTAAAAGAAATGCCATTAAATGGTACACAGACGGTTCAAAAACCACTGAAGAACTGACGCTGGAGTATATGGGCCAGGCACCAAATGCTCACTATCGCTAGGCTCCTATCCGAGCATATTTCAGGCAGAAGTACTTGCAATAGAAAGAAGCGTGGAAATTAACCTAGAAAGAAACTATCAGAGATATGAAATATGAAATAGCAATCCACTCTAATAGTCAAGCTGCTATTAAAGGTCTGAGCTCCCAGGTTATCGAGTCCAAGCTTATGTGGGAATGCTGAAGAAAACTCAATGAAGTATGCACGCGGAAATTTAAGGTAATGAGGAGGCAAACACAAAAACAAGACACACGGTGAAATATTTATTGATTTTAACCATCAACAAAATTTTCCGCGTGGCCGGAATAGACACCTCATCGCTCAGTGTTCCCCAAAGAGGAAAGTATCATTCAAGAGCAGACACAGACCCCAGGGTTTCATGGTTCTTACCAAATCCAATACAATAAATATTTCACCGTGTGTCTTGGTTTAGTTATTTGGCAATTAGCCACACTACACCTCATCTTAATATTAACTGGGTTTTGGTTGGTCCAACCAAACTTACCGGGCATTCTCATTCCGTAAGGGTCGCTATATGATAGATGACGCTGCCATTTCTTGACCCTCTTACGGTAAAAGAATGAACGTCGCTGAACATCGCTAAAGGTTTCTTCATCGCAGAGGGTCGGAGTTCGTAAGGATTCTCCATAGGTGGTGCTGGTGGGGTCCTTTCCCCTACCGGTTCTCAACCGGTGGAAATAAGTTTCCTAGAACCCCGTCTGTTTTCATTCGGTTTCAGGCCATCCGAGATACTGAAGTTCATCAGAACTCTGGAACTGGGAGTCGAGCTCTAGATGGTGGGTGACATTGACAGCTCTGACGGGGGGGAACTATATAGACCTTAAGGTCGCAGTGCAACGTTACCTCCTACAACAATATACAATATACCCTCAGTCATAAACCGATTAGTGAATTAAATCATATCAAATCACAACATGGTTTTTCAGTTTTACAATAATTGTTACGAAGCATTACGAACGCTGAGCTCAAAATGGAATAATCGGTTTTCATAAAACAATGCTATTTGATTTTCGTTTCAATTAAAATGTATATTCGTTCGCAAAAATTACTGGAAGTGCATTAAATGTCATGGTAGTTTATCAAATGACAGGAAATAAATTTAAAGTGCAGAATTGAATTACCTCCCACAACCCTCCTTAAATTCGGAACAAACCCGAAAATGTCGATAGTGTACACGACCAATCTGGATAAGTGTTTTCGATGAATTTGAATTGAACATTGG
Organism: Halyzia sedecimguttata; assembly: GCA_937662695.2. Taxonomy (NCBI): domain Eukaryota; kingdom Metazoa; phylum Arthropoda; class Insecta; order Coleoptera; family Coccinellidae; genus Halyzia; species Halyzia sedecimguttata. Next base: position 35,265,293 of record OW569415.2, on the reverse strand, counting down.
GGCAAACATGCCGTAAACTCGTTGCCGAACTGATTTCGCATTGATGGAAAATGAAGCAATTAAAAAGTCCAATCTCTCATTTCATGGAAAAAAAATCATCAGTACGCGCTGATGTGTTTTTCACATATTTCAAAAATTAAGGGAATTTCTGGAAGCATCTAGTTGCTTATTCATTTATATTCGGTCGTTTGATTTCCTGATAGAATATTCTGGTGGATATAACTATTGTGGAATTAAATAATAACCTGCACCATTCATAGAATATACACGATCACAACGATTTCATAAAATTTTCTTGAAATTTTTTGAGTTTTAAACTCTATGGTGAAAATATTGTTTTTTTTTTTCAAGCCAAGCTGCCTTGGGTGAGTTCAATACCTTGATGGATGAACGCTTTGGCTATAAATTTGTACAAGTGCGCCAAAGCTCCCAACCTCAGAGCTTTTCCAACTAGTTATTCTGGAAAAATATCGTATTAAATTTCCTGAGCCAAGTGCCATATGAATTTAAAAAAATTCGTAAAATGTTTAAATGCCGATAACTCAATTATCACAACCAAACCGAAGTAATATCGGGGAGTAAAGAGCAGTTTTCCAAACCAAGTTTATCACTACTGACCACAGGTTGCAATACTGAATCAAAATAACTCTGACCTCTTAGGGTTTGTCGAGTGATTATTATAGGAGTTCTTTCACGAATCATAATTCCACCCCAGCACATTACAGTACTTCCTTTGTATTTCGGGATTGGTTTGGCAGCATGCAGTCTAGCTTGTCTCCCTCTACCTCATAAAATGTGAATTCGCCCAAGTGAATTCATCCAAGGCAAGGCTTGGTTTAAAAAACATTATTCGCGCTTTGCAGCAGGAAAATAAAACGTGGAGAAGTGGTTTGCTAAATAAAAACGAGGCGAAATGAGCACCGAAGACGGTGCTCACAATCGACCAAAAACAACGAATTGATTTGATGGTTCTAAGCAGTGTTTGGAGCTGTTCAATCGTAATAAACCCGAATTTTTGTAACAAAGGATCAAACATGGCTCCGTCATTTCACACCAGAGTCCAATCGACAGTCAGACGAGAGGACTACACGTGATGAACCGACTCCAAAGCGTGGAAAGGCGCAAAAGTCAGCTGGCAAGGTTATAGCATCAATATTTTGTGATACGCATGATATAGTATTCATTGACTTAAAGGGGGAAAAAACCATGGCTTCCGCGTCCACCGCATTCTCCAGATCTGACACCCGGAGACTTTTTCCTATTCTCAAACCTCAAGAGAATGCTCGCTGGACAGAAATTACATGACGTTTATTTCCATAGTATACTACGAAAACGTGACTTAATAGATGAGAACTTTATAATGTGTTGCCGACATTTGGGGCCATCATTCTATTAATCCAAAATGTGTCTCGCTAATGCTCAAAGTTTTTATGTTTTTCATTCGACTAAATTTATGTAAATAGACCAAATAAAATCGAACTTAGATAAAAATTTGATTGCAATTTAATGAGATTTCATTACGTGCATGTTATTGTAGAACGTCATTAACAATGAATGTCGACAGTACGATTTTTGACGTTTACTGACATGGGCGTAGGAAAACATATTAACGAATATTTCATATTAATACTGGGGATTCCATATAAGTTTGTGTGTATTTATCGAATCTTTCAGACGGACAACGCGAATGCAAGCTAAAAATATAAATCAGCGAAGTATGTCGATATGCTGAACAACCTCTCCGAAAATTGGCGAAGGCTCCCACCCACTCGAACGCACAGCATTGCACAAATATAATTTCCACGGTAATGAAATTTCTGTGATGGCTCCTCCGGCTCCGCGTCTACGTAACAGGCCAGATGCGACTGGCTCCTTCAGATAACCGAAATCGGGTTTCGCGTTTGAATAAGAATCCCTTTGTAGTTGAAACATCTTTTGATCCTTCTGATGTATTTGCTCATACACCGAGATGCACCCTTCGCTTAGTCGCGCCGCCAAGCCAAGTCCGCCATTCTCGCTTTATAATTGCTTTCTTGGCCTCGGGTAACGGGAACGTGTGGATATTTACTTCGGAGAAACCGACCTTCCACCTTAAAATTGTCGCCGCAAATAAATAACAGACTCATGGGCGCCGGAGGTCTAAGAGTCAATTTCCAAACTCCTTCTAAATTTCAAAGGAAATATGAAAGCGCTGACGTGGCTTCAGAAGATTTCGAGCGCTTGTCAATGAATGTTAATAATAAACTGCTCCTCAAAATTCAAGGATATTGATGTTTTCCGAAGATGCATATTATGTTCCGTATCATCTGAATATTTCTTTTAGGGCTTCACGCGAGACGAGAGTAAGCCAATTCCCAAAAACGTCTCGGTCTCGTCTCGTTATCAGTTGTCTCCTCTAGTCTCGCTTAATTCTACAGAATACTTGAAAAAATTTTTGTATTGCATCTAAGTTTGTTACCAAATATTTGAGTATTTGACCAGTGTTATTATATGTACTTCCACATCTTCACTACAAGAAGCACAAGAAAGAACAATTAATTTCTCCAGATGTACAAATAGAGACGAAATTTTCAAAGCATTGGGATTTAGAGGCAATAAAAGTTGTCCGTTAAGTATTGAATTTATGATAGGATCAGTTTTCATGTTGTTCTTGAAAAATAATCAGAATTATCACGAGTTCATAACAAACATAATAATTAATGATCTTTCCGTTCTCAAGTTATTGTGGCAACGGCCGGACTGCCGGCCGGACAGAATCAAATGTGACCTCGAATTCTTCATTGGGGAGTCGAACCAAATCGTTTGAGACCATTTTCGTCAAAAAATTCGAAAGTTACAGACATTTGGGCAAAATGATAACGCGATGTTCCCCAGAACATACGCGCAAAAAGAAGTTAAACCATCCAGTTCATGGAAAATTTTGCACAGGAAGGTCACACTACGTTAAGAATTTAATACAACAAATTGATGAGACGTACTATAGTACAATAAAGCAGTATAGTTCAACATAATATGTTTGAAACAATTCGATAAAGATTTAAATCAAGTAAAATCCATTAGCATTAAAAGAAACTATGAAAATGTTTAACGAATTATAGATTCGCACTACATATACAATATTTTCATTGTTCATTAAATAGATTATATTACATTTCTACAACGAAATAATCTCAACATGTTTCATTCTACTCCGGCAATGTGCGAACTCTCACAAGCTTCCCAGCAACCAACAGAAAGTTAAGATAGCTCCGGATGCCAGAAAAATCAATTAGAAGTTTGGATATACCGATGTGCACTGTTTTTTTTACCTCTGGGAGATGAAGAAAGATGTGATAGTGTGGAGACTGCGGAACTAATAAAATGAAATTTCGGAAAGTTCTGAAGTTTGTAATTGAGATATCCCCATTGCATTACTAGATAGCAATTCCTTCCATCAGAAAAGTTTGCTTTCCTATTAGTGTTGGATGTACAATATTACTCAGTTCCAATATAGTATTTTAAAAGGTATAGGAGGATTATAACCTCAGATCCAGTGGTATCAGGTTTTCGAATTGAATATATTAGATACATTTTATATACATGTGTGTATAAATACTCGCTCATAAGCGAATCATTCATGAAATTATGAGTACCTATACACACATGTATATAAACTTCAATCACTTGTGACTCATGACTCATGTTGACGTCTGTAATTTATATTTATCATTTGTCAAACAGTCCGTATCCATGGTTGAGTCGTTGAAATTAGCAAAGTTGTCAGACCAATCATAATTCAAAGACAGTTGGTGTTTTCGCGACACTACGAGCTGTCTTAAGCCTGTGGTTGGTCAGATTTTGATATGAGTGAAATAATCAACATAAGTTTTCGCAAAACGTGTGAAACAAGTTTAATTTTGAATTTTTTAATATATTTTCCATGCTAATTAAAAGTTGAATATATTCGAAAGAAAATGTGTAACTAGTTTTAAGGTCGTGAGAAGGATGAAGAAGAAGAACAGAAAAACACTAGGTCCAGGTCATCCATTGTAATATAGAAGTAGATAATTCATTGTTACGAATTTAGTATGATGTAATCCGAAGAAGTAGATGTATCGACGGAACGACTCAAAATATTCAATAAATGAGTCTAAATCATATTGAGTTTTTCATTTCAGTGAAAATTCTAAGATAACGGATATTTTGGCAAAAATAAAAACACGCAAAACCTTTTAATATGGAAAGACTATCTGCCATTTTCCAAAGTGCGAAAAATTCAAATATGTATAATTATCATAATAACACAATTATTGTGCATGAATAACAACATAATGTTGTTTCTAGTTGAGTAACTTAATTTGATTTCATTAAAATGCTGTATACACCTCAGAATTGTTTGTGATTGTATCGCAAGTAATTGAATCGGACATTTAAATACTAAAAGTTGAAGTATCGAAGTTAGTCCGACTGCTAACAATTACTTTTCTCGATCAATAACAATGTCAATTATTTCGAAGGACGCTAATACTTATTCAGTGTCAGAACCTAATTGATCTATTTATTTCACATTTGTCATCATTTCGTGGTATAGAAATTGCGTAGGAAAACATGTGGTCGTTGTAAGATCATTTTCATATATGGAAAAGTAGGTGAGGAAAATAAGTGATTATGTCTTAGTGATAAATACATACAGCAGCTGGCCAAGTGTTGGAAGATTGAACAACTACCTACAATTATAACGAGTATGTTTTATACTAAAAATTAACAAGACAATATAATTTTCTTTCCTTAGATAACTGTTTCGACATCTACCTAATTCTAGTTTTTAGTTTCACTAATCATTCATACTACAGGATCAGAAGAGAGGTTGTCCTGCATCCATCTGTTTACCAGATTGATTTTTTTTTATTCAGTGTTATAGATATACGAATCCATCCTGAATGCATTGTGTACCAAAATCATGGCTATTTTGTTTCAATTTCGAAATCATTTTATTTTTCAATTTTTGATTTCTTCAATTATACTGAAGTTTGTATGGCAGGTAAGAAAAAATATATATTTATCACTAATACATTACTTTGACAGATATTTTCGTATCTAGATATCATATATTTAATTGCAGATAAAAACTAATATCAAGAGAAAACAAAAAACCAGATTGTGAAAACATTAACTGAAAAACCTTAATATGCAATTGATGAACTGCAAAAGGATAGGGAATCTTATTTAAATAGAATTTTATGCAGAATTAAATATTTATTTAGAGAATAAAATATATTATAATATAAATATAATTAATACGTATCTTAATTTGGCTGGCAGGGTCAAACGTAGATTATGGACAGTATTATTGTTTGTATAGTAATGGAAATCATTTCGAGCCTCTCATTGGATTAGTACACTAAGTATGAACACCCTGTGACTACTTCAAAGATACAATAAAAATTTGCAAACTGTAATATTCATGTAGAGGTACAAGTTGACTTTCAATTGAGTTATACCACCTTCTATTCCCTATTGAGAATTTAGGGGTGATAACCGCTACACCTAGGCTTAAGAAGATATGGGCTTATAATTGTGCTCAAAATATGTCCCCCTCCAAATAAAAATTGACATGTTGGCATTTTCACTCAAAACATCCCTGTCGTGACATAATTGGTCTGACGAGTTTTCAAATTGACACATCGTATTTATATTATAGTATATTTTATTGTCTATCTATATGTATTAAAGTACAACGTCCGTGGCCGACCAGCCCTTCGTTAACACGATAACTCTCTAACGGAATGAGCTAGACAGTTGAAATTCTCAGAGTAGGTTTGGGAGATGGATATCTCGGTTAAGTTTGTTATTAGGCAACGGCCTAATGGTTTCGGAGTAACGAAAAAACAATTTTTTTTTACATAACAAATTCAAATTCAATATTTTCTAAGATGCAATTCCCCCATAAGAATCCACTGTTATCATTTTCAACTCTAAAAACTAATACTTTCGGAGATATGATTTTTCAAAATTTCAATAATAAATCTTACTTCTATGTTTCCACAGAATGCTGTACTTAATTCTATCTATGAATTATTATATGATCTGTGTTCTAACATGTTATCTTATTTTACTACAAGAGATAAATGTCAAAATTATTTCTGGTTCGTTATTCTTGATTTGATATAAAGAACACCTCCTGTTCTAGAAAACAAAGTATGATTAAATGCAAAATGACCAATGAAATAACCTCAGCTATCGTAGAATTATGAGGATGATATTATATTATACTTTTAAGGTGATAATATAATTCCCGTGGATAATCCATATTATTATGGAAATATATTCTTTGGTAAGATACATAATCAAATTGGGTTCAGAATATCTCTAGTAAAAACATAACTGCAATATTGTCTATGTTTTAATTTATATAATATAATTTTCACAGTAGATTTGAGGAATACATATCTCGGATAAGTTCGTTATTGGGAAGAATCGGTCTGTTTAAATTTGATTTCTTTAATGAAGCAGTTCTATCGTAAAAATCTATGTATATCATTCCCAGAGACCAATAATTTCGGAGATATGATTTGTCAAAGTTTGAACAAGAGCACCAAAGCTCCTGTCCACGGGGCTTGAACAAATTTTTTTATCTTAAATTAACGGAAAAATAAGAAACCAGGCCAAAGTAAAACTCAATTTGTACAATATTTTCTATATGATTAGGTCGAGGATTAGGTACTGTTTTTCTGGTGCGGACTGCTGGAAATAATACCAACTCTCCTAACAACGAGTTACTTATTATGAAACTTCAGTAACTAAAATGTTTCCATATAATTAAGGTAGCTTAATTTGTTTCAGTTTGGAGGTGTATCTGAATGGTTATTTTTATATTTATAGTCATCGAATATCATTTTGAAAGGCACAGAATAAATTATCATTATCTAGAAAAATCTACTGAATTCCTTTAGTACCACGACGCCCCTGGCTGATCACCAGTGTTACCCAAACGTTTCCGCACCAGAACAGAGCAATATTTTAACTCTATAATAAGCCGTAGATTAGATCTAAATGACTTGAAGGTGACTCCAAAAACGATTCGAAACGTTCACTGGCACCAAGCCTTTCGAATATTTGACAACTGACAGAATAATGTCTCAATTTCGAGCTATTCCGATCTTTTTATCAATTATTCCAATCGTAAGCGAGTCCGGAAAGAAGCAACGGTTTTCGGGCCACTCCTTGGCTGTCGTCTAATATTGAAATGGAGCGGTCCTTTTGTCCATCTGATATGTTGTATATGTTTATGGGTAGACATTGAGATCAGAGCGTGATAACAGGGTAGAAAATTGAATATATACACATGTCTTTTCACCGTATAATACTGGGGATACTAGACAAAAGATGAATAAAGTTGATTCCTAGCTCCACTGGGAGAAAAGATTTTTTATGTGGAAAAACCAAATGGAATGAATTCATTATCTTGATTACTGTACATGTTTATGGAAAATACCGAAACATAAAATTTCAAATATTAAATTGTAATTCTTCTTCGTTAACACTGCGAAAGACAGGTACAACCCCCAATTTTTCAACTAGGAAGTATGAGCTTGTTTGAAAGGTCGCGTTATTCTCTATTCAGAAATGTTATCACCTCCATGTTTTAAAAATGTTTACACACGTCTTTATGTCGATATTCTACAGATATAGATATAGAGATATAGATCCGATCGTGTTCGGACTCGAAACTTGGCAGTAGAATTAGGTTCTGAAGGCTCTCGCAAAATTTCAGCGAGGTCAGACGAATAGTTTCTGATATATAGAATCTTTTGCAATGATTTTTTTAATCTTTTTAGTGATATGATCGTCACAAAATTTCGCAGGAATTTTCGCGTTGGCATTCTACAACTAATCACCATGTTTGAATTGGATCGGTTTTGTATTTTTCGAGTTATTTAGGAAATGAGAATCGGATGGGTATAACTCCAAAACCGTTTGGCCGATTATGCCTACAGAAAAACTCAAATGTCGCATTCAGATGCACAACCTAACCTGAAAATTCCAAGTCATTACTTCTCTCCATTCTCAGGTTATCGTTACATAAATAATATTTTTTAATAATTTTTTAGAAAATTGTAGTAGTGTAGTGATACGATGTTTTCCAGAACATACGCGCAAAAAACCATAACATTGTGATTTCTACATGGTACAATGAAAACAACGTGAAACATTTTCTGTGGCAATGTTATTTTCTTCAGGACGTCTTCGCAAATTGTTTTGTGCTGATAGGTAATTTCTAAATTGTCTAATTTGTGTTTGTATTTCATTAACCTCAATTTTTAAAAATGGTTCGTATGAAGGAAATGCACAAAGTATAGTATATTCTAATACAAGTTGCAGAATGGGCTCCTATTCAAACACGAATGCGAAATTTGAAAACGAACGACGAAGGAGCGAGTTTTCGAACGCATGAGTGTTGGAATTGCCTTCTGCAACGAGTATTAGTCGATATTTTCTCTATTTCAGGCAAGTTTTGTAAAATACTGTTGGAATTTAATGAAAAATGGAGATTATACATCCTAGTGAGTTTTGTATTGTATCTTGGCAGTTGGTGTGACTGTTACCAAAGTTGACAGATTATGGAATTTGATAATAATGAAAAATGGCGATACCTACCGTTGTTAAAAAAATCAACAAGTTGAAACGAAACAATAAATGTTTTGGGTAGTGTATAGAGCAGTTCAGTTCCAGTTTTTACTATATGTCTAAGTCGCTGTCTTTACCACCTATGGTTTTCTCTCATTCGCGCTCTTTAATTCTAATAGCCGTACGAGCCTGGTCAGTTTTTGGCGCTCTAGTTCCTCGGAACTGAGTGCTTATCAATTTGCCCAAATGTCTGTAATTTTCGAATATTTCGATGAAAATGGTCTTAAACGATTTGGTTCGACTCACCGATCAAGAATCCGTGGTCGAAATTCATTCTGTCCGGCCGGTCCGGCCGGCCGGCCGTAGGCACGATAACTCTCGAACGGAATGAGCTAGAGAGTTGAAATTTTCAGAGTAGGTTAAGTGGATAAATATCTCGGCTAAGTTCGTTATTGGGCAAAATCGGACAGATGGTTTCGGAGTAACAAAAAAAAAATTTTTATTTTACGAAACAAATTCCAAATTAAATTTTTTTTAATAAAAAGTTTTATCATAAGAATCCAATCATATAATTTTCAACTCTAACAAGCTAATACTTTCGGAGATATGATTTTTCAAAATTTCAATAATAAATCTTATTTCAACGTTGTCACAGAATGATATTATTATTTATTCTATGTATGAATATGAATTGTCATAATGTCAAATGATGATCTAATCAATCGAAGAATTGTGAGCGAAGTGAGAAAAATCTCAGTTGTTTGCTCCGAAATTAGTTTTTCTCAGAAAATTCTTACATTTCGGAACTGAACATGAAGTAAGAGATTAGTGAGTGAAGTAGAGAGTAGTGAGACTGCTTTTCATCCATAGACATAGATGTAACTCTCGAACGGAATGAGGTAGGTAGTTGAAATTCTCAGAGTAGTTTAGGGAGATGAATATCTCGGTTAAGTTCGTTATTGGGCAAAATTGGCCAGATTTAATTTGATTTCTTCCATGGTGCTTTTCTCATTCTCATGATTGCTCATTTAATCTTGATAAATAAACTATTATTTGAATTGAATTTTCTTTAGGATGCAGTTCTATTATATGAATACATTGATATAATTCCCAACTCTGAGGAACCAATACTTTCGGAGATATTTAAAAACAGTCTTGGAAAGTCCAAAAACGTAATTATATACATAGAATGTACTATGTATGAATTGTCATAAAGTCAACTTGACAGAAGGGAATATTGTAACTTCAAGAATATTGGGGTTGAAATACTCGTATTTTAGCGATGCAACGGGGACCTCACCCGAAAATGTTTGAAAATAATACGTAAATATTGAAAGAAATTTTTGATCGATTACAAGGTGATTTATTATTATTTATCTTCTTTTATACATGTTTTATGGAATACCTACTATTTGTAGGTACTTTAAACCTGTTTTGGGCAATTGTCATACGAAACTTGTTTTTTGGCGCTCTAGTTCCTCGGAACAGAGTGCTTATCAATTTGCCCAAGTGTCTGTAATTTTGGAATTTTTGGCTGAAAATGGTCTCAAATGATTTGGTTCGACTCACTGATCAAGAATCCGAGTGCGAAATCGATTCTGTCCGGCCGGCCGACCGGCCGTAGGCACGATAACTCTCGAACGAAAGGAGTTAGCGGATTGAAAATTGCAAGGTGGTTTTGGAGCGTGAATATCTCGGACAAGTTCGTTAATGGGCGAAAACCATCAAGGGGTTTCGGAGGCCGATTTTAGTAAAAATAATTTTTATGAATATTTCCGAAACCGATCACTCGATCTATCTGAAATTTAGCACTAAATTGTAGAACCATGACCTTTATATGCATGTGAAGTTTTGTATTGACCAGATTACCGCAAAGTGTCAAAAAAACAATTTGAAAATGTGGTGCAGTTCTCATTCTCATGATTGCTCATTTAATCTTGATAAATAAACTATTATTTGAATTGAATTTCCTATATGATGCAGTTCTATCATATGAATCCATTGATATAATTCCCAACTCTGAGAAACCAATACTTTAGGAGATATAATTTGTCTGTTTGAACTAGAGCGCCAAAAAGCTCCTGTCCACAGGGCTTGAACCCATTTTTCTGTTCCTAAACGCTGAGAGAAATCCTGAAAGCTTGGTATTAGGTAAGCGATTGGATTGTTGTTTCATTGTGCCAACTATTATGTGGAATTAATTGTTTTAGGTTTTGAGAGTATTTTCTTGTTGTATTGTTTCACTGAGGAGAATAAATCTAGCGAAGTCGACCAATATTTATTCGTCGAATCCCACACGATCCTGTACTGTTACAAAGTCAAGAGCGTTCCTGCTAATCGGGTCCTTCCTGAATGGCTTCGTATAATAAATATACTTATGCATATATTTCACAAATCAAATAGACCCCAGGGGGTTCATTGATCTGCCGAGAAAGCAAGAGCAGACGCGTTTCTGGCTTCTTGGCCTTCATCAGTACCCTGTAGCTTTCCCAACAAATTCAACTAAACTGACCCGGGTTAAGCCTCTCAGAGCCGGCTTGGTCGATCATTATAATCGCCCACGCCACCTATGAGACGAAACACGGAAATCAGCCTCTCCCCACCAGTGAATATTTGAAGCGTGAAATCATATGCCACCATTCATGAATGGTGGCATATGATGGGGTCTATTTGATTTGTGAAATATATGCAAAAGTATATTTATTATACGAAGCCATTCAGGAAGGACCCGATTAGCAGGAACGCTCTTGACTTGTTGATTTTTTATGGAATTTGAACTTGAATCATACGTAGGGCATGGAGATCAGATTTGAAACAGTTTCCTGATAGCATGAATTATTCAAAATTAGCAAGAAGGAAATCTCTTGTACCTTATTTTTCAATGAAAATAAATCTTTTCCCTCCCAATTATTTCACTATATCGAGTAGCGATGCCTCCACAACATTCAATGTCTACCATAAATTAATTCTAAACATATTAAAAGAAAATAAAATGCATCCCCATCAAATGATACCTACCCAGGAGCTCTCGGAAGACGATTTTGATAGAAGAACTTATTTTTGAGAACAAATGATAGACATGTTGGATAACAATATTATCCAATAAGTAGATGTTTTGATTTCTGGTGAGTGCACTTTTTCTCTCAACGGCCATGCTAATCGTCAAAATTGCCGCTCCTGGTCTACCGAAAATTCTCACTGTATGAGAGAGGAACACTCGCAATTGCCTCAAAAGGTTAACGTCTGGGCAGGAAATGTTCGAAACCATGTCATAGGCCTCTTTTTTATTGAGTTCAATTTGAATGGCGATCAATATTTAGCACTACTTCAAAATTATGTCGTTCCAACTTTGGCAAATTTATATCCTGATTCAGGAAATCCTCAAGTTAAACGTAATACTATATGATTCTAACAGGATGATGAGCACCATGTATTACATTTTTGCGCGTAGTATGTTCTGGGGAACATCGCGTTATCATTTTGCCTAAATGTCTGTAATAATCGAATTTTTCGCCGAAAATGGTCTCAAACGATTGGGTTTGACTTACTGATCAAGAATTCGAGGTCAAATTTGTTTCTTTCCGTCCGGCCGGCAGTCCGGCCCTTGCCACGATAACTTGAGAGCGGAAACAGCTATAGTGACTTGGAATTTTCAGTGTACGTGGCGCATCCCAATACGACGGACAAGTTCGTTAATGGGCATAATCATCCCAATGGTTTCCGAGTAATAATTTTGTTTTCACCCAATATAAATCCGATCGAATTGAAACTTGGTGAATAGTTGTAGAATAAAAACCTATTCACGTTTGTGAAATTTTGTGAGAATCGTATCACTAGTAAATTTTATAAAAATTATTGAAAAATATTATTTATGACACGATAACCTGAGAACGGAAAGAGATAGCGGCTTCAAATTTTCAGGTTAGGTTTTGCATCTGAATGCGACATTTGAATTTGTCTATAGGTATAATAGGCAGGACGGTTTTGGAATTATACCCATCTGAAATTTGGTTGTTATTTCCTCAAACACTCGAATAATAAAAAACCGATATAATTCAAACATGGTTATTAGTTGTAGAATGCCAACGCGAAAATTCTTGCGAAATTTCGTGAGGATGGTATCACTAGAAAATTTCAAAAAAATCATTGAAAATAATTGAAAAAAGTTCTATATATCAGAAACTATTCGTCCGGCATCGCTGAAATTTCGCAAGAGCCTTCAGAACCTAACTATACTGCAAAGTTCCAATGATAGCCCTACATAAGGATTCTTCTTCCAGAGATCCATGCGCCTCCAGAGGAGTATATTTGTGAGAGGGGACTTTTGAAAGGTTATGTATTATTTTTAATATGATATCGCTGACATTTTGCTGAAGGCTTCAACACTTAACTTTGAATTAACCACACTTTCTGAACTTGTGAGGTGAGAGGCTCATTTGTCGATATTGAATCTCGTGATGGGTAGAGAGGCATTTTAGGCCAGTTTTTCTATATCACTAATGAGAATATATCTTTATGTTTCACCTCAACACCTTTAGATCTATCAATGGGCATTTATTGGTTAAGAATAAGTAATTGAATATTACTGGATTTCAATCGAATTTCATTCAATATGTTAGTAACTCAGCTTACTACTACTGATTTTCTTTACTTTGCATATTTGAATATGACATTAATTCTAGCAAATTTTTCTAGAATAATTATGTATTCTCCTCCCAAAGAAGAATTGAAGATAGACAATGTGTTAATTTTTTCATCATTGCACTCTATCCTGACTTCACGAAAAAAAATTGGTGACGTGAAGTCAGGAGCTATTGCGCGTATGTTCTATTGTCCATTCTCCTGTATTGGACAATCTTAATCGAATTTACCTTGGTGAATTATATAGTCTGTTCTCCTGTATTGGATACTCTTAAACGAATTCAACATGATAAATTCGATTAAGATTGTCAAATACAGGAGAACAGACAATAGAATTCACCATGGTAAATTCGATTAAGAGTGTCCAATACAGGAGAATGGACAATATAACATACGCGCAGAAGCTCCTGACTTGACGTCAGTGCTTGAACCAATTTTTAGTGTTTGATATTGCAACAAATTTCGGGATCTTCCATAAAAATGTACAGTAACCAAGATAATGAATTTATTCCATTTGGCTTTTTACACTGTATAATAAAGTTTATTCATAATAAATGGTCCCCTTATTCATATATTGTATAATGAACATTTGTTTGTCCTAAATGATGGGTGTATTTGAGATTTGAAGATCAATTTATGTTAGTGAAAAATTTTAATATATATATATATCTATTAATGATATACGATTTATTCATAGACAATGTAGTTTATTACTAGATCAAAAAAGGAATATTTTCACTCAATGACGAATTATTAGTATTAAATAATCATTATTTATGAGGAAAAGTAACTTCAATGAATATCAATAGTTGCATAATAAACATAAAGATATATTTATTTCCCAGAGATAAAATTCCATATATTTATATGGAATATTATAATATATAAATTCTCCTTTATTTGAAGGAAGAATTTATATTTTTATTTCTGTATGTGTTCTTCCTTCTTGATCACTGTCAGTGCAGAATTCAAATAAAATCTCGGTTTTATGTAATTACATACAGGAGCTGGTGAGGGGTTGTGAGTTTATTGGAATATAAATACAAGAAATATCTGAAAACGTGATATTCATTATATAATAAAAAAAAAATTATCTTTCAAAAAATTCCACATTCACTAACCTATCTTACAAAAAATATCTGAAATTTTCAACTAAATGATAATACCGAACTCAATAAAAATGTTTACATTGAAGAGATCATTTTAAAAACATTATCCAATACTTTAAACAAAAATATTATAAAATGAATCCAGGTCTTTCCAAATTTCAATATGAATAAATGAACATTTTAATAACTTAACTGTTTTTCTAAAAAACATTTACAACAAAAATAATTGAAATAACAAAATGATTTTATGTAAATTCGATAAGAAATTTCACCCCCACATTTTCAAGAATAATCTGAAATTAATTTATGTTAGGTATCTTCTAATAACCACATATTTATAATAGCAAATATGATTATTCCTAAGGAAACATACACATTACACGATCGAAATTGACAAATACAGCAAATAGAAACTTCTCATCACCAATAACATAAGTTTGTTGCAACAGGTGTTTCTTTTTCATATATTTGAAGTTTTCTTAAGTAAAACTGCATATTTAGGAGAAGAAAATATATTACTTATTAATTGTATCATTCAGAATCAATGAGCGAATTATCTAGGGAATCTGAGTCTGTAATAAGAGAGCTAATCAACATGTCAACCTACAATTCATAATATGTATATGTAATTTTCAATCAGTTTTATAAAGAGTTTTGAAATATCGGTGATGGAAAGTGCTATAATTATTGTTGATAGGTTTGTAAAGAATGAAAAGAATCAGTAAATTTTAATGTGAGAATTATGAACCTTATTGGAACCTAAAATGAATGCCATACATCATTTTATAAATCATAACAGCCCATTAACAATATCAATGCATTACAAAATATTACCTTGAAAGCGACCAGAGCCGTGTAATGAAGAAATATCTCATAAAACTTTTCCATTAATATTAATACTGCATTAGATTTCGTCCTTGGTTCATCGTTAGAAAACCAACCCCTACCCTAACCAGATGTACTTGAAAGCCAGTAATAAATCCGCCTGACTCACAATTTCGGCATAGTGGTTGTTATCTGACCCTACTGCATCGAACGAGGTTATAATTCGTACTGGTTTCACATGTGAAAAAGTCCATTAATAGAG
Organism: Halyzia sedecimguttata; assembly: GCA_937662695.2. NCBI lineage: Eukaryota > Metazoa > Arthropoda > Insecta > Coleoptera > Coccinellidae > Halyzia > Halyzia sedecimguttata. Next base: position 35,249,849 of record OW569415.2, on the reverse strand, counting down.
CACTTCATGAGGGAAAGAAGTAACTGTATCAAGAGTTATGGTCCTCCTGAGAAAAGCCGATGGAAAGGTGACGTCATGACCAGTTTTTGGATTGGAATTCCTCCTTGGGGATTATCTTTGGCCAGATGCAAGACTCCCGGATCTCTCACCAAACATCCTCTGCACAGTGACGGCTCGTGATTCCTGAACATCATTCATTTAGAAAACAAACAGGAACTTTCCCTGTTACTGTTGAAATATTATAATTTTTCACTTATATATATCCTGAATATAAGTCCAGTACATTGGGATTTTTTCATTGGATTGTTATACTTATTTTTGGAAATCTTGGGATAAGAATCTTTGGATTCACTATACCAGCGGTATCAAATTGTATTTCACGAAAACGTAGTAATGTTGCTAAGCTTATTCCAAACATTTTTTTTTCGTATGAATATAGGTCCAATTCGTTTTCGTTCAGAAGATACAAGCATTTGATGAAATATGTTCAAATTAAAAGTAGACTGATAAACGAAAATGCTGGTTGATATGGCAACTTGCATCATTTTAATTGTTAATTTGATACTTGTCGTACGTTCTGAATAAAAAATGCTTTCTTTATCAACTCAGGAGTATGCAGACATATATTGTGTTTTTAGGAAGAAATAGAAGTAACAAATGAAATTGAAGCTGTCCTTGGTAACTCTTCAATTAGTTTTTGGCGTGTAGCTACTAGTCATCATTTATCTCGGAATTTTGTATGGCGTGTCTTAAACAGAGAAATGTTTCATCCATTTCATAGCTGGAGATGCCCCACAATACAAAGGTAAGAGTTTTGTCAATGGTTACTTTAACAACTGAAAATAATAGATTTATTTCGCTTGTCGTTTGGTCTGCAGACGAGGCTTTTTTTACTAGGGAAGGTCTCAACAACAATCATGACGAACATGTGTGGGCATTGCAAAATCCATTTACCATTAGATCCAGACGATTTCAGCAATATTTTAGTGTTAACGTTTGGGGTGGGATTTTCAACAATTTTTAAGTTATTAATGATCGTTTCAATGCCGATTTGTATAGAATATTTTGGTACACAACCTTTTAGCTTTAATTGATGACGTAGAACTCAACATTGTTGAAAATATGTGGTATCATCACGATGTTTCACCACCACATAGATGCAGACAGGTAGTTACTTGGTTAAATCAATATTTATATAATGGATGGATAGGTCAAGGGCTACATTTCGAACAAATTCTATAATCTTATGATTTGTTTTTTCCATACACCATAATTTTTATAGCTCATTATTTAAAATGGTTGATGCTATACAACATAGACAACTTAAACAATATATTTTTTCAAATGCTTGTATCTTCTATATGAAAACGAATCGGACCTATGTTCATAGAAAAAAAATGTTTAGAATAAGCAAATCTATCATCTTCCAAAGTTGGTATAGAGCTTATAGAACACCCTGTATATTTCCAAGCAATTCTTCTCGCTCAAAATGTCCGAAAAAAAAACGAAGTTGAAGAAAGATATCCCACTTCTGTCAAAACTGTACAATACAGTTTGACAGTACAACTTGAAGACCTGTATATTATTTTATTCTGAAATCTTCAATAAATCATATAACATAGTGGATAAGATTTAGTATCCCAAACAAACAAATGATAAATAAATAAATGAATACAAATTTCAAGGTTGTTGCAATCAATGGAATTATTTGAATATTCGCCATTATTACATTTCAAATAAATATATTCACGAAATTTAACCGATGAATTGAATCTTATCCATTCCCAGGTTCATATTTATCAAGAGTGCGCTATTTTCGTCTGAAACATAGATAATTCCATCACCTTAGTACACTCAAACCTTCATCATCGCAACGAACGCCAATGATTTACCCCCCTATCCTGACACCACTCCCCTTCAGGTCATATATCACACCCCCGTCAATCTACACTACGTAACTCAATATAACTTTATACGTGACAAAATTTAACAAGTTCTTGGAGCTTGTTCTGCCTCAGCTAAGTCCTCAGGTCCACGTCTCTGGATTGTTTATTTTGGAGGAAGTTGACAAACGTATTTGTTGTTAGGCGTCAACTTCCTTAGGGAGATAACCTGGCATTCACGGAGATGAGATGCTCTCCGCAATTTCTGGTTTCTAATGACGAATACAGAGGTGAATATTCATATGAGAAATTTATGAAAATCTATCATCCACAGTGTTATAAAACAAAAATATTCCACAGGTGATAGAGGTTGCACAAATTAAACGAATTCACTTTAGACGTTTCTTGCATTCTTTTATTTTGTGTAGGGTTTGACGAGTTTCGATACTGGTAGCGCCATCTATGGACGGAAAGCTTTGGCTCGGTATCTCGTATCGATCGAGAGTCAAAAATGGAGCAATCGTTGTTTATCTCAGATGACAGACAGAGTCAGAGTGAAAACTAGTCAGCATTTGATGAATCGTCAGACAATGATATTTGTTACAGTGGTCCTCTTCCACCTTTTCTTTTGTTAGTTTTTCCGTTGTTGGGATCATATCAAGTTGCTTTTTCTGGAACTTTTAGATTGGATATTTTGCTCGTGGAATTAGAAGGCTAACGTCCTTACCACCTGGGAGGAATAAGGGACCCATACACCTCAATGCCCATATACGCATATTTTGCAGAGAATACATCGATCAGCGAATCTTGGGAGCATTTCCCTTTGGAGAGTGCTTTTAACCACCCGAATAGAGTTAAGTAGGATCCCAAAAAGGTCATGCCGACTATCTCACTATCTACCTCCATTGAAGAATTAGTAGAGTAAAATCGGTATATATGGAATAGTTAGGTAATATGGAACTTTAAATAATTTTTAATCAGGTGGCTCTCCGCCGCATTATTCAATCTCCATTAAGTCCTAACTGGATATCCCTTATCAAGAGACTTGAGCTTTTGGGTGAAGTATAGATTATATACTACAGGTGTGCCACAATAGACCGATTGGTCGCGGTGGAGGGGCGGGTAATATAATATAATAATAATAATAAGTCCTAACTGAGGTCCTCAGTTAAGGATACATAAGAATCGCAACCTCAGTTAATGCCTGTTTCACCACCGTTACATACATGTATGTAACGGTGGTGAAACAGGCCTCTTTCACCTTAATTTTCACGTTAACTGAGGTTGCGATTCTTATTTATCCTTAACTGAGGACCTCAGTTAGGACTTAATGAAGATTGAATGCTTTGTGAATACGGCAGTATATCTCTTAAGTAATGTTGCTATTAGAAAAGTCATTATATCTTTGGAGTTCTGCTGTAAAACAAAATTGGCTCTAAAACTTACCAACACTGGAAGATGTGAGGTTATGAGTTCAATGTCTTTAACGATTTGTGCATGGCGTCAGTTAAAATTGTTTTGTGACTACCGTTATTAATAAATTTGTTTGAGAGCATGGTAAATTCGGTTAGGCATGAGGTAGTAGAAATCTTGATGAATTGAATCGATATTGTCCATAATAACAAGTACAACATTAGGTTTGTTTTCATTTCGGAATGCGGGTAATATGGAATATTCTATATTTACCCATTATTGCTATTCCATTTATCGTCCCGTCTGGTTCTCTGACTCAGAATTTGAACCAGTTATTGATTATTCTTCTGATGAAGACCTACCACTGAGCTGATGGACTAAAAAGCCATCCAATGACGACGTGGAAAAAATTTCTTTGGTCGAAATATGGTTGATATGCGTAATCTGCAATGTATGGTCTCACGAAGCGTGCACCAGTGCAGAAAAAGATATTTTTGTTGCGATTTCTACAATTTTTAGATATTCACCCTTCATTCACAGACGTAATTAGGTATTTGAAATGGAAACAGGGATTACTGAAAGCTGATATCAATTCTGCAGAATCGATCATATTTTTATTTATGTAGATAGGAACATCCTGATTTGAATATTTATTTCACATACATATTATTCTTAAGTAAAATATTTGATTGCTTTCAAAGGATTGTTCACAACAATAAGTCTTTAGACTATGAATTCTTTTTTTGTCCAAAAGAGAATCAAGAACTTGCGAACAAACGCAAGTTATTACATACATGTTTATTAATAGAACCCAATCCTTTGACACCTATTAAATGTCTTATGAAATTTTCAATCAAAATAATAATCTATGAACGATGGCATTGTGGCTTTCAGTTCTGATCAGAGATATGGAGATATCATACCTCTGGTTTTGATTGAGGGTTCCTTATCCAGGGGCGGATTGAAAATGTAGTGAAATTTCTGGATTTTTCATCAGACTTTATATCATTCAAAGAAGAATATCTTGAGAACAATATGTTTTAGTAGAAATGATGAAAAATACTTTATTTTTCTAAAATGATTGTAGATTCTTATAATAACTTAAGCTAAACCCAATCTCCTTTCTTTATGCTAATTTCTCATAGTTTTTTGAATTCGCGAGTCTATAACTAGGAACCGAGTGGAAGTAGGAAAAAACTGTTAATTGAAAATTATGTATCATAGTTATAGAAACCTTCACCCCAAAATTCATTCCATTCAGAATATCCATGTCAAAGGTTGAAAAGAAAAACTGATTTTTTTTTCGAAATTTCAACAGCCTGTATCTCTTCACCAGAGCCGAATTTGGAAAAATGGTAAATGAGTGTGTTTTGTTTGACGGGAGGAATCTTTGGTTGAAATTAATGCACAACTAAAGGACTCACCCTGTATATGGACTATTTATGCAGATTATATGAAATATGTATGCTTCAGTTTGCGTTCTACCTACTACTGTCTCAACCCAAAAATGTGATCCAGTTTGTTCTAGAGTCTGAGATTTAGGTAAGTAACATTATGAACTTTTAGAATAAATAAAATAGTGAACCTACTAAGGGTGGATTTAAACCCGCATGTCCTGCGTGACAGGCAATGCTGCTACTATCTCGGCTGTAGAGAACTTATTAAAGGTCTGAGATTTACATGATTTGAAACTCCAGTTCGAATGATTTCTTTTGATGAGTTCTACTTTATCTAAGGAAAAAGACTCACCTTTGCAAACACCCTGTATAGTTTCCGAAATATAACATATTCGAAGAAGAAATTGTAGTGAAACCTCTAATACGACATGCAACAAGGTTTGCATTAAACGTTTAACGCTACCAAGGAGGTGGTATGAAAGCACTGTTGCGTTAAACGGTCAACGCTCCTGGGGAGAGGGAATAGAAAGAGACAGAGCGAGAGTGAATGCGTCGCACTCGAACGCATGTGCATAGTTTTCTACCCCTTCCTATCTTCATTTCCACATTACGTAAGGTAGCTTATGGTTCCTTCGTGCCTATGCCATAGTTTACCTCCGAATTGGAGGTCCTTGAGCTGAAATCAGTAATCTTTCCACTCCATTCCTTGGTTCCTTGGTTGCCCCGTCCTGAAGAAGCCAACTAGCAGAAATGCGTGTCGGCAGGTACCAGCAGAGAGATGTTCTCTGCTCCTTTTGCGGAATTACCTGTAAGGCTTGTTTCTCATGCATAAGGTTCCATTCGGTTCGGTTCGTTTTCGGTTTCAACCGAAAACGAATGAAGGCCTTGCACACATATGCGGTTCATATTAGGTTTTATGTTATCTTCCGACACGGGCACACAATTCCAATTTTTCCGCGACGTGAGATTCATCAAAGCCATTCAAAATTGAACACATACATCTTTGAATGCATCCTACGTCTTTATAATTATTATTATAATTGATGTTTATATTTTTCGGAAGTTTTGTCCCGCAGCACTGTTTTAGATTTACTGCAGAAATCAGTCGATCCACATTTGGTAAACCATCATTTTCTCATGAATACTGAGATAGCAACAATATCCCGAAAATATGTATGTTTATATTTCTATATTTGAACAATTCGTGAAATATTGAAAGATATCTGCTCGATTTGAGGTTAAAACCACAGAATGAGACAGAAAACATATGTAAATATTTATTACTTTATGGTTAAAACCGAAACTAAACCGTATTTGTGTGAACGCCCCAGTTGATCTGTATACCCTACACACGAATCCAAACCTGATAGAAACCTATTCGTGTCGCGGGAGTATTCGGTGCTGTGCGGTTTCTATTCGGTACCGAATCTAAACCGGAGCACCGTTTCACACTTGTCGCCAGCGACCGAATTGAAACCGAAAACGAACCGAACCGAATGGAACCGTATGCATGTGAAACAAGCCTTATACTTTTCCACTAGAATTTTGTTTTAACAAATAATTATCAAGAATAAAACTAACTAACTGCGATAAAATAAAAGAGATTGTCACCATAGTAATACGAGTATATTCAAATATAGTCATTCTGCTGCAAAAATTACACTTTAAAGACATGATTCCTTCTATAGATGTAAAGGTTGGTTTATGCTGGCTGGTAACTTTAACTTAATCCTATATATATATATAATATATATAGACATACATTTTTTGTGTTATGGCTTATAATCAGACTAAAGCATCCGTTAACTTATTAATTATTATTATTACTAATAACTAAACGGATTCTTTAGTCTCAGTATAAACAATATTCCTAGAAATCTATGTTTCAATTTTTAAGTTTAGGGTTAAGTTAAAGTTACCAGCCAGCATAAACCAGCCTTAACACTTCTAAAGTCATTGAGTATTCTAGTAGTAATGTAATACCACATGGGAACTTGTGCTTCAGTTAATCAGTTATGATCAACTACCAATTAGTAACGGCTGAAGCAATGCACTACCTACCTGATTCTTGTTGAATTATGAATCATATATATTCATAAGCCGAATTCTGACCGAAATACGGTTCCTTCCGCAGTGGCACCGTGTGAAATCGATACATGTGCAGAGGGAAGTTTCTCCATGAAATATGGGTCACATATTAGCATAGAACATAAAATCACCCTTAACCCGCTGAATGTCTCACATTGTGTGCATTAATGTCGGCGTGTTCGGGTAGGACAACATGACACGGTGGAGTGTTTTGTTTGCTCAAGGATGAACCATTTAGTGGGCTATTTAAGCGGTTTGGTCAGCACTGATGAAGGAAATTGTGTTCATAAGTGGGCGATTCTATACTATTACCTCGAAGAGATTTTGAGTTTTATATGAATTTATTATGGGACTCTACGACAGTTCTCGTAATTCCGACATGTTATCACGAAGGGGTGGGAAAATCAACCCCAACAATATTTTGTATCTGAACTTCGGTGCTTCAACATTTCGCAAATAAAAAAATGATTTGGAACGAGAAGTTCAATACGCCATATTATCGTTTCTTGACCTTTCGGTTCGCTGTTGAGATGAACACAGGGCCTATAAATTCGTCCAAATGTCTGTAGTTTTCGAATAATTGGCCGATATTGGTCTCAAACGATCACTTTTGACTCACTGATGACAAATTCTAGGTCAAAATTGATTCTGTCCGGCCGTCCGGCACGATCACACTCGAACGCAATGGTTTGGTTTTCAAATGCGCCGGCTGAGATCGTTAATGGACAAAATTCGTCGAGTAATTTCGGAATTATAGCCATCTGAAATTTAGTAGCGGACAAGAGTAGTTACTTTTGTGGTGTCCCAGGAAATGTTATCAAACGAAACTAGGTCGCTTTTTTCCCAAAATGATGTGTACGTGAGTATTTTCATGTAATTAGATAAATATTAAAATTATTGCTATACATATTATTTTTAATGAATTGTCAACTCATAGTTTCTCATGCCACAACAGTACGATTGGACTGATTTGTTTCATAGAAACGAATTACGGAATACACAATTGAAAATAAAACACTTCTCTACAGGGTTTTTTTTATCTCATGGCACAATTGTATGATTGAAGTGATTTGTGTCCTTACGCCACCATAAACAAAGCACTATTTATTTTCGTCCCAAGAGTACATGTATGTATTCGAATGAGACCTGACGCCACCACAGACACAGCACTGTTTACTTTTTAACCAACAGTGAAAGTATGTATTTGAAAACGGCCTTACGTCATCACCAGCCAAGTACAGTTCATTTTCGAACCAACAGTGAATGTATGTATTCGAATGGGACCTTACGCTACCCCGACACAGCACTCTTTATTTTTGACCCGACAGTGAATGTGTGTGTTTGAGCCGTAACTAATCGATTGAGACTATTCTCGGTCAAAAAGTGGAACAGTTTCTTTTGGACGTTGTTTATTCACGGATCTATATTTCCTAGAGTTCAGTACCTGGACGGGTGACTACTCTGGCTTTGAATATGAACAGGCGCGCCAAAACTCCTGGGCACAATACTTTTCCAACTTCCTATTTTGTAGCCTTGAAGAATGAAAGGGAATAATAAGGAAATTCATTATATTTTTAAACTCTTCGCAATTAAACTTGTTGAAAAGAACTATACTTTGATAGTCAACGACATTTTCATCATGAATAATAATGTATTCTCTTGTATCATGATGAGCGATTCCATATAAGTTTCGTTGTGTGTAAATTTTGGCAAAGGAGATTAATTTATCAACTGAAATGTTTAATTTTTATCATTGGTTGTTTTCCATAGTCAATACATTACCTTTTCTGAATTTAATTTAACGCGAATATATTTCGTCATTATTAGTTGTTTTCCTTGTTCAGTAAATTATCTTTTTCAGATTCAACGTAACGTAAAGTAATTGTTTTCTATTCCTTGATTGTATTCCGTATTCATATTTCATATTAGTTGTTTCAATCATGTTGTTTATATTTTCGATATTGTGGGGTTATGTTGTTGTACCTACTGTCACTCGTGCATTCAGGTGACATCGGATTCTGAAATGAGGTTAGGTTACATAATTGTTGTTGTGGTTGATTTACGACAGGCAATGATTTATTTGAGATTTGAATTTATAGAACTCCTCATTTCGTATATACAAAGTCGTCCACGATTACACCCGTGAGTTTTATAGAGATAGTCTTTGATATAGGAGGAAGGTGTCGTTTATGGAATAAGTTTTCGGAATTGTAGAAAGTTGTGATCTAGAATCATCCTTTATTGTAGGCAATTATTACTTCAATTTGGATAAATCCCAGTGGAATATTGTGATTTTGAGTATTTGGGAATAACTTTTTAAACGTGACAATTAAACTTTTCCACGAGGACTCCGATCCCTAGAGATATACCCTCAGAACATCACATTTATGAATTTGTTGTATTTGATGAACCATTCTCATATTCTTTTATTAGGGACCGCCCCCTTGAATATTAGCATGTCTTTAAGGAACACAGTGTATTGTATATATGTAGTACCATTTTTCAGATGTAAATTGACACAAAATGGACGACAGATCGACATAATGAACGTCAAACTCTACAAGATCAATTGAAGGAGCAAATAGTTATGTTAAAAGCATTTCAATGTCTTCCTATTCTGGATATTAACAAATTATATGAATGCTTTCGTTGACCATTGTTCAGATTGTGGTACACATTCATCAAGGACGAACCCGTAATGGATTTGTTTCCGATAATTGTATTAAGGAGCATATTCTCAACCTACTTCTAAATTTTCTAGTGAATGCTATGTGGCAGATGAAAGAAAACAACAGGTGATATCCACTGATCATATATTTCATGATATATACATTTAGTCATTCGATTGACTCAGACCATTTATGTAATAGAAAAATAACTTATATAATGTATAATAGATAATAAGTATAATACAGATAAGTATGTACAAAAAACAATAAAACAAACTTTTTGCAGAAGAAATCTCCGCCAAGTAAAACTGTCAGTTCGTTCAATCTCCAGGAGAAATTGTAGAAAATCATTTTTAGTTACAATATAAAATTCAACAGCGAAGATTCCTGATAATATCCACAAATGAGCACATTCTCATAGGAAGCTAGCTAACAATAACTACTTTTTTGCTATATAATAATGGCCCAAAACATGACGTATAGTTTAAAATTTCTTGAGAGATTTCGACACAAACATTTGATTTTCAATATTTTTGGTTTGGACGTTCTATAGGGTCGAAATTATTTACAATAGCATTAAATGTACAATTTTGTTTGATTATTCATTATTTCTACATGAAATCAATAAATTAATAGGGTTTGCTTGAAATAACACAGTCAAGAATATTTGTTATCCACAGAAAATTGACCAGGAAGATACAATAAATAATCTGAATTAATAAAATAAAATCACGAATATTTGAATAACTGATGCAGTTGGTGAAAATGATCAAGAAAAAATAACTGTCAATTTTCTATGGAATAACATTAACATAATAATATTAACACTTCGAGTTTTTCTACAGAAAAAACGGAGAAAAACTGTGTACATTCTTCATTTAAACTGTTAAATACTTGTTGTTTTAATTTGATTTTAGTTTTTGTTGATTCGAATTCCTTATCAAGTAGTCAGTCAAATCACAAAATATTCTGTTTTCTTCGTTGTTTCTCACTTCTAAACGTTTTGTCAGTCCTTGACATTGTATGAAGAATGTCTGACGAGGAATTAGACTAGTTTTTATACACATATTACATTTATCCAGTATCTTCCAACTGAAACTTCACATCACCTCATTTTCAGTCACTTTATATCACTTAGGAACTTAATCGACCTGTCCAGATGATGTTTTGATGCCATCACAACTATGGCGTCAAACTTGAACTTCGTTTCGCGAATTTTTTTCCTCCTCACTGAAAAAACTGGAAGCAGATGATCCCTGGAAAGCAACGTTCGGGTGGCTGGATCGTTCAATGTCTGACATGTCAGGTGGCGCCACCATAACTGGATAGAAATCTGGAACAAATGCATTACGTTAATATTTCTTAAACAATACCCATATTTTACAAGTAATTCTAGAACTAAAATTTCGTCATTCCGACTTTATGACAGAATTATTCATATTTATTACTCCGTTTTACTGTTATGCTATTTATTAACGCAAAATTTCAACCAGGATTTACGTGAGTCCCTAATTTCGTAACTTTCGAACGATAAAGCAACGTTGGTAACATCGGATATAAATGAGTGTCATGATGAAGCTTATCTGGAGAAATGTGGAAATTCCCATGATAGAAGAGACTGTATTCCACTTTTACGGTTTTGTCTTTTTTGTTAGTGTAGTTGTAATATGGCTAATGGAAGAATCGTATACTGTGCTCACCCATTCAGAATAACAGCAAAAATAACAGGAAGTGGAAAGGAAGTAAACAAAGCCATAATGTACCACAGGATAGGAGAGTGTTCATATTATACTGTTTAGATATACGTACTTCTCATTTTCTAGCAGAATAGTGCAAATATAACGGTTTCTTTGATTGCACGTCGCGAACAATCATTCGTTCGTATCAGATATCCGACTTATACTCAGAAAAAGAATGGAATCATTGGACAATAGACTGAGTCAGTCTGTAATTTGTACATTCATTTTTAACCATAGATTAATCTCGTAATCTAAAAAACTATTTTCATTTACCATTTCTCCAGAGTCGGCTCAGGTAAAAAAATACAGGCGGTTCAAATTGTAAAAAAAAACAGTATTTGTTTTGTAGCTTGGACATGGCTATTCAGAATGAAATGAATTTTGACTAGAAGCTTTTTACTATCACTATGACACATATTCTGCAATCCACAGCTGTTTCTACTGGTTTCCTAGTGACTCGCCGATCCATAAAACTATGAGAAATTAGCGCGAAGAAAGCAGACGAAGTTTATCGAATCATTATAAGAAGAATACTCCTCATAACTTTTCCTAATACGCATCGTTTTTGAGATAATCAACGTTGAGTGCTATAAAATATCGTAAACATTGGAGAATATGTACTATTCGTGTTGATCTGTACACCTAGAGACGCAGGAGTAGACATAAATTAGTAGCAATGCTCCCATTGAACTTGATCTCACATAGAGTTACTGAGAAAGTTGACTATTAATTATGATTATTCAGTCAGTTTGATTCACATCTCAATTATTCAACTATTCTTGGAAATTAAGATATTTATGCAATTTTCAATACATTAGGCGATGATCAAATTGTGTATAATCTTATAGTACAAACAATTGGATATTGAATGAATATTACATTTTAAGTTCGGTGTTTCAATATTGGACTACCGAAATACAGAAACGGCGAGAGAAACGGTTATTGGTGATAGATGGAAACAAAATGCAGGAGTGTATTAGCACACTGTGAAATCTTTAAACGCTTATAACCTTTTACCTGAGCCGAATCAGATGAAATGGTAAATGAAAAATACTTAAAAAGCTGTCTATATGCCAGTACGTATAGACAGGAGCTTTTGGGCGCATGTTATTTTGTCTATTCAGGCCTCACACACCCCACGAAATAAAGCATGAACCTCCAAGTCGGCTTTTTCAACAGAGTACCAAATTTTAATTCGATCGAATCTGTATTTTTGAAAATATTGAAAAACTAATAATCAAATTTTAATTCGACCGGATCTGTATTTTTCGAGTTATGGAGGAAATAACAACAGCATTTCAGATGGGTGTATAACTCCGAAACCGTTTGGTCGATTATGCCCATTAACGAACTCAACCGTAGCGATCGCATGCGCAACTGACCCCGAAAATTGCAAGTCGCTATCTCTTTCCGTTCGATAGTAATCGTGGCAACGGACGGCCGGCCGGCATTTGGGCCCAATGATAGCACGCTGTTCCCAAAACATGTGCACAAAAAGCGTTTATTAGATGAGGGGAATCTATGGTTGAAATTAATATACAACTCAAAGACTCACCCTGTATGAACAACTGCTCAAACACAAAACTGAAAAACTTGAGGGATCATCTGATGGTGAGACATCAAGTGACATGAAATAACGACAGAAATATAACATAGTTTGTTGATGTACACAATTTATAGAGTCAGCGTTACGTCAGACAACACTATTAGTATTAATAGTGTACATAAATGTCCAATTTCCTTTGAGATGGATCCACATAAAGTAAAAAAAACCTTATATTCAAAAAAGGACATGAATGAATTTTCACGTAAGTCTCCTGAATAGTGAAGGAGTAATACCCAGAGTACTTCGAATCGAAACTTTCAAATGTGATAATTGGAAATTAAAATGAAAGCTGAGATATTATTTCCAATCATATCCCAAATTCAAAGATATAATATACCTACAATGTACTTCGGAGATGAGACATTTTATACTATACTCAAAAGTTTCGAAAATATGCATATAACATCTTTTCAAAGAAAATTGTAGATATCTCCATTCTCCAAATAACTATTACAGCAATAGAAGGATCTGATAGATTCGAAAGACGTTATTGTAGCTGAGGACCATCGAAATCAATGTCGAAGTTTTTCAGGAATTGTGCTGCGATCGTCTGACAAATTGGATGAAATAAGCCCTCAGAAATCAATTCTTCTCCAGTGTTGAGCTTCACCTCACGAAAACGTCAGCTATTCGAAGCTGTACAAAGATTGATCTCCCGAAATAAAAGGCTGGGAAGAGATTTGGGACGGGAGACGAAAGCCAGCCATTAAAGGTTAACGACACAACATAAAAATTGGAAAGAATACAGTGTACTCAATAACACTCAATTAGTTTATTGCTCTGGATAGATTGCAAGAGTTCAGGTAGAATATGGGGTAATTATAAAAGTCTTTATTATGCGCCCATGGACAAAACCATTGATTAGGATACTGTAGTAAAGGGTTTTCCAATAAGAGGTGTTATTTTGAATAGCCCGCTATTTCGGTAGGTGTCACTTTTGAAGCTGTCATTTTTTGACATTTGACAAATAGAAACTACGCCATTAATAACAATGGAACGATACACGCTTCAAGAACGCATTGAAATTATTAAAATTCACTATAAAAAATTGGTTCAAGCACTGACGTGAACTCAGAAGCTTTTGCGCGTATGTTCTATTGTCCATTCTTCTGTATTGGACACCCTTAATCGAATTTACCATGGTAAATTATGTTGTCCATTCTCCTGTATTGGACACTCTCAATTCGAATTTACTATGGTAAATTCGAATTGAGTGTCCAATACAGGATAATGGACAACATAATTTACCATGGTAAATTCGATTAAGGGTGTCCAATACAGAAGAATGGACAATAGAACATACGCGCAAAAGCTTCTGACTTCACGTCAGTGCTTGAACCAATTTTTTTTTTCGTGATTTTTTTAAAATTTTCTAGGGGTACGATTCTTAAAATTTTTTTTTCGTAATTTTTTTCGAATTTTCTAGGGGTACGGTTCTTACAAAATTTTAAACACGTCTTTATGTTGATTTTCTACTACTAGTTACAAAGCGCCATTTCGATCGAATATTTATGTTTTGAGTTATTAAGGAAATAATATTCCAGGTGGGTATAACTCGGAAACCGTTAGACCGATTATGCCCAAAAACGAACTCAACTCTCCCTTTCGGATACGCAACCTACCCTGAAAATTGCAAGTCCCTATCTCCTTTTGTTCGAAAGTTATCGAGGCAACGGTCACCCATCTACTGAACTCACACAAGAATGCTCGAATCTCCAACAATATTTAACCGATCGTATTAAAACTTGAAACTTGGCAGTAGAGTTACGTTATGTAGGCTCTTGCAAAATTTCAGCAATTTCGAGCGAATAGTTACTGATATATAGAATTTTTTTTTTTTATTTTCTATGATTTATTAAAAATTTTCTACAAATGCTATCCTCACCAAACTTTGCAAACATTTTTGCGTTGGCATTCTACAACTAATAACCATGTTTGAATTCAATCGGTTCAGTGTTTTTCGAGTTAATGAGGAACAAAAAACCACCAAATTTCAGAAAATTTCAGATGGCTATAACTCTAAAACCGTTTGGCCGATTATGCTCATAAACAAACTGAAATGTCGCGTTCTGGTGCACATCCTAACCTGAAAATTTCAAGCCGCTATCTCATTCCGTTCTCAAGTTATCGTGACAACAAAAATATTTTTTAATAATTTTTTTAAAATTTTCTAGCCATACGATTCGCACAAAATTTCACAAACGTGCTAAGGTTCATATTCTACAACTACCCACCAAATTTCAATTCGATCGGATTTATATTGGTTGAAAACAAAATTATTACTCGGAAACCACTGGGCCGATTATGCCCATTAACGAACTTGTCCGTCGTATTGGGATGCGCAACCCACCCTGAAAATTTCAAGTCGCTGGCTTGTTTCGTTCTCAAGTTATCGTGGCAACGGCCGGACGGCCGGACGGCCGGACGGCCGGCCGGACAGAATCAAATTTGACCTCGAATTCTTCATTGGGGAGTCAAACTTAATCGTTTGAGACCATTTTTTTCAAAAAATTCGAAAGTTACAGACATTTGGGCAAAACTATAACGCGTATGTTCCCCAGAACATACGCGCAAAAATGGTGAAAATTTGGCAGAGACGGTTCGTAAAACTAGAACATTTTTGGGTCGTCGTGAAGCACCCTGTCGGACCGCAATAAAGAAATAGGTGGAAAAATTCGAGCTGTTGGGACAAGTTAGTTATGTGAAGAAAAAAACCCGTGCACTTCGCTCAAGAACAGCCGAGAATATTGCTGCTGTAGCCAAAAGTGTTGAAGAACACCCAGGTTTGTCCATTCCTCGTCGTTCTTTGGAATTAGGCATTCCACAAACGTCATCACACCGTATTTTGCATAAAGATTTGGGTCTTAAGGCTTATAAAGTTCAGTTAAAACAAGAACTCAAGCCGGCCGATAATCAACAGCGTCGTGTCTTTGCTGATTGTTGAAATGCATGAAAATGATCCGGAATTCCATCGAAAAATCATCTTGAGTGATGAGGCCCATTTCCACCTCGGTGGCTTCGTCAACAAGCAAAATTGTCGCATCTGGGGCTCGGAAAACCCAAGAGTTATTGTTGAAAAGCATCTCTATCCTCAACGTGTGACTGTTTGGTGCTGTTTATGGTCCGGCGGAATCATTGGACCTTACTTTTTCGAAAATGAGGCTGGAGCAACAGTTACGGTGAATTGATTGCGCTATCGAGAGATGATTAATGATTTTTTATGGCCGGATTTGGATAGTAACGATCTGGACAACGTTTACTTTCAACAAGACAGCACTAAGTGCCACACAAGCAACGAAACCATTGATCTTTTGCGGGAAATGTTTCCGGACCGTGTTATCTCTCGAAGAGGTGATCACAATTGGCCACCGAGATCTTGTGATTTAACACATTGCGACTTCTTCCTTTAAGGCCACGTGAAAGAGAAGGTCTACGCCAATAGCCCAGCGTCGATTCAAGACCTCAAAGATGGAATTCGTGAGGCTATCGAGGACATAAGGCAGCCACTTTGCGATTTGGTTATGGAAATCTTCATTAAAAGGATATGACCTGTAAGCGTGGTCGTGGTGGTCATTTGCCTGATGTTATTTTTCACTATTAACGGCATAGCTTCTTCTTTATAATGAAATAAACATCCGATCATTTATATCGAAAAATGGCATTTTTCTTTGAATATCAAAATAACACCTCTTAGTGGAAAACTCCTTAGAAGCTGAGACGCAGTTCTATGATATTTACGGACAGTTTCAACGTTTCGCTGATGCCAGATTTTCCGTAGCTAAGAATTTGTAGTAGAATTATATGTTATGTATAGCGGGTGTTCCTAAATGGATACGAAAGATTTTAGGAAGTGATGCTTCGATGAAAATTAGGAGGGGTCTAACAAATAGTTTCTGCGCGCATGTTCTTGGGAACAACCAAATGTCTGTAATTTTCGACTAGGTTCGGCTCACTGATGAGGAATTCCACGACAACTTCTATTCTGTTCGGCAAGCCGTACATCCTTTGGCACGATAATTTCCGAACGGAAAGAGATAGCGACTTGAAATTTTCAGGGTAGGTTCATTAGTGGGTATAATCGGCCGACCGGTTTCAGAGTTATACCCATCTGAAATTCTGTTTCCTCGATAACTCAAAGAATACATATTCGAACGAATTAAAACTTGGTTAAAGAATACCGATGCGCAAATTTTTGCTAAATTTCTTTAGGATCGTACCAGTAGAAGAAAAAAATGTTTCCATCAAAAACTTTATATTTCAGAAACTATCTCTCAGATGCCACTGAAATTATGCACGAATCTTCAAGCCGCCATTTTACAATCGTGTACCGGTTTTCAGTGCGATCGGCTTCGTATTTAAGGAATTATGGTGATAACAAAATTTCAAACTATCTAATTCTTCTGAAATTTAATATTTTCCCAAGATTTCCAATACAAATCCGATCAAATTGAAATCTAGTACTCGGTTGAGAAAAGACGGCATGAAGGTGCATGCAGTATTTCGTGAGGGTTGTGATGCGTGCAAAAGCTTCGGACTTCAAGTCAGAGCTTTCATAGAAATAATTCCAATAATTGTTTAGAAAATAAAAGAGTGGGAAAGCACTCTGGACAGGGGCTATGGAGCTCTTGTCAAATAACTGCGAGTAATTATTCGAACTTTGACAAATCATATCTCCGAAAGTATTAGTTTCTCAGAGTTGGGAATGATATCAATCGATTCTTATGATAGAAATCATGAAAAATTAAATTCAAAACGTAGGTAGATTTATGATTCATCCCATATGTTGGATTTACATACATCAGCAAATTATAATCGGAGCCTTCTATGAAATCATAAATTTACGATTAATATATTATATATAATATATTATACAATATACAATTATTGAAATTTTAAAAAACTATATCTCCGAAAGTATTGATTTGTGAAAGTTGAGAATCATATCAATGGATTCTTATGATAAATCTGCATCTTAAAAAAAACTGAATTTGAAATTTGTAATTTGAAAGAAATTGTTTTCGTTACTCCGAAACCCCCAGGTATTTTGCCCAATATCAAACCACGGATTCTTGATCAGTGGGTCGAACCAAATCGTTTGAGACTGTTTCCAGCCAAAAATTCGAAAATTACACACATTTTGTCAAATTGATAAGCACTCTGTTCCGATTAACAAGAGCCAGAAAGGTTGTTACACTAAAACCACTATATCTTTTGAACCAAACGTTAAATCGTCATAAAATTTAAACAGCTGCCTTTTAGAGGTTAGTACTTATTGATGAAAAGTATTGCTGGAATTAATTATGTATTTGTAGCGCCGCGCCTTCTATGTGCCAAACCGGGAACTTATCAGAGAATGAAATACATTGGCTGACGACACGAAGCACGCCAGATGCTCGACCCATATCGTCAAATTCAAGGAAAAAACCGCACTGCAGACAGATACCGCTTCGACTCGATTAAAGAGATATCAAACACATCGAATCAATGTCATCCCAGAAAGACAAAATGACTCTTGGATTGAATTGGCAATTCGAACTTCAGAAGCAGCTCCTCGGTCTTATTATCATTATCCTGAAACCTGTCAATATTCTGATTTTCAGACAACTGGAAATACGAATCTACGGTAATATCTGACTGTTCAATATGAAGACGTTTCTTTTGTGGCAATTATCGCTGAATTAAACATTGGCCGCAACCGTTATTGATCTTGAATGCAGTTCCTGAAAATTATGACTAAAATCCCGAAAAAATTATTCCCGGATAACAAAACTCATTTTTCATTGTCTGATATTTTCATTTTTCCCCCTATCGTAGATTCATTATGAATGGCTAGAATTATATGGTGTGAAGTTTTGACACAAGGACCGATTCTTATCAGAACGTTGTACGCGATCATATTTCATGCAATTTCGCCTGATATTCAGAGGTTATTTCCAGTATCCCTGGCAAAGAATCAGCAGGGAACAATAAATCAAACTATATAACGATAACATGCCATAATGCAGAAAACTAATGGCTTTGTAATAGTATAAAATATTGTCGTTATTATAAATCGGGGCAACTATTTAATCGCGATTCGCATGCGATGGTTCACGTCGTTTGCATTCTACAAATATGCAGGAAATTCTCATGATCGATACAAATTCAACCGATTCTACACGAATTGAAGAAAATATGGTTCATTACTTGAAAATTCTTGACATCGATAGATGTTTTGATAACGAATAATCCCTACACGACTTTGGTAGAAGAATGACATGTTTTGGTTCATTCGTGAATGTATTAAAATTCAGCACTTTTTTGTTTACGAATAGTGATTCATGCACATTACAATATGAGGTAATTATTAATTTATTTTCTTATTAATTGGAGAGGTGTCAACCACCTGGAATTAGGCCAATTAACCAACAAATACTCATGATTGATTCATCTACTACCGGAGTTGATAAGTGTACAAGCGGAAATAATATGAGGACAAGATCAAGATGCCAACAGGCTTGTTGAGGCGATTTTTTTTATACGCATATAAGAATGAAGTCACGGAAAGAAGAGTAAGTATCACATAAAGTATGCTATATGGCGGTTGATAACGATTTCGAAAACGATGCTATGAAATGTGAGGTTCGAGATATCTATGATCCCGGCAAAATCACCGGAAAAATTAGGGGAACGGAAAAAATCTCAGCGTAGTTGTCGTTCCGATTGTCCGTTTGGCCGATTTTTGCAGTTTTTTTATTTGACTCCTCGCGGACATAATTATTCAGATACCGCCCTCAGTTGCTTCGTTTTTTGTTATATATAGCGGTGAATAAAAAGAATAAAATGTCAGCTTTCATTCAGAACACCCCTTGGATTAAATCATTGACATACGAGAATGTTTACGAACACTCAGATGTTGCCTCATCTTTTCTGACCATTTCCATTTTTTATTCATTGAGATATCTTAATTTTGGGAGAAATTAAAGTAATTCATATGGTAGGTACTGTTCGTTTTACCCTTTGATTAGGGAAGAGAGGGGATACCGCATGACGTACTACGCAACGCTATCGATCTTAATCCAAAACTTTGACAGTCTACAGAACGAAGAAAGCTCCAATGCTTCAGCGATGCCATCGACTGGCCTGAATGAACATCACCAGGCTACACGGCAACTGGTATAATGCCGATTGGGCAAACGTTCTGTTTAAAGATTAGTGTCGAATTAGCATTAATTGATTTGATGGAAGATGGAGACTACGAAGAGGAGAACAGACTAGCAATTCAACTTCACTTCCACTGTCTCTTTTGGTGGAGATTCACTGATGTTCTGGGATGGGATTTGTTCGGGGGCACGAGCAGATTTAGTGGTGATCGATGGTGCGTGAATACACATGGAAACATTGAAGACATTCTGCAGGAGCAGTCGTGTCATTCTCTCCTTTCATCGGAGCAGACTTTTTGCTCATGCACGATAATGCTCGCCTCACGTGGCCCGTTGTGTAAAAGACTGTCTGAATGACGTTGGCATAAATGCAATGCATTAGCCAGCATGTCCACTAGACCTTAATCCAATTGAGCATGTTTGGGACATGTTAGGTAGAACGCTAATGAATCGGGCGCAATTTGCAGCAGCCCTAATCGAAATTAGGGATGATCCGAGGGGTAAACCGCTAGGAATTCTGGTGTACAAGAAAGTAGAATTCCATGGAATTCCTATTGAATTCCGAGGAATTCCTATTGAATTCCGAGGAATTCCTATTGAATTCCGTATTCCTATTGAATTCCGTGGAATTCCTATTGCATTATTAAGAATTCCTATTGATGTAAGAGCGCGACACCTATCGGACAATCATGTATACAGCTCCAAATAGTTGGTTTTAACCGAGGGGTAAACCGCTAGGAATTCTGGTGTACAAGAATATAGAAATCCAATAGAATTTCAAAAGAATTCCTTATGAATTCCTATTGAATTCCAATGAAATTCCGGTTGAGTTCTGGTGTACAAATTTTTGTCAGCAGTTTCCCCCTCGGGATGATCTTCCTCAACAGATTATCGATAATTTTATTCTGAGCATAGGAAGACGGTTGACTGCGGTCATAAGAGTACCTGGAGGACACAAGATATTGAGCAGTTTAAAGTGCTGTAATTTCTCACCAAATTAAGATATAGCAATGAATAAAAAAAGAAAATGTTAAGAAAAATGAAATGATATCTAAGTGTTCGTAATCATTCTCGTCTGTCAACGATTCACTCCACAGAGTGTTCTGAATAAAAGTTCACTTTTCATTTTTTTGTTCACCCCTGTATATAACAGAAAACGGAGTAACTGAGGACGGCATCTGAACAGCTATGTTCCCATGCAGTCAAGCTAAAATTCGGAAAAAAAATGCGAAAATCGGCCAAAGGGCTCAAAAGAAAATTAACCACAAACTTCGCTGAGATTTTATCCGTTCCCCTAATTTTGCCGAAGTGTATATGGTTTCAAACGCCTGATTTCCAAGGGATAGGCGGAAACTATTCTGAGAGGTTGGTGGAATCTGGTAATTTTCGAATGAATTCGATGTTCTGGAAGTTCTTGCAAACTAGATTGATCTGATCGGCAGTTCCTGCTACGTCACAATTGAATTGAAATTAACACGTATAGTATCTTGAATTTGCTCCATATTCATCCGATATTTCGTGTTCATACAAGTAGTAGTTCTAGAATAATAGCTGATAATTTTGCATCATACTGCAGAAGGACATGAAATTTACTAACCTGTGCAGCCAGAGTAATCATCTATCAGTTTTTTGCTTCTTACAGAAGACGATCCTGTGATCATGTTCTCCAAAGCCATCCCTGACCTCCTTCTCCATCTGCAGAACAACACGAAAAGCACAACAGCGAACAACAATATCGCCGCACAACTTCCCATCACTAACTCGGCGATGTACCATTTCGAATTGGAGTTATCTCGATGCGATGCACTCACGAGTACCGATAACAGAGGCGAGTTAAAATCAACCTCGTCAGGCATCTCATCGGCCATCATGCTCAGATCTTCTTGACTTTCGGTCGAAACTTTGAGTGCGCGACCAGTGTCGAGATCCATCATTTCCGATTTTAGATTTTCCACGCCTGGTATCCTCGAGACCAGCTCGACTTGGATGTGGTAGATGGTGTCAGGCCAAAGTGAAAGAGTTACAGATGTGGAGTCGGTGAACAAGTTTCCTTTCAGACCGCCTCCGTCGACTTCCCAAGTTACTAAGTATACGCCACGAGAAGCTTTTGGTTCCCAAGCAATCTCCCCAATTACCAGCACTTTTTGATGGATTAAAGACACCTCACGAAGAACCCATGGGGTATCCACGTCGTTCAATGTACTCTTGCTGGTCGTTGCCTTAATTTCGGTGTTGATGGTCTTCTTCTTCTTCCTGTTTTCTTTCAAGCTTGCCTCATCTGGACTGTAAATGGTGACTAGGCCCTGTGGATCAACAACAAGAACTCTGAGCATAGCGCCGCCTTGGTCGGAGTTCAAAGGTACACGAGTTGTGAGGTCCAAAGTTTGGATGATCTGTCTCCATGGTCCGGAAAGAGCTTTTCGCATAACTACGTATACCAGTGGTGTTTTCTGCTCCACTGAAGATGGTCTTGGCCAGCGGGCATGAGCTCCTGATACCTTTATGACTCCTTCCCCTTTCGTATGAATTACAGGCTGGGTCTGTTGTACTCGTAGAGATGCTTCGGCGTGGAAACGACATGCTTCTTGGCATCCAGGGAACTGAAAAAAAAATTAATGATTTTATATGGCAAACTTCGAGAGTAGAAGAGTAGTTTTGCGTCTTTTTTTAGCGAATTCCTGCCGAAAAAATTCTACTGATGAAGAATTCTTGGTCAAATTTACTTCCCTCCGATTCTACAGAGGTTTACAAGTAGGATTTGAAATGAAATATCAAAAACTAGAAATCTGCAAGGAAATATTCAGTGCTTAAATGGCAATATAACGTTCACAAATGGACGCAATCAGTTTTGAATAAATAGCTTAAACTAATGACTTAATGTAAACCCCAAAGAAAGACGTCCAATGGAGTTAAATCGCAGGAACCAGGCGACAAAGTTATCGGTCCATTTCTTGAAATAATCGAATCACTGAATTTTGTTTTCAATAAAGTCATTGTGGCACCGTCCTTTTGAAACCACATGTTATGCAAATCAAGACGAACCAATTCAGGCCATAAAAATTGGTTCAAGCCCTGTGGACAGGAGCTATTGGGCGCATGTTCATCTTCCTTGTGGCCCGTACTGACCAGTAAAGAAAAATATACTGAGAGAGACCCAGGAAATTTGACACATTTTGTCTTATATCTCCAGAAATTGAAATCGTATAGAGCCAAAATTTTGCACAATGTTGCAAAATACTACAATTGACGTTAGTACAAGTTTTTGTTGCAATCTGATGAATAGTTCACGAAAAAAAAATTTTTTTTTCGAAAAAATTAAAAGAAATATTTTTTTAAAGTTACCAACATTTCGATCATAACAGAATTTTGCCAAAAGTTGCGCGTTTATATCCTCGAACTGACTACCAAGTTTCGATTCAACATCTTCTTTAGTTCCTGAAATATTAGGGAAATAACCTCAAAATTTGAAATGTCTATAACTTCTAAACCGTCCGGCCGATTTTGCCCGTTAACGAACTTAACCGTCGCATTTTGATCAGAAACCTACCCTGAAAGTTTGAAGACGATAGGACCTCCGGTGCTCCTGTTATCGTGCCTACGGCCGGAAGGCCGGCCGGCCGGACGGCACCCAAAAATCTGACACCGGATTCGTGATCAGGGAGTCCGAATTAGTCTATTAGCCAATTTTCAGCTCGAAATTCGAAAATTACAGACATTTGGACGAAATGATAGGACGATGTTCCCCTAGAACATGCGCCCAAAAAATCAGTCAACATCGAACTTAACGATTTCCATTGAGTTACCGCCTTATGAGCTCCGTTAAAAAAAAATAAGGTTCAATGACTCCTACAACAAAAAAACCGCACGAAAAGTTTATCAGGATGTACTGGCAGTTCTTGATATTCTTCAGATTTATCACCACACCAGATAGGGCAATTTTTCTTCTTAACATAACCGTTTAACCAGAAATGAGCATAATCGCTGTGGACGATTTTCTTATGAAAATCTGCATCATTTCCGATTTTTTCCAAGCACCAATTACTGAATGAACGACGCTTTAAATGATCTGTTGGTTTGAGTTCTTAGGTTAAAACAATTTTGTATGGATGTAAACCAAGGTCATAAAATTCGCCACAAAGACATCTGGAAGATGCCTAGTTCTTGAGACAGACGAGTAATCGATAAATTTTGGTCTTCACTAACAGTATCACGTACGGCAGCAATGTTCCCTTCACTTTTGCATTTCTTTGTCTCAATGGCATTATAACACCATGAAGTGTAAAATTTGATTCAAACTTCTTCACCAAACGTTCAATTGTTCTTTTATTCGGACGATTATAACGACCAAAAATTTAAGTTAAAGCAAGTGAATTCATAGTAACAGATCGTGATATTTCATAATAGATTTGGATTATTTGTAAGCGTTGTTGAAGTGTGTACCTTTCGATAATTTAATGGTAGACATTGGTCGCGTTCGGCAGAAAGATCAGTAGCATGAACCGCTACGCTACCGGTAGGTAGCGGCATCGTGTTCTGCCGAACGGACAGCTCCTTTTGTCGGCAAATCACAGATGTTTGAAGTTCACGTTAGGTGATTCGAATTTTCTTTGATTGCCTGTCACAAAAATAAATATTCAATGAATCCAAATATCATTTCATTACTCTTCGAAGATGATATTATTACGGCCAACATAAGAAGTTAAATTATTGGCTCCACCTCTGCCTTTATTGGAAGATGAAAACAGAGAAATTGTTCCCAGGAATCAGAATTTTTATGAAGATACAATTCCTCAATGTATGGGTGATTTATTCAAAGACCATTTTAGAATGTACCGAAGTGCTGGTAATTCTTTCCGTCGAAAAAAATGTCCAGTATCCATCTTTTAGCTCCTTATTTTTACAATAAATGTCAGAACTGTCAAACTTACAAGATGTTACCGATGCTGAGCGTAAAAAATCTTCGCTCCTCGAAATGACAACGCTACTCAACATGTTCCACAGTGAGCGTACCGTTCGGCAGAAAAATCTGCCGAACGCGGCCATTGAAAAATACAGCTGTCAATGTCACAAATAAAAATTGGCTGCCGTGCGTGAGTATGTCAATTTGAAAATGGGGCGTTCCCATTGAAAGAGCCGTTAAAATCGAGTACCGGATTTCAGCTCGATCGGCGTCGTATTCCCGCAATTATTGTGAAAATAAATTAAAAAAATACAGATCCGATCGTCTTTAAACTTAGTAATTTGTTGAAGGATACCGATGCGTAAATTTAAGCAAAATTTCGTGAGGATCGTATCACATGAATATTCTCCAAAACTGTTATATTTCAGAAACTTTTTGAAATTTCTGCTCAAACCTTCAAGTCATCATCTAACAATCAAGTACCAGATTTCAACTCTACCAGCCTTGTATTTTAGGAATTATTGTGAAAATAAAATTTCGAAATGGTATCTACTTGGCCGAGATGGTAGCGTGCTCGCCTGCCGCACTGGAGATTCGGGTTCGAATCCGCGCTGAACAAGTTCACTATTTTATTTATTTTAAAATTTTAATTCAGTTGATGCCCAATGCATTTTTGCTAAGAAGAGATGGTTCATGTAGTATTTCGTAAGGGTGCGTGAATAGACGATGGAACATGCGTGCAAAAGCTTTCAAGAAGTCAGTAAGTGGTTTTTAAGATTTTTTTTTCATTAGTTGTGCATTCATTGGAAATTATTCGATTTTAGCATTTCTTGCAGTAATAGGAAGATGAAGTTATGTCACTCGCGTTTTCTGCGAATACTCCATATATCCGAGCAGTAATTGAAAAGTTTTTTATCCGCAATGAAAGCGAGCATCACTCTCAAGAATCCCTAAAACGATAATAAATAATGGGGGGTAATTTCGAGTAGTAATTCAACAATGGGGTAATTATTATTCAGCATGTAATTTACATGCGCTGAAGCGTCGCAAAAATAACCATGTTCAGTAATTCCAGAAACTTAAACCGGTATAATTACGTTGGTACACCTGAACTCAATTAGATGCGCGGGTATCGGACGAGGGCAACTCGCCATAAAAGCACGATGATGGGTTTACAGAACGTCAGTTTTAATATTTGAAACGCCGAGAGCCTGAGTTATTAAATGAAAGAGGAAGATGGAGAGGCGGAGAGGGAGCAACAACGGGTATCGAACGTTTTAAAGGGTCTGGCGGGGTTCGTGAAAACTGATACGAACTACCATGAAACTATATGAGATGTGAGATTGAAAATGCCGCGTCCCTCTGTGCATGATACGGAGCTGGCACGAAAAATGGCCGTTTTATGGAATATTGGATTCTGCCCCGAGGAAATGGATTCTAATTCTGTGGCTGTTGCGAAACTGGAGAAATAGTAATATTCCGAGTACTCCACGCCATTTTTCTCGTTCCTACTCGAAGAATGTTGCCGTTTTTGTTCGATCGATTCTAATCATTCTAGGAAATGGGTCGTATTCATAATAATCCCATCGCTTTCAGACTCCGAAAGAATGTTTCGGAAATAATCAAATTGAAAATCTTACACTATAAAACTCGAATCAGTTAATAGTTTGCGATTCCTTCATTACAGCGCTTTTCTTTACCGACATATTTATTGAAATGTCAGTTATTATTTATTACGAGCCTCAATTCGTAACATCATTTTTTTGCGCATGTTTGGGTGATAAATATCTCGGTTAAGTTCGTTATTGGTTTCGGAGTAACGAAAACAATTTTTTGTTGCATAACAAAATTTAAATTCAATTTTTTTAACATGCAGTTTCATCATCTGAATCCACTGATATCATTTTCAACTCTAACAAGCTTATACTTTCGGAGATATGATTTTTTAAAATTTCAATAATGAATCTAATTCTATGAATTCCCAGAATGCTGTAATCGAAAATTAACGTACGTATTTGTATCTATAAATATCATGATCTGTGTTCATACATGTCATCTTATCTACCGATAATCCGATTATCATATTTATTTCTGGTTCTATTCAAAATTCGGTACTCAAGATTTAAAATACCTCCTGCTCTAGAAAACAAAGTACCTATGATCGAATGCAAAACGACCCTTCGCTATCATAGAATTATGAGGATTATAGGATATTATGATTTTTGGGTGATAATATAATGCCTTAAATAATCCATATGATGATGGAACTATACAGATACTTTGGTAAGTTAATCAACTTAGTTTCAGAATATCTTCTCTAAAAAAAACTGGAATATTGGCTAAGTTTCAATTGATATAATATAATTTTCAGAGTAGATTGGAGGAATGAAAATATCGGATAAGTTTGTTATTGGGTAGAATCGGTCTGGTGGTCTCGGATTATTAAATTTGTGACTCTCTTGTTTTTTTATGTAGCTCTATCATAAGAATCCATTTATATAATTCCCAAATCTGAGAAACCAATACTTTCGGAGATATGATTTGTCAAAGTTTGAACAAGATCGCCAAAGTTTCTGTCCATAGGACTTTCGCACATTTTTTGTAATTCCGGCTCACAATTTTAATCTATTGGTACATTTCCTCAAGAGCTAAACCGTCGGTATCGTGCAGGAAAATTTGAGTACAGCCCTGGGATGATCTTCCGAACTATTCATTAGAAACTCTGAAGGAACGAAAATAGGGAGTGAAAATTTTATGGTTTACGATGGAAAACTACATGAACTCCTGACCGTTATCATTATTGAAAAACATTATTTATCTGAGAAAGCTGAAATTTTGCAAGAGCCTTCAATACGTAATTTTACAGTTCTAGATTTTAACTCGAACCGATCTATATTGTTGGAGATATTGGCAAAATATGGAAATATTTAACGATTACAGTGTATTGGTCCGCTGTATTACACTGCGATCATCTCATTTTCATAATGGAAGAGCCTTTTGTTTAAAAGATTATTTTAAAGCGATATTTAACATCTACCTATCGCTGGTCAAGGCGAGATCGAAATGATATACTTATGGACATATTTCAAAGAATTGGGACCCATATTTAGATTCGATTGAAAGTGAAACAATATTTTTATCCAGATATAATAGCGGGTACCTACCCAAAATGATTTTTTTGTAGTTAAAAAAATTGTGATAATCTGCAAAATTGAATATTATAAAATACTCACGCTTTTACATTGTTTGTTATTCTATATTATATAGAATATTTCCGATTCGAGTATTTGCCAAAATCGAAAATATTCTATGATATTAAACAAGAAACAATGCAGAAGCGTAAGTATCTTATAATATTTAATTTTCCAGATTATCACATTTTCATTTTCATTTTCAAATTTCTCAAATGTCATTTTCAGAGGTGGTTGGATAACAGTTATTTAAATGCATTTATATCGAAATTTAAAACCATGCATTGGTCAAAGATAATCAACTATGACATACTGGACATTGAGGGAAGATTATTTTTTCCTGAAAGCCAAGCTGCCTTGGGTGAGTTCAGTACCTGGATGGGTGACCGATCTGGCTATACATTTGAAGAAACACGCCAAAGCTCCTGCCAACAATGATTTTACAATTAGTTCAAAAAAAAAAATATTTCACATGAAAACCTAAAAACTAACTTTTGCCGAATCATCGAAAAAAAATTCAGATCATTATTCAGACGGTGAATATTTTTCGACACGCAGTGAAACGTTAAGGGTCCACAGCGACGATTGAAGTATTTATAAATTCCCATTCCTCGGTTCAGCGGGGGAGATCCGAGGCCGAAAACCGCAAAACTTCCAAAAACTCGGAAAGTCACTTTGTTTGATTAAATGCACGTCGAGCATTAGTCGGGGGGCGGCGTTAACGCCCGCCGGCGAGCGTGGCCGTCTGCGAAACACAACAAACATTTCAGAAGTCGGAAATCTGCTGTTCCGACCCCGGCAAATGTTTCCTGAGGTTTTCAGGGATTTTAGAAGAAAATTTTCAGATATCGGATAAAGCATCTTAGATATTCATCAATATTTTCAGCTCGTAAGGATTCTACGTATTAGTGTTTATCAATCCATGAGTGTGAATAATTTTTGGTCAATGTGGCCGACTGTGAAACACAACAAAAATTTCAGAACTCACCAAACTGAGTTGTTTTGACAAATGCACCCGGGCTTCCGAGGAATTGAAAATAAGAATTTTCAGATATTCATCAATAATTTTAGAGTTTTTCCATGGTTTCACAATGGCGCTTAATAAATATAAAACGAAAAAGGTTTCCAAGCTTCACGTTTCATCCGAGAACAAATAACCAAGTCAAAATTTTGTTTAGAAGTTTAATATCAAACGGACTTTCAAAACTGCCACAACGATTAAACATCTTCTAGGAAATATATTCGATAAAACTCCGGACATGTTAAAATCTAGGTGTTAAAAAAACAACTGCGAAGGATTTCAGGAGATGATTTCTTGGTCAAAACTTAAACTAGTTTGTTGTATGAAACATTTTCGAGTTCCCTACCCCTAGCTGAGAATTTTGAATAGTTGTACTACATGGATCAATAAGTTCCGAGACTAACCCAGAGATGGCGCTCGTAGTAAACCAGTAACCAGGTCTTTCTAGAGTACTAACCTTTGCTTGAAACGTGTCAAAATTTTAAGTCGAACGGACCAGAAACAGCTGAGTTATCGAGGTTGGAGTACAGTCGTTTTGTAGTTTGTTTAAAAAATGGAAAAATCCGAGTTTCGTGTTCTGATAAAATATTGTTTTTTAATGGGTAAAAACACCGTGCAAGCGAAACAATGGATTGAAAATGTTACCCGGACTCTTGTCCATCAAAAGCAACGATTTGTCGGTGGTTTGCCGAGTTTAAACGTGGTCGTACCGACACAAATGACGCGGAACGCTTGGTTAGACCTGTGGAAGCCGTTACACCGGAAAATGTGAGTGAAGTGACAAAAATTATAATGAAAGATCGTAAAGTGAAGATCCGTGAGATTGCTGAGATGACACAGATATCATATGGAAGTGTATTTACTATCCTTCATGAAAAATTGAGCATGAAAAAGGTTTTTTCCAAGTGGGTGCCGCGATTGCTTTCGATGAAACAAAAACAGCAACGAGTCGATGATTCAGAAAGCTGTTTATCGCTATTTACTCGCAACAAAAAAGATTTCTTGCGCCGTTACGTTTCATGGACGAAACATGGATACATCACTACACTCCAGAGTCGAAGCGGCAGTCATCTGAGTGGCGCACAGCTGGCGAAAGCCGTCCGAAGCGTCCGAAAACGTAGCAGTCAGCTGGCAAAGTCATGGCGTCAGTTTTTTGGGATACGCATGGCGTGATTTTCATTGACTACCTCGAAAAAGGTAAATCGATCAACAGTGATTATTATATTGACTTGCTGGTGCGTTTGAAGGAGGAAATCGCAAAAAAACGACCGCACATGCAGAGAAAAAAAATCCTTTTTCATCAAGACAATGCCTACTGCCACAAGTCGATGAAAACAATGGCAAAATTGAACGAATCGGGCTCTGATCTGCTTCCCCACCCCCCGTACTCGCCAGATTTAGCCCACAGTGACTACTGGCTCTTTGCTGATCTTAAAAAAATGCTCCAGGGAAAAAGATTTGGCTCAAATGAGGAGGTCATCACTGAAACTGAAGCTTATTTCGAAGCGAAAGATAATTTTTTTTATAAATATGGTATTGAAAAATTGGAAAAGCGTTGGAACGATTGTATCACCCTAAAAGGTGATTATGTTGATGAATGAAAAAAAATTTTGCAAAAAAAATGTTGTTTTCATTGTTAGTCTCGGGACTTATTGATCCATGTGTTACTAAACCATACGAGGTACAAGTCCTACAATTTTTTCTAGCCATATACGATATCTATATGGAGATGAAAAAACAACCCCTTCCATAAATTATTCAGAGTCACAGATAACTCGGAGTCCTGGTGTCAACTGTGGAAAAAATCATTTTACATTTCAATTATTTGCTCTGAAACTACTGAAGCTACGAAGTAAATACAGGTGATGAACATTTTCCATAACTGAATTTTCTTTTGGAAAATATATTCAGCTTTAAAATTTTACGAATATTCGGAAAGTTATGAAATAATTTATGGAAGGGGTTGTTTCATTCAGCCCCAGAAATATCCAGACTTGAGCATGACATTTCAAGTTTTGTATCTACTTTTACCATGAATAGTCCAATATCCATGGAATAAATAATATGCCGATATTTTGGGGATTGATATGAGATTCGATCTCAAATCTGAACTGACATTCAAAATTGAAAATAAAAAACCGAAATTGAATAATCACCGGCCCAGACGGACCAACATAATAGAAAAAAAAAATTGAAATGTCAAAATCCACCACCCACAACGATATAATCAGATCATTGTGTCCAGTACATAAGAAAAGAATATATTGAAAATCAATCGATCAGATAGCCAGATAGAAATAATCGATTCCCTTGTCCAATACGTAGAAATAAATTAAACTCATTGTGATTCGGATCGATTTCTGTGCGTTACCACCCGTTTATAATGGGACACATTGTGGCCGTCAACGGTTCCGTAGAGAGCAGCCATAATGGATCCACTTCATTTAAATCCTAACGGACTCAAGAATTGTCATCGTGATGATCCCGCATTATCTAAATCGGGACAATCCAGGAGGCCCAGAGTAACATGGTTACCCTATGTTGATTTATGTTGAATTTTCTTATATGAGTATAATACTGCTATTACCATAATTGAATATGAAGAATTTTCCAATAATAGATATCATTTTGTATTATAGGAGAAATATCAGACATTTTCGCATATTTGGGGCTTAATCTGGAATCTAACGGGAAAAGAGAGAACAATGTCACCTAGAATTGTGTCCTGCTTACTATTATCTGGAACTGCTGATGAATATACTCCGAAGGAAGCACATCAGTTGGAAGCGTTCAACAGTTCGCGTGTTGTCATCGTCGAAGCTCACGATGGGGTTAAAGGTCGAATTGAGGGTACCGTTTATATGGAAAAGGAAGGAGGTGGGTGACAGAACAGAGCCTTGTGGCACTCCAGTACTCACACTGAAACATTGGAAGTGGCACCATCCACGACCACATGAATGCGTTCATAAGAAGATCATTTCTTCATCCACTTCCACAGACGTTTGAGAGAACCATATGGAGATAGATATTCAATAGAGCCCAATGTCAGAACCGATCGGAAGCTTTGGACATGTCCGGAGCTTCACAAGAGACGAGAGTAGATAAAAAAATCTCGTCTCGGTCTCGCCAGTTCCCAAAAAATTAAGTCTCGGTCTCGTCTCGTTATCAGTTGTCCCGTCTCGTCTCGCATAATTCTGAATAACGATAATAAATATTATTATATATAAATCATTTGTAAAGCTATATTTATTACCCTCTTATACACTGTTAATTTCATATCTTAAATTACTCGATGACCAAGAATTCAAACATAATCACGCTTGCAACACATCATCTTTCAATGATGTATATATTTTTGCCATGATCGTAGCTGCTGTGGAAAATTAGCTTTCAACGGATACGGATGTAGCCATCGGCCATCTTGGAAAGTGTAGGAACTTTTTCATGCACTTTCCACCACTCTAACAGCAAATGTTCTTCAAACACAGCTTTCAAATGTTTCGGAGGTTTTGTTGATGTTTTAAAGAAGCTATCGAACTTCTCGAAACATTGAATAGCTTAATTTTTCATTTCTTTACCAGTTTTATTCTATGTAACCTCAATTATCGCAAGGTCTTCGAAAAATCGAGTATTTCTAGAACGATCGATTTATAATATAGACAAAATATATTGGTAGTTACAGTGGGATCTCTTCATAATCAATTGTTTTTTGTGGGTGTTGAAAAAGGTTGAGTAGTATATAAGAAAAGTTTACTGTATGTATCTGTAGTAAATAAAACGATCTTCCAGATAGAAATATTGCGGTCCAAAGAAATCCTTTCAATAGTATAAGTTTATTACTCAGTAGTTTATAGACACATATACTCAACCGACAGAAAAAAATCGATCTTGAAAAAAACATATTCAAACTTGAAATATAAAAATCTGCAAGGATAGATATTTATGATCAGAGATACGTTACTATAAGAAGTTATAAGAACAGTTAACAGGTTGAGATAAAAATGTGATAAAATTATTATAATTTAAAATAAAATATTTCACAGATAGTCACAAGAGTTGATATTTTGTAAAATGTATTTATCTCTATGTAGACCATTTCTAATCTTTCGAAACTTCATAAAAAAAAATTAACGAGACCAAAAACGAGACTCTCGGGTTTCGCTGTATGTGGTCTCGGTATCGCCTTTAATATTTTTCAAAACGTCTTGTCTCGCTTTTTGTCGTGTGAAACCCTATCCGGAGCAACTGATCTCGATTCTTCATGGCGCTCAATAATCCTTGCATCACATAGCTAAGGAGGTTACATGCCATATTGTCTGTCACTCATGAGACCTTTGCCCTTCAGTTATATGGCTGGTATTTGACTGAACATCATCAGCATAAAACTTATCATTGACGTAACCCCAAATAAGATAGTTTAAAGTTCTTGAATCGCATGAAAACACTCGGCCTGAAAACTAGTCACGGGAGAAAACGACGGATTCACCATTTGTATGAAACGTAGCGTCAACTTATTTGAGGTAAAAATCGTTTCCATCCATATCTTCTAATTCCCGCCATAAACATTCATTAATCATGGTCTGATAGCGACATTATAGACTATGTTGAATGTAAAATCCGGCGTTAAGTCGTTTGCGAAATTCCAAAAAACATCGTGTAGTATCCATTCTGCTGGTTGTGATCAGCAGAAGCTGTATACGATATATTTTAAGCATTTTGTAGCGAATTTCAGCAATTGCGTTATATCGTCCTAAGTTGTCATCTGACAGCCCTCAAAATGACAGATTTCAAAATAGCGAAAATGAAAGCTGCAATTGCCTGTAGATATACAATAAAAATAAGGCGCTGCTTCAATAACAAACTATTATTTACAGCGTCCATGAAAGGAACAATCGAAACGTCTTCACGATTTCAAATAGATTTCAATACACTACGCTCGAGTACAGTTTGCCAACGTTGTAAGTGTTGATTTTTCCGCTTGAATTATTGTTTGTAGGTCACTTCGAGAGTGATAGATACCATCGCTTTAAAAGTAATAGATACCAT
This sequence comes from Halyzia sedecimguttata, assembly GCA_937662695.2. NCBI lineage: Eukaryota > Metazoa > Arthropoda > Insecta > Coleoptera > Coccinellidae > Halyzia > Halyzia sedecimguttata. Next base: position 35,215,754 of record OW569415.2, on the reverse strand, counting down.
CGCTCAAAGAATACCAATATATCAAATGAATAGATAACAAGATAGATCTCATATGGAAGTGATGTTTGGGTGCCAGAATATTACCTCTCCAATAGCCCTGGTGTAGTCATTAACTGGACTAACTCAACTGAATTCGAGTCATTACTCAACGTCTATTTACCTACGTAAACTTAGAAATCATTTAGTTTCGAACGAATCGATCATCCAACGCGAATGTTTCATCATTAGACTAGAGCTTTCACCAGTGATGATTTTAAACGATATTGATGAAGAAGCTGTCCAAAAAATAATTTGGTTAACTAAATAATAACTGAGAATGAGTTCAATGAATAAATTAGAAGGCATCGGGATACGATGATATTATTATAATAGTTCAGGATATGGAAAGACTCAAAAAAACTTGATTTTCATTTTGAATTATGTGGTTGAGATAAATGTATTATTCATGTAATGGATGAAGTTTGAGAACTTGAATATATTCAACGTAATTTGTGGTCTGCAAATAAATAAATTGTTATTAATGATATATTAATATAGGGTGTCCCGTAAACTGACGTCAACCCGGTAAAAGCTGAGGTAGGTTCATTTGTTCATTGTAGTGGGAATAATTTTGTTTTTGTGAGCACGTCATAGTTAACTTGGGACAATCATTGGTTACGTTAGATAGGCTGATCCGTATGTATTATTTGAGAAAAAAGAGAATCACAAGCAACATTTGTAGCCGTGGCACTCAAAACAGTGGCAGAGGAGAAGATTTTAAATCTAAGACTAAGACTCTTTTACTAAAGTCAAAATTCGGTATTCTGGCCAGACATGAACAAAACTGTCAGCATGCGCCGGGTTGACGTCGGTTTACGGGACACCCTATATATTATAGTTAGAAGCACACACGTGACGTTTCAAGAAATAAAATGGGTATTTTCTGGAAATTGTTTAAGATCTACGTTCAAATAACTAAGCAAATCTATTGAACATTCATAGAATGTCATTTTTCGATGCAAATCTGCAGATTTTATATCCAGAATAACGAATATGTCAAAGGTCAAACTCGATTCTGTCCATCCGTCCGACCATCAGCACGATTACTCTCGAACTCTATGAGTTGGAGAGTTGAAATTTGCATTCCCTATAACTCGAAAAATACTGATCGGATCAAATTGAAACTCGGTAATTGGTTGAAAAATGCCGTCGCAAAGACTTGTGCAGAATTTCGTTAGCATCGTATGACAAGAAAATTAAAAACAAATATTTAAACAATTATGTATCTCATAAACTTTCCGTCAGATATCGTTAAAATTTTGTGAGAGCCTTCGGAACCTAATTTTACAGATCAACATGCAAACTCCATCGGATCTTTATTGTTGGAGATATGAGCAAATTATTGAAATATAATAAAGATTACAATGTACTTGTCCACTGTTTTACACTCGAACAGCAATAAAGTTTTCATTTTCGACGCGAAGTCGAACAAATTTCATGATCCAGTTTGAATTGAATTAGAAATGTCTATAGTCAGGTCGTTTTTATCAGGGAAGCAATTTGTTTAAAAGATGATATCAAATCGATATTTAATACATATCGTGACGAGCTAAATAAGGTACTTATCTTCAAAAAATTGAGACCCATATATTTAGGTAGTCATTTTTTTTTATCTAGATATAAAAATAGGGTACCCAAGATTTGAGGTTCTGGCGGAAATATTCTACACACTGTAAAACAACAAACAATGAATAAGCCTAAGTTACTTCAATCTTCAAGAATTTTCTAGATGATGTTACATTTTTTTTACCACGGAATAGTTCATTCTGAAAATCCTCAGATGTCAGAGGAGGTTGAAAAACAGTTATTTTTATATCATATTTATTTTGGTATATCGGACGTATTTTGATAAAATGAAACAAATATTTTCAGAAATGCTGAGTTTTTTATTCTGCACTGAATGAATTAGTTGAATTCTTAGAATTATTTTCTAAGCGAAGTATCCTTCCATGATTACCATTATCTGAGGTTGAATTGAAAAATATCCTGCACCATACATAGAGGATTCAAGATTTCAATGATTTCACAGAATCTTCTTGTTATTTTTTGAGTAATGTTACAGTTCAGATATCGCTGAAATTTTGTCTTCAAAACCTTAATTTACAGCGTTACAGAATAAAACTGGATCGGATGCATCTTCTTGGAAATATTGTGAAAATAATATTTTTTTCCAGGAAGCCAAGCAGCCTTGGGCAAGTTCAGTACCTACTCAAATAAGACTGAACTCCCGTCAGTGATCTCCCAACTTGTTAAGTCTAAATATCCACTGAATAATGTTCCCGATGCACATCCCAATCAAAAGGATCATATTGCTCCCTCGAAAAATGTAAACCAAAGACTACTTTCAGAGATATTCAACGATATCTCGTCGGAAATTATGTGAAGATAAATCATCGTTTGTAGACGAGGCCTTCCTCCGACGTTTACCCTGGAGTCCCTACTGCAAATATCTGAAATTACTGGCCGAAGTTCAAGTCCTAGCAGAAAATCGTTCGGGGATTTTTTACGTGGCTCCTTCGCTAAACGAATCCATTTCGCGACACGAAGAACCCATAAATATCTTCTTCATTCCCAGAGTTTCGCACGTTTCACAAAGCGAAGCATTTTATATCCTCCTCATTTGTTGGCCCTGATTTAAGAAAATAAATAGCCTTGCTATTTACTCGGAGATTCTGTAACAAATACGTTTATGCATGCAAGGTATTCTGTTCAATTACCGGGGCGATATATATCGAAGTTTTCTTGGCAGTTTCATTAGTTTTGTCTACTCCATAAATTACGCCGGCTAACAAAAGAACTAACGCATCCAATTTACCCTCCAACAAAGCTCTTCGGTGGGGAACCTTGCTCTTCATATAAATCCTCTCGGGATGCGAACGGGTCTGGGGTTAATTCGTATAATTTTATATTGTTAGGCTTCAGAAAGGTTGCCATCAAATCTGGCATGTAGAGAACCGTACATACAGCCGGCTGAGATATTGGGATCGAAATTAGGATATATCTCAGCCCGACCTCTTTTGAATCACGTTAATTTACATTTTTTTTCTCGGGAAACACAGATGATGCCGCTTCCATCATTCCAGACCAACATAATTTGTATTATCGTTGTTATACTTTGTATGCCGTTCATACCAAAATTACATCCCATCATAACGAGTTGACTTGCGAATTTTTTCATTCGCGTCCACCCCTGGAGATTGTATAGACCATATAAAACTACAGAGATGCAAATTTGCTCGGAAAATATGCCTTGTTTGCCATTCCCGGGAATTTTTTGCCGAGAAACTCTCACTCGGCACGCTGCATCTCCGTGAAAATAATGAATTACTAAATTAGACATATTCATCAGGTTGGGACTTGTACGCTTTAATCTGTCTCACTCGCAACCGGAATGGACGAGTCGCTTGCTCATTAACTTTTCTCGGAGGGTAAGCTTGTGCGTATATATTTTGAAGAGTTAACTTTCAACCGCTGTAGTCTCCGATGTAGAATGCTCAATATTTCACATGAAGCCGTTTCAAATTGGAATAAGCATAATTTTAATTCTATCACAATATATTGCATTTATGACAATTTTATATTATATATTGTTGTAGGGGGTAATGCACTGCGACCAAAGTCTATTGTGTCCTCCCGTCAGAGCTGTCGATATCATCACCATCTACAGCTCACCTTCCAGTTCCAGAGTTCCGACGAACTGGGATGGCTTCAAGGAGGCTACTTCTTCGTTCCTGCAGACTTCTTGCCCAAAGCATTCCTTGCATTGGATTCAGACGGCGAGGCATTCGGTAGTTAGGTGATAAGGAGTTTCATCCTCCTCACAACCGAATCTGCACTCGTCAGTTTCTGCTAGCCCTAATCTCATCATATCCTTCCTAAGGCAGCAGCGCCCTGTGAGTAAACCAGTGAGGAGGTGCAGCGTGTTTTTACTGAGATCCATATATTTCTTGGATCTGACAGTGTCAAAGTTCCGGAGGAAATTTTGGGAGTGATACATGCCTGGGAGAGATCTCTAGAGAATACCTCTTTCAGTTTCTTCTTTAATTTATGACAATATGAGGTGGATTTGAATCATCGCCATTAATGTGATTTATCGATTGGAAGCGCGTAGCAACAAATTCTTTGAGCCCTTCTGTAAAAGAGAGCTGCTTGTGATTACGGCATTTTCTTAGCGCTTCTTATAAGACGATTGCATCTGCTGTTTTCTTCAGTTTTCCGTATATTCCGGGGGAGTCTAGCTCTAGAACACATACCTTACCCCTTTCTTGTAAGAGGGCTTGGGTTGTCTTTATACCCAAACCTGATAAACCATCTCATACACAATCCAATGACTTTCAGCCAATAAGTCTCTCCTCCTTTTTATTGCTTGACTGTTTACTGACTGCATCCCTCCCAACATGCATCTCAGCTGGGGAAAACGGTAGATTCTGCTTTTCACTCAGCTGTTAATGGTATTGAGGACGTCCTACACTAAAAATAATACACACTGGCTGTATTTTTGGATATAGAGGGTGCATTCAACAACACTGCGTTTGATGGTATCTAAACTAAAATCTGTCGTTGGGCAGAGTTTCTTGTCGGGACTCGACCATAGGGGGAACACTAGGAAGGGGATGCCACCAGGTAGGTGTTTTATAACCTCTATTGGGGAATATTGTCCTGAATGGGCTCCTGGTCGGGTTGTCGAATGCCGGGTTCGTCATCGTAGCCTTTATAGATAGCCTAGTCTTGTTGATTCGGCCGAACCGTCCCTACCTATCTGTCGTCACACATCTGTCAAAGTTTTCTTTGAGAAATGACTCGATAGGAAAGTTTTCGCCGATTGAAGCAAGGGGGACGATATAGTGAAATTGGGCATAAGAATTAACGATTAGTCATCATTAATTGAAGTACTAGTGGTAAGCTGTTCTGAAAGTGTTATTCTCTTGGTACCTATGGAACCATATCGCGCACTGCGTATTATTAATCTAGTCGTTTTCGCATCTCCGTGGTGGATTGCATGTAACTTGCGAATCACCACGAAGGGAAAAATAATATAAGAAGGGATCTATAGGTTTGAGTAGCCATAGCGAGGAGCTTGGTTTATTGAACGACAGGTGCCACTTCTGTTTACTGTTTACTCGGAAGTTATTGCTGGATTTTGATAAAAACCGATTCCTTCGTAGGGTTTTTTCGTCATAGTTTAATTATGCTTCACTTTGATTCCTACTGAGGACGAAACCGGTATGTAGCTATTCAACTTTGATAAAGTCACACTCTGTAGTTTGCCCTAAACTTTGGTCTCAGCAAGTCCTTTCATCTTTGAAAAGCTTCTCCTAAAGTGTTATTCTTTTCGTACCTGAGTTCACGTAACAACTGAGAGATAGGCGTTGCAGCATTCGTAAAATGATCAAGTGTTTGAAGCTCGACTAAGAAGTTTTGTTTGTAGTTCTTCAGAGGAAAATATGAACCTTTCCATAAGATTTGTACCGATTTTCGTCCCACAAGTTTTCATATATTTTTTCAACAAGCTTAATTTCTTTCGATGATTTTGGAGTCCAGTTCTTCTTTAACTCTTTGTGATGAGCGTCATTTTTTACCTTTTAAGAAATATATTCGATTGCCTAAAGAATATATGAAAAAAATTAACGCTGAAGAAGTTCGTGTGTAGGGTTGTTGAGTTGAGTTTATTCAGAATAATACTTCGTAATGCAAATTGTAGAAATCTGTGATTTCAAATATAGAAATAATTTTTAATACTCGAAGTCATCGAACATGCACAAATATTTAAAAACAAAATATTTCTTTCCGAATACTACTACGAATGTTATGGTTTTAAAACTACTTTCAAAGAATATGCAATATTCATCAAGCGTAACATTCAGTGACCAATGGACGATAAAATCTTTCCCCATATTATTGGAACATCCCACACTTATGGTATGGTTTATGAATGTAATCAAGTCCGAAAAACATTGTCTCCACTCAACTATCTATAATGTTAATGTTTCCGAAATTGATAATGATTATCATATCGTTTCAGGCCTGAGGATCATTTTCGTTCGGCGATAATGAAGCTAACAGCTATATTCCATTAAAGTAACGTGCAAAGAATGGAAAGTATAGTCTTTCGAACATTTCCTAAATTACCCTAAACATATATCTGGCATCGTTAAGACAACACAACGGAACTCTCATTAACGTGACTTTCAGTATCTTTATCCCCTCCGAACGATATCACGTGACCTCAGAAATTCAAATATTTCGAAAACGAGTAATTGTTCTCTTAATTGCCACACTAACAAACAAAGACTTGTTCAATACAACGAAAAATAATTACCCATTATAAGCGAGAGTAATTAAGGTCTATCATGACTTCCTGTTGTGTTTCTAGTGTCGTAAATGTTAGCGACATAAAAATACTTACACATATCTCTTTTTCTTCACACATGGCGCCCCACACTTGGAAATTGGACTGAAGCAGCTCACAGTTCTCCCAACACTGCAACAAAAAATGGAACAATTAGATACACGATTAGAGTATACTTCTCACACAATGTTAGACGTTGAATATATGATAGAGTCGTTAAAAGAAATATAGAATAAACACTATGCAGCGCTCGGTAATTTAAGGATTTATAATCTAGGGGGACATAATGTCTAGAAAACATTTAGGAGAGTTGTAAATATGTTGAATGTAAACAGTCTTAGATGATAAAATAAAGCTGCTGTTTGGACTCTTTATGATCGTTTGAATGTTCTTCAAATTTTGAATGTTCCTCCAGAGATAACAGTTTTATTTCACGGATTTACAAGTGGTTATACAGGGTGAGTCTTTGACCACTGCATTAATTTTAACCAAAGATTCCTCTCATCAAATGAAACACTTTTTCATTTAACATTTTTCCAAATTCAGCTCAGGTAAAAAGATACAGGCTGTTGAAACTTTGATAAAAAATCAGTTTTTATTTTGTAGCTTTGACATCCTTTTTTCGAATAAAATGAAGGTTGGCGTAAAGTTTCCTATAACTATGATACATATTTTCCAAATATTAGTTATTTTCTACTTCTACTGGTTTTGTAGTTATGGACTCGTGGATTCATAAAACTAAACGAAATTAGCATAAAGAAAGCATTTAAAGTTTTTCTTCAGTCATTTCAAGAATATTCCATCGTTTTAGAACATTATATTATTCTTCATCATTTCTCCTTAAACGCACCGTTTTCGAGATATTCTTCATTGAATGTTTTAAAATGGAAAACTCCAGAAATTTCACTACTTTTATGGATCCGTCCCTGGGCGTTGGAATCCCGAATGAAGCTGTAAACCACGTTACCATGCCTTATTCTCGTCCGCCAACAATGTCATAGATAATTTATATGCGGGAGTGTATTAGCACATTGTGAAATCTTTAAACGCTTGTAACTTTTTACCTGAGCCGAATCTGGAAAAATGGTAAATGAAAAAAGTGTTTCATTTGATGAGAGGAATCTTTGGTTAAAATTAATGTTGTGGTCAAAGACTCACCCTGTATAGGGAAACCATTGTGGTGGACAGTTTTGAACTATTCGATGAAATATGGATCTTCAAGCTAAGTGCAATTATTTTCACAGGGAAATTTGCTAGATCAAAAATTGTCTTGGATCAAAGAATATTCATTAATGTCTCTTAACTAGTATTAATTTATCGTTTTTTGGCGCTCTTGTTCCTGGGAACAGAGTGGTTAAAAATTTGCCCAAATTTTCGAACTTTTTTATGAAAATGGTCTTAAACGATTTGGTTTGACTCACTGATCAAGAATCCGTGATCAGAATCGATTCTGCCCGGCCGTAGACACGATGATACTTTCGAGTTGTGAAAACTTTGCACCGAGTGTAAGTTGCAACAACCCATTCCACGAGGTTAAATCATTGCAGAATGCTCATATAATCTTGATAAATAAATTAAATGACAATTTTTTTAAATTTAATTTCCGAGGAATTGAACCCATAAATTATACTTTTTGAGATTCTGTTTCTGTGTCATGGAATGAGAACGCAAGATAGATTTTTATCTTCAATTTTTGCGCGTATATTCTGGGGGACATCGCGTTATCAATTTGCCCAAATTTCTGTAATTTTCGAATTTTACGCCGAAAATGGTTTAAAACGATTGAATTCGACTCCCTGATTTGGGGTCAAATTTGATTCTGTCCGGCCGGCCGATGCCACGATAACTTAAGAACGGAAAGGGATAGCGACTTGAAATTTTCAGGGTAGGCGGCGCATCCCAATTGGACGGACAAGTTCGTTGATGGGCATAATCGGCCCAATGGTTTCCGAGTTAATAATTTTGTCTACAGCCAATACTAATCCGATCGAATTGAAACTTGGTGAGTAGTTGTAGAATATAAACCTAAGGACGTTTGTGAGATTTTGTGAACATCGTATCGCTAGAAAATTAAAAAAAATATATTATTCACGTCACGATAACCTACGAGCGGAAAGAGATAGCGACTTGAAATTGTTTATATGCATAATCGGCAAAACGGGTTTGGAGTTATCAATATCAATCTGAAATTTGGTTGTTATTTCCTCAATAACTCAAACAATACAAATCCAATTGAAATATGGTTATTAGTTGTAGAATGCCAACGCGAAAATTCTTGCAAAATTTCGTGAGGATCGTAGCACTAGAATATTTTTAAAAAATCATTGAAAAAAAGTGGCTCAATTACTGTCGTGAAGTCAGAAGCTTTTGCGCGTATGTTCCCTTGTCCATTCTCCTTTATTGGGCACTCTTAATCGAATTTACCATGATAAATTCACAGTGTCCAATACAGGAGAAAAGACAATAGAATTCACCATGGTAAATTCAATTAAGAGTGTCCAATAAAGGAGAATGGACAAGAGAACATACGCGCAAAAGCTTCTGACTTCACGTCATTGCTTGAAACAATTTTTTGAAGAGTATTTGACCTATACGCGCATCTAAAATTTGAGTCACAGAGGAAATGACGACTCTTGGGGTCGTAAACTCGCAGCCTATTTACGGCATACGCGAGGATAGGCAGAAAGAGACATCGAAGCGGAGCGGGCGACCAGCAAGGTGTCTAAACCGCAATGCGAAATGAAGCCTGCGAGCGAACCGCATCTCCGGCGTACTGAACTGATTCATTTTTTCATTACGGGCTGGTTAGAGCCGAGTCAAAGCTGGTATCGGGTTCAACAAATTACAGTGACCGTGATCGTCGTGCAACGGTCATTACTAATGTCGATATCTCACGAATTGCCCGGCTAGCGGATCGTGAGCGTCCGACGTCGCGTCTGCAGGCATGACGTTTACCACCCACTAGAGATATATGCAATAAATCCACAATTCTGAAGATGCCGAGACAACAGCCGCCGCCGATTCCGTCGTTCCCATCGGTAGAACCCGCGGGCGCGGTAGATTCGGCAACTCTTTTTGGCTGCGAATAAATTGGGAACCATTCTCTTAATCGTGCCGTGGACCCATACCGGTTTCGATTATTGAACGTGCACGGCACATCTTCAAAACGAAAGTTATACTATCGTCTAGTAGACATGCAATCTTTCTCCTCTCCAAGTAGGCTGGGAGAATTCATCGATCTTCTATTTTAGGCAACTTAGTAGTACTGGGAGAAATATACCTAAGCAGTAAATCCGCTACTTTGAAGATGCCAAGGCTGGAGTCACTATGGTTGGTACATTCGGCAACAACCCATATACATAAGTTTTTCAAGTCTTAATAAAATATAATGAGTAACTACCCACTTTCAGGTAGAAATACATGCAATCGGAAGATACGGAAATGAACCCAGAAAGAAACTATCAGAGATGTGATATAGCAATCCACTGGTCTTTCCCAGCGGAGTCGACTGGCCGTCTCTGAGACCATACTACTTGAGGGTCCCTGCTGGTTCACAGATGGCTCCACTACCACCCAAGGGGTGGGAGCGGGAGTCAGCGGTTGAAGAATTTCAAAGGGTGAATCCATCAGCCTGGGTAGTTTTGCGACTGTCTTTCAAGCAGAAATTCTCGCCATTGATCACTGTGCGAAGCTCATACTTGAGAAAGGTTGGGCTCACGGATCAATCAAAATCCTATCGGATAGCCAAGCTGCCTTGAAGGCTTTGACTTCATACAACTGCAAATCCCTGCTTGTGCAGGATTGCCGGACCAAACTCGCTGAACTTGGAGGGCGCTGCAGGTTGAAGCTCTTGTGGGTCCCGGGCCACTCGGGCATAAAGGGAAATGAGATGGCGGACTCATTGGCAGCACGGAGGGCTTCCATGGGGCTCATTGGACCTGAACCAGCCTGTGGTATCTCTCTCAGAGCAGCAACGAAGGAAAACAACAGATGGGTTGACCAAAAGGCCCAAGAAATGTGGAGCAGCATACCTGGACACAGATATGCTCGCTCAACAATTACTGGCCCATCAGCTCAAAGAGCCAGAAAATGGCTCAAATTCTCTAGGGTACACCTGAGAATCCTTACAGCTGTATACACGGGCCATTGTGGCCTCAGGAAACACCTCAATTCACTGGGATTGACTGAGGACTCCGAGTGCAGAATTGCCTGGAGGACGACGAGTCTATCGAACACATCATGTGTGACTGCCCCGCTGAGGACAGGATCAGATTGGAGGAATAAGGAGTCCACAAACTGATACTGAGGGAACTGGACAAGTTCTCACCCACCAGACTCATATCCCTCATCAAGAGACTTGAGCTTGTGGGTGAAGTATAGATTATATACTATAGGTGTGCCACAATAGACCGATTGGTCACAGTGGAGGGGCGGGTTTCGTCTGCCACGCACAACCCATTTAATAATAATAATAATAGCAATCCACTCTGACAGTCAAGCTGCTATTAAAGCTCTGAGCTCCCATGTTATCAAGTATAAGCTAATATGGGAGTACCGAGAAAACTTAATAAAGTAGGCAAGAACAGCAGGGCTCCTTGGTGTGGGTTCTTGGTCACGCGAGAATTCAAGGAAATGGGGAGACCAACACACTTGCCAAGAAAGGAGCAAAACCCCCTTTTATTTGCCCGAAACCCTACTGTGGAGTGGGTAGATACACTCTCACTGGCTTCCTCACAGGGCACTGCGGTCTTAGGAAGTATATGATGAGATTAGGGCCAGCAGAAACTAACGAGTGCAGATTCTGTGGAGAGGAGGATGAAACTCCTATTCACCTAATTACGGAATGCCTCGCCATCTCAAACCAACGCAAGGAATGCTTTGGGCAAATCATTTCCAGGAGCGAAGACGTAGCCTCCTTGAAGCCATCCCAGATACTGGAGCTCATCAGAACGCTGTAACTGGAAGGCGAGCTGTAGATGGTGATGACATCGACTGCTCTGACGGGGAGCACAGTAGACCGTAAGGTCGCAGTGCAACGTTACCCTCTACAACAATATACCACAACTACCCAGTTTCACAAAAACTGGAAGTGCATTTCAGGTCACTGAGGATACAGACACACACAGCGGTTTTGTTCCACTCTGTTTAGTGTACAAATACACACAACGCGGTCTCTGTCGAGACAGTCACCACGGTTTTGACGCCGACTGTACCCTTAGGCCCCCCTCACACTAAAAATATCCGAATTAATAAGAATTAATCCGAATTAAGGCGAATACGATTAGCGATCTCCATGTCTTCACACCAGTCTAATCAAAACAAGTAAAACAGAATCAACCCTCTACAATTTTGCGCGCATGTTCTGGGGAACATCGCGTAATAATTTTGCCAAAATGTCTGTAAATTTCGATTTTTTCTGCCAAATATGGTCTCAACCGATTGGGTTCGACTCCCTGATGAAGAATTCGAGTTCAGATTTGATTCAGTCCGGCCGGCCGACCGTTGCCACGATAACTTGAGAACGGAAAGAGATAGCGTCTTGAAATTTTGAGGGCAGTTAATGGGCATAATCGGTCCAATGGTCCCCGAGCAATCATTTTGTTTTCAACTAATACAATTCCGATCGAATTGAAACTTGGTGAGTAGTTGTATAATATGTACAAACTTAGACACGTTTGGGAAATTTAATGAGAATCGTATCCCTGGAAATTAAAAAAAAAAATTATTAAAAAATATTATTTATGTTACGATAACCTGAAGAATTCGTAACAGTTAAATTCTTCAGGCGAATCAGTTGAGGTGGAAGGAAAGTCTCTTAATTGAAATGAGTTTGTTAATATAGTTACGCAGGAAATTAATAATCCTTGTTGAGTGCTACTTGAGAACTATCATGTCCAGACGGCTAAGGAAGAATGCATATATTGTGTATGTAAATTGAAGTATGTTTAATTCCGATATAAATCAGTACTTTCAGAATTGTGCTGTTTCTTTCCGCGAATTTGCTCTATATATACGCCTACTATGTGTTCTGTTTCCCGCTGCAGGTGTCCCATAACTTCTATTACCGTTATTTCCACCGCATGCATAGAACTCCACATCTGGAACACTGAAATAACGTCTGATTACAGTCCTTTCACGAATATAATTCCTTTTAGTGATATGCCAAGTCGGGATAAGATTTCGCTATGCGTAATTTGCGTCTGGAGCTTGTTGAAGATAATGTATTTTATGCATATGATTATTACTTATTGTAATGTCGCTTCTCGCGAGATTGTTCTGCTGATATATCCTACATGTGTATGATTCAACCGTTCTGGGTTCTTGAGTAGTAGGTAGCTCTGAATCTGGGCGAATCCCAAGGCGATGCCATCATTAATATGAGAATCTTCCATCTGCAATAGCTATTCATACTTCTTTGGCATTAATTCCAACTCGGATTCCAGTTATTATAACATAGTCGCTGGCTTAAACATAGGGAATGAGCATCTTGTAATGAAATGTTTTGCTTATCTTTACATCAGAAGCTGTTATTTCACAATCTTTAATCATATCACATTATTGCGTTTAGATTTTATGTAAATGAACTTGAAAGAGCAGGATCAGAGACATTACGAGCCAGATTTATACACGTCGAACTTTCATCGATTTTAGGATCTTCGTATATTCGGAACTATAACACTTAGAAGTATTTAATTTGACATACTGCTATAATCGGTTCTTGAGACATCCAAATTAACACAAACAATCTTAATGATGATTGAGATGATGACGATATGGTGTAAGATTGCCTACGTTCAAAATCATGGCGGTTCTTAGTGTCATTTTGATTTTGTCACTTAGAAAACCTCGGTATATCCCGCGCTAATGTATTTCGAATTAACATGGGTTCTACGAGTATTACGAAAATTACAGATGCGCGATCCCACCCATATTACCTGTTCGAGTAGATTATAGGGATTTAAGGTTATATTACACTTTCAATAAAATTCTACCTGGATCACGGTAATATGTATCTCGTAGTAATTTGAAATTTCCTTGTTGATTTTGAGATGATTGAAGTACACGATACGCTTGATTGAAAAAGGTGCAACAGGTCTCAAATTTGTTTAAAATTGCTTCTACCTGAAGGAATTTCATCCGGTACGAAAATATTTGCCGACAATTGTCGTCTCTTTCTGATAATATGGACGCGAGTATGGACGATATCGAGCATGCAATTGAATTAGAAATACATTGGAACAAAAGCTTAATTCGTCTCTAAATAAAATTCGAGAAAAGCAATGATGTGAGCTGATGTTCCATTGTATATTCACGCCTCATCCACACGAAATAGGGCACGAAGTTGAGAATGAATTAAAGCAGTGTTAACACGTGAAAAAAAATGTAATCGGCAGCAACTGATTAAAAATTTTAAAATAAATAGAAATGAGAAATACAAAGCCGAAACTCAGTAATCTATTGTAAAATGGCGGTTTGAATCTGTGTGTGGAAATCGATTTGATATGAAATTTTTGAAGAAAATGTTTTATCTCGCACAAATTTGCGGGTCAGCATTACAGAACTAATTGCCAAGTTTCAATTCAAACGGATCCGAATTTTTTGAGTTATTGAGAAGCAAAGCAGCAAAATTTCATATGGGTATAACTTCGAAACCGTTTTACCGATTATGAACATTAACGAACTCCACTGTCGTATTCGGGTGCGCAACCTACCCTTAAAACTTCAAGTCGTTATCTATTTCCTTTCGAAAGTTATCGTGGCAACGGACGGTTGGCTGGACACAATCGATTCGGACATCGAATTCTTTATCAGTGAGTCGACCCGATCGTTTGGGACAATTATTGACAAAAAAATCGAAAATTGGGTAATATGGTAGCACGCTTTTCCCTAGAAAATCTACCCTAAAATATGGCTATTCGAAATATTTGAAGAATGTTACTTATACAGGGTGAGTCTTTAGCCTTAAATTCTTACCATCCAATGAAACACATCTTCCATTATCTATTTTGTAGCCTTGACATGCTTTTCCGAATGAAATGAAAGTTGGTGTGAAGTTTTCTATAACTACGATAAGTAACCTCCAAATATTAGTTTTTCCTTACTTCCACTGGTTTCCTAGTTAGAGACTCGTTGATTCATACAACTAAACGAAATTAGCTAAAAGAAAACAGATGAAGATTTCCTTGAATCGTTTCAAGAATATTCAATCGTTTTAAAAAATTAAATTATTCTTCGACATTTCTCCGTTTTTGAGATATTCTTCATTGTATTCTATAAAATCCGAAACTACAGAAAATTCACTACTTTTATGGATCCGACCCTAAGCATAAAGAGCCTTTCAATAGTTACAATAAGGGTTACATTTTTTGTCGGAATGGAATTTCAACGATATGATATGAGTCTTAAACTTATATCGTCAAATTTGTCCATCATCAGAATTTATGATTCACAGCGAATCCACTTCAGAGCCATATTGACAAAAACATCCTCAATTGCCATTTTCGCAAAAAGCCGATATCCAGAAGTTTTGTTCGATTGGCCCCATCAATACCCTTTCAATAACGAAGCTATAAAATCGTGGAAATACCTCACAAAGCAGCAATAACAGAATGTCATCCAGCTCGACGGTTAAAAGGAAAGGAGGAGAAGAATCGAAAGTGACAACACAACACAACACCATCCTGCGGAACGAATCTAATTGACAGCGATACAAAAGATACGCGACTAATTGGACGGGAAGCCTTCGAATTAAAAAAAATCGTTCTATTTATTTTACCCGTGACAAAAGCCGCGCCTCGGAACGACGCTGATTCGGGTGAAATTGAAAACCGAAAAGTGTTTCTGCCAGTTTCTGATACCAAATGAGGCATCTAAGATGTCGGTACGTCATTTTTGTTGGCGGTTCTTTGATGTTGCGGCTTCGTTATGATTCGAGGGGACGACAAATTGGAAACCGACGGAATATGATGTTTTCTTCAAACTCCAAGAGAATTTGACAATCACTCACAGGTTTCAATCACATAATCGACACTGCTACGAAGCTTGGAGCATGTTTTAAGAGCTGCAGAACGGATTCGTTTCTCGTAAGATGATATCGAATCTTTTTAGATCTATACCTAATTTTTGAAAAATTCAGAAACAAAATTCTTAAATCGTCATACTTGTGGATCCAGTGGCCGTAAGGTAAGACGGGGCTGGTTGAGCAGTTAATTCACTTTATCGGTCATAGCTGCTCAACGCTAAGTCTTAATGGCTTGTTATGCATACAGATAGGTAAGTAATATATCCCTTCCCAAAAGTGCCCCTAGTAATTCATGTTCAATACATTATATTTAAGAGCTTCAGCTGTTTCGACGAAGAAAGTCTGAGATGCCGACATACCCCACACGTGAGGTAAGTTTGACAAAGGTATGGGGCATATTGAGCAGTTAGAAATTCTAGCAAAACCCTCAACCAAACAATGGATTCGATGTTCACTACACAAGAAATAAAATTTCTATTAGACAATCAACTTCTTACTCATAATCTTTTAGTGACATATATTGTATATTGTTGTAGGAGGTAACGTTGCACTGCGACCTTAAGGTCTATTGTGCCCCCCATCAGAGCTGTCGATGTCATCACCGTCTACAGCTCGCCTTCAAGTTCCAGAGTTCTAATGATCCCCAGTATCTGGGGGTCTTCGCTTCTGCAGATTTCTTGCCCAAAGCATTCCTTGCGTTGGTTTGAGATGGCGAGGCATTCCGTAATCAGGTGATCTCAGGAGTTTCATCCAGCTCCCCACAAAATGTGTATTCATCAATTTCTGCTAGCCCTAATCTCATCATATATGCTTCCTAAGACAGCAGTGCCCTGTGAGGAAACCAGCCAGAAGATGCAGCGTGTTTTTACTGAGATCCATATATTTCTTTGATCTGACAGTGTTAAAGTTTCGGAGGAATTTTTTAAAGTGATATATTCCTGGAGAGTATACCTCTTTCAGTTTCTTCTTTCGTACGAAATTCACTTTTGTAGGTGTACCTACTTACAGTAGGGTCCGAGGCAATATAAGGGTTCGTGTTCCTTTCTTGACCACTATGTTGGCCTCCTCATTTTCTTTAATTCCCGAGTGACCAAGAGCTCAGACCAAAGAGACCCTGTTGTTCTTGACTTATCCATTTCAGTTTTCTTCGGCACTGCCATATTAGCTTAGACTCGATAACATGGGAGTTCAGAGCTTCAATAGCAGCAAGACTGTCAGAATGGATTGCTATATCACACCTCTGATAATTTATTTCTAGGTGCATCTCGACGCATCTTTCGGTTGCAAGTATTTCTGCCTGGAAGACGCTCGGATAGGAGCGATAGTGGGCATTTTTGTGCCTACTCCACATACTCCAGCGCCAGCTCCTGTATTGGGTTTTGAACCGTCTCTGTACCATTTCATGATATTTTTTCAAGAACTTGGGTGATGGATTCACTGTCCCAGTATTTCTACCTACCTAGCATCGTAGTGACATAACAGCGAAAATTGAAATAATTTCCTTTTAAAATTAAACAAAGAAAAATAGAATCAACAAAAACTCTTTCTAGTTAAAATCAGACATGAACGTTTATGTAATTATGAATAAAGCTTATTGGCTCCTTTGGACGTCTGAAAATTCAACCTCCTCTTCGTTTACATCTATGATGTCCCATCAGATTAAATATTGATATATTTTCATGTCACTACGAAGAAATAACTAGGAAAACAATTCCGAGATGAATTGCGTGATAGAAGCCTATTTTCATTTTCTGAAGTCAAAGTGGATCAATGATTATAAATATTCTGATCTTCTCAATAATTTCCCCCAAAGCTTTCATAAGAGCTACCCCAGTTAGGATAATAAACAAGTATTTGGATTTCAACTCATTAATTCACTCCTATTATGCTCTATAGTCATTCAATATAAGTCTATCTTCGTGTCATTTCAGAGGCCAGTTCAGTTGTAACATTTCGCATTATCAGAACTGCTTGAATAGCATACTATGATTTATTCATCAAATTACATCAATGGTTGACGAGCAGAATATCGAGAGCAATTCCTCGTGAATACTATTATACATTTTTGAGATGCACTGGCTAGATCCAGCCATTCTAGTTGTAGCCCCCAGACAGCGAGAACACCGATTCATTGTCTTTGATAACTGGATCTGATCTTCCGTCAGCGGTCGTTCCTGGTGTTACAACCTTAAACGCCACTTAACCACTCTTATCCGGTAAATTGTAAGGCATAATGATACGAAACCGTCATATTACTAAGAGTTATGTTTACAGAAATAAGGAATGCGACGGCAAAATTACAAATTTAACTAGGCAGTTAGTTGAAAAAAATTGGTTCAAGCCCTGTGGACAGGAGCTTTGGCTCTCTTGTTCAAACTTTGACAAATCATATCTCCGAAATTATTGGTCTCTGGGGATGATATAAATGGATTCTTACGATAGAACTGCATCATGAAAGAAATTAAATTCAAACAGACCGATTCTCCCCAATAACGAACTTATCCGAGATATTCATTCCTAGAATCTACTCTGAAAATTATATTATATCAATTAAAACTCAGACAGTATTGCAGTTTTGTTTTTACTGGAGATATTCTGAACCCTATTTGATTATGTGTCTTACCAAAGAATAAATTTCCATCATCATATTGGATTATCCACGGGCATTATATTATCACCTAAAAAGTATAATATCTTATCATCCTCATAATACTACGATGGCTGAGGTTATTTCATTGGTCATTTTGCATTCAATCATACTTTGTTTTCTAGAGCAGGAGGACTATTTTATATCAAAAATAACGATCCAGAAATAATTTTGACATTTATCTCTCATAGGAAAACAATATGACATGTAAGAACACAGATCATATGATAATTCATAGAATAATTAAGTACAGCATTCTGTGAAAACATAGAAGTACGATTCATTATTGAAATTTCGAAAGATCATATCTCCGAAAGTTTTACCTTCTTAGAGTTGAAAATGATATCAATGGATTTTTATGGTGAAACTGAAACTTGAATTTGAAATATATAATGTAAAAAAAAAAATGTTTGTTCCTCTGAAACCATCAGGCCGATTTTGCCCAATAACGAAATTAACCGAGATATTTATCACACAAACCTACTCCGAAAATTTCAACTGCGTAGCTCATTCCGTTCGAGAGTTATTGTAGAAACAAAATTTGAAAATTTTTAAAAGTTTTTTTGACACTTTGAGCCAACTCGATAAATACAATACTTCGCATGCATATAAAGGTCATTATTCTTATTATTCATATAGATCGAGTGATCGGTTTCGGAAATATTCATAAAACATGTTTTTACTAAAAGCTGCCATAACTCCGAAACCGCTTGGTGGATTCCGCCCGTTAACGAACCCGTCCAAGATATTAACGCTCCAAACCTACCCTGCAAATTAAAATCCTCTAGCTCCTTTCGTTCGAGAGGTATCGTGTTAACGGGGGGCCGGCCGGCTGTACCGAATCGACTTCGACCATGGATTCTTGATCAGTGAGTCGAACCAAATCGTTTAAGACCATTCTCAGCCAAAAATTCGAAAATTATAGACATTTGGGCAAATTTACAAGCACTCTGTTCCGAGGAACAAGAGCGCCAAATACCGACACGAAGACTTGTGCAAAATTTCGCGAGGATCGTCTAAACTATCAGATATTCCCGAGGCGTAAACAGCTAGGAATTATTGAGAATTCCTATTGATGTTAGAGTGCGACACCTAACGGACAATCATGTATACAGCTCCACATAGTTGGTTTTAACCGAGGATATTCCTGAAATTTTACAAGACCCTTCAAAACCTTATTTCACAGCAAAGGTCTATATTTAAACTCGATGGGATCTATATTGTTGAAAATATAATTTTTTTCCTTGAAGACAAGCAGCCTTGGATATGGCTGTGGATTTGGACAAGTGCGCCAACGCACACTGACCTCACGTCAGTGCTTTTCCAATTTTGTGGTTTAAGAATAACACAAAAACGTAATTAAGTAAATTATACACACCTCCTTACTAACAATACACTCAATTTCAAATCTGTAGGTATACACGATAACCATGCCATAAACTTAAAAGACCCAGAGGCAAGAGAGGTACCAGAGTTCACAAGATATCGATCAAAGATTGAATGGAACCCTTTCGCTTTCGGTAGCGCCGCGGAAAATAAGCTTTCTCCTCACGACCATCAGTCTGGTCGAGCCCCAATTCAGCCACGTACATTTTTCAAGCAGGACATATCATAAAACTGCTGTCGGTCTGCATGACAGGTGGATAAATTGATCATGGTTACCAACTTTATTATCCTTCGCGTTATCGCGAGGCATGTGACTCAGTCTTGGCGGTATCAGTCGGCGGGCGTCATCACGCAAGGATATAAGATATCCTCGCCAATATATTATCCCGTCCATCTAGGTACTTGTTCAGAAGGGGAAAAACTCTCCTTGTTCAACCCCAGACTTCATTATGCCATTGACACATGCGTTTGTCATGCCTTAGACCAGACGGCACGCAACGAGAGATTTTTGTAGATTTAATTTATATCGCGGCTCCCCTTTGGTTCACGCTAAGCCGGGACCGATTGCGACGACAACCGGATCCCGGATTAGCAGTTGTAAGAGGGATGAGGTCTGGAAAATGCATTTATTTCATTATACGGAAGAGTGCTGTCTGGGATCCGAGGCCCATGGTTCTGCAAATTAATTCGGGGACATTGCATTTGTTTTGACACTTCGAGACGTTAGGAAACGGCACCCTAAAGGCTGAGTTTCAATTTAGCGGATAGCGAGATGTGCTGATGCTCTCCCGGATAGATTAGCATCCCTAATTGAATCACGCAGAGAGTAAACTTTAGTAAGATAGTCTGGACGGTGTGAATGAAGAACTCCGTAATTGTTATGATTGCCAAATTAAATAACATAAAGGACGCCAATTTAACAACATTACGTAATTATGAGAGGATCATATACGGGGTGAGTCTTTGAGTTGTACATTAATTTTAGATAGATTCTTCTCATCAAATAAAACACTTTTTGGCGCTCTTGTTTCTCGGAACAGAGTGCATATCAATTTGCCCAAATGTCTGTAATTTTCGATTTTTTCATGCAAATGGTCTGGAACGATTTGGTTTGACTCACTGTTAATACGATAACTCTCGAACGGATTCAGCTATGCAGTTCGTTATTCGGCAGAATCAGCATGATAGTTTCAGAGTAACGAAAAAAAATTCTTTTTACAATACAAATTTGAAATTCAATTTTTTTTTAAGATGCAGTTTCATCAGAAGAATCCATCGATAACATTTTCAACTCCAACGAGCTGTTAGTTTCGGAGACGATTTTTCAAAATTTCAAACATAAATCGTACTTCTATGTTTTCACAGAATGCTGTAGGTACTCATAGAAATCTATACTACGTTAGTATAGAGTTCATTGGCTGTACTTACTTATTCTATCTATGAATTATTATATGATCTGTGTTCATTCATGTCATCTTATTTTGCTTTAAGTGACATTTCAAAGATATTTCTGGATCGTTATTCTTGATATACAATACCCCTCCTGTTAGAGAACAAAGTATGATTAAGTATGATTGAATGCAAAATGACCAATGAACTAACTTCAGCTATCGTAGAATTAATTAAGTGGATGATATAATGTTATACTTTTAAGATGATAATGTAATGCCCCTGGATAATCCATATGATGATGGAAATATATACTTTGGTAGGTAAGTTGGGTTCAGAATAATTCCAGTATGAACAAAACTGGAATATTGGCTAAGTTTCAATTGATGTAATGTAATATTCATAGTAGATTTGGGCAATGAATATCTCGGATAAGTTCGTTATTGGGTAAAATTTGTCTTTTGGTTTTGGATTAACGATTTTTGACACTCTAGTTGAATTTAAATTCTTTTATGATGTTTGGATTCAATTTATTTTACGATGAAGTTCTATCATAAGAAACCATTGATATCATTCCTAACTCTGAAAACCAATACCTTCGAAGATATGATTTATCAAAGTTTGAACAAGAGCGCCAAAGCTCCTGTCCACAGGGCTTATACCAAATTTTTCATTTACCATTTTTCCAGATTCGGCCCAGGTAGAAATATCAGGCTGTTGAAATTGCTGAAAAAAATCAGTTTTTCTCCTGTAGCTTTGACTTTGTTATTCAGAATG
The DNA here is from genome assembly GCA_937662695.2 of Halyzia sedecimguttata. NCBI lineage: Eukaryota > Metazoa > Arthropoda > Insecta > Coleoptera > Coccinellidae > Halyzia > Halyzia sedecimguttata. The sequence continues at coordinate 35,194,145 of OW569415.2, read as the reverse complement.
AAATGAATTGTGGTGTGAAAGTTTCCATAACTATGACACATGTTCGACAATAAACAGTTTTTCCTTCTTCTACTAGTTTCCTAGTTCACATGGATTCATAAAATTAAATTAGCATAAAGAAAGAGCAGATAAAATTTATTTCGACTGATTATAAGAATTTTAAATCATTTAAAAATGTTGAATTATTCCTCATCATCTCTTCTAAAACGCATCGTTTTTGAGATATTGAACGATGAATGTTACATAATCTGACAAACATTTTAGAATTCGCCTTATTTGGGTTGATACGCTTCTGACCTAGAATCGATGTTTCTAAGTTGCCGCATTTGTCTGTCCTTCACAAGATATAAATAATTAAATCCTCCATTGTCATAATAAATCAAGCCTGGTGCACAGTTTGACAATACCGCATGAAAACGACGAACGAGATTTTCAAAATGAAATGATCGATGATCAGATTACGTATATTCTCAAAGTGTAAACAATTCACGAATTCATGGAAATGTTAAATTAAAGTTCAGTGTTTTAATAGTGGGCTATTTTTTAATGCTGCATTATAAGAATTGATTGAGTAAAGAAGTTTTCTCAAACAATTTCAGTGAGTTTCAAGCAACCAGATGATTAAGTTTCTTTGTTGTTCTACAATAGATTTAGTAATTGTAAAAATTATATATAATTTTTGCTCATTTATTGTATTGTGACACGTTTCGTTATACTGGTATGATGACACTGCCACAATGTGCCACAATACTCAATAATTGAGTGTAAATAATATATTATTTTTAATTTGAGTTAATATGGATTTGCATCGATTCAAATCCACCATAATTGAAGTTCAGATTTTTTCTGAATCGTTCAAAATCGAAGTTAATTGATGATATATTTTGGATAAAAATTGAATCCATCTTGGAGTTTATCAAGGATAATGTCTGAAGAACCCAAAAATATATATATACATCAGATTCTTTATCATCCTTAATTGGTAAGAAAGCGTTTGACGCTCTTGTTCCTCGGAACAGAGCGCTTATCAATTTGACCAAATATATATGATTTACGAATATTTTTGGCTGAAAATGGTCTCAATCCTTTTGGTTCGACTCACTGATCAAGAATCCCTGGTCAAAATCGATTCTGTGCGGCCGTCCGTTAACACGATAACTCTCGATCGGAAAAAGCTAGACAGTTTATTTATTTATTTATTGGGGACACAGGTATACAAACAGGTTTTTTTACATTCAAAATTTCAAATTCAATTTTTTTATGATGCAGTTTCATCATAAGAATCTACTGATATCATTCTTAACTCTAACAAACTAATACTTTCGGAGATATGATTTTTCAAAATTTCAATATTAAATCGAAATTTAACGTGCGTATTTGTATCTATGAATTTCATTATCTGTGTTCATACATGTCATCTTGAAGAGACATATCATATTTATTTATAGTTGTTCTAGAAAACAAAGTATTATTGAATGCATAGTGACCAATGGAAGAATTTCAGCTATTGTAGAATTATGAGGATTATAGGATATTATTATAATTTTTCAGCTATCGTAGATGGCCCTTGGATAATCCATATGATGATGGAAATATATACTTTGGTTAAAGTTAATCAAATTGGGTTCAGAATATCTCTAGTAAAAACAAAACTGGAATATTGACTATGTTTCAATTTATATATGTAATATAATTTTCAGAGCATAGATTTGAGGAATGAATATCTCGGATAAGTTCGTTATTGGGTAGAATCTGTATGATGGTTTTGGAATAATAATTTCTGGTTTTGAATTAAATTGATATCATTCCCAACTCTGAGAAACCAATACTTTCGGAGATATGATTTCTCAAAGTTTGAACAAGAGCGCCAAAGCTCTTGTCCACAGGGCTTTCCCACATTATTATTTATTTATATGGAACTTCCATACTAGCGAATGTGATTTAATGATTATTAAATAGTTCCTTTCTGGGTTTTCTGTAAAACACTCCGGTATCTATAAAATAACAAAAATATTATTTTGTGAATTGCTTCTGTGTTAGAAACACAAGATATTTGTTTGAAGCAATGTATAAAACAACGTTGCCTAACAAACAATAGCGAAACATCATCATTGATAAAATTACTAATTCATAACGTTTCGGAGACTAGATCAGAGTCCTTCGTCAGACACCAAACGAAAAAATTCCTTGTTGATAGTAATTCTGAAATTCAGAAAGGAACCATTTAAAAATGGATTTACCTCGGAATTTACCTCCCAAAGTATCCTTTATTGATTAATGTACTGATATTTCAGATGTGTTTTTCGAAGTGAGTTGAGTTCAAAACAGTCAGAAACATTGCCATTACCGATAATGATGCAATGGGTCGATATCGAAACCTGTTCATGTACGCCGAAACATCATTAAACGGAAACAGCTACAGTGGTTTGTGGAGAATTTGTTTTCAATGATTATTTATTGAACGCGTGTTCATATAATTTTCTCGGTGCCACGGTTTCCGGTCTATTTAGCGACGACCAAAAACCAGAATTGACATATTATTTGTCCGGGCAGCGCCACAAAACCATCATTTATACGATTGCCGCGATAAAAACTGTAACGCCGTCGGCTGGAAAAGGAAAACAACCCATCGGTGCGCCCTGAAATATTGTTGATAACGTCAAAGGCATGATTGATTTGTATATATGCGAAATTTATGCCGTTTTCATTTCTCGTTTTCTGGCGCGGCGAGATATTTCAAAGCCTCTCGAAATCAATTCGATGATTTACACAGCTTGTTTCAAACTTTTATATTCACCCCCTGAATATTAATGCCCCAGCGAACGTCGATATTCCGGCAATAAAATTTTGTTTTCCGAAGTTTCTTTGATATGAAGGCGAGGTCGAATGGAACAAATCGGCTGACGGTGTAGAAAACTTGCGGCAGGGATTTTTGCGGAGAACTGGGATGGGCGTTTGTCATTTAAATGGACGTTAAAATCGTGTTGATGTATGGGGAATCCAGGGCACGAGTCGGGTGGTGATACTGTGGATTCGACACACCGTAGAGAGGTAAAACCATTATAATTTAACATAGGATATCGTTCAATCATTGGGCTCGGCCTCAAGGTACGGGAGGTCGACATTTGTTATGCAGGGATCTTCTCCATCCCTAGCCATTTCTCGTTTCTCCCGATAGATGGCCCAATCACCTTCGCCATACTCGTCAAATCGACCTCATCGGCCATAACCGAGTACGCATCTCTCGACACCCCACTACAGGATTCAGATCCGGTGAGCAAGAAGGCCACTCTAAAGCTGCAACACCGTTTCTAAGAAAAATGATTAAACTCTGCTGGTATGTGTAGGGGCTTATCTTGCATAAGTAAAAAAATAAACCCAAAACCAACTCGCCTGAACCTGACTACAGGTTTGCAATACTAAATTAACGTATCTTCGTGACATGCCTTCTTCTGCCAAAGCAATAATTCTTCAACTCTGGACTTCCGATAACCCCACGTAGGTACAGCATGTTTTGAAATGTTGCGAAAATAAATAAATTATAAACTCACTTCGACTTGGAGGCGAACAAGTAAAATCGAAACCACCAGGACAAATCTTATCAAGCTATTTGTTTATCTACCTGTTCTTGTTAGTAAACATAGGTACTTTTTCATCGTTTGCGAATATCTTTGAGAATGAAACCGGGATCCATACCCATCACCCGACCAAACTGTAAATTACTCGGCAATAAAGGATATCGCAACATGTGTGGTGCCTTCAATAGCGTAGAACGAACGGAAAATATGTCGATGCGGCCATTTTTCACGGAGTACAAGCACAGTTTTCATGTTCGAAAAATGACAAACTACCAGAGAATGTAGTCGGTGTTGAACTATAAAAATAAATGGTCTCCATGCTCGGGCAACAACTGCACTTTGTGATTTATGCAGCTAAACTATCCGCTCTTCAGCCATAAATTCAGCGGGGGATGTTAATTAATCGGACGAATTTGTGAAAATATGGCTTGTCACGTATTTTATTCATTCGAGGAGTAAATAATCGGTACCTTTTATGAAAGAGTTTCTAACCAGAATGGCGTTGCAAACAATAGCAACAATCGTACCCCTAAAAGCAGAATGACAAGAAACAGCATCACAAACATTGATTGGAGAAAATTCTTTCCTCAGATTCGTTTATTCGTGTAAATTTCCTAAGCAGCCCTACCTTTTTTTTATGAAGGCACAAGTAAACAATATCGCGCGAATAAATTATTAGAAGGGCGTTCTACCAATGCGGCTCGCTCCAATTTAGCAGGACTAACAAGGGATTATAATTTAGAAGTCTGAGTCATTAATTAGGATGTATTTTCGCGATCCAGGGCAATTAGAGCCGGCCAGATGACAGGAATAGCCGTTATAAAAGACGATAAATTCACGCTTTCTTTGTTTACCACCATCAACAACACGCCTCCCTTCCTATTACCCAGTTTCAAACGAGCTACTTTACTTGTTTTCGAATTCGACTACAGACGCTCTTCGTGAAAATCGAGACAAAACTATTTCGCATCGGAAACATCCATTACAGATTTTACACGATTCTCTTTAATTTTTTTAACGAAATGTGAATGTTTACTTTTATTCGGATCTACTGAATCGAATTTCAAATCTGTAACGAGTTGGATTGGGAGACAAAGTCGGGAATAATGGGCAAGTATATTGGCTAACGAATTTGGCACTGCCAAAATGTGCTTTTGAGGATGACGTTCTCTGTCTCGTATCCAACAATGTTAACACAAGTCTAACTCAAACTATAATAATAAAATAGATTTTTGTACTCAAACAAAACTTTAGGTCACATACAGACTCTGACATAAAATAGCGGACAATAGGATTCACAATTCGCAACACAGAGAGGTTACGGAGCCATTATACCACCCCGAATTGTATCGAGTTACTGCCTTACACAGCCGAAATGTCTCTATGAATTCATACTCTTAATTCATATTATCAATTGAGAAAGAAGAATTGCATACTAATTTACTATTCTCCTCACATTTCATTTCATTTCTACATTATGATTTTTTCAGAGTATTAATTTCTAGATTTTGCCAGCTTCGAGAATTCAGATTATGAATTGAGAATATGAAGTAGGTACTGATATGATTTCAATTGCTTTAATAGCAATTATTTTTCGATTAAATTAATTTTTATAAACTTTAAGAGTAGGTTATATCTGACAAAAACTATTAATATATCTTCTGGTCCTTTCTACTTCCTTTTCCAATCTTTTTCTTTCACTTCAAACCAGCGACCGAATCTCTAGATTCCTCAGTTTGTGTGATACGTACGCAGTTATATTCTTCTACTTTCTTGCTAATTTTCAATTTAAATTTTTCCTGTGTTTGTTGTATCTTTATTTCAGCATCATGTATACTTTTTCACTGCTCCTCCATCTTCCCCACCCATTTCTCCAGTAGTTTTTTGAATTCTTCTTTAATATATTTTCCTTTTTCGTCTATATCTTATCTTCCTGGTTTGTTCATCAATTCTTTTCATCAATTGTAGAAGCAATTTATGTGTACTGATATCTACTTCTGTAATCTCCATATCTTCAGTTTCAATATCCACTTCTTAACCAGCTAAAGATATTAGCCACACGTTGGGCGCCAATGGATATTAATTCAGTTGCTTCGGTCCATAGATATATAATAGAAGAATGTATAGAGAAATTAATCAAATCGAACAAGATCTGTGATTAAATTTCTCATCTTGTTTGAATAACAAAACTTGACTGATCTCTTGATCAGGGAGCTACAATTTTAGTTATGGAATGAGAGAAAAAAACCAGCTTCGAATTTCGAACACGCGATATCCTGCGACGTCTGCAACCTCCTCTCAAGACAAAGGACCTCCTCAGGCTTGAGCTAATGAACCGGGATCTGTTACCTTTTAAATAATAAGGAAAAAATTTTTCAAAAATTCTTTGAAAGCATGCCTTCCGATCCATTTCATTCCATTTCTAGTTATCGGATCCTCACGAAATTTGCGGGTCAGCATTCTACAACTAATTGCAAAGTTTCAATTCGATCGGATATGTATTTTTTGAGTTATTGAGGAAATAGCAATAAAACTACAGATGGATAAAACCCCTAAATCGCTTGGCGGATTATGCGCATTAACGGACTTAACCGTCGCAGTTGGATGCGAAACCTACACTGAAAATCGCAATTCGCTGTCTATTTCCGTTCGAAAGTTATCACGGCATGATGACGGCCGGCCGGACAGCATCGAATTAGACCTCGATTTTTTCATCAGTGCGTCGAACCTAGTCCTTTGCGACCGAAAATTTGAAAATTACAGACATTTGAACAAAATGATAGCACGCTATTCCGAAGAACATGCGTGCGAAAAGGAATATTTCCGGATAGAAGCAGTACAATGTGCCTCTTCTCTTTCGAGGTACAATCTATCTATGCAATTTTCGATTTGCTCAGTTGGTATATAGCGGCCTAGCATCATAAAATTCTAAGAATTGGACGAACAACGTTATTCAAGACTAAGGTGGGTTTAGGTTAATCTTGTGACATATATGAGGTTGAACTTCAGCAAAGTAAGGTAGAAGAATAAATCCCAAAGAAAGATTTATCTTTCCACGTAACCGTAATATCATCACAGCCAAATTGAATTCTTCCCCTCACTCAGCCAATTTCAAAGTCAATTATCAAAATAAATGCCCTATGATATTGTCGAATGGGAAATAAATTTACTTTTATTTCGTTTCAGGTCCCATTTTCCTAGAGCGTCGACTTCCCCTTCTTATCGTATATTTCCGCTTATCCCCCGAACTTTAATAAGGAATATTCTCGCCGCCTAAACACAGGGGTTGTTTCTCCCTATCCAGCGAACGCCTAATATGGAGGAGTGCATCAGTGCCTTCAGGCAATATGGTGTTCTACAATCTTTTGCATTTTTTATGAGGTCGTGCCGACACAGGGTTTATCAGTGCCCTCACTTGATACAGCTGATTTCAGTTACTGCATCCCTCTATCGGACGGGCTGATAAAAATAATGGGAAATACACACACGGCTACCCCTTGCACCGTAGGCGATCTGGTTACCGCAATTTACAAAGCATGTTTTATAATAGAGAATACTTCGCTGGCGGTTTGGTTCATTGAAAATATCTCATTTCAGATATGGAATATTCTGCTCGCTATAAATTTCGGTCGGGCAACTGTTAATTCTGTTACATTGATTTCCGGTAAATAAGGGAGAGTGGAAAAGTTACATTATAAAGATGATAGTTCTACGTATATTAGTTTCCTTACCCTAAAATATAATCTTTATTTAAAGGACAAAATTTCAATATTTCATCAAAGTTGAATTTAAAACTATTCGGTTTACCAACATCTATTTACAATATATTTACACTTTCGATAGAGTGGACTTTATCTTGTTTCGTTGTTGGTTCACTAATTATTAATGAATACTAAATTATATGATTTACAGGAGGCATCGATAGCATTAAAACAAATTCTCAAAAGGCCATAACAAATTGAGTAAAAATATGAAAAAACAATTTCAAAGTGGACAATTCTCGGGAATTTGGAGTCCGAAAGATAATTTCTTTTTTTTTAATGAATTTTATATATAGGTAGAACTTGAAAATGAAAATTAACGTTGCTTTCTTTGCAATAAAGCCGAGTTCACTTAATAAAAGCATTTTTTTATGAGGAAATCCTACTTTTATAGAAAATTTTAAATACCTGAAATGTATTCTATATAAATGGAAAAACAGAACAAGAATTTTTTAGACAATTTCTAGAAATTCGTAGGTACAAATACCAATATAAGTTAGATTCGATCAATAAGACATAAACCATTCAATCTGACTGAATTTCTATAATTAATTTCTTATAGTCTGGCATGGACTGTCAATTTTTGTTTACTGATTTGATGGCGGATGTTTGGAATTCAATGAATATGGATCTTCATCCAATATACAAGCTGAGTCTTAAAGTTCTACATTAATTTTAACTATAGATTTCTCTCATCAAATAAAACATTTTTTTCCTTCACCATTTTTCCAGGTTCGGCTCAGATAAAAAGGTGCAAGCGTTTAAAGATTTCACAATGTGCTAATACACTCCTGCAAATAGATTATCTATGAGATTGATGGTGGACAAGAAAAAGGTACGGTAACTTGGTTTACAGTTTGATTCGGGATTCCTACACTCAGGGTAGATCGATAAAAGTAGTGAAATTTCTGGATTTTCTGATTTTATAATGTCATTCAATGAAAAATATCTCGAAAACGGTGCGTTTATGGGAAATGATGAAGTACAATTTAGTTTTCTAAAAGGATTCATTCTTGAAGTGACTCAAGAAAAATTGTATCTGCATCCTTTATATTAGTTTCGTTTAGTTTTATGAATCCGCGAGTCTATAACTAGGAAACCAGTGGAAAAAAAAATTGGAGAATATGTACCACAGTTATAGGAAACTATACAAACCAACATTCATTTCATTCGGAAAGAGCATGTCAAAGCTACAAAATAAAAAGTTCCTTTTTTCGAAATTCCAATACTCTGTATCTTTTTATCTGAGCCGAATTTGGAAAAATGGCAAATAAAAGTTTGTTTCATTTGATGATAAGAATTAATCTATGGCTAAGATTAATTTACAACTCAAAGACTCACCCTGTATATGCAACCAAACCCGATTTCAAGCCAAACTAGTTTATCTTAAGCAAAAACGGTTTATCCAAGTGTGAAAGGATGAACTAGTTCAGCCTGGGACTAACTAGTTCGGCAAAATATACATTAGGCTAAACTAGTCTGGCCGGTCTAGGCCAAACTGTTTTTGAATTAGTATTAGAGTGAAAATACATTACAAAATGCAGATACTTGAATCGAAATACAATGAATTAGATGTGCAATATTTATTTGAAATGAAGTAAATAAAAATAATTCTTACCAAACTGAACCTAACCAAACCTAGGTGGAACTGATTATTATTATTCAATTTTACTATTTTAGTAATTTTTACCTAACCTAAGATAAATTCGGAATGAATAGTGGCCGTCCAATTCATTGCCTTTTAATTTCGAGTATAATTTACTTGAACAATAATTTAAAATCAGTTCGGCCTAGGCCGAACTAGTTAACCTGAGACACTTAGGATAAACTGGTTTAGCCTAAGACAAACTAGTTTGGCCTGAATTCTGGTTAGGTCAGTAACATCTCCACAAAATTCTGAATATTTAGCGTCAATTCTACAACAAGTGAGGTTATACGAATCAGTGGCATTTATTTATCATTGAATGAACGAGGTCGTTTAAACTCCGCCATTCCTCAGTTCCTATTGAAGAGAATAATTTGAAACGCATTTAACTCCAAACCCGTTCGAATCGGCATCGTTATCTTCCTTCTACTCGAAAAATTCATTTCGAAGGGAAAGGGGCATGATATATCTTTTGTCCAACGCGCTTTTCATTCCAAATACTGAAAGAATATTAAATTGAAATACATCCATCTTCAGATCTGAGATTCCATCTTTGTCTGCAGCATTATGATATGACAAGAAGTAGCGGATTCTGCTCATTTTCTACAGAGCACAAATTGCACCAACACATTACAACGTCGGATGGAAACAATGAACGTGCGTTAAAATCCAAGAGACACAGTCTTAACGAAGATAACTGTACAAGCAATCACAGCCAATAAAATATTTCGAATCTTCTGGGTAAATTGAATTACGTTCTTCTAATGCTACCCACATTGTATCAGGATTCAAACAGTCTAAAAAGTGTAATTGAAATGAATTATACCCACATAGTTTTCTGTACCTCGACGGCTGCAACCTGGTTGTTGGATTTGTCTATGAACGGTTCCAGATAATTCTTATGCGACGTGAGTTATTGTTATCCCTCCTGGTATCGACAAAACTATCAATCTTTCACACATGATGGGATCTTGCATTTGTTTATTGAATCAATCTTTCACGGTCGATGGTACGTGGATTCTTCACTGCTACCAGGATCTCTGGCTGATTGTTTCATCTGTCGCTCCGAGCACTAACCACTTTTACATTTTTCGTCAATAAAATTAATTTGATTAACTGTTCGCCTGACAGTTATATCAATCATTCTCAAGTTTCAGACGTCCAATAATCAATAACTGTGCTTTATAATTCTTCACGTCATACTTTCTTCCACAAAAAATCTATATACGAGAAATTCCAGGTGAACGTCGAACTTAAACTGACTTTTGAAAAAATCTGGACAGCCACAAGTATTTGATTAGTTAGAGGCCATGAAAGCATGGTCACATTATTTTATTTCAACAACTTTGCCTCACTTGTAGTATGAGGACGTGCGTTGGCTTGTTAGAAACGGGAATTCTTAAGTAGGTGTCATATTATGTTATCACGCCTATTTTAATATCTCAACAAGTACTCAGAACAATCAGTTACGGTATGTTGTAATGCATGTAGCACATGGATTTTAATGTCGTTTCATAGCAAATTCAAAAGGTCTGCCTTCTTACTGCACTCTTATATCTCTGCGACTCTCGTGGACCCAAAGCTAAATCCTGAATTTCAACCGTAAATATACCGAGAAATATACGGAATGAAAAAATTTCTTGGTGAATCAGCAGTGTTCAATATCTTTATAACAGATAACACGATCCAAATCAGGAAAACACAAATATATTTGAATGAAACTAAAGAATAATTTAAGGAAATAGTATAGACTGAAAGAGAGTGACAATCTACGAGATACTTGCAAAAATCGCAATACTTCAACAATTTTTTGCGCGCATTTTGAATGGAACAGCGTACTGTCATTTTTCCCAAATGTCCGAAATTTTCGAATTATTTGCCGAAAATGGTCTCAAATGATGACTAATGATGAAGTATTCGAGAGCAAATTCGATTCTGTCCAACTGGCAGTTACCACGATAACTTTCGAACGGAAAGACAGCGAATTTTCAAGGTACCTAAGTCGTGCCTCAAAATGCGATTGTTAAGTTTGTTAATAGGCCGAACGGTTTGGAAGTTTTGCTCATATGCAGTCTTGTTGTTATTTCCTCAATAACTAAAAAACAACATATATCCGCTCATAATGAAACTTGGTGATTAGTTATAGAATTGACCAGCAAATTTGCTAGAAAGTTCGTGAAGATCTGAAAACTAAAAAAAAAAAATTGGTTCAAGCACTGACGTGAAGTCAGGAGCTTTGCGCGTATGTTCTATTATCCATTCTCCTGCATTGGACACCCTTTACCGAATTTACCATGGTAAATTATGTTTTCCATTCTCCTGTATTGAACACTCTTAATTCGAATTTACCATGGTAAACTAGACTTGTTGATTTATTATAATCTTGCCTTTTGTTTCATAGTTCATACATGCCGGTTGATGAACATAAATTGTTTTAGCAGTTTAAACATTAAGGTATAACTCTATTAATTAATAATTATATTTATTATACAATGCAGTTATACAGGGTGTAACTAAATAAGTGTAAAATATTTAAGGGGGTGATTCCTCATCAAAAAAAAGATAGGATCTTTCATATAAAGAAACTTCATTGGAGCATCCCTTGTTAGGATACAGCCTCTTAAAGGGGGTACAGAAAATTTGTTTAATAATTTTTTTCACAAGCACTAAAAAAGGCACAAAATTGAAATTAACCTGATATTTTCTAATACCAAAAAGAAACTTAGCCAGTAATTTATTTGGTTTTCCCATGGTTGTAAGGGGTGGAAAACGCAACCCCTAAAATTTATTTCCAATGTAACTTTTTGTCTTATTATTTGTTTACCATTTTAAAATGTATTTCCGATAACCTGTTTCATTCTAAACAAAAAATGTTTCTTGAATTTTTTGCCCAAAATAAACCAGATCGCAGCAAAACATTATTTTACGAACAACTACAGAGATACATCGTCATAAATGCGATCTGGATTTATTGTTACCATGGGATAAACCAAATAAATTACTGGCTAAGTGTCTTTTTGGAATTAGAAAATATCAGATTAATTTCAATATTGTGACTCTTTTAGTGCTTGTGAAAAAAATTATTAAACAAATTTTCTGTACCCCCTTTAAGGGGCTGTATCTAAACAAGGGATGCTCCAATGAAGTTTCTTTATATGAAAGATACTATCTTTTTTTCGATGAGGAATCACCCCTCACTTTTACACTTATTTAGTTACACCCTGTATATTGAGAAGGAATGAAATGATATGTTATGAAAACTAACGGTATTATTTGTCAATGATGATAGGACTAGCAGATAACAAAGTTAAGAGCAACCATACAGTGTGATTTCATCGAAGTTGAATAGTTTTCGTAAAGCGTCAATCTTTTTGGCGCTGTTATTCTAAAATATTATTTGTCTCAAGGATATTGTTACTCGACAAGAATGGCAACTGGCTTGTGGTTGAGGTAGGTATTTAGAAGATTAGAACATTTGTTTCTTCAAAACATTTTTCTACCGAATATACAGGGTGAGTCTTTGTCCACTGCATTAATTTTAACCAAAGATTCCTCTCATCAAATGAAACACTTTTTTCATTTAACATTTTTCCAAATTCAGCTCAGGTAAAAAGATACAGGCTGTTGAAATTTTGAAAAAAAATCAGTTTTTATTTTGTAGCTTTGACATCCTTTTTTCGAATAAAATAAATGTTGGCGTAAAGTTTCCTATAACTATGATACATATTTTACAAATATTAGTTATTTTCTGCTTCTACTGGTTTTCTATTTATGGACTCGTGGATTCATAAAACTAAACGAAATTAGCATAAAGAAAGCATATAAAGTTTTTCTTGAGTCATTTCAAGAATTTTCCATCGTTTTAGAACATTATATTATTCTTCATCATTTCTCCTTAAACGCACCGTTTTCGATATATTCTTCATTGAATGTTTCAAAATGGAAAACTCCAGAAATTTCTCTACTTTTATGGATCCGTCCCTGAGCGTTGGAATCCCGAATCAAGCTGTAAACCACGTTACCATGCCTTATTCTCGTCCGCCAACAATGTCATGAATAATTTATATGCGGGAGTGTATTAGCACATTGTGAAATCTTTAAACGCTTGTAACTTTTTACCTGAGCCGAATCTGGAAAAATGGTAAATGAAAAAAGTGTTTCATTTGATGAGAGGAATCTTTGGTTAAAATTAATGCAGTGGTCAAAGACTCACCCTGTATATTGAATAAAAAATTGAAACGTAGTGCACTACCCTCTATTTGGTTAGTTTATCAATTTAATGACTGATTTTTCGATATTTCATCAGTATACATAGTTCTGAATAATAGTTATCGAATCAAATATATTTTGCAATCTAATCATCATACCCAATTGCTGAAAACATAAAAAGTTATCAAGGGGTATTGGGTGACTGAAAAAATGCTGTATGCATGAGAATATTTTGATGAAGTTTCAAATTATACATCGAAAATAATACGTAAAATGCTCAATTTAAATGAGCCTTACATGATAAAGGTAATTAATACATTTGAATAATAATATGGTATCGAAAGATATTAATTATGTAGATGTATTACAGAGAATTCTGTAATGTATTTCAAAATACATTAATTAAATGCTTATATTCTAATGACATTGGATGTGATTTTTTATTAATGGAAAAATAATAATTCACAGATTCCTATATCTACAGTTCCATTCAAAATGTTCTAATGAAACTCCTTTACTGATAAATCCCTTATTTGACATCATTATGTCTTGGCAAGATGAAATTTCTGTTTCAAACAAATGGGGTTCACATCTAATGTCTGATTAATCAAAAAGTGAATTGATTTTTCCATAAACTGCTTCATTATTGCGCGTATGTTCTGTGGAACATCGCGTTATATTCTTTTAATTTGGATTCACGAACTAGCAACGGTGGAAAGTGAACTTAGTGGCTTGTCAGTTTTCATTTAGGTACTCGCTTGTCAGAATCTTCGGAATCGACTCTGGGGCCACCATCGTTTACAGAGCAAAGTAGTTCACAAAGTACGTGATTTGACAATTCTAGGTCCGTTTTGCGGCCGAAAATTTTAACAGGAATTAGCAGGCAGTGCCGACACCTTGTTCTATGCATCTTGAGTTAGTATAACAAAATTGAGTGTACGCCTGTTAAAATTGCTGGTCCATATTCTAAACATTTCTCATCAAAGACACAAACTAGTATGGCAATTCTCATTGCTCGGCCATTTACGTATGATTCGCATTTATTAAATATGAGTAGGTAACTATGTATTCCAGGAGCAAATCCATAAAAGCCGTAGGTACACACTGCTTCTATGAATCCGATTTGTTTACGCTCCACAGATCTTCAGCTCCTCCAAAGCGTGAAAAATCCATTAAAGTCTTCCGCCTGAATTGCCTTGCAATAGCCTGAGTCTCCACGCTCAAAGACGTCCAATACAACATTCATTTTCACTTCATCACCTCCTTGTTCTTACTTTTTCACGGACAAAGAGCACGAACGGGAAATCTCTTGTTCGTAATGGTCGACAAGCGTCAAATCTTTGTTCACAAATTAGAGCTTTATGCGAGTCATCATAGAACCCTAGAATCATACTCTACACGTGGTCGTTACAATATCTCTAATTTTAGGGATGAACCCAGAACAAATTACTCACAGAGTGCTCCGGATGAAGAGGTTCTCAAAACGTAGATCCGTTACCTCAAATATTGTACATTATAAAGAATATACCTTTATTTTGCATATTTATTACATTTCGATATAATTCTCGAAACCTTTATTATGACATATAAAGGGAAGTTACAGAACACACCTCTGTGTCCAAAGAATGCTCGAGAACCTTTATGGCTGGAAACTTGCTCCATTCCATCGGAAAATTCTCTGAAATACCCGAAGTTACGAAGTTTTTACTGTGGTGACGCGTCGTAATGGCACAACGTAGTCGAGTTTGCTCAATTAAAGTTTCATATTGCACCGCACCTCAACTAGGGTAGATATCTGAGCTATAAACACCGGGTTAGTATCAGAATAGCGCTAGGAAAATTGTAAATAAAGAACAACTTTGTGATGTCGAGAAGTTCGGAAGTTTTAATAGTTATTCGCCTAGCGAACGAGGATTCTGCAACAACTAGATTAGATTTTATTGAAAAGAATTCTTCTCAGGTAATGAGGTGTTATAAGATAATTAAACTTCAGTGTTCTGCTGGGATAGCATGCTACAAGCTTGGTAATTACATTTGATTTATGAGGATTCGTTTTCTTTTTCCGCTTTTGAATCTTGGATCATTTCGTCGAAATGTCTGCCATTTGGACGAAAATGTTTTCGTACGATTAGATGAGACCTACTTATGGTAAATTCGTTCAAAAGTTCAAAACTCGGTTTGAAGTCATAGAATCATGATTCGCACATAAGGTCAGGAGTGATTTGGGTTCCTAATCCGAATTTAAAATACAGTTTTAACCGAATTTAAATCGTTATACACTATACCCAAGAAATTAAGAGAAGAAAAAAAATTAGATTTTCAGTAATTGTTGATGGGCTGTATATATGTGAATAATGGTAGTACCTATCGAGGAATTAAAAAAAGCATGTTCAACCTTCAAAACTCTAGTTTTTGAAAGTGTAGGTAGAAAAATCATATCTAACGGTTCTAACACAAACCAAAGGAATATAAAGAAAAAAAATCCAAAATTTTAGCTTTCATTTTCTCGGTCCATAGGCTTGAATTTTTTTCCCAGCTGAACCATCACACGGATATCTGTATATTCAGTTTTAATTTTCCTTTTTTAAATGCCTGCTACTTCCATTTGTCTTGAGGATAACCGAAATCAAACGAAAAATCGCTCTTTTTTTTATCAGCCATTTAAATTAAAAAAAAGATTTATCAGTTATTTCGGTTAATCTTTTATAGTTTGATTTAGGACATCCTCACGAAAAATGGACGTAGCAAGCATTTAAACAAGCGCGTAGAAAAGGAAATTTAAGCCCACTAAAAAGGTTATCCCATGCGTACGAAGGTTTAACCGAGAAAAATTGCCAAGCCCGTGGACAGAGAAAAGAAAGCTAAAAATATGGAAACATTTTTTCACTCCATCCTTTGGATTGTGTGAAAAAAGTAGCTTTGTAAATGTTTTTGCGTAAAGTCCCACAAACTAGAGTTCTCAAGCTTATTTATTGTTTTGAGTACCACGAATTATTATGTGTTCTCTGAATACAGTGAACATTTTTTTCACATTCTGTTGAAAGTTTTACTCGCCATAAAGGATAATGTGCAGTAGGTAGCCACATATATTTTAGCGGTTGGTATCAATTTGATTTACCTACTGTTAATAATATTTTAATATTCTCCTCTGGAGAACACCCATACCTAGATGATATTTCTGCGCTATAGACACAAAATAGGATTAAAATTCATAATCACAATTCCGGTAATACAATTATATAAATAGTGCAAATGTATACATGTGAACAATGAAGGTTGTTACAATTTCACTTAACAGTAAAGTGGAAAATACCGAAGTGTGAAATAAGATCTTCTCATTTTGATATTTGAGATTCACATAATATTTAGAAAGAAGAATGAGAAATAATAATAAGATAGGTGATAATGCATGATCTGATTATATAGCGGTGTTGGGTTATGATTTCCTAGATGAGAAAGATATACCGAAGTATGAATGAGCAAGCAGATATGGAACAAATACAAAGAAACAATTCTTCGTGAGATTAAAAATGAAAATATAGCTACCTCCTTCTTACTTCACAAAGCCTTCTTTCTATCCCGAAGAATAGTTGATAAAAGTATGAATTTCATACTTATTATATAGCAAAGAATTCTGAACCTGACACTTGCATTGACATCACGCAAACCTATGTGACAAACATCTCACAACCGTAGATTAAAAGTCAGGAAAGAACTGTATCGGAAAAAATAATCCGCATTAATCCGCCAGTTGAACCTTAAGGAAAAAAGGAATTTCATTTCACGCTCTAACATTCCTTCATTCTGAGATTTGTTCCCCTTACAAAAACCGTAATTTTTAGCACCTCCATGCCTAGAGATTTGTCTACCTCCGAAAGCTGCTATTGTCACTACGACACCTGGATTTGCCATTATTCATTGTGTTTGGATAAATAAGCGACTTAAGTATCCGCAGTAAGGCACAAATATATGGAACGACAACGGAAAGGTCCGATAATAAAAGAAGGCCTGGATTTCGGCTTTGACAGCTTCCAGGAACAAAAGACGGCGATGCAGTGAGATCGAGCGTGTTATTATGGGACCCAGGTGTGTCGTAATTGGTGGACAAATTTGGACAAATTGCACGGAATCGAATAAATCATGTTCTTGAATCGTAAGTGTAGGTAGCGATCAAAGACGAACTTGGCATAGAAATTTTTCCGACCCTCGGACCCTGAACATCTGGTGAATTTTTTGGTCGATTAGTCCTCCAACATTCGAGTCGTTTGTTCCTTAAGAAATGCACCGTTATTCATTCGAATGGTACCTTGTCTTTCTGGGATTATTCTGGAAGAAATTCCTATAGTGGTCAATATTTGGATTCTTATAGTTGACAAACCCGAGGATAAACCCTATGTTGAAAGACGCGCGTGATTCGGACTTGCCACCTCATCGCTCAGTGTTCCCCCAAAGAGGAAAGTACTGGTAAAATTTTCTGTCATTCAGTGGCAAAGTTACGCTGACGATTGGTAACAACCATGAAACCGGTACGTATCTAACCTGAATGACACTTTCATCTTTTGGAGAACACTGAGCGATGAGGTGGATAGTCCGGATCACGAGGGAATATGTTTTGATAGTTAAAATCGACTAATATTTCCCGTGCGTCTTTTAATTATCAACAATTTCACCTTATTCTAAACCACATGTTATAAATGCACTCTCACGAAATGTGCCATTCTGCATAGACATAGTAACGCCTCATTTTCAAATTGACACTCACGCACGGTAGCCATTTTTTATTTGTGACATTGGCAGTTGTATTTGTCAATGTCTAGCATTTAATAATGGAAAGGTACAAGCTTCAACAACGTTTACAAATAATTCAAATTTATTAGAAGGAAAATAGCAATCTGTTACTCTAACTTTACGTGCTTTAATCCAATTTTTAGTCGTTATAATCGTCGGGATAAAAAAACAATTGCACGTTTGGTAAAGAAGTTTGGAACAAATTTTACACTGTATGATGTTACTTACACTGTTAGTGAGACAAAGAAAAGCCAGAAGTGATGAGAATATTGCTGCCGTACTTGAAAGTGTTCGTGAAGACTAAAATTTATCGATTTCTCGTCGTTCACAAGAACTAGGCATCTCCCAGACGTCTTTGTGGCGAATTTTACGAAAAGACCTTGGTTTAAATCCATACAAAATTGTTTTAACCCAAGAACTCAAACCAACTGATCATTTAAAGCATCGTGTATTCAATAATTGGTGCTTAGAAAAAATCGGAAATGATGCAGATTTTCGTAAGAAAATAATTCTCAGCGATGAGGCTCATTTCTGGTTAAACGATTATGTTAACAAGCAAAATTGCCGTATCTGGAGTGGTGATAAACCTGAAGAATATGAAGAACTGCCATTACATGCTGGAGGAATCATTGAACCTCATTTTTTTTTCAACTAAGCTCATAAGGTGGTCTGTTAATGGAAATCGTTATCGTTCAATTTTAACTGTTTTTTATTGCCTGAATTGAAAACAAACTCTCTCAATGAAAGATCCGTTACAACCAGCGTTTTACATTCAATTTCTGAAATTGAACTCTTTTGTATTTCGACTCGACTAGGTGGTTGTGCACACTAAGATTTTTAACAAATGAATAAAGTACTTTTGTATTTTTCGAAAAATGACGATCGATATTTTAACGGTCAAATTTATAGGGTCAATGGAGGATTATATCCATTCATAAACTCAAAACTTTTCTCGTAAATTTCAAGTCCTTAATGGTTTCATTTGGAGATTATCGTACAAACGGACGGCCAGAAAAATAAAATTTAATTAGATCAATGATTAGTCAATAGATTAGTCTAATGAAACGGTTTAAGGCCATTTTATTCAATATTCGCAAACTGCAGACATTTCGGCATAGCTTCTTAAAACGAACGCAAAAAACTTATTAATTTTGGTTGAATCTGAAAACTAGGTCTTCTATGGTTTGTTGTTTTAGCTGCATGAGATCTTTCGATAGGTATAACATTCGAATGTGGTTGTTTAAGTGACAGTTTCTTGACATATGTGTTCAGAAAGGTTTGCCATGAAAATCAAGAATAGATTTTTATTGCAAAAACGATACTTGAAGGTGTCATAACTTACAAACATTTTCAAAGCAAGAGTTGACGTATTGAGAGTACACCAATTGAAACTTGGAATAAACATGTTGGAGAGTTTCAGGCTGTATTGCTCATATCTCGTCCAGAAACCTCTGTCTCAACTGCTAGATGTTGTTTAGCTAATTGAGGTTAACTTTGATTTTCATATAAACCCATAAGAAAAAGTCTTACAGAGTTCAGATCTGGAGGGCTGGAGCTCCATTCTGTTGAAACCATAGCGTTTCATTTGGGAGAACTGGATCGTTCAATAAAGATAAGCCATATAACCCTGATCCTAAATTGTGTATGTGCATCCATCATCAGTTTGGATTGTGATCTGACCAATAGCGGTAGTTTTCTCAGTTGACAGTTCCATTTAAATAAAATGCTTCGTCACCAAATAAAATTCGAACTGAAAACTCCTCATCGGCATTGAAAAGGTTCATCATTTGTTCGCAAAAATGAGTTCTATATCCATTCAGTTCGTGCACTAAATTAATTTTGAATGGGTGCCATTTATGGCATTCTTATTTTCTCAAAACAGATATAGCTGGAGTCCTCGAAAACAAATGAGGTGACGTCACTGCTTGGTAACGGGAAATTGTAAAGTCATAAGAATTACGGCAAAATATAGCTTAAAATATAAATTA
The DNA here is from genome assembly GCA_937662695.2 of Halyzia sedecimguttata. Taxonomy (NCBI): domain Eukaryota; kingdom Metazoa; phylum Arthropoda; class Insecta; order Coleoptera; family Coccinellidae; genus Halyzia; species Halyzia sedecimguttata. The sequence goes on along the minus strand of OW569415.2, from coordinate 35,174,176 downwards.
CTTTGAACTATCAAACCACTTTTCGATATTCCCGAAAGAAGAGAAAATAAATCCATTATTCCATAGTTTTGACGCTCACTGTATAATAATAGGATCTCCTTATAAAATTAGTGTATAGATATAGTATAAATGACCGTTTATCTTGTATGTTTATTCCGTTTGGTCACAGTTGAACTGTAAGGCGTTGCTGAATAAATGTCGAACCCATGCTGTTGATTACTAAAATATATACCTATTCAAAGTCACGGGATGAACAATATCCAAGATTATTCTGGCTGGTTTTCCGATTTTCAAGTTGCCAAACAACGTTAGGTGTACGTTCACGTCCAATAATAAACTCCTGCTCAAGAACAGTTCGCTAAATATAATACCCAATACCGAGCGTTTCGCAGATGCCTACACACATATAACTTGATACCCTTGCTACCAAGACCCCATTTGCATATTTCAAGAAGCTCAGCGATTGGCTACTCGTTCGAATAAAATTTGCTGGGACCACCTTTCCTGGCATCTGGCCATGATTCGATGCAAATTTAGACTTTTGAACAATCCACATTGCACACAACATTAAACCCGTTAATAACTTTCGGTTTCGTGCATGGTTCCCGATGATGCTTGTATAAACAGAAATCTGCATTCATGTGAGGAAAGTGCGATTTCTAATAATATTTAATGATACGTGCAGCTGCAATCTCATGAGCGTCTTTTCGGTCTGGAAATAGATTAATTGTTATTTGGGTGTTGCCAACTTCCTGATAGGGATCGTATAAAAATGTATGAATTCTTGCTTTGAAATGTGACGAGACAAGAAGGCACAAATCCTATTAGATTGAAATTGTAATCGTGAACATTTTTATTTTTTTATTGAAACCAACCCAACTAGCAATTTCATATTTTATAATAGTTGTGGAAACGTTTTCAACCAAAATCTTATAAAACATTCTTAGTCGCTGAATTGTTTTCAATACGTTTATACAACAGATATAAACCCAAAATTGGCACATTTTATAAAATAATTTTGTCATTCGAAACATTTCATAAAGCTCTTCATAAACATTACAAGACTATTTCATACACATTCTGGCGCCACTAAAAAACTGTTTTGTAATAGCTTTATAAGGTTTTTCATATGAGCGTTCTGAAATAAAAATGTTACATAGAATGATATCTATAAAATTAATTGATTTTAAGTTGGCAAATGACAATCCTGAATTATAACTGCTGCGTTTGTTTAATCACATCAGATACATTTTGAGATGTCTCCGATTTTTTGATTACGTCTCGCAGATGTGATCATAGAATATTTTAAACAAACGCTCATGACAGTTATTAGATGTAAACAAAAACTCATATCAAAAAAATAATAATGACTTGTGAATAGCCGGTAGTTTTCAAATGTACTTATTTATCTGGGGTTTCTTCCACTTCAACTTTGTTCTCATTCTTTTTTAATGCGAAATACATTTTCAAGAAATATTTCGTTCAAACTAGTCTTCAGAGGTTTATTTGTTTATCAACACAGAATACAATTATATTTGTTCTTATATCTTCCCTTATCAAAGTATTTATCAATACCAAAACCCAAAACTCCAAAACGCCACTCAATTACCACAAATGAATTATTTCATATGACAACTTTGACAATTCAACTGGTTACAGCGGTTACATCTCATTTCGAATCTAGATGTGAAAAATGTAATCTGAATCTAATAACAAACGATATTTCAGATGTAAAAGATGCGAAAATGCGGCTAAACAAACGCTTGAAATGTACCTAAAAGATGCATCTGATGTGGGTAAACAAACGCAGCAAACAACATAGCAAAAATATAGATGTCATGTGTCATTATTGTTTACACGAAGCCATTTTATTTATAAATACTTCTACTCTTACAGACATATGTTTGGATTCACACAACGAAATTGTCAATGCAAATGAAATTTCTTCGTGAAATGAAGCACTAAAATGACATATTTTAAACGCGCCCCCTTGTTTCGAATGTTTCACATAAAAAAAATAGAACAAAACAAAAATGTGGCTTGTCAGTCTAATGATCCTTTGTACGAAAATGTATTCCAATTTGTTCTACAGATTATTTTTGAGTCATTTCATTCTCTGCATGGTTGAAATATCTACACATTGGCGATTTTTAGTGTGTTTAAAACACTTCGCACTCTGTGTCATCACAAATGCCGCCATGTTTAATGGCGTTCTCTTATAAAATGATTTTGCATCAGATTCAAGCATTTCGTTGTAATTTAGCTACTTAACAACTACTATAAAACATGTTATTATGTTCTACCGCGTGAAAGTCAACATAACCTGCAAAATCATTGAAACAATTAACGATTTCCTGTGGAATATCTGATAAATACATATTTTTGCAAGGATATTCAAAAGGAGAAATAACAGTTAATCTGAAGAAGGCATCTTATCAATAAGTCGATATCTTGAGCACAAACTTATTGTGGTGATAGTTTTGCACCTACAGAAAATTGTCTTCAGCAGTAGCATAATGCTTCCTGAACCTCATGCATAGGTAAGACATTTGTGCTTTTAGCTAGAAAAATAATATGCATTTGCTTCATGGTAATCATAACTTTTTTAGAAACGTTCAAGATTGTGCAGACAGTTGAGAATGGAATTAAACACTTTCAGTGTGGGAACAGAATGATCAGCTGCTTTTGGATGATATTGTCATGGAAATTGAATACTATAAAATAGTTATGAAGTGGTTACCGAAACGACAATTTACTTCTGGAAGCAAAATTGTAACTGAAAGCACTTCTATATAACTGTTGCATGAGGTTAAATACAGAACATCTTTGAAATGGTTTTTTAATATATTTGAAATAAAATTATAAATATCCCCAGAATTAATAAGGAAAGCATTAAAAAGCAATTCAGTTTTATAAGCAGAATTGTTTTATAAGTTAGCTATAAACCTCTTAACAAATGGTTAAGTAACAGTTTTATAACATATTTCATAATTCTGCTGTACAAACGTTTTCACGATAAATTTAAAGTATTTCGATTGTCCACAACAGAATGAAGTTTATGTAGCTTTAATATAATGAATTGATATTTTGGAAGCACTAATATGATACTTATGAAATATTTTAGTCGCGAAACATTGGAGTTATAAGACAACTTTGCTGGTTGGGAAATGCTTGGTGGCGATATGTTGACGATATAGCAGTAATAAAATGGTTTATTTCTGGGTTTCCTCTCCCAAACTCTGAAAAATATCTATAAAATAAATTTTATTATTTTGTGATTTGCTCCTGCGTAAAAAACACCGATTTGTCAGAAGCAATCAATCGAACAATGTTGCCTAACAAACAATAACAAAACAACATCAACGATGAAACAATTATATCGTAACGTTTCGGAGTCTATATCATAGGTATATATCAGACTTCTTCGTCAGACTCCTTTTTTAATAAATTCAGCCAAATATGGTCAATACCAATTGAGCAATTTGCAAAATTGCATTCTCAGTTCATCAGAGCCGATTTGATATGTATTCGAAATATCTTCTTCGCATAATAAGTTTCAATGTATTACCATTCGATTGTTTGATCTCGAAATGTAATTTATGTAGACTAGAGTTGTTTTTCAGGTTTTGGACTATGGGACTAATGAACATAATTAATATATTTGTGTAAAAACCTATTGCAATCTGAAACCTTTTCCAGTTCGCTTACTTCCATTACAGGAGGTATATGACGCATTGCTACTCATGAGTAGACGGAAACAAGGGAGAATCAAAAGGGCACAATTCCGGCAGAACGATATCCAGGAAGTGTTCATGCCGCATTAAAACTCCCACATCGCAGCAGAAAGAAATTTAATGGACTCAGTTATTCACTTGGGCATTAAGGTTAAGCCAGGGGTAAAACTCCATTACGCAGGGATAGGCCTTAATTTTCTTGGACTCCGCCGTGGAGATTAGGAATAAAATCGAATCCTGGAGCAGACATCGCGTGGTATAGGTATATTAACGTTCGTTAGGGAAACGCGAAGGGTGGCATATAACACCCTGTCGACATAACAATTCGTTTAATCTCAAAGTATCTTTACAAATAAGGGTAATAAATTTGCTTCGTTGCAAACGTACACCAAACGTAAAAAGATATCATATTTCCCCCCTTGAATTCGGAGTCTGTGGGGTTGAGGGACCTGGATACCCATACTTAAAACGAGAGCCTCGTCACATAAGAGGATTTAGCATCAACGCATGCAATGCCACAGTTACAAATGAACAATAAAAAGATATACAAATACGAAGGAGATATATCAGATTCAAATAACACTTGATATTCACCCCATTCTCGGTAAAAAAAAATTATGATCCTTCAGGATCATTCTCGTCGAGTATCATTTTACCAGAATGAGAGTAGTTGATGATGATATTAATATGATCCATTCTGATTTATTATTTTCTCTAATCATAAACCTTCGAAAACATGTTTCTAAACCACCATTACAATTTCAATTTACGTTTTCGAGTATCTAGAAATGAAATATAAATAGGAACATAAAACGCACATAAAGGTGATATTTGGCTGTCCAATGCCGGGAGAAATAAGTTAACTTTCGCACAATAGAAAGAAAGATATTGATTACAACTAATGAAAGTGAACACTTGGCTTAGCTTCCAGTACCAATAATTCAAAGGTGTTGACACATATTATGTTTCGGATATTATTCCATTTCCATAACTTTCTATAATTTAAAATATCTCCGCAAAATATAACTTTATTTTATTTTATGATTGAACGCCTAAGAACTCCTATTTACCAATATTATTCACTAGCTCAGCGGAAAAGCCACAGGCTAGGAACCAAGGGGTCCTGAACTCAGGACCAGCTAGGACTAGGAAATAAATTTCGTAGTCAGATGGTAGCGGCCAACATTAACTGTTAGGTCAAAAATTAACAGTCCCATGATTCCCATAACTCGCACAAGCTCTTAAGAGCTTGGAAGTGTCAGAAGTATGAAGTTATTTATCCTACAATATACCAGCGGTCAACTTCACAACAACATCCTTTAATACCTCCGGAAGCGGGATTCAAACATTTATTGATGAACAATTTGAGTTGTATATTATTTGAGTAAATAATATAATCAAAAAATCTTAAAAAGCATATTCTATGGTCCATTCATGCCTCATACAAAGTTTATCGAGCTTAAATTCGGTACACGATTGTAAAATAGTGGTTCGATATGCACGGAATTTCAGCGAATTCTGATAGACAGTTTCTGGCATATAAAATTTTTGAAGAAAAACATTTTTTTTTCTATAGTTTCTAAGATATTCAGAAAATTTCGCGAAAAAAAGCGTCGGCATTCTACCAGCAATTGTCAAGTTTTAATTGGATCGGATTTGTAAACTTTGAGTTATTGAGGAAATATCAACAAAATTTAATTTGGGCGTAACTCCGAAACCGTCTGGCCGATTGTACTCGGTTTCTAGTATTTTTTCAATAACTCACTCGATAAGGATCCAATCGCCTTCCAATTTGGAACTTTAGAATTAGGTTTTGAAGTCTCTCGCAAAATGTCAGCAATATCGGACGGATAGTTTCCGAGATACATAATTTTTTTAATATTTTTTTTTATTTTCAAGTGATACAATCCTCACGAAATTTGACATACGTCCTAGTTTCAATTTGATCGGATCGGTACCTATTCTTCGAAAACAAAATTTGTACTCGGAATTCGTTCGGCCGATTATGCCCATTAACGAAATTAACCGTCCCATTCTCTGAAAATTTCAGGACGTTATCACGCGGCAACAGCCTATCGGCCGGACATAATAGAATTTCAACTCGAATTCTTGATCAGTGAGTCGAACTTAATCGTTTGAGACCATTTTCGGCGAAAATTACGAGACATTTGGGCAAAATGAACATGCACACAAAAATATGTCTGTTTACCGTCCAAAAACGTAATTATTACTGATCGTTTTTTGTTGAGTTACAATTTTCTTGATTACAATTTAGAAAATAAAACGATGAAACCAATGGAATGATAATCACAACTATAGTATATTGACATGATTGAAAGTACTTACTAACTTCATATAAAATATAGAAAAATTGCTGATACTAATTTACATTATTGAATGGTTTCTTTGTGGGTTTTCTCTCCCAAAGTCTCGGAAGATTATCGTTTAGTGTCTGTCGAAGGAGTCTGATATAGACTCCGAAACGTTACGATACAGTTGTTCCATGGTTGATGTTGTTGTTTGTTAGGCAACATTGTTAGATTGATTGCTTCTGTCAAATATCTTGTGTTCTCACTCAGAACCACCAATCACAAATCACTTATCAGAGTTTGGGAGAGAAAACCCAGAAAGAAAACATTTAATGATGAGTAGACTTCCCACAGTATCATTTAATGATTACTAATTTACATGTTGATACATACAACATAAATTCGAGAACAATGCCAGATAACGATGAATGTACCTAAAAACCAACGGTTGAGAGAGTGCACAAAATCGAACAGAAAAAGAAGAGGTAAATATATTTCCCGCACCACAATATGAAAAATCACACAATCGGAAACTCACTCCGGATACCAACAGTATCAAGAAACACATTCGTAGGTAATTTTCATTTTTGCGAACATATCAGTATGATTTACGAATCCCGACATTCGTAATAACGCAACCGGTGTGAAAAATACGCCGGAATTCATGTTCAACCCCTTGTACAAGTAGAAGTTGACACGGCACACCGTATAAATCCAAAAAAATCGAGTTACGGAAATGAAATATACCCGTTTCCGCTTGTTCGTTTCAGTACGGGATCCTCCGTTCCAATAAATCAACGTTTACAACAAATTTTACGATATTTGCCGATGGGGGATTTATTTGAAACAACGTCCCAGTCCCGTCGGAAATATATCCCTTAAACTTTCATCCGAGATATAAATCACGGGAAATTTGACAATATTGTAGAACTGCCGAGGCCCCACATGTGTATCCCTACAAACAAATAGGTAATTGGCCTTCGGACGAAGGTGACATCTTTATGGGGGTAGCTCAGGGGAAATCTCTTGTTTCTACCACCCCCTGCGACCCTATACTGTCCGGCCGTTAATTTCACTTCTTGAAGGCAATATAAATAGCGCGACGGGGAGGGTCTATTCGTCGATATATAGGTGTTCTCCTATTGTAGGGCCGTTTACAAGGGGTTCACATTGTTTTTGTTTATACTTTCTGGTGGTCGTCTCTCAAAATGGGCAATTTGTCAGTTACGTCATGATATATGGGGTATTTATCGGGCACCATCTCGACCAGTCCTCCCAGCTGGGTGCAAGTCTGGGACCTTCAAATTGAGATACTCATCCTTCATGAATTTTTATCTACGCTTATCGGTTTGAAGTTGACAGGGGAATACTTTTTTCGTTCGGTGATGAATTACAAGATTTCAATCCATTTGAAAACTTTGTTCATATCGAAAATAAACATTGAAATAGTGATATGAACAGATATTGCTTAAATTTGGTGAAAAAAATACAGATTGCGATTGCGACTTAAAAGTACTGAATGCAATATTTACATTGGACGATACCTGTAGGTATAGGTACTTCAATAAACTGCGATATCAAGTGAATTCAAATCCAGTTATGAAATTGAACAACAAGAGTTGTGAAATGGATCGATTTTAAATAAACAGTGATAAATTGTGCGGAAAAATTTTGTTCCGCATGATCTGGATTGAACTAGACCAGAAAATCCATCAGAGCAGACCACATCAAGTTTGCATGTAGCTGAGGTATCAATGTCATGATGACACATTCAATTATAACGTCGCCCAAATATTCGGCCCACTAATGGAGAATTCGAGGTCAAATTCGATATGTCGGGCCGTCCGTTGCCACGAAGACTTTCGAACGGAAAGAGATAGTGACTTGAAATTTTCAGGGTAGGTTGCGCATCCGAATGCGCCGTTTCAGTTCATTAATGGGCATAATCGGATAAACGGTTTCGGAGTTATAGCCATCTATATATTTTTTGTTATGTCCTCAATAACTCAAAAAAAAACATATCCGACCAAATTGAAACTTGTTAATTTGTTGTGGAATGCCGACTCATAAATATGTGTAAAACTTCGTAGTATCTGATAACTAGAGAATAAAATATAACATTTTTTACAAGAAAACATGAAAATTTGTCCTGAAATATCAAATATTTCAGAAACTATCTGTCAGATTCCCCTGAAATTCCACACAAACCTTCAAACTGCAATTTTACAATTGAATACCAGGTTTCAGCACGATCGGCTTCGTACTTTTGGAATTACTTCATTTTAGAATTTGAATTGATTCATACAGCTATAAAGGAAAATCTTCAAGAGGTTAGGTATTATTTTTAATTTGTTCGTTTTTCTCCTCCTGCTTTTTCCCTTCCAGGTTGAGTTTCGGGTACGTTGGAGAAACTTCTCCTATTTTTTTGACGAAAGTCCGTAAAGAAGGAAGAAATGCTCATAAACTTTTCACCAAATTTCATTTTTTGTAATCGATAAAAATTTAGAACAAAAATTTGGCTATTTGAATTTTGCCGAAAATACCGTTTTTTACCCTTAAAAACTCACCCCCTTCCACTTCTCGACCTCAGATCGTCCATAAATTATCTTCCCTTTCATTTTTGTTATATTCTCTTCCTTTTCCAATGGGTTTCATCCCACTATTATTTTTTTTATTCAAAAAATTATCGACCCTGGTCTATAAGCTCTTGTATCATACGTCAAATTATATGGTACCCTGTTGCACTATAACCACTGCTAATACTTTTTGATATTCATACAAACATATATACAGGCTGAGTCTTTGACCACTGCATTAATTTTAACCAAAGATTCCTCTCATCAAATGAAACACTTTTTTCATTTACCATTTTTCCAGATTCGGCTCAGGTAAAAAGTTACAAGCGTTTAAAGATTTCACAATGTGCTAATACACTCCCGCATATAAATTATCTATGACATTGTTGGCGGACGAGAATAAGGCATGGTAACATGGTTTACAGCTTGATTCGGGATTCCAACGCTCAGGGACGGATCCATAAAAGTAGTGAAATTTCTGGAGTTTTCTATTTTGAAACATTCAATGAAGAATATCTCGAGAACGGTGCATTTAAGGAGAAATGATGAAGAAGAATAATATAATGTTCTAAAACGATGGAATATTCTTGAAATGACTCAAGAAAAACTTTATATGCTATCTTTATGCTAATTTCGTTTAGTTTGATTAATCCACGAGTCCATAACTAGAAAACCAGTAGAAGTAGAAAATAACTAATATTTGGAAAATATGTATCATAGTTATAGGAAACTTTACGCCAACATTCATTTTATTCGAACAAAGGATGTCAAAGCTACAAAATAAAAACTGATTTTTTTTCAAAATTTCAACAGCCTGTATCTTTTTACCTGAGCTGATCTTGGAAAAATGTTAAATGAAAAAAGTGTTTCATTTGATGAGAGGAATCTTTGGTTAAAATTAATGCAGTGGTCAAAGACTCACCCTGTATATGTATAGTGTTTGATGATCAAAAATGTAAAGCGCTCAATTCAAAGAATATACAGTGTTGGCGATCATCTGGAATAACATTCATAGTTTTTCAACCAATAACTTTTTCAATCTTTCCCATTTTTTGGCGATAAAATGGAATAATTCCCTTCAACCCCTTGGCTGCAACCCTACCCAATAGTCCTCATACGCTAGGCACTTATCGTAGCTGCCTAGTAAGAGGTTCCACAGCGTTATACGAACTTTAGCAGGGCGCAACACTGGCTCAGTTGTCAATCTCTCGGTTACGTTCATCGATAAATATAACAAAACACTCGATAAATTCTACACACCATACCGCAAAACACACCTTCAAACAAACATCTGCGTGCAAGAAGAGAAGTACGTGTTGGGTGTGCATCAGCGAATATATTCTCTTGGTTATGGAGAGCTTGACCACATAGGAGTTGTTAGGTTACTACGCACTTGGTGGTGAGATTTAATATCAAAGAAGTCAAAATTACAGTCTAACGTGATATTTTCATCAAGCGTATGCTCCCTGTTTTTGGTTACAATGCGCCTTTTTCGACTAAGCTGAGCGTTTCGACAATATATTTATTACCATTATTAAGTATAGGCTCCAAAATTCAAACTTCTATCCTAACATATGTAGGGAATGCCTCGAAGATTCATTGTACATTTGTAGCAAATTCCTTCAACATATTGACATTCCAACTGCACAATGTTTGTACAGGTACTGTTAAACAACACGATGTAGCCTTTGAGGATGTTCGTACTTGTTGATTCAAAATGTTTCCGAACAAACAATTACTCAGCTCGTTCGAGAGAACAAAACTTCAAAGCATATAACTGCAACCAATTAGCATTAAACATCATGCCTCCAACCCTAGGATATACACAAGGAAGAACTGAACAAAATGTAAATTGATGTTGTGTACCCTTTATGAATCATTTCATCTTCACAGAGATACCGGAAATAACAGGCTGGCGCTCTAATTTAATTGCTCAGTCATCGATGTTCGACAAAACTGTCAAAGTTTACGAGTTGTTTGTGCCAATGCCTCATCTAGATTCTCGCTGTTTTTCTTCTGAAAACACTCCGCCAAATTGGATGAGATGGAAGTGTGAATCATTTGAGCGTCCAATTTTTTATCGACGCGTAAATTTCGCGGAAATTTTGCACGGTAGAAGACTTGCTCTCGTTTCGAAAACGCAATTTTCAAATGGTCCAGTAAGTATTTGCAAAAAAACTTGCTTTCTATTTATCAGACATAATGATCAGGCCAAACCTTGTGTTCTTATTCCAACTTATTGGGCACGTTTCTGAAGTTAAACTTTCATGTTTATTTTCAGAACATCGGTTCTTCTCTGATTTTTACGTTCATCAGAAAGACGGGACTGAATTATTAGCATATAACTCCAGATGAGACACAATCTTGAAGTCAGCACCTACTAGTATAAATCATACGTGTAATAATCCTCTACAAGAAGCCATAAACTGTTAAATATTGGCCTTTGGTTTACGAACTGCTCAAGAGCAGAAATCCCGAAATAAACAGTTTTGGTTATTATTTACAGGGCAATAAAAATGTGACGGAACCTTATGAAGCTATAAAAAAGCAATTAAATTGTTCCAGAATTTCACGGTAGACCTTAAAAAATAGGAACAGTGTTGTAAAGCTGTCCAAATTAGACAGCATTCACCTAAATTTCAACCGAAATAATGGTAGAGAGTATGGTGTGGTTGTAACCATAACTCGTTGGTTATAAAATTTACAGAACCTTCAGCCTCCTAGGAGATGACCGAAAATTGTGAGGAAATAAATTGTTCGCAGTCGTTTCAAATATATCGCCCCAATTCTTGTCTCCTCGTTCCTTATACAATTCGCAGATTATTGAAGCCATGCATGGGTTATGAGAGTTATTGAGGTTCACCACTAACCCTATTTCTATTCTTCCGAAGTCGTGGTTTTTGTTCAGTGAAATTCATATTATATTGTTTGCAGAATTATGCTATTATTAATTTTAAGCTAGCAGTAGTACAAACGGAAGGTAAACTACACGAAGCATATTTGCGAGTTCATTCCAGGGCACTATCATTTTCTCAAATATCGAAAATTATAGATTTATACAGGGTGTTCAAAACCAATTGCGAAAGATTTCAGGAGGTGATTCCTTGGCAAACAAATAGAACTTGGCAAATGAAACTCCTCCAGAAATCTTTCGCAGAGTTTTTTAACACCCTGTATACATAGATAATTTCCAAAAGAATGTATCCACAGCTGAATTTATCTACGAGAATCATCACTAAAATATTAGATCTTCACCAATTCTATGGTTATACCGTGGAGAAACCCCGCCGCTTTTTGAAGGAAGGATGATATTGAAGATTGAGATGCCTCTCAATATTTAATATTTCAGCTTATTTTGTTAACTGTTTAAATATTTACAAATTACAACATTAACAGGGGTTTTTTTCCTTAAATTTATTTTTCTATTATATGGTACCCCGTTACACTAAACTGTGCTTACAATTTTTTATTTTCATACATATGCTTTATTGTTAGATGCATATATATTATATATGTATACAATCTTAGGTTAGGATGATAATCACGTATTTTTGACAATGTGAATTTTCTTGGGAAAAATCATGAATTTGAGAAGATATTATGTGAATTCAACAATTCCAAAAACCTAGCGACTGTTGAAGAAAATTTTTCATCTGTTGTTACTATGGAAATATTTCACATATTCTAACTGGTTGGAAGATTCAGTTATACCATTTTCTTGTACGGAAATCAAGAATCAAGTGTTAAAATTTCAATAAAAAATAATGGATACAGTAGCCCGTTATGTGTGATAGTTTATTTCAAAAAAGAATAAAAGTACCTGAATAGCCCGGCAGGAAAACTTCTAAACGAACAGACGTACCTATGGAATTCCCCACTTTTCAAAATTCTCAAGAAATAAGCCAACAGAAGACAATTAAATACCTTGTTGGACAACTTGAAATACACCAATTTCAAAATGTAGTAGTACGACGAAACCCGAGTCACTGTTAAACCTTAATAAAATATTGTGATAGGATATTCGAAGATAATGATCTCTGTTAATATATTATCTAAGATGGAACATTAACATTATGTTGATTGTTGAGAGTAGAAAGGAATTGGCAACGTCTCAGAGAATTGTTTTGACATTGGCTATATTTCAGGAATGCCAACCTGACTTAGTTTTATTTCCAAAAACGTGATAAACCTAAATCATGGCCAACCCGGAGACTTTATAAGAGTGAATAGAGTATAAGTATTATTACTCAGCTAAGTGACGTGATTTTTTTCCATTTCTGCCAATGTTAGTAGGTATAACGTGACCCCTGGCCAACAACCGCTTGACGTCGAGCTTCGGGACAGCCTGTATATGCCTTAAACGCAGTGTTTCTTTTGCTATCAGCAGAAAATTGTGTCAAGATGTAGGCGTAGGAAGAGTTTATAGAATGCAAATTACGACGTACAACCTCGCTACACATTAAGAATTGAAAAACGATTCTGAATCGACGGTGCTGACAGTGAAACTAACGGTTATCTGCTAACTGAACGCAGTTATTAAAACCAATGGCACCGACATGACCATTCCTATTCCACCATACAATAGCCTCGTATTTCTTTTTGAGCGCCTGTTCACCAATTCCCCTCGTAGAGTTAACAGTATTAAAATGGCGGGACTGTGCGATAGATCGAGATCTACTTGATGAGCATAAAGCAGAGAGGTCGTGTCTGCCCTCTCAAGTTCACCAAACGTATCTCGATCTCTGCTCAGACACGACCGGAGTTATTCACAATGCCACTTGATGTAATTACCCAACGAAATTCCTCTATGTCCCGTTTTATAAACAACCATATCTGATCTTCAGATTCGAAACAAAACAAACCTAGGCACCCACAGACGAACAAAACAGAAACGTCGATCGGCGATCCGGCATATTATCGTGATAATGACGAAATTTATTTTTATTTTATCTCTTCTCTAGCGGTATTCTTTGTTGTAAGTGGTTTTCACCGCGACCGATTAAATGTGAAAGAAATGCGATTGTCTTTCTCACACCTTGTCAAGTGATAATTTATTCTTATAGATAAAATACTCAATTGCTAATTATAATTGGTTCATTCTTGGGTTAACGGTACTCGCAAATCATTGATCGCGAATGAAACGAGTAAAATGAGCAGAGCTTTTTTCAGGAATTTGTGATATTTTGAAACAAGAATTCCGAGCGCCGGAATTCAAAGCGTGTTTTTTTTTTGCTGTTGAGAACACTCTCGATCTAGTATAAACATTACATTTTGCGAGATACGCGAAAATAAAACAGTGAATTTATTGAAAACTGCAGCGAATTTAGCACAAGGTATTAAGGAACACAGAGAAGAGAATGTGGAAGACCTGACATGGTAAAAATTTCGGAATACTATACTAGCTGGAAATACAAATGATCAAATTCTGGAAGAATTTGACAGCAAGTCAAATATTTATGCGATATGAAAAGAGACCCGTTTATTCACGTGGAAATGTTCCGAATCAGAAAATTTTGCAGTTTGACTGGAATGAATTCCGGTTTACTATATTTGTTTATTATATTTTTGCTTTGCAAACCTTAACTCCATTGATATTCAGAATTCGAATTCCGAATCCGAATGATGACACTCTTATTAACTATTTTACTAATAAATATATCGGCAAATGCAGTTTTTTAAGTGTTTAAACCCCAGAGGCCTTAAAATGAACTTTTAAAACAACATCGCATATATTTACGATGAGAGAGAGAGGGTATGGCTCTCTCCAAAATCGGGTCTTCGAAGCAATACGGTGCCAGCATACATTTCGATAAAAGTACCTACCTAAATTGCAGAATATTCGTAGATTTCAAAGTCCATAACCTTATTTTTTGGCGCGCTGTTCATTTGAAAAGGGTGGCCTTTCAATTCGTCCAAATGTCTGTAATTTTCGAATTCCTGGACGAGAATGGTCTCAAACGATTAGTTTCGACTCACTGATGAAGAATCTGAGGTTGAAATTGATTCTGCCCGACCGTCAGCCTGATTACGCTCGAAGGCAATGAGTTATAGAGTTGAAATTTTCGGAGTAGTTTCTGAGTTATAGCCATCTGAAATTTTGTTTTCCCAATAACTCTAAAGTTGGTTGAAAAATACCGACACGACGATTTATACAAAATTTTGTGAGGATCGAATGACTAGAAAATTTAAGAAAAAATATTCTAAAACAATATCATAACTATCCGTCCGATATTGTTGAAATTTTGCAAGAGCCTTCAAAACCTTGTTTTACAGTAAAGTTCTAGATTTGAACTTGATCGGACTTATATATAAAAGATATTAATAATAATAATAATAATAATAATACCTACAGAAAAATTCCAAAAAAAGTGGACCAGTTATTTTTGGAAGCTTGTTTTTACAGACGGATTTATATTCTTGGAAATATTGGGAATATTACTTTTTTCCTGGAGCTGAGCAGCCTTGGGCGAGTTCAGTACCTGAATGGGTGACCCCTCTGGGCTATGAATTTGAACAAGTGCGGCAAAACTCCTGGCCACAGTGCTTTTCCAACTTGTTTATTTTTAAATGGTTTCTTTCTGGGTTTTCTCTACCAAACTCTGAAAAATATCTGTTAAATAAAAATGTATTATATTGCGAATTGCTTCTGCGTAATAAACACAAGATATTTGTCAGAAGCAATAAATGTTGCCTAACAAACAATAGCGATACAATATCAACGATGAAGCAACTAAATTTCGTTATTGTTTATTAAGCAACATTGTTCGATTTATTGATTCTAACAAATATCTTGTGTTTGAACGCAGAAGCAATTCACAAAATAATTGATTTTCATTTAACAGATATTTTTCAGAGTATGGGAGGGAAAATCCAGAAAGAAACCATTTAATAATGATTGTACCTCCCACAGTATCCTTTAAAGATTAGTTTATTTTTATTATTATAAATTATACCGAATATGTTTTAAAAATACGTATATGAAGTTTGTGGAATTCTAGTTCAAATTTATCATTCCTTAGATAAGTGTAATGTACTATACTCACGTTGGGTTTCACGAAGTTTTGACAGCTCTTAATTGCCAAATTAGTGTGATTCTATGTCGATTTTCAGTTCATTTTTGATACAACCATCGAAGTAAATCCACGATTAGGCTAATCGAAGCTTCGTGAAACCCAACAATAGTGTAAGATATTTGGTACAGTGTTGCCGAGTTAGCTATCTGAACAGCCCGATGTTGTTTCTTAGCCACTTTCATTATTCAGAATGAATTTTGTGCAAAATACATTCTGGTTTCGGAAATAGCCATAATAATCAATTGAGTGAATTATTTTCATACAATCTATATTAAGCAGAATATAGTAGGGCGTTTAACATCCTTAAAATATAGGAAATTTGTTGTTTGAATTTTTGATGATAATTCATCTTGAAAAATATCCTGTATATACAAATCAGGAATGTAAAGTACTACACACATAACATTCAGGTCTTTTCGATTTACTCTCTTCGAATTCGTCTTTTCACTGTTGACTGTCGATTTAATCTTATCAAGAAATTCCATCTCCCAAGCAACTATATGGAATTAACGCAAATGTAGTGAATTGATTATATTGATCGCCGTTTTTCAAACGCATTATTAATTCACGATAAAATCATCGTATTGCCAAACTTCCATATTTTTCACTCAACAAGCGGGCTTCGAATGAACAAGCACGTACATCACCCATAGCACCATTACTGTCATTAGTAAAACGAAAAATACAAGCCGTCGAAATACTCAATCAGTCAGCACTAAATGAACGATGGATTGACATACTGGTAGATCAGAAATTCTTCCGTATCGCACCATACACAAGCATCGGATGAGTTATGACGTTAATGTGGAGTGGAAAATATATCTGGCAAAAGTACTATTAGTGTCATTGGCAGAACAGAATGCCTTGTTCGATTCGAGAGCAAGAGGAAATTTGTTTCCGGACGCCCTCGCCAGGGAAGAGTTATGGAACGGGTTACGTCTAGCAGTATCCGATAGAAAACCGCGAATTGATTGTGTTTGATCTCATTTTTCACGTGATACCCGGACGTATTTAGGGCCGAAATGCGATTTATTCGACGTTTATATCTTGCAGAAAGTCGCAGGAAGGTATACATGTTCAATTATGCATGGACCCCCAGCAGGACAGATTTATCGTTGTTGTTCCATACGTTCCCAGGTCTTGATAATGATCTGACCTTTGGGTTTTTCGGTATTTTCGAGGATTTTACTGCTTTTCGGGGCGAATAATTCAGTGGCTGTATTTCTATCCCGAGTGCTTTGGACACTGCTAAAGTTTTTATTGTGTTCATGAGGAGTCTCTTAGCTCTCATGCTTTATTAACCTCCGGTCAGCTGTCGTGATATATTTCGGGAATGGTTAGAAACTCTGCCAATAAATAATCGATTCGTTCCAGGCAATACCTCTTACTACCTCAATAGTTGCTTCTCTTGACGTTGTTTTTGGGACTTTGTAATACAGTGTAGAAAAGCCAAATGGAATAAATTCATTATCTTGGTTACTGTAAATATTTATGGGAAATCCCGTCAAATTCGAATTTTAAGTTGTCATTCTTCTTCGTAAAAATAAAAATGCAAACCCTACCTTCAACCCCATTCGAAAGACACGTACAACCCCCAATTTTTCAAAAAGGAAGTATGGAGTTATGATATTTCGTTTGAAAGGTCTCGTCATTCTCTATTCATAAATGTTATCACTTTCATGTTGATTGCAAAAAAATATCAAGTTAGAAAAATATTCCCCCGAATATTCCCAAATCTTATCACAATAAAAACTAAAGTTATTTGCCTTCAAGGTGTGATAGAAAAAAATTATCACTGCTGAGATGTTGAATAATGTTGGAAGAAATTTTTATTTGAGGTTAGGATGTTGCCAAGACGTTCGCGGTAAACACTTTGAACATCTACTTCATAAAAGTTTATAATTTTTTCAATGCATTCTAGTTTTTGACATTGTACCCAATTTCGCTAATGACTTGATTTAATTTTTTTCTAATTTGATTTTTGCAATGAATATAAAAATGATAAGATCGTATAACTAAAAATAATTGTTTTTTCTTGAAAACTTTTATATTTCACAAACTATCTGTCAGATTCAGTTGAAATTCTGCACAAATCTTCTAGCCATTTTATGATCGAGTACCGGATTCAGCTTCCTCGCCATCGTGTTTCAGTACTTAATGTAAAAATAAAATTTCAAACTAGTACCTATCTACTTCTTCTGGAATCTCAAATCATGTAAATTTCCGAATCATAACAACACATCGATGGTCGAGATGCTAACGTGCTCGCCAGCCACGCTGGTTATAATCTGCGCTGAGTAAGTCCACTATTTTATTTATTTTAAAATTTTAATTCAGTTAATGACTAGAGCATATTTTCCCTTTTAAACGCTAAAAAGACGGCTTGAAGGTTCATGCAGTATTTCGTGAGAGTGGGGGGTCGTGAAAAGATAATAGAACACGAGCACAAAAGCTCCTGATTCCACGTCAGCGATTTTATAGACTCTTTTTTAAATATTCGCGTATTTCTGCCTCCCATCAAGATCCATATCGTAGGCAGGTAAAGAATGGTAAATCATAGACATAGAGTTCGTCAATTGAAGTTGACTACATATTTATTCACACTTATCTTCAAAGAGCTGGGTTGTTTATCTATCAACAGATTACTATTTATGATGGTGATTACTGCTATTCTTAAGGAAAGAATGGAAGAATCTTTCAGTTGAGTGTGATCATGGTGGTACACGCCCACATCCACACATATAGATAACAATCAGTTTCTGTATCTATCATCAACACCGCTTCGTTTGCTCAACTGAAATGAGTTGATTTGTTCACAGTTCCGTTTATTTACGTATCTGCTGGTATCGTCAACAACAACCCGTCAGATCGACCACGAGAATTATGCTGGTATACTCCAGAAGATAACCCTCAATCAGATCATCTTAAGTCAATAGATTTAAATGACTTTCATTATTGCTATCATTGGTTTTTGATCGGGTCTCGTTGTTTTACGATCTGACCCCAGATCTTCTTGTGTGGTCGACAATATTGAACGGTAGATCACATGGATCTGATGATGGGTTGTCCGGGTAGATGGTTAATACCATGTATCGAAATTCGGGCAATAAATTAGCCGAAAAACAATGATGAAACGTTCTAATTTGGTGAGATGCGAGTATGTTGAGGAACGCTATTTAAAATTAATAAATTATATCTCTTGCGTCGTAAAGGCTGCTTTATGACCGGCACGGTTATATTATTACTTTTGCGACCGCTCGACTGACGTGGGAGGGAGCCAGCGTACTTTATTTTGCACATGTTCCTTTGGAGAAGGTATCTCCAATGGATATTGAGCCAACGGATATGACAAAGTAATATCAATTGGAAATTAAGTGATCACTTGATCATTGATGTTTGAATATGCATCATTTAATTTTATGATACTATTATTTCATGCAAATCGGAACAAATCGTAGGTACTCCTAGAATGAGTTGAGACATTCTGGTTAAATCACAAACAATCTCCACAGTTAATCAATTGATAGAATCCTAGGTCATGATTAAGATTAACGATTCAAATCTTTGCTAGGCATCCTTGAAATTAGTCTTCAATTATTCATCAATTAGTTCAGAAAATTATCAACAAACATAAACATAAAAATCTCTTCAGTAACATAACCCTAACGAAAGAAATAAAAACGGTCAAAGGTTTCCAAGCGTTCACGTTCCTTCCGAAAACAAACAACAAACTGCAGAATATTTTCGAAAAGGTTAATATAAAACTGGATTTCCAAACTTCCACGAAAATTAAACAACTTCTAGGAAATACATTCGATAAAACTCCGGACATGTTAAAATCGGGTATATATGAAATTAAATGTTTAGATTGCAACCAGTGTTACGTCGGGCAAACAACCAGAAACATTCTCCCACGGTAAAAAGACCATACGGGACACATTCGGAACAACAACGTCGATAAATCTGCGGTTGGACATCACGTTTTAACAACTGACCGCTCAATTTCAGAAAATTCATATTCTTGAAAAATCCTAATAAAGCGTAACAATTGAAGGTATCGAAATGTACGAGAGAAAGGATAATTTACTCAATAATGACCTAGCCCCTATTAACAACCCATTATTCTCACTAATTGGTTTATGACTAAGGGTATAATGTCAACCCGTACTGGAATGTAGAAATTGATTGCATGCTTTAGTATCGCTTCATCTTTGAAGTTAGAACAAGACAAGAGTGAAGTTACTTTTATAGTGTTCAAAATAGTTATCCTTGGAATACCAAATCAACTCGAGATCTCTAGATCCTTTGAAGTACCGTAACTTTTTCGGATTAGGCTCTATTGAAGTTTTAAGGAAATCGTGAACTTCCGGCATAACGGCTTCGTCCATCAGTCAAATAAGCGTTACTGGACAGCAACAATCTACACATGTGCTTCAAGATACTCTATTTCAACCACAAAAAATTACCGTGTGGTGTGATGTTAAAAATTATTGCCATATTACGGTCAATGAGGTTCACCATGTTGGTGACTTTTTTCGCCAGAATTGGATGAACTTTAAATTAGTGAAACGTTGATTCAACAGAATGACGCCACTTCTTGTGTTATCGCACATACCGGTGTGAAGTTTGCCACATCCATACTCAGTGACCTAAAAATGTGCAAAATTATTTACATATTAATTCCTTCTAAGTATTCCACGATTAAATTCGAAAGCAATGAAGGCATACAGAATGAAAATACAATGTCAAACAGCGTATGTAGTAAATAGAAAGCTTTGGATATGTTGTTGACAATGCGTAAATACTGAGCTGTATTATATCACATAGTTTGTGCGGTCGTAGGGAGGCTTCCTATTTACCTAATACCGACGAAACGTTACAGTAACGCTTCGTTTTTGAAGAATGAAACATCGTTTCGAAACACGAGAGAATTTGTAATGGACAAGCGTGTAGTTGCTTTTGTACTGTTCATAATCAGTGCACAGTGAACTTAAACTATAATAGGGGAGCTTATGATGAATCCTCGCTATTACAAATTTCCAAACATATATAGGGTGATTCACGAAGACCGTTCGTTAGAATATTTCAAAGATAGCCTCGAGATAAACACTTAAAATGTTATAGTCAATCTTTGTTAGGAAAGTTGAATTCTTGGAAAAAGATTCGTTTGACTTCCGGTTTCACTGGAAATGATACCAACTTTTTCTATTTTTAAATGTAATACCCAGTTTTTTCATTGATAATGAGATAACCCATTGCATTAATGTTTCACTCACATATTATTCCCAGAAAATTCTTGTGAAGTCTGACAAAAAAACCCTTAAATTTCCTCAAATCAGGCTTCATTTCAATGTTAATAACTTGTAAATTTTTGCAGGAAAATTCCTAAATTTCTAGCTTCTATCAGAAGACATAACAATGTTTCTCCTTCGTTAATTAAAAATTCAACTGAACATACAGTGTGTTTCTATTTCAATGTCAAAGTCAGTCATGACAAAAACCTCAAAACTATTTATTTTTTCAATGCGAATCCATATGATTTAAAGGTCAGTTGAAATCTACGTTAAAAAATAGTGATTTTTTATAATACATAGTACTGCTCTAAAATGATTATTTCCTGAGATATTTGGTAAGTAGAACAGTAGTATGTATTATAAAAAATACACCATTTTTAACGTAGATTCAAACTGACAAATAAAAAATATGGGTTCTCATTTGAAAAGAAAAATTGAGGGTTTTGTGATGACAGACTTTGACATTGAAATAGAAACACCCTGGATGTTCAATTAA
The DNA here is from genome assembly GCA_937662695.2 of Halyzia sedecimguttata. Classification (NCBI taxonomy): domain Eukaryota; kingdom Metazoa; phylum Arthropoda; class Insecta; order Coleoptera; family Coccinellidae; genus Halyzia; species Halyzia sedecimguttata. The sequence goes on along the minus strand of OW569415.2, from coordinate 35,152,694 downwards.
ATTTTTAATTAACGAAGGAGAAACAATGTTATCTCTTCTGATAGAAACTAGAAAATTAGAAATTTTCAATCTACAAGTTATCAACATTGGAATGAAGCCCTATTTAAGAAAATTTGAAGGTTTTTTTCAGATTTCACACGAATTTTCTGAGAATACTTTGTAAGTGGCACATTAAAACAATGTGGAATTCAATGGGTAATCCGATTATCAATGTAAAAACTGGGTATTACATTCAAAAAACGAATGTTGGTATCATTTCCGGTGTAACCGGAAGATGAACGAATCTGAAATTTTTTCCAAGAATTCATCCCCCCTAACAAAGTTTAACTAAAACATTTCAAGTTTTATCTCGAGACTTTATTTGAAATATTCTAACGAACGGTCTTCGTGAATCACCCTGTATAATTGTAACTAAATATTTTCCCACTTTGACTGAGTCGTATTCTACGATAAGCGTTAGAAATAAACTATGTTAAATTCTTGCAACGAACACAACTGATCTGGTTCCATTAACGAATGATTCCATTTATCAAATGAACTAGTTCGCTGCAGGTTTCTCATTGACATCTCTAGGTATGTAAATGTCGCAACGATCCAATTATTCAGTTAATTTCATCAGCTCTGATTTAATTCAAACTGATTGACTATATTTTTCATTACCTTTATAAGGTAAGGCTATTCGTCTGGCAAATGTCAGGGTCAACTTGAACGTGCCACAAGTTTGCGATAGTTTTTCACGACTATATCAGGTATGAACTATTTCATGAATATCTGTATGAAGAAATAAACCGATCTCGATATCAAACAACAAAGACGAACTCCAGTCTTGGGCAACATTCATACCAATTAATGTGAACGTATAACAGGAAAGATTACGAATTGTTCTCCTATCCTCAGTTCATAATAGAATACTACCAGGTGTTTAATTAGAGCAATTAAACAACTTAAATATAATGGTTAACGTTACCTAATACGCAACCTTTCGAAGCCGAACCATTTTTTCTCTATAACCGGTAATAATCAATAGATTCTCGAAGGTACAAGTGCACACATAGAGAGTCGGTATCGGGAAAGATTGTGTTAAATGAATTTATCCTGGAGCTAATCAAATTATGGTGTGCAAGCGCAATTACAGAGTTGTTCCGATGAGACTGGCCACGGGCTTGCCCACTTCCTTATCTTGATCTAGTCCGACTATATAAACATGAGAGTCTGTTGAAGAATGGAGATAGCAGGCAATTATTAATTCGGAACATAATTTACAAAATTCGTAATTTTCGCTTCCACCTGTGAAGTGCTAGAATTCACTTCAACATCTCGGTTTGTATTGTAGCAGGAAATGCAGTAAAAGAGTTCGGATGGCACCATTTTTTTGCGCATTCGACATGTAAAGAAACTTCTTCTACTTCACAAGAATATTGAGTGAATTGAATCTACACAACAGTAGTTAAGAGAAATCATTAAAGGATACTGTGGGAGGTATACTCATTGAAAGGTTTTTTTCTGGGTTTTCTCTCCCAAACACTGAAAAATATCTATAAAATAAAAATTAATTATTTTATGATTTGCTTCTGCGTAAGAAACACAGGATATTTGTCAGAAGCAATCAATTGAACAATGATGCCTAACAAACAACAACGAAACAACATCAACGAAGAAACAACTATATCGTACCGTTTCGGAGTCTATATCAGACTCCTTCGTCAGACGCTCAATGTCAGAGTTTGGGAGAGAAAACCCAGAAAAAAAAACCTTTCAGTAGTTAAGAGAGTCTAATAGTCAAAGAGCCACTGGCCGGCAACACATATTCTAGGAAAGCTGCCGTTTATTCAGAGAATAAGAACACTTTGTAAATTAACTTCAATAAAATAAATAATATGCTAATAATATGTACGTTTATGTGTTTACTACATGTATCTATGCCAATGTTTAGCAGTACCATATCATAGAACATAGAAAAGAAATATCTCTGTATACAAAATATCTACATACACAGATATACCTATGCAGGAGGAAAGATTTTACTATCTGCAGGTCGAAGCATCCGACGGACCCTTGTGTCTTGGAAAATATAAGCTTATAATACTGTCGAGAATTACATATATGAATTTCAAGTTTCATAATAGTTATTTATGCACCAAGGACGAAAAACTGTCTATTATAGTCGAGTCTGCAAATTGCAGTCCTAGGCGAAGCCGGAGATAGCAAGCAGGTGAGATGTGTATATTACCTTTTTTCGTCGACCTCTACATACTTTTATGAATTTCGGACTTAAAGAAAAAAGTATTTTTTCGCCGAAAAATTACTTTTCACGTACTAATATCTAACTGAAAAATCAACAATTTTTGAAGGTTTGAAGTACGCTTTTCAACAGCAAAATTACTTTTCCGTCGGCAAACACTTTTCGTCCGCTGTGATCACAATGGATACGGCATGATACTGTTCAATACAAACATAAGTGTCTGTGAGAATAACTGTCTATGCTGTAGCGAAATTATATAAGAAGTCCGAAATTCATAAAAGTATGAAGAGGTCGACGAAAAAAATGTAATATGCACCTCGGTGAAAAGCTGTTTATTGTCCCGCTTGCTCGAAAATACAATCTGATCGAATTGAAACTTAGTACTTAGTTAGTTGAAAAATTCCGACACGAAGACTAGTGCAAAATTTGGAGAGGAATGTGTGACTAGAAAATTTAAAAAAATTATATCAAAAAATTGTTTATCTCTTAAGCTCAGATATCGCTGAAATTTTGTGAGAGTCTTCAAAACCTTATTTTACAGCCAAGTTTTAGATTTGAACTGGATCGGATCTATATTGTTCGATATATTTGGAAAATCTATTTTTTCGGCAACCGTCCGGGAAGTGCCCACTTCCCGGACGCTTTTTCTTTGAGAAAGAACCATTTCCCGGCCTAGTCCGGGAAGTACGTACTTCGTTTTGGTCATTGTAAATATGAAAATCTTGGTAGGTATATTTTTGATAAATGAAGTTACCATAGCACTGAGAAAACGGCTGACAGTTCATATAAAATTAGTTAACATGTTATATTTTCTGTTCTGTTTAATTTGAATAAGAATCAAAATATATAAAAAAGAAATGTGTCGTCTCATTGATTTGTTATTCTACACGGTTGCCGAAAAAATATTGTACGCAACACGCCCGAAAAAGGTTTTTTTGGACTCATAGACTTCAAGGACTCGCTTACGCTCGTCCTAGAATTTTGTCTATTCGTCCAAAAAAACCCTATTTCCGGACTTGTTACGTGAATTACTATTTCGTTAAGGCAGATACATCTGTAACTACTGCCGTACACGGACACCTATAGGCTGGTTTTCCTGTCACGCTGACGGTCGGCGCTGATGGGTCAATATGTATGTAGCTATAGGTAGCGTTTTCGAGTCACGCAGCGCTGACGGCCGTCAGCGCTGAGCTATATACGTGCACGTACGCGCCGGCGCGTCGGCGCCGCAGACTAGCTGGCGCCGACAAGCCTCCACATTCAGTGAGCCAGAGGCAATAGCATCCTTCTATTTCTCTATTTGATCAGCGCGATACTAAAACGATCCGAGCTGACCGATCAGCGCTGACCGTCAGCGCCGACAGTCAGCGTGACAGGAAAACCAGCCATAGAACGGAAACAATTGTTTATCAAAGTATACCCTACCGAGAAGATTTAACGCCGTCGTCCAAAGAGCAGATAGCGATCGCGGTCATTTGTATAATTGCGAAAATGACGGGTTTCGAAAGATGGATAAGACCAATCGGTGTAATTTGAGCGGAACCACCATGGACCGGTCGCCTCGTAACACGAAAATAATTTAATGATAGTAATACCGTATTGTCGGTGGGCACTTTCGATTCTAAATGCACCTGGATAAGTTCGGGGGACCGCCATAAGGGGAGGAGCCGAAGATTATTAGCCCAGAGTGGTTTTCTATGGGTCTGCGGTTTGAAAACGATACTACAGCCCGAAGATATACGAGACCCTATAGCTCAACGAAGTGTATCCAATGAAATGACTTCATCCATTTTACGTATCGTCGAAAAAGTGCCTTCAATGGATCAGCCTACTGCAACAGCTATAGATCGTTAAGCTACCTTCACACGAAACCAACATATTTTATTTTTAATTTTTTTTTAATTATTTTATTTATCCCAAACATGATACAATGATGATACAATTAATTATACCAGAACAAATACACTGTTTCAATGTTTAAATGCACCTAAGTGAGTTAGCACTTGTTTTCTGCATAAGATTTGTACAAACATACTATGTATTACATAAAAAAAAAGAAAGAAGTTGGCAAAGAACTATAAAGTACCGGAACCCAGAACAGAGATGGGTGACTAATCTCATATATAGCAACTTCACAATTCCGTTTTTTTTATATTTGTATTATGTCTATTATGACTTGGCCTATCCCCCGCTTAGGTACAGCTTGACGACGACCCTGTATAATTATGTTTTATGACTATAATATAAAAATATTGCTCACAATATTTATACACACAGATACACGAATCTACTTAATTGTTGAATGTTCGAAAATCGAGGCACACAATGATAAAAGAAACGGTGGTTTAAACAAGGAACAACACATATTTTGGCGTTGCTTCGAGGAACTAAAAGGAAAAGCAGTGTGGCCAGGAGCTTTGGCGCACTTTTCAAATTTATAACTAGAGCAGTCACTCATCCAGGTACTGGCCAAGGCCCAAGCTCCAGGAAAAAATTAAATTCTCAATATTTCCAAGACCCTCTAACTCATTGCGTTCAAGCTTAATCGTGCTGACGGCCGGTAGAATCAATTTTGACCTCGGATTCTTCATCAGCGAGTCGAAACTAGTTGTTTCAGATCATTCTCGGCCAAATATTCGAAAAATACAGACGTTTGACGAATTGATACGCACTATGTTCACCTGAACAGCACGCCAAAAATATTGTTTGATATTTGCTCAAATTAAACAGGACGAAACAAATAGAACGAGAATTTATCCAAAAAGCTTGGAATTGAAGTATATGTAAATATAGTTTGGTTGAACATTAATATCGATACATCAAGGACCTAAAATACCCATATTACCAGAAAAACGACATCCAAAATTAATTGCCAATAAAGTTAACTGTTTATTCTAGGAGTAAACCATTAAACAAACCGAACTAACTATAATTAACACGCGATTTAATGCCCTGAACTTCCCATTGAGTCTCAACCCACTTGATTTTGTTTCTTCATATATTTGTCCTGCAATTCGGAATGAATATTTAGTACTCACCATGAAACAGTCTGGTCCTTGCAGGCAAACCGATTCACCGTCAGGTGCATTATTCGAGAACTGAAACAAAGGATATCCAATTAGTTTATGTTACATTTGGGGCACAAAAATTATGGGAGTTCAGCAAGATTCTGGAAATGCGAATGAACTGGTAGAATTTCCACTGTTTGTGTCTGTGATATTATATGAGAGTATGTGCATCGTATAACTTTAAAGCAAGGTAAATAAAATATGGCAAACATGAGCTGAGATTGTAGCCCGCGGCCATATAGTACATACGTGTTCACGGTATTTCGTCTGTGACAAACAAAGTCTACTAGAAGAGAGACCTTTTGAAATGCAAATGAACCAAATTTTTAATCTTGCCAACGTTGGATAGTATACTTTTAATTCTTCGAGACGTAGGCAGACTGTGCAATATGCATTGCACAGCACAGCAAGTGTTTTTTTTTATCAGGTTTATGCCAGAGTATATGTTGTACGGAAATTGATTTTGAACCCTTAATCCTGCAGAAGGAAGGGACATTCTCCAATCTTGAAATTATGTAAAATATAAATTAGCGCACAATTCTTTCAAGGTCTTCATACGAGACGAGAGTGTTCGAGAATATAAAAAAATCTCGTCTCGGTCTCGCCAATTCCCAAAAAATTAAGTCTCGTTTAAGTCTAATAAATACTATAACATATAAAAGTAATGGTAGATGACAGTGAATAATTTTGTAAAACTATATTCATTACGCTCTCATACAAAAATATTTGTACCTGTACATATTTTTTAGAATTTTAAACACTGTTAATTTCATCTTTTAAATTACTCGATGACCAATAATTCAAACTTAATCACGCTAGCATCACATCATCTTGCAATGTACTTGTTTTTGCCATGATCATACCTGATGAGGAAAATAATCTTTCAACAGATAAGGATGCAGCCATTAATAAGTCATCGGTCATCTTGGAAAGTGTAGGAACAAATGTTCTTCAAACTCAGCTTTCCAATGTTTTAATGAATACCCTCCCAGTGGTAGATGATTGAGGGTGTTCTTGGCCTATTCCTAATAACACTTTTCGAAGCATTGAATAGCTTCATTTTCATTTCTTTACCAGTTTTATTATATGCACTTTCACCAATGTATACAATAATTCTTCACATCTTCGATCTTCACTACAAGAAGCACAATAAAAAACAATAAATTTCTGCAGATGTTCAAACAGAGACGAAATTTTAAAGGGGCAATAAAAGTTGTCCGTTAAGTATTGAATTCATGTGATCAGTTTTTATGGTTATGAATTCTATTTTTTCTTGAAAAACAATCTCAGTTATCGCAAGGTCTTCAAAAATTGTGTATTTCTAGATCGATTGATGAATAATATAGAGAAATTATATTGATAATTATAGTGGAAACTCTTCATATTCGATTGTTTTCTGTGGTTGTTGAAAAAGGTCGAGTCGTATATAAGAAAAGTTTACTGTTTGTACCTGTATTAAATAAGACGATCTTCCAGGTCGAAATTTTCGAGCCAAAGAAACTCTTTCATACTATTGAACGTTTATTACTCAGTAGTTTATAGACACATACTCAAACGAGAGTAAAAAATCGACCTTGAAAAAAACACATTCAAACCTAAAATATAAAAATCTGCAACGATATATATTTATGATAAGAGATACGTTACTATAAGAAGTTATAAGAACAGTTAACAAGTTGAAATGAAAATGTGAAAAAATTATTAGAATTTACAATAAAATATTTCACAGATAGTCACAAGTAGTAGCTTTTATAATATTTCGAATAAAAACTTCATAAAAAAAAATTAACGAGACCAAAAACGACACTCTCGGGTTGCGCTGTATGTGGTCTCGGTATCGACCATTAATATTTTTGAAAACGTCTCGTCTCGCTTTTCCGAGACGAGAACGAGACCGAGACGAGAAAAATCTCGCTCTCGTGTGAAGCCCTAAGCACGGTGCTATCTAGAACATGCGGGCAAAAACACACAAAGATTGTCTTCATGTTGATATTATTATGAATCTTTACATAGAAATAAACGTGAATAGCTCGAATTTTAACATTGATTCAATTCTGCATTCCGAGCTTCTCTGTCGATTACTCGGCGCAAATATATTCGAGCAGCCAAAAGGAAAGGATCTCCTAAAAATTCTCACTGTCAGCACAAAAGAATGGACTGGAATAAAAGACATACGAAATCCAACAAGCCAGTCTGAATCCCGAATAATTTGCCCTCAAAAACTTCGAGACCGCGTGTAGCGATATATAAGGAAGGTAATTCCGCATGTAAAGTGTTTCAAAAACATATCGCCACATACCGGCTCCCTACTTTACGAAACGATTTACAAGATGAATGTGATCCTCCTCGGATTTCAAGGAAATTCCCGAAATTCATTACTGCTGCAGAGACAAATACCTCGGCGTTCACCTGGAGGTTGAGGAGTTCAAGCAGGTTAACAACCAGATGTTCCACATACAATCCTGCTTCCATTCTCAATAGATAATCATTTATTGCCAACATTACATGTAATGTTGCGGAAACATGAAGCACGAAAAAGTTTGAAGAATATAAAAGCTTCTGAGCTTAATAGCGCCCAATAGCAATTGACCATCTTTGGTTGAATTTGTTGCAGAGAGAGTTCGAACTGGGAAATGTCTAAGTATAATGAAACTGTGTTACTATGTCTTTCAAAGACTGTCAGTGTGGCAAATTTCGGAATAAATGTCAGCAAAATATACTTCTGAAAATTTTCGCTTGGTGTCTGATGATGAAGTCTGATTTAGTCTCCGAAACGTTACAGAATAATTGTTTTATAGTTGATGTTGTTTATAAGGCAACATTGTTCTATACAGTGTGAAAAGCCAAATGGAATTAATTCATTATCTTGGTTACTGTACATTTTTATGGAAAATCCCGAAAAATGTCAAATTTACATTTTAAAATGTAATTCTCCTTCGGAAAAATCCGAACCCTGCCTTCATCCCCCTTCGAAAGACAGGTATAAACTCCAATTTTTCAAACAGGAAGTAATACATCGTTTGAAAGGTAGCGTCATTCTCTATTTAGACATGTTATCAATTTCATGATTATTGCAAAACTCAAAATAGAAAAAAATAAAATGATGTGATTACCCAAATTCATTTTAGTATTCCCGCGAATATTACAAAATCTCATTACAATAATATCTACAAAATTTATTTGCCTTCAAGATGTGATAGACAGAAAATGAAAAAAAAAACCATAACATTGTGTTTTCCAGATGGCACCATGAAAACTACCAAAAAAACACTTTCTGTGGCAATGTTAGATTATTCAGAACGCCTTCGCAAAATGTTTTGTGCTGATTTGCGTTTGAATTTCATTAACTTCAATTTTGAACAATAGTTCGATTAATAGAAATGCACAAAATAACAATTTTACAAATGATTGGTTACGGAGATAATACCCGAACACAATCTGAAGTAAGTCGCTTGTTTCATGAGAAATTTCCGAAATTGCCTCCTATATCCAACCCAAGGGACAATAAGTAAAATAGAGAAGCAGTTTCGCGAGTTAAGTCACTTGATTACATTTTTTTCTAATTTGATTCTTGCAATAAACATGAAAGTGAATAGAGAATGACGAGACCATTCGAACGATGTATCACAAGCCCATACTACCTATTTGAAAAATTGGGGGTTTTACCTGTCTTTCGAAGGGGGTTGGGTTGAAGGTAGGGTTCGTATTTTTACGGAGAAATTGAAATTTAAATTTGACGTGTTTCTGGATTTTCCATAAATATGTACAGTAACCAAGATGATGAATGTATTCCATTTGTCTTTTCCACACTGTATATTGCTTCTAACAAATAGCTAGTATTTCTAACGCAGAAACAATTTCAAAATAATAAACTTTTTCATTTCATAAATTTTTCCAGAGGTTGGAAGACAAGAACGAGAAAGTAACAATTTAGTGATGGATTCACCTCCCAAAGTATCATTTAATGATTACTTAACAAAAACAGATATTAAACAACTTTCTTGAAGAATTCATGGATGATTTCTGTTGTTCATTACTGTCAGACGACGCGGGACATTAAATAAATTAATCCAACAAAGAAAAAAATTTTACGACTTGGTGACCAAAAAAAAAACATTCACGATTGGGTAGCATTCCTCTCGGAACCTGCTTCCTCTTACTTCCATAAAGACCATCTGTGACCGTCAGGTCTACCACCTTGATGATCCAACAGATCCAAACACGCCTCCATGAATAGAGACAGAATAATGGACCGTGTCTATCAATTAAGGAAATGATGAGGCAAGAATTCTCCATAGTTAAATCAACAATAAGGAATACTCGGAGTTATCAGACTGAGGAGTATATCGAATCAATATAACTTAATTTCTGAGTTGAAAAGATCGCAGCACTCCAATCAGTACTGCGGCGACACTGCCAGCACCTACGTAAACACTTCGAAGAGCAGTTCACAGCAATTCTTTTATCATTCATCACCTTGAATTTATTGATTACGTTCAGGTGACTTAATGAACTCTGATTTGAATTAATCAATCTTTCAGGTGCACTGGCAGATTGTAGCCTCCAGATCTTCTTTTCTTGGTATGACAGGTGCTAAATGAACGTGAGGTATGTGATACTGCTTTGTATCATTACTGAATTCAAGTCTCATAGATGAGTTCATTCTTCTTGTATAATTTGTACTGATTCTTTAGATCTTGCCAAGTCAAATTTCGATCAATACATTGCTACAAAATTAAGATAGTAATTAGATAATTATTTTTGCGCGTCTGTTCTGGGGAACATCGCGTTATCATTTTGCCCAAATGTCTGTAATTTTTGAATTTTTATTGCCGAAAATGGTGTCAAACGATTGGGTTCGACTCCCCGATGAAGAATTTGAGGTCAAATTTGATTCTGTCCGGCCATTGCCACGATAACTTGAGAACGAAAAGAGCTAGCAACTTGAGTTCATTAATGGGCATAATCGGACCAATGGTTTCCGAGCAATAATTTTGTTTTCAACCAATACAAATCCGATCGAATTGAAACTTGGTGAATAGTTGTATAATACAAACCTAAGCACTTTTGTGAAATTTTGTGAGAATCGTATCACTAGAACATCTTAGAGAAATTATTAAAACTATTTTTTATCTCGCGATAACCTGAGATCGGAAAGAGATAGCGACTTGAAATTTTCACGTTAGGTTGTGCATCTGAAAGCGACATATGACTTTGTTTATAGGCATAATCGACCAAACAGCCTCAATAACTCGAAAAATTCAAAATTGATTAAATTCAAGCATGGTTATTAGTTGTAGAATGCCAACGCGAAAATTCTCGAAAAATTTTGTGAGGATCGTATCACTGGAAGATTTTTAAAAAATCATTGAAAATTTATGAAAAAAATTCTATGTATCAGTAACTATTCGTCCGACATCGCTGAAATTGCGGTAGCCTTTAGAACCTAACTCCACTGCAAAGTTCCAAGATTGAACAAGATCGGATATATATTGTTGGAGATTCGAACAGCCTTTGTGCGAGTTCAGTAGATGGATGGGTCAACGTTGCCTCGATAACTTTCGAACGAAAGGAGATAGGGACTTGCAATTTTCAGGGTAGGTTGCGTATCCGAATGGGAGAGTTAATTTCGTTTACGGGCATAATCGGTCCAGCGGTTCCGGAGTTATAATACAAACCTGGAATATTATTTCCTCGATTACTCAAAAAATTCAGACTCGATCGAATTGAAGCTTGTTATAATAAATAGTATTGAGATAATAGATATGAATGATAAAACATTGACGATGGGACATATGAAGGGTATATGGGAATTTGCCAAAAATAATATTCGATTGGAGAATCATTAGCTACTGTTTTTTCTTTGAGTGATATTTCGATCTTATTATATCTATTTAATTCTGAGGTAATAAATGGTTCCAACATAAAACTGTTGTAACAATTGTAAAAAAATGTATATGTAGATGTGTATTTGTATTATTTTATGTAATGTACTATGTTTTCAAATTATATTTCTTCTAACGATACGTAGATACTTCTTTAGAATACGTCTTGTGCATTAGGGTAAATGTACATATTTATTTATGGAATTCTCTTCCAAACATTTTAGAATAAAGCATAGTTAGAGCTATTAAGTTCTCCCAATTCACATTTTGACAAATTATTAAGTTATTAAGTTAAATCACTTGCCTTAAGTTTCTCAATATAAAATTATGTATTATATCATGTATCATAAAACACCACTGAATATTGAGCTTAAGTGATTTAAAACTCGAGGATGAAAATCAAGGGACGTATAAAGATTGATATAAAACGTAAACGTTTTATCGAGAAATTTTTTGCCGATGAGACTTAGTTTCCAAGTTATTGGACTTTTTTTCCAGTTAATTTCAAAATGTTATAACTCCGAAATCGCTGGGCGGATTTTGCCCATTAACGAGCATAACAGAGACATTTATGCCCCAAACCGACCCACCAAATTTCAACTCCGAAACTAATTTCGTTCGAGAGTTATAGTGGTCATGGACGTCCGGACATAATTGGATTTGACTACGGTTGAACCGAATCGTTTGAGACCATTTTCGGCCAAAAATTCCAAAATTACGGACATTAGGGCAAAACGATAGCACGTTGTTCATTGTGGAACAAGCACGCAAAAAAGAACGAAGATATCTCTTTAGTCTTCACGTTTAATTATATAAACAGATAAAGGTATACTGTGGAAATAGCATAGGGGAAAACAAAATTATTTTTGCAGCATGATCCGAAGGTTAATTTCAGAAAATAATAAACCACCATCAACGAGCCCTTTGCTACTTTTATGGCATTACGTTGTGCCGAAAATGTAAACGTATTTCAGTCGGCGTATAAAAACGTGGAACAAGAAAAAAAATTCTAGGCACGTACACAGATGTGAGCTCTAACAGAATTTGCATGATTGAAACAGGGAGCAACGTCGAAATGTATAATAAGGATGTAGCAAAATTGGATGTGCGTTGTTTTGTCCGTTTATCAACCAGACGAATTAAACGCATAACGAAGAGGGACGCCGGTCCGCTGATAAAAAGGCCGCTTCTGCCTCCGAGTCAGATTTCATCAGCGTGACATTTCGTTCAGCGCCTAAAAACCCATGCTCTGTCGCCGTTGTGTGGCCCGGTGAAATATGTGTGTACTTAACATTTATAATGCAGCGAAATGTATGCAGATTTTTCAGATTATCATTCCCCGGTACGATCGATATTTCGCAATATTCAACACCCCACGCTCGTTTACAACGCAAATTTAAGGCCATGAATTTTCCAGCACCTGAAGCGTTTCCACTCCAGATGCATTATGGTTTTATGGCTCTCGCTAGGGCTGGCAGGCTCCTTGGAAATTTTGGCTTGGGGACTTGAAAACGGGCCAGAAGGTGCCTGGGTTTTAAAAGGTTGATTTGTGGGCACAAAAACGGCTATTTGATTATACTTGACGTTTCTTGAATAATGAGATGTTGTATTCATCTGACGCTTAATCTTTATTTTAACACAATACCCGTTTATGTTTATTTCGATTGAATCTCCACGTTTTGTTCCGGCCCCAGTCTTTGAACATGTCAATACAGCTTGGTAGGAGGTCTGCTGTAGAAGTGTATTGCGCCTTGCGCCGGACTTCGTTCGATCCATGGATCGATGAGAAGTGGGGTACTTTTATAACTGATGTGGTCGACCTTAAGAGTGCGGCGCAGCCAATGGCGCCATCTACTGGGGACAAGTTTCTAGGGATAAAGTAGATCCCACCCTACACAATGTTACGTAAGATGAATATGTCTGGCAAATGTCGTACGCGAATTTCCTTCGAAACTTCTTAGATATTTGTGATTTAGCTTTATTCTGGTGGTGTATTCATTTCATGTTGAAATACATATCCCCTATCGCTGTTTTATGCTGTAGGAAATAGATCATGTTTCTATTCCATTGACAACTAATGTAGTTCTTTACTTCTCCTTTTCATCCCGCCTGTCGCCCATCGTTTTGCAAAATAATTATAAGAATTACATTTTCACAATAATTCCTAAAATACATAGCCGATCGGGCTGAAATCCTGTACTTGATTGTAGAATGACTGGATCCTTACGAAATTCAGCAACAGTTTGCGCGGCGGCATTACGCAACTGAACACCAAGCTTCAATTCGATCGAATATGTATTTTTTGAGTTGTCGAGGAAACAATACTTCAGATGGGTATAGCTCCGAAACCTTTTGACGGATTATGCCCATTAACCTACCCTGACACTTCCAAGTCGCTATCTCTTTCGGATCGAAAGTTACCGTGGCAACGGACGGCCGGACATAATCAATTTTGACCTTGAATTCTTCATCAATCGTTCGAGACCATTTCGGCAAAAAATTCAGCAATTACAGACATTTGTGCCAAATGTTAGCATGCTGTTCGCTAAACAAGCGCGAAACAAGCATCCATAATTTTAGATGCAGGAAAATGGAGGATATGAAATATCTAGTTTGTATTATTGTATTTTGCGTTCAGCATATATTACAGCTTATATTATAAGAGTTCGTTAAAGAAATTGATTTGTTTTTGAGTATAACGAAAAAGTGACAGTGTTATTGGTGAACAACTTTTTAGAGAGAAGATAAATGAAGAATTTCTTTGAGGACCACAATATTTTTCGTATTGTCCCTTATAGTTCATGTACCACAATTGGTAATCATGCTCTCAATGTACAATTTCCATTTGATATTGAATGCTTGTGGCTTTTAATTGAGGCAAATCCATATTAACTAAATATTCAAAATCATGTTTATTGTTTTTCCTCGTTATTGTTAAATCCAAAAAAATGAATCGCGCTATCATTTTCCATTTCTGTTGTGAATTTCACATTAGGATGGCTATGAGTGAAATATACAAATATTTTTAATTGCCCGTCTGTTCCCTTAAAACGCACGAGCACATCATCTACGTATCTAGCCCAATATACGAATTTCGAATGAATATCATATTTTTAAGCGGGGACTTCTATGTTATCCATGAATATTTCTGCCATAGGCTAAGCGGATTTCCCCTGATAAGTCCTTCATCGAACAGAAATACTCGATGTCCACTTCATCGGCTGTGATCATTACTTGTTAAGAATTTAGTCACATAATATTGTTGGAGATCCGAGCAGCCTTGGGTGAGTTCAGTAGCAGGATGGATGACCGTTGCCTCGATAACTTTCGAACGAAAAGAGATAGGGTAGGTTGCGCATCCGAATGGGAGAGTTAATTCCGTTGTTAGGCATAAAAGGCCCAACGGTTTCGGAGTTATACCCATCTGGGATATTATTTTCTCGATAACTCAAAAAATACAGTCCCGATCGAATTGAAGCTTAGTAATAGTTGTAGAATATCGACATAAAAACGTGTATGTGAAATTTTGCGAGGAGTTTATCACTAGAAAATTAAAAAATTATTTACGAAAAAATATTACCTATGTATCTCACGATAACTTGAGAACGGAAAGAGATAGCGATTTGCAATTTGCAGGGTAGGTTACACATCCAAATGCGACATTCAAGTTCGTTAATTGGCATAATCGGCCAAATGGTTTTGGCTCAACTCAAAATATACAAATATGATCCACACAATATTGAATAAATTACTGCGAATCGTATTTAATTTTTCATTTGAGTCCAATTGATGTATCTGTGAACAGTTCAAAAACTGTCTTCGACTAAAGGAATGTTTAGTACTTACGCATCCAGTTTGGTCCAAAGTTCTTCTATGCAATGGTTATCGCTGTAAGGGACATAACGAGATAGTTACCGAACTAATGAACGCTTTCGGGTAACCCGTTAACTCATCTAAATTGTCCGAAGAAAGTGTTCTTTATGGTAAAATACTCATTTCAAGCGATACCTGTAACATAAATGTGTTATTCCGAGTGTAATGACCGACTAATAACGATAAAAACGTGTAGGCCTGTTACCTATTTAGAACTTTTTCGAACACGTTCGAGAACAATTATCGTAAAGTTCGTTAGATGGCCATTGCAATTACGGACCTGATGAAAATTGGATTGTTACGATTTACAAAAACAATAATGAGCAATTTCTATGTGTCAGTCCTGGTGTTGCAGGAACGAAAATTGTTTATCTATTCTGTACGGCGCATGCACATAAAGCACACAGGACTTTGATGTATGACGTTTGGATCGCTTTCAGAATAATAAACAATCTAGGCTTTGGCACACGAGGGCGGGTGGCCCATTATCCGGGGTTCCCTTTTTGTCGTTCCCATCACCATGCAGATATAATATTCGTTTCGGGCGAAAGCTCAATAATATACCCAAATTGATACCGAAATTCCCAGTAATATGTAAACACGGATCTGGGGGAGGGTTAAATGCAGCACCACCCTGGGGTGAAATCTGGCCGCATGCACAGATACAAAGGGACAAATCGCATCTGTCGCAAGCGCGTTCGTTTGCCCTTTGATGATTTTCTATATTCACCCACAATCCACCCTCTGGATGTCGGTCCACCCGCATTTAGCATGAATGTAACACGTTCGGTGGATCGTTATTGCGAGGCGACGGCACGCTCGCGCTAAATTCGTTAAATAATTTGTGTCTCTTTGATCTTTCGTAACCCTTCTGCCCTTTTTATCTTCACCTAGTATGTTCGAGTGTCACTTCTGCACGTATCATAAGGTGTTCATACGTTCTCGTTAAGCCATTGCAGATAGTTTAGGGTATTATGCTCAAAATTAGAACCATTAATGACAATTATTTATTATTATATCTATTAATGCTAACGGCAAAGTTAAAAATAATTCTGAAGATTTTCGTTAAGTGTCTGACGAAGGAGTCTGATATAGACTCCGAAACGTTACAAAATAGTTGTTTCATCGTTGATGTTGTTTTCGCTATTGTTTGTTAGGCAACATTGTTCGATTGATTGCTTGTGACGAATATTTTGTGTTTCTTAAGCAGAAGCAATTCACAATATTATAGAAATATTTTATTTTATAATTTTTTTTAAAGGTTGGGGGAGAACACCCAGAAAGAAACCATTTAAAAATGAATATACCTCCCACAGTATCCTTCAATAAATACTTAGAGTTGATTGATTTTATTTAGTTTTCGTTCATCCATTGCCAGATTTTATATACAAATAACTAAAAATTAAAAAAAGCAAAACGTGAAAAAAAAATATATTACGATCTGTATCACAATATATTTGATTAATTTTTTTATTGATTTAATTCATGATAATTGCTTCTGTGAGAAATTATTATGGGTTAAATCTGAAATCATAAACACTAAGGAGAATTAAAATAATAAAATATTAAGCAGATTTATCTGATAGAAATTGTCAAATAATTAAAAAAATAATAATAACATTATTGTTAATGTTGTGTACTGCACATCATTACACATTACACCTCTCTAAATCGACATGTTATGATAGGATTTTCAGAGAGGTGTAATGTGTAATTACACATATTATTGAGTAACCAACAAGAGCGGAATCTCAAACTCCTGAGAGTGCGAACCGTCTCAGAAAAGACTACAGTAGTATATTTAATTACAGTAATAGACATGTAATGAACGATATTTACCATATAACATTCTGAAAACACTGAAAGCATTTCGATATTGTAATTTCGATACTCTAAATCGACATGTTATGATAGGATTTTCAGAGTATCGAAATTACAATATCGAAATGCTTTCAGTGTTTTCAGAATGGTATAATGGTAAATATCGTTCATTACATGTCTATTACTGTAATTAAATATACTACTGTAGTCTTTTCTGAGACGGTTCGCACTCTCAGGAGTTTGAGATTCCGCTCTTGTTGGTTACTCAATAAAAAACTTCTCACACATTCCCCAGAATAGTTCTTCCTTTTTCCCTTACAGGGTCCTTTACAGGTCGCAACACTGCTTCCTGCATTTTGTGCTCCAATACCTCAGTCCAGGGATTTACAGACCGGAAAAATCTTCAATTCTGTCACCTAGTTCGCTTTAATTCCGCCAAGACATCCTATGAGCGCCTACGAACATTTTAACTTCAGGCCTTGATTACAGGATCTCTAGCTTGAACTTTAAATCCTTGCATTTTTCCTTTTTCTCTTCTTCTTTCATCACCACATTAATTTCTGCGGGGGAGGAAAATTCGACAACAAACAATTCCTTGGGCTCTTTGTCAAGCAGTACTATATATCTGGCTCTATGGCGTGGATCTGCCGAGTTGTTGGAATAAGATAGTTCCAGTAGATGCCAGCTCTGTCATTTTCGATAACTGATTCAATCTCCAGAGGTAAATATGGTAGCACTGGTTCGTTGTCTACACCATAAACCTCTCTCAGATGGAAGTAGAGAATTGTGAGTGCCGCATTGCGTCTTTCCACATATCCTGATGGAGCATGGACTCTGCATAAAGACAGGATGTGCATAACAATTTCCTGCTGGTTGTGGCAAGCTCTGCACGTTGTTGGGGTGTCCACTCTCATTATGTACATTTTATATCATCTTGTATTTATCATCCCATCTCGACAACCCATAACAAAGCCCTGCGTTTCCGACTTGAGCCCAGCTGACTTCAAAAAGGCGGAAGATAATTCTTCCGGCAGGCCCTGATCTATCAAACTCCTGCAATATATGGAGTGCAGGTTTTTACTCATGGTATCTTCTAGGTGTGAATTTAGTTGTCTATCTTATCTCTCTGCCCACTCTTCTTTGGTCTGTTGAAGTGATAGGTGTTCCTTCTAGCTCATGATCGATGGATATGCCAGTTATTTTGTGCTTCTCCAAGGATCTCTGTCCAGCCCTAAATAGAAAACCTTATTGGTCTCTATTTTCATGATGAGCTACCATTTTCAGAAGCAGGAATTCACTTCTCAATATCCTGTTTGCCGTTAGCAACGTTTCTTGATGGTGATGGTATTCCAGGCCAGTATTTCCAAACAAAAATGAATGTTATTGTATATAATTATTGTATATATTTTTCAGAGATAATGAGAGAAAACTCAGAAAAAAACCATTGAATGATGAATGAATCTGAATCAAATAATCTTAGTGAAGAATATACAACACTCAGACTCAGAGAACACGGTAGAATAAGTGCAAATAGTTGTGTCATTGAAACTCTTCCCCTCACAATGAGTTTCAATACTTGCCATCCTTTCTTTCCATTAGTTCGATTTGCAACTTCTTCGATCTGGTTACTGATTATCTATCTACAAGACTTACGGCAGCATCGAGAGAATTCCTAATAGAAAATGATAGGAATTACATGAGCTTCCACGAAATTTATCGACTACCACTTAAGAGATGGTATTGTACTGTGGAACATCGTTGCAGAATGTAAGGGTATAAATCTAAGGCAGAACTCTTCGTAATTGAATAATTTATTTTCCCATTTATCTGAAATTTATGTGTGCCTCTTCCGATTTTATGGTGGAGTGTATTCCCCATAGCTAATTGACCTCATACGTCTGTACGAGGTATTTGAAATTCACTTCGTTCACAGATAGAAGCTGAACACTGAACAGCCATTGTGAGATGACTCATTGCTTTTATCGCAACATGTCTTGCATGTATTCGCATCCCAATGGAAGTCGATTTACAATTGAGTCGATAATTAATTTAAAATTCTTCTTAGTGCTGTTTATCTTAAATTACTTCTAGATTTTAGGGTTAAGGATGGGGGAGGGGTTTTTCTGAACGGGTGGAGGTTGTGATAAGTTGCTTTTCCTGGTGTAGTTACAATGTAGAGGTGGAATTATCCATAGTTTTTCTTAATTGTAGTATTGTTCCTGATAATGGAACACCATTCTTTTTTTGGTAGGTTGAAGAATTTGTGTGAGCTACCAGAAGGGCAAGCTGTCCAGCGAACAAACTGTTGAATCGATGCTCAAGCACCAGAAATGCCCCATTCTGAGATGCAGATTTTTTTTAAATATTAATTTAAAATTTTTTTTGATACATAAGGAAAAAAGTGATCAAGTTGATGTAAATGGAATTTTGATAAAGATTTTCTGTTTTCATATACATACCTTCTATAATATTAGTACATATTCACAAAAAAAATCAAATAAACGTCTAACTTTATTAAAAAAATTAGGACAGCCACCCCATAAAAAAACTACGTTCGCGACAAATGTTTGTCTTTCATGACAAATTCTCGACAATTATTCGACAAAATTAATGCAATAGGTCTCATTGAATTTTTTGCAAGTGGCTCTGCTAACTTTATGGAGGTAACTTTTATCATCTTGCATTAACTATTTTGTTTTTAGTGTACCCTTTTTTCAAACTTAAAGTATATCAATTCTAGTTGTAGTTATATATTAATCTTCAAAGTGGTGGTGCTATTATTATGATTATGATGATATTATTTCAACTTGACATATGAAGAAACAAGATAACAGCTAATTGCAAATATAGTTTAATAGACCTTTATTTGTATTCTGATATGCTCAAGGTAAATTTTTATCAATTTTAAAGATTTCCAATGCATTGTGAATCAGAATCACCTTGGCATTTTACGTGTCAGTAAACAAACTCCCATAACTCCTAAACGGTTAGTTAGAAAAATATTTAAAAAATCTGATGATACTGTAGACCTTAGGGGGTATCTTAGACATAAAATCTAAGGGTCTCTTTCCAATAGTTTAATTTGTAATTCTCAACAAAATTAAAGCGATTCATCAAATACTATTATATCCAGGAGATATTATTGTGAATGTAGGATTTCACGTAATTCTCAGTTCCGAGAAAAATATGTGATATCCATAATACATTACATTGTCCAATATTGAAAGCATTTATCACGTTTCAGGAACACAATGTAATAATGTACCGGACGCTATGAAATTTAACGGTAAGAAAATGTTTATCCTAAGTTTCATATCCTCTCAGAATTCTCCATTTATCGTCTGCGAAGTAATAAGAAACAACTGACTTAATCCAATTGAACTAACACAGCTCCCAGACTGCAAACCCTGCTCAGACATTATAAGCCAGCAGTCCGTTCCCCCGGAATCAGAATATAATAAAAACAACACAAACTTAATAAACTGAACTGGTGTTACGAACGATAGGGTTCGCCATTCCGACCAAAATTTCACGGACAATATCAGAGCACCATAGGCTCAGCGAATTGAGGTTCATGGCGCGACAAAACATGAAATTGTCCGAAGAAGATACGCCTAGATCGTTTGGGCCCGTATGTACCAGCGTTTTATGCAACGAGGGCTGTGTTAATTGCGCGACAAAGGGTGCGAACATGCATTTATCCAGCTATAAACATCGAGCCGAACGGTCGTAGAAACGGCGGAACGGTTTTATTGAGGAAATTCTACACATATAATTTTCCCTTCTTCGCCGTTCCTGGATTAGACGGGGGAGAGGTGCATTAGCTCGGTTTAATCGTCGGGAAAACCATATTTCTGATAGGGAGAGGCGTCGGAAAAGCTCAGATCACGCGTTCAATTAGAACACCTCGCATTTCCTTGAGTAATATCAATTATCATCAGTCACGGTCATTCTAGAGGGAGAACCAATTCTGGTAATTTCGTTAATTTCGCACGAACGGCAAAATGATGCATCACGCCGAAAAAGGGGCCTTTTCCCAATCAAAAGTGGACCATATGAACATATTTTAATACAGAACACAACAGAGCGCTATTAAATTCGAGATAACCAAGTATTCTTCTACTCTGAATTGGTTCAAGCGCTGACGTGAATTCAGGAGTTTTTGTCCGCATGTTCTATTTACTATTCACCTCTATTGAACACTCTTAATCGAATCATTGAAGGATACTGTGGGAGGTATACTCATTATTAAAAGTTTTCTTTCTTGGTTTTCTCTCCCAAACTCTGAAAAATATCTATAAATAAAAATTAATTATTTTGTGATTTGCTTCTGCGTAAGGAACACAATATATTTGTCAGAAGCAATCAATTGAACAACGAAAAAACATCAACGAAGAAACAACTATATCGTAACGTTTCGGATATTTTCGTTAAGCGTCTGACGAAGGAGGCTGATACAGACTCCGAAACGAAACGATATATAGTTGTTTCTTCGTTGATGTTGTTTCGTTGTTGTTTGTTAGGCAACATTGTTCAATTGATTGCTTCTGACAAATATCTTGTGTTCCTTACGCAGAAGCAAATCACAAAATAATTAATTTTTATTTTATAGATATTTTTCAGAGTTTGGGTGAGAAAACCCAGAAAGAAAAATTTTAATAACTCGAATTTACCATCGACAGTTTTCAGTGCCGAACTTGAATATCGCAATCGGATGCGCTACCTACCCTCTCGCTATATCTCTGTCCGTTCTTCCGTTAAAACTTGGTCGTGTAGTTTCATTTTGAAGGTTGTCGCAAAATTTAGGCGATGTCGGAGGAATAGTTTCTAATATATAGAATTTTTTTTCAATGATTTTTTAAAATTTTCTAGTGATACCTTCCTCACGAGATTTGCGACAATTTTTGCGTCGTTATTTCACAACTAATTACCGTTTTTGAATTAGATCGGATTCGTATTTTTCGAGTTATTGAGGAAATAACCAAATTTCATATGGGTATAACTCCAAAACCATTTGGCCGATTATGCCTATTAATAAACTCAAATGTCGCATTCGGATGCGTAACCTACCCTAAAAATTGCAAATCACTATCTATTTCCGTTCTTAAGTTATCGTGAGATAAATGATATTTTTTCAATTTTCTAGTGGCAAGATTCTCACAAAATTTCAAAAACGTGTTTGTGTCAGCGTTCTACAACAAACTAACAAGTTTCAATTCGATCGGATGGGTATTTTATGTAGATAAAATTAGTTCTCAGAAACCGTTGGGTCGATTATGCCCATTAATGAGAATGAAAGTGAATCTAGACTGTAGAAGTCATCAAATAAATCATTTCACCACGAATTGCATACATGAAATATGCAAGATAGGGCTGTTAGCCACCGCCGAAGTCGTATGCGATCCCACAAAACTTTCGAGTACGGCTTTAAGTCAAGCTCGCTTTCAGCGAACCTCAAGCCATGAGTAACAAAAGAGATGACATCAATCATATGTTCTACCGCCTCCTTAAACAATGGCAACAATGTCACAGAGACCTACGATCATTATACGCCACGACAGTAAGGACAACATGAGGAATATATAGGTCCAGTTTTTCAGTGTAATTCGGTGAATAAGTGTGTCTAGAAGGTATTATTCACAATCCTCGTCAATGTTGTGTCTAACAAAATGGGTAGGTGTTAATTTTCAAATTACCGAAAGACTCCAATTCATACATGAAATAAGTCTCTGTAGTCATCAGATATACGTTGGGTTTCAACTTAAAAAAGGCATGATGGCAAAGAACTTCTTCAGATATCCAAAATTGAATAAAAAGGCAGTTCCATCAAATTTGCCTTGATATATTTCCAAACCATCTGTTTTTCCCAAATGTAGTATCGGTGAAAGACGTCAGAATTATATTTATTTCCAAAATAATATTATCGAAAAACTACAGTCAAATCAAAAATGACTAGTAGGTATTCAAATTCCAAATCTTAATTAATTAAAACTTGAGGAAATATAGCCGCTGGCAAACTACACCTAAAAAATGTAGAACCTCCTAGGTATCTTGGAATAGTATATTCTAGAACAAGTTGCAGAATGGGCTCCTATTAAAACGCGAATGCGAAATTCGAAAACGAGCGACGAAGGAGCGAGTTTTCGAACGCATGAGTGTTGGAATTGCCTTCTGCAACGAGTATTAGCTGATATTTTCTCTATTTCAGGCAACTATTTGTAAAATACTGTTGAAATTTAATGAAAAATTCGGATTATACATCCTAGTGACTTTTGTATTGTATCTTGGTTTTTGGTGTGTCTGTTACGAAAGTTGTCAGATTACGGAATTTGAATTTGAAACGTACGTAGGGCATGGAGATCAGATTTGAATTAGTTTCCTAATAGCATGAATGATTCAAAATTAGCAAGAAGGAAATCTCTAGTACCATATTTTTTATGAAAATAAATCTTTTCCTCAACAATTATTTCACTATATCCAGATTATATAGTATTGTCAATTGACGTGTATTGAATTTTGATAGGATCGAATGTCAGTACTGACTACCACAAAACGAAAAATATAACTAGAAACAATGCGGGAATGACTTAATTCCAGCACTGTTTTCAGTGCTGGAATGGACTCATTACGATACCGAAATAGAGAAACTACCTTTCGTAATCATTCAAACAAGACACAATTCAATTTTCGTGCACATGTTCTTTCAATGTACTGTCGATTTTAGGTGTCATGGTGTTATGGTTTATTTTGAGGAGTCCAACTACCTGTTAAAAAAAGACTTGCCTTTGAAAACACCCAGAATATTATAAACAACGTATTTCACACAGTTTAGTTATTAATTTTTCACATTTTCATATGTCCACACGCGATTTTAAGCGTGGAGAAAAATTAACAAGGAATACCTAATATATTGTTTATACGAATCTTCAATTTCACGCACATTCAACCATCTCACGGTGCCCCGAGCATCCTAATCGTTCAACATACAGATCCGCATTAAAATTTCCTGTTTGTTTATACAAGCAAGCTCCGGCGAAAATCAAGTTCAACCGACTATGAGACAAACCATTAACTACGGCAATATTTGCCTAATCAAACTTAATGACCAGGTTTATTGAACATATTACGAGCGTGCCCTCTCGAAGACTTCAACATTATTAGCGGATTATTTCAACATCACGAAACTCTTCAATTCTGCGCTGCTTGAACTCGGATGAGGACGGCCAGATGACCTTCGAAGCCGGGGTAATGGGCGAATCTTGTCGACGATTCGCTCATATTCATGCCGAATGCAAATAAATATAGATGGTGTTTGTCTTATGGCGATGAGTGCGGTTGCTCAGCGTGCGACAGGAAACGAGATCGAGATGTGATGTTTCAAAGTCAATATCCAGGTGTGCAATCTCAATTACAGACCATGGTAGCCGGGGTTGTGGAAAAATACTAGGATATGTAAATATTTCAAATACATGTTGAATAAAGGTCTACGAAAGCTCTTGGGAGGGGAATCACCAGGATAAATCTTATGAGAGAGTATATATTGTATATTGTTGAAGTTAAGGGTCTTTTGTGTCCTACCGTCAGAGCTGACGATGTCATCACCATCTACAGCTCGCCTTTCAGTTCCGGAGTTCCGATGAACTCCGTTACCTGGGATGGCTTCAAGGAGGCTACATCTTCCTCCTGCAG
The DNA here is from genome assembly GCA_937662695.2 of Halyzia sedecimguttata. Classification (NCBI taxonomy): domain Eukaryota; kingdom Metazoa; phylum Arthropoda; class Insecta; order Coleoptera; family Coccinellidae; genus Halyzia; species Halyzia sedecimguttata. The sequence goes on along the minus strand of OW569415.2, from coordinate 35,128,116 downwards.
ATTTCTTGCCTAAAGCATTCCTTGCGTTGGTTTGAGATGGCGAGGCATTCCATAATCAGGTGATCAGGAGATTCATCCTCCTCCCAACAGAATCTGCACTCGTCAGATTCTGCTAGCCATAATCTCATGATATACCCCGTGAGAAAACCAGTGAGGAGGTTCATAGTGTTTATAAATGAGGACTATATTTTTCTTGGATCTGACAGTGTCAAAGTTCCGAAGGAACTTTTTGGTGTGATGCATTCCTGGGAGAGATCTCCATAGTATATCTCTTTCAGTTTCTTCTTTCATCCAAAATTCTCTTTTGTAGGTGTATCTACCAAATCCACAGTAGGGTTCCGGGCCAATAAAATGGGTTTGTGCTCCTTTCTTGGCAAGTGTGTTGGCCTCCTCATTTCCTTCAATTCCCTCGTGACCAGGAACCCAGACCATGGAGACCCTGTTGTCCTTGACTACTTTATTAGGTTTTCTTCAGCACTCCCATATTAGCTTGGACCCGTTAACATGGGAGCTCAGAGCTTCAATAGTAGCTTGACTGTCAATTGCTATATCACATTTATGTTAGTTGCTTTCTAGGTTCATTTCCACGCATCTTCTGATTGCAAGTACTTTTGCCTGTACCATATACTCCAGCCCCAGTTCCTGTAGTTTTTGAACCGTGTGTGTGCCATTTAATGGCATTTTTTGGGTAGTGGATTCCCTATCCCAGTCTTTTTTCCTACCGAGCATCGTAGTGAAGTTCTTTTGGATGCTTACTTTCTTAATCATTTCGCCACTGTGATTCGAAACAGTAGATTTATCGATGTTGTTGTTCCGAATGTGTCCTGTGTGCTCTTTATAGAAAACATATTATGTCTGACTTCGTTATTCTGATGCTGTTCTTATATGGGTCATTCTTCAAAAACGATATATTCTAAAAAGTTCCTGACCCAAATAAATCAATACTCACCTACAAAACCCCCTGTATAATAGTGCTCCAATATTCAACTATATTTCAAATTCAAAATTTGTGTTAGGTAAAATATTCGACTATTCAAGTATTTGTCCATTCGAATTTTTGTTTATACGAATATTTGACTATTCTAATATTCGAGCAGTCGAATATTCGAATAGTCGAATATTCGAATAGTTGAATATTCGACCATTCGAATATACGGCTATTCTTTCATCACTTTCAAACCGGCGAAAAATTACCGACGTTCTATTGCTCTTCAAAATAGTTAATAATTCATTCTAAGCAATTTGAAAATCATTCCTTTTAAAATTCCTGATATAAGACTCCTCAATAATAATGTATTTTACTCTGCTGGGACCTTTTTGACACTAAATTTTCGACGCTCAAAAGATTGCCGAAGGAAGATCTCTCATAATTCTAAGTATTTATATCCAAACAGTATCAGATACTAATTTCGACTATTCGATAATCGGCTATTCAAATATTCTACTATTCAAATATATTCGACTATTTGAACATTATCGACTATTCGAATATATTCGAATATTCGTATAAAATGGGAATTAGCGAATGTGAAAACGATCTAAAAATCCTGCGCTGAATCAGTGACTATCCAGTAAACCCAGGGAAATCTAACAACAGCAAGCAAATGACAATTTCCTATGAGGAGGCCAAGTTTCTTCATTTCAAATTAAGTCCCCGCTATCCAGAACACAATAGAGAATCTCGGAGACAACAAAAGAGCGCAGTGTATGGCCAATACGGCCATTTGTTCAACATTGCGATTCGATTTCGGTTCATATATAGAGCGAATCGGATCAATTAGAGTACCGATGTCCGATTTTCAGTTCCAGAGCCGATTCCTCCGCATGTTGCACCATAAATACGGCTGATTATTAAGCACAGATCACCATTTAAATGCAAAGAATGGAGCATTGAAACATTGTAACTATTTGCGCAGAACAAGGCTAACATGTGTTCCTTTTGTGTGTGCACAAATTATTGCCCGAGCTCGAGGATAATTTCCATTAAATGTTAATGATCCGATCCGATGTCACACAATTTAATCTCGATGGGCACCTCTCTGCCTCAGTTGTGGCCAAAGTTTACGTATATTCGACAACAAAGTAAGCCGCTACCGAAGAGTTTATGTTGCAGTCGGTGAATTGCCGCAACGGCATTTTCGATCCAAATTGAATGAGCTATAATCGGTAAAATACATTGTTTTTTATTTATTGATGATATGAACAATGATCAGTGGTCCACGAGACGGAAGATCCTTTTAGGAAGATGAGTTTTATTCATTTCGCAGACTGACATTTCCATATACGGATCTGTATTTTAGAGGATAGATTGGTAACAGTGGCACTTTTTTACGGTGTGTTGAAATAATTTAGTCGGATCAAGCAACTGTTTTGTGCTCCATTTTTAAATAAATTAATGATACACTAAAAATTTTACATTGAGACTTATTGTTTCTTCAGATCAAGGTAACCAAGAATCCGGAGAAAAGGTGAAAAAAAAAACTGAAAACATAAGTTACACCTCAATAGGGGCGAGCATCCAATTTGTTCACTAAATAATTTGATAAATTGATTCGAGCACTGACGTGAAGTCAGGAGCTTTTGCACGTATGTTTTATTGTCCATTCTCCTGTATGGGATACTCTTGCAACAATCAGCGAGATCCGACGAATAGTTTCTGATATTTAGAATATTTTTCAATGAATTTTTTTTTTAATTTTCAAGTCATACGATCCTCATAAAATTTCGCAAGAATTCTCGCGATGGCATTCTACAACTAACAACCATGTTTGAATTGGATCGGTTGTGCATTTTTCGAGTTATTGAGGTAATAACAACCGAAGGCCGGATGGGTATAACTCCAAAACCGTTTGGCCGATTATGCCTACAGAGAAACTCAAAAGTCGCATGCAAATGCACAACCTAACCTGAAAATTCCAAGTCACTATCCCTCTCCGTTCTATGGTTATCGTGACATAAATAAAAATGTTTTAATAATTTTTTTTTATTTTCTAGAGATACGATTCTCACAAAATTTCACAAGTTTGAATTCGATCGGATTCGTATTGGTTGAACACAAAATTTTTACTCGGAAGCCATGGCAAATTATGTCCATTAATAAACTTGTCCGTCGTATTGGGATGCGCCACCTAGCCTGAAAATTTCAAGTCGGTATCTCTTTCCGTTCTCAAGATATCGTGGCAACGGACGGCCAAATACAATCAAATATTTTTATTTATAAGGGCTTTCATTTTGGCCACATATCTGTAATTTTCGGATTTTTTGCCAAAAATGATCTCAAACGAGGTTCGACTCAATGATAAAGAATTCGAGGTCAAAATGGATTATGTCTGGTTGGCCGTTGCCATGATAACTTTTGAGCGGAAATAAATAGCGACTTGAAATTTTCAGGGTACGTTGTGCATACGAATGCGAAAGTTGAATTAGTTAATGGGTCTAATCGACAGAACGGTTTCGGAGTTATACCCATCGGAAATTTCGTTGTTTTTCTCTCAATCACTCAATAAATAAAAATCCGATCCAATTCAAACTTGCAAATTACTTGTAGAATGCCGACGCGATAATTTTGCGAAATTTTGTGAGGATCGTAGCACTAGAAAAAAACTTAAAAAACTGAAACAGTATGACAGGCGATAAATATTTTTCATTTGCGGTAGTTATTTACTAGAAGTGAACTTGATTCCCCCATATAAGTCGGATGGATAAGATGACTTTTTCACCAACTTATCTAAATATTTTACATAGCAGATCTGACATTCACCATGAACTAATTGGCAAATGTGCACTCCCTTTCCCACTGGCGGTTACCGAATATCGTCGCTACGCTCGTTACCGATTTACGAAGAATAATCACGTAAAGCAATATCGGCAGATTATTTATTAAACCCTCGAGCTTTGTTCATTTCAGTAATAATTCCCCAAAAGGTACGGAACAATGAATCATCCCGCAGTCTTCCGTAGGACCAAACCGAATTACGTTCACTACGGTCAGTTACCCCGGTACAAAGAACTCTAGGGGTAAGTATTCAGTGTGGGGTGGCAGCACTAGTGGGCATACAAACACACGAACACAAACACAGGAAAAATTCATCCGATACTTCGTTAAACTACGGATGATTGATGACGGTAGCAATGGCAACTGACTATTAGTTAATGGATCGAAATGTTGCATTCGCTGGAATTAGGGAAGAGGCAGTAACTTCACTTACAATTTAGACTCTGCAAATCGACGATCACAAAGAAAGGGAGGAAACAGCCAGATGCATAAATAATTCGATAATTGAACGATTCATCCGGCAACATATGTAATAAAAGTTCCAAGTTAGTATTCAATTTTTGCGCGCATGCCCTAGGGAACAGCTTGTTATCATTTTGCCCAAATGTCTGTAATTTTCGAATTTAATGCCACTCACTGATCAAGAATTCGAGGTCAAAATCGATTCTGTCCGGCCGTTGCCACGATAACTTTCGAACGGAAAGAGATAGCGACTTGAAGTTTTCAGAGTAGGTATAGCGCTCCCAAATGCGACTGTCAAGTTCGTTATTAGGAATAATCGGTCAAAAGGTTTCGGAGTGTAGCCAGCTGTAGTTTTCTTGACATTTCCCAAATAACTCAAAAAATACAGAATTGATCGAATTGAAACCTAGTAATCAGTTGTACAACGCCGATCCACGAATTTGCGCAACCGGATAATTAGAAAACAAAATAAAGATTAAAAATGGGTTCAAGCCCTGTGGACAGGAGCTTTCTGGCGCTCTAGTTCAAACAGACAAATTATATCTCCGAAAGTATTGGTTTCTAAGAGTTGAGAATTATATCAATGTATTCTTATGATAGAACTGCATCATAAAGGAAATTCAATTCAAATAATAGTTTATTTATCAAGATTAAATGTGCAATCTGAGAACTGCACCATGGAAGAAACCAAATTAAAATAGCTGAAATGAATTTGACTCTCTCTTATAGAACAGGATGAAATGTACGAGTATGAACACAGATCATATAATAAAGCTTAGATAGAATAATTATAGCATTCTGTGAAAACAGAAGTACGATTCATTATTGAAATTTAGAACTTCATCTTAGCAGAAATTGAATTCAAACATCATAGAAGAATTTAAATTCAACAAGAGTGCCAAAAATTATCAATCCAAAACCAATAGACAAATTCTACCCAACAACGAACTCATCCGAGATATTCATTTCTCAATTCCAGTTTTGTTTTTAGTGGAGATATTCTGAACTCAATATTATTAACTTACCATTACCATTCCCATCATCATATGGATTGACCATCGACATGAAAATATCAACCAACAAAAGTATGATAATATTCTAATTTTCATATTCATACCATTACTGGAATGAATTACAATGAGACAACGTCAAAGTTGACATTATAACAATTCATAGAATAGCCACAGAATAATTCTATCATTGAAATTTTGAAAAATCATATCTCCGAAAGTATTAGTTTGTTAGAGTTGAAAATGATATGAATGGATTCTTATGGTAAAACTGCTTATTGAAAAAAATTTAATTTGGAATTTGTTCTGTAAAAAAAAAAATTGTTTTTTGTTACTCCGAAACCATCTGTCCGATTTTGCCCAATAACGAACTTAGCCGAGATATTTATCCCTCAAACATACTCTGAAAATTTCAACTGTCTAGCTCATTCCGTTCGAGAGTTATCGTGCCTACGGACGGACCGGCCGGACCGGCCGGACGGCCGGACAGAATGAATTTCGACCACGGATTCTTGATCAGTGAGTCGAACCAAATCGTTTAAGACCATTTTCATCGAAAAATTCGAAAATTACAGACATTTGGGCATTTTGATAAGCACTCAGTTCCGAGGAACTAGAGCGCCAAAAAAAGAAATTTGTCTTAAAAATGTTATACATGGGTAGTTCTCACGAAATGTTCCACTTTGGTGTTCATGACAGTTTTCTGCTACATAAAACTGGTTTAATCGTTTAATTCTCTATATTATATCCTTTTGAAATGTAACAATCACTATAAAGAATAAAAAATTGCAAAATTTCAAAAATTTTAAATTTCAACGCTAGTTTTCTTTCCAGAAGAATTGAAAACCTCACCTCCGTGACTGTTCCTCTTAGTTATCGCATTGTCCTAAACTTAAAATTATAGCATTAATGGAATTCTGGCACAGCGTATTTCTAGTTCATTATCCACAATTAACTAAATAATGTTGACATGATAAAATCTCAATAAAAAAATTATCGGTGTTCGAATTATACTTATATTAGTCGATGTTCCTGCATTATCTATCACCTCCGTGAAGCGACATTGTAATTTGACTCTTTAATCGCAAGATGACGGTATCGTCATCGTGGACCGCCTGGAATATCGGTTGATGCGCAGGTAATACTGACCACTTGAGATTTGAACTTCAAAGTGTAACTTATTGGTTAAATTCTTACCCAAGCGATAAAGACGTGTATGGGAAATTTGGGATTCTCACCTCCGTGAAGATGAATTGTAAGGTAGGAGATTATTTTATTCAATTATTTGTTATCTGAATATACTTAATTACGAAAGTTATTTAATGAGTTAAAATATTGTTTTGAAGCCTTTTTCTTTAAATGAGATATTCTATAAAAAAGTAAAATTTCTCACCTCCGTGAATCTCACCTCCGTGAATATAGTAATTCACGGAGGTGAGGTAGTCTTCACGGATGTGATAATAATATTCTGTTCCTCCTTTCAGGACATGAATTCTAACATTTAAAAAAAAAAATAAGAAAAAAGTTACTGCATCTCATGAAGAACAGAAGAAAAAACAACGAAAATCTATGAGAAGACTTCATGTAGCCCGAAAAAATGATCCTGAATTATACGAAGAAGAAAAACGTATCGAACGAGGGCTATTATAAAAGAAAAAAGGAAGGAAAAATTCAAAATATTCTGGATATGTCCGAAAGAGAAATATTGGTTCAAGCACTGACGTGAAGTCAGGAGCTTTTGCGCGTATGTTCTATTGTCCATCCTCCTGTATTGGACACTCTTAATCGAATTTACCATGGTGAATTCTATTGTTCGTTCTCCTGTATTGGACACTCTCTTAATCGAATTTAGGTACCATGGTGAATTATATTGTCTGTTCTCATGTATGAGACACTCTTAATCGAATTTACCATGGTGAATTCGATTAAGGCTGTCCAATACAGGAGAATAGACAATAGAATTCACCATGGTAAATTCGATTAAAAGTGTCCAATACAGGAGAATGGACAGTAGAACATACGCGCAAAAGCTCCTGACTTCACGTCAGTGCTTGAACCAATTTTTTTATATTAATGATATATGAATTTTTTTTTTCATTTAAAATTTAACATTATTTCATTTCCGTGAATTTTGTCTCTCATCCGTGAATGCCGGTTTCATGAAAATCTCATTATTTCACAAAATACCAACGAAAGTGTGTAACCTTAGGCATAAGATTAATAAGAATCAATTTCTGGTTTAGGATATCTAAAAATAAATTCGATTATTGTTAATTTATTTTTTCTTAAACTAAAATGCGAAAGGGGAACATTTGGTGGGAATTACCCACATGTCTATCTGTAAGATTTCACTGAAATTCTGCACAAACATTCAAACAGTCATTTTACAATGGATTACCGAATTTCAGCTCAATTGATATTAAAATTTGTCTTCTTCACAGGAAAGAGAGCAGAAAATAAATGATAATCATAACACGGTCAGATAAAAATAGAAAATAGCCTCATTGACAAATAAATATAATTGGCTTATTATTGTAGATTCAGAATTTTAATAGTGATGATTTGTATTTGAGTTGAAATGAATTAAAATTCAATGTGTTCTCTCGATCACAACAAAAAAGAAACCTACTATTTTTAAAATTCGAATTTCATGTAAATACTATAATATATGAAAATTTTAGTTCGTTGATTTATATGGAGGATAAAACTATAATAATGGTTTGGAAACAAAACGGCCCACTCATTGAACGGTGATAAATATGGTCCAAGTTCTAAGAAGTCTTTTTGACGCTCTTGTTCCTCTGAACAGAGTGCTTATCAATTTACACAAATGTCTGTAATTTTCGAATGCTGTAATTATTGTATCTATGAATTATTATACGTGTCATCTTATTTTCCTATAAGAGAAATGTCAAATTTATTTCAGCTTTCGTAAAATTATGAGGATTATAATATGATATCATACTTTTTGGGTGATATTTAAGTGCCCATGGATAATCCATATGATGATGGAAATATATACTTTGGTAAGTTAATCAAATTGGATTCAGAATATCTCCAGTAAAAACGAAACTGGAATATTTGCTAAGTTTCAATTGATATAATATAAGTTTCAGAGTGGATTTGAGGAATGAATATCTCGGATAAGTTTGTTTCGGATAAATAATTTTTTCAATTCAATTTCTTTCATGACGCAGTTGTATCATAAGAATCCAGTGATATCATTCCCAACTCTGAGAAACCAATATTTTCGGAGATATGATTTGTCAAAGAGTGAACAAGAGCGCCAAAGCTCCTGTCCACAGGGCTTTGCCACTTTTTTTTCATTCAGTCTCATACATAGAAAAATCGATCCTAGATATATTGCCTATTGAAATATATTCATGACTATTAAAAAAAATTCAATTTTTTTTAAAGAATGTTTTCTTGTTTACTTATACTAAGGTTTCATTATATAACAGGTAAGATTGAAATATGCAAAAATAGATTGTTTTGATAGATATTTTATCTGAAATTGAATGTATGATATCAAGATACAGAAATATCAGTCATAGTAATTTATTAGTTTTTTCAACTGCTATATACAAAAAAAAATTGAGACTAAAAAAAAAAAAGTTTCATCTGGTAGCATTCTAGCGCTTGAAATCTTCTGTGCAAATTTCAATTTCCTAAATAGAAAGATAAATTTATCTCGAAAGTTATCGTGCTTAGATCGGACTGATTTGAATTTGACTATGTAGTCGTTTGGGACTATTTCGGTTCAAAATACAGCCAAATACATATATTTGGACGAAATGCGCGCAAAAAAGGGAATCCATTGCCATTGGTCTCAATTATTATGTGATCAGTGCATCATTAACTGATTCCGCAGTACAATGAAGAAAACGAAGTCGAAAGTCTCTATTTTATTTCAGTCAACAAAGGTTGACCAGCTGAAAATGAGATCTCATGTTGATAAAAACTTGAATCAACATTCGATAGGTACATGACGTCGATAAATCCGGAAATCGCCGAAGGAGCGACATCCTGCGGTAACGACATATCGCACCAATACTCGAGATAAGTTACTGGGCGAATGCCAATTTAATATTCGCCAGTTTACCAAGGGATGGGAGCACCATGTGCGAGAAACGATCCAGATAGATAAGGGACGATCCATAAACTATCCCCTCCTCCCAAACCCTGGAGCCGATCCGATAAACAAACCTCGCAACCAAACGTTCCCAGACTTCTCTCCCTGGACTCAAATGCGAGTTACTGTTCCAATAAAGAAAGTGTCGGATTCGGACTGAGGAGAAAGTTCGTCCTTATCTGATACCGACGTCATCGCCTGAGACCTGAGGATCTTGGGGGCACGTAACTCAATAACCAAAGTTCAGGTTGACCGAGCAGTTGCCTTGACTACCATTTCGCTTGATTTTATCGTATATATAGTAATACATACTCAGGAACACAGGTCGCATACTGATGTAGCTCGGATGGTCATCCGCCCAAGAACGGAAACTTCCCCTTACATCCAATTGCTATATAGAGAAACTTCGACTGTACATCCAGAATAACCTTTCACCTGAAGTCAGGTGAGAAAATGTTTTCGGTTCACGATTCCAAAGGATTATTATTTGAGGAATTGAAGCTTAGACTATCGATTAATCAGGTTTAACCCCATCTATTTTGAAAACATATTCAAAGCTGTATTATTGGATAACTCATCCTAAGTATAGTGGATGCTTTGGGTAAATTATTCAACACTGCTTTCAATGATTCTTCATACCTCCAGCTCGATCCCTCTGATAGTTTATATATGCAGATTTTACCTATTCCTGATATAAATGGGAATATTGTGCTTGAATTCCATGAAGGATGCAAGACCAAAATAACTGCGGGACCTGACTGGATTCCATGATTTCTGTTGAGTTCTAGTGGAGCCAGTGACTATCATTTACAAGATATCTCTCACAAAACTTAGTTTTTCACTGTCTGAAATGAGGGTAGGGTTTATTCAGTTTTCAAAAAGGGCATCAGAGACAAGATTAAAAATTATATAGCTGTTGTTATTCTGAGCAATATCAGTTAAGTTCTGGAGAGAGTTATTTATTATATAATTTATGCCCATGTGAGAAGTCAGATCCATCAACTGTGACGAAATTAACTCGTATAACTCACTACAATCATTGATCACTTATTCATCTCTTTTTGAATTGTCTACCAATCTTTTCTAGCTGATAGAAAACTATGGGTCCGGTGTTTTGGTTTCAAGTAGTTCGAATTCGTAGAATCCTAGGGCGTTCCCCAAGAATCAATAGTGGAACCAATGCTTTTCATGAATGATGTTTTCTTCATGTCTAAAAAGTCAAAAGATGTTCTGAATACCATGACTAAATATCAATACAATATAATGTAGATATTTTCAATTGCAACAAGTCTGATATAAAAAAAAATTAAAAATCACTAACGTGAAATCAGTAGCTTTTGCGCGCATTTTCTATTGTTTATTTAGGCCTCACACACCCTCATGAAAAGCTGCACAAATCTTAAACCCTTTTTTCAACCGAGAACTAGATTTCAATTTGATCAAAGCCTGAAGGTTTTGTCTCTAGTTTTGTGCGAAATATGACAACTGGATTCTGAAATATAAAATTTCTGAAGAAGAATTTTCTTCAATTTTTTTTTTTAGAAGAAATACATGTATCTATTCTTTTTTCGATCCTCAACAAGATTTCTCAAAAATGAGTGCATCGGAAATCTACAAGTATTTATCAAGTTTAAATACGATCGGATTCGTATTATTCAGTTTTTTCAGAAAGAGATTCAATGAAAAATATAACAAATTTGAATACATAATTTTTTTGTTTTTTGACGTAGTAATAGAAAAAAGTACAGACAAACAATTCATTTGTTTATAGCGAATTATTCATTAAATAAACAATGAAAATTTAAATAATAATCAATTTTTTTTAATATCAAATACCGACAAGTAAATGTTTGAAAAAAATTACTCCTCAATATTAATTACAAGAGGTAGAAAAAAAATTATTCTACCAAATCCATTTTCAAGCAATATAATTTTTTTTTTGTGAAACGGTTTTTTTTTATCATAATTTTCATCAAAGATTATGTTTCCAAAATAAAATTTCAAATTGTCTAATGAACAACGCATCTATTTTTAATAATTTTTTAAAGAGATAAAAATCACTAAAAATTAAGTACCTTTTGATCATGAGAAAACGGATCAATAGTAGTAATTTTATAAAAAAAAATGTTTCCAATGTTTAATTGATTTATATTTTTTAACCTAGGTAAATTGTTGATAACATAGGAGAGACGGAAAGACAAAATTCTCAGATTAATAGTTTAACAATTATCACACTTGAAATGTTAATGTTAGTGCCACAAAAAATTGTTAATTAACTGATGGATATCTAATTGAAAAATTTCGATAAACTTTTTGGACCACGGATTATTGTTCATTGATCTATTCTGAAGGCACCTGATTTTTTTCAGATCTTAATTTTCATAATTAACAAGTTTAAATATTTATCCATTAAAGGTACGAATTATAAATATTAGTACTACAGTTCTGGGAGTTGGAACTCTTCTATGGAAAATTTCCTCCTCTTTTCGAATATCTTTTCAAATTTGAAATATTCCAATTAGTTTTTCAGAACTATGCTAAAATTCAAACCCCCTTTTTTCACTTAATTGTTTATAAATTTTGCAATTTTTGCGAGCGGCCCTCAAATTTTCTCAAAAAGTATCCCAATGCCATTCCAAATCGAATGACACCTCAATCATAATTTTCGGAGAAAGTTTCTGCCTAAAAGGCACTTCTTGACTATACTAAAAATAGAGAATAAACATTGGAGCTTGACGGATCAAACATCCAACCGAATCCAACGTGAATAAATCAGTTTGACAAACCTCGTATGTCCACACATCAGACCGATCGAACAGACGTGCAAACGCTTACAATTCTATCAGTACCAGTCGAAAAGACAGAAAACAAAATCCCAGGAATGCGACTAGGTTCCTGGAAACAAAAAACGAACAGTGTCTCCTTGATGAACCGACTCTCTACATAATCGGAAACATGCAGAACGCATGCACGTCACATAAGGAGGCAGCTACAAGAGACCGTGTTCGTCGATGGGAATATCTTAGACTATAGAAAGAGGAGACACAGTATCTCATTCATAAATTCTCCAATAAATGAGGCCAACATGTCCTATGGGTGGGAAAGAGATAGCACAAGGAGAGCGATATAATTTACATTTGTATTGGCAACACCGGAGAAACTAACTCCACCCAATTTGAACAGGCACCAGTGGCGTAGCTTCCGTTATTAAATCAATGAAAATTAAATAACAATGAGTGAATTATCTGTCGATATCTGTAAGCACGATAATTCTCGAACGAAAAAAGCTAGAGTGCTGAAATTTGCAGGGTGGATTTGTGGTCCAAATGCACTGGTTATGTTCGGTAATGAGTTAAATAAGCGGAAGGGTTTCGGTGTCATGGACGTTTAAGATTATTTTCCGAGTAGTTTGGAAACTACGCATCCTAGGTAACGAATAATTAGCGTAGGCGTGTGTAAAATTCAATATGACCACTATATACAGACAAAAAAAATAAATTAAAAATTCGATAGCATTTTCATAATATTCAACATCAATTGTGGAATGTGTGTAAACTTTATTATGAACACTATACAGACTAAAAAAATAAATTAAAAATTCGATAGAATTTTTATTATTATTATATAACACCAAGTGTGTTAGCAATCAATCGAACAATGTTGCATAACAAACAACAACGAAGAAAGAACTAATAATGATTATACCTCCCACAGTGTCCTTTAATGATTACTTACTCCAAAATAAATCAATACTATTTATATTTCGAGTATATTAAGTAGCTGGCCATTAAAATCGTCAAGTCTTCATTTAACTATTCCTAATTATTGGAAAGTGTTTCTGACACAGGCATCGTTACAGCCATAAATATTTTTGAAAAATTGCATTAATTCAGTTGTTTTGCAACACTATCTTGAATATTATAAAAAGGATATTGAACCAAACACTATATTAAATAAAAAACACAAATAATATTAAAGTCTTTTTATTAAACTCACTTAGCTTCAAGAAATCCGCAGTTTCGATTACAACACGTAAGAAGAAACTACAAGAAACTTACGTGTGATATTTATTAGACATGCATACTTTATTGTTATTCATACCAAGATCAATTCAAAGTTATTATAAAGAAAAGTTAAAATACAATAATTATTAGCTTACAAACAAATCATGCATTATGTACAAATGTTTCTATATACATATCAAAATTTTTATACTACTACAAGATAATATACTACTAAAACCTTTATTTAGCCTTGGGCTATTGAGAATCAAGTGTTTACATCCACAATTCTGAAAAGGAATATTATTAACAATTTATTGAATTTTTTATATCATTCACAATATTTCAAAGTAATTGGCAAGTCATTGTACATAAAGCTCTCTTGCTGAATGTGGACTAATTCTAAAAAGTAGTGTTGAATTTCTCAACATGAGAATCATTTAGACGTTTTGTATCATAATCATGAATCTCATTAACTAATTGGATATTCTCAATCAAATAATACGGTAACATATTATATCTCAATTTGTATATCAAATCCAAAGTATTGAAAGCAATTTGTTGCTGATAATCGTTAATCTGTAGCGTCATAATCACAGACATTCTTCTATTACATTTTCGAACTATTCGCATACCTCTATTCTGAATCTTCATAAGTTTTCAATATGACCTTTTCCCAAGTTGAACATTACAAAAGAAAAATACTCAACATACAGTGGACATTGGTCAACAATAATATTGCTGTATATTAATATACCTTATTTCTCTATATGACAAAAAATGTTACCGTTTTAGACATCTTATTAGCAATATAATTCACATGCGTTTCAAATTTGCATCTATTATTAGGCCTAAATAGTCATACATCTCATGAACTTGTTCGATATGTTGTTCTTAAATTTTCACAGATAAATTATTCAAATCTTTAACTAATAATCTTCGCTTACTGGGTTACTGGGAATTTACTTTCTTTGACTTCTTTATGTTAACTTTAAGATTATTATCACAAAGCCACCTAAAGTCGAACTAAATAATCATTGATTAATTTAAACATAATTTCTATATCCTCTACAGAAACAAACCATTTTATCACCAGCAAACAACGTTATTTGACAATTCAATACATATCAATATATACTTCACTTCTGGTTTGTGCTGTGTTCCATTGATACAATGTATAGTTCTACAGAAATCCTTCAGTTTAAGTTCCACTCATAAATCCAATACAAAAAACTTCTGCCCCCAGTACTGGGTACTCACCTGAGAAAAAAAAACATAAAGCATTATTATTACTTATAAATATTGTTACTCAAATTAGATACGAACAAAAAATACACAAAAAAACATACAACTCTTCTATGAATGTTTTTCGATATAAGCTCTAATTGGAGAGGAAGTAAATTATCATAAAAGGATACTGTGGGAGGTATATTCATCATTGAATGGTTTCTTTCTGGGTTTTCTCTCCCAAACTATGAAAAATATCTATTAAATAAAGATGTATTATTTTGTGAATTGCTTCTGCGTAAGAAACACAGTGTTTGTCAGTAGCAATAAAACGAACAATGTTGCCTAACAAACAATAACGAAACAACTTCAATGAGGAAACAATGTAACGTTTTGGAGTCTAAATCAGACTCCTTCTTCAGACACTAACAAAAATCTATAGCTATTCTAAAATTCGAGAATAGCTATATCAACAAAAAATAATTCTGAAGATTTTCGTTAGTGTCTGGAGGAGTCTGATTTAGACTCCAAAACGTTACGAAATAGTTGTTTCATCGTTGATGTTGTTTCGTTATTGTTTGTTAGGAAACATTGTTCGATTTATTGCTTCTGACAAATATTGTGTTTGTTAAGCATAAGCAATTCACAAAATAATGAATTTTTATTTAATAGATATTTTTCAGAGTTTGGGGGAGAAAACCCAGAAAGAAACCATTTAATACAGAGGAAGTGATGGGTTTCATTGAATTTATTCCTAATAAATAGTTCAACATACCTTGTTTCTTGAAAAAAAAATAGCTCTTTCCATTGTCATTCCATCCTTTACTAACTTTCAGGAACAATGTCACAATCCAAATTGGTACCAATATCGCCATAACCTGTGACTTTAGTACCTGTCCACTCAACTGGACGCCTGATAGACATTTCACCAAGACACGATTACATAATAAAGGATATGCGGCTTCTTTTTGTCTTAAAGTCAAAGCAGTAAATACTTCTTTTGAAAACCCTGGATTTGCGTGCACAGATCTGTACCACATCGAGCTTGTTTCTAGATGAGGAAGGTTGTTGTTCTTACAAAATGGTAGCCTTTTGGTGAATAAAAGGCCAATTGAATGTCGATGCAAATGCTCTCAAAGTTGGTTTATCTGCTTACTCAGTTTTTTCAACATTCTCTCAAATAAACTACTCACAGCTTCAGGTTCAACAGATGGCTGAAAAAAAAATATTCATTGGTCTGATGTCTATATTCAAGTTTTTAAACGATAAACAGAAAAAACGTACAAATAAATGCTTCTGAACCTTTCGAGACATTGTACTAACAGACTGCTGTAGATTACGTATCTTACTCTTCTGATTACATTCCTGTTCTAATGACATACATAGTTGTTCTCATTAGTATGTAAGTATATCACCTGTCTGAGACCTCTTTCTGTAAAGAATCAGCATAATTAGTCCTTAAAATACAAATTGATGTAAATTTTTAATAACAATATTCACCTTATTCTTCAGTTTTTTATAGAAGTTGGTGCCTCAGTAAAAGTGGAAGGAGTTGAATACAGTTTCTCTACTGTTTGCTCAGATTTTCCAACGGTACTTTCCATTTTCTCTTCTGTGTGAAACAGATCAAACCAGATATAATTAATCGCCAATGTGGTAATAATTACAAAAGTTTTACCTGCCACTTGTTGGAGAACAGGTGATAAGTGATTCAGTTCTCTGGTAAGTTCCAATAGTTGATTTGCAAGAATATGATTAGCATCAATTTGAAGAAACTTTTTACCACCCCCCTCGGATAACAAAATCTTTGGGCTCAATATGTTGGGAACATAAGAACAGATTCTGTGGTAAGTTACTGGCGTCAAATAAATTCAGAATAGAGAACCATATATCCCTTAGCTCAGTATCAGAAGGAAACCTGAAATTAAACATGGAACAATCTACGCCACTGATAATCAGAATTCTACTTACTTGTGAAAACTCAAATTAAGGTTCAAATCAGTTCAAATGGTCCAATTTTTCACACATTTGACACTTACGAACCATTATTTAAACGTATTTTTCACAAAATATCCTCAAATCACTCAAAATGTCACGTTTTACACACAAAATATGATTCGGCAACGTTGGTACCAGCTGATAACTTGGAAATGGCGACTTCAAATCATGAATGAAATCGTCATCTAGTAGCAGAACGGTGTTGCCATATATATTATAAAGCTGAAACTGAAGGGCCGTTTCGCGAATAATTGATGAGATTATGAAAGAAATCCAAAGACGTCATATCAATTGATGTAATAAATTCTCATTTCCATCATTTACCCAAGACTTATTGAAAGAATTCATCTTTAAATGACCATTATAAAATGATTGATTCTTTATTTATCAAAAAACTGAGACAACGTGACAACGTTGCACAATTATTATCGATTTCCTCATTCTGTAGTACTATAATTGGATAGGTCAGTTCTGAACCTTCTGGATGTAGGCTTCATCTTTCTATACTACATGCTGTGTCTCTATTTCTATAGTCTAAGGGGAATATACACGACATACAAAACGCATTAGGAAGGAGCGAGCAGGTCCCCGGCTAGACGATACGCGCTAACAAAGAGGATGAGCTCGCGTAAATGACTCAAGAAAGCGGATCGTTAGAGTTAACTGCACGATAAGGACTTTAAAGAATACGGCATTACAAGATGAAATATTGGCGACCGATAGCACAGGAAGATAGTTATCTCGAACATCCAAGAGTAATCGGAATGAACTTCGTTCTAAATGATTGGCGACACTGACGTACGTGTGCAGTGTACGAAACAATACATCCTCCGATACCCTACATGGCTTCTTTCCATATCACTAGTATGAGAAATCTTATTACTGGCGGTAATTGGTCATCATTCCTAACGTTTTCGAATTCATTTCCTGTTGAACTATTTTCCTTTCTTCTTAATTGATATAACATCCCGTGCTTCTTACGTGTTAGTCGACTAGGATAAGATAATGTCAGCGTATGTTGATGGTAATTAATCATCCAGAACACGGAGCATAAATTTAACTGTTGCTACTGATGATTTAATAACAAGGCATGGCAACAGATGCAGTTCATTCAACGTAGGTAGTACCAAAGAATGTACGCATTTGATTGGAGTTTGTAAACCGTGGATGAAAATAACATGAAACTACCAACAAATTTGAATTATATTTTATTTCATGAAATGCTCAAGCACTCTGAACTTTCTGTGATATCTCAAAACTTTTGGAGGCTTAAACATTGCTACAAGTTTGTGTGGATTCCATTCAAGCAAATCTCGATGAAATAGGGTATTGTAAAGCGGTATCGTAAGCATTTTGTCTCATCGGAAGGCATAATTCCACAAATATCGACGTGAAAAATACAAGAATATGGTGGTCCTTATTATCGACAACAGTATCTCAGATAACAGTAGCATTGTTGCTAGGTGCATTGTGGGTGAACATGTAAGAAGGCCACACGAAAAGGCTGGAATTATAGAAAGATTTCAGACGATAAGGCAAAAACTATCGTATTCACAACTTTATCTCAACTTACCCATCACCCTGTGTACCAAATTTTTGTGGAATTATGCAGAACTTATAAAGATTTCCTGGAATCTCTGCCTCTGAGTTCGATCTCTAATTTTTCGCAAACATTTATAAAGCCCAAACTATATTTGTCAAAACCTTAAGGATAGACAGTGATATACACGAAATTCAAACTCGAAATTTTACAAAATTTTTCACATTGCATTCTAAAACTAATTACCAAGTTTTAATTCGATCGAATCTGTATTTTTTTGATTATTCAGGAAACAATACTTCTTTTCGACATTCATTTTCACAATAACTGCTATAATACGAAGCCGATCGAGCTAAAATCTCAATTGTACAATGGCGGTTTAAAGGTTTACACAGACTTCAGTGGAACCCGGAACCTGACGGACAGTTTATGAAATATAAACATGCGGACGTTAATTTTCGATACAGCATTCTGTATAGTGTTACGATTTAATATTGAAATTTTGAAAAATCATATCTCCGATTTCATATTCGGAATTCATCTCCAAATTTCAATCAAATTGTTGAAAAATTCCAATAAAGTGTACTTATGAACACTTGAAGGTATCGAAATGTATAAGAGGAAGGATATTTTACTCAATAATGATCTAACCCCTATTAACAACCCATTATTATCACTAATTGGTTTATGACTAAGGGTATAATGTCAACTCGTACTGGAATGTAGAAATTGATTGCATGCTTTAGTAACGCTTCGTCTTTGAAGATGGAAATTTTGTTCCCGAAACATATGTCAGACGACAAAAACTGTAGTGGACAAGAGTGTAGTTACTTTTGTATTATCTCCGAAAGTATTAATTTGCTAGAGTTGAGAATGATATCAATTGTATTGTATTGTTTATTATTATACTGATCCTCCTAGGTCTTCCCCAAGGGGACCCCTCAGAAGCTCTATAAGACCTTGAGTGAGTAAGGAGAACCAGTTTTGTTTTGTGTAGGCTTTGTTACAATGGATTCTTATGGTGAAACTGCAAATTAAAAAAATTTAATTCGAAATTTGTAATGTAAACAAATTCTTTTTTTCTACTCCGGAACCATTCGGCCAATTTTGCCCAATAACGAACATAACCGAGATATTTATCTCCCAAACATACTCTGAAAACTTCAACTGTCTATCTCATTCTGTCCGAGAGTTATCGTGTCTACGGCCGGCCGGCCGGACAGAATCGACTTTGACCACGGATTCTTGATCAGTGAGTCGAACCAATTTCCATTTTCATCCAAAATTTCGAAAATTACAGAAAAGAGCGCCAAACATTCGAAAAAGGGTAGTTATTATGTATATCACACATGTGCAGGCAATATAGTTTCTGTCCATAATAAATAAATCCTTATTGATGATATTCTGAAGTGCTAAGTGAATTATAAAGGCAAATATAGATGGATATATCTTGAATATATTTGTATTGTGAAGATCAGACAGTTGTACAAATTGAAACAGGGTATGGCAAGAAGTTATGGGTGTGGGAAATTTTCATATACACCCACCTCACGCTAGCACACTACCGTCTACCGAAACAATTTTAATTGAAAAATTCTTTAATACAAAATCTTGAAAATAGCAAAAAAAGACAGAATACAATGATGCGGAGGAACAATGGTATATGACGTTGCTGGGAGTCTTCAGGAAGCTCACATTACAGATACGTAAAGGCAGACGCGGGCTGGCGAATGTCCATCGACTATAATTTACCAGACCCCGAGACCAAAGAGCTGTCATTACCTCCAATGTATACGAACGCCTTTCATATGAATGTGTGGGTGCAGACAACGATGTTTTATACGACTGAAGCTGGTATTCCGTTTTCGCCCTCTTGCTGTTTGGACCGTAGAATAAATTAATTGCACGTTTGTATAACTGGGCGTCATAACACTCTCCCTATCTTGGATCACATCCTCTACATCATCTTGATGCTTCTTCTTTATGAGGGATTGTCGAGGCACATGCAGATTTATTTGTTCTCCTTATGCTACGTGCAATATGTGGCTGTAGATAGCTACATAACAGGAGGTTCGTTCCAACAGGCAATATTAAATATAGTTCTACGCATGATTCAGTTTGATATTGTTTGATGACGGTTTTATGGTCATTCCGGGGTCCTTTGAAGTCTCACTCGTAACAGGTATCATCTTCACGTAAGTCGATAGTAAAATCATTTCATTAATGGCATTGCGATCATATATAGTTGAATTTTTTATGTTTGTTGAAATGTTCATTCTTCATTCTGCTTCCATCTGTTATTATCAGCTTCAGTTATGAGGCAATACTATAATTATTACGCTTCAGAATGAATATACCATTAATTTAAACCATATATTCCTGTCATCAAATAAAATACTTACACAGAAAGATACAGGATGTTGACATCAGTTTTTTCTACGTAATTTTGACATGGATATTCAGAATGAAATGAATTATGATGTGAAGTTTTCCATAACTATAACACATATTCTCTGAATGAAACTTTTTTCCTACTTCCACTGGTTACCTAGTTATAGACTCGCGGATTCATAAACCTAGGTGAAATTAGCAAAAGGGAAGCAGATGAAGTTTAACTTGAGTCATCATGAGAAACTTCAATAATTTTAGGAAATTAATTTATTATTCGTCAACTCTCCTAAAACGCATGGTTTTTGAGATATTCAACGTTGAATGAAATCTGATAAAAACTTGATAATTTGCCTTATTTTGGTTGATCCGCTCCTGACCTAGGATGGTTTTGAGTCGATGAATTTCTACGTTGCCACACTTGCTTTTTTCACAAGATATAGATAATCCATGCTCCTCAATTGAATATATCAAAGCCTAGTATATAGTTCAACAATGCCGCATGCGAACGGCGATCGGGAACATAGAAATAAAGTCTATGATCTCACGAGTTTCTACGAACATTACCTACTAATTATTATGATTATTCTCTTAGTTAGAATCACATCTCAACTATTCGATTTGAGATTTTCTTGGAAATGAATGGATTAATGGAAATTTGTGGAATTTTCAATAATAATAATATTTCAAGAATGGGCAATGATCAAATTATGTATAATCTTATAGTGTAATTTATGGATATTGAATTAAAGATAAGTTTAAGTTCATGTTTTGATAATTATGATTATTTAATGCTGCATTATAAGAGTTAAGTGTAAATAAGTTTACTGGAACCATTTTTTGAATTTCAAGTATCAGCTTATTGAGTTTTTTTGTTGTTCTACAATAGATTTCAGTATCAGTTTTCTTTGTGGAACGGTGCATTGAAGGAGTGTATTAGCACATTGTGAAATCTTTAAACGCTTGTAAATATTTACTTGAGTCGAATCTGGAAAAATGGTAAATGGAGAAAATGTTTTGCTTGATGAGAGGAATCTTGGTCAAAATTGTACAACTTAAACACTCATCCTGTATATACAGGGATTCTGAAGGAATACATAAATGAATTGAGAGCAGCAGATTTTCTTGAGTTCCATAAACACCATTATAATTTGGGGTGATTCTAGAGATCTGTCAAATTACCTATTTTGGTACAACAATAGACTTTGTGGACACGAATAATTGATTTCGTGCCCAGTACAAAGCGGATATAGTTTCTCTGAACAGTTCTTCGTCGTTTCTGAAGATGATTTCGTGGGCTTGAGGCGTTCCGTTAATTGTAGAAGATAAATTCAATCTGGAAAGTCGTTTTGCTCACGAGGCAAGATTAAAGTCATTCCACGCACCTGCGATCATCTAGAGATTTATATCGCTCCAGAGAATGCTATCTTGTGGCTGCTTTGGCGCTAAATTGGAGCGGACCGCCCCATTCGCGCTTTTTGCGAGTATTAACAAGTAATTTACTGGGTTTGGTAATCTCTTTCATTGCGTCTCGGAGGCTTGGAAGAATGGGCGTCTGAAGGAAATGAAAGGAAAGATATTTTGGCAACGATTATTGGAAAATGTTGGGGTTTTTCTAGTTTCAACAACTATACCTGTTGAAATGGATCGAATTGATCATGACAAATATAAAAAAATCTTAAAAAGCACTGACGTGAAGTCAGGAGCTTTTCCGCGCATGTTCCATTGCCTCTTCACACCTCATACAACATCGAACTGAAATTCAGTACGCGATTGTAAAATGATGGCTCAAAGGTATGTGCGGAATTCGAGCAGATTCCGACGGTTAGTTTCGAAAATATAATATACAATTTTTTAAGAAATTTTGTTTTTATTTTTTGGCGCTCTAGTTCCTCGGAACTGAGTGCTTATCAATTTGCCCAAATGTCTGTAATTTTAGAATTTTTCGATGAAAATGGTCTTAAACGATTTGGTTCGACTCACTGATCAAGAATCCGTGGTCGAAATTCTGTCCGGCCGGCCGGCCGTAGGCACGATAACTCTCGAACGGAATGAGCTAGACAGTTGAAATTTTCAGAGTAGGTTTGGGAGATAAATATCTCGGCTAAGTTCGTTATTGGGCAAAATCGGACAGATGGTTTCAGAGTAACAAAAAAAAAATTTTTTTTACAAAACAAATTCCAAATTAATTTTTTTTCAATAAGCAGTTTTACCATAAGAATCCAATGATATCATTTTCAACTCTAACAAGCTAATACTTTCGGAGATATGATTTTTCAAAATTTCAATAATATATCGTATTTCAATGTTGTCACAGAAGATATAATTATTCTATGTATGAATTGTCATAATGTCAACTTATTTTCCTGAGACATGACATTATCTAATCAATCGAAGAATTGTGAGCGAAGTGAGAAAAATCTGAGTTGTTTGCTCCGAATTTAGTTTTTCTCAGAAAAGTCTTACATTTCAGAACGGAACAAAGTTCCGTAAGTTTCCGAAGTAAGAGATCTGAGAGTAGTGAGACTGCTTTTCATCCATAGACATAGATATAACTCTCGAACGGAATGAACTAGGTAGTTGAAATTTTCAGAGTAGGTTAGGGAGATGAATATCTCGGTTAAGTTCGTTATTGGGCAAAATTGGCCACATTTAATTTGATTTCTTCCATGGTGCAGTTCTCATTCTCATGATTGCTCATTTAATCTTGATAAATAAACTATTATTTGAATTTAATATCCTTTATGATGCAGTTCTATCATATGAATACATTGATAAAATTCCCAACTCAGAGAAACCAATACTTTCGGAGATATAATTTGTCTGTTTGAACTAGAGCGCCAGAAAGCTCCTGTCCACAGGGCTTGAACCCATTTTTTTCAAGTGATACGCTATTCACGAAATTTTTCAAAAATTAGCGCATCGGCAATCTACAATTAATCACAAACTCTCAATTGGATTGGATCAGCATATTTTGAGATATAGAAGAAATAACATCAACATTTAAGATGGGTAGGTATAACTCCGAAATCGTTAGGCCGATTAGGAACCATGAACGAATTTAACTGTCCCATTCGGAGCGCGCAACCCACCCTAAAAATTGCAAGTCGCCATCTCTTCCCATTCGAAAGTTATCGTGGCAACGGTCACACCAGCTACTGAATTCATCCAAGGCTGATCGGATCTCCAACAACATAGATCCGATCGTGTCCAAATTTGGAACTTGGTTTTGAAGGCTCCAACGAATTTTCTAAAAGTTTTCAATGATACGATCTACAACTAATTACCATGTTAGAATTCGATCGTATTCGTATTTTTTGAGTAATTGTGGAAATAACAACAAAATTTCAGATGGCTATACCTCAAAAACCGTTTGGTCGATTATGCCTATTAACGAACTTAAATGTCGCATTCGGATACGGCACCTACCCTGAAAATTCCAAGTCATTTTTTTTCCGTTCTCGAGTTATCTTAAAATACATAATATTTTTTAATAATTTTTTCAATATTTTCTAGTGATACGATCGTCACGTGAATTCCACATGTCTTTGTGTCGGTATTCTATTAGTCAGCAAGTTTCACTTCAATCGGATCTGTATTGTTTGAAAACAAAAGTAGTACTCGGAAACTGTTTGGCCGATTATGTCCACCAACGAACTTAACTATCATCGCATTCAGATGCGCCTTTACCCTGAAAAATTCAAGTCGCTATCTCTTTCTGTTCGAAAGTTGTCATAGCAACGGCCGGCTGGGCGGACAGAATCAAATTTAACCTCGAATTCTTCATCAGTGAGTCGAACCTAATCAATTACCAATATTTTTTGACATAATAGTAGAGCAAAATTAAATTAAACTATTGAAATACCACAACATGAATCTTTATATCTGCTATAAGAATTTCTAAATAAAAAATATTCGATAAGCGTATGACAATGAGTTTTATCAATATAGGACGAGCCTGTATAGGAAAAATTGCTTCTTCAAATACCGAAGTCTAATAAACGAGAAACATTAAGGTGTCATTATCATCAATATGATAACCACAAAAAAAATTATGCAACATGTTGAGTTATAGTCATTCTGGAACTCAAGGTATCCTAGAATCTCCTTATTTGAATTTTTCCATTTATTGCCACATTAAGTGCGGTGCTTTACATTCAGGTCGTTGTTAATTCATTCCTTATTCGCCTATTATATCGACATTTCTGTATCGCCGTCAGAAAATCCCGCAAAGTTAATTACTAATTCCCTCCTCCACTCTGAATCCCCAATGACTAAATTCTTATCAGGTATAATTGCTTGAAAAGAATAATTTGTGTTCTTCATTAGCATCCCAATGATATAGAACGACATCCAACTGGATTCAGACTCTTCATTAAGCTTGGATTAGTTTTATCGAATAGCATGTTTTAGAATTCATTATTAGGACTCGACCTAGTTCCAATACTTCAAATATACAGTGTGGAAAAGCCAAATGGAATAAATTAATTATCTTGGTTACTGTAAATGTTTATGGAATATCCCGAAAAACGTCAAATTCAAATTTTGAATTGTCATTCCTCTTCGTAAAAGTGCAAACCCTATACCTTCAAACCCCTTCGAAAGACAGGTACAACCCCCAATTTTTCAAATAAGAAGTATGGCCTTGTGAAACATCGTTCGAAATTTCGCGTCCTTCTCTATTTAGAAATTTTATCACTTTCACATTTATTGCAAAAATTAAATTAGAAAAAAATAAAATCAAGTGATTAGCTAAATTTGGTACAATATCAAAAACTAAAATGAAGCAAAAAAATTATGAATGTTAATGTAGTAGATGTTCAAAGTGTTCACCGCGAACACCTTGGCAACATCCTAACCTCAAATTAAAATTTCTTCCTACATTATACAACACCTCAGGAGTGATCGCAAGTCTTTTTTCGAACTTTTAGAACATTAAAATCACGGGGTTTAGTTTTGCACCTAATGCTCTTCACTAATCCCCATAAAAAGTAATCCAATGGGTTAAGATTAGGGGATCGCGCTGAAGTGAATGAAATTCAAACACAAATTAGACAATTTATAAACTACAACTTATCAGCACAAAACAATTTGGGAAGGTGTTCTAAAGAAACTAAGATTACCACAGAGATTGTTTTACGTAGTTTCCATGGTACCATCTGGAAAACACAATGGTATGGTTTTTTTTTTCATTTTATATCTATCACATCTTGAAGGCAAGTAAATTAAGTATTAATTTAATAAGATTTTAGAATTTTCGAGGGAATATTATAATGATTTGAGTTTAGCAATAAACATGAAAGTGATAACATTTCTGAATAGAGAATAACGCGAAATTTCAAAAGGTGTATCACAAGCCCATACTTCTTATTTGGAAAATTGGGGGTTGTAAATGTCTTTCGAAGGCGGTTGGCATTTTTACGAAGAAGAATGGCATTTTAAAATTTGAATTTGACATGCTTCGGATTTTTCCATAAATATGTACAGGGTGTCCCAAATTCGATGTCCATTGATGAAATCTCGGAATCTACAAACGTTAGGTGAAAACGAGGTCTCTCCATCTCGATTTTGAAGACGAATTAAATGCCGAAAACCATTTTTCGACCTCGCAGATCGTTTTCGAGATACAGACTGATTTCGAGTCTTCGCCAAAAAACAATTTGATCTATAACTGTTTTGTTCATGCGACTTTTACGAAACCTTCAAAAACAAGTTTTTGATAATTTTGTACACAATTATGCGTTCAATATGATTCATGCATGAAGATTCGTTACGAAGATATTGGTGAATCATGTGATTTTTCTTATGGGACACCCTATATATTTTCATTTAGTTTGATCGCGTTTTTAATTCTATTTACGAATGTATATAAATTTTTCATGTGTTATTTTTTCTTATGGGGCTCCCTCCATACTTGCATTTAGTTTGATCACGTTTTTAATTTTATTTATAAATGTTTATGATTTTTCTTTCAAGATAATGCCAAATTTAAGTTGCGTATGAATTAATTCTTGATATATTCGATGAATCAACTGAAAAATCAATCTAATTTACGGAAAAACAAGATAAAGTCATTTTAACATGTAAATTGTTGGAGTAAATTGTAAAATCACATGATTCACCAATATCTCCATAACGAATCTTCATGCATGGATCATATTAAACGCATAATAATCAGTGTGAAAAATCAACAAAACTTGTTTTTACAGGTTCGAAAAATTCGCATAAACAAAAAAGTTAAGGATTTTTTTTTTTGAAAAATTCGAAATCAACCTGTATCTGAAAAACGATCAGCGATATCGAAATAAAGTTTGTATTGTTTTTTTATTTCCAGAAAGTGAACTTCCTTTTCTCCTAACGTTTGTAGATTCCGAGATTTCATCGATGGACATCGAATATGGGACACCCTGTACAGTTATCAAGATAATGAATTTATTCCATTTGGCTTTTTCACACAGTGTACTGGATATCCTGAAACAACACTGACTAACGTAAAGATATTTCAACAATGAATTAATGTTCAGCCGTTTGGTTGAAAGTTCATGAACAGCCCAAAGTATATCGTAGGAGATGCCATCCTCATTTTATAGCTGCGGACCACTACCAGGTGTATGTCGTATCAATATACGGCACGTAATGAGCGTTATTTATTGTTGAGATCTGACAGGTTATTTTGTTGGCGGTATTAATTAGATTTATGATGTATGTGTAGTGTTCTCTGTATATGTGTCTGTGTGTTGGTTTAAATGATTGGGTTGGGTGTGGTGCTGTGGCCTGTCCGTCTGTGCGATGGATGGTTCAGGAAGGATACGGACTCTTAAGGGTCACGATATCAGAGCACGGGAACTGGTCTCGCCGCAAAACTAGACTATCTGCCCATTTGACGGTGGAATGATCGATTATATTTGTTTCAAACGTACTTCGAAATTTGTTGGAATCAATATTCGGAGCTACATGATAGCGAGAATGGCGCGCATTCTTCGAAATTAATTGATTCAATAATAATATTTACAAGTATTATTTCATCATGTTGGGTGCCACTCTGGGTCCTCGTGAACTGTTGTGGCTCAGCCTATATACCAGGATAGTTCACAAATGATTGTCCCCATCATATAGTCAGCGTTTAATTGGAAATGCAGTGTGTCTGGCAAAAGGGTTTGAAACACTTCAACACCGATATACCAAGTGTATATAAAAGTTACATGGAACTATGTTGAAAAATGAATCAGTTAATTTAATTCTTTCCATGTGTTTGCTTCTATGTTATGGACAATAATTTATGAAATCTTCTCGTAGTTATAGTTCCTTGAGCAGATCCAGTGAAGCTGATTATCTTGCTATAGGATAGTTTCATCCTCCCCAGAGGGATCTGGAGTTCAAATATTTACATAATGTCAATTTGATCTGCTTATTTCCGAGGATGAAATTATCAATGAACTGGCGCAAAGATCTATGCAATTAAATTTTGTTATACATATAAAAGCATAGTAATACAAACTTTCGGTAAATATTTCTTCCTTGGGACATTTTCATTTCCCCACCCCCCAGGGCTGATGTCTGGCTACGCCACTGTTTCATCGCTTCATTCTGATCCACGGCTGGGCATTCTAAGTTAATATGCAAGGCCGTTTATATTCTTACCCCGGATTCCACCTGATCATCAATGAATTGCAGACTCACCTGAAAAGAAAACATTCATTGTATTATGCATTTTCTACTTTCATATATACAGTGAGAGAATGATACGAGAATCAACAGGTGGTGATCTTTGTTGTTAATGGAAACAATAATCAATATCTCGTTATATTATATTCTGAAGTTCATTTTTTATCCACCTCAATTCGCTCCTAGTAATTATTAAATTTACTGATTATTTTGCAGTCATTCATTCTGTACATTACCGCATTTTTAGTCACGTCTACAATTAGTATGTATTGGGACTTGAAATATTCTTAACTTGCAACCTGCTTCTTTTGGAGGGATCTACTTCATCACTAGCCGCTTCCCGTTACCCCCGGTAGATGGCGCAGTTGTTTGCGCGTCAGTATATACTGATTTTGAGCCATATATTCCTGCTGGCAATTCGAGGACATACATATAGTAGTGTTGAACGTAATGATCCAAAATTGAAGCGATCCTGTATGTCACTATAAGCAAAACTGCGATTTCTCAAGTAGAACACAAATCCGAATTATAAGAATGTTTATGAAACGAACACTATATCGAAAAGTCAAACCGCTTTCGATTAATTCAAAATCTAATTCCTATCACTCTCTCGAAGAATGGCAAATGGCTGTGTAAGTACAATTATTATAGTTACTTCACATTTCAGTGTTAATTCACATTTGCAGTTACTTCACATTCGCAGTGTAGGGATGTGCCTCATCCCTAGCCACTTCTCCTTCTCCCCGGTAGATGGCGTAATATTCTCCGCAACACCCAGCAGATCGACCGCGTGGGTCATAGGAAGCATCGTATCTTTCCGTTCGCCACTTCATCTTCATGTAGATCTACGGATCGGACGAAGCCCGGCGTCGCACACGTCTACAGCAGTTCCCTTGCCAAGTATTGAAAAGTTCAAAGGTAAGGGATCACGAGTCGAAAACCCACAGCAAGATGTATTCCATTGACCCCGCAGGGAAAATAAATGCAAATATATAAATCCGAAGAATTCGAAGCGTCCACAATACAGTTTGCGGGCCTCCCAAATAACGAAATCTGGGTAGGTATTGTGCGAGACCGAGGACAAAGCTGTGGAAGAAACGCGTCCACCGCTACTTTCTATGGCCCCACAGCCACGGTATAAAGTTTCAATCCTTTCAGATACCAGAATTCATATTCATGAAGAAGGACCCAATAAAATACAATTTATTTAGCGGCGTATTGTTGTGAGCCTTAGCGGAAAGATTTATTCGAACGACGAAATCAGCTGCGTGTTCCGCTGAAGACGTTAAACCATTCAATGTAAATCGGCAGTGCAGGATAATGGCGGTGCTTGACACTGCATTCCCAAATTGTAACCTTTAGCGGACGCACATCGTTATTCAGTCGCGGTCTCGACTTGGAAGCCATTTGAGAATATTGAGTTTCGCGAACATCCATCTCAATCCGATTCTCCACTTTTACGGCTCGCGAGACCGGATAAATCCGCGTATATATACCCGGATTATCTGAATAACTGCGGCAACATATCCACCAATTATCGGTCCTGTGCGTGATTTTTGCCACTTCAGCATCATTCCGATAGATTTAACGCGGAGAAATGGAATTACCATGAATTCAGCGCATTCTCTGATTGACTCGTTCATGCGGTCGATCGGATTGTTTGGATTCGACGCTAACACTTTTTCTATGTCATTTCCGATAAAATGTAGAAAAATTTGATATGAATGAAGGATGCAGATTTTACACAAAAGTATTTTCTCGTCAAATAACAACAAATACCCCCCTTCTTTATCAACATTAGTAAATTTCATAATTCCACCATCACTGTTTGAAATGTCGCGAATACCTAACTGATCGTAGAAAATTGAAGTAATAAAAATTGTTATAAATCCCTAATCGACCTATATCGATGAATTTATTAGTTTTCAAGATATAATTTTCGAATTGCCACAAATTAATCCCCTTAGAATGAAAAAAATCTTAAAAATAACTGACGTGGAGTCAGGAACTTTTGCGAACATGTTCTTTGATCCATTCCCGTCTCGCGCACCCTCACGAACCTTCGAACCATCTTTTTGGCGCTCTTGTTCCTGGAAACAGAGTGCTGATCAATTTGGTCAAATGTCTGTAATTTTCGAATTTCTGGATAAAGATGGTCTTAAGCAATTTGGTTCAACTCACTGATCAAGAATCCGTGGTCAAAATCGATTCTGTCCGGAGGGCCGTAGACACGTTAACTCTCGAACGGAATGAGCTAGACAGTTGAAATTTTAAGAGTAGGTTTGGGAGATAAATAACTCGGTTAAGTTCGTTATTGGGCAAAATAGGCCTTACGGTTTGGAGTAACATTACAAATTTCAAATTCAATTTCTTTCATGATGCAGTTCTGTCAGAAGAATCCATTGATATAATTCCCAATTCTGAGAAACAAATACTTTCGCAAATATGATTTGCCAATGTTTGAACAAGAGCGCCAAAGCTCCTATCCAAAGAGCTTTCAGACATTTTTTCAACCGTGTACTTCATTTTAATTCGACCGGATCTGGAATTTTGGAAATACATACATATAGGGAAAATAAAATTTTTGTCTGAAAATGGTCTTAAACGATCTGGTTCGACTCACTGATCAAGAATCCATGGTCAAAATCGTTTCTGTCCGGCCATCCGGCCGTTAACACGATAACTTTCGAACAGAATGAACTAGACAATTGAAATTTTCACAGTAAGTTCGAGGGATAAATATCTCGGTTAAGTTCGTTATTGTGCAAAATCGGCATGATGGTTTCGAAGTAACGAAAAATTTTTGAAGCATTGTAGATTGCTCTTTTTTGGCGCTCTTCTTTAAATAATAATTTTTGAAACATTTGATTTTGAACGACATTTTTTTTTATTTCTTTCATGATGCAGTTCTATCATAAGAATCCATCGTTATAATTCCCAACTCTGAGAAACCAATATTTTCGGAGATGTAATTTGTCTGTTTGAACAAGAGGGCCAAGAAGCTTCTGTTCATAGGGCTTAAACCAATTTTTCCAGAAAAATATCATTCGACTGTTTTTATAAGAAACAGTTTGTTTTTTTTTCAACGTCAATTTGAACTCGCAGTTTGCCACGGCAGAATCGTACAATTTCATTCATTAGTATTATAAAAATACTTTCGGGACCTACATCGTTGAAAATAAACCAGTGTTGTGAGGAATTTGAGTAGCACTTGACAGTTTTTGAAATATAAAATGCTTGAAGAAAAATTTCAATTATTTTTAAAAGAAAAATTATATTCTTACAAAATTTTGCCCCTCAGCATTCTACAACTAATTACCGAGTTTCAGTTCACATCTGTATTTTTTGAGTTTTTGAGGAATAACAACAAAATTTCAGATGAGTATAACTCCGAAACTGTTTTAACCGTCGCTTTCAGATGCGCAACCTGCCCTGAAAATTGCAAGTCAGTGTCTTTTTCAAAAAAAACCTGTCTCCCCGTGAGTGTTGTGATTTGTAACTATGTATATTATTCTCAATGAGTGAATACAAATTTCGTTTTCTCCTTTTTTATACCCCGTATCGGCGCTAATGAACCCAGAAAATCCGGCGTGTCTATTCCAAAAGAAATTAATATGGAAAGTGGAGATAATTAGTTTTGATTTATATTTAGGGGCCCACTCCTTAAATATGATAGTTCCAGAACAAGGACTCCTTTGAAGTGTAATCTAACCTCTCAGAACCCTCTTGAGAGGGGATAATGACGTAGGGCCAATTCAAGAACCACAGTGAAAACGTGTAACTCAAACTCGGTAAGAGCGCCTTGATACGATAAGTAACGTAAATCTCATTTATGTCATACATTTTGAGATAAAATTAAAAGCCTGTAATAAATGATAATTCTTCGTTGCTTCAGAACTGATGGATGAGGTAGATCTTGTATGAAATCAGTCCTATGAACAGTTTATCCGTTAATTACTAAAGCGTTGCTTTGGAGCGAAATAAGATGTTTAGAATGTTCCCTGGTACTACTGAGGACTGTTCATTTGATTACAAATATTTTAAACGAAGCTTAACTATTTTTTTTCAAAATCATTCCATTATGTTTCTGTGTTTGTGTCATCTTCATACCTAAAATTTCAAATAATCAACTGATTAAAAAAATGGGAAAAGGACTGACTTGAAGTCAGTCTGCTTTTGCGCGCTTGTTCATGAAGACCAATCTGAATTCAATGATGTCATATACAAGCGCCCAAAAGCAGCCTAACCTCACGTTAGTGGATTTTCCTTTTTTCAATAGTAAGGGTATTTTTAATTGTAGACCTGAAGACAAACTCCAAAAAATTTGTCAAAATGAAGAAAGACTTATTTCAATATAAACTTTTCAATAAATAACATCTAAGCATTACATTAGAGGAAACCTTAAATGCAGTAATACATTTCTTTCAAATAAATGGTTTAAAATGTACCTTTCGTACCGGAATTGTTAGGAAATGAGACATTTTGTTCACTTTTCATCAAGAACCCTTGTTGTTCAGATGGTAGAGCGCACGCTTAGCATGAGAGAGGTACGGGATCGATACCTAGCAAAATCTTTTTTTTCGGTCCTCTTTCGTTAGGATAACCGCAAAATTTTGCACAGTTCTTAAGTTCATTATTCTACATCTCGACACCAAATGTCAAATTCATCAAAGAATTATTTTTGATTATACGATGAAAATTCTATTACGAAATTTTTGAAATTTCTTTTTCTGTTCCTAGTTAATTATTCCATATAAAACTTTGCACACATATTCAGGTCGTAAATCTACAACTTGGAGTTGAATTTAAGTTAGATCGAATATGAAACTTCGGATGAATATTCGGATTCGGATGAATATTCGGAACAAAAAAAGGGCAAACTTAAAATGGCGATATCCGCGAAACCGTACGGCCGATTTTGACTCTAAACGAATGTATAAACGGTATATTTATGACCCAAACCTACCCAGCTCTCTAGCTCATTTAATTCGAAGGTTATCGAGTTATCGAGTTATATGGCCAGCCGGATTATTCATCGAACCCAAACGTTTGAGATCATTTTCGGCCGGAAAGTCCAATACTACAGACATCTGGGCAAAACGATGGCGTGTTCAGGAGAACAAGCGTGCCAAGATGATGGTACGTAAGATGAGAAAAAGGATGTTGCTAAATATTTTTGTCAAGAATATTCCTACAAGTACCCCGTTTGTAACTGCGGCAAAAGTACCTGAAGGTTTTTATGGAGTTTACAACAACAAATTTAATAAAATACCCGGCTAAGAATATCCCGTCAGATGTCACCCATCTGTGACAAATTTTGAAAGAGGTTTGGGATTTTTTCTTCAACATAACAGGTACAAACTGTGGGACTCTTGCATAACATTCATTTATCTTATAACGTTTTGTGTAGATCGAGTTTGAAGACCTTGCTCCTATTTCATTCTTATCGAAGCTGAATCTCACAAAAAATATCTAACTTAATGGTGAAATGTCGAGGTTCTAAGATAATCAAGACCAGAGACCTGTCGAAAATACATTAATGGGACATAATTGATAAAATCGAAGGTCCTTGAGAACCTAAATATGCGATTCTGATACCATCGGCTGCCTAAGTATTTCAGGAACAAGTTG
Source organism: Halyzia sedecimguttata (assembly GCA_937662695.2). Lineage (NCBI taxonomy): Eukaryota > Metazoa > Arthropoda > Insecta > Coleoptera > Coccinellidae > Halyzia > Halyzia sedecimguttata. The sequence continues at coordinate 35,094,287 of OW569415.2, read as the reverse complement.
CAGGTTACTAGAGTTTCTACCTGACGTATGCTCCATCTCCGCCTCGAAGAGCTTAGCGTTTCGCAATCTTCTCCTGTGAGTTTATTATATGGTGGATAAATTTTAATTTATAGAGATGAATTCCGAGTAGGTTATTATGTCGCCGAGACGTTACGAGGGGGAGGCAAAACCACATTATTCCGTGATGAGTTTTACGTATAATAACTGGGTTAAATACGGACTTGAGTTTCAATGATTATACTACGGAACGAGACGAGCTCGTGTTCCAAAACGCTACCTATTTATTTCCTTTACGTGTGGCTTTACCGGAGGATATTCTCCTAAGACTATATTGCACACAAAGGGATGTTTGTTGATCACATTCGACAAACGACGAACGAGGAGTTTCCATTCGTATTTCACTGCAAAAAATTCCGAAAAAGCACCGACATGAAGTCAGAAATACTGTAATAAATGCATCAAGTGAATTCAGATCTTAAAATGAAATAATTCCTGAAATACAAGGCCGATAGAACTGAAATCGGGTAATCTGTTGTAAAATGGCGCCTGGAAGGTTCGTTCGAAAAATCAGCGAAATCTGACAGAAAGTTTGTAGATTATAACAATTTTATTCTGCCTTGAAAAAAGTTTTTTTTTCTACTGACACAAACCTCACGAAATTCGGCACAAATTTGCGTGTTGGCATACTAGATGTAATTACCAAGTTTAAATTGCATCGGATATGTATATATTGAGATTTGGAGGAAATAACAAATAAATTTCAGATGGTATAACTCCGAAACCGTTTCGTCGATTATGCCAATTAACGAACTCAGCCGTCGCATTCGGATAAGCAACCTACCCTGGAAATTGCAAGCCGCCATCTCCTCCCGTTCGAAAGTTATCGTGGCAACGGACGGTCGGACTGAATTGAATTTGATCCCGAAAGATAAAGTGTATGCTTTACTATATTCTGAAGTATTTCCATAGACGGCGCGAGTAAGCTGAACTAAATTATCATTCATGTCATAACCTTGCGCATATGCCAAATGGTTCCTGTGAAATACCTATTTGAAATTTTTTTCCCAATATTTTCGAAACCACACATCCGATCAAGTTGTAATTGGGTATTGAGGTGTAAAATAACGACTGTAAGGGCAAGCAAACTTTCGGTAGGATCAAGTTGAGTAGGAATAAAATATGCGATAACACGTGGAAAATGGAGGCCTCGACAAATTTTAGAATGAGATAACTCCAAAAATACCAAGCAGATCCGACTAAAATTCGCTATTTGATGGTAAAATGGTGGCTCGAAGATTTTGCCGAATTTCGGCGAAATCTGGAAGACATTTTCTGAAATATGAAGGTTTTCAAGAAAAATTTGTAGATATTTTTATTCAGTGAAATGTTTATTTTTTTTTTTTTTGTGATACAATCCCCACACAATTTTGTTCATAGTTGCTGGTCGTAAATCTAAAACTGAAAACCAAGTTTCAATTTTATTGAGTTGAAATAACTTCGAAACCGTCTGGTCAATAAATTATGCCCAATAGCGAACACAACTGGCGCATTTAAATGCGCAACCTACCCCGAAAATTTCAAGAAGTTATCTCTTTAAGTTTGAAAGTTATCATGGCAAAGGACGTCCGACCGGCCAGCAAGACAATTGAATTTAACGTTTTAATCGAATCTGATCATTTGAGACCATTTTCGGCGAAAAATTCAAAAATTACAGACATTTGGGAAAATGATAGCTAGCACGCTGTTAGCTATAGTGCCTGCGAGCAAAAAACTAATTTAATTAAATTGGAATAAGCGATATCGACATCAATCAAATGAATAATTTCGTAGGATTTTAGTGACAAATAGATAAACCGCTTTGTTCTAATTATAAAAGTAGTCTGGACCAAGAAAAATTAGTGGAACCAGCAACAATAAGCATAGAAGATAAAATATACAATTCCAGAAGATAAGGATGACTAATTAGAACACATAATAAATGGGACTTGAAAAAATGAATAAATAGTATCTTTTACTTGAGCTATCAACATTGTTGATATTAAAATAATACCCCTTTTCTAAACTTCCAGAGAATAACAGTAAGCTTTCTATGAAACCGTTCTTCACAATCACAACGAGCCCATTTCTGGGTCATTGGGATATTTTACAATCATTTAAAAAACAAGATCGTGTACCAGCAACTGGAGTAAGTACCATTTTGCGCCACAATTATAGATTATAGGGAACTGGTCTGCACAGAAATGACCGTAGTAACATTTCTCATTATTCGTAATTTGTGGTATTGCCACTGTGGCGTGATATTATTGAAATTGCAGACTGAATGATTCTGTGATCGAACAACCACAAGTTTCACGTGACCACAATATTACACCGTTTATTCTCGCCTTCATAAAATATACAAGAGTTTTTATAAATTTCCAATTTTAACATTCACTGCACATTATAAGTGGATCGAAAGGTTTCCATCCGACTGATTGTTGTCACACTTTTTTTTAATATCAGAGTAACGACAACAAGCAGACAGAGCGTCAAACCAAACCAACACGAGTAATTTGGAATATTTCCTTCGAACTAAAAGTATCTCACAGGTGATGAGATGGGGTTGGAAAAGAGTCTGCTGGTATAATTCGGAATATCAGCAAATCAATCAAATTTTCTTTCCTTATATGCGGGGTGAGTGAGTCTACAAGTTGTACATTAATTTTAACCATAACAATAATAATCAAATAAAACAATTTTTCATTTGAAATTTCTCTAGATTCGGCTCAGGTATTAAGTTGAAGCGTTTTAAGATTTCACATTGTGATAATACACTGCTGCTTATAGTTTCCATCTCTAAAACATAACCCTGTTCCTAGAAATTCAATGAAATTGTTTAGTAAAACTTATTTAATCACTCGAATATTATGTTTTGCAGCTTATTGCAGTATACGAAAATTTTCCAATTGGAACATTAAAAATCCACTTGCTTTTAATTAAATTAAATTAAATATTCTAATATTCCATTAAAACACTGCATATTCAATTTACACTATGAGAATCCATAAATATCCTTATTCTCATCAAAAGCTATAAATGAATAATGAGAGACAAGAGAAATTATTCGAAAGAATGCCAGTTCCATCGGTAACGGCGCATAGTGGCGGTTTCAGGAACTACTTCTGTTTACGACAGACGATTCCAGTATCGCAAAGGGACGGCTTCTTAAAACTAGTAATGTTCAACGTTTTTAAGTTTCAATGAAGAATATCTCGAAAAGGTGCGTTTTAGGAGAAATGATAAGGAATAATTTGATTTTCTAAAATGATTGAAGATTCTCAAGATTAACTTGATCTGTTTTCTTTATGCTAATTTCTCATGGATTCCGAATTCGCGAGTCTATTACTACGAAACCAGTAGAAGTAGGAAAACTGTAAACTGTAAATTGGAGAATACGTATCATAGTTATAGAAAACTTCACACCAAAATTAATTTCACTCGGAATAACCATGTCAAGGCTACAGAAGAAAAACTGCCTTTTTTCTGTCATTTCAACAGCCGGTATCTTTTTACCTGTGCCGAATATGGAAAAATGTTAAATGAAAAAGGTGTTCCATCTGATGAGAGGAATCTATGGTTAAAATTAATGTACAACTCAAAGGCTTACCCTGTATAATGGTACTTAGCGCCTTGTAACGATCGGGTAAAAAGAAACAGAGGAAAGAAGTTCAATCATACAAGAAGACGACTAAGTATTCAGCCAAAAATCAAATCTGATGGGCATTGCTGCAAATGGGTTTCCATAATAGTTCACTTATAAACAAACTCTGAAAGAGATAATAATCCTGCATTTTTCTGGGTATTTTATTATCGATTAGAAAGGTCCACATGTCGGCCATTCTAAGAACCCTTATCGATCGTAATTGAGGTATTTCTCTGCTAAATTTCACAGCTGAAAGGTTGAAAACAACAGGATGTCTTCGGAAAATAAACAAAAATTGACCGCTGTGCAAAGAGATCCGCCCAAGCCTGCTATTAACCGACAGCGTTCGACCCTCGTGTACCGGTTCAATTTAGCTAATTTCTGGTTATTCTAGGGGCCTTAATTACAACACCGAGTATGTATTTGCTCACAGATGAGTCGCATGATCGCAAAGGGGGTTTGATTTACTACGAGCATTAACCAAACCTGCTTCACCAGATAGTAGGACTCAGTAAACGAACATGAAGATGTTACCGCACCTCAAATATGCACGACGTATATTTTCAAATATGTAGATTTCAATTATAGAATAAAGAATACCGTCGATCTCGTAGAAAAATAGTACTATGTTGACACTTGCGGCTTAATATTGAAAAATTACAGATAGTTGGACATTATCATAGCTACCTGGAACAAGCACCTAATGAAGTTCTGAAGAACCAATCCATCAACTGACTCCAAAGTAGAAGTAACCTATCGTTTAATATGAAGTATTACACCGCCACGTTATGCGATCAACTATAGGGAAGTTGTAATAAAAAAATCCTAAATATTTCATTTTAAAATTTTAATTCAGTTGCATTTTTTTGCATGTCAACACTTCCTCTATTCATACTCAACTTCATGCAGTATTTCGTGAGGTTGTGTGGGGCGTGAATAGACAATAGAACATGAGCACAAAAGCTCCTGACTACGTCAGTGCTTCTTAAGAATGTTTTTGGCGCTCTAGTTCCTCGGAACTGAGTGCTTATCAATTTGCCCAAATGTCTGTAATTTTCGAATATTTCGATGAAAATGGTCTTAAACGATTTGGTTCGACTCACTGATCAAGAATCTGTGGTCGAAATTCATTCTGTCCGGCCGTAGGCACGATAACTCTCGAACGGAATGAGCTAGACAGTTGAAATTTTCAGAGTAGGTTTGGGAGATAAACATCTCGGCTAAGTTCGATACTGGGCAAAATCGGACAGATGGTTTCGGAGTAACAAAAAAAAAATTTTTTTTACAGAACAAATTCCAAATTAAATTTTTTTCAATAAGCAGTTTTACCATAAGAATCCAATGATATCATTTTTAACTCTAACAGGTTAATACTTTCGGAGATATGATTTTTCAAAATTTCAATGATAAATCGTATTTCACAGAGTGATATAATTAATCTATGTATGAATTGTCATAATGTCAACTTATTATCCTGAGCCATGACATTATCTAATCAATCGAAGAGTTATGAGAATAAAGTGTATTCCGAAATGTGAGCGAAGTGAGAAAAATCTCAGTTGTTTGCTCCGAAATTAGTTTTTCTCAGAAAAGTCTTACATTTCGGAACGGAACATGAAGTAAGAGATCTGAGAGTAGTGAGTCTGCTTTTCATCCATAGACATAGAATGTAAATATTGAAAGCATAATTCTGCAGTTCGAGAGAGGAGAAAATTTGGTGAACGTAGATCAGGAAATTTTTGATCGATTACAAGGTAATTTTTCATTATTACTCTTCTTTGATACATGTTTTATGAAAAATCTACTATTTGTAGGTACTTTAAACCTGTTTTGGGCAATTGTCATACGAAACTTGTTGGCGCTCTATAGTTCCTCGGAACTGAGTGCTTATCAATTTGCCCAAATGTCTGTAATTTTCGAATTTTTCGATGAAAATGGTCTTAAACGATTTGGTTCGACTCACTGATCGAGAATCCGAGGTCGAAATCGATTCTGTCCGGCCGGCCGGCCGTAGGCACGATAACTCTCGAACGAAAGGAGTTAGCGGATTGAAATTTGCAAGGTGGGTTTGGAGCGTAAATATCTCGGACGAGCTCGTTAATGGGAAAAATCCATCAAGCGATTTCGGAGTTATGGCCGATTTTAGTAAAAATATTTTTTATGAATATTTCCGAAACCGATCACTCGATGTATCTAAAATTTAGCATCAAATTGTAGAATCATGACCTTTATACGCATGTGAAGTTTTGTATTGACCAGATTACCGCAAAGTGTCAAAAAAAAATTTCAAAATTAAAAAAAAGTGTTTCTACAATAACTCTCGAACGGAATGAGCTAGGTAGTAGAAATTTTCAGAGTAGGTTGGGGAGATGAATATCTCGGTTAAGTTCGTTATTGGGTAAAATTGGCCAGATTTAATTCGATTTCTTCCATGGTGCAGTTCTCATTCTCAGATTGCTCATTTAATCTTGATAAATAAACTATTATTTGAATTGAATTTCCTTTATGATGCAGTTCTATCATATGAATACATTGATATAATTCCCAACTCTGAGAAACCAATACTTTCGGAGATATAATTTGTCTGTTTGAACTAGAGCGCCAGAAAGCTCCTGTCCACAGGGCTTGAACCCATTTTTATTGGGCGCATGTTCTAGGGGAACATCGTCCTATCATTTCGTCCAAATGTCTGTAATTTTCGAATTTCGAGCTGAAAATTGGCTAATAGACTAATTCGGACTCCCTGATCACGAATCTGGTGTCAGATTTTTGGGTGCCGGCCGGCCGGCCGGCCGGTTTTCCGGCCGTAGGCACGATAACAGGAGCACCGAAGGTCCTATCGACTTCAAACTTTCAGGGTAGGTTTCTGATCAAAATGCGACGGTTAAGTTCGTTAACGGGCAAAATCGGCCGGACGGTTTAGAAGTTATAGACATTTAAAATTTTGAGGTTATTTCCCTGATATTTCAGGAACTAAAGAAGATGTTGAATCGAAACTTGGTAGTCAGTTCGAGGATATAAACGCGCAACTTTTGGCAAAATTCTGTTATGATCGAAATGTTGGTAATTTTTAAAAAAATATTTCTTTTAATTTTTTCGAAAAAAAAATTTTTTTTTCGTGAACTATTCATCAGATTGCAACAAAAACTTGTACTAACGTCAATTGTAGTATTTTGCAACATTGTGCAAAATTTTGGCTCTATACGATTTCAATTTCTGGAGATATAAGACAAAATGTGTCAAATTTCCTGGGTCTCTCTCAGTATTTTCATCGATTATTATATAATAATCAATAATATTAAGGTATTCAACATGATACTGCTTTTTTTCTTTACTGGTCAGTACGGGCCACAAGGAAGATGAACATGCGCCCAATAGCTCCTGTCCACAGGACTTGAACCAATTTTTTGTCATACGTTTGGTCCATTACGAATTACTCGAATATGCTCATTTTTCCACTCCAAAAATGATTCCATCTAAAGCCCGATGACAGTCGACATAGATCTCGAATAAAACATGCATGAGTCTCGGAATTAGCTATGGATTAATTAATCTGGTGGAAAACTAGTAAACATGATATGCTGGGATGTATACAAGAAATTAATAGATTCAAGAGTAGGTACTGGTTGCATGTAGCCGTAACGAATTCAAAAGGAATACTTAATAATTATGATTAAATTGCTATGTCGTGGCGTAATTGTAGAAACGTACGTTTTCCAGCCTCGCTCACTAGGAATATTTAAATTTTAACACGTCCCACATTTGCATGAGTGTCCTGGAGAGGAAATATCACAAAACATTCATGAAGGAGATATAAGTAAGCTCTCAAGCTGGAGTACTTTATTAACGACCCGACAAAACGCCACAAATTCTGAGTTTACACGAGCCCGTCTGACGGACTGTATACAGGATGTGCCACGTATACGCTGCCAAGATTAAATTACTAGACATTAATCGGATCTTAAATGTTTTTTCGTGTATGCATGTTGATGAGAAATTATATGATGATGTCCTGCCACATTTCGTTCATAAAATTCTCATGAATAGATATTTGAAATTAATTCCACATGAGCGGTAGATATCAAACATAACTGTTTTGATTCTGACGCGAACAAATTAGCTTCGATGAAAAGTAAGCTAATTTTCAGTTTTACTACGCAATCTATGAGAAAGAGGTATATTATTTCGCAAAAAATATATCGGTTCTGTCTATTTGAGCCTTTGTGCGATTGTTCTAAGAGAGCGTGCTATAATTTTGCCAAATGCCTGCAATTTTCTAATTGTTTGCCGAAACTGGTCTCAAACGATTGGGGTCAACTCACTGATGAAGAATTCGAGGTCCAATTCGATTATGGCCGGCCGCCCGTTGCCACGATAACATTCTAACGGAAGGAGATAGCGACCTGGAATTTTCAGGGCAGGTGGCACGTCCCAATACGACGGACAAGTTTGTTAATGGACATAATCAGCCAAACGGTTTCGGAAATTTTGTTTTCAAACAATACAGGTCTGATCAAATTGATACTTGGTAACTAGTTGGAAATGTCTGTGTGTCAGCATTTTACAACTAGTTACCAAGTATCAAATGTTAAAGAAATTATTAAAAAATATTCTGTTCTGCTGAAATTTCTAAACTTGATTCTACAAAGTCCCCAATTTCAACACGATCGGATCTACAGTGTGCAAAAGCCAAATGGAATGAATTCATTATCTTAGTTACTCTATATATTTGTCGAAACTCAAGTGATTAGCGAAATTTGGTACAATATCTAAAAATTAAAATGTAGCAAAAAAAGTATTAATGGTAATGATGCAGATGTTCAAAGTGTTCACCGCGAATATCCTAAAAGTAATAATAATAAAAATTTCTTCCAACATTATTCAACATCTCAGGAGTGATCAATTTCTTTCAATCACATCTGGAAGGCACATAAGGTTAGTATTACTATAATAAGATTTGGGAATATTCGAAGGAATATTATAATGCATTTCGGTAATCACGCGATTTTTTTTTCTAATTTGATTTTTGCAAGAATCAAGAAAGTGATAACATTTCTGAATATAGAGAATGACGAGACCTTTCAAACGATGCGTCACAAGCCCATACTTCCTATTTGAAAAATTATGGGTTGTACCTCTGTCTATCGAAGGGGGTTAAAGCTCCGGTTAAAGGTAGGGTTCGCATTTTTACGAAGAAGAATGACAGTTTAACAAGATAACTAATTTATTCCATTTGGCTTTTCCACACCGTATATTGTTGGGTTATTGAAAAAATACTGGAAACCGAGCAGTGAGTTCAGTATCTGGATGGGTGCTTGTTACCACGATAACCTTCTAACGGAAAGAGATAAGGAGTTGCAATCCTCAGGGTATCCGAATGCGTCAGCTTAGTTCATTAATAGACGTAATCGACCGAACGGTTTTGGAGTTATACCCATCTGAAGTTTGGATATTTCCTCAATAACTCCGATACAGATCCGATCCACCTTTAAATTGTTAATTAGTTGTAGAATGCCGACGCGCAAATTTTTGCGAAATTTCGTGGGGATCGTATCACTAGAAAGAAAAAAAAATATTAAAAAAAATTCTGTATATCAGAAACTATTCGTCCGATATCACTGAAATTTTGCCAGAGCGTTACAAACCTAATTATACCCTTCTAAATTTGAGCACGTATTTATATTGTTGGAGATATTGCATAAATATTAGAAGCCAAGCAGCCTTGTGCGAGTTCAGTAACTGGATAGGTGACCTTTGCCACGATAATTTTTGGACGAAAATAGATAGCAAACTTTTTTTTCAGGGTAGGCTGCGCACCCGAATGCGGCAGTTAATTGCGTTACTGGGCATAATCACCCTAACGGTTTCGGAGTTATACCGAGAGTTATACACATTATAAGATTTCGTTGTTTTCTGAAAAATACAACTAATATCTGCTTCTATCCGGTAAAGAAGGATTCATATTATATCTTAATTAGAATAGTTGAAATTATGTACGACTATACAATGCATTTGTATTCCAAACTTCAAACAACTCAACGATGATTCAAATTCTAAGTAGTCTTCACAGGACTATGCCCAATTGTCGAATATTTCAGGGTCGAGTTGTTCCGAAGAAAATCCCCATCATCAAGCCGCTTGTGTACGAAAATTTTGGGTCTTCGGAGCCAAGTTCAACGACGCTCCTTGAAACTAAATTAATTTCTCATTCATTGTGAATTCTCCCCTTGTTGAAATCTTTAGGGTGGGCTTGATCCACGCCCTCGCTCTCCACGAATTCTTTATTGCTAAACACAGAGCGAAAAAACATAGGAAGGGAGAATTCGGAATATTCTAGATAAAAACTCAAAGGAAATTCAATCAAATGTAGCAGGGGCTGGGAAAAAAATATTCATGAAAAGGAACAAGACAATTTCCAATTATATGGAGAATAATAACGGTGAAAAACTATACAAAGTATCGGAAAAAAATTCTCGCTGCCGACGAATTCTAGAAAATTGAATCACTTGAACCTGAGAGGATACACCCATCATTTCAATATGGCATAATTGAAAACGTGCAAAACTATGTAGAGGATTATTTTCGCTGATTATTTGCTGTTATTTATTCTTCAAAAATAGGAAACGACAAAACGTGAAATACTTACTATTTCAAAGTACCTATTCAAAAATTGGCAACCTCTTGTTTAACTTAAACATGTACAACTTCTCAAGGGATCTACTTCATCCCTAACCACTTCTCGTTCCCCCCGGTAGATGGCGCAATCGTCTACGCGTCGCCTTAATTTCTTCAGAATTTCGAAAAATGGGGAATTCTATATGTACGTCTGTTCGTTTAGAAGTTTTTCTGCCGGGTTATTCAGGTACTTTTATTCTGTTTTCAAATGAACTATCACAAACTAACGCACTACTCTCTCCATCTCTATCCATTATTTTTCATTAAAATTTCAACACTTGATTCTTGATTTCCGTAGAATACTCTAGATAAGCATAACTAAATCTTCCAACTAGTTTTTATACGTGAAATATTTCCAGTAACAACAGAGGACAAATTTTCTTCATCAGTGGCCAGGTCTTTGGAATTGTTGAATTCACATAATATCTAAAATTTAATGCTTGTGGCTTTTACTTGATGCAAATCCATATTAACTCACTGAAAAATTATATACGATTTACACTTATTTATTCAATATTGTGACGCGTTTCGTCGACACAGCGACTTCATCAGACTACATCATACTAAGAATCTGCTAAGAATTTAGTATGATGTAGTCTGATGAAGTCGCTGTGTCGACGAAACGCGTCACAATATTGAATAAATAAGTGTGAATCGTATATAATTTTTCACATAATATCTCCCAAATTCGTTATTTTTCCGAAGTAAATTCACATTGTGAAAAATACCAATGTGAAACATACGTAATTACTACGACCTCTATGTGGAGGTGACAACGTTGCGTTATCTGACAGGAAAATGACTATAACCTAACATTTTCAAACTATACACGGTGAAAAGTGTCAATTTTCATAGCCAATCGAGAGACTTCATAAAAGTGAATGGAGTATATGTATCAGGTTTAATTAATTTCTACCGAAAGTTTAGACGGAATATTGTCATTAAAGAAACTGTAATACTTCCTTGAACTGTACGTCTTCATACTATGGGCTATCGTGATAATGAATTTTACTTTTAATCTACTTTAAATGCGAAAATACACTTCCCCGTTCAAATCTCTGAAGTACGTATAATGATTCCAACTAATTGATGATGATCGCCGACTTGCTAAACCTAATTATAGCCAGAATAATCTCTTCCTCAATCACCACAACGTTTCAATCTGAATCGGGTACTACCATCAATTCCTTCAGAACATCATTTCTTCCAGACGTATAAGGCAATATTTCACATGAGACTCCATAAGTCAGAGCGTTTCTTCGTTCTTCCTTTACAACTGTATTAAATTTGTAATTTTAAATCAGCTTTATAAACGTCCCGGTTGTTGCGTATATTTCAGTCGGAGGTTTGTAAATCACCGCCAACGGTTGATATATTACAGATTTATTTTTGTTGCAGATTCCATGTACGTACGTTGTTAATCAGATTGAAACATCTGAGTTGATGGTTATATTTGTACGCGTTGAAAATATAGGAAACATTTTGTGTATCTAAGCGGCCAAATGGGACATCTCAAATCGGGAGATATTTGATAAATGTTAACCTTCGATTTAATTGCATATTCAATCAGAAACCCAAAATCTTTGAACAAAATTTATCTGCATTAATGGTATTGTATTGAAAGCCATTGACATGGAGTTCTTCTGTATATTCGCCTGGCAGTTTTATCTACAAGTGAGATTTTATCTCAAAATGACAGGAATTTCCTCCTGAATTTCTCTACTGATATCTATTTTTGTATTTCTTTAAAGATAACACAAGAACTTCTACTAGTGTTGATTTAAATGTTAACATCAAAGTTACTCCATTATTTAGATTTCTGACATCCATTTACACAAAAATCTAAAAATAAAAAAAAGGAAAAAAAAAATTCTGATACAGTAACAATCCTTATGGATGGAATCTGTCACCAGAAATATGGATGAGAATTAAAATTAGATAGATTACTTATCTCAAATATAGAATTAATTCTTTTCACGAATAGGGCTTCACACGAGAGCGAGATTCTTCTCGTCTCGTCTCGTTCTTGTCTCGAAAAAGCGAGACGAGACGAGATAAGACGTTTTGAAGAATATTATGGGCTATATCGAGACCACATACAGCGCAACCCGAGGGTCTCGTTTTTGGCCCCTTTAATTTTTGGCGCCCTTGTAACTGGTAACAGAGTAACGAAAAAAAATTTTGTTTACATTATAAATGTCAAATTCAATTTTTTTTTGAGATGCAGTTCCATTATAAGAATCCATTGATATCATTTTCAACTCTAACAAGCTAATACTTGGAGATATGATTTTTCAAAATTTCAATAATACATCGTACTTCTATGTTATCCAGAATGCGAATTCTATCTGTCTGTGTTCTATCTGTGTTCACTTTTCATACATATAATCTTATCTACCTATGACAGATACGTCAAATATATTGATTTCTGCTCGGATTTCTGTTTTAACAAAGTATGATTGAATGCAAAATGAACAATTATAGGATTATCATAATTACCCCTATCCTATATGCCCTTGGATAATCCATATGATAATGAAAATATATTCAGAATATCTTCAGTGAAAACAAAACCGGAATATTGGATAAGTTTCAATTGATATAATATAATTTTCAGAGGAGATTTGAAGTATATCTCGGAAAAGTTCGCTATTTAGTTTTAATTTCAGTTCTATTATAAGTATCCATTGATATCATTCCGAGTATCATTCCCAACTCTGAGAAACCAATAATTTCGGAGATGAATTGTCAAAGTTTGAACAAGAGCGCCAAAGCTCCTGTCCACAGGGCTTTTCCACATTTTTTTTATGAAAATTAGAAAAGGTCTAAATAGAGAGCAATATATTTTACAAAATATAAATTCTGTGAAATGATTTATTGTAAATTAAAAAAACTCAATAACCGAGTATGATTTTTTTTAAGCGAGACGAGACCAAGACTTAATTTTTTGGGAATTGGCGAGATTGTGACGAGATTTTGTATACACCGTCTCGTGTAAAGCCCAATTCGCGAAACTGAAGACTAAAAGACGATACCCAACTTTGACTTCCAATTTCTGATCAAATGAAAGCAGAAGCTTCGACGTCACAAAAACAGCATGGTTCTCAGTCTTTCGAGAAAGCGAATCTTTATTAGGGCGATTTTAACATGACCAAACGAACTTGCATGGCATCGTTCAAATTTCGACGATTCGCCGAGAAAAAAATTGGGACGACCACCCAAACTATACCCGCGCCAACTGTATGTGTGGTCCATTCATTTGGTTGGTATAAAGATCTAAATATAATTAAATCTTTTTTCGACGCCAATCAACAGATGGTCTTCCCAGAATTGAAGTGTTTCATACTGCTCTCTCCCTGCGCTTAACCGGAAAGCTAACATTGAACGACAATTACTGTAGTCTCTCTGATGAGATTTGAGAATTCTTTTGTATGTTTAATGAGTACAATTATCGTAAGCTCGAATTACTCGAATGACTTTCCCGAAATTCAGATAACAACGGTACAAGGGAAATTCACCAGCAGTATTAAATTATCAGAGCAATAAGATTTCCGAGAATCCGACAGAAGCAAGGAATTAAACAAAGCTTTCGGTATTTTAATGGTTTCAAGATCTCTGTGGCTCAGGAGCTTTCACCACTACCAAATTCGCAATATTTCACATCTCCTCTCAATAACAAATGGGACAAATTTAAGACAGAATGATTCGATGTATTCACCAAATTCAGCCTGCAATTTAACTTATCTTTAAATTTTATAATAATTTTAAATTCGAAGCCAGTAAATTTTTAAACTATTTACATATGAACGTATAACGTATTATGGCAACTTTCATAGCGGCTACAGATGCAAATTTTCCAAATTTCCTGATAATGATCGCAGAACCTGAGATGATTTCCTTCGAATATATGCCCAATTATACTCTCAACGAACTCCTATGCAAAAATATGCAAATTTAATCACAGCATATCCAAAATAATAATTTCATAATACTTAGAAGACCTAATATCGGAGAAATTTGACTCTAATTGCACTATAAAATTAGTAATTTAGACGATCGTTCAACCACTTGTACAAATTACGTTGAATAACCTGCTGTAATAGTTTGGATTATATACTTCCGTTAACACGTCAAAATTCGTAGCCAAGTAGCTGGGCACCTATCTTCATCTCGATTTCGGAGGCCGTAATTTTGAATCGATTGGGGCCTAATCAAGTCAACAAGCCTAGGTTGCACAATAATGAATGGAAGAATGAGTTTTTCAAAATAATTCAGACGGTCTTCGAGAATGCATGTAAATGAATAATATAACAGGTTTTACCCATTTTGGTATGTTATTACATGCGCGAATAATAAACCTTACCAATCGAAGTAAAATGGATCCTTAGCAGAAAGTTTGCCTGGTTTGATGTGAGAAATATCTGAAGTACCTCTCCTACTGTTTATGGTGTTTCAAATTTGTATTCATAAACAGAAATCTTATAGCATACGGAGGTAATAAACTGACACAACTTAGAACTGTAATACACATTCTCATTCATTTATTGACAAATCATATAAGTTACTAAAATATCAACACTGGAAATAATCAGGATAAACCTAGACGAACGGATGTTTCTTTATTTCAATTTTATATATACAGAGTCATTCCAAATTAGAAGTGAACCTTGGAGGGTATGTTAGTAAGATACATTCGCTGTTGTCTCAGCCATATTTATTAATAACCGAAAATCAACAGTTTCCGAGATATTTAAGTTCTGGTGATTTTTGAAAGATTTCTCGCACCTCAGATCATTTTTCGTCAATTTTGTTCTACGTTGACCAAATTTGATGATAACTTTGGGTTATTTTTATCAGAGAAGGATATGATATGTATGAAAAAAGCAAACCTATGCTGTGTAAGATGTTGAAAAAGAATTAATATGATTTGAAATGTGGTATATGATTGAAAGAAAAATCAATTTCTAATATTAATTTGCCTGCTACTTTCGAATTCCACAATTTGCCAAATGTATGACAAAATTAATTCAAATTCCTTCATTCGAATGCTGTCACTAGTTTCGTTTCAGCAGATTTTTTATGAACAACCATTTGAATGTCCGGCATAAAAAATATTGAATGTTTAATCAAAAGACAGCGAGAGTAAATTTCAGGCGGAAAGTAACAACTGAAGAAGGAAAGAGAAGGTCATTACAAACATAATTAATGAATACATTTTCTAATGATATTTCGAGTTTAGTTGCAAAAAAATATTCAACCCGTTATTTTTCTTTATTTGCTTCTTATATCTCCTTTCAAATCATACTAATTCTGTTTCAACATCCAATACAGCAAAGTTTTGTGTTTTTCACACATATCATATCATTTTCTGATAAAAATAATAAAAAATTATAATTAAATAAGGCCAACGCAGAAAAAATTGAGGAAAAATGACCTATGGTGAGAAATCTTTTAAAAATCACAAGAACTCAAATATCTCGGAAACTGTTGATTTTCGGTTATCAATAAATATGACTCATACGACAGCAAATGATCCATACTATCCCCTCCTCCAAGGTTCACGTCTAATTTGGAATCACCGTATATACCTTTGAACAGAAACTTGAAACGTATCAAGGGGTATTCGAAAAAAAAAATTCCTGCACTATTTTGAAGTATTTACGATGGACTTTTCACTAGTAAAATTTTGTGCACCTATTTCTGAAATATTTCTTTAATATCCTTATATTTCAGAAATTTCTGAAATATTTCCTATATATCCCAAATATTTCCAATATTTCTCAAATATCTCCGATTTTTCTCGAATATTTTCAGTTAAACGCCCTTGGAGTATTTGAGAAAATAATTGTTGTTAAATATTGTTGAATGATAACTCTTGTTATATCTTCCATGGATTATGTACCGTAAAATCAGCAATAAATTCACTGAACGGCAAAGAAGCGATATTCTTGTTCGTTGTAATTAGAGATGAAGATGAACCAAACATCTTTTGCCACAACATAGTTTCCCATCTTTCCATTAACCTAGCTACATATTTTCATACGTTGAAGTGAGGAAATAATAAAAAATTAAGTGAATTCCAACGCTGCCGCCATCAAATTGTTAGAAATGATATTAGGTACCGTAAAAATTGTTCAATTATGAAGAACTTTTCAACGGAATACTCAAGAAATCTGTGGTTACGTAAGGGGGAAGTTATAGTTTTCGTAATTGGACGAATTATCACTGGTAGTTTTTGCGCAATTAAGTAATTTATTTAAAAGTCAAGAATGATGGGAAAAGGAATTCTATATAGGTGATTTATACACTTTATTTAATGGGTTCTATAATAATAAAAGTCTTATAATTCGACTCGATAATTGGCCTCCAGCAATCTCCTTTATTGTTAGATAACTTCAAACCTTCAGCGGCCGTTGTTAATTGGAAAATTTCTAAAAAGTCTCCGAATTCAGAAATTATGGATTAATTTCGAAGGGTCGTCGGCTTGGCACGTTGGAGAATCACTTGGAAGACGGATGATAACGCAGCCAATAAAGATTACGTTGAATGGTCCCCGTTAGTAGCTTATTGTGAATTTTACCTGCCGTATCTCGTCGGGTTCAAAACAGACGGCTGTCCAAATTACCGTCGGCCGACTTCGCCTGGGGCTAAACGATTAGAACTCAACTATTAAGTTAATTCTGTGGCGAGATGTACCAATAAAAAACTGAACCCAATTTTATTTTAGTCTCGACAAAAAGTGGATGGACAAAAGTCGATTTGGACTAGGCAACTGCTTGGGTTTCTACGTTCACAAGATTCGATGGGGTTTCAGAAGCACTCTTGTTTTTCGATATAGAGCGGAATCGTCGGCAAATCTCTTCATATAGCTACCTGTTTGTTACCTTGACATTCAACTTTTTGCGGTGGGATTATATCACGAAAAAGTTTTGACTCTTCAGATTCATTTCGATTGGGGCGTGTTATTCAAACATATGTATATTTATCTAACACGAAATTTCAAGAATAGGTACCTATTCTCGTACCTATTCACAATAACATATTCAAATATTTTTTTTATTAATTAATTATAATTTTTGCCCGTATGTTCTGGGGAACATCGCGTTATCATTTTGCCGAAATGTCTGTAATTTTCGAATTTTTTGACGAAAATGGTCTCAAACGATTGAGTTCGATAACCTGAAGGCGCATCCCAATACGACGGACAAGTTCGTTAATGGGCATAATCGACCGAATGGTTTCCGAGTAATACTTTTATTTTCAACCAATATAAATCCGATCGGATTGAAACTTGGTGAATAGTTGTAGAATATAATACCTACGCACGTTTGTGAAATTTTGTGAGAATCACATCACTAGAAAATTAAAAAAAATATATTTTTTATGTCACGATATCCCGAGCGATAACCTCAGAAACGAAAGAGATAGCGACTTGAAACTATTCGTCCGACATCGCTGAAATTTTGCGAGAGCCTTCAGAACCTAACTCTACTGCCAAGTTCCAAGTTTGAACACGATCGGATATATATTGTTGGAGATTCGAGCAGCCTTGTGTAAGTTTAGTAGATGGATGGGTGACTGTTACCTCGATAACTTTCGAACGAAAGGAAATAGGGAATTGCAATTTTCAGGGTATGTTGCGTATCCGAGTCGGAGATTTAAGTTCGATTACAGGCATAATGAGACCAACGGTTTCAGAGTTATACCCACCTGAAATATTATTTCCTCGATAACTCAGAAAATATTATATACCTAGTTGTAGAATATCGACATAAAGAAGTGTTTAAAATTTTATAAGATCCGTACCCCTAGAAAATTTTTTAAAAATTATGAGGACAAAAACTGGTTCAAGCACTGACGTGAAGTCAGGAGCTTTTGCGCGTATGTTCTATTGTCCATTCTCCTTTATTGGACACTCTTAATTCGAATTTACCATGGTGAATTAAGAGTGTCCAATACAGGAGAATGGACAATAGAACATACGCACAAAAGCACCTGACTTCACGTCAGTGCTTGCACCAATTTTTTTATATAAATATTAGTTATTATTATTATTATATTAGTTACTCGCTTTCAGGAAAAAACCGGAAAAAATGGACATACTAGCTGATTTTTTTCTATGATTTTTGATGAAGATTTTTTTTTATATGTGAACTTTTACAGCGTGTCCATGACAATGGATGTCTCTCTAATCAGGGACGCTGCAATTCATGCAATATTTGTCGGACTTTCGCTAATAAATAAAGGATGGTTTATACAGCAAATGAGATAAAA
Source organism: Halyzia sedecimguttata (assembly GCA_937662695.2). NCBI lineage: Eukaryota > Metazoa > Arthropoda > Insecta > Coleoptera > Coccinellidae > Halyzia > Halyzia sedecimguttata. The sequence goes on along the minus strand of OW569415.2, from coordinate 35,075,656 downwards.
TAAGAAACACATTAAAATAAAATAAGAAAGCAATGACGGTGTTTATACACGAAACAAGATAAAATAAGAAATAAGAATAAGAACGAAAGATTTCCAACTTTCATCTTATTACTTATTTAATTTTATTTTTTTTGAAAAATAACAATGCGCATGCTCCAAGAGTGAAATTCACATAAAATTGTCAATAGGCTGCGTTTTGATTGGTTCATTCTTATTTCTTGTTTTGTTTTAGATCATCTGTATAAACCAATCCTTCTTAGACATTAGTTCTTATTTCATTTTAATTTGTGTCCTATTTTATTTCATTTGCTGTACAAATCCACCTTTAGATAAGATATTCATGTCCATTGTATAATGCACCGGATGATTGAAAGGGCTAAAAAAAACAAACAAACCCACCTTTAGATGAGATATTCATGTCCATTGTATAATGCACCAGATGATTGAAAGGGCTAAGAAGATATTTGGAGGTAAACGTACTGTCAAGAACCTAACGGGAATTGTTCATTTGAAAATCCGGCTAAAAAGAATTGTCGACTTATTTTTTGCGAGGTTTGAGCGTCATCTGTCATTCGGTTTGCGCTGTTGTCTAGAACATGCGCGCAAAAATTAAAAACCAAAATTTAAACAACATCAAGAACATGATTCACCATATTTAATTTTTGTTTTGTTCTTCCTATAAGATACATGGGGTCATGGAGAACGATATCGACATTGATCAATATGACGAGTGACATGGAAACACAGAATTGAAGAACCTAGTCTCAAGATCAACGCAGATTGCGCTTCTCTAATTTAAAACATTGTATTACCTGTTATAACTATTGTTAGACTTGTCAGCGTCTATGAATTCATTTCAGTCCAGGCGAAATCTTCGTAAACAAAAATCTGCACCTAGGAGTGTCTCCATTTCATTTCTGCATACAATTTTTGTCAGCAATACATAAAGTACTCTCTCAAGTCTCAGTCGAAGGCGTGTCAACACCTATATAATGAGTATAATAATGGTACTTCAACGTAGGTAGATGTTGAATTATTTAAGTACTCTAAATATACCTATCTCGAATACATAAACATGATATTGGAGAACCGTAATTATGTTTGTAAATGCACTTAGGATAGAAGGATACATATTTGGGTTGTGTGATTAAATTCTAACGGATAACATGGCATTCATATCACCAGAATTCCACAAGACATTATTGCAATATACAGGGTTGGGCCGATACTATGGAATAAAATTCATATTTTTTCAAACAACAACTTGGAATAAAAACTCTGAAACCCGTCAATTGATTTTCAATTTTCCCCATTTTTTGGCGATAAAATAGAATATTTCCTTCAACTCCTTGGCTGCAACCCTACCCAGCTCTTGTTTATCAAACGTAAATATATGTCATGTGTGAGATCCTTGGAAAGCTTATGAAGAATTGAATCTTACCATGCCCTTAGGTCTGTTTTAGTTACGTAATTGTTAGGAAAATACATGAATAAAACGGTATGCTGAGAACAATTCTAAATAAGTTTTTTTTTACATCGATAAAAGCTCAAAATTGTTTTCAGCTTTTCCTAGTACACCTGTCAGATACTATTTGGCTTGATTTTTCTTTTTTAGAATTGAACTCAGCATACCTATCGGTTTTATTTATTAATTTTCCTAACAATTACATAACTAAAAAGAAACTATAAGAGGTTGGTAAGAGTCCATTTTCATAAGCTTTCCAACGAGCCCCACAATTGACATATGTTTACATTTTACGGAATCTGAAATATAACATTTTTAAATTTTTTTTCTTCTAGTGATTCGATTCACACGAAATTTTACAGAAATTTGCGCGTCGGCATTCTACAACTAATTACTACGTTTCAATTCGTTCGGATCTGAATTTTTTGAGAAATTGAGGAAACAATATTTCAGATGGGAATAACTCCGAAACCGATTGGCCGATTACGCCAATCTATGGGTGGAACCCACGGTCTCGCCCACGGTCGAACCTAATCGTGTGACACTATTTTTCGCAAAAAAAAACAACAGACATTTGTGCAAAATTACAGCGCGTTGTTCCCTAGAGCATGCGCGGAAAAAATGTGGTAATGTGTCGATGACTGACAAAAAGCGTGACTCATAAACAAAAGGCACATTCCTGACCATGACTCCCCTATTCAAGCACCCCATTGCGATCCTAGGAATGATATCGAAATCAACTGGACAATTTTCGTGTTTCCTCCATGGAATGCTTGATTGATCTCAGACTTTCGTGCATGAAAATGCAGCGTTGCCGAGGGCCGACCTGCGGGGCAAAATGGAAATTCCATGGGGTATTTAAATTTAAATATATATTGAAGATGACTTTATACAACTCCCCAGTTCTATCTGCCTCCCCCAACACGTTTTGCTCTTTCATTATTCAGAGGGCGGAAATGAAATTTCGGGTCAACTATGGAATCTCTGATGATGAACGCAACGGCTCAGATGTCATTTTTTTTAATCAGTAGTCCTCTCGAGGGAAATATCCCGAAATGAGTGAGTGCGACCTGAATAAATTTGGTTATAGGAGTTCACGACATCTTAATAATATCCAGGATTTCAACAGAGGAGGAAAAACTCTGCGAATTATTCACAACGGTTCATTATCTTCGGTTTCTGTAATTCTGCTGAATTCTCGACAGAATTTGCTAGCAAATTTGCTCTCCCGACATCGAGTTGCCTTTTTGAAAATATTAGAGAAATCCCTCCTTGAATCTATAGGTACTAAGATTTAGATCTTTATCGAGAGGGTTTTCGCTTCGGAAATGGGTGTAAAAATTCCAGGGGATATTTCGAAAAGATATATAGGTAGAGAAATATTTGAGGATTATCGACATATGAATTATTATTGTTTCAAGGTCAATCCCAAATGTGAAAAAATATATGAGAAATATTGTAAATATCTGAGAAATGTTGGAAATAACTGAGAAATATATATAAAAACTAATTATTTGAGAAATATCAGAAATATGTTAGAAATCGTTCGGAGATATCAGTGTCAGAAATTTTACGAAATTCCATAAATATATATTTCGGTAATAGCTGTACAAGATTTTACTAGTGCCCCCTCGAGTGCCCCTCGGGTATGCTGAAAAAACATTCCGAATATCGTAACAAACACATACAATAAATGAAAAAAATGTTAATATATTTTGGATCATAGGTATTCCCGAGGGTATTCCAGAAGAGGTTTCAAAGAGGTACCTACATAGAATTTTGACAGTTTTGAACTCTAACAACATAAACAATGTATTTTCAGGCCTTCCCCACGTTACGGAAATTATATCGATGTATCAATACGATATGGATTTCTACCAGTAATTAATACTTTTTATTGTAACAGTACGAGTCCTTCTTCATTTTGTGTGACATTCAAAATAGAATATAAGGAAAATAACTCCTTAAAATTGTGTCCAACGTAAATCAATATGCATTCATCAGTAGCTAATTTCCTATCAAATGCAAGGACATACATATTCCACCCGTTTCCTATCTGAATACCACAAGCAAACATAAACCTCCATTCAGGTTTGTCTTGGGTTTGTTTGAACAAATCATTCTAAAATTTCTATTCTTCCGTCAGACAAATATTACTGGGCACGATTTTTAAAAAGTCAAATAAACACATTCGTAAAAACAACAAATAAAGCCTCGACAGTCCCTTTATTTGATCAGAAACTCGATACTAGAAATAGAAATATGTGTTTCTATTTCATTAGGATAGTTTAGACGGCAAGATATATAGCCATTTCACTCATGAACCTGCTAAGTGAAAATCTCTTTGTTTATGCAACGGAATTGGTTCCAAGAGGTCCAGATTGAAATTTTGACACGACCCAGTTCCGGAGAACATTTTTAAGAAATTTTGGATGAAGTATGGTGAAAACTAGTGAGCTATTATTGCGCGCATGTACTAAGGAACAGCGTGCTATTTTTTTGCCCAAATGTCTGTAATTTTCGATTTTCTTTCCGAAAATGATCATTAACTCAGTGATGAATAATTCAAGACATAATTTGATTATATCCGTTGCCACGAACTTTCGAACGGAAAGAAATAGCGACCTGCAATTTTCAGGTTCGTCGCGGCTCCAAATGCGGCGGTTGAGGTCATTAATGGGCGTAATTGGTCAAACGGTTTTGGAGTTATATCCATCTGTAGTTTCGCTGTAATTTCCCCAATAACTTGAGAACTACATAACCGATCGAATTCAAACTTGGCAATCAGTTGTAAATACCGACGAGTTTGTTTTTTAAAAGAAATTTGAATTTTTTTCGAAGATTTTATATTTCAGAAACTATACGTCAGATTTCGTAGAAATTCGGCATAAACCTTCAAGCAGCCATTTTACAATAGATCAATCATTTTCTACTCAATTGGCTTTGTATTTTTCGAGGTATTTTTGGAATAATTTCATTTTTAAATTCGAATTAAGTTGATTTCGTAGGGGTGTGTGAGGCGTGGATGGAACATGCGCTCAAAAGCTCCTGACTTCAGTCAGTGCTTTTCTAGGATTTTATTAAAAGATACTGAGTTGAGAAATGAAGGAGGGCATGAACCGGCATGAACCTATACATTCACAAAAATGAAAAAAAATTGCCAAATAAAAATGATGCAAAAACTACCAAAAAATTTGGATTTGCTCCGGGGACTGAATTTATTCGTTAATTTATCTTCGATGATTTTTCAGTATCATTTTCACAAACAATAAACCTTTGGAATCGTGCAGAGGAAGATTTTTGGTAACCTCTATACAATTGTCTCAGTTTACGTAACGAATCCACAGATCGACTAAAATAAATCCGTTTGTCCTAAATTATTCAAGGTGGATAATATATTCCCGAATAAGTATGTACCTACGAGTATTCCGAATATTTCATTCGGAGTGTTGAAAATTGGGGATTGAAATAGAAAAAAGTATTTCTCAAGAATCAACATGGTCGTAATTAATTTTTAATGTTGCAATTCTTCATTTAACAAATGTATCTACAATCACAGATAATGCACCAAGAATTAGGTAAGTATAATTTTGTATTCGACACAAATAGATCTCGAATACAAAATTATATTCTTTGTGCAAAATCTGCACCTAACGTTTTGTAATGAATAAATGTAATAGGACTCTCACTATTGTTCGCAGGAAAACAAATAAACGTAGAGAATATAAGAATAATTGGAGAAATCATAATAAACAACCTGTTCCAAATGGCAAACGAATCGAAATCGATGTTATTCTATTTCTACGACCGTTCCAAACCAACCGTTCATAAATCATCAAGATAATTATCCATCTATAGAGTATTCGATCCGCAAATAAAAAAAGGTCACTGATAATGGTCGAGCTCAAATAAGAAGACAAAGAATAATACTTCAGTAATCAAGCACACCTGTCTTGGACTCCGAGAGCTGAATGATTCAGCAGCAATGATGGAAATAGTCACGAAGAGCGGAAAGATAATCTGATCCAAGAAATGCTGGATTATAATCGTTTTACGGTGGTTTCTTGAGATGATCTGGCTTCGAGAGAAGAATCCGAGGAAGAATCGGAGTTACAGCGGAATGGGACCAAAAGGAGTATATTTTCCCATGGGCTTAATTGGGCCATGGCATTAAATCCGATGAGTTGAAAAAAGATCCTATAGTGGATCTATCTTTCCTTGAAACAAAGTTAGGAGAAGATACAAACTAGATTCGCATCTAATGACTGGGATTTGCTTAATGAGATGAAATCTCACTGAACTCATTATATAGAAATATCTTCGAATATTCCTTCAACTTGTCGTCTCATTAAGAATCTTCCACCAAAGATGTATCAATACACCTCCTCAACTTCGATAGTTATGAAAGATTCAATCAGAAGTTTTCAGAATCGTATAAGGAAAGTTCGGAAAGGAACTGCAGTAGATGAATGAAATTAAAACTGATTTGCCCGAACTTGTTACAAGCGATCAGAAGTTTCTAGACTTGATTCCCAACTAACGACGTAATTGAAATTTTTTTAGTTCGTAATCATCTCCGAATCATTCCAGGATTTTGCACTTGCTCTATTGATTATTTTCATCGGCAGTTTTCAGACAGTAAGAAAGAAAATTCATTTGGAAAGATAGAATTGAAGGAAGAAACTCTGGTATTCTATGACAACTAGTAAAATTACCTATTCGATGCCATTTGACATTTGAATGCAGATAGCTCATGTTTAGTCAACGTTAAGCTAAGTCGGGTATGAGTGAACTTTAAGAACATGATCTTTATAGACCAAACAAAGCCAGCATGGGAAAGTATAAAAATGGTTGAGAAATGTCATTGTTCAGCTTAAGCGTGTTTCAAAACAGAACAATTGAATGTCACTAACTTCGCAAGGTGACTTGCTTGGGTAAGCTTGCTCGGAGGTAATGAAAACGATCGTGTGGATGAGTTTGATTGCGTTCAGGCGGAAAACACCGATGTGGTAGCATATTCCTTCGGATTTCACTTTAATGGAATTAAGAATGATAGAAAAAATTTTGTTAGGGGTAGAAAATTGTGGAGATCATTGAAATCTCCTTGATCTCATCTTTGTTCAAGGTTGTAATGGCAAATTTTTTCGAGAGCTACGAGTGAACTTCACGGAGATGGTGGAGTACTTACCCTTTCCAGACAGGTCGCCCTGCATTGTGCAACCCTCAAGGGGCTCCCTACGTCCTGTTCTCCACCAATAAAAATACCCCTACATGAGGAAAGGGTTGCGAAGCAAATGAACAGTCTCCACGTAATCGCCATTCTTACGATTTTCTATTCTAAACGAGAAAATAAAGAAATAATCGACAATCCTGCAGTATCTGTCACACTCCTGCCGGGAGATCACAAGCACACAACACAAAATAAACAAAATTAAAAAAAACACCAAACTAAACAGATGAAAAGGACGAACTACTGATGCATGAGAAGTCGCTCGGTTTGCACTACTTTGGCGATGTGCCGCATCGAAATACGGAAATGATATCGATAGTTATATTCGGTGAACGCGATGTTCGAGTGGTGTTCTACCGCTGGAGGTACGCAACCGCTCGTGATACGTTCCAAACTGAACTAACTTGTGTCTGTGCGCTCCGGTGTATCCGGAGTGCTCCACATGCTCCGAGTGAGGTAATCGGCCACGTTCGGATGGCTTCGGTCGATCACGTCTTTTCGTCTCCACAAGGGTGAAAAGGGGTAGAAACTCTCCTCTGGATTGCATATAACAATACCTCTCCTTTTTTAGTGGCTGTGTCGGTGTTTGCTAAGGTCAGAAGGACAATGACAGAAATACAGAAGGATTAGGAAGGACCTCATCGTAGGATACGTTACGATATGTAATTTTTTTCTCACAATTTATTGCGGAATAGGCGAAATAACTTAATAATTTTTAATTGGATTGAATTTTATTTTTATAGTTTTATATTATATATATATATGTTTTTCAAATAATAATTTCGAATGAAGCAGTAATCCAGATTTTTAATTTCTTTAACTCTACTCAGAACAAAACCATCGACAAACAAGGAAGGTATCAAAGGATTCACCTTTTTAGTAAAATAAGTTCAATATAAGAACCGTCTTCAAAACACAAAATAACCTTAGGTCTTTATTAACGAAGACAAAACCCATTAATGAAAAACAAAAATAATATAAAAGGAATATAATATTCCTTGTATTTGTGGTAAATCATACACAGGATAAACATCAAGACCACTAGAAGTAAAAAGTCACAGCATAAGAATAACTTGAAAAATAGAGACATACAGAAATCAAAAATAGCAGTAGATTTATGTACAATCCAAGGAGATCACATGATGATTGGAGTAATAAAAAGATTCTAATGAATGAACCTGATTACATTAAAAGGAGACTTAAAGAGTCAACTTGTATTTTATTGAACAGATGCAATTTTGCGAATTGCTCAATTGGTATTGACCATATTTGGCTGAATTTACTGAAAAAGGAGTTGAAACTTGGAAATTTCTATGCAAAATAAAACTATGTTACCTATGATTTTCAAATACATACTGTCAATGTGACAATTCTCGAATTTCAGAATAACTATCAACAAAATAATTCTGAGGATTTTCGTTAAGCGTCGGACGAAGGAGTCTGATATAGACTCCAAAACGTTACGATATAGTTGTTTCTTCGTTGATGTTGCTTCGTTGTTATTTGTTAGGCAACACTGTTCGATTGATTGCTTCTGACAAATATCTTTTTTTTCTTACGCAGAAGCAAATCACAAAATAATTAGGTAATTTATTATTTTGTAGATATGTTTCAGAGTTTGGGAGAGAAAACCCAGAAAGAAACCATTTAATGATGAATATACCTCCCACAGTATCCTTTAATGATTACTCAAAATTTTACATGCTAAGCCTACATTATTGCACATTCAAAAATAAGCAGGATAAGAAGAAAATGGAGCAAAAAGCAGCGAATCTGTCAATATCGTTTTGAAAATCTATACTACATCCTCATGTTTCTTGATTGAATGCTATAATTTTAAATCGTCTGAATAAATTTCAAGATTCATATAGAAAGCTGTCTGACACGTCGCTCAAATACAGAGAAAAAAGCAGCGGGTCCAACCGCTGCAGCACTGCCGATGTTATCACAAAAATTAATGAAGGCACACCATTCAGAATTACATATCGGAAACGGTTTGACAAATACGATTCAATACACGCCAGCAAACTACCCTGAATACCATAATCTTCAAGACACCTCACAAGAGTAGCATGATATATTCTGTCAAATGCCTTCGCCATATCTGTGTACATGGCATGCCTCAAGCAATATTTTCAGAAATGGAAGTGATAAAAGATGTTAAATTAGTTGAAACCGATCTTCCTTTGAAGAAACCATGCTATTTTATATTCTACTAGCTCCCCTCGCCGGCTTCGCACGGTTGAAATGCTGATACTAAATTTACTACAGAATTTCTTTATTAACAACGTTCACAGCATTTTTGTCGTCAGACAATACAAACATGTTTTCTTTAGAGGTTACTCTTGAGAGAGCGACATATAATTGGCCATGTGAAAAACACTCAACGCCCAAATATAAGCCTGTAGCGTTGAAGGTTGGACCCTGCCATTTATTAATGGTCATTGCAAAATATTTCTTTACCGAAAAATGTAGGCGTTTAAATTGGATCAGTAATTCGGGGAATCAATACATCTATCCTGACTGAGGCGAGCCTCACGCTCTACAGATGATTATCTGGCTCTCTGTATTCGATTTCTATCCCTATCCTGGCCGTGCCGGCCCCCCGGTCCCTGCATTTTAAATTTGCAATATCTTCGAAAATATTGATTCAATTACATGCTGTAAAGGGCCATATGGATCAATATCAAATGCACAAAGCATTTTGCTTAAAATAGCTTCGTAATCAAGCCATTATTTCTCGTAGAATGTAAAGGATAAAAAATGGATATTGTGGGTTATCCTTAAGGGATAGACATATACCATCGCGGACTTTTGTGTAGGGTTCAGCCAGCGTTTGCAATGTAAGAGCAAAAAAATGTGTTTATTTACGACATCACTTTAGAAACCTCTAAAATTATCAGTGTTTCTCTAATATATTATGCACGTATTATATATATATATATATATATATATATATATATATATATCGAATGGAAAGTATTTACCCTGTGTGATTTATGAAAGAATAATAGTATTTGATATTCAGCAAATTAAATTAAATTATTTCGAAGGCTTGAAAAAGGGCACTGCCCGAAACGTCGCCAATTACAATTGTATTTTCAATAATATTAAACCCTGAATATCAAATACTATTATTCTTTTATATATATATATATATATATATATATATATATATAAACCTTCCTATTAAATCATTCTATCTAGTAGAAAAAACCTAATCAAAATCCTTCACGTAGTTTCAAAGATCTAAGCATACATAGGGACAGACAGACAGCGGGAAGCGACTTTGTTTTATACTACCTATGTAAGGATTTCAGACTAAACGACTTTAACAGATCGTCAGTTACCTACATTACATGCTAAAATGGCTCAAGTTATAACGCTCTTGTGAACGGAAGTTATACCTTCGCAAGCATTTGTTCGGAAATACGACATTATTAATAATTCGGAAATACGACTATAATAATATATAATGATTATATATTTTCTGAAGTGGTGACACCAGTAAATTGCCGCAAGATTTAAAATATTCTCAAAAAGCACTCACTTTTGCTCGCATGTTCCGTTGTCCATACACGCCTCATAAGGAATATAAGGAGTTGAAATTGAGTAATCGATTGCAAAATGGTGGCTCGAAGCTATGATTGGAATTTCAGCTGATTCTGACTATCCTTACATAGTATAAAACAAAGTCGCTTCCCGCTGTTTGTCTGTCCCTATGTATGCTCAGATCTTTAAAACTGCGTGAAGGATTTTGATGCGGATTTTTTTAATAGATAGAGTGATTCAATAGGTTTATATGTATAATAAATGCACAATGTATTAGAGAAACACTGATAATTTTCGAGGTTTCTAATGTGATGTCGTAAATAAACACATTTTTTTGCGCTTACATTGCAAACGCTGGCTGAGCCCTACGAGATAGATCAAAATAATGTAGTACAGTATGGTACACCTTAAAAAGTTCTACAAATAGTCCGCGATGGTATATGTCTATCTCTTAAGGATAACCCACAATAACCATTCTTTATCCTTTACATTCTACGATGAATAATGGCTTGATTTCGAAGCGATTTCAAGCAATACAGCATTGATCCTTATCCAATTAAGTACCTTAGATGCATTGTGCATTTAATATTGATCAACATGGCCTCTACAGCATGTAATTCAAAAGAATATTTTCGAAGATATTGCAGATTTAAAATGTAGGTACATAGCGGTTGCGGTGGTACCGGCTGGGGGGCCGGCACACCAGGATAGAGATAGAAATCGAATACAGAGAGCCAGATAATCGTCTGTAGTATAGAGCGTGGGGCTCGCCTCAGCCAGGATAGGTGTATTGATTCCCCGAATTCCTTTGATACCATCGGATTTACTGTTCCAATTTAAACGCCTACAATTTCCGGTAAAGATATATTTTGCAATGACCATTAATAAATCGCAGGGTCCAACTCTCAACGATACAAGTTTATATTTGAGCGTTGAGTGTTTTTCACATGGCCTATTATATGTTGCTCTTTCAAGAGTAACCTCTAAAGAAAACATGTTTGTATTGTCTAACGATAAAAATGCTGTGAACGTTGTATATAAAGAAATTCTGTAGTATATTTAGTATTAGCATTTCAACCGTGCGAAGCCGGGGCGGGCAGCTAGTTGTTTCTAAAATATAAAATGTTGATGGAAATAAAAAGTTTTATTTGGTTTCTAGTGATACGATATGCACGAAAATTCGCGAAAATTAGCGCGTCGACATTCTACCAAGTTGTAATTTGATCTGATTTGTATATTTTTAGTTATTGAGGAAATAACAACAAAATTTAAGATAGGTATAACTTCGAAACCGTTTGGCCGATTATACCCAACAACGTAATTAGCTGTTAACATACCCTGGAAACTGCAAGTCACTATCTCTTTCCGTTCGACAGTTATATTGGCAAAGCTCACCCATGCAAATATAAATACTTTTTTTTTTTTTCTAGTGACACGATAGTCACGAAATTTCGCAAGATCTGTGGGATGGCATTCTACAACTTTTTACCATGTTGAAATTGGTTCGGATTTGTATTTTTGGCGCTCTCGTTCCTCGGAACAGAGTACTTATCAATTTGCCCAAATGTGTGTAATTTTCGAATTTTTAGATGAAACTAGTCTTGAACGATTTGGTTCGACTCACTGATCAAGAATCCGTGGTCGAAATCAATTATGTCCGACCGGCAGTAGGCACGATAACTCTCGAACAAAAGGAGCTAGAGGATTGAAATTTGCAGGGTTGCTTTGGAGCGTAAATATCTCGGACGAGTTCGTTAATGGGCGAAAGCCATCGAACTAGTTTCGGAGTTGTGGCCATTTTTAGTAAAAACTTTTTTTATGAATATTTCCGGAACCGATCACTCGATATATCTGAAATTTAGCATCAAATTGTTGGATCATGACCTTTATTTTCCCGCGAAGTTTTGTATTGATCGGATTGCCGTAAAGTGATTCTACGATAACTCTCGAAGAGAATGAGCTAGGCAGTTGACATTTTCGGAGTAGGTTTGAGAGATAAATATCCCGGTTAAGTTCGTTATTGGGCAAAATCGAGTTTCGGCGTACCAACAAATTTTTTTTTTTTTACATTACAAATTTCAAATTCAATTTTTATGATGCTGCTTCACCATAAAAATCCATTGATATCATATTCAACTCTGACAAGCTAATACTTCCGGTGATATGATTTTTCAAAATTTCAATAATGAATGGTACTTCTATGTTTTCACAGAATGCTATAATTATTCTATCTATGAATTATTCTATATGATCTGTGTTCATCTTGGTTTCCTATAAAAGAGACTCAAATTCATTTCAGCTATCGCAGAATTATGAGGATTATAATATTATATCATACTTTTTGGTGATATTTAATGACCGTGGATAATCCATATGATGATGAAAATTTATACTTTGATAGGTTTATCAGAATGAGTTCAGAATAGCTCCAGTAAAAACAAAACTCAAATGTTGGCCAAGTTTCAATTGATATAATATAAGTTTCAGAGTGGATTTGGGGAATGAATATCTCGGGTAAGTTCGTGGTTTTTGGTGCTCTTGTTTGAATTTAATTTCTTTCATGGTGCAGTTGTATCATATTTGTTTATGATGCCGTTCTATTATAATAATCCATTGATATCATTCCCAACTCTGAGAAACCAATAATTTCAGAGACGAGTTGTCAAAGTTTGAACAAGGGCGCCAAAGCTTCTGTCCACAGGGCTTTCCTACTTTTTGAGTTATTGGGGAGATTGCAGATATTTGGACAAAATGGTAGCACGCTGTCCTCCAGAACATTCTCGCAAAAAGATAGGAGAAATTGAATCAGGTCTAGGTCCGATCTTGGTCCTTGCAACAGCATGCTTTTCAGATGGAAATCAGTTGAAAGCCCTAGTTGTGAATGTAGAGGAAACCATAGATCATTCAGTAAATAACTGTCCCATATATAGATTCCAGGATGGTTTTAGGGCTATGCATAAAGTTACTGAATCTTTTTTAGAATGGGTATCGAATTTCAAATCTATTTAATAAAACATAGAATATTCCAATTTTAATTTGTTCGTTTTCTCCTTTTGTCTTTTCTTTTTCCCTACTGAGTTTCGGGCACCTATAAAAGACATCTCTCTGCTTGTTGAAGGAAGAAGCGATAGTAAAGAAAAAGGATTTCTTCAATATTTAATATTTCTGCATATTCTGTTAACAATTTCAATTTACATAAATCACAACACTAACGGGGAGATAGGGTTTTTTTCTGAAGTTTTTTCACTTAGCTCTAGTATCATATATCGAATTCCATGGTAGCCTGTTACACTAATCTCTGCTAACACTTTTTGGCGCTCTCGTTCCTCGGAACAGAGTTCTTATCCATTTGTAATTTTCGAATTTTTGGCTGAAAATGGTCTTAAACGTTTTGCTTCGACCCACTGATCAAGAATTCGTGGACAAAATCATTTCTGTCCAGCCGTCAGTCCGTCCGGCCGGTCCGTCTGGCCATAACCACGATAACTCTTGAACGGAATGATCTAGACAGTTGAAATTTTCAGAGTAGGTTTAGGAGATAAATATCCCTGTTAAGTTCGTTATTGGTCAAAATCAATTGATATCATTCTCACATCTAACAAATTAATTTACTTCGGGAGATATGATTTTTCAAACTTTCAATAATTAATCGTAGTCCTTCATACACCCCTCGTGCTTGGCAAATTATCGAATATTTTCCCTGATGCACTTCGTGCAGTTGGGAATATATTCGAGTATTTGGGAAGCACTCAGGATATAACTACTGAATATCAAATAATTCGTTTCCATGGCGGATTATCCAGAAATCATCATCACTACATAGTATAAAATAAAGTCGCTTCCCGATGTCTGTCTGTCCCTATGTATACTTAGATCTTTAAAACTATGCAAAGGATTTTGATGGGGTTAGATTGGACTAGATATAAACCATTTTTAATTATGGGAAATCGTAGTTTAAGATAAGTTATTCAGGTTCGACAAAAAAAAACTGAATAGAATAGTTATCTTTTGTTGTTGATAATTGTTGATTATCTTTTGCTTTTAGTCGAACAAATAGGAAGTAAAATATTTTTTACTGCACATACTAATAATATGGTAATTTGTTCATAATCATACGTAGAGTTTTAAGTTGTGACTTCAAAGAAGAACTAAGCAAATTTTGTACAGAAATTATAAAGTCATGTCTGGAAGACTTGGCTTTAGAACATAGGTCGGAGTACAGTGAATGCCAGAAGAGCACGTTCAGCAAGAGATGGAGAATCGTCAAACGAACATGAGGCTCAGCCTCAGCCAGCTGCGGGATAGATATATAGCTGCGAGAGAAAGAGAATCCTCAGTAGAACGTGAGGCTCACCGCAGCCAGGTTCAGGATAGACATAGAGTTCAGAGAGCCAGAGAATCGTCTGTACAGATTGAGGCTCGCCACAGCCAAGATAGATGTATTGATTCCCCGAATTCTTCTGATACCATCGGATTTACTGTTCCAATTAAAATGCCTACAATTTCCGGTAAAGATATCTTTTGCAATGACCATTAATAAATCGCAGGGTCCAACTCTCAACGCTACTGGATTATATTTGAGCGTTGAGTGTTTTTCACATGGCCAATTATATTTCGCTCTTTCAAGAGTAACCTCTAAAGAAAACATGTTTGTATTGTCTAACGACAAAAATGCTGTGAACGTTGTATATAAAGAAATTCTGTAGTATATTTAGTATCAGCATTTCAACCGTGCGAAGCCAGGGCGGGGAGCTAGTATTCTATATATCGTAAAGTTGATTCAATAAAAATGGGTTCAAGCCCTGTGGACAGGAGCTTTCTGGCGCTCTAGTTCAATAAAAACAAGTTTCGTATGACAATTGCCCAAAACAGGTTTAAAGTACCTACAAATAGTAGGTATTCCATAAAACATGTATGAAAGAAGATAAGTAATAATAAAAATTACCTTGTAATCGATCAAAAATTTCCTGATCTACGTTCACCAAATTTTCTCCTCTCTCGAACTATAGAATTATGCTTTCAATATTTACGTAATATTTTCAAACATTTTCGGGTGAGGTCCCCGTTGCATCGCTAAAATACGAGTGTTTCAACCCCAATATTTTTGAAGTTACAATATTCCCTTCTGTCCCCGTCATAAATTGAGAGAACTGAGCATTCCTCTATGGATGAAAAGCAGTCTCACTACTCTCAGATCTTTTACTTCATGTTCCGTTCCGAAATGTAAGAGTTTTCTGAGAAAAACTAATTTCGGAGCAAACAACTGAGATTTTTCTCACTTCGCTCACATTTCGGAATACACTTTATTCTCATAATTCTTCGATTGATTAGATAATGTCATGTCATGTCATAAGTTGACATTATGACAATTCATACATAGAATAATTATATCAATCTGTGAAATACGATTTACATTGAAATTTTGAAAAATCATATCTCCCAAAGTATTAGCTTGTTAGAGTTAAAAATGATATGATTGTTATTGTTATGTAAAAATTTTTTTTTTTTTTGTTACTCCGAAACCATCTGACTGATTTTGCCCAATAACGAACTTAGCCGAGATATTTATCCCCCAAACCTACTCTGAAAATTTCAACTCTCTAGCTCATTCCGTTCGAGAGTTATCGTGCCTACGGCCAGACAGAATGAATTTCGACCACGGATTCTTGATCAGTGAGTCGAACCAAATCGTTTAAGACCATTTTCATCGAAAAATTCGAAAATTACAGACATTTCGGCAAATTGATAAGCACTCAGTTCCGAGGAACTAGAGCGCCAAAAATAGCCCTAAATGACTGTGGAAACTTCGTTAACGAATCCAATTCTCTTCATTTGAGTGATGAAATGTGTTTAATCAATTTATAAAAGTATAAACATTGTTATGTGATTGAGAAATCAAAACGAAACCTCATTGCCCAGGTTTTAAACACTACCAAATATTATAATATCAAATAATAATATATTGCCGACTCATCATGACGCTGTATAAAGATTAATTACACTGGACGCCATTGTCATTAGGTCGGGTAGTTGTTCATCAGCATTATTGCTGTTAAAATTATTAAGTCCAATTAAAACAACACCAATTATCCAATTGAACAGTCGCTACAGATATTAACATTGAGAGATATCACATACAATCTCTTATGTTTTCGGTCGAAGCCAATAAGTCATGGTATCATCACGCAGTTTTTAAGTTTAAGATTCTAAAAATTGGTTCAAGCTCTGTCGACAGGAGCTTTTTGGCGCTCTTGTTCAAACAGACAAATTATATCTCCGATTATATTGGTTTCTCGGAGTTGGGTATTATATCAATGGATTCCTATGATAAAAATGCATCATGATAGAAATTGAATTTAAAAAATGTCGTTCAAAAAAAATGCTTCAAACATTATCTTTAAAAAAAAAGGGCGATCTACAATGCTTCAGTGCCTTAATGCTTAAAAAATTGTCATTAAATTTATTTATCAAGATTAAATGAGCAATCTGCAATGATTCAACCTCGTGGAATGTGTTGTTGCAACTTAGACGCAGTGCATAGTATCATCGAAATGTCTAGAGCAAGGCTGGAGACAATCATAGCAGATTGTCCATTTATTCCTGAAATTTGAGTAGGTAGTGGATTACGAACAAATTATTTTAATAGTTCAAAATATATTAATAAAATGCTATCCTCTTTTCATAATTTGAAATTTAATAGTCCATACCACTAACACATTCTTTTCTGTATTATGAACCTTAATTCAAGAAAACATGATTGATACATAAATGTAGATCCATATTTCAGTATTTTTTTGCTGACAGCATTATGAAAATACTGTATATAGGAACATGTTTCACTACTTAAGGAAGTAAAAGGTAATATTAACCTCAGTGGTCAACGAACAGTAATTTCTTTGTATGATTCCAATATGTTCTTCTTTCCTATTGCCTCCATAAACTACAACAAAACTGTCTTGTATATATTCACAAATTCAAGAATCTAATACTTGCTTTCGAAGAGAAAATAACAACTATGAATTGACAATCTCTAATAGCTAGAAAAGATGTCATTTATGAATAGTGATCACAGACAGATTCTGTGTTTACATTCTGTGGATACATAGAACTTACGATGTATTATTGAAACTTTGAAACATCATATCTCCGCAAGCATTAGCTTGTTATAGTTGAAAATGATAAAAATGGATCCTTATGATGAAACTGCATCTTAAAAAAATTTGAATTCAAAAGTTGAAAATTTCAAGTCGCTAGCTCTTGTCGTTCTCAAGGTATCGTGGCAACGGCCGGACGGACGGACGGCCGGACGGACAGAATCAAATTTGACCTCGAATTCTTCATTGGGGAGTCCAACTAAATCGTTTGAGACCATTTTCGTCAAAAAATTCGAAAGTTACAGACATTTGGGCAAAACTATAACGCGATGTTCCCCAGAACATACGCGCAAAAATGGTTCTAATTATATTTTCTATTGATCTGCTCAAAGAATATTGGAATAATTAGGATATTCCAGTTTAACGTTATGAATTAATTGTGATCCAAATCAGCTAACATCAAATTAATTGTAGAATTCAAAATTTCATTAGAATTGTTGCTAGAAAATGTAAGAAAAATGTGGGAAAGCCCTGTGGACAGGAGCTTTGACGCTCTAGTTTGACAAATCATATCTCCGAAAGTATTGGTTTCTCAGAGTTGGGAATGATATAAATGGATTCTTATGATAGAACTGCAACATCAAAGAAATTGAATTCAATAAATCATTAAACTACGATTAATTATTGATATTTAAAAAAATCATATCTCCGAAAGTATTAGTTTGTTAGACATGAGAATGATATCAATGGATTTTTATGATGAAACTGTATCTTAAAATAAAATCAATTTGAAATTCGCAATGTAAAAATATTCTTTTTCGAAAGCACCAATAACGAACTAAGCCAAGATATTTATCTCCCTAACCTATTATCTTCCGTTCGAGAGATATCGTGGATACGGCCGCACAGAATATGTGTGGACCACGGATTCTTGACCAGTGGGTCGAACCAAAACGTTTAAGACTCGCTTGTATGGTTCTAAGTTGATATTTTGGCGCTCTAGTTCCTCGAAACAGAGTGCTTATCAATTTGCCCAAATGACTGTTAATTACGTTTTTTGGCGCTCTAGTTCCTCGGAACAGAGTGCTTATCAATTTGCCCAAATGTCTGTAATTTTCGAATTTTTGGCTGAAAATGATCTCAAACGATTTGGTTCAACTCACTGATCAAGAATCCGTGGTCAAAATCGATTCTGTCTGGCCGTCCGTTAACACGATAACTCTCGAACGAAAGGAGTTAGAGGATTGAAATTTTCAGGACAGGTTTGGAGCGTAAATATCTCAGATGAGTTCGTTAACGGGCTAAATCCACCAAGTGGTTTCGGAGTTATGGCCCTTTTTACTAAAAACATTTTTTATAAATATTTCCGAAACCGATCATTCGATCTATCTGAAATTTATCACCAGATTGTAGAATAATGACCTTTATGCGCATGCGAAGTTTTGTATTGATCGGGTAGCCGTTAAATTTACATATTACACATTTTTTTTAACTCACATATTTCGAATTCAATTTTTTTTTAAGATGTAGTTTCATCATAAAAATCCATCGATATCATTTTCAACTCTAACATGCTAATACTTTCGGAGATATGATTTTTCTTAATTTCAATAATGAATCGAACTTGTATATGTTTTCACAGAATGCTACAATTATTCTATCTATGAATTATTATATGATCTATGTTCATACTCGTGCATGTCATCCTGTTCTATAAGAGAGAGTCAAATTCATTTCAGCTATTTCAATTTGATATCTTTCATGTGCAGTCCTCATTCTTAGATTTCTCATTTAATTTTGATAAATAAACTATTATTTGAATTAAATTACCTTTATGATGCAGTTCTATCATTAGAATCCATTGATATAATTCCCAACTCTGAGAAATCAATACTTCCGGAGATATAATTTGTCTGTTTGAACAAGAGCGCCAGAAAACTCCTGTCCACAGGGCTTGAACCAATTTTTCTTGCAGAAAATGGTCTCAAACGTTTTGGCTCGACTCACTGCTCAAGAATCCGTTGGCAAAATCGATTCTGTCCAGCCGCTGGTCCGGCCAGCTATTAACTCGATAACTCTCGAACGGAATGAGCTAGACATTTGAAATTATCAGAGCAGGTTTGGGAGATAAATATGTCGGTTAAATTCCTTACTGGGCAAGATCACCCAAGTGGTTTCAGAGTAATGAAAAAAAAATTACATAACAAATTCCAAATTCAATCTTTTACAAGCTGTTGTTTCATCATAAGAATCTGTAGATATCTGATTCATTGTGGGATTTAGGACAAAATAAATCAAACCGGATTTATATGAAATTTATTTTTATTAATGTTTCGCAGAATATTTCATCTGCTTCCTCAGCCCTAAAATATTTCTACTAATGAAACTTGGATAAATATAGTATCTTACAAAATCTTTCATAACAAACATTAATTTCCCCTATGAAATATATCAGTCCATCAGTCATCAAACAAAAACAATTAGCTACAATTATCTGTCAGGAATTTTGCAATAGTCAACAATTAACATAACTTCACCAAATTTTAACTACATCTCTTTCTTTTTACAGTCTGACTGAGCGTAACGACTCAAACAAAGAAACCACCATCGATACAGGGACCTACCAACATTAACCGATTTATCATAATTATCTATATTAGCTTAAATTTTTTATTTTTAGGTTTTTGGTTTTTGGTTTTTTGTGTTTACATTTGATTAGAATACTATTATATAGCTCACTAAGGTGTTCTGTAACTGATCTGAAATTAACAGTCTTGTTAGTATTTATGTGGATCATCTCTAGAATGTTTCTCTTCCTACAATTCTTCTCTTTCTCGTATAACTTTTGATATCTATCGATATCATTTTCAATTCTAACAAACCAATACTTCGGGAGATATGATGTTTCAAAATTCCAATAATTAATCGTAATTTTATGATTTCATGGAATGCTCTAATTATAATTTGCTGATGTATGTACATTCGACATATGATATGAATCATAGACCTATATTTTGAACTTAATTTTTATGAAGCAGTTTCATCATAAGAATTCATTGATATTATTCCCAACTCTGAGAATCCAGTACTTTCAGAGATATGATTTGTCAGAGTTTGAATAATTACTCGCTAGTAGTTTGTTTAATGCTGAGGTGAATACATAATTCTTTCAAATCATTTTTGTTTCGATTTTTGTTCTTCTTATTCCAAATTTGATGTTAAAATATTATGAATGATTCTCCGAACCTACAAATTCATAATAATTCGAAATTGGTTTCGAAATCGCTCCCTTGCGGGCGCCTATGCCATCCCTATCAATTATCCAAGGTCCAAGTGAAAGCCATCCTTTACTCATTACTATTTTCAGGAGCTACAACATTAGAGAAGTTGATAAACATGGCAATAAAAAAGAAAATACAACCTAGTATATCGGTGGCGGTAAGACCAAAGTTTGATTCATCGCCGTTACCGAATCGATTTAATTTGACCTGGACCGTCCTACCTCTAATTTGAAAATAAATAATTCAAAGTCTGTCGCGCTAGGAGTACATCCGTGCGTATCGCCCCTGGGCCCGAAATGGAATCACTTTTTATAGCGTCTCTATCTTATCAAAATGCAAAGTGGACAAGACGTTACTGCTTATAAGCTCAGCTACTACCATGGGTAAGACTTGGATGGGGTTCTCAGGTGACAGAGACGGATTGCTTGGAAATTCCTTAAAGTTTCTACTTGTATGTATATTTGGGAGTTATCTCTATCTTTATTTTATATTGTCGATTCCTGTTTGTTCTTGGTCGATAAATATTATTAAATTAAAAAATTGGTTGAAGGACTGACCGGAAGTCAGGAGCTTTTGCGCGCATGTTCCATTGTCTATTCTCCCGATCGAGCATAGTTTCCGAAATCTAAAATTTTCCAAGATAGCTGAATAAAATGATAATTTAACCTTAAACTGACAAACCTACTATTAATAAAGATTTATTCATCTCTATTGGACACTCTTATTCGAATTTACCTTCGATATGGACCGCTTTATCAGCTTTTATAAGATATTAATACATTTCAAACCATTTTAATGACAGACTTCACTACTGAGAGAATCGTCTATAAACACGTAATATTTAATTCTGACATAAAATGTAATCTATCTGAATTAATATACACTTACCTCTCAAGCAATTTCTAGATAAGATATTAGCGAAATACGGAGAAAATTTGTGCGACGGCATTTTACAAGTAATTACCGAGTTTTAATTGTGAAACAGGCCTGTTTCTCCACCGTTAGATACGTTAACTGAGGCTTTGATTCAAATTTATCCTTAACATAGGACGTCAGTTAGAACTTTACGGAGATTTAAACACTCAACAATGCTTTGTGAATACGGCGGACTATCTCTTTCCGTTCAAAAGTTATCGTGGCAATGGTCATTTTTAGATCTTGTTTCTACAATAACGCTCGAACAGAATAAGCTAGGCAGATGAAATTTACAGAGTAGGTTTGAGAGATGAATATCTCGGTTTAGTTCGTTACTGGGCAAAATAGGCCTGATGGTTTCGGAGTAACGAAAAAAAAATATTTTTTTTAACTTACAAATTTCAAATTTAATTTTTCTCAAGATGCGGTTTCACCATAAAAATCCATTGATATAATTTTCAATTCTAATAAGCTAATACTTTCGGATATATGATTTTTCGAAATTTCAATATTGAATCGTACTTCTATGTTTTTTTTAATGATAATTTTTTAAGCTTTTTTTAAACGACACTTTTTTTAAATTTAATTTATTTCATGATGCAGTTCTTCCTGTCAAATTGTGAATGCGCTGTCATTAGCCGTTTGGCAAATACAACAGCGTGAAATTTTTGATACTTCGAGTCAGCAGCCCGGTAAAAATATATTGTATTCTGTAATTTGTAGCTTATTTACTCTTGTTATAATAGTTTTATGGCTTTTATATGTGCGGTTGGCTCAGGGGTAGAGCGTTTGACTTGGGAGCGGAAGCCCCAAGTTCAATCCCCGAGGGTAGGAAAGGAATTTTCTAGTCACGGTAATCGCCACCATTCACTGTTGGGTCAAAAATTAACAGTGCTGTGGCTAAGGTGGTGTAAGGACACAGTAACAAAGCCTACACAGAACACAACTGGTTCTCCTCACTCGCTCAAGCTCTTCGAGAGCTTATGGGGGGTCTCCTTGGGCAGGAACTAGGAGGATCAGTATAATAATATACTATAATAGAATAATACAATAATACAATTATACAATAATACAATAATGCAATAATACAATTATACAATAATACAATAATAACTTATGTATTTTCAATCATTTCTTGTATCTTGTTTTAATGAACCTATGCTTCATTCATTAATGTGAATTTTGTTTTGTAAAAACTAAGATTCCATTGAACAATTGTTTTGAAAGAAATTAAAAAATTAGGGGCAGAGGCCCTAAACGTTGTCAAGCGTAGGACCCCGGAAATCGTAAATCCACCACTGGCCTTACCAACCTGGCCACATTTCCTGAAATATAAAAATCCGTAAGAGCCGTGCTTGTTACTACTGAGGGGGCGTGAATGCATCGACTTCGTCTCGAAAATATCACACATAAAATCGATGTTTTCAATAATCCACACGGAGTTTAATGGTTTCTAACAAACAATGGCGACAATTTAGTTTATGTGGATTCGTCTGAGAATTGAGTCATTTTCCCGAACGACGTGGGATACGGTTTTTGTAAAATAAACACGTGTTCGGAAAACAAGAATGATTCATTTTGAAGAAACACAAAGTCCAAAAGAATCACATTACGCATTTTAATCACGTGCTTCTGGGCTGTGCTACGAATTCGGGCTGACAGGCCATCAGATATACATGGGAATATATTTGGGTTCGTGCGATACCTTCAGGAAAACCCTTCATGTCTTGATGTCCAAGCTGGTGCCAACGTGTTTACGAACAGAATTATAAATGTGGCACTCAGATTTAGTTTAATTGGCCGTCATAAACAACAAGAACATGCTGATTCTTGTGGTTAATTTGGATCGGCTATATAGAAGTTTATAAATACACGGTGTCGCATTGAAAAGGAAACGGAGGACTTTTCGGATAGAAAAAATAAATAATTCTATGATTTTCTTCTGGGTTTTTCTTCCCAGAAATATCTAAGAAATAAAAACTTCAATGCTTTTGAATTTAGACAGGAATCTACTAATCAAATAACAATTAATTCAATACAACAACAAAATAAACAGCAAGAACAACAACCCTATCTATTGAATGTAATCCCTTATGTCCACGTCATAATTCTTCATATTGATTCTAAGTTCAATAAAATTGGTTCAAACACTGAAGTAAAGTCAGGGGCGTTTGTATTTATATATTTTGAGTTATAGAGAAAATAACAACGATATTTCGGATGTGTATAACTTCTAAACCATTTGGCCGATTATACCTGCTAACGAACTCAAATGTCGCATTTGGAGGCACAACATACCCTGAAAATTATAGGTCGCTATCTCTTTCCGTTCTCAAATTATGTGGCAATGGCAGAGAAAACGTCAACTATATCTGCTTATTATAACCTTATTCCTTTGAAATTCTTTCGTATATAAAACAAATTGGAAAGTCACTGTGGCCAGGAGCTTTGGCGCGCTGTTTTATAGCTAGAGCTATCACCCATCCAGGTACTGAACTCGCCCAAGGCTGCTTAGATCCAGGTAAAAAATAATATTCTAAATATTTCCAAGAATATGAATCCAACTGTAAAAACAAGCGTCCAAGAAAATCTGGTCCACTTTTTGGCTGAGAATAGTCTCAAACGATGAGTTACGACTCAAATACATACATTCACTGTAGGGTCGAAAATAAACAGTGCTGTGTCGGTGGAAACTAAGGACCCATTCGAATACATACATTTACTGTTTGGTCGAAAATAAACAGTGCTTTTTTTGCGGTGGGATAAGGACACAAATCAGATCAATTATACAATTGTGCCAGTGCAATTGGCTCAGTGCTAGAGCGTTTGACTCTGGAGCCAGAGGCACCAAGTTCAATCCAGAGGCTAGGAAATAAATTTTCTAGTCACGGTACTTGCCACCATTCACTGTTCGGTCAAAAACTAACATTGTTGTGCCTAAGGTGACGTTAGGACACAGTAACAAAGCCTACACAGAATATAACTGGTTCTCCTTGGTCGCTCAAGCTCTACAGAGCTTATGAGAGGTGTCCTTGGGGGTGACCTAGGAATCAGTAGAAAAATATCAATTTGAATATGATATGAGATGAAAAACAAATGTAATAAAATACGAAATTATCCATGTTTCAAGTAATTTTATTCAGAGATCGACTTGAGTTCGGTAGATATAACATTCGTCGACTTGATTGTTTCGATAGAAGTGAAAAAAACACGAAAAAGAGACATTTCTACTACGGGAATCATTCCCGGAAACTCGAGCTATGAGGCAGATCGCTAGTACATGATGCCACGCTGTGTGAGTACATATATAACGGTTTAGAAAAACTGACATTACTTATTTTCGACAAGTTTTCACAATTTTATACTTTCATGAAATTATCATCATGTTACATATTCGACGGCTTTTATCCCTCATCTTCACTTTTTGCCATGTTTCCAGTTCGAAAACGTTCCGAATCGGCATATTTCACACTGAAAGAAAAATATAATAACAGCAATGAGAAAATTCATATACTATATGCCTCAACAAAACTTTCTATTTCTCACAGTTAACCTTGATTTACCACGATTCAGTTAATAATGGCTATATGATTTAATCCTTCATAACAGGAATAATACCGTTTTACAGCAAGTATTGAAGTGATTATACTATAGTCGTACTTTTATATTACTGGTTTTGAAACTTTGGCTCACTACCGTAGTAAACTTAAATAACTGCGTTTGTAAATTGTAACTCCGTATTACTATCATAGTAATCTGGTATAACTGCACTTCTAACTTTGTCTTACAACCATAGTAATATTGTATAACTGCATTTTACTGGTCTAGTAAACCTATTTTACCGCTCTCGTAATCTCGTCTTACTGTCTTTATCAGCTTAATTTGCAATTTTAGTTAATTTTTACTGCCATATTACAAACTGAGCTCATCTGATAGAAAACAATGGCCAATTCAATACTATGTCTGTACTTTAATGAATTTCTAATTTATTATTAAGACAAGCAAATAAATTGGTCAAATTTTTGTGCTACATTGGCTCAGTCAGTAACATGGCAGTTAAATGATTTAACTAAAGTGGGCAAGTTAACAAAGGCAATCAGAAGAGATTAACCATATTATGAAGAGAATAAATTACATAATATATCTGATAGTTTCTCTAATGATAAAATTGAGTGTCGAAAGTTCAAACCTACCTGCGAAAGATATCAACTCGAATTTTCAAATTGAGAATTCATCATATTGATTAATAAGGCCAGAAGGACTGACATCAAGGAAACACTCGGCATGAAGCAATTTGTTGACTTCATAGTGTATTCAAATGAGCTAAATTGATACAACTATCTCTGGAACTTTATCTCAATTATACCTACCTGCAAATTATACAATTTCTTTTATGAATTGTAATTGTCTATATTTCTATTTTTTGAAGCAGTATTTTATTAATTTCATATGGAGAACATATTATCTCCACTGTCTACTGCGTGAATTATATTGGGTGGATATACAAATAAAAAAATAGTAGCATAACAAGACATTTTATTGTTAGTAATAATCACATTCTTTGGTTTGAATTAGTAGATATACATACACTGAGAGCCAATACTGGTCGAAATATTTCAAATATATAGGGGTGTTCATCACAATACCATACTAAAAGACGAACAAATAGATTATTACAGATAAACAAACACTGAGATTAAACTTACTCATATCACGAAAACAAGATATTCAATTTGAATGAAAAATTAACTGCACACTTTCTCAAATATTGGTAACAAAAATATATTCAAAAAAACAATATTATAGAGCAAACAAAACACATTCCAATGATAAGGGCAATGGATTCAACAGAAGAACAATAATGTTCTATTTAAAAAAAAAGTTGACCTAATATTTCAATAATTAATTATTCAGAATTTCGAATAAAATTTAATTATCAATCTGATGAGATCAATGGAAATTATTAAATGATTACATACTAGCATTCATTCGATTGATGAATTATTCATTCCGA
Organism: Halyzia sedecimguttata; assembly: GCA_937662695.2. Taxonomy (NCBI): domain Eukaryota; kingdom Metazoa; phylum Arthropoda; class Insecta; order Coleoptera; family Coccinellidae; genus Halyzia; species Halyzia sedecimguttata. The sequence continues at coordinate 35,049,105 of OW569415.2, read as the reverse complement.
ACTCATGGACGCCATTGTTTCAAGAGCCAACGGCCAATATTGTTATCATGAAAAATCAATGGTTAGTGAATTCAGATTGATGCTCTAATAATAATTAAGATTATAACTTAGCTACCTGTACATTTTTTGACATAGTCTCCTTCCTAATCCCCAACTTTGCAATGAATTTACAACTCTCCATTAGGAACTTAGGAATTCTGCAAACTTCTGTTCCCTGTGTGCAGGAAGATTGATTGTAGACACACAAAACAAAAACGGTGATATTTCAATGTGCATACTAAACACTTTCAAACTACACTATGATGATGCTTGTTGATTAATATCATGAATAAACTACGCATATTTCACAAATTAGTTCAATTGCATTAGCAGGTTGTCTCAAGTCGAATAGACAAACGATGAGTATTGAGTTTGAGTGGATGCTATGAATTGGGTGGCGCGCAACCCTGCATTCGAGCATAATCGCTTATATTCGACTGGTTTAATGAATCAACATTAACTGCCGTAGTAAATTTATAGAACTAAAGTATCTCGCATAGTATCGCTAAATTGTTATGGCTATTGGATGCCGGTTAGAAAACTTTGGTTTACCGTGGCAATTCCACATTTGAATGAGATAATAAAACACTTTCATTGGTGTAATAAGAAAACCGTAGTAAGATCTGTTCAATAACTATAGCAACTCAATTTACTATGTCTATAGTGCTATTTTAATCGAATAGTAAGAAATGTATCAACCCTAGTAAGAATATTTTTGGTAAACCTTTCTCATTGAATCATTTCTTTCAGTGCACGATCTTCGCAGACACTTCATGATTCTTTAAATTCTCTGACGTCAAAAATCGAAAACTGTTGACTAATTCGTTTGTCCAGTGTAAAATTATGTTGTCTAACACACAATAACGAAACAATATCAACGATAAAACAACTATTTCGTAACGTTTCGGAGACTAGATCAGACTGCTTCGTCAGACACCAAGCGAAAATCTTCAGAATTGTTTTTTGTGGATAGCTATTCTGAAATTCGAAAATTGTCAAGAAAGAATTTTAAACAACCTGAAAACTCCATCTTACTCTCTTTCTGTCCAAATCTTCTGGAGAAATTCAACTAACCCATCTTCGAATTGATTCTTAAGATTTGCAGGAGCTCTAGTTCTCGCGTATAAAAAACCGTAACCCTTCCTTCGATTCCACTGTTTAGTTACCAGATACTGGCATCGACTTCTGTATAGAAAATGATCTGTGGGCAGTTAGTGCTTCCACCATATCGTTCTTTCTTTTCTTCTGTCTCTCAACGTACAACATATATATTTATTTATAACTGGATAATATCCGTCGGCACTCATATAAAATTGAATGACTGGTGTACGGGAGCTGCTTTTATACTGAGTTCCTAAATCCCGTAGGTACAGAATAAGCTATCAGTCCCGTATTTTAGCAATCATTGTGAAAATACGTATTCGAGCTTAAACCTGGTACTCGATTGTAGAATGGTAGCTTGAAGGTTTGTGCATAAATTCAGCGGAATCTGCCGATAGTTTCTGAAATATACCATTTGCGAAGAAAAAAAATTTTTGAGTTATTGGGAAAACAATATTTCAGATGACTATATCTCCGAAACCGTTCGGCCGATTACGCTCATTAACGAACTCCATGAACCGTTGCCAGGTATGGGTCTCTCTCACCATAGGAATAATGGTGGAATACAACTCTGATAATTATTGTAAGTCATAAGACCTCTCTCCCAATACTAGTACAACCGTCAATTTTAATCTCATTGACAAGCCTGACTCCATTCCATTCTACTACAATGTTGCTGCAGTTGAACATATGTTCGGCAGTTTTATCTATATCCCTGCAGCATTGCCCCATTCTCTTTAAATGTTATTCAATAGGTAGCCTGTTAAGGCCGGTCTATACGCTAAGTTTTGCACAACCCTTTACCTGCGCAGTTCAACATGTTGCCGGTAAAACGTTGCGTGTAGACAGAAAAATTGCGCAGTTTTGAAAACGTCGCGGAGACGTTGCAGTTGCGGCGAAAACTGAGCTAGACAGCATAGATATCCGTGAATTGCGCGGATTTGTCGCTGCATGTAGACGGTAACTGTGGTTACAGCATGTCAAAATTGAGAAGAGTAGTACCTCCTCAATGATGATATCACTAAAACTGTGCGAAGTATACTGATATCTCTGCATCGTGTGGACGTACTAAAAATTGCTACGTTTTCATTCCGTCTTGAGACTGCGCCGACAAAAGGTTGTGCAAAACGGAGCGTTTGGACTGGCCTTTACAGTACCAGTCACCAGGCTTAGTTGGTTCTCCAGAGCTTGAATATTCAAAACCTCAGTCTTTGAGAAAGGTCCGTCTACGAGGAGCCTTGACCGCTTGAGGTCATTCTCTTTGATCCATTTGGAGAAAAATTTCCTATCGAGCGATTTCTCAAAGAAAATGTTGACAGATGTGTGACATATAGAGGTAATGACGGTTCCAGCCCAGTGAATGCTGAGCGTGCCTCTCTCCTGACTATCAGAGAATATATTTATTTATTTATTTATTTATTTATTAACGGGATAAACCCAATTTCACAAATCAATATTAATATACAATAACAATAGTTAATTCATAATACAACTCAATATATAATACAACCTAATAGATTGTGAAAAAAAAAAAAAAAAAAAAAAACAATACAAAACTTCAAGAAATAAATTCCAACAGATCATAACAAATTTCGATTGACATAACGCACAATGGATGGGTAACTGAGGAGAAAGAAGATGTGTTTGTCGGATTGTCCTGTATCAATATTATCCAAAGAAGGACTGCCTTTATTATGGAGCAGTCCTTCCTAAGAGGAATGAATAGTGCTGCTGGGATCCCAAATATCAGGACCGGCCGCAAAGGCAACACAGGGCCATCTATAATCTAGGTGGGGCCCTCCGGTTCAAGAAGCCTGCATATATACCATTGGCGTACATCAGGAGGTAGGATTTGTCAAAGCAGAAGTGGTTGCCAGCACGGTTACCTCTACGGAGGTTGGACGCGTCAACATCCTTGAATATTTTGAGAGCCCTTACGTGTCCCTTGAACAATCTACAATAATACCATTGTGCCTGTTGCCAGATTATAAATGATATCTTCGTAGCTGCCTGCGTGATCACGAGATGTACCTATGGGGTAGGTACGCCCTACAGACATTCTAGTGATGCTGTAGAAAAAGATCTCAGAGCGCCTCTTATGCTCCGATAGACTCCTCTTCGTATTTAGTCATGATTGTGTGGTTACATTCCTCCACCATGCACCACCATGCATAGATTAGAACAGGCCTCACCACCACATTTTACAAACAGTGAATGATATCTGGTTTGAAGCACCATCTACTGCCTAGCAGTAGAACAAAAAATTACATTGGCCTTGTTCGTTTTGACCCCGATGTGTTTTTCCCACAGTGTAGTCCAATTTCACACTAAGGCATCGAACTTTCTCGGAGAAGCCCTACTCCGGATAAACTAGGAACTAGTGAAGAGCAAATTCCTTCACTTCTAATGATCCAGATGAAATCTCGGAAGATCGCCTCTTGGGTCCCTAGTACTCCAAATTTCAATAGGTTGAAAAATGTTTTGGCTGAAAGATTCCAAAGAATTAGGATAAAATATTGTACCAAAATTGAATAAAAAGATCCTTCCGTCTTCCGTACCTCTTCGGCTTTTTGTAATAATTTACTGAAGAGAAATTTATGGAGTTCATTGCGCATTGATTTGGCAATTAATATTTCATTGCTCGCGAACAATTAATCGGAGATCATGAGGTTACAAATATTATATTGAGCATATACAAATTGATCTTGCTATCCTTCTACGGCCACTGGGCATGCAGAACCCCAATTCATTGCTGAAAACAACATTATGCATTTTGCCTCCTAATGTTCCTCTACACTTGTTCAAACGTTGACGACAGTGGTCTGCAGTCGAAAAAAGTTCGAAAAACGTACTAATCTTGGACGGTATGTAAAAGGTCCAAGTGCTCGAATGCAGCAATATAGTTTACGCACAATAACACGTCTCCTGCAAACTTTCTTCTTCAAACCTTTTGTCAGCGATTTGACGCGTAGTAGCGAAACGGTCTCGTAAAGCTGGTTGTTTAAAGCGCTTACTTCTCCGTTTACTCTCAAAGTCACTAAAATATCATAATTTTGACGTGTACGGGTTCGGGGCATTTTGTTACGCTTGGCATTTCTAGTAGACGCAGTATCTAAAAATATTTGTATATAGAGGAGTTTTTTAGTGGTACATTAATTTTACCGTATATTCCTCTTATCAAATAGAACACTTTTTTCAGTTACCTTTTCAACAAATCCTGATCAGGTAAAAAAACAGGCTGTTGAAATTTTGATATGATTATTCCGAATTAAATTAATTTTGGTGTGAAGTTAACGTTAACTGTGAGATAACAGTTAACCCTCGATTGACTAATCGACGGTTTTGATCAAGATAATTCTTGTTCAAGAACCCTGGGTTATTATATCGTCGAAAAGCTTTTTGAAACCAGAATTAAGTTAATCGATCTGTTAAATTTGAAACAGAAATTGGTTGATTGTAGATTAAAGGATCTTCGTGAAACCCATCACAAGTCACATTCAAGGAATGTGAGATTAGGCGATGATGAAATTTGTTTATAATCTTATAGTGGATATTGAATGAAAATCAAGTTTAATTTCACTGTTTCAATATTCAAGAATAGTGGAACATTTACTTACACTTGCTGCATTAAGATTATTAAAAACCATTTCATAAGACTTGAGTGAGTAAATATGTTGTTTCGAACAATTTCAATGAATTTCCGGCATCAGATTATGAAGCTTTTAGATAATTATATTATAATGAATCCGCTAAGGTTTTCTGTGTTCAACTGGCAAAGAAAGTATCACATTCTAAAATCTTTAAACACTTAAAACTTTTTACCTGTGCCGAATCTGAAAAAACCGAACCCGTATAATTGAATGAAATAAATTATTCCATCTGGGTGTACCACTTCTAAGAAACTGAGTTATACCTGAAAAAAATAATTAAATCTGGAATTATATTATTTACTTGATCTGGGAGATTTATGATGCCATAGATTTCAGCAGTCAAATATGTAGCGAATAATCATTAAAGGATACTTTAGGAGGTACATTTATTATTATATGGTTCGTTTCTGGGATTTATCTGCCAAACTCTGAAAAATATCTATAAAATATGAATTAGTTGTTTAATCGATGATGCTATTTCGTTATTGATTGTTAGGCAACATTGTTCTATACAATAACAATAACTTGTGTTTCTAAAGCAGAAGCAATTCACTGAATAATACTTGTTTTATTTGATAGATATTTTTCAGGGTCTGGAAGAGAAAACCCAGAAAGGAACCATGTAGTAAATGAGTTGCGAATCGGTAAAACTTATTAATTATTCAAGGAAGGAGCATGCCGGTTCTTCCGACGTCACGGCAGTGTATATATACTTTTGTTATATCCTTCCTTATGCAATCATAAAGGTTCTCCCGTACAATATCAACAGAGAAATCCCAGCCTCATAAAATTGAGTGTCGTTGTAAGAGTGACCGTTCCGGGCCTACTAGAATTATTCATATAGATAAGAACGTTGAGTGACAAATTATTAGTGAATATGTGGCCACAGGTAGTATCGAGATTCCTTATCATCACAGGATCAATTATTGACGTTTTCACATAATTATACCCCATTAATCTGCATATCTTTGCCATTAGCCTGTTCGGACTGTTATCGCAATCAAGATGATCTTGAAAGGCGGTCCTCACCTCATTTTTTCGTTTTTAGTGGGTTGGGTCCACCATTTTTAGCATTTCAAAATATGACACTACTTGGTAGGTACTTATGAGAGTCGTTGATCTGGTTTGTTATGGTTTACGATCGATGCATTAAAGAAGGCATTTTATATCCAGAAGCAACGAACTCCAACGTATCTGAATGCTTTTGTTCCAAACGAGACACTTGTTATGGAGTTCATTATATTTTATTCCTAGCTTCAACTTCGCAGCCTCGTCCGAATGAGGATCATGGTGTGTTGAAGAGTACTTGTATCTGTTAATGTTGAATGTTGTTACTATTCTATTAGGTTCTTCTCACTGATATCAGGTTCCATTGTTTATTCACGCCTCATACGAAGTAGATCGAGCTTAATTTCGGTAGGTACTGGGTTGTACTTATACGATATTCACGAAATTCCGCGAAAATTAGCGCGACGGCATTCTACAAGTAATTATCGAGTTTTAATTGGATCGGATTCGTATTTCCTGAGTTATTGAGAAAATGACTCCAAAACCGTCTCCCCGATTATACCAATTAACAAACTCAAAAGTCGCATTCGGATGCGCAACCTACACTAAAAATTCAAAGTCGCTATCTCTTTCCTTTTTCAAGTAACTGTGAGATACATAATATTTTTTCGTAATTTTTGGCGCTCTTGTTCCTCGGAACAGAGTGCTTATCAATTTGCGCAAATGTCTGTTCGAATTTTTGGCTGAAATTGGTCTTAAACGATTTGGTTCGAATCACTGATCAAGAATACGTGGTCGAAATCGATTCTGTCCAGCCGGCCGTTAACACGATAACTCTCGAACTGTCCGGCCGGCCGTTAACACGATAACTCTCGAACGGAATGAGCTAGACAGTTGAAATTTCCAGATTAGGTTTGGGACATAAATATGTCGGCTAAGTTCGTTATTGGGCAAAATCGGTCAGATGGTTTCGGAGTAACAAAAAAAAATTGTTTTCATTAAAAACTTCAAAATAAGTTTTTCTCAGGATGCAGTTTCACCATAGGAATCCATTGGTGTCATTTTTAACTCTAACAAACTAATACTTTTGGAGATATGGTTTTTCAAAATTTCAATAATACATCGTACCTACTTCTGTGTTTTCACAGAATACGATAATTATTATGGTGTTTTGGTTTCGATTGGAACAATTCGTCGAAAACACCAAGACGTTAGTCTACATTCTCGACGACTTTTGAGAAGGATTCCACTAACTCAAAAGCATATGTGACTTTGTATGGAGTTGGCTAATGAGCACGTGAATGGAAACAATAAATGGAGGTCTGTATTGTTCACAGATGAGTGGAAATACGGACGATTTTCAGATAGTCGTCGTGTTCGGGTATGGAAGTCAGACGGCTTTTACCGCAACTCTGGAGAGAAATTGATCAAGGCTACTTCAACAATTTGATCGAAAGTATGCAAAGGCGTTGTCCGGCTGTGGTTGATGTTCGAGGAGGCCATACATTTTACTGAACTTTATATTTTGAATGAACTGATTTTGCACTGCAAATATTAAAAATAAATTTTCACCTAAAACTTATATCTAAGTGAGTAAAAATTTATATTTCTCATGTTTAAAAAATTGATTAAAACAAATGCAAACTGTTTGAACAGTCTCAAAATTTCTGAACTTCCTTTCTTTTTTGGAGCAGTATAGTTCTTCACTGCTTGTTTCCAAAATGCATGATTTGAAAATAAAAAAAAAACAATATATCTTCATTTTCTCGCAAACCTATGCAAAACTAAGGCTACAGAGAGCAACAGAGACTTTCTGGTATGAATTTTAAGCAGTCCAATTTTCATGTGTGGTTTATAAGCCAGAGTTTATTGATGTGATGAAATTCGGAACTATAAATTTCAGATAAGCATCTCGAACATGGTCGCCTGATGGACAAAACAAGGTGTTTCTCGGAATGCCTTCGGTGTGATTTGAATTTAACGTTTAAATGTATAAACGATAAAAGGCCATTAATATGCAGAGTCGTTCCTCAATACAAATAAATGTTCACTACATGGTCTTGACTATAAACGTGAAAATATTGTAGTTATCTGCTTCTTCATCGCTCCGTCGCTCCATAAAGTGATCAAAGTTCCATATGGTCTTTTTAGGAATAATAAAATACAAAATGGATGATACTATGAAATATTTCCGTTGTTTTCTTGAGTGCCCCTTTCTCATTTGAGGTCTAAGTGAAATTAAATTGGTTTAAGCACTGACGTGAAGTCAGGAGCTTTTGCGCGCAAGATATTTTGTCTATTCACCTCTATTGGACACACTTAATGGAATTTAGCATCGATATCTACCGTTTTCTCAGCTTTTATAAGATATGAATACATTTCATACCATTTTAATGACAGACTTAAGTAATGAGTTAAGGAATCGTCTAGGATACAGAATTTTTAATTCTGACATACCTATGTAATATTTTGGAATTGAAATTCATTGAATATCTAATAATATACGATAAAACTTATGCCTCAAGTTACTTCAGGATTAGATATTCAAGCAATTCTGCGAAAATTTGTGGGTCGGCATTCTACAAGTAATAACCGAGTTTTAATTGGGCTTGCTTTGTATATTTTGAGTTATAGAGTAATAACAACAAAATTTCAGATGAGTATAGCTCCAAAACCGTTTGGATGATTATGCAAATTAACGAACTAAAATGTCGCATTCGAATGCGCAACCTACCCTGAAAATTGCAAGTCGCTATATCTTTCCGTTCTCAAGTTATCATGAGATACATAATATTTTACCATAATTATTTTAAAATTTTCTAGTGCAACTGTCCTCACAAAATTTCACAAACGTCTTTGTGCCAGTATTCTACAACTAGCTACCAAGTTCAAATTCGGTTGGATCTATATTGGTTGATGATATAATTATTACTCGGAAATCGGCAGGTCGATTGTACCCATTGTATTTGGACGCGCCACCTACCCTGAAAATTTCAAGTTGCTATCTCTTTCCGTTCTCAAGTTAGCGTGGCAAAGGCTTGCCGGACGGGCGGACAGAATCAAATTTGACCTCGAATTCTTCATCAGTGAGCCGAACCTAATCGTTTGAGATCATTTTCAGCAAAAAATTCGAAGGTTACAAACATTTGGGCAAAATTATGGCACGCTGTTCCCCAGAACATGTGCGCAAAAAACACTGACGTGTGGTCAGTTTGCGCATCGAGGCGCTTATTATGTTGACCAATCTTAATTGAATGACGTCGTATACAAGCGCGCAAAAGCAGACTGAAATCACGTCAGTACTTTCCTAATTTGTTGGCAATTCTGTTTATTACCTCTATGCCTTTTAGTTAGCTGCAGTAACAGAACCCGCGATACCGTCTGAGTGTGAAGCCAACTGCCTTATTATAGCGCTATGGAACTCATGCAACGATCAGGCTGTATCTGAACGAATTATCGCACCTCCAAGATTGTCTTCGATATATTATTCCTTTATTTTCAACACTATAGAACCGATCTAGTTTAAATCAAGTACTTGGCTGTCAAATAAAGGTTTGAAAGATTTTTCAGCTACATCTGACATTTTTAAATATTTCAAAAAACATTTCCATTCATGGAAATTTCTGTATAAGTCTTCAGGTAGGTACTTTTCAACTAACTACCGAGTTTCAAATCGATCATATCGATATTTTTCGATTTACTCGTATTAGGTAACTAAAATTTCAGAATGCGAAACCACTCAGCGGGTTTTGCCCACTGACGAATTCAACCGAGATAATAATGCCCCAAACATAACCTATAATTTTCCACTTCGTAATATATTACGTCCGTTAGTTATCGTACTTAGGGACGTACAGAATTTGATTTGACCACAGATTATGTTCTATGTAATACAGGGTCTTTGGTTCTGAAGATACCTCATTTTGCCGCTGCATATGCATGCTGTTCACATTTGCAATTCCAGCCACAGAATTCATTATATACGCATAACCTCACTTTCTCCTTTGTTTACATTGGCAATGATACATAATGAGTTCCAAAATGATTGTCACTGGATGATAGCTTTTCCTCCCGCCCCAGATTGGACCAAATTTTTTCATTACACAAAATAAATTGATTTAATAGTTGATATAGTTCACATCAACTTTGTAGAAAGTGAAATTCATGAATAAATGAATTTTTGAATTAATTTTTTATTACACGTGATTTTAGGTACATAGCATAATTGCTGAGCCTAACTCTTTCTCTGGGTTTACAACAGACCTTGTGATGACCAGAGTAGGGTAGTTTAATTGAAAGAATTATGATAAATGTTACTGGAATTTTACTCCGTTTTAAGGAGTTTTCTTTCAGAAAATATCAATTTGATGGAATCGAAAGTGAATTCATCATTTGTTAGGATTCTATTCCCCTAAATCATTTTCAAGGGATATCATACTAGCTTTTGAAGATATTGAACATATATGAATAATCTGTTCCCTTGTATTTGAATGGAAGAACTTTAGAAATCTCATTTAGAATTTTTCACATGTAAGTACTGATAACTGAATGCATTCTGTTGAACTAATTTTAATGTTTGAATGCAGGTAATAAATCAATTCAAATGGACAGAATGCATTGAATAACTATAAGATGACTCCCAGTTTGGGAGTTTGGCCATTTGTCAGAATTCTAACAATGAACTCATATCAAATGTTCAAAATGTGCTCCACTATTCTCAAGGAATTCTCAACTTTCTCGTTTGTTGTCAAATATATTTTGTAACATTTGGGGGCCAATATTTTGGCCGCACATTTTTATCGATGCTTGGAGATCTTCTATACTACCGTACTATCTTTTGAAAATCTCATCTTTCAGATATTCAAGGATGCTAAAATCCAAAGGAGTCAAGTCTAAACAGCGTGTTGGAAAGGCAGGTTGGAGTCCTCGACTTATTATACGTTGTCATAAAACTCCTGCAAATAGCTTGGAATTGCAGAAGTAGTGTGAGTGTAGTTGCCCCATCTTGTTGAAAATATCTGTATTTCTTCGTCATCTGGTTTGTTTATGCATTATAATTTTGTATCTTTCACCATTAACGGTATTATGAAAAAAAAACTGGATCATATATTCTACGACGAGAAACTGCTAACCACACATCAAATTTTTGTAAATGTAATGGAGTCTCAATAAAACTGTTGGGATTCTCAGATGAGGAAAATCTGTAGTTTTGAGAAATCAAATAACCTGACAAGTGGAACCAAGTCTCTTTGCGGTATTTATTCCTAATTCATTAGGTAGGCAGGTAATGAATATGTAATCATTATAAAGGATACTGTGGGAGGTATATTCATCATTGAATGGTTTCTTTCTGGGTTATCTCTCCCAAACTCTGAAAAATATCTATAAAATAAGAAATCAAATATTTTGTGATTTGCTTCTGCGTAAGAAACACAGTATATTTGTCAGAAGCAATCAATCGAACAATGTTGCCTAACAAATAACAACGAAACAACATCAACGAAGAAACAAATATATCGTAACGTTTCGGAGTCTATATCAGACTCCTTCCTCAGACGCTTAACGAAAAAATCTTCAGAATTATTTTGTTGATTGTGTTTCTTACGCAGAAGCAAATAACTAAATAAAAAATTTTTTATTTTATAGATATTTTTCAGGGTTTGTGAGAGAAAACCCAGTAAGAAACCATTCAATGAGGTAATGAATATATTTATATATACTTTTAAATTTTGAGATATCAAAAAAATTTTGTATTGCTCTGGGGAGACTGTAGTTCCTTCTCTAGAGTTTTTGTTGCAAAGAAAAGAGTGGTACGTTTGATTTTTGGTATGAACCAACGAGCATCATGCCAACCTGTGCTCATTGCCAATAAGTTACTTTCACTCCCTGTATCTACATATTAAAATGTCTCACATATGCTAAGGATAATGAGACTACTATGGGAAAAACTGGCTAGTTCGCATGAGCATAGAACTCGTAATTCACAGGTGCTTCTGTTTCCTAAACATCGGACTCACAGTTTCGATTGTTTCGAACGTTCTCCAATATATCAGAGCATTACGAACATTCAAGAGCAAACGAACATTCAAAAAAGAAATTAAGAAGCTGTTACTGCAAAAATGCTTTTATTCAGTTGAAGAGTTTTTATCAGAATCTTTAATAAGTTAGTTGGATAGTATTGTAATATGACTTATCCTATACACATTGTTGTGTCCTAAAGGATCAATAAATTATTTATTTATTTATATCGCAGAGATCTCGTTGAGCTCATACCAGGCGGCGGAGGTAACAAAAGTCCTCATATTGTCACGGCAAGAAGTCGCTGAGATACCTCTGGGAGTTCTCTGTGTTCCCTGGGTATTTACTTATTATTTCGACTATTCTTTGGAACGCACGATGTTTAATAATACTGGATTGTTAAAATTGTTCGGAATAAACTCAGAGATAAAACATACCAATAGGAAGACGTCACGGACAAGACCGCTCCATGCACTTTCCCAGCCGACAGCAATCTACATAAACCTGGATATATTTTTCATCACTGAAGACGTTATTATAGGACAACCATCATTACCAGGGACTGACAGAATAGAAAAACTGCTCATTAAATGCGCAATATAATTTCTTGATGCGTTTCAGAACCGGGGGAATTGCGAGTGACGGTTTCGTCTCGCTATGGCATAAACTTTAATTCAATCCGAACTAGTTTTAATTGTGCTGCCACAATTATATTATGCGGAACAATTAACGGCCTAACCGCCACAATAATGATTTTCGTACATGGGCGTAGATCGGAATCCTTCCAAGGTTGGTCTGAGAGTTTACGAAACAAATTACATTGGTCTGAGTTTCATGCTGAATTAGGAAAAATATTCTTAAAAAGTATTTGCGTCCATGTTCCATTGTCTATTCATTCCTCATTCAAAGTCGATAGAGCTGTAATTCGGTACTCTATTGAAAAATGGTCGCTCGAAGTTATGAGCGGAATTTCAGCGGATTGTGACGGATAGTTTATGAAACATAACAACATTTTTTTTTCTAGTGATACGATCCTTTCGGAAGTTCGCAAAAATTATTGCATTCTACAAGTAACTACCAAGTTTTAATTGGATCGGATTTGTAACTTTTTGAGTTATTGAGGAAATAACAACAAAATTTCTAAAACTCACGAAAATGCTTCCCTAATTTAATTATCGCCTCTTGGGTTATAGGCTGCAAATTTGGAAATTTTTCATGAAACGAGCAACTTACTTCTTTTTGTGTTCGAGTGTTATCTCCGTAACCAATGTGAAATTGTTATTTTGTTCATTTCAGTTAATCGAACCATTATGAAAAATTGACGTTAACGAAATTCAAACACAAATTAGTCAATTTATAAACTACAACTTTTTAGCACAAAGCAATTTCCGAAGGCGTTCTAAAGAAACTAACATCGCCACAGAAAGTTTTTTACGTAGTTTTCATGGTACCATCTGGAAAACTCAATGTTATGGTTTTTTTTTCTATCCATCACATCTTGAAGGCAAATGAGTTGAGTATAATTGTAATAAGATATGGTAATATTCGAGGAAATATGATAATGAATTTCGGTAGTCACATGATTCTATTTTTTTTTCTAATTTGTTTTTTTTTAGTTTATGTTTGCAATAAGCATTTCTGAATAGAGAATGAACAGACTTTTCAAACGATGTATCACAAGCCCATCCTCCCTCTTGGAAGAATTGGGGGTTGTACCTGTCTTTCGAAGGGGGTTGAAGGTAGTAGTCAACTCTTCAGGTTTCAAAAGATAAGGATCGATGCACAATACTTCAATTTACTCTTCATATCGTTTTTAGTGGATACCATATAAGGCCGAATAATAGTTAATCAGATCCATTATGAAGAATTTTCACTCTTAAAACAAATCTCTAAAACCTCCATCTTTTTTTGTCTATGAACAACATTCTGTCACAGACTAACCTGTGATCACAGACTAATCTGTGATTCCGTCTCTGTCCAGTTGATTTCTTTCAGATAAATCCATGAGATCTATGTTCACGTGACGAAACGAACCGTCGCCTCTCGTCTATGATTGTCTCAATCATAGACTTATTATATTATGCAGTGTTACCACTTATACAAACTGTTTTATGTATTTAACCGATAAGTTATCATACCCCATATACTGAATTGTGCAATAATATTCTTTCCAAATCATTAGAATACGTCCAATATACCCTTTTTGGCGCTCTAGTTCCTCGGAACTGAGTGCTTATCAATTTGCCCAAATGTCTGTAATTTTCGAATATTTCGATGAAAATGGTCTTAAACGATTTGGTTCGACTCACTGATCAAGAATCCGTGGTCGGAATTCATTCTGTCCGGCCGTCCGGCCGGTCCGGCCGGCCGGTCCGGCCGTAGGCACGATAACTCTCGAAAGGAATGAGCTAGACAGTTGAAATTTTCAGAGTAGGTTTGGGGGATAAATATCTCGGCTAAGTTCGTTATTGGGCAAAATCGGACAGATGGTATCGGAGTAACAAAAAAAAATTTTTTTTTTTACGAAACAAATTCCAAATTAAATTTTTTTTAATAAGAGGTTTTATCATAAGAATCCATTCATATCATTTTTAACTCTAACAAGCTAATACTTTCGGAGATAAGATTTTTCAAAATTTCAATAATAAATCGTATTTCAACGTTGTCACAGAATGATATTATTCTATGTATGAATATGAATTGTCATAATGTCAAATGATGTTCCTGACAGATTATCTAATCAATCGAAGAATTGTGAGCGAAGTGAGAAAAATCTCAGTTGTTTGCTCCGAAATTAGTTTTTCTCAGAAAATTCTACATTTCGGAACTGAACATGAAGTAAGAGATCTGAGAGTAGTGAGACTGCTTTTCATCCATAGACATAGATATAACTCTCGAACGGAATGAGGTAGGTAGTTGAAATTTTCAGAGTAGTTTAGGGAGATGAATATCTCGGTTAAGTTCGTTATTGGGCAAAATTGGCCAGATTTAAATTGATTTCTTCCATGGTGCTTTTCTCATTCTCATGATTGCTCATTTAATCTTGATAAATAAACTATTATTTGAATTGAATTTCCTTTAGGATGCAGTTCTATCATATGAATACATTGATATAATTCCCAACTCTGAGAAACCGATACTTTCGGAGATATAATTTGTCTGTTTGAACTAGAGCGCCAGAAAGCTCCTGTCCACAGGGCTTGAACCCATTTTTTTATCCATTTCGATGGAGTACTGCATTCAGATATCAACTCCAAATCAATTTGAAAAATAATACCATCATTCAGCAGAGCGCAGAAATAACCACTTTAGCATCGCTGATCTGAAAATATGTGTTTTACATCATCAAAATTAATCCATAATGCCATTTTTCATTCTCTCTGATCAACAAATGGTTTTAAATATTCATAAAAATGCTTCTAAATAACTGTTTGCCCACCTACTCTGAAACTGGCATTTAATATTCAAAATGATTGTTTCGGTGAAAATTGTGATAATTCTTAAAGATTATAAGTTACTAAGCTTTCTCATTGTTTGTTGTTCAATTATACAGGGTGTTCCTTAAAGACATGCTAATATTAAGGGAGTGATTTTTTGACTTATTTTAAGAAAAAATCTTCCTATGAACGTATGTCCTGAATGTCTTAACTTTTGAGATACGGGGTGATAAAATTTTGATATAATATCAGTTCTTCAGTAATAACTGACATAATATTGGAGACATCTTCATGAAATTTGGTACATGTCTTCATCAAGGTGCATTTTATGATGATCAAACATTGTCATTGACTCTTCCAGTGGCGTCCATACGGGTTTTGCATTGAATATTTTTGGAGAAAAAATACTACGCCACTGCTTTTTTTTTTAATAAAAATTATTTTTGAGTTCCTCATTTTTTTTGAGCCAATTTGATTTCACGGGTTTTCTTTGTCCGACGCACTTTTTTCGCTTAGAAAATAAAAATCGTTTCACTTCAGGATCAATTCCTCAAAAATCTGATGCGGTGTGGATATGTTTGTGCATCGACGGAAAGCCAATTAAGAGATTAGATTTTTCCCAAAATGAACGACATTCCAAGAAATATGTTTTCATGTCAAATGGTCTGTTCTTGATTAAAATAATTACATTAAAATTGCTTCATATCGCCGTACCAAAAGTTAAGACTTTTAGGACATGCGTTGATAGCAAGTTTTTTTTCATAAAATTTGTCAAAGAATCACCCCCTTAAATATTAGTGTAGCTGATCCCAAGGGTCTTCAAAGGGATTGATGTCTGGTGACCGAAGGGGCAGGGCCAAATGTGGAATACCACGGATATCCAGAGTTTCATATTCAATTCTCAGACGATGGGGTGGCGGTTTGTCGTCCAAAAATAAGAAATTTGGCCCAATAATAG
The DNA here is from genome assembly GCA_937662695.2 of Halyzia sedecimguttata. Lineage (NCBI taxonomy): Eukaryota > Metazoa > Arthropoda > Insecta > Coleoptera > Coccinellidae > Halyzia > Halyzia sedecimguttata. The sequence continues at coordinate 35,032,894 of OW569415.2, read as the reverse complement.
CTTGAAACAAAGGAATAATATTGTCAATGACTTGCTCTATGTAAATCTGTGCATTCATGGTAGCATCAAGCACCAACAATTCTGTAAGTCCATTGAAACAAAAGCTTCCCCAAACATTAACTGTACCACCTTTGAATGGAAGAACTTCCTGAACGGTTCTGCGATTTCTGGGCACCAGAGGCTGGTTTCATTCGCGAACGCGACGACTATCCGAAGACCGTCCATATCTCGACTCATCTGTGAGCAATACAGACCTCCATTGATCGTTCTATTTCACGTACTCATTGGCCCATTCCAATCGAAGTCGTATTTGATTTTGAGTTAGTGGAATCCTTATAAGACGGAGGTTACACTTATCTACCGTTCAGTCCGTGACCTTGATCACCATGAGAGTGATGCGGATTGATGGAATGATGAAACACATTAATATTTCTTCAATCCGTACCATCAATCCATCAGTATCCCATCAATCTGATATCAATCCATGATTGACGTGATGCGATACTGATACCAGACTGATACCAGAATGACCGTGTAACCCCCGTTGTCAAGTATGTATTAACGTGTCGAAGGTCGTCGACGAACTGATTCAAGCGATACCAAAATACCAGTAGCTTTCAAAAGAGGCTGTTGTATGATTCGAAAAGTACTCTAAGGCTTTCTACGGGTAGACACAGTCAGAAAACGATCTTTTGCAGGAGTGGTAATTCTTGGGCGTCCACTTCTTGGTATTTCGGTCACGTTACCAGTTTTTCGATATCGATGGACGAGCCGGGAAACTGTGCTTTCACTAACTTGAAAGAAATTCGCAACATGTCTCTGATTACCTTTCGCCTCGATCATACAAATAGCCCTATTGGCCTCGTCCGCACAAAGTTCACGTCTAGGCATTATTGTGACACAAATTTTCAGAATGTGAATCAAAGTTGATTGTAAGGACGTAAAACAATAACTGATCCAAAATTCTCAGAAGAGTAAACGGCTAGACCTTGCCTGAAAACGATAAAGTTATCAAACGATGAGCTAAAAAACCACTGAGTTATAAGAGAGTAAACATTGGATTTCTCATAAATGATCATTTGATGGACAAGAATCAGCAACTTTTGAACTTCTGAACTTCCTCAACTTTTGTGGAGTAGTGTATTTGCTAAATTCAGTCTTGTGTTCAAGGTTAGAATCAAATTCTTTTTTGGAAATTTTTATAAAACACTGAAGCTCATTATGTTTATGGCACTTATTAAAACTTTCATATTTTGAATCAGTTAGGTATGCACCTTCTTAAAACAATTGGCATTCAAACGTTCTACTGAGTATGTGATCAAAATGGTGAAAGCTTCAATGTCCCTAATCCAGGATTAGTTTGAGAACAGCTTGGATTTTTCTATGAACTCTACGAGTCTGTTTCTCAAATTCTCACGTGGAAATAAGTCATCCTCGTCAACATATGAGACGAATATGGTAGATCTAATGCCAGACAAAGCCTCGCATTTGAAGATGACTTGACCGGCTTTTTGTCCTCTATGTCACATAATCTGCATTGAGAGTAGTCCCGATGTCTCCTCATCACCTTCATGTGCTTCCTCAGATTAAAGTTACCGTTAGGAAGGCAGACCCCATTTATGACTAGGCCCCCACTCAGCCTCGGAATCTGACAGTCTTTTCCCTACCCTCGATGGAGGTATGATTTTTCAAAAAAATGTATAGGAGTCATTCGATCCGTCAGCAGTTGAAGATGATCGCCGTCTATGACCACTTTTATTCAGCAGGTTTGAGTTGAGTCTTGATGTCTAAAGCCTTGATGCTCACATCATAAATAGGAACAATGGTGCAAGGTTTAATATATTATCAAGTATAGCTCTGGTATGGAGTTTGTTGACATTGCCTCAGTTACACTAAGCATAGCTAGACGTTGCAGACTATCAAGTTTGTTTCTTGATGTCAACTTTAGGCCATTACGTCGCTGTATCGTACGTTATTGCAGGTCTAACGACGGCAGTATATATCTGGATTTTCCTAGCGTCTTAAACCCCATGTTTTGCTGTGAGAGGGTCAAACCAACATCAGGGAGATATTAGCTCTTTTCAGTACTTTGGTCAGTTGGGAATTCCAGTTCAGTTTAGCATCCAGGGTTAAGCCTGCATACTTTACTGCAAAAGCCATCTTAATTTAATCGTCAAAAAGTCAAAGGACTCTATAAGGCCCCCAATGTCTTTTGGTGAATGGTACAACTACAGTTTTTTGAAGATTCATCCCACTGACACCATAGTTTGACTAATTTGAAGGTGGACATATATTCATGTGTTTCCTTTGGACCACTATGATCATATCATCAACGTACAATTAGGCATACAGGTCCTGCTAATTCAAACCCACAATGGGGCTTCTTAGCAGAGGAGACAGAACACTCCCTTGCGGACAACCTCTGGTGGCAACCACCCCAACGGTATCCCCAAAAAGCGCTGCCTGAATAATTCCACCATGGATCCTGTCCAGGCTCTAATGCTAATATGTATATTTTGCTCAAGGAGTTATGTATTGATTGACTCAACTGTAGGATAATCAAACGATCCTTTAATGTTGAACTCACGCTGCTTGTTTCGGATAAATCTATCAATCGGTTTTCATGGCTTTGACCATTCTTACCCTTCTCCATGATTGAGGCACGTAGCTATTTCTATCATATCTATCATTTCGTTCATATATATTATAATATTCATTATCGTTATTCAGAATTAAACAAGATGAGACGAGACAACTGATAAAGACACGAGATTGAGACTTAAACGAGACTACATTTTTTGGGAATTGGCAAGACCGAGATGAGATTTTTTATATTCTTGCCGACTCTCGTCTCGTGTGAAACCCTACTTAGCACAGATCACCAATACACCCTTTTGATAGTATTGAGAAAGACATAAAGTTGTTAGTATATTGATATCTATTGAAAGGACCCTACTTATGGCATTTCCAATAATGGACGCTATTGATAAAACTAAAACTCCCATTTCCGTTCCATCAAAGTCATGAGCTAACAATGTTTCACGCCCTACGCCTATGCCTTTAATCCGTAAATTACGGCCGTGTATAAAAAACGCGAATAACCAGCTCCAATTATATTTGAATTGAAATGGAATGATTGAATTAAAACCCCAGAGAAATTCTGTTACGTTTATCTCTTTTATGGAAATATTTCAATGTTACTACCAAAAATCCGTCAGTAAATAACATCCTTTCGCTTCATGAAACTGCTATGAAATTTTGCCGCATTGATGTGAAACTATTATATTAATATTATGAACATAAATATCATTTTGAAGCGGCTTTCATCACAAGCTGATTTCTGAAAATATACAGGGTGGGCAACGGTCGATGGTAGCCTAGACTTTTTCGGAAAACGGGACTTACGATTTTATTGTATTTGGTTCCTTGGCAAGGAAGCACTGCTCCATCGATCTAGAATATTTTCAGCACTGCGGTGTGGCCATTTATATCAAAAGGTACCAACAACTTTGATATTTCACAATGATCATATCATGGCTGTTTTCTATCCTATCTCTATAGCAGTTTTTGAGTAATTGATTGAGTTACTTCATTTTTTGTGCAAAATATAGTTACAATTAAACATTATATACTTCGGTACTTGGAATACTAATGAGCTGAAATTTGAGGTATGGATTACCAATATCCCGTGTATTATTAATATTTAATGAAATTCATCTGTAATCATACGGGATTGTTCAAAATCCGAGGCTTTTCCGAGAAATACTAAAAAAAAAGAGTGCGCTCTTTCAAATGGAATGACCTGTATATCATAAAGATGAATTGAAAGAGACCTCATCAGAGCATTCAGCATGATCTTGCTACAATTTGATCGGATTGACTGTGAAGAATAATCAATTTCATCTTTCATCAAAACTTTATTTGTATAATTATTGTCATCCATTTGAATGATTTTTCAATAAAATCTCCGTTAATAAATTCAGCAATACTGTACAATCGAAGCCAATTGTTAAATTACTATAATTTACATGTTCTATGACATTCCATGGATACCTAATACAAAATGTAGCTCGATATTCACATTGATATGAAAACTTGTTTTTAATTCGAAAACCATAGGAACATTTTATATCATTTGAAAGGACATTTAATTCTCTTTCAATACGTCTTATGATATAAATGTCATTCGATTTGCAAAAACGCACTTTTTATCGTTTAAGCATGTCTCGGAAAAGCCTCGGATTTTGAATAACCCTGTATGATTAGGAACGTATATCATTACACATTATACATTACACGGGATATTTTTATTCCATATCCAAAATTTCGGCTTCCTACGATTCCAAGTAACGAAGTAATAAATGTTGAATTGAAGCTTTGTTTTGAACAAAAAAGGAAGTAAATCAATTAATTACTCAAAAACCACTAGAGATAGGGAAGATGAAATGGATACTGAATTAATCAGGAGGCTAAGACCGATCGAAAAAAGGAATAACATATAGACATATGAACATTTGAAATATCAATGTTGTCAGTACTTTTTGATATAAGCGACAAAATCGCAGCGCTGAAAATATTCTAGATCGATGGAGTAGTGATTTCTAGCCAAAGAACCAAATTTTCAATAAAATCTTACGTCCCGTTCTCTGTAAAAGTCCGGGGTACCATCGACCGTGGGAACGGATAATAACGAAGTTTTTAGTTCATTTTCTTTTGAATCCTTTGGCCGATTTTAGCAAATTTTTGTTTCTGAATTGTAACTTGATTCCTTGGGAATAGAACTATTGAGATGCCGTCCTCGGTTACTCCGTTTTTTGTTGTATACAGGGGTGAACAAAAATAATGAAAAGTAAGCTTTTATTCAGAACACTCTGTGGAGTGAATCGTTGACAGACGAGAATGTTTACGAGCATCTAGAGGTTTTCCCATCTTTTCTGAACATTTTCTCATTTTATTCATTGCGATATCTTAATTTTGTGAGAAATTACAGCACTCTGAACGGTTTTAGCATCAATTGAAATTATCGTTGAGAGCTTTGCGATTCAAAACATTAATTTCTCGTTCAATAAAATATAAGTCATACGTAATACCTAATGGACAGATCATATAAAAAATTCATAGATAGAATAATTACATCAATCGGTGAAAACGTAGAAGTGCGATTTATTATTGAAATTTTGAAAAATCATATCTCCGCAAGTAATAACTGGTTAGAGTTCAGAATTATATCTATGGATTATTATAGTGAAACTGTATCTTAGAAATTTTGTAATGAAAAAAAAAATGTTTTTTTTTCGTGACCTACGCCGAAACTGTCAGGCCAATTTTGTCCTGTAACGAACTCAACTGACATATTTATCTCCCAAACCTCTTAAGAAAATGTCAACTGTCTAGCTCATTCCGTTCGAGAGTTATCGTGTTATCGGCTGGAATGGATCGAACCAAATCGTTCAAGACCATTTTCATCCAAAAGTTCGAAAATTACAGACATGTGGGCAAATTGATAAGCTATCTGCTCAGAGGAACAAGAGCACCAAAAACTGGACCATATAAATAACTAATATGCTAGAATCGGCCATCCTAGGAAATCTGAATAATTTGCAAAGAAAGCATTAACCACCCTCAAAAGAAGATGTTGTACCTAACAATACTGAAATTCCGAAAATAATCTTCAATAATCAACTATAACAAACTGTCATGATGAAATAAAGGGGTAATTATTTTTCTTCCTTATTCCAAATGTTTAGAATTCGAGAATAGTATATTCTAAAACTAGTTGCAGAATGGGCCCCTATTAAAACACGAATGCGAAATTCGAAAACGAGCGACGAAGGGGCGAGTTTTCGAAAGCATGAGCGTTGGAACTGCCTCCTGCAACGAGTATTAGACGATATTCTCTCTATTTCAGTCAAGTTTTGCAAAATACTGTTGAAATTTAATGTTTAATTTGGATTATACATCCTAGTTATTTTTGTATTGTATCTTGATAGTTGGTGTGACTGTTACGAAAGTTGACAGATTACGGAATTTGAATTTAAATCGTACGTATAGGGAATGGATATCAAATTAAAACAGTTTCCTAATAGCATGAATGATTCAAAATTATCAAGAAGGAAATCTCTAGTACCTTATTTTTCATGAAAATCAACCATGTCCTCTCACCAATTATTTCACTATATCCAGATTATATTATATTGACAATAATTGACTTGTGTTGAAATTTGATCGGATCGAATGTCAGTGCTGACTACCATAAAACGAAAAATATAACTAGAAACAATGAGGGAGTTCATTACAGCACTGTTTTTAGTGCTGTAATGAACTCGTTACGATACTGAAATAGAAAAAATAATAATCGATGAGTTTGGATTAGATCCTCTATTCGATTTCTATAAATCTCAACTCGACAAGTATGAAAATATTTTCTCTGCATCGTATTTAATGTTCATCTCTTAAAATAATGAATCAAAGGAGCAAAATCGTTTCAAAGAAAACCTGAAAACTAATCCCTCATACAAAGTGCTCGTCTACCAAAGGATTTAAGAGCTACTAATCTGATGAAATTTCCTATTCAACATTCTGTTTTTTCCGTGAAAAATTCCTCCTTCTGATCTCACAAATTAGTTCAGGGGATTAACGAAATAATTGAGAAAATCCCCTCTGACACGTGGATTAGAGACAAATAAGATGAAAAATACCCTTTTAAGCCTATCAGGAAACTTCACAGTGACAGGCAGTAAGTTGAATCTCCTTAAGCTCCCATAAACTTTTAAATATCCCATCTAAATATGACGAAATAAGATGTATCCTCGACGTTTCCGAGACATACGTGATGCGTTGTGGTATCCAGAGCAGCAGTCGTTCCCTTGTCTCCATTTAAACTCGATTGACAAGTAAGAAAACAACTAGTTTTTACCTGAAAACCCATCTATGACGGGTTCAACGAACTATGCAAGCTATTATCGAAAGCGATAAATGGTGATTTATTCATCTTCGTTTTCTTGATCAGACAGAATTAGCTAATGAACATTCTTATCTCAATATCGTGAAGATTTCTTCCTTTTGATATCTACGTAATGTAGAAAGTATAACTCCATCCAATTTTGGCTAATAATCCTCAATAATAAAACAGGTGTACGATTTATAAAAAAAATTCTGTTGCATTGGATTTTTCAGCTTTTTTGCGCGTATGTTTTGGGGAACATCACATCATCATTTTGCCCAATTATCTGTAATTTTCAAATTTATGCTGAAAATGTTCTCAAACGATTGGGTTCGACTCCCTGATGAAGAATCCGAGGACCAATTTCATTCTGCCCGGCCGGCCTAACGTTGTCGCGATAACTTGAGAACGAAAAGAGTTAGGGACTTGAAATTTTTAGGATAGGTGGCGTCGGACAAGTTCGTTAACGGGCATAATCGGTCTAGCAGTTTCCGAGTAATAATCTTGTCATCAACCAATACAGATCCGGTCGAATTGAAACTTGGTGACCAGTTGTAGAATACGGACATAAGGATGCTTGTGAAATTGTGTGATAATCGTATCACTAGATCGTATGCCACGATAGCCTGAGAACAGTATGATATATCACCTTGAAGTTTTCGAGTTAGGTTGTGCATCTGAATGAGACATTTGAGTTTGTTTATAGGCATAATCAGCCAAACGGTTTTGGAGTTATACCCATCTGAAATTTGGTTGTTATTTCCTCGATGAATGTAGATTGCAAACGCGAAAATTCTTGTGAAATTTCGTGAGGATCGTATTTCTAGCAAATTTTTAAAAAATCATTGAAGAAAATTCTACATATCAGAAACTATTCGTACGCCACTGCTGAAATTTTGCGAGAGCCTTCAGAACCAATCTACAGCCAAGTTCCAAGTTTGAACACGATCGGATTTATATTGTTGGAGATCCGAACAGCCTTGTGTGAGTTCAGTAGCTGGATGGGTGACCATTGACTCGATAACTTTCGAACGAAAGGAGATAGGGACTCGCAATATTCTCAGAGTACGTTGCGCATCCGTATGAGCGAGTTGAGTTCGTTTTAGGGCGTAATCGGCCCAACGGTTTCGGAGTTATACCCACCTGGAATGTTATTTCCTCGATAACTCAATAAACATAGACTCGTTCGAATTGAAGCTTGGTAAGTAGTTGTAGAATATCGACATAAAGACGTGTGTGAAATTTTGTAAAAACCATACCGCTAGAAAATTTGCTTGCGCATGTTCTATCGACCATTCTCCTGTATTGGACACTCTTATTCGAATTTACCATGGTTAATTCGAATAAGGTATTAATTCTTAAAAAAATCGAGTAATTAATTACCAAAACCAAAAGCGTCATCTCGAAAAAAAAAATGCTAATTGAATACATTGTCTTCGATAGCATTTTTACTCCTCTACACGAATATGTTTCTTAATGAGAACAATGTGAATCATAAACAGAGTGATGTTTTTAATACATCAAACAAAAGCTCAGATAAAGTTCTGTCTTTTTCATTGAAGTTATTTTTTAGCACCTTGATTATTTTGTTTTTCAGATGGCCCTACTCTGTAGAAAAAATTTGTGCCATTCGAATTGATTATGGATTTCTATAGCATTTTTTTCCTTTTCACGAAACTGACAAAAAAAATTTTTTGTTCGTATATAGAGTAATGATTTGATATCCGGACTTAAAAAAATTATGTTTTAGTACGGTCCTGTTTATTTAGTCATTTTCGCTTTCGGATTCTTTCAAGTGTCTCAAAGACAATAAGCTTGCAAAATATTATCAAAATCGATTCAACAGTTTTGAACTTATATGGTTCTGACAATTCTGTGATTTTTAAGAAACACCCTGTATCTCAGCCCATTTCTGACTCCTCATATGGTTCTCTATTACACCCTGCCCGATGGGTCATTTATCTCAAATCACTCTGTATATAGAGTCTATATGAATACAATTATTCTCTGTGAACAATATATTTGGTAAGGTTTTCCTTCATTTTCTTTTGTATGACAATTGATATAGAGAGAAGGTATCCTGTAGCTTATAAAGTTGATGTGAAGAACTGCGGATATTATTGGAATATAGAAACAGAAGTGGAGTAAGATATTCAGGGTGAATCTGAATAACTCCGAAGAAATGAAAGAGGTGATTCTGTGATATTATGGTGGGTATTTGGTATAACATTTTTTGAAAAACCACACCCCGTAAAATTTACCCCCGTCGAAAAATGAAAAAATTGCTTCTCATTTTTATTTTCCCTGTATATTAAACACCTTCAATAAAGGTAATGTAATGGGTGATGAAAATGAAGCAAAACTTGTGAAATATATGAACTATAAACAAATAAATTCGGTTAGGGAAATTCCTCCACGGTGCTTTTTGAAAAAGCATTGCATTTTTTCCGTAAATGCTTAAGTTTTGGAAAAAAACTTGTAGAGATAAAAAAGTTATTAAATGAATTGGGCAGTTCAGCCATGTTTTTTTAAAAGGAAAATTTTCAACCAAACAAAAGTTGGAAGAAAAACTATCTTAGGGGTTGACTATTTCAACCCATTCTAACCATACTTCAGGGTTGAAAAAATTCCAAAATGTTTGTTTTCCGGGGGGAGGTTTTTCAAAAAATTTCATACCAATTACCCACCTTAATTTTCATCACAGAATCACCCCATACATTTTTTCGGTGTTATTCAGATACACCCTGTATATCAGAACTCAGTAAGAAAAGAACTACTAAAATTTATAAACAAATACTGTTCCATATCCGAAAAAATAGAGTTGAGGGTGGCCTTCGAATATTCGGTTAATTTGGATTCTTTATTTTTAACCGCTATTTGTTCTGATGTTTTAATGTAGTTGTGCATTTTTTTTAAGTGTCTCTAGATTGCTTAACGAATTCATTAAAAGGGTCGGATTTTCAGTTCCTGATAAGCCCCTTCAATAATGAGTTTATTCACCGACGTCACGTAATCTGACAGATCTAACCAGAAACATTCTAACACGTTATAAAGAGCATACGGGACATATGTGGAACGACAACATAGATAAATCTACTGTTACAAATCACTAACTGGTCATCAAATTTCAGAAAATTCCAATAAATTGTACTTAGGAACACTTGAAGATATCGAAAGATATAAGAGAAAAGATCATTTACTCAATAATGATCTAACCCCTATTAACATCTCATTGTTTTCACTAATCGGTTTATAAGCATATCAACATATAAACATATATCAGACGACAAAATTGGTAGTGGACAACATCATTCAATGTACAAGCATTCTTAAGCTCCTAACACCAATTTCCTTGTAATTACTTCCTTTTCGGTCCTCTTATTTGTTGGTGGCTAATTTTTCAAAAAAATTAATTTTCCATAAATTTTTGTACTGAGAATATTTTCTGAACTGTGAGATTAGATTATCACAGGGGAGTGAGCAAAGTCGAAATAGAATCTTCTGCTACTACACATCTGCAGTGGACGGTTCCTTACCTGCCCTGAGGTCATTGCGTCCCGCAATCAAATATCCGTTCCAGAATTTTGTTTATTACAATTTACCAGGTTAATTCCCGGTGGGCGTTGCAACATTGCTAACAGATGTTACAGTGAATTTAGAAATGATATGAGAGTGCAGAGCTAAAGCCCAGCAGCCGAATATTCAAAACTGACTACAGTTTCCAGAGTTTCCCAAACTGTAAGCCAACTAGCTAGTAGCAGTTTCTATAATTGTATATTGTATAGTTGTATGTTTTCGAGGGCTGAAATTTTCTGATATGGAAAACAATCAGCGTTAAATTAATGTTATTTAACACAATTTTGAAGTGTATGAACTTGGAATTATAAATAAATCTACCGCAGAGCGAGAGGAATTTTGTTTCGAACTGCCACGATCCGAAATGGGGTAAATAAAATATATAATAATATGACGGTGAAATGGAAACGGCTGTAAATTTTGGGAAATTTTGTTCAGTTCTATATTGTTTTCATTTTTGCGCACATGTTCTGGGGAACATCGCGGTATCATTTTGCCCAAATGTCTGTAATTTTCGTATTTATTAACGAAAATAAACTCTAACGATTAGGTTCGACTCACTGATGAAGAATTTGAGGTCAAATTTGATTCTGTCCGGCCAGCCGACCTTTGACAAGTTAACTTGAGAAAGACAAGAGATAGCGACTTACAATTTTCAGCGGAGGTTGCGCATCCGACATTTAAGTTCGCTAATTGGTACAATCAGCCCAATTTCTTTGTATCCAATTAAAACTCGGTGATTACTTGTAGAATGCTGACCCACTAATTTTCTCGTATTTTCGTGAATATCGTTTCCTGAGTTACTGAGACGTAACTCTTTCGTGTTTCTATCCCAAAAGAATACAAATGTCAGATTCTCTATACAGTCTGTCATTAAAATGTTGTGAGATGTATTCATATATTATAAAAGCTGAGAAAACGGTATATATCGATGCTAAATTCGTAGTAGAGTGTCGAATAGTGGTCTACCATTTCATTTAATCTTCCAGTCCAACTAGATAAGATTAGAAACATCACAAACGGGTAACAGGGAGGAAAGAAGAACAAATCGGGCGTATGCATGACCACCAAATATATTTTGTTTATTTCAATAGATAAGCCGCCGTATTCACAAAACATTCAATCTCCGTTCAGTCCTAACTGAGGTCCTCCCTTAAGGATAAATTTGAATCACAATCCAATTTAAAGTGAAAAGTAATGTGAAACAGGACTGTTAAATACGTTAACTGAGGTTGCGATTCATATTTATCCTTAACTGAGGACCTCAGTTAGGACTTAATGGAGATTGAATGCTTTGTGAATACGGCGGATAGTATCGTTCAACTGCTTATTTGACGTAGTTAAGTGTTGTTAATAATAATTTTCTGAAGGGCTTCTCAAAAGGTCAGTCTGCTTTGGCGCGCTCCTTCATGTTGTCCAATCTGAATTTGATGATATCATAAGCAAGCGCGCAAATGCAGACTGACTTCACGTCAGTGCTTTTTGAAATTTTTGACAATTCTGTCTGGTCTACCCTCTTCATTTTTCTATTCTTTAAATCATAATGTCATTCAATACCAGCACCAGATTCACAACCACTAGACAAATTCCAGTAATTCCACTCACACTCACAATCTAAAGCTGCCAACACATTAAAGCGCTGCGATTTGTACGGGTTTTCGGAGCGCACCCAACTTGAAACCCCGTACCTACTTAGACGAATCACAGCGCGCGCTAATGTATAAGCACTTCAACTCATACAACCTAAAAACAGCCATATGCGCTGTCTACCAGAGGCCAAAATTTCTCTCAAAATCACACACACTCCAAACTCCAATTCTTCACCACCAGTGGTTCAAGACATACCGCAGCTTCAATCCACACATGCGCGAGCCATCTCAATGGGGTTCGATGGGGTTATAGCATCCTCCATCGCCAAACCATACTACTTTCCGACGAAAACTCCAGTAGTTATAAGACTTTTGGTCTGCGCAGAACGAAAAATGGCAGACAGGGGCAGCGTTCTTCCTAAATTTACTCCTAGGGCCACGGTTCAAACAGTCCACCTCAAAAAACACACAATTCCCACCAAACCAACTAGAGCACACGTTAAATTTTTATGAGATGACAATAAGGCCTTTCAGTTTCTATTGGCTGCGTTTCACATGCCTTCCATTATAACTCATCAACAACATTTCTTCCATCGTTAGTCCACTAATCCAATCGCTCCTGCACTTACACTCATCCGATCGCCCCCATACGCGGCCACGTAACCAAAGCATTACGATCATATCCGAATTACATCGGACGAAGCCGACCGTAACGCAATATCCCTACGGATGATTTCCCCCTGTTCAGCCTTCCAAAATATGAAAAAAAAAATAACTTCTGCTGCGGGAATCGACAACCGCAGCGTGAATTTTCTTGATGTTACTATATCAAGATTGAATAAGTCACATGACTTTAGTATATTTCACAAACCCAATGACACAATATCACAATACCAGGTATCAATTTGAAAGCTTGCCAGACCAATTATGTCACGCCAGAGATGTTTGAGAGAAAATGCCGGAACAGGTCAATTTTTATTCGGAGGGGGACATACAAACATTTGAGAACTGTATTGTTAGTTGGCTATTAATGGAAATCATTTCGAGCATCTCAAGGAAGATTGGCGGTCGACTGGATTTCTTGCAATTTATTCAACAAAGATTTAATTTCGGATCCTTCAAATAGAGTTCGGTGGTTTGATCTTCCAAGGAGAATATGGTCTATTCTGAATCGTCTAAGAACCGGTCATGGTCGTTGCAACAGCATGCTTTTCAGGTGGAACTCAGTTGAGAGCCCTAGTTGTGAATGCGGGGAAGCAGAGGAAACCATAGATCATTTAGTTAATAATTGTCGCTTATTGGCGCTCTAGTTCCTCGGAACTGAGTGCTTATCAATTTGCCCAAATGTCTGTAATTTTGGAATATTTCGATGAAAATGGTCTTAAACGATTTGGTTCGACTCACTGATCAAGAATCCGTGGTCAAAATTCATTCTGTCCGGCCGGCCGGTCCGGCCGGCCGGCCGGCCGTAAGCACGATAACTCTCGAACGGAATGAGCTAGAGAGTTGAAATTTTCAGAGTAGGTTTGGGGGATGAATATCTCGGCTAAGTTCGTTATTGGGCAAAATCGGACAGATGGTTTCGGAGTAACAAAAAAAAAAATTTTTTTTTACGAAACAAATTCCAAATCAAATTTTTTTTAATAAGCAGTTTTATCATAAGAATCCATTCATATCATTTTCATTTCTAACAAGCTAATACTTTCGGAGATATGATTTTTTAAAATTTCAATGTAAATCGTATTTCACAGATTGATATAGTTATTATTCTATGTATGAATTCTCATAATGTCAACTTGACAGAAGGGAATATTGTAACTTCAAAAATATTGGGGTTGAAATACTCGTATTTTAGCGATGCAACGGGAACCTCACCCGAAAATGTTTGAAAATATTACGTAAATATTGAAAGCATAATTCTGTAGTTTGGTGAACGTAGATCAGGAAATTTTTGATCGATTACAAGGTAATTTTTATTACTTATCTAATAAACTATTATTTGAATTGAATTTCCTTTATGATGCAGTGATATCATATGAATACATTGATATAATTCCCAACTCTGAGAAACCAATACCAGATATAATTTGTCTGTTTGAACTAGAGCGCCAGAAAGCTCCTGTCCACAGGGCTTGAACCCATTTTTTTCTTATATAGATTCAAAGATGGTTTTAGGGCTATTCATAATGTTTCTGAATCTTTTTTAGTATGGGTAGCGAGTTTCAAACCTATTTGATAAAATATAGAATATACCATTTTTAATTTGTTCGTTTTCTCCCTTTGTCTTTTCCTTTTCCAGATTGGGTTTCGGATACCTTGGAGAAACTTCTCTGCTTGATGAAGGAAGAAGCGATAATGAGGAAAAAGATGCCCTTCAATATTTAATATTTCAGCATATTTTGTTAACAATTTCTATTTTCATAAATCACAACACTAACGGGGAGATAGGGATTTTTTGCTGAGGTTTTTTCCCTAAGCTCTAGTATCAAATATCAAATTATATGGTACCCCGTTACACTAACCTCTCTTAACACTTTTTTCATACACATGCTTTATTGTTAGATATAAAACAAATTGCAAGTTCAAAAGAATAAATTTATATATATATTACACTAAGTATGAACACCCTGTAACTACTACAAGGACTCAATAAAAATTTGTAAACTGTAGTGTTAGAGACTTGAGAAGATTTTGACTTAAAATTGTGTTCAGGCATTTTGTTTCAAACTATCCCTGTCGTGACTTAGTTGGCCTGGTAAGTTTTCAAATTAACACCCTATACATAAGTCCTGCAACCATCTCTTCAACCAAAGAATGTCGGCCTATAATAGTTTAATCCATAGATTACCAAAAGTATTCATGAAGCCCGAGAATTAAAATTTGTTGCAATCCAATACCCATGGAAAAAATCACTAAGGTCAGAAGCTTTGGCACGCTTATTCAAATTTGTAGCAGGAGCGGTCACCCATCTGGGTACTTCACTCACTCAAGGCAGCTTGGCTTGTAGGAAAAAAAATGGTTCAAGCAATAACGTGAAGTCAGGAGCTTTTTAGCGTATATTCTATTGTCTATTCATCTGTATTCTCATAATCGAATTTACCATGGATATAGACCGTTTTATCAGCTTTTATAATATATGAAAACATGAATACTTGAGTAATGAGAGAATCGTCTTTTTTTTAATCCTGACATAATGTGTATTCTATCGGAATTAAATTCGTTAAATAGCTAATGATCTATGAAAAAACTTACGTCTTAAGTGATTTTAGTATACGATATTCACAAAATTGCGTGAAAATATGAGCTTCGGCTTTCTACAAGTACTTACGTACTTTTAATTGGTTCGCATCTGTATATTTTGAGATAAAAGGAAAATAATAAAAATACTTCAGACGTGTATAACTCCAAAACCGTTTGGCTGATTAGGCCTATTAACTAAAATGTCGCATTCGGATGCGCAACCTACCCTGAAAATTGCATGTCGCTATCTCTTTCCGTTCTCAAGTTATCGTGAGATACATACTATATTTTGATAATTTTTTAAATTTTCTAGTGGTATCCAAAACTGATTGGCCGATTATGAATATAAACAAACTCAAATGTCGCTTTTAGATGCGCAACCTTCCATAAAAATGGCCCAGTCGCTCTCTCTTTTCGTTCTCAAGTTATCGTGAGATAAATAACTTTTGTTTTAAATAATTCCAAAATAAAATTTTGCAGGACTTGCAACTACCCAGTTTCAATTCGATTTGATCAGTTATTAGGACCAAAATTCAGATGGATATAGCTCCAAAGCCACTGGGTGGATTTTGTCCATTAACGAATTAGCTGTGAAAATGATTCCCCAAACCTACCCTACAAATTTCGACTTTCTAACTCATTATTTCATTGGAGAGTTATCTTGCTTACGGCCAGCAAATTAGATTTGACCCCGGATTATTCATAAGTCAGTTAAACCAATCGTTTGGGACCATTTTCTGCCAAAAATACATTTGGACAAACGACTGCACGCTGTTCTTGGGAGAACAAGCTTGCAAAAATGGAATACTGGCAATGACTGCTATGCATTTGAATAAAAAGTTTGAGGACCTTTGGTCAAATGAGTAATGGAACAAACCACCACTAGCAACATCTAATATTTATTTTAATCGAAGCGGAAAGGCTACATCATGTTAATAAATCAAAGGTGTTAACCAAGGGTCAGTACGCAAACTTCGCACGAGTAATTCAGCCATCTGTGCAAATAGTTACCCTTATGCAGATCTGTATTAGCAAACGCCCACCCGAATATATAAGAGCAATGTAATGGAAATTGATTCTGGGTTATTGCGAGAGTGGTGATGTATTTTAACAGGAGGTTATTCCAGGACTTCATGTTTCACTGTTTTTGGCGCTCTAGTTCCTCGGAACTGAGTGCTTATCAATTTGCCCAAATGTCTGAAATTTTCGAATTTTTGGCTGAAAATGGTCTCAAACGATTTGGTTTGACTCACTGATCAAGAATCCGAGGTCGAAATCGATTCTGTCCGGCCGGCCGGCCGTAGGCACGATAACTCTCGAACGAAAGGAGTTAGAGGATTGAAATTTGCAAGGTGGGTTTGGAGCGTAATTATCTCGGACAAGTTCGTCAATGGGTGAAATCCATCAAGTGGTTTCGGAGTTATGGCCGATTTTAGGAAAACACATTTTTTATGAATATTTCCGAAACCGATCATTCGATCTATCTGAAATTTAGCATCAAATTGTAAAATCATGACCTTTATACGCATGTGAAGTTTTGTATTGACCAGCTTACCGCGTGTCAAGAAAACATTTTCAAAATAAAAAAAAACAATTTCTACAATAAATCTCGAACGGAATGAGCTAGGCAGTTGAAATTTTCAGAGTAGGTTAGGGAGATGAATATCTCGGTTGAGTTCGTTATTGGGCAAAATAGGCCAGATGGTTTCGGAGTAACGAAAAAAAAAATTTTTTTTTAAGCAACAAATTTCAAATTCAATTTTTATTTAAGATGCAGTTTCACCATTAAAATCCATCGATATCATTTTCAACTACAACAAGCTAATACTTTCGGAGATATGATTTTTCTAAATTTCAATAATGAATCGTACTTCTATGTTTTCACAGAATACTATAATTATTCTATCTAAGCTTTATTATATGATCTGTGTTCATACTCGTACATTTCATCCTGTTCTATAAGAGAGAGTCTAATTCAGTTCAGCTATTTTATTTGATTTCTTCCATGGTGCAGTTCTCATTCTCAGATTGCTCATTTAATCTTGATAAATAAACTATTATTTGAATTGAATTTCCTTTATGATGCAGTTCTATCATAAGAATACATTGATATAATTCCCAACTCTGAGAAACCAATACTTTCGGAGATATAATTTGTCAGTTTGAACTAGAGCGCCAGAAAGCTCCTGTCCACAGGGATTGAACCCATTACTACTCGAAATTTTTGGCACTAAATTATACCAATTTTATTTGAATCCTCGATGATATTTCTTGGAGAAACAGAAAATGAAATGGAAAATAAATTATAAGAGCATTGATTTGGCCTACAAAAGTTGGAATCTTTATATTTTAACATAATTCTTAAGTACTTTAAAGTACCTATAAATGAATTTTTGCGCGCATGTTCTGGCGCGTACATATCACTTATAATTTTTATTTTTAAATCATCGAAAATCATTGAAAAGAATCTCAGATACAGCTCGTCAGAAATTGCTGACCCTATAAAACACAATTTTACAGTCAAGTTCAAAATTTGAACACGATCGGATCTATATTGTTGGAGATATGAGCAACCATGAGTTCAGTAGCTGGATGGGTGACCGTTGCCGCGATAACTTTCGAACGGGAAGATATAGGGACTTGCAATTCTCGGAGTAGATTACGCATCCGGATGGGACAGTTTAGGTCGTTGCTGGGCATAATCAGCCAATCAGTTTCGGAGTTATACCCATCTGGAATACTTTTTTCTCTATAACTCGAGAAATACAGATCCGATCGGACTGAAACTTTGTGACTAGTTATAGAACACTGACGCAAAGACGTATGTGAAAATTTTGAGGATCGGGTCACTAGAAAATCTTAAAAAATAATGAAAAAATATAATTTATATCACGATTACTGGGAACGGAAAGAGATAGCGACTTGAAATTTTCAGGATAGGTTGCGCATCCGAATGTGACATTTGAGATTGTTAATAAGCATAATCGGCCAAACGGTTTTGGAGTTATACCCACCTGAAATGTTGTTGTTATTTCCTCTATAACTCAAAATATAAAATATACAAATCCGAAGCCGAATGTGTTCGTTTTCGGTTTATTTTCATTTCTATCGAAATAATAACTTTGATGAATAGTATATCTACTGACTTGCATTCGATCTTTCAATAAAACTACTTGAATTGTCAAGTATAATTTTTTATTTATTTGTTCGTTTTTCTCCTCATGTCTTCTCATTTATCAGGTTGAGTTTCGGGTAGTTTGGAGAATCCTCTACGTTTTTTGACGAAAAAATCCATATTGAAGAAGGAAATGCCTATCAATATTTTTAAATTATAGCAAATTATGTGAACAATAGTTACAAATCGCAACACTCAATGGGGAGAAAGGGTTTTTTTGCTGAGGTCCTTCCCTAAGCTCTTGTATCATACGTCCAATTGAATGGCACCCCGTTACACCAACCATATTCGAACTGAATTTTTATTACATGTTGATTAAATCACCAAAAAAAGGGTATCAACGAATTCACTTGATCTACATGACGAGTCTCCATTGTTATATACTAGGTATATTTTTATTGGGATAAAACTAAGACAATCAATAGCCATTAGTAATCATGAAAAGTTGCCGTAAAAGAATTACGAGCAACACTACAATGTTCAAATATTTCATTCGGAAAGGATATATTGCTGATTTATTTACAGGCACATATTATAATTATCTTTTCCTGGAAGAATGAATCCTAGAGCATAATGTGGTTTTTCCCCAACGTCATCAATAATTCTCCTTTCTTGGTGCATTCATTGAACTAATGACATTTTACCATGTTCTTTTTAGAATTGATTGAGCAAAGCTCTGTCGTTAAATATACCTACACTACATCTATTCCGTATAAATTATTCCTTAATATCTATATAGGCGACCTCTTGTAATTCGTTCAGGAACAGCGTGCTACCCAAATGTCTTATTTTTGGATTGTTTGTCTGAAAATGGTCACAAATGATTGAGTTGGACGCAATAATGTATAATCAGGTGTCAAATCCATATATGCGACTTCGGCCTTTTGATTCAAATCACGATAACTCTCGTACCAAACGAGTCAGAAAGTTGAAATTTGAAAAATAGGTTTGGGGCATAGATATCTCGATTGAGTTCTTTGCGTAAAATCAGCAGATTGGTTTTGGAGTTATAGCCATCTGAAATTTTGTTTTTCCAATAACTCAAAATATATTAATCTGATCGAATTGAGAGTGGGTAGTTATGCAAAATTCCTTGAGTATCGTATGAATAGAAAATTCTAAAAAAATCATTAAAAAACAAAATCTCAGAAACTATCGGCCAGATATCGCTGAAATTTGGTATGATCGTTCAAAACCTTATTTGACAGCGAAATTGTAGATTCAAATTCGATCGGATGTATACAAGGTGATTTCTCACCAATGACCCATCGGCAGGTGGTAATATAGGACCTTACGAAGAGTCAGAATTGAGCACTAAAACATCTCTTATGACTACTAGTTATACAGGTACTAGGTTTTTGCTGAAAATTATAGAATTTTCAAACCCCTATAAGTTCAAAACTGTTGAATCAATTTCGATATTACTTCACAGGATTATTGTCTTCGAGACACTCCAAAGAACCTGAAAGCAAAAATTAAAGAAAAAGAGGACCGTACTAGAACATACATTTTTTACGACCGGGTACCAAAACATCACTCTGTATATTAAAATAGATTTTTTTGTTCTCGTTTCTTGAAGAGAAAAAAAATGCTATGTAAATTTATAATCAATTCGAATAACACATATTCCTTCTACGGAGTAGTCATCTGAAAAACAAAATATATCGATTTTTTCCTTAGACAAAACTGGTTCAATCACTGACGTAGAGTCAGGAGCTTTTACGCGCGTGTTCTATTGTCTACTAACTTCTATTTGATACTCTTTAGCGAATGTACATAGCCTCGATATTTATCGTTCTCTCAGATTTTATAAAATATGAATACATTAAATACCATTTTAATAACATACTTCAATAACGAGAAAATCTGTGATGACATATTTTATAATTCTTTCATATAAATTCTATTGAAATTGAAATACGAATAAACTTACGCCTCAAGTAACTCCAGGATAAGATATTCACTAAATTCCGCGAAAACTAGGGGATCGGTATTCTACAAGTAATCGGTTTTAATTGGGTCAGATTGGTAAATTTTGAGCTATAGAGGAAATGACAAAAAAATTTTAGATGAGTATAACTTCAAAACTATTTAGCCGATTATGCCAATTAACAAACTTAAATGTCAAATTAGAATGCGCAACCTAGCCTGAAAATTGCAAGTTCTATCTCATTCCGTTCTCAAGTTATCGTGAGATACATAAGATTTTTTGGTAATTTTTCTTAAATTTTCTAGTGCTACTATTCTCACAGAATTTCACACACGTCTTTATGTCGATATTCTACAACTAGATACCAAGTTTCAATTTGATCGGGTCTGTATTTTTTTAGTGATCGAGAAAATAATATTTCAGATGGGCATAACTCCGACACCGTTTGGCCGATTATGCCCAACAACGAACATAACTCTCCCATTCGGATGAGCAACCTACCCTGATCTCCCTATCTCTTTTCGTTAGAAAGTCATCGAGGCAACGAAATCCAGCTACTGAACTCACCCAAGGCTGCTCGGATCTCCAACAATATAGATTCGATAGTGTCCAAACTTGGAGCTTAGCAGTAGAGTTAGGTTTTGAAGGCTCTCGCAATTTCAGCGATGTCGGACGAACAGTTTCAGATACATAGAATTTTTTTCAGTGATTTTTAAAAAAATTTCTTGTTATACGATCCTCATGAAATTTTGCAACAGTTTTCACGCCGCCATTCTACAACTAATTACCATGTTTGAATTGGATGGAATTCGTATTTTTCGAGTTATTGAGGAAAAAACAACCAAATTTCAGATGGGTATGACTCCAAAACCGTTTAGCCGATTATGCCTATTAACGAACTAAAATGTCGCATTCAGATGCACAACCTACCTTAAAAACTGTCGCTGTTCCCGTTCTCAGGTTATCGGGATGTAAGTAAATTATTTTTTTTATTTTCTAGCGTTACGATTCAAAAAATTACTCACAAAATTGTACAATCGTCTTTGTGTCAGTATTCTAAACTAGCTGCTAAGTTTCAATCCGATCGGATCTGTATTGGTTGAAGACAAAATTATCACTCGTTTGAGACCATTTTCGGCCAAAAATTCGAAAATTACAGACATTTGGTGAAAATGATAACGCGATGTTCACAAGAACATGCGCATAAAAAAAATAATTCCAAAAATTCTTGAAATAATCGACTGATTTCAATGAAAACTATGATTATGAATATGGTGCTAAGAAATAATTTTTTCTATGACTAATCCGAGTAGATTTTGGGTCTCATTTTTGATTCATGTCAAACAAATATGGGCCTATTCTATTGGATCGTAAAAATAAATTGTGATTTGATTTTTAGACACATGATGATAAATCTCCTGTAAGTATATCCCAGGTCATTTCCAATAATAAATTACTCATTCTAAATGCGATAATTCTAATGGTGCTTCATGAATGGTGAAACAATTATTATCCATAATCATCTATCGCTTACTTAATGATGAGAAATAACCCGTAAAGCAACGTGGCGTGAGTGGGCAGTGAGCAGACTTCAGCGTGCTCGTTAAAGGAATGATATATAAATTTCATTGACTCAATTTAGCTGATACAAAATTTCACCAATCATTACGAACAACAATTTACCTAACGTTCGAATTCACTTAAGCTGATTGCTTTTCGATATTAGAATCTTGCTACGTAACCTTTACTAGAAATGGTAGTCATTTATATTGCAAAATAACGAAACGCTTATTTTGAACATATTCATTGATGTGATCCTACTGCACGAATCATAATCAAAATATCCTGAAAAAATTGGTTCAAGCCCTGTAGACAGGAGCTTTGGCGCTCTTGTTCAAACTTTGACACATCATATCTCTGAAAGTATTGTTTTTTCACAGTTGGGAATGATATCAATGTATTCTTATGATAGAACTGCATCATGAAACAATTCAAATAATAGTTTATTTATCAAGATTAAATGAGCAATCTGAGAAAGAGATCTGCACCATGGAAGAAATCAAATTAAAATAGCTGAAACGAATTTGACTCTCTCTTATAGAACAGGATGACATGTACGAGTATGAACACAGATCATATAATAATTCATAGATAGAATAAATACACCATTCTGGAACACATACGAAAACATTCTGTGAAAACGTACGATTTATTATTGAAATTTCGAAAAATCATATCTCCGAGAGTATTAGCTTGTTAGAGTCAAATCAATGGATTTTCATGGTGCAACTGCATCTTAAAAAAAATTATTTGAAATTTGTAATTTAAAAAAAAATTTGTTTTTTCGTTACTCCGAAACCATATGGCATATTTTGGCCACTAACAAAATTAGCCGAGGTAATTATCTCTTGAACCTACTCTGAAAATTTCAACTGCCTAGCTCATTCTGTTTAAGAGTTATTGTAGAAACAAAATACATTTTTTTTTAACTTTTTATGGCAACCCTATCAATACAAAACTTCGCATGCGTATGAAAGTCATTATTCTACAATCTGATGCTAAATTTCAGATAGATCGAGTGATCGGTTTCGGCCATAAACGGCCATGGCTCCGAAACCACTTGCTGGATTTCTCCCGAGATATTTACGCTCCAAACCTACCCTGTAAATTTAAATCCTCTAACTCCTTTCTTTCGAGAGTTATCGTGTTAACGGAAGGACGGCTGGCCGGACGACTGGACAGTATCGATTTCGAACACGGATTCTCGATCAGGATGAGTCGAACCAAATTGTTTGAGACCATTTTCAGCCAAAAATTCTAAAATTACAGACATTTGGGCAAATTGATAAGCACTCTGTTCCGAGGAACAAGAGCGCCAAAAATACTTAATACGTAATAATCAATCTCAGATTTCATAAGTAACAGAAGATTATTCATATACAATTGCATACTCGTCTGCTTATTTGGTTTATTAGTTGGTTTGATTGTTTGGTTATTCATTTTGATTGTTCGATTATTCGTTTGCTAGTTAGATTTTTTGTTTGATTACTACATGGATTACTACGTGGATGAGGGCATACATGATGATCTGGTATTGAAGTATATTAAGAAAAACATAAACATATGGTATTTCGTGTTACATTTGAACTACGCCATAAAAACCGTTTGGATGATAAGGTTTTCAATTCCCTCCTTCAAAGGGTGGTAACTCCCTTATTATTCAGTTCTATAAAAAAATACATACTGAAGTACCCTTATTTTTGCACATACTATCAGCTCTAGAAATGAATGTATGTACATAATTCTGGACCAACTTATATAGAATTCTTAATAATATTTTATTATAATCATATTCCTCCATCAAGTAAATATCGGTACAATTACTGTACAACGTATGGAATTACAAACACGCTGTCCAGTATATGACTGGTTCCGACCGTACCTTCAATTGACTAGCTTCATATTCATACGTCGCGATCTCTAATAAATATTTCAGTGCAGCGCCCTGTCCACAGTCCTGATATACAGCCCCAATAAATCTCTCAGCGAAACAGGAGTGCTGAAGTTATTAGAATGGTGGTGCGAAATATTTCATTGGGTACATTTCAACTTTCCACGGTTTACGTCAGTTGCAGTTATATGTAACTGTTTCAGTTGTTCATATCGATTTGTCTGTTGCGGGAACTGTGTCTCAACAAATTATGCTAGGTATCCAATCGCTGTCTACACCTACATGTACAGCCAGGGACATACATCAGTGGAGCAGATGGATCAGTAAACAAGATTGGACATTTCATTACTGCATTCGCCGATACGCTAAAAGGGTTCAACATATCATCATAGAATGTGCCCTTATTGAGAGCCGCATAGTAGGAATGTTGTTACATATTGAAATTAGTGTCCGACCGAAACTGGTATTTCAGCCGATACCGAAACCGAAACCGAACATTCGGCCAGGGTCTCAGTTTCGGCCGAAACCGAAACCGAAATCGAAACTATATTTCATACTGAAATCTACTGTATTTTTTACAATTTTGTTCGCATGTACATAAAAACAGTTGAGGAGTGGTGAATAAAATGAAAAGTAGTTAAGGAGTGTTAAATAATATAAAAAGACATTTTTTTGAGATCTTTATTTATTATTTTGGTATAACCAAGTTATCAAAATAATCAGTCGAAGTATACAGGGTGATTCCAAATCAGACGTGAACCTAAGAGGAGGTGATAATATGGATCATTTGCTGTGGTTTGAGCCATTTTTATTGAGGATCAAAAATCAACGGTTTCCGAGATATTTGAGTACTGGTTCTTTTGAAAAAGAATTAGAATGATTTGAAAGGGGATATAAGAAGCAAATAGAGGAAAATAACGAAATCAATATTTTTTTGTTGCAACTAAGCTCGAAATTACATTAGAAAATGTACCTATTCATAAATTATGTTCCACCATTACATAGGCTAGCACATGCCGTCTTTCTGATGTCTTCAGTTGTTATTTTCCGCCTGAAATTTACTCACGCTGTCTTTTGATACACATTCACTATTTTAAATGCCGGACATTCAAAAGGTTGCTTATAAGAAATCTGCTGAAACGAAACTAGTTAAGCAATCTAACGAAATCTTTCAGAGAAGGAAGAAGGAATTTGGCAAGTTTTTAAAATAATTTTGGCATACAAAATTGTGAAATTCGAAAGTTACAGACAAATTGATATTAGAAATTGATTTTTCATTTATTCATATACAACATTTCATATCATACTAATTCTTTTTCAACCTCTTATACAGCATAGTTTTGCTTTTTTCGTACATATCATATTCTTTTCTGATGAAAATAAACCAAAATTATCACCAAATTTGGTCAACGTAGAAAAAATTGACGAAATTTGTACTATAAGTTCAGAAATCTTTTAAAAATCACCCGAACTCCAGAAACCGTTGATTTTCGGTTATTAATAAATATGGATTAAACAACAGCTAATGAGTCATACTCCAAGTTTCACGTCTTATTTTGAATCACCCTATGTAATCTAATTAAGAATCATTAAAGTGAATTCTCATGAATTCTCAGTCATAACAAAGATAGATCACAATAACTCGAACGACAATTATGTATACCTACTTATAACTCCTGGCCAAACGATAAGGATAATTCACGAACATTTAAGTTTCGGCCCGGCCGAAAGTTTCGGCCATTTTGGGCCGAAACCGAAACTAAGGCCGAAACTAGATTTCTTGGCCGAAACTGGCCGAAACCGAAACCGAACTTTAGGTAGGTCACTAATTGAAATATAGGGATTGAAAATAATTGCTGCAGGAAATAAACACCTGCCCTGACAAAAACAGAATTTTAAATTGTATCCTTGGGTGAATAGCCGGTAGGAAACTTATAACTATCATCGATTCTTTGATTTTCAGTGTTTTCGAGAGAATTATACATAGTTTCAATGAAGAGCAGATACAGTTATTCAATGATAGCGTCATTGTGGTAGGTATTTGGTTTATCGTTATCATAAGTAAATCAATTATATGAGAACTCAATGCATTGAACGAAGTATTTTCATTAGTCTCATAATATTTCTTCTTATAATTTTTAATTCGATGAATTTGAGAAAAATAAATCATATTTTCAAGTTTAATTTCGCAAAAAGTTAATGTAATTTCGTAAAAAGTGAAACGGATTTCGGAAAAGGTAAAACCAATTTTGGACACTACAAAAGTAACTACACTCTTGTCCACTACAGTTTTTGTCATCTGACATATGTTTCGGAAACAAAGTTTCCATTTTCAAAGACGATGCGTGACTAAGCCATGCTATCAATTTCTACACTCAAGTATGGGTTAACATTATACCCTTAGTCATAAACCGATTAGTGATAATCATAAGTTGTGAATAGGGGTTAGATCATTATTGAGTAAAATATCTTTTCTCTTATAAATTTCGATCCCATCACGAGGTCCTAAGTACAATTTATTGTAATTTTTCAACAATTTAACATAATTTTCTGAAATTGAGTGGCCAAATTTGGAAGAAGTAAATTCCATTTTGGAAATAGTAAAACCTATTCCGGAATAATTGAATCCATTTTCGGGTGAAATATTCATATTTATTTGCTAGAATTTTGTGTTCATCAGACTTATTTTCGTTATTTTTGTGAATATCTTCTTTCTTATGTATTTAACTCGTACATTGAGTGATTTAAGATTGACATAACTCTGGCAAAATATGTATCAACTAATTGAAACTCGGTGCAAATTTGGTTTACAATTTTGGCGCTCTTGTTCCTCGGAACAGGGTGATCATCAATTTGACCAATTTGTCTGAAATTTCAAATTTTTTGGATCAAAATGGTCTTAAATGATTTGGTTCAACTCACTGATCAAGAATCCGTGGTGAAAATCGTTTCTGTCTGGCTGATCTGCCGTTAACAAGATAACTCTTGAACGGAATGTGCTAGACAGTTGAAACTTGCAGAGTAAGTTTTAGAGATAAATATCTCGGTTAAGTAAGTTATTGGGCAAAATCGGCCTAAAGGTTTCGGAGCAACGAAAAAAAAAATCTTTTACATTATAAATTTCATACTAATTTTTTTCTAATATCTAGTTTTATCATAAGAATCCCTTGATATAATTTTTAACTCTAACAAGTCACAGAATGCTGATGTAACCGAAAATTAACGTCCGCATTTGTATCTATGAATTTCATAATCTGTGTTCATACATGACATCTTATCTACAGCTAAGAGAGATGCTCGGAAAGATGTTATATTTTTTTTAGTGTCCGACCGAAACTGGTATTTCAGTCGAAACCGAAACCGAAACCGAACTTTTGGCCAGGGTCTCAGTTTCGGCCGAAACCGAAACTTTATATTTCATACTGAAATCTACTGTATTTTTTACAATTTTATTCGCATATACATAAAAATATTTAAGGAGTGTTAAATAAAATAAAAAGACATTTCGTTTGAGATCTTTATTTATTATTTTGGTATTACCATGTTATCAAAATAATCAGTCAAAGTATACAGGGTGATTCCAAATCAGACGTGAACCTTAGAGGAGGTGTTAGTATGGATCATTTGCTGTGGTTTGAGCCATTTTTATTGGGGACCAAAAATCAACGGTTTCTGAGATATTTGAGTAGGTACTGGTTCTGTTGAAAAAGAATTAGTATGATTTGAAAGGGGTTATGAGAAGCAAATAGAGGGGAATAACGAATTCAATATTTTTTTGTTGCAACTAAGCTCGAAATTACATTAGAAAATGTATTCATAAATTATGTTCCACCATTCCATAGGCCGTCTTTCTGATGTTTTCAGTTGTTATTTTCCGCCTGAAATTTACTCACGCTGTTGTTTGATACACATTTACTATTTTAAATGCCGGACATTCAAAAGGTTGCTTATAAAAAATCTGCTGAAACGAAACTAGTTAAGCAATCTAACGAAATCTCTTAGAGAATGAAGAAGGAATTTGGCAAGTTTTCAAAATAATTTTGGCATACAAAATTGTGAAATTCGAAAGTTGCAGACAAATTGATATTAGAAATTGATTTTTCATTTATTCATATACCACATTTCAAATCATACTAATTGTTTTTCAACCTCTTATACAGCATAGTTTTTCTTTTTTCGTACATATCATATTCTTTTCTGATGAAAATTATCACCAAATTTGGTCAACGTAGAAAAAATTGACGAAATATGTACTATAAGTTCAGAAATCTTTTGAAAATCACCCGAACTCCAACAACCGTTGATTTTCGGTTATTAATAAATATGTATTAAACAACAGCTAATGATACTGATACAGCATACTCCAAGTTTCACGTCTTATTTGGAATCACCCTATGTAATCTAATTAATAATCATTAAAGTGAATTCTCAGTCTTAACAAAGATAGATCACAATAACTCGTACGACAATTATGTATATCTACTTATAACTCCTGGCCAAACGACCAGGATAATTCACGAACATTCAAGTTTCGGCCCGGCCGAAAGTTTCGGCCATTTTGGGCCGAAACCGAAACTAAGGCCGAAATAGGATTTCTTGGCCGAAACTGGCCGAAACCGAAACCGAAACCGAACTTTCGGTCGGTCACTAATTTTTCTCTAGTTCTATTCCAGATGCTATAAAATACCCCCTGTTCTAGAAATCATTGTATGCGAAATGTCCATTGAAGTAACCTCAGCTATTGTAGACTTATGAGGATTATAGGATATTATAATTTTTTGGTGATAAAATAAGGCCCTTGGATAATATAATGCCCATATGATGATGGAAATATGTACGAGTATATACTTTGGTGAGTTAATCAAATTGGGTTCAGGATGTATTCAGTAAAAACAAAACTGGAATATTGGCTAAGTTTCGATTGATATAATATAAGGCCTGCCGTTAACACGATAACTCTCGAACAGAATGAGCTAGACAGCTGAAATTTTCAGAACAGGTTTGGGAGATGAATATCCCAGTGAATTTCGTTATTTGGCAAAATTATTTCGGAGTAAGGAAAAAAAAATTTACATTACAAATTTTGAATTAAATTTTTTTTAAGATGTAGCTTCATCATAAGAATCCATTAATATCATTTTCAACAATGATATAAAATACCTCCTGTTCTACAAAACAATCTATGATTGAATGCAAAATGACCAATGAAATAACCTCAGCTATCGTAGAATTATGAGGATTATAGGATATTATAATTTTCGGGTTATAATATAATGCCCTTGGATAATCCATATAAAGATGGAAATATATACTTTGGTAAGTTATTCAAATTGGGTTCAGAATATCTGCAGTAAAAACAAAACTGGAATATCGGCTAAGAGTCAATTGATATAAAATAATATTCAGAGTAGATTGGACAATGAATATCTCGGATAAGTTCGTTATTGGGAAATTTCGGTGTATTTTTAGCGAAATGAGGAATGATGCGGATGCAATATACAGTGTGTTAATGTAAAGTTTCTACATACTTTGATTGCCAAACTTAATTTTTAAAATGATTTGAATTCATCCCTGAAGCAGAAGATAATTTGATGCAAAAATGGCATTACCAACGGATGATATGATATGAGGCTAAGAAATTTCCTAGCATCGTAGAGCTATCATTCACTTCTGGGTAAAAAACTATAAGAAACAGTAAACAAAATAATTCCGATAACACATTCGTTACTACGTTCAGACCTCGGTTCAGACGACTAGTGTTTTGTTTGTCGTGTAGTTGCTTGCTGTTCATACAGTGAAAATAATTAATGACGGAAATTCATCGGTCTGTCTAGATAATCGGCTTTATCGGCCTTTCAACAGGTCCTACAGTTTCATTTCAACCAATAGAAAATTGGTATTATCCTATTACGGAAAAGATCATACACCTTTTTGTATTACCGAATGTACTGTGAGCACAGTTGCGGAATGTTCTTTTGAGATCTAGTAATCCCGTTACAGCACGGCTCACCAACATTAAAGTGGTAAAGTGGGAATGGTAATGTTACAAAAGACAGAATTATTGGCTTAGCCGTCCGACGTCCAGTCTACTGGATATCACAAATCTTTCCGAAAACGAGAGATACCTAAAAGGATTTATCAGCATTCCTTGTCATGAATAAATACAATAGAAGTTTCTGGTCCAATTTCCGTTCTTCCGCCGACAACGTCATGTTTACTTATATTTAGGCAAATCTCAAAGCACGCCAAAATAAATCCTTTAATTCTGCTTGAGCCCAGGAAGGATAGCGGACTTTTTTAATCGAAAATATCCGAATCTCCGCATCAAAAGAAATATTGCACAATAGCCCAAAGGTAAATACAAAAATTGCCTCTGTTTCTACGCCAAGTTCAGCAGGATATAACAATCTGCTCCAGTACGGCTGTTGTCAGTTGGATGGCACAGTATCGGCGTCAGCCATTCCAGCGTTGGCACATCTGAAATTTTAAAATTGAAACTTGTATTGCTTCTTTAATCATTCAAATAAGGAATCCCGATGTCGAGTTTATCAAACCTGGTTCTGAAGCTCCCTGAATTTGCCGCTGCATGTGCATGCTGTTCACATATGCAATTCCAGCCACAGAATTCATAATATACGCATAACTCCACTTCCTCCTTTGTTTACATAAGCAATGATAAATGATGAGTTCCAAAATGATTATCCAGTGATAAGTAATCTCCCAGTGGAGATTACTTTTCTCCCGTCCTAGTTTTGACCAAACAGTTTCATTATACAAAATGAATTGATTTAATAGTTGATATAGTTCGCATTAAGTTTGTAGAAATTGAAATTTTCAAATAAATGAATTTTTGAATTTAAGTTTTTATTACACGTGATTTTGGGTACTTACATTGCATAATTGCTGAGTATTACTCTTTTACAACAGATCTTGTGATGACCAGAATAGTGTAACTTGATTGAATGAATGATAAATGATTAAGGAGTTTTCTTTCAGAAAATATCAAGCTGATGTAATAGAGGGTGAATTATTCATTTGCTTGTATTCTATTCTCCTAAGTAATTTTCTAGAGTCATCATATTAGCTATTGAACAAATATGAATAACCTGTTCTCTTGGGTTTGAATCATTTTTGAAATGTAAGCACTGATATCTGCCTGTTCTCTTGGGTTTGAATCATTTTTGAAATGTAAGCACTGATATCTGAATGCATACTGTTGAACTAATTTTAATGTTCGAATGTAGGTAATAGATCAATACAAATGGACAGAATCCATTGAATAACTGTAAGATAACTCCCAATTTGGGAATTTGGTCATTTGTGAGAATTCTCACGATGAATTCACATCGAATGTTCAAAATGTGCTCATTATTCTCAAGGCATTCATAAATTATTTTTCGTTTTATGTCAAATATATTTTTTTCTATTTGTGGGCCAATATTTTGACAGCACATTGTTATTGATGATTGGAGCTCCTCAATATAATCGTATTCTCTTTTGAAAACCTCATCTTTCAGATATGCAAAGATGCTAAAGTCCAGGGGAATCAAGTCTGGAGAACTTGTTGTAAAAGAAGGCTGAAGTCCTCGACTTATTATATGGTTGTTAGAGAACACCTGCAAATAGATTAGATTTGCAGAAGTTATGGGGGCAGTTGCCCCTTCTTGTTGAAAATATCCTGACTGTATTTATTCATCATCTAGTTGGTTTATGAATAGCTCCAGCATTATCATTTTGGACCTTTCACCATTTATGGTATCATGAAAGATAACTGGGCCATATATTCTACGACGAGAAACTTCTAACCACACACCAACTGTTAGCGAATGTAATGGAGTTTCAATAAAACTGTGGAGATTCTCAATTAATGTATCATTGCAGTAAAAAGGCATCACATTAAATGTGTTTTTTTCTAAATCATAAGTCATTGCAGATTTTAATAATTTGGATACTGAATTTTCAGGAATTTTAAAAAAGAATCTCAAGAATTAACAATAATTCAATATTGGCTGTCAGTTTAGAAATTCTATGATACAAACAGAACACAAGAAGTGAAAAGTGGCAAATAAAAATTTAATGCCTACAGTGATGTTACAATCATTTATAAAATCCGTGTATTATTACGTTTTATTACTGAATCAGGCTTCATGATAAACATACAAAATTGGAAATGTACAGACGTATGTTCATTCTGTTTTGGGACACTTGTTCAAATTCATGGCTAGAGTGGTCAACGGGCAAATTTCTGCAAAATGTCGTGAGGACCGTATCTGTAGAAAAAAAGTTTGCGCATCCGAATGCGACGGTTGAGTTCGTTAATGGGTATAATCGGCCAAACGGTTCCAGAGTTATACCCATCTCTAATTGATTCCTTCCTGTTTTTTCTTTACCAAACTCTGAAAAATATTTATGAAATAAGAAATTATATCATTGTGAAATTGCTACTGCGTTAGGAACACTAGATATTTGTCTGAAGCAATATATTGCCGGATAAACAGTAACGACACAATGACACAATGACACAATGACTAAACTATTCAGACAAGTTTCGATGACTAAATCAGATTCCTTCATCAGACACCAAGCAGAAATCTTAAGATTTATTTTTCGCGCTCTTGTTCCTCGGAACAGAGTACTTACCAAGTTGCCCAAATATCTGTAATTTTCGAATTTTTGACTGAAAATGGTCTCTAATGTTTTGGTTCGACTGATTGATCAAGAATACGTGGACAAAATCGATTCTGTCCGGCCGTCCGTTAAGACGATAACTCTCGACCGGAATGAATTAGAGAGTTGAAATTTGCAGAGTAGGTTTGAGAGATAAATATCTCGGTTAAAGTCGACAAAATGAAGATGTAGTTTCATCATAAGAATCCATTGATATCAATTTCAACTCTAACAAATTAATAGTTTCGGAGATATGATTGAATGTCCGAGTCTATGAATTACAAACATGACATCATTGTCATCTCATCAACATATAAGAGACATGTCAGACAAAATATGATTGAATGCAAAATGACCAATGAAATAACCTCAGCTATGATAGATAGCTCTTGGATAATCCATATGATGATGGAAATATACATATGTACCTTGGTAAATTAATCAAACTTGGTTCAGAATATCGAGAACCTAAGAATCGGATTGAAACATATTGTCTGCGTAATTGTTTAATTTTTATAATGTTCCCTATGTAACATTTTCAATGATTCCGTAGAAATTTTCGAACTTCTAATAGAATACAGGTGATATACAGGATAAACACTAATATTGTATAATGCGTGTTATTTAGGCGAAAGGCCATAATATTCCCATCATTATATATAGTAAATTCTGGTTATAACGACATTGAAGAGACTGTGAATATTATGTCGCTATATGTACTGGTCGTTATATCAATTTATTTCTAACACGCTAGACAGTGGTTCATAGTATGCATCTACTTCATTTGAATTGTTTTAGCTGAATGCATAAATGATGCAGCACACACCATAAGGCCAGCGCTAATAGACCATATCGTTTTTCCTCCGATTCTGTATGTTGTTCACACATTGATCTATATATTATGAAACTGAAAAATAATTTCCAAATCATATAATTAAGGCCATTAAGGTCATGTTGAACACCGATCAAGAATCCGTAAACGAAATCAATTCTGTCCGGCCGGCCGTAGGCACGATAATTCTCGAACGAAAGGGGTTAGACAATTGA
Organism: Halyzia sedecimguttata; assembly: GCA_937662695.2. Classification (NCBI taxonomy): domain Eukaryota; kingdom Metazoa; phylum Arthropoda; class Insecta; order Coleoptera; family Coccinellidae; genus Halyzia; species Halyzia sedecimguttata. Next base: position 34,999,276 of record OW569415.2, on the reverse strand, counting down.
AATTTGCAGAGTAAGTTTCGAGCGTAAATATCTCGCACGAGATGGTTAACGGGAGCAATCCACCAAGCGGTTTCGGAGTTAAGGCCGTTTTTATTTAATACATTTTTTATGAATATTTCCGGAAGAAATTTCATGAATTAATAGCTATATAAACTTGTCTATACTCCTAGGGTTCTGCAACTGTTCAATATTGTTTATATCAAAAATTATTAAAATAATTATTATTAACAGAACACACTTGGCTCATGTTTCACATAATAATACTAAGTCATTGACATATTTATATGTTTCGGGTTTATCCTATTTTCAAAACTGAGGAGAATAAACTTAACAATAAAAATATCCAACTTACATACAGATGGAGGGAGTGGGTATTTTTGAATTTCCAATTGAATATTAGTGGCAGGTAGTTTTTTCTGATATTTATGGAACTTCCAGTCTCTCCTATGTAGAACGCAAGGTATTCATTACAATATAATTTTTAAATACCTACTGCTTTTCTCCTCAACGTCATGACAATCTATTTAATATGGTTCTAGATTAACTAAAAAGACTAATTTCAACTTTTTGAAATTTTTAATGTTACCTTCCTATTTGATGTTTTAAGGCAGCATATTTCAGTACTTAATATATGCACATGATTATCCCTTGGCTGCTAAACTTACCCCTACATTATTCTACATATCTAAGCAGTATTCTAATTGCTTTTGCTGCATCAAAAAAATTTGTATTGCTTTTCAATGATTTCAAATCACATTACGGAATGAAAGTTTGCAGAACAGATACTACGTTTTGCATTATTGTCAATAGTTTCATAGAACCGTAGACCAATAGCAGATGGTAGTTAACTTCTACCTCATCTTCACAATGAGTTGCTCAAAAGTTTAGATTTGATTGACGTAGACATTTCGTACTTTTAATCATTATTACTGATGAAGATTGCACCAACCAATGATTAGGGGTACAGACGTAATTTCATTTTTCCTGAAATAAGATGAGTTTATCCATATCAAACCAATTTTTGGCCTTTTCAGGGTTTTATTAAAAGGTATATTTTTTTCGCTGGAATAATATGTATATTGCCATTTTTTTCTATTACTACTCTCTGTTTATGACCTAAGAAATAGGATTTTATACAATCATGCTGGGTCTCCAATGCCCTACCTCTGCAGCTTGAGCAATTTGATAAATCCAGGAAAATACCCAACGATAGTTCGGAAATACTTTGACAGTATTTTTCCAATTTCAAAGGATTTGCATATTTTTCGCAATGATTTTGTTGAATATACACATTCGATATTTTTCACAATCTAACATAAAATCGGCTGCACGCCGAATGTTGTGTCATGATATTCATGAAAATTCGACGACTGATAAGAAAGGGCTTATTTTTTGCCACTAGAAATGACTTTATCGTTATAGACGTCGTTACATAATACTATTTTTGTTTTGAATACCTTGGGTTCCAAACAGTCATGGATAATTTCGTGATTTTAAACGAACTTTCGATATGAGCGTGCCGTATAAAATGCTTTCATTGTATTATTTTCCTCCGTCCAGGATATGTTAATGACTTATTTCAAAATTCACTTCGACCGAGGAAAGCTTCCTCTAATATGGATATGTATATTCGTTTTCATCCATACTAACTCAACAATATTTCGTACATTTTATTTGTTATCGGCTCTTGACTGAGAATTCACTTGCCGCCTTTTAACACTCATGGGGGTATCATGCCATGAAACACGTAAACGTGAATTGCAAGTGGTTTCATAACTTTTCATGGCTATGCGTCTGCTTTCCGATTTGTGTTGGTTTTTCGCTCTTCTTTAGGGAATTCATAAAAAGCGAATTCTTGGCATTGCGTGAGTGTGAGCGTTTTATTAAGTGTTAAGTGAAGTAGTTATTGTGAATGAGCAACCGTCTTTCTAATATTTTTTCATATTTAAGCTTATTTGAGCCAATTGCAACAACTATAATTTCTTCCATCAATTGAGAATGACTGGCATACTGAAATTAGGAAAAGCAATGACCTTAGGTCAGTCTGCCTTGCCACGTTTGTTCAAATTCATAGCCACCCATCTAGAAACTGAACACACCTAAGACTGTACATTTTTGTTCAATTAAAAATTAGTTCAAGCACGGACGTGAAGTCAGGAGCTTTTGCGCGCAGGTTTCATTGTCTATTCACCTCTATTGGACACTTTTAATCCAATTTACCATCGATATAGACCGTTTACTCAGATTTTATAAGATATGAATACATTTCTTACAAATTTAATGACAGACTTGAGTAATAAGAGAATCGTCTAGGATCATTAATTAATTCTGACATATGAATGTTATCGAAATCGAAAAAACTTACATGTCAAGAAATTTGAAGATAAGTTATTAATGAAAATCCTCGAAAATTAGCGCGTTGGCATTTTACAAGGAATTACCGAGTTATAATTGGATGGGAATTGTATATTTTGAGGTATTGAAGAAATAACAACAAAATTTCCGATGTGTATAACTTCAAAACCATATGCCGATTATACACTGTGATTAACTGAAATTACGCATTCGGATGCGTCACCTACCATGAGAATTGCAATTCGCTATCCCTTTCCGTTCTCAAGATATCGTGAGATATATATATATATATATATTTTCATAATTTTTTTAAAACTTTTTAGTTATACAATCCTCACAAAAGTTCACATCTGTTTTCATGTCAGCAGTCCAAAAATAGTTACCAAATTTCAATTCGATCAGATCTGTATTTTTTGAATTATCGAGAAAATAATAATCCAGAGGGGTATAACCCCGAAACCATCGGGCCGATTATGCCCGACAACAAAATTAACTGTCCCATTCGGATGCGTAACCTAGTCTAAAATTTGCAAGTAGCAATCTCTTTCCGTTCGAAAGTTATTGTGGCCACGGTCACCCATCCAGCTACTGAACTCACCCAAGGCTGCTCGGATCTACAACATTATCGATCCGATCGTGATAAAATTTGGAACTTGGCTGTAGAGATAGGTTTTGAAGGCTTTTGCAAAATTTCAACGATGTTCAGCGAATATTTTCTGACATATAGAATTTTGTGCTTTGGCATTTTACAACTAATTACCATGTTTGAATAGGATCAGTTATGATCTTTCGAGTTATTGAGAAAATAAGTACCAAATGTCAGATAGATATAGCACCAAAAGCATTTGGCTGATTCCTATTGAAAAACTCAAATGTCGCACTAGGATGCTCAAAACCCTACCCTAAAAAGTGCAAGTCGCTATCTCTTTCCGTTCTGTAGTTACCGTGAGATAAAAATTATTTTTTAATAATTTGATGTTGCTCGGTTAGAACACTCCATATATTTGGCAAAATGATAACATGCCGTTCTCCATAACATTAGCGCAAAAACAAGACCTACTCACTTTTCTGGAGAATATCCTTGTATTAAGTAATCATTAAAGTATACTGTGGGAGGTATACTCATTATTGAAAGGTTTTTTTTTGGGTTTTCTCTCCCAAACTCTGAAAAATATCTATAAAATAAAAATTAATTATTTTGTGATTTGCTTCTGCGTAAGAAACACAAGATATTTGACAGAAGCAATCAATTGAACAATGTTGCCTAACAAACAACAACGAAACAACATCAACGAAGAAACAATTATATCGTAACGTTTCGGAGTCTATATCAGACTACTTCGTCCTTGTTGGAGATCCAAGCAGCCTTGTGTGAGTTCAGTAGCTGGATGGGTGACCCTTGCCTCGATAACTCTCGAACGAAAGGAGATAGGGACTTGCAACTTCACTAGCACATCTGAATGGGAAAGTTAAGTTCGCTGTTGGCCATAATCGACCCAACGGTTTCGGAGTTATACCTATCTGGAATAATAATCTGAAATCGATAACTCAAGAAATATAGACTCGATCGAATTGAAGCTTGGTAACTACTTGTAGAATATCGACATGAAGACGTGTGTAAAATTTTGTGAGGACCGTACCACTAGAAAAATTAAAAAAAAAATACGAAAAGATATTATGTATCTCATGATTGCTTCAGAACGGAAAGAAATAGCAACTTGCAGTTTTCAGGGTAGATTGCTCATCTGATTGCGACATTTTAGTTATTTAATTAGCATAATCGGCCAAATGTTTTCGGAGTTGTATTAATCTAAAATGGTTGTTATTTCCGCAATAACTCGAAAAATACGAAACCGATCCAATTCAAACATGGTTATTAGTTATAGAATGCCAACGCGAAAATTCTTGCAAAATTTAATTCTAGAAAATTTTTCAAAAATCAATAAAAAAAAATTGGTTCGAGCACTGACATGAAGTTAGGAGCTTTTGCGCGTATGTTCTATTGTCCGTTCTCCTGTATTGGACAATATAATTTACCATGGTAAATTCCATTAGGAGTGTCCAATACAGGAGAACGGACAAAAGAACATACGCGCAAAAGCTCCTGAATTCAGGTCAGTTTTTGAACCAATTTTCTTACATTTTGCTGACCGACCATAAAAAAATTGGCCCACTATATTGGTAACAGGTTTTCTATATTTCACTAATATACAAGGTACTTGAAACATTTAAGCGATATCTGACAAATTAAGAGAACTTTTGAAATTTTCGTCTTCGCTATTTTTCCTCTTTGTAACTAGCGAGTTTTAATACGATCAGATCTTTAATTTTCTATTAGTTAGGAAAAACAAAATTTCAGTTGGCTATAACTCAGAAACTGCTTGGCAGTTTTTGCCAATTAACGATCTCAACCGGTGCAATTGGACTTCCATCCTAATCTGCAAATTTCAACCCTATAACTGATTTAGTCCGAGACAGAAAGGAATCTGAGCTTGGATGAAAATCTGAGGTCGAATGACTGATGAGGAATCAGTCAGTCTAACCTAATGGTTGGAGACCATTTTCGGTCAATTATTACAGATTTGGGTATAACGCTTTATGGAAAAGGGACCAGTATTCATTCGAAATCAACGGACTTACAGAGATCAGTGTTATGCCGCTGATCGACGGGCGAGAAAACCGCGGTTTTATGGCTCGTCGCTGTAAACCTCGCCAGTGTAACAATGCAATACCGTCAGTTTTGCAATGATCCACCGGTGAGCTTTACCAACACGAGCCAAAAACTGCGGTTTTACTCGTCTGTCGATCAGGGGCATCAAGAGTAAACCAGAGAGTATTTATTATTATTATATGAGTCGTCCTCCAGGCATAGTCTGCACTCGGAGTCCTCAGTCAACCCCAGCGCATTGAGGGTGTTTTCAGAGGCCACAGTGGCCCGTATATACAGCAGTAAGGATTCTCAGGTCTGTCCTAGAGAATTTGAGCCATTGTCTGGCTCTTTCAGCTGATGGGCCAGTGATTGTTGAGTGAGCATGTCTGATTACAGGTATGCTGCTCCATATTTCTTGGACCTTTTGGTCCACCCATCCTTTGCCGCTGCCCTGAGTAAGATACCACAGGCCGGTTCAGGTCCAATGAACCACATGGAAGCCCCCCGTGCCGCCAATGAGTCTGCCATTTCATTACCCTTTATGCCCGAATTGCCCGGGACCTATAAGAGCTGCAGCCTGCAGCGCACTCCAAGTTCAGCGAGTGTGGTCCGGCAATCCTGCACAAGCAGGGATTTGCAGTGGTATGAAGGACTTCAAGGCAGCTTGGCTATCCGATAGGATCTTGATTGATCCATAAGCCCAACCTTTTTATAGTATGAGCTTCGCACAGTGATCAATGGCGAGAATTTCTGCTTGAAAGACAGTCGCAAAACTACCCAGGTTGATGGATTCACCCATTTCAATTCTACAACCGCTGACTCCCGCTCCTACCCCTTGGGTGGTAGCGGAGCCATCTGTGAACCAGCAGGGACCCTCAAGCAGTGTGGTCTCAGAGACGGCCCAGTCGTCTCTGCTGGGAAAGACGACTTGGTAGGGCCACTCTGTGAAGGTTCTGGTTTTAGATACGTCCGATCGCATGCCCATTATCTCGTTGGCCTCCAATTCAGCCTGCAGAGAACCAGGTAGCCGGTCGCATCTGGCTCATTGCGAGCTATATGCAGAAGTCTGTATGTCGCCATCTGGGCCACGCTCCTGATCACCAGGTGAAGAGGTGTGCGGTCCAGTAGGCGTTCCATGGCTGCGGTGGGGGGTGGAGCGAAAAGCTCCTGTCAACATCAAGCACGCAGATCTCTTAATTTTTGCAAGCTTGAGCTGAGACTGCATCTTTACAGTACACTCCCACCAAGCAATGCTGCCATAAGTGATTTGTCGTCTCATCACCATCACGTTCAACCACTGAAGCTGTTTCAGAGCCAGTCCCCACCTCTTTCCACAAGTCTGCTGGCAAGCCCAGAGAGAGTGCCTAGCCCTGTGGATCACCCTTTCCAGGTCTGAGTTCCAGTTCAGCTTTCTATCCAGGATAACACCCAGATATCTAGCCTCATCCGCAAAAGGGATGTTAATTCCATTCATAGTGATGGAATCTATATTAAGCTTCCTCTTTCTAGTGAATGGCACATTCAAGGTCTTTCGATGGTTCACGTTTAACTGTTCCCTCTCACACCAGCCTTGTGTTGCTGTCAGTGCCTCTGATAGGCTCTCGACCAGGACTAAGTCATCCCGGCCCGTGGCCATAATGACTATGTCGAGTAGATCACTAGATCGTCTACCAGGAGGGACCAAAGTCGGGAAGAGGGCACTCCACCCTGTGGACAGCCCCTCCTGGCCACGAATCTCACTATGTCCAAACACAGGGACGTGGAGATGAGTCTGTTAGTCAACATGGATCATATCCATTCCACAATGAGGTCAGATACTTCTTTGGCCAGTGAGAGTATGTCTTCATCATCGTTGAGTAGCGGCAGACCGGTATCGTCCTTGTTTGAACTCATCAGTAGTGTGCATAACTCAACAATGATGAACAACATGACCAGGAAGTTCCTTATTAGAATCGAGCAAACACAAAGATCTTCGACTGCGGTCTATCGAAGCATTAGATGCGTATATGCATTTCTCCACTACGGTGTTCCGCAAGTACTCCGTTTGGAGTCTTATGTTGTACATCGGGGGGAGCAAAACCGCCAAGGTAATTCGCAAGAGCGCAGATAGTGGAACCAGAAAATGGGAATAGCGCCAATTTCCATGAAAGTCAAAAATGTGATTTTGAATTAATATAAAGAGAAAATATTGAAGTATGATATGCAGTATCGTGCTGGTACGGCCCTGGCGACGCGCCGATGGCGTCGTTCACGTTTGATACGAGACCGTACTGCAATCATCTACAAGAGCCCTCGTGAGACCGTATTGTCAGCGTATGCGGCAAATAAACTTAAATTCGGCTGAAGCTTCGATATTAGATCGGTCTCGTCGTCTACTACTTGCACGTATTTTCCGATTCGAATAAGCTGATAACTCATCAGCAGCGGTGCTAATTTGTGTCCCCATTTATATCGCATGTAATAAAAAAAATGTTAAAAACACTGACATGAATGCAGCATTTGCGCGGGTGTTTATTTATGTTTGGGTCGTCAGAACTGTGCTATCGATATTCATGAAAATCAATCAATTAAGAAGCGTCATGTTAATCAAAATGTTTCAATTCAAACTTAATACATTACCAGGCATTTTGTGCACATGTTCTGGGGAACAAGGCGTCATCATTTTGCCCAAATCTCTGTAATAATTGTCAGGGTAGGTTGAGCATCCGAACGCAACATTTGAGTTCGTTAATAGGTTTCAGTGCCGTATCTAGCGCCACGGGCTCAAGGACCACAGGGGCGCCAAAAAATATTAAAAAAAAATAAGAAGCACCAAGCGAAATAATTCGAAAGACTACGACACAGCGTGGAGTGAGATGAATTGACATAACTTCTTAATTTCCGTCTTCCTCACTTAGCTTTCATTATTATTTAATATTGAGGTGAGATTTCCAATAATTAAATTCGAAAATGTATCACGGTGTGGAGTAGAGAAAAGTAGATTGTCAGTCCCGTGGTAAAGGAGTCAACGAATTAAATAGATATTCTCGTTTTCACTCGATCCACAATAAAAGAACACAAAGTAGAGTGAAGAGAGCAAATTAAAGGAAGTTGCAGAGTAAAAAGAGCAAATCGATGCATTTATCGATCTTAGTAATTATTGTCTTAAAGTTTTAAGATTAGGGTTTTGTGAAAGTGAAAGGGGATGATAGAAAAGTTGAAAATTTAGATTATTTTCGGACCAATTTGTTGCCAAAAAAAATCTGTAAATGTCTGTAATTTTCGATTTTTTTTCCGAAAATGTTCTCAAACGATTGGGCTCGAAGAACCCTGAAGAAAAATTTAGTCAAATTTGATTCTATCTGACCGGCCGTCCGGCCATTGCCACGATAACTTGAGAACGGAAAAAGCTAGTGACTTGAAATTTTCAGGGTAAGTGGCGCAAGTTTGTTAATGTGCATAATCGGCCATAATCGGTTTCCGAGTTGTAAAATACAGACTTAAAGACGTATGTGAAATTTTGTGAGAATCGTATCACTGGAGAATTTTTTAAAATTATTGAAAAATAATATTCATCCCACGATAACTTGAGAACGGAAAGAGATAGCGACTTGCAATTTTCAGGGTAATTTGGGCATTCGAATGCAACATTTGAGTTTGTGAAAATACATAATCGGCCTAACAGTTCTGGAGTCATACCTATCTGGAATTTTGTTTTTATTTCCTTCTCAACTCAAAAAATATGAAACCAATCCAATTCAAACATGTTGTTGTAGAATGCCGACGCGAAAATTTTCACGAAATTTTGTGAGGATCGTATCTCGTATATGGCAAGAAGATTTAAGCAATATTTCTTCTCGTTTATTATTAGATATTTAATGGACTTCAATCGCGATAGAACATGCTCGCAAAAGGTTCTGACTTCACGTTAGTGCTTGGTATTTTTAATTATTTGCACAGGTTGGTTCTACACTGAAAATCGAATAGAAGTTCGTGTTTCAAAGGGTTAAAGAGTAGTATTTGTATGCTAAGTTAGCAGTATTAATACATTTTTAGTTGAAAAAATTGGTTCAAGCCCTGTTGACATGAGCTTTGGCAGTCTTGTTCAAACTTTGAAAAATCATATCTCCGAAGTTATTGGTCTCTGGGAATGATATAAATGGATTCTTACGATAGAACTGCATCATGAAAGAAATTAAATTCAAATAGACCGATTCTCCCCAATAACGAACTTATTCGAGATATTAATTCCTCAAATCTGCTCTGAAAATTATATTATATCAATTAAAACTCAGACAATATTGCAGTATTATTTTTAATAGAGATATTCTGAACCCAATTTGATTATGCATCTTACCAAAGAATATAGTTCCATCATCATATGGATTATCCACGGGCATTATATTATCACCTTAAAAGTATAATATCATATCATCCTCATAATTCTACGATAGCTGAGGTTATTTCATTGGTCATTTTGCATTCAATCATACTTTGTTTTATAGAACAGGAGGTTTATTTTATATGAAGAATAACGAACCAGAAATAATTTTGACATTTATCTCTCATAGGAAAATCAGATGACAGCACTCTGTGAAAACATAGATGTACGATTCATTATTTAATTTCGAAAAATCATGTTTCCGAAAGTATCAACTTATTAGAGTTGAAAATGATATCAATGGATTTTTATGATGAAATTGCATCTTAAAAACAATTGAATTTGTAATTTGTAGTGTAAAAAAAATTTTTTTTTCGTTACTCAGAAACCACCAGGCCCAATAACGAACTTAGCCAAGATACTTATCTCCCAAACGTACTCTGAATATTTCAATTGCCTAGCTCATTCTGTTCGAGAGTAATTGTAGAAACAAAATTAAAAATTTTTTTTTTGACACTATGGCAACCCGATCAATATAAAACTCCGCATGCATATAGTGGTCATTATTCTACAATTTGATGCTAAATTTCAGATAGATCGAGTGATCGGTTTCGTAAATATGCATAAGAAATATTTTTACTAAAAACGCTCGGTTGATTTCGCCCGTTAAGGAACTTATTATTATTATTATTATTATAGTAACAACAGTGAGCGGCGAACCGTTGAGACTGTTATCTGTTACGCATGTTGTCCTTTAATTTTAGCACTTTTTGCCTATTATATCACAGTACATATCACAGTTGATCTTGTAAATACTATAAATCACGCTCCAAACCTACCCTTGAAATTTCAAACCTTAAACTCCATTCGTTCGAGAGTTATCGTATTAACGGCCGGATAGAATCGATTTCGACCACGGATTCTTGATCAGTGAGTTGAACCAAATCGTTTAAGACCATTTTTAACCAAAAATTCGAAAATTACAGACACTTGGGCAAATTTATAAGCACTCTGTTCCGAGGAACAAGAGTGCCAGTAGCGTTTTTCGAAAAAACTTTCCTTGATCTTCGTCGGTGGTCGGTCCTTATGTCAAGGTTTCTTTTAGTATTATTAACTATTAATTAACGATAATTATTTAAGGTTGTGAAAAACAACGTGAGACCAGATTACGAAGGGAGAAACGATGGAATAACAAACATTTTTGTGAGCTGTTGGGATCAAAATCCCATGTGTAGGCCAGAAAAATTTACCTGATGCTGTGACTGCCATTTTTCCATATTCGTTAATTCTAATATCGAGATAATTATTTCATTATTGTTGATGAATAAAATCAAGAATAAAATATCTTATCCATATTATTTACATTAATTACAATCAATACATTGAATAGTTTACATTCTTTCCCCCACTATGTTTTGTTTGATGTCAAACGATAGTGAATATAGGTTGATATGGAAAAATCAAGAAGTTTTAATTTTAGTCTTCTCATGTTGAGCAATTTCATTAGAACCTTTCGTCTTTTCGTCCTTTCGTCCTTTCGTCCCATTCTTCATTCATAATTTCCCAAATGGTTGAGCAAATCGAACAGCTAATAGAAGTTAGATGGAGTCCAAAAGCTATCATAGCAATCGATACATATTGCGGAACCGTAAAAATCAGTTTTCCAAACATCATGCTTAATCTATATCGGTCATATGTCGACAACTGAAACAAATATAAAAACAATCATTGTTTCGGATTAAGGATAATACATGCATTTTTATGGATATTCTGCATATAAACTCCATTTACTTGTAGAAAGTCTCCCGGTAGACCATGATTTAGGTTTATCACGTTTTTGTAACTAGAAACAGAGGCAGCTTGGCACTGCGGAAATATCATCAAGGTCAAAACAATCCGCCGAGACGTTTCCAACTGTGCATGAAGGATTACATTAAAAAAAATGATTAAGGTAGGAGAGCAATATTATTATGATAAATACCATTTTTTTCCGGCAACACACATTGTGCCGAAAACTATTGAATATTGAATTTACGCAACAGGAATGTGTACAAGGGTATATAGTATTCCATGTTATCCCGTCCCTATTATCTGCCTGCTTTGCATTTATCCAGTTAGGCGGTCAAATTCCTTCACATTTTATAACAATGTTTTCCGAAATATTCCAACTCCTTCCAAATTTTTCCAACTGCTTCGCATTTTTTTCCAAATCCTTCGAAATTCTTCCAACTCCATCGAAAATTTTCCAACTGCATCGAATTCTTTTCCAAATCCTTCGAAATTTCTTCCACCTCCATCGGAATTTTTCCAACTGCTCCGAATTTTTTTCCAAATCGTTCAAAATTTTTCCAACTGCTTCGAATTTTTTTCAAAATTCTTCGAAATTTCTTCCAACTCCATCGAAATTTTTCCAACTGCTTCGAAATTTTTCCAACTCCTTCGAAATTTTTCCAACTGCTTCGAATTTTTTTCCGAATCCTTCGAAATTTTTCCAACTGCTTCGAATTTTTTTCCAAATCCTTCGAAATTTCTTCCAACTCCATCGAAAATTTTCCAACTGCATCGAATTTTTTTCCAAATCCTTCGAAATTTCTTCCACCTCCATCGGAATTTTTCCAACTGCTCCGAATTTTTTTCCAAATCGTTCAAAATTTTTCCAACTGCTTCGAATTTTTTTCAAAATTCTTCGAAATTTCTTCCAACTCCATCGAATTTTTTCCAACTGCTTCGAAATTTTTCCAACTCCTTCGAAATTTTTCCAACTGCTTCGAATTTTTTTCCGAATCCTTCGAAATTTTTCCAACTGCTTCGAATTTTTTTCCAAATCCTTCGAAATTTCTTCAAACTCTGTCGAATTTTTTTCCAAATCCTTACAAATTTTTCCAACTGCTTCGAATTTTTTTCCAAATCCTTCGAAATTTCTTCCAACTCCATCGAAATTTTTCCAACTGCTTCGATTTTTTTTCCAAATCCTTCAAAATTTCTTCCAAATCCATCGAAATTTTTTCAACTGCTTCGAATTTTTTTCCGAATCCTTCGAAATTTTTCCAACTGCTTCGATTTTTTTTCCAAATCCTTCGAAATTTCTTCCAACTCCATCGAAATTTTTCCATCTGCTTCAAATTTTTTTCCAAATCCTTCGAAATTTTTCCAACTGCTTCGAATTTTTTTCCAAATCCTTCGAAATTTTTCCAACTGTGTTGAAAATTTGCCACCTCCGTTCAACATTAATAATAATAATAATAATATTCATTGCACCATCAAAATTTGAATATTACATGGAAAGTCAAGAAATAACATAAATAGGCATATACACACATATACACATATATAAATACGATATTAACTGATGTATATAACAAATACTAATATGATTAGAAAAACAATGTATGTTAACATTTAAAAATCATGGTCCATAAATTCCTGCACTGAATAAAAGCAATTTTGTATCAGCAACCTTTTCAATGACATCAGAAATTTCTCTCCTCTTTGTTCTTTCAGAGAATTCGGCAACTTATTGTATAGCTTGGCACACATGTAATTTGTACTTGTCTGGGTTCTTCCGAGACGATGATGTCGAATGAGTAGATGGTCTCTGTGTCTTGTTTCATAACAATGAAAACTTCTAAGAGTTTCGAAGTCTGAACTATTCTCGACCACGTATTTTATACAAGCGAGAATGTAAGCAGATGGTAAAGTGGGTATCCCCTCTTGTCTGAATAAAGGCCTACAACTTGTTCTGGTCGAGACTCCACACAGAGCACGAAGAGCTTCTTTCTGTCTTAAAAAAATGCTATGTGCATCAGAAGAACATCCCCATAGAAGTATACCATATGATGCCACAGACTGAAAGTTGGCAAAATAAGTTATCCTGCAGACATCAGTTGAGGAGATAGCTCTCATTCGCCTTATCGTGTATATGGCCGTAGATAGCCTTCTTGACAATTCAGACAGATATGGTTTCCATGTGAGATTGCTGTCAAAGATAATCCCGAGTAGCCTCACATGTTCCCCACCGTAGCCTCCAAATCTCAGAATCTGGGTCTTGCTAACATTTAAATTTAGACCATTTGCAGTGAACCATCCCTGTGCAGCCAGCAAAGATAAAGGAGAAGCACGCGTCAGTGCCTCAACAGAACCGGCCCTGTTGAACAAATTGGTGTCGTCAGCGAAGCGGAGAGTCGCACTGACAGGTACACTCTCAGGAAAATCATTCGTATATAGAATAAATAACAGGGGTCCCAAAATAGAGCCTTGGGGAACTCCCCGGTCTGTAGAGTATGGTGTTATTTCACCTTTCCAGTCAAGAATGTTCTTTCTTTCCCGAAGGAATGACTTGAATATAGAGATAGACATTGGGAAGGGGTGGGGGGTCATCCTTGCATACTTTCGATCAGATTGTTGAAGTAGCCTTGATCGATTTCTCTCCTGAGTTGCGGTAAAAGTCGTCTGAGTTCTTGATGTGTATGTGGAGATTGTCGATTAGAATCCAAAGCTTTTTGTAGCTGATCCCAAGCGTGTTTAATGATAAAGTTTAAAAATATGAAATTGGGCCCAATAGTAGCATGAAACAAAGGATTAATATTGTCAATGACTTGCTCTATGGAAATATGCGCATTCATGGTAGCATCAAGTACCAACAATTATGTACATCCATTGAAACAAATGCCTCCCCAAACAGTAACTGTACCACCTCTGAACGGATGAACTTCCTGATCCGATCTGCGAATTCTGGGCACCAGAGGATGCGTCCATATCCGAACACGCCGACTATCCGAGAACCGTCCATATCTCGACTCATCTTTGAAAAATACAGACCTCCATTGATCGTCCCAATTCACGTGCTGCATTCCAATCGAAGTCGCATATGATTTTGAGTTAGTGGAATCCTTCTCAAAAGTCGCGAGAATGTAGATTAACTTCTCGAAGTCTTAGACGAACTGTTCCAATCGGAAGGAAAACACCAGTCGCGTTTAAAAGGCGCTGTTGTTTGATTCCACAGGTACTCAAAGGCTCTCTACGGGTAGACACAGTCAGAAACCGATCTTGTGCAAGAGTGGTAGATCTTGGGCGTCCACTTCTCGGTCTTCGGTCACGTTTCCAGTTTCTCGATATCGATGGGAGAGCCGGGAAACTACGCTTTCACATTTTTGTAAAAATATACCTCTGATTACGTTCCGCCTTGATCATACCTATAGGCCTATAGTGGCTTCATCCGCACTAAGTTTACGTCTAGACATTATTGTTAAACAAATTTTCAGATTTTGAAACAAAGTTGATTGTAAGAACGTAAAACAGAAGTTGGTTCAAGCACTGACGTGAAGTAAGGAGCTTTTGCGCGTGTGTTCTATTGTCCATTCTCTTGTATTGGACACTCTTAATCGAATTTACCATGGTGAATTCTATGGTCTGTCTCCTGTATTGGACACTCTTAATCGAATTTACCATGGTGAATACGCGCAAAAGCTCCTGACTTCACGTCAGTGCTTGAACCAAATTTTTTTTTCGTGAAGTCAGGATAGAAAGCAATGATGAAAAAATTAACACATTGTCTACCTTCAATTCTCCTTTGGGTGAAGAATACATAATCATTCTAGAAAAATATTACTGGAATTAATGTCATATTTAAATAATCAAAGTAAAGAAAATTATAAGTATAGTTACTAACATATTGAATGAAATTCAATTGAATTCCAGTAATATTCAATTACTTATTCTTAACCAATAAATGCCCATTGATAGATCTGAAGGTGTTGAGGTGAAACATAAAGATATATTCTCATTAGTGATAGAAAAACTGGCATGAAATGCCTCTCTACCCATCACGAGATTTAATATCGACAAATGAGCCTCTCACCTCACAAGATCAGAATGTGTGATTTAAGTTAAAGTTTTGAAGCCTTCAGCAAAATTTCAGCGAAATCATATTAAAAATAAAAATTGGTTCAAGCCCTGTGGACAGGAGCTATTGGGCGCATGTTCATCTTCCTTGTGGCCCGTACTGACCAGTAAAGAAAAAAAGCAGTATCATGTTGAATACCTTAATATTATTGATTATTATATAATAATCGATGAAAATACTGAGAGAGACCCAGGAAATTTGACACATTTTGTCTTATATCTCCAGAAATTGAAATCGTATAGAGCCAAAATTTTGCACAATGTTGCAAAATACTACAATTGACGTTAGTACAAGTTTTTGTTGCAATCTGATGAATAGTTCACGAAAAAAAATAGTTTTCGAAAAAATTAAAAGAAATATTTTTTTAAAAATTACCAACATTTCGATCATAACAGAATTTTGCCAAAAGTTGCGCGTTTATATCCTCGAACTGACTACCAAGTTTCGATTCAACATCTTCTTTAGTTCCTGAAATATCAGGGAAATAACCTCAAAATTTTAAATGTCTATAACTCCTAAACCGTCCGGCCGATTTTGCCCGTTAACGAACTTAACCGTCGCATTTTGATCAGAAACCTACCCTGAAAGTTTGAAGTCGATAGGACCTTCGGTGCTCCTGTTATCGTGCCTACGGCCGGAAAACCGGCCGGCCTGCCGGCCGGCACCCAAAAATCTGACACCGGATTCGTGATCAGGGAGTCCGAATTAGTCTATTAGCCAATTTTCAGCTCGAAATTCGAAAATTACAGACATTTGGACGAAATGATAGGACGATGTTCCCCTAGGACATGCGCCCAATAAATAACCTTTCAAAAGGCCCCTCTCACAAATATACTCCTCTGGAGGCGCATGGATCTCTTGAAGAAGAATCGCCTTCTCTATTTCTCAAAGATATTCACTCTTGTTCATAGAAATCCCTTCAATATTTAGTTGCCTCCTCCTAAGGAGGATCTCTTTCAAAACCAGGTCTGACCGCTACAGGAACCTAATGTAGAGCTATCATTTCGTATAGATTTGTGACGAAATAACACGATTTTCTCAAGAACATACGCGGAAAAATATGTCATCATGACATTCATGGTTTTGAAGGTTCTCGCAAAAATACGACGATTCGCATCCAGCTACCGAACTCACAAAAGGCTGCTCGGTTCTCCAACAATATGGTTCCGATCCTGTTCAAACTTGGAACTCTGCAGTAGAGTTAGGTTCTGAAGGCTCTTCCAAAATTTCAGCCATGCCGGACGAACAGTTTATGATATATAGATTTATTTTTCAATTATTTTCAATAATTTTTTTGAAATTTTATAGTTATACTATCCTCACGAAATTCCGCAAGAACTTTCGTGTTGGCATTACTAATAACCATGTTTGAATTATATCGGTTCTCTATTTTTCGAGTTAATGAGGAAATAACAACCAAATTTCAGATGGGTATAACTCCAAAACCGTTTGGCCGATTATACCTACAGACAAATCCAAATGTCGCATTTAGATGCACAACCTAATCTGAAAATTTCAAGCCACAATATCTTTCCGATTTCAGGTTATCGTGTCATAAATAATATTTTTTAATGATTTTTTTTTTAATTTTCTAGCTATACGATTCTCACAAAATTTCACAAACGTGATTGGGTTTATATTCTACAACTATTCACCAAGATTCAATGCCGATTATGCCCATTAACGAACTTGTCCGTCGTATTAGTATGCGCCACCTATCCTGAAAATTTAAAGTGGTTAGCTCTTTTCGTTCTCAAGTTATCGTGGCAACGGACGGCCGGCCTGCGGACACCACAGAATTAACTTGCACATTTGGGCAAAATGATAACGCGATATTCCCCAGAACATACGCGCAAAAACTGATCAACAATTCTCAGAAACGCAAACGACAAGAACTTTCCGGTTATCAAACGAAGAGAAAAAAAACCATTCTGACATAAGACAGTAAACATTTGATTTCTCATAAATGAACATTTGGTGGACTTTTGGAAAAACTGAAAATTTTTGAACTTCCTTAACTTTTGTGGGGCAGTATACTATATGATTTGCACTTATTTATTTAAAATTGTGTCGCGTTGTAAATCTATATTAACTCAAATGAAAGATTACGATTTACACTTATTTATGTCAAAGTCACAACAAGGAAGATGATGGTGCAATTGATTTTTTGCATTGAACAATAACGTGAAAAAGTAATAAATATAATTTTTTAGATAATAATTATGATTATTCAATATTTGTTAAGAATTCAGTATTATGTAGTCGGAAGAAATTGCTGTTTCTACGAAACGCCTAACAATTTTAATTAAATATGAGTAAATCATATGATATTTTATTTCATATAAATTCTTCAGAGTTTGGGGAAGAAATCCCTGTAACATGAAGAACAATAGAATGATTGAAACTTTGTGTTGAATTTACATCGCTTCTGTTAAATGTAGTATACAGGTTGAATAATATTAATAATGAAGTCATTAATTTTTTTTAGTTTTTTGTTGTTCTTCTATTTTGCAGACTATTGAATGTTACCCCTTGTTTTGTAATGGTTTGTTTAAAAAATGATATATCTTGCAGATATCTGATTGTCTAAAGAAAATATTACTTACGAAATAATCAATACCAGCGAAAACTTTCCTTAGCATGTTGGATCGACTAAAGACGAAAAGTCACTAATATTGTTAACAATGAGTCTGCATAAAAAAGCGCGGATTATTAATATTCAAAGTTCAGACAAAGGAGTATCGATTCAATAGTTTATGAATAATTCATCTGTCGCCCTTTAAAATATATACATTGCACGTGCGATCATTGTTAAACCATTAATCTGATAATATTTTTCTTTCGTGGAGCTATTTTTCAAAGGCTTCAGAATAGAGTCCCGGTGGAAAAACTAAAAAATTGTTTATTTTCGCTTTGTTATTAGCAATTTTCTTAGGTAAAAATTTATAAAGCTTAATAAAACATTGAAAAATTTTTTTTATAATTTTACTATTGATCTGTTTTCTCATGACCAGAAGCTACTTGAAAATGATTTTTAATAATTTTATCTCTCAATAATTAAAAACTTATTATAAACAAATGCGTTGTTTATGAGATAAGACCATTTTTTTTCGAAGCATAATCATTGATGAAAATCAAGATTGAAAAAAAAACCGTTTCTTGAAGAAATTTTTTCATTCCTTAAAAATGGATTTGTTAATTAACAATTTTTCTCTACCACTTGAAATTATTATTAAGGAATAATTTTTAACTTGGTTAAACAATTTGTTGTAAACAAATGAATTGTCTCTCAAACAAAAACAATTATGTATTATTTAATAAAAATTATATTCTTTATTGAACTTTTCTGTTTTCTTTCATTTCTTTATTTTCACCTAGTTTTTTGTGTTAAATTTACCTTTAACTCTATAACTAATGGAATTTATGTCATCAAAATATTCATGCCACGTCAAATACAACAAGTACTTGAAGGTCTATACATTATATAGATGAAAACATTGTACAGATAAAATACATATAATAAACATTGCCAGTACACCTAGTAGGTAGTACCTACATTAATTGAGGAACTAGATAATATGAAATTGTATTCGGAGGTAGACATACAAACATTTGAGAACATACTGCAATATTGTTTTCTAGTAATAGACATCATTCAAGCATCTCATTTGATTAGTACACTAAGTATGAACACCCTGTAACTACTTCAAGGACTCGATAAAAATTTGCAAACTGTAGTATTCATGTAGAGGGACAAGTTGTCTTTCAATTGAGCTATAGCTCACCCTCTATTCCCTGTTAAGACTTTAGGGGTGGCAACCCCTACACCTAAGGTTGAGAAGATTTTGGCTTACAATTGTGCTTCAAATATGTCCCCCTCCGAATAAAAATTGACCTGCTCCGGCCTTTTCTCTCAAAACATCCCTGTCGTGAAATAATTGGCTTGGCAAGTTTTCAAATTGACACCCTGTATGCATATTTTCATTCATTTACCTTGTGCGTAGGTACTTGTTTGTGCGGGATTGGTTAAAAATACACCGACCAATCTCTACGGCTGTCTCTATATATAAAAATTAATTGCGGTTCGTTAGTCTCGCTAAAACTCGAGAACGGCTGTACCGATTTGGCTAATTTTGGTCTTGAATTATTTGTGGAAGTCCAGGGAAGGTTTAAAAGGTGAATACATATAAAAATGTTTACAGGGTGTTTTTCTTTTATCGTCAATGGCAACTTGCTCTTTTTCACGCCATAGTCGTACAATTTCATTCAATTGTGTTGAAAAATATACCATTACAATACAGAGTGTTCTTATTCTCACGGCACACGCGATTGAAGTGATTTGTGCCACAAACAAAGCATTAACTAAATAGGTACCTTGGATGGATTCTCATAATGTAACAATTTAGTTTTTCCTTTGATGTGTGGACATGGCGCATGGACAATTATACGTCGCGTATTCGCGCATCCCAAAACCGTGTTTATTTACGCACCACAAAACAAAACAAAAAATATAGTTCATCAGAAAGCTTTAAATTGATAAGGAGACTGTACAATTGTATCATAACTGTGTGTGTCTGTCAATATCGAATTGAAACCTTATAAATAGTTGTGTAAGTAAGCAACATCATGTGCAATTAATCGGAAATAATAATGAGACTTCATTCATACCGAGTTTTTTTTTCATTAAGTTAGGCGGTACGAAGTTCGCCGGGCCAGCTACTATAAATATATTTCTCTATTTCAGTATCGTAATGAGTCCATTCCAGCACTGAAAACAGTGCTGGAATGAACTCATTCCCGCATTGTTTCTAGTTATATTTTTCGTTTTGTGGTAGTCAGTACTGACATTCGATCCTATCAAATTTCAACACTCGTCAATTGACAATACAATATAATCTAGATATAGTGAAATAATTGTTGAGGAAAGGCTTTATTTTCATTAAATAATATGATACTGGAGATTTCCTTCTTGCTAATTTTGAATCATTCATGCTATTAGGAAACTGTTTTAAATCTGATCTCCATGCCCTAAGTACGTTTAAAATTCAAATTCCGTAATATGTAACTTTCGTAACAGTCACACCAACTACCAAGATACAATACAAAAGTCACTAGGATGTATAATCCGAATTGTTCATTAAATTTCAACAGTATTTCACAAAACTTGCCTGAAATAGAGAAAATATCGTCTAATACTCGTTGCAGAAGGCGATTCCAACAATCATGCGTTCGCGTTTGAATAGGAGCCCATTATGCAACTTGTTTTAGGATATACTATTCCATTCTATTCAAAGCCTTATCAGTCATTATTGTTTGTTTTCAAGTTCACCCAATGGAATATTCATTTATCGACTGTTCGGATTATTCGGAATAATAAATAGTCGGGAAGTAAATTCCACATTTCCTATTCGTATAGGTAATATCCAGAAATCAGGGACGGGCCAAAGCCAAATTTGGGGGAAAAGCATCGAAAATTTTCCAACTGTGCATTGAAGTATTACACAACCGAAGATGGGGGGGAGTGAATTATCCAACTGCTTTGAAATTTTACCAACTGCTTTGAAATTTTACCAACTGCTTCGAAATTTTTTCAACTGCTTCGGAATTTTTTGAACTGCTTCGAAATTTTTCCAACAGCTTTGAAATTGTTCCTACTGATTTTAAATTTTTTCAACTGCTTTGAAATTTGCCTACTCCGGTCAACCTTAGGACCCCTTAGGCCCGTTCATGACCCCATCCTCCCCCTTAGGCCCGTTCCTGAACCTCAAAACTCGTGTTCCGAAATTCAAACTTATCTATTTTTAATATTAAAAGAAAGGAGCAAACTGCGTACTTACATACTTACGTTGCCAAATTCAATAGAAATGGTATTATTCCATGTTATCCCGTCCCTATTATCTACGTGGTTTGCATTTATCCGGTCAGGTGGAAAAATTCCTTCACATTTTATGACAATTTTTTCGGAAATATTACAACTCCAGTGAAATTTTTTCCAACTCCTTTCCTATTTTTCCAAATGTGTTGAAACTCCGTACAGCATTGGGGGGGGGGGGGGGTTCATGCCCCCACCCATACTCCCCCTTAGGCCCGTGACTGACAGAAATATTTTTCTAAGATTTCACTATTGGTTCGAAAATAGACAGTGCTGTGCTGTGTTGCGGAGCGTAGGTGGTGAGAAATATTAAATTAAAAAAATTGGTTCAAGCTCTGCGGACAGGAGCTTTGGCGCTTTTGTTCAAACTTTGACACATCATATCTCCGAAAGTATTGGTTTCCCATAGTTGAGAATTATATCAATGTATTCTTATGATAGAACTGCATCATAAAGGAAATTCAATTCAAATAATAGTTTATTTATCAAGATTAAATGAGCAATCTGAGAATGAGAACTGCACCATGGAAGAAATCAAATTAAAATAGCTGAAATGAATTTGACTCTCTCTATAGAACAGGATGACATGTACGAGTATGAACACAGATCATATAATAAAGCTTAGATAGAATAATTATAGCATTTTGTGAAAACATAGAAGTACGATTCATTATTGAAATTTCGAAAAATTATATCTCCGAAAGTATTAGCTTGTTGGAGTTGGAAATGATATCAAGGGAATTTTATGGTGAAACTGCATCTTAAATAAAAATTGGTTCAAGCCCTGTGAACAGGAGCTTTCTGGCGCTCATCTTCAAACAGACAAATTATATCTCCGAAAGTATTGGTTTCTCTGAGTTGAGAATTATATCAATGTATTCTTATGATAGAACTGCATCATGAAGGAAATTCAAGTCAAATAATAGTTTATTTATCAATATTTAATGAGCAATCTGAGAATGAGAACTGCACCATGGAAAAATCAAATTAAAATACCTGAAATGAATTTGACTCTCTCTAATAGAACAGGATGATATATACGAGTATGAACACAGATCATATAATAAATCATAGAGTGAATAATTATAGCATTCTGTGAAAACATAGAAGTACGATTCATTATTGAAATTTCAGAGAATCACATCTCCGAAAGTATTAGCTTGTTGGAGTTGAAAATGATATCAATGGATTAAGGGTGAAACTGCATCTAAAAAAAAATTATTTTGAAATTTGTAAGTGAAAAAAAAATTTTTTTTCGTTGCTCCGAAACCATCTCGCTTATTTTGGCCAATATTGAACTCAACCGAGATATTTATCTCCCTAACCTACTCTGAAAATTTCAACTACCTAGCTCATTCCATTCGAGGGTTATTGTAGAAAAAAAAATTTAAATTTTCAAATTTTGTTTTTGACACTTTGCGTTAACACGGTCAGTACGAAACGTCACATGCGTCTAGAGCTCATGATTCTACAATTTGGTGCTAAATTTCAGATAGATCGAGTGATCGGTTTCGGAAATATTCATAAAAAACATTTTTAGTAAAAACGGCCATAACTCCGAAACCGCTGGATGGAACGAATGGTTTACGAACTCGTCCGAGATATTTACGCTCCAAAACTACCCTTCAAATGTCAATCCGCTAACTCCTTTCGTTCGAGAGTTATCGTGTTAACGGACGGCCGGCCGGCCGGACAGAATAGATTTCGACCACGGATTCTTGATCAGTGAGTCGAACCAAATCGTTTGAGACCATTTTCAGCCAAAAATTCGAAAATTACAGACATTTGGGCGAATTGATAAGCACTCTGTTCCGAGGAACAAGAGTGCCAAAAATATAAATTCTTTTAGATATGCGTATTTACTAAAAAAATATAAATATTTTGTTTTTTCAGAATTGTTTTATTTTTATACAATTTGTAATTTTGTTTAATAATTCAAAACATTTACAAAAATATATGTTTAAAATGATGAAAAAAGATACTATAAGAAAATATAATGGATGAAAATAAGTCTACGCAAATGGGGGCCACAGGCGCTATAGTACCGAGATACGGCTCTGGTAGGTTTAATCGGCCAAACGGTTCTTGAGTTATGCCTATCTGAATTTTGTTTTTATTTCCTGCTTAGCTCAAATATATGAACCAATCCAATTCAAACATGGTAATTAGTTGTGGAATGCTCAGGCGCAAATTTTTATGAAATTTCGAGAGAATCGTATCACTAGATAATTTAACAAACACTCATTGGAAATCTTTGAAAAATATTCTATATCTCAGAAACTATCTCTCTGATATCGCTGAAATTTTTCGGGAGGCTTCAAAACTAACTTTACCACCAAGTTCCAAATTTGAATACGATCGGATCCATATTTTTCAAACAGAACGAGATCCATATTTTCAAACAGAACGAGCAATTTTCAGGTTTGGTGGCGCATCCGAGTGGGACAGTTATGTTCATTGTTTGGTTTAATCGGCCAAATGGTTTCAGAGTTATACCCATCTGGAATATTGTTTTCTGAATAGCTCAAAAAATAAAGATCCGATCGAATTGAAACTTGGTAAGTAGCTGTAGAATATCGACACAACGAAGCTTGTGAAATTTTTTGGGGATTGTATCACTAAAAAATTTTAAAAAGAGCCGCAACTTTATGTTTATGTTTATGTGGAGGTGCTTGATGAGAATACAAAGCTCTTTGCAGCTGATCCCAAGCGTTTTCAATAGGATTGAGGTCTAGCGAACGAGGGGTCTTGACCAAATGAGGAATACCATGGATTTTCAGAGATTCATTGACTATTTTAGCACGATGGGGTGACGCATTATCGTCCAAAAATAAGAAATTTGGCCCAATAGCAGCATGGAACGAATGAATAATATTTTCAATGACTTACTCTATGTAAACCTGTGCATTCATGGTAGCATCAAGCACCAACAATTCTGTACTTCCATTGAAACAAATGCCTCCCCAAACAGTAACTGTACTACCTCTGAACGGATGAACTTCCTGAACCGATCTGCGATTTGTGGGCACCAGAGGATGGGTCCATACTCGAACTCGCTGACTTATTGGCCTTAATGACTTGTCCTTCTTTGGGATCCATACCACTTTTGCCCTCTTCCATACCTTGGGGAATCGTCCGTATGTCATGCATTTGTTATATATGTCCGTCAGTATTTCTTTTGTGATGTCAAAAATGTGTCCCATGGCTTCGTTCGGTATTTTGTCCAGTCCTGTGCATTTTCCTTTTTTTAGTCCTTTAATTGTCATTTGAGTCTCCTCCGTTGTTATGTCTGGTTCTCTTGTTGGGTTATATATAATTTTTCTGTTTCTAGTTTCGGTTATTTCTTGCGTGTCTTTTTTCTTGTCGTCTTGTGGAAAGTATTTGTCCATAAGGTACGTGTTTCTATCCTTGTCGTCTGTCGTGTAGCTTCCGTCTTCTTTTTGTATATTGGTGTTTGGTGTTTTGTGTCCCTTGTTCAAAAATTTCCAGAGTTTGTCCCATGTTTCAGTTTCGCAGATCTGTTGTATGTTTTTTTGTACATGTTCCATCTTTGTCGTCTTTATTTTTGTCTTGTATTCATTTCTCATTTGTCTGTATCTTCTCCATTTGTTTTGTCTTCTACTCTCATCCGTTTCTTGTTGAGCATCCCGTCTATGCTGTCTTAGTGTCTGTCTAGTTCTTTGCAGTTCATTTGTCCACCATTCATTGTTTTCGTCCGTCTTTTTAGTTGTTATGTGTCTCAAGCATATTTTTGTACATATTTGTTGCATTTTCTCCGCTTTCTCTTCTAATTGTTCCTTGTTGTTTATATTCCATTGTTGTTCTCTGTATATTTGTGTCTTCAGCTTTTCTTTAAACTCTGTCCAGTAGGTGTTTTCAAAGTCATATGTTTTGTATTTAGTTGTGTTTCTTGTCGTGTTTATGTCTATATTGTACGTTATGTATTTGTGTAGACTAAGTGTTTCCTCGTCTCGTACTGTCCAGTTTTGTATCGTTAGTCCTTTGGTCAAAGTCACGTCTATGTAGCTGTTGCCTCTTGGGCGAACTCGCTGACCATCCGTAAACCGTCCTTATCTTGACTCATCTATAAAAAATACAGACCTTCATTGATCGTTCAAATTCACGTGCTCAGTGGCCCATTCCAATCGAAGCCGCATATGAGTTACTGGAATCCTCCTCAAAAATCGTCACGAATGTCTGTTACGAACTGTTTCAATCGAAACCAAAACATGTAGCAGTAGCGTTCAAAAGATGCTGTTGTATGCTTCGACATGTACTCAAAGACCCTTTAAGGGTAGACACAGTCAGAAACCAATCTTATGCAGGAGTGGTAGATCTTGGGCGTCCACTGGTCTTTCGGTCACGTTTCCAGTTTCTCGATATCGATGGACGAGCCAGGAAATTACGCTTTCATTAACTTGAAAGAAAGTCGCCATATATATCTCTGATTACGTCCCGCCTAGCTCATACCCATAGACCTATTGGTATTAAGTTTACGTTGCAAAACAAATTTTCAGATTTTGAATCAAAGTTGATTCTGATTGTAAGAACGTAAAACAACTTGATCCTAAATTCTCAAAAATGCAACCGACTAGAACTTGCTTGAAACTGAAAAAGTTATCAAACGAGGATCGAAAAAACCATTCAGATATTAGAGAATGAACATTTGATTGCTCATAAATGAACAATTAGTGGCAAGAATCAGCTTCTTTTGAAACAACAGTCACAAAATTTCTGAACTTCCTTAACTTTTGTGGAGGGTGTGTCTTTAAGTTGTGCATTAATTTTAAATTGAGGAATTCGAGCTCAAATTTGATTCTGTCCGGCCGGCCGTCCGGCCGTTGCCACGATAACTTGAGAACGAAAAAAACTAGCGATTTGAAATAATTTTCAGAGTAGAGAGCACACGATGAACAATTTCGTTAATGGGCATAATCGGCCCAGTGGTTTCCGAGTAATAATTTTGTTTTCAACCAATATAAATCCGATGGAATTGAAACTTGGTGAGTAGTTGTAGAATATGAACTTAAGTACATTTGTGAAATTTCGTGCGAATCGTATGGCTAGAAAATTATTAAAAAATTATTGAAAAATATTTTTGTTGTCACGATAACTTGAGAACGGAAAGAGGTAGCGGCCTGATTAACTCGAAAAATACTGAACCGATTGAATTCAGCATTAGGTTATTAGTTGTAGAATGCCAACGTGAAGATACTCGCAAAATTTCGTGAGGATAGTATTTGTAGAAAATTTTTAAAAAATCATTGAAAATTGAAAAATAAAATTAAATATATATTATATATTCAGTAACTATTCGGTTGAAATTGTTGAAATTTTGCAAGAGCCTTTATAACCTAATTCTACTGCCAAGTTTCAAGTTTTAACACGATCGGTAAATATTGTTGGAGATTCGAGCAGCCTTGTGTGAGTTCAGTAGATCGGTAACCGTTGCCTCGATAACTTTCGAACGAAAGGAGATAGGGACTTGCAATTTTCAGGGTAGATTGCGTATCCGAATGGGTGAGTTGAGTTCATTTTTGGGCATAATCGGTCTCACGGTTCCCGAGTTATACCCACCTGGAATATTATTTCCTTGATAAAACTCATAAAATAAATATTCGATCGAATTGAAGCTTGGTAACTAGTAGTAGAAAATCAACATAAAGACGTGTTTCAAATTTTGTAAGAACCGTACCCCTAGAAAATTTGAAAATAAATGACGAAAAAAAAATTTTAAGATCCGTACCCCTAGAAAATTTCAAAAAAATTACGAAAAAAAAATTGCTTCAAGCACTGACGTAAATTCGATTAAGGGTGTCCAATACACAAGAATGGACAATAGAACATACGCCCAAAAGCTTCTGACTTCACGTCAGTGCTTGAACCAATTTGTTCATTCTCCATTTTTCCAGATTCGGCTCTGGAAAAGAAATCAGTTTTTCTTTTCTATCTTTGACATGGATATTCCGAATAGAATGAATTTTGGGGTGAAGTTTTCTGTGACTATGATACATAATTTCCAATTAACAGTTTTTTCCTACTTCCACTCGTTTCCTAGTTATAGACTCGCGAATTAAAAAAACTATGAGAAATAAGCATAAAGAAAGCAGATTGAGTTTTGCTTAAGTTATTATAAGAATCTACAATCATTTTAGAAAATTAAAGTATTTTTCATCATTTCTCCTAAAACGTACCGTTCTCAAGATTTTCCTCCGATGAAAAATCCAGAAATTTCACTACATTTATGAATCCGTCCCGGGATAAGGAACCCTCGATCAAAACCAGACATATGATACCTCCATATCTCTGATCAAAGCTGAAAGCCATCGTTCATAGGTTATAAATCATCACAACTATTATTAGTGGCCTGTGGTCACAACACAGACAAAGAAAAACGTCGAATCTTCAAACTTCAAAGACATAATGAATTTGTATTGTATTTCTTTTGTAAAAAGAAATACAGTCTTATCAAGGTGCTAATTATGCAGGCACTTGAGTACTCATCTTCGATACCAGTTATTGTTGCATCAGATGGTCCTAATCTTTCCCTGTCTTGTATCATGAGCCTTTTTATCAAACATGTTGTGGCATACATTTTAGGGTTTGTTGTTGAACGAATAGCGCAAAAAATGAATGTGTTTTATGTTTTAGTGCGCTGAGGAATACAGACCAAATTCAAGTTTCATTGATCTATCTATATAAAGAATAGTGGTAGACTTATTTTCCCCATTGGATCATGTGAATATTTCTATTTTGATTGAAAATTTCATAAAACATTCAAGAGGTGTCTAAGGATTGAGTATTGTTAATAAACAAGTAACAACTTGCGTTTATTCGCATGTCCTTGATTAACTTTTGGACAAAAAATTATTCAAAGCCTAGAGACTTACTGTTTTGAACAATCCTTTGAAAGCAATCAGATATTTTACTTATATGCATGTGAAATTTATATTCAAATCAGGATGTACCTTTCTACACAAATAAAAATATGATCGATTCTGCAGAATTGATATCAGCTCTAAGTAATCCCTGATTCCATTTCAAATACCTACTTACGTCTCTCATATTTTAGAATGCGTATAAATTATTATTTCCTAACATTCAGTTAGCTCACCTTTGAAATGTAATGATTTATTTTTATATAGATTCGTACAACCGGACCTAATGGGCCATCTCCATCATTGTTAGATATAATATATTAATCTTTATAAAACTTTAAATAAGTCAAAAACAATTTAATGAACATGGAAAAAACGAATGAAATATGATAATTTAGTAAGACTTAGCACTGCAAAACACACTGTTTTGCCCTACATCAGCTGATTTCAATCATTGCATCTCACTCTTATGTTGGAGTCAATGCCTCTCTCTCTCTCTCTCTCTCTCTCTCTCTAGGCTCTATCTACTTATTATTAGATTATTGCTGAGTTCGATTATAGATTATTATGGCGATTTCCATTGACACGCTCGGATCACTCGGAGCTGTCACACTGACTTATTTGACAGATATTTTCGGTTCAATTGGACAGATGCATGACAGATGAGATCGATTTCGAGTGCTCCGAGCGGGTCAATGGAAATCGCCATTAGTGTTCTGTAATTTATATTGAGGTTGGAATTGGAAATATGAGTGAATTCATTTCTAAGTATTATTGAAGATTAGGATATTTCAGGATTTTTCTTAATAGAATATCTTGAAATTGTGGATATTATTATAGTGGAAACAATTGGGTAATGAAGTAACGAATGGATAGAATATGTATCAAGTTAAAGTTCACTGTTTTAGTATTTAAGAATTGAAGAAATTTTTTGTTGAAAATGTTGCATGAAGGGCGAAATAATATTAATTGAGTGAGTAAAGAAGTTTTCTCGAACATATTCAGTGAATTTCAAGCATCATATGATAGAGATTTGGTCAATATACAATATCTATGAGTTACATCAAGAGTAATTTGTGCTCAACGTACACAGAAAATTCAGGGTTGTATCAGCCCATTTTAAAGTCTTTAAACGCTTATAACTTTTTACCTGAGCCGAATCTGGAAAAATGGTAAATGAAAAAAATGTTTTATTTGATAAGAGCAATGTCTGGTTAAAATTAATGCACAACTTAAAGACTCACCCTGTATAATATGTGAATATTTTATCCTAAAATGCATTTGCTTATTCCGAAGTTGGTTTTACTTTTCTGAAATTGGTTTTATTGTTTCCAAAATTGGTTTTACCTTTTCCGAAATTAGTTTTAACTTTTCCGAAATTTGTTTTACCTTTTCCGAAATTGCTTTTACTATTTCCAAAATTGTATTTACTTTTTCCGGAATTCGTTTTACCTGTTAAATGGTTTCTTTCTGGGTTTTCTATCCCAAACTCTGAAAAATATCTATTAAATAAAAATTCATTATATTGTGAATTGCTTCTGCGTAAGAAACACAAGAATGAATAAATCGAACAATGTTAACTAAAAAACAATAACGAAACAAAATCAACGATGAAACAACTATTTCGTAACGTTTCGGAGTCTAAATCAGACTCCTTCGTGACACACTAACTAAAATCTTCATAATTATTTTTTATTGATATAGCTTTTCTGAAATTCGAGAATTGTCACAATTGTGACGAGATAGTTGTTTCATCGTTGATGTTGTTTCGTTATTGTTTGTTAGGTAACATTGTTTGATGTATTGCTTCTGGCAAATATCTTGTGTTTCTTATGTAAAAGCAATTCACAAAATAATACATTTTTATTTAATAGATATTTTTCAGAGTTTGGGAGAGAAAAACCAGAAAGAAACCATTTAATAATGAATATACTTCCCACAGTATCCTTCAATGATTATTCGTTTCACTTATTCCGAAATTGAACTTGCAAAGGAATAGGAGACAATTCAAAATTTCTCAAATGAATGGATATCCTTCAGAAATAAACCTTAGAAGATTTCCTATCTCTATTGTACCTGTGATACATTCAATGGGATTTCAAAGGCTCATTATTTTAGAAAATAATAAGCCACCGCATTAAATATAACGATTCGGTTCTATATAATCTACATTCAGTATACATGAATTAATCATTAAGGAAAATGAAAAGACAGTGAAAAAGCTGTTGATCCCAGGTAGACGTACTCCTATGATTTCGCCCAGAGGCAGATTCCCAAGCGCCGAAGAACGCTGACACAGAAGCACAAAATAGGTCATGATGTACCCTTCCAAATCGCTGAACATGCCAACTCATTATTCAAATCGACCGTAATTTTTTCATGAATATCTAGAGTCAAGCTAACTACAAGTCTGAATTGTTACCGGGTGAAATTTGAATATACCGAAATTAAAAGTAATCTTCAAAGAATACATTATCCTTTACTTTCGAGTTCGTAACAGTTTTTCTCTGTATTAAATACAATAATTTCGTAGGAATATATTTACAGGATAGAAGAAATTTGAATAAAACTTCCGAAAAGTATGCAAAACAAAATTATCATTATTTCAACGTTTAATTTTGGACTTGTACGTTGTTATTAGGGGGTTCTTATAGTATCGAAATATTATACTTCATGATATGCCTGAACCGGATTGTGTAATTAAATTATTACATCTTTTACATACTGGATACTCGGAAATTAGAATCGGTGGCAGGATATTTTACTTTAAATTTCAATGATTACATGCCTCGTCGTGAATTTGTGGAAGAATCATGGTTCACAGTACTTAAACCATTAAAAAACCAATGGTTAGGTAGGTAGAAAACTATTCGGGAACTTTCAATTCTCCTGGACGATATACATAATTAGATGTTCTACAAATTAGGTAATAGGAATTAAGGTATTCGGTATTCTGGTTGCTTCTCGAATGGTGAGCATAACTTCAGTAGATATTTGTGATTTTGGGTTATAGTAATTCTTGGAATAAGGATTGGTTTCGGGAGTCTGAGATTAAAGATGATTAAGTAAACAGAGTAAACTTGTATTTCCTACACTACAGGAACACACGCAAGGAATAATACAGGTTATCTTACCTCTTCACAAAACGAACGAACGAATGAATAATGAAAGCTGAATTCTAGGTTATGTTGCATGTCTACTCTATGCTTTAACCATAGAGTTGGATAAAATGACTGCAGGTGTAATAATCTAGAACAAACACTCATCAGTTGTCAAAAATTTGGCCGATATACAGTGTGTCCAAGATGAGGATGGGATAGCATTAGGATCTATGAAACGGTGAGAGATACAGGATCGGTATAATAATAAAAAATTCTTAAAAAGCACCGAAACGAAGTCAGGAGCTTTTTCACGCATGTTCCATCATCTATTCACGCCTCCTACAATGTCGATCGAGCTGAAATTCAGTACCTACTCGATTTTTAAATGATGGCTCAAAGATATGTGCGGAATTTAAGTTAATTAATAGTTTCTGAAATATTAAATTTTGTTTTGAATTTTTTTTTTCAATTTATTTCTAGTGATACAAACAACAAAAGAATTTAAGGTAGGTATATCCTTTGGGTCGATTGGTCGTTTGGTCCATAATTCCCAACAACAAAGTTAACTGTTCCATCCAGATGCGCAACCTATCCTGAAAATTGCAGGCCGCTATCTCTTTCCGTTCGGAAGTTATCATGGCAATGGTCACCCATTCAGCTACTGATCTCACAAAAGGCTGCTCGGATCTCTAACAATATAAATCCGATCGTGCTCAAATTTGAAGGCTCTCGCAAAATGTCAGCGATATTGGACGCACAGCTTCTGAGATACAGAATTTTTTCAATTATATGTATTTCCAAATTTTTCTGACGATAATATTCTCACGAAAATTCTCGAAAAATTTGCGTGTTGGTATTCTACAACTAATTACAATGTTTGAGTCGGATCGGATTCGTATTTTTTGAGTTTTTGAAGAAATAAATGGGTATAACTCCAAAACCGTTTGGCTGAATATGCCTTTTAACGAACTCAAATGCCGCATTCAGATGCGCAACCTACCATGCAAAATTGCAAATCGCTCCTTTCTTCTATTCTCAAGTGAGATACATAATATTATTCAATAATATCTTTAAATTTTTGATTACGATCCTTACTAAATTTCTCTTACGTCTTTGCGTCGGGATTCTTCAACTATTTACTCAGATTCAGTTCGATCGAATCTGTTTTGTTTGAAAAGAAAATTTATATTCTAAAACCGTTTGGCCGATTATGCCCTTCATCGGACAGTTTGTGCAAAATGATTGCAAGCTGTTTCTTAGAACATGGTCTCAAAAAGCTAGGTATTTGTATACCTTATAATAATGTCATTCAAAAAGCTTCCAGTTCACTCCAAAGATATCAGGAATAACCTGAAATTTTGTAAAATTTGTTGGAAACGCCACTGTTTGCGCTTTTCAGAACGGTAACAACATTAATATGATCTCATTTATATTATTCATCCTCGAAAAACCCTGTTATTTCTATGACAAAATGTAAAATTATTTTTAATTCTTAATTATTCTTATAATCGCATAAATAGTTTTCTACATTAGTATACCTTGCATTTAATCAAGAAATAAATTTTTACAACAACAATAAATTATTTAAACGAGAAAAGCACTGACGGGAAGTCAGGAGTTTTTACTTGCATTTTCTCTTATCTTTTCATGCCTCACACACCCTCACGAAATACTATATGAACCTGTAAGTCTTCTTAGGCAACCGAATACTAGATTTTAATTCAATTGGATCTGTATTTTTTTAATTATCTAATACTTCAAACCAACGAGGTGTTGTTACAATTCTGAAATTTTCACGATTTGAAATTTCAGAAGAAGTATATACCAAAATATACCAAAATACCGAAATTTTACTTTCACAATATTTGCATAAATACAAAGCATATCGAGCTGAAATACGGTATTCGATTGTAAACTGGTTTCTTGAAGGTTTGTGTGTTCAGCCAAATCTAACTGATGGTTCCTGAAATATAATATCTTTGAATAGATCGAATCAACATTTCCTGCGTTATTGACATTGACATTGACATTTCAGATTGGTATAAATCCTAAATTATTCGGCCGATCATCCCTATTAATGTCGAATTCGGATGCGCATACGGATGCGATGTTCTGGAGAACATCGAGTTATCATTTTTGTCTGTAATTATCGAATTTTTTGCCGAAAATGGTCTTAAACGATTGGGTTCGACTCCCCGATGAAGAATTCAAGGTCAAATTTGATTCTGTCCGGCCCGCCGGCCGTTGCCACGATAACTTGAGAACGGAAAGAGCTAGCGACTTGAAACTTTCAGGGTAGGTGTCGTATCTCAATACAACGGACAAGTTCGTTCATGGGAATAATCGGCCCAATGGTTTCAGAGAAATGATTTTGTTTTCAACCGATATAAATCCGATCGAATTGAAACCCGGTGAATAGCTGTAGAATATAAACTTTATCACGTTTGGGATATTTTGTGGGAATTGTATTACTAGAAAATAAAAAAAACTGAGAACGGAAAGCGACTGCAAATTTTCAGGTCAGGCTGTGCATCTGAATGCGCCATTTGAGATCGTTTATTAGCATAATCGGCCAAACGGTTCTGGAGTTATACCCATCTGAATTTTGGTATTTATTTCCTCAATAACTCGAAAAATACAAAACCGATTCAATTCAAATATGGTTATTAGTTGTAGAATGCCAACATGAAAACTATTGCGAAATTTAATGAGAATCGTATTTATAGAAAAGTTTAAAAAAATCATAGAAAATCGTTGAAAAAAATTCTATATATCAAGAACTATTCATCCGGCTGTAATTTTGCGAGTGCCTTGAAAACCTAACTCTACTACCAAGTTCCGAGTTTGAAAACGATCGGATTTATATTGTGGAAGATCCCAGTAGCCTTGTGTGAGTTCAGTAGCTGTAGGTGTGAAATATATTTTATCAGGAAGCAGTTGTCTGACAGCGGTGAAATTTTGCGAGAAGCTTCGAAACCATTAATGCCACGATGGCATATTAAATTATAACATTAAATTCATAGAGTTTTGGGTTGATTTTTTCATAGCACAGAAGGATCTATGGGAGATGATAGCCCTACATTTCGTTCCTTTAGCGATCTTCGAACATCTGAAGTTCTGAATAATCATTGTTTGGATTGGCCAGACCTGGTTTTGAAAGAGATTCTCCTTATACGCTACGACATTTTCCTTTTTGAAATGAGATATTGAAGGAATTTCTAAGAACAAGAGTGAATATCTTTGAAAACTAGCGTAGGTGATTCTTCTTCAAGAGATCCATGCGGCTACAGACGAGTAGATATATTTATGAGGGGGGACTTTTGAAAGGTTATGTATTATTTTTAATTTGTTCGTTTTTCTTCTCTTGTCTTTACATTTGTGCGCGTATGTTCGAATTAAAGCTTGGTAACTAGTAGAATATCGACATAAAGACGTGTGTAAAATTTTGCGAGAACCGTATTCCTAGAAAATTTTAAAAAAATTACGAAAAAAAAATTGTTTCAAGCACTGACGTGAGCTCCTGACTTCACTTCAGTGCTTGAACCAATTTTTTTTTCAAAAAGGAGTTGGAAATTGGAAATTTCTATGCAATGTGAAACTATAGCCTCACTTTCGATTGGAAACACTACCTAACTGTTTACGTCTGTTAGCATTTTGCATTACTTTCACTTGTGGTTGTTTGCTACTTGAAACAACCTGGTTGCGATCTGTTCACGTCAAACAAGCAAACATTCTCGGATATATGTTTGCTGTCATTTGTACATTGTGACTTTGAGGGAATTGGGTTATGTTACTAATTTATTAAGTTTCTTTAATTTATTTATTTTTATCTGCTTGTTTCACACTAATGAGCGAATTGTCACGCCTTTGCATCTTCTCTTTATATGACGGCCCAATTGTACAAGTGTACATAGCCAGTTTCATTTATGAAACAAATCTAATGTAATCAATCCAGAGTGAACTCAAACCAGAATGCTTATGTAGGAAATCTTAAATAGTGTTAGGATTAACTATACCTGTACATTAGTTGGAAATCCCGTTCTAAATAATTGGATAACCATTCTTCCATGAATGGAGGCCTAAAGTGGGTCAATCTTTCTCCGCTCCACATCAGAAGTGAACATCTTTTTTTCGCTGGAGGTTCATAATTATTGTCCAAAATATTACTTTGCCTATGAACTTAGCGAATAGAAATTTCAAATT
The DNA here is from genome assembly GCA_937662695.2 of Halyzia sedecimguttata. NCBI lineage: Eukaryota > Metazoa > Arthropoda > Insecta > Coleoptera > Coccinellidae > Halyzia > Halyzia sedecimguttata. Next base: position 34,963,955 of record OW569415.2, on the reverse strand, counting down.
GTTTACATACGTACATCAACCAAACTGTTCACAATACACTTTCAATTCCGTTTGACATTAATGACGTTTATCAAACTTGACCAAACGACAGCAAACGCAAAGAGTAAACAGTAGTCGAATTTAAGCGAATAACTGGAACAGTGCAGTTAACACCAATCCCTTGCTATTATAACCGATCAGTTATGTTTAGCATGAGATTGGTCTTAACCGCACTGTTCCGGTTATTCGCTTAAATTCGACTAGTTAGTTGAACGAAAGTAAGGCTAATGTTGCTATGATCTTCAAAGATTGTCAATCTGACAATTTTCGAATTTCAGAATAGCTATCAACAAAAAATAATTCAGAAGATTTTCGTCTAGTGTCTGATGAAGGAGCCTGATCTAGTTTCCAAAACGTAATAGTTGTTTTGTCGTTGATTTTCTTTCATTATTATTTGTTGGGTAACATTGTTTTATACACTGCTTCTGACAAATATCTTGTATTTCTAACGCAGAAGCAATTCACAAAATGATATTTTTTTTTATTTTTCAGCTAGTTTTCAGAGATTGAGAGGAAACATTTAATAATGAATGTACCTGCCAAAGTATCTTTTGATTATTACTTAAAAATAAATAATTTCAAATATACCTAATACTGATATTTGTTTGTAAAAATACGTAGAAGAGACAACGCAGTTATTGAAACCTGGCCTTGCAAATAAACCTCAAATCAGCGAGGGAAGCCATGTAAGTGGAGTGAGTTAACAAGCCACTCCAGAACAGTTTTCATTTTATTTTTGAAATATTTTCGTTGGAGACGTTACATTATGCAGACTCTGCGATTGATTTATCGGTTCATCTATGGTTTGTTCTTGTATCCAAAGCTTTAGTGTAAATATTCTTTAATTAAATGTGATAAAACCGATGTTTTGAGATAAACACTTAATTGCTGTAATCTGACGCACGATTCACCACACCATTTCTTCGTCCGAAATTTCAGAAACTAGTTCACAAATTCATAATTTATGTACTTTTCCATTTTTTTTCCTTTTAAGAACGAATATGGTAATGAATACAATCAAATAAAGATGAAGTTGCTTCACCTTCATTTGGTCATCACAGAATTCGAATTGAACCGGTTGGGGCATCAATGAAATTACTACCTTATCAAAAGCGAAGCTAATGCATCGTAACTGGATTACTCCAATTTTTTTTCACATGTGCCATATTCCGATGGTTAATTAGCTGGATTGTTATTCCCAGGGTCGGTGAATCATTGGCTCGTATGACATTGTTGTTCCTATCTCGGTGCCTGTTTGGTTTTCCTATACCCATAATTAATTAATTTGAGTGGATGGACTCTAATGTTAATTCCGTATTGTGGATGCGTTTAAGTTGAGTGGTTATTGGTCCCACATATATGATGAGCGATACGAGAGCATATCTGGGAGTAAACGCATCCTCTTACGCCCGAGGGAGGGCGGATACAGGAAGTAACCTCTAGAATCCGCAGGGAATAACCGCTAATGCTGCAATTACAGTATAATATCAAAAGCTCCACTGTGATTCCGGTGCTGCCAGTAAGCCTCTAAATATTTCATTCAATAATCCCCAAGTTCGTGGACTTGCGAAAATAACTTTGGTAGCGTATCGGAGAGCGGTTCCATTTCTGACAACGCCCAGTTGGGGATACTTACGTAGTTCTGTCTTGTGAAACTTCATTATTGTATTCGATTCCTAGAGTTTCGGAACTTTCAGTTTGAATAAAATATGCTCTGTGCGGAAATACTGCCTGTTACAGGTAATCTGAGATCAACTGAAGTTATATTGCATGTTTAAGTTCCTTTAAACAATAAAGCGGGCATAGGGGCGACAAACATTTTGTAACCTAACTGAAATGTCCGAAATCATTACAATTTACGAAGTACATAAAATCAGTTTTTCCACAATCCAGAGTTTTGTAATAATTAAACGCACCAGGCGCAAAAATTATTTTTCATCTACTTAGGCGTTCGTTCCGTTGGCAACAGCTGACAGAATCTAACGCAGAAAATCAACACAAAAAGTACAACGGTTCGAAAGTTACAGAGCTTCCAAATTTTCGCATTTTTTGGAAAACACCCTGTATCTCCAAAACGAAACTCCAAAGGAACGTTTGATGGCCTGTTTTGAATCAGTATAGAGAACTACAACTAACGTTTGGACTATGGGTTACCACTCAGCAAGTATATTTTTTTTTGTATGGGTGTATTTTCATGTATCCGAAGTAACCATATTCCTCTATGGGAAAGTAATATCCAACTCCTACGTTCCTTGATTAAGATTGACAGTTTATTGGGCAGCATCCGAAATGTTGCGAATATTGTCTCCCACATAATGGAAATATACTATCCTTAATCATTCATTCCTCGACATGTGCTGTGCTATTTTTTCACGTAAAAAAGAGTGTCAAGATCGCAGATGAAAGGACAAGACAAGCCTTCACCTAAGACTTCTTCTGGTTTTTCATTTCTTCCCGGAATTTCAATAGAACTGACATCATGAAATAAACGTAAGCCATATACATATTATATGTGTATAGAAAAATATGAATGCACAAGAGGTTATTATTTTTGCTAGGTAGTATTGTTAGTCTTTCTATAATAATAACTAATAACTTATTATTCAAAAACTAATTTTACGTTCTAGATTTAAAAACGATCGGATCAGTATTTTTCGAGTTATTAGGAAAATATAGAAATATAACTATTATAATTGACCAGTTTTGCAAAAGTCGTTGTGTCGGTATTCTTCAACTAACAGCCGAGCTATAATTCGATCAAATTAATATTGGCGCTCTAGTTCCTCGGAACTGAGTGCTTATCAATTTGCCCAAATGTCTGTAATTTTCGAATTTTTCGATGAAAATGGTCTTAAACGATTTGGTTCGACTCACTGATCAAGAATCCGTGGTCGAAATTCATTCTGTCCGGCCGTCCGGCCGGCCGTAGGCACGATAACTCTCGAACGGAATGAGCTAGACAGTTGAAATTTTCAGAGTAGGTTTGGGGGATAAATATCTCGGCTAATTTCGTTATTGGGCAAAATCGGACAGAAGGTTTCGGAGTAACAAAAAAAAAAATTTTTTTTACAAAACAAATTCCAAATTAAATTTTTTTCAATAAGCAGTTTTACCATAAGAATCCACTCATATTATTTTGAACTCTAACAAGCTAATACTTTCGGAGATATGATTTTTCAAACTTTCAATGTAAATCGTATTTTTACGTTTTCACACAATGATAGAATTATTCTGTGGGTATTCTATGAATTGTTATAATGTCAGATTAGTTTCGTGAGACATGACGTTGTCTCATTGTCATTCATTCTAGCAATCCTATAAATATGAGAATTCTAATTTAATATCATACTTTTTGTTGGTTGATATTTTCATGCCGATGGTCAATCCATATGATGATGGGAATGGTAATGGTAAGTTAATAAAAATACATTGATATAATTCTCAACTCTGAGAAACCAATACTTTTGGAGATATAATTTGTCTGTTTGAACTAGAGCGCCAGAAAGCTCCTGTCCACAGGGCTTGAAAAATTTTTTTTCTGATTGATAGGCTGTGCCCTGTGAACAAGCGTGCCAAAAATGGTTTCATCAATACTACTTCCAACATCCTAGCTACTGAGGATATCATTCAGTGTTTTCAGCGAAGTAGCTAACCAACTAATCGTACTGTACGAACAAACTCCAAAGCAATAACCTTACAATAAAGAGATATTTTTTTCTTCGAGATATGGTGGAAATTGAACGAATCGAAATGTTTGTGTAGTAGAACAAAAATCTATTGACTTGCATATGGAAATGTGAAGTTCTTAGATTGTTCAATGTCCTATTTGGAATGTTGTTTTCTTGATGTCAAGAATCTCTAAAGACCATTAATATCTGTGTGTTGAACGGTGTTACAATTCAATAAATTATATATTGTTCATAAACGAACGCTATCAAGCTCATGACGTCATGGTTACATTTGAAATGTATTTTATTTAATTTTCGTAATCTACTTAGAGAATGTGGACTGTGAAATCTCTATGTATGTTTTTGGCGCTCTTGTTTCTCGGAACAGAGTGCTTATCAATTTATCCAAAATCTGTAATTTTCGAATTTTTTGATTAAAATGGTCTTAAACGATTTGGTTCGACTCAGTGATCAAGAATCCGTGGTCGAAATTGATTATATCTGGCCGTAAGCACGATAACTCTCGAACGGAATGAGCTAGACAGTTGAAATATTCAGAGTAGTTTTGGTAAATATACCTCGGCTAAGTTCGTTATTGAATTTCAAATTTCATTTTTAGCTCTAACAAACTAATACTTTCGGGGATATAATTTTTCAACATTTCGATAATAGTTCGTATTTTTCACAGAATGCTAAAATTATTCTATTTTTGAGTTTTTATATGATCTGTGTTAATTTATTTTCCTATAAGAGACATGACGCATCAAATTTATTTCAGCTATCGTAGAATTTTGAGGATTATAATATATCATACTTTTTGGGTGATATTTTAGTGCCCATGGTTAATCCATATGATGATGGGAATGGTAATGGCAAGTTAATACTATTGAGTTCAGAATATCTCCATTAAGAACAAAAGTGGAATATTGGCTAAGTTGCAATTGATATAATATAATTTTCAGAATGGATTTGAGGACTGAATATCTTGTATAAGTTCGTTGTTTGGTACAATTGGTCTATTTGTTTAGGATTAATAATATTTGCACTCTTGTTGAATTTTAATTCTTTTAGGATGTTTGAATTTCATTTCTGTTATGATGAAGTTTTATCATAAGAATCCATTGATATAATTCGCAACTCTTACCAATACTTTCAGAGATATGATTTGTCGAAGTTTGAACAAGTTTTTCTATGAAGAATGGATTGTTTCTAGGATGTAAAATGATATTATCTTGAAGTGCAAAAATAGAAGAACATTCTGAATTCTGAAATTCTGAAACAATGAATCATTGTCTGAATCTGACAGCGTCCACTCAAATGTCATTTCTGTCCTATTGTTTTAATTTTATTTCTGGTGATCTTGTTCCTCAAAATAGAATGCTTCTCAATTTGACCATATTATGTCTGTAATTTTCGTTTTGGTTCGACTTACTGATCAAGAATCCGTGGTCAAAATTGATTCTATCCGGCCGTTAACAAGATAACTCTCGAACGGAATGAGCCAGACAGAGTGGGTTTGGGAGATCAATTGCTCGGTTAAGATCGTTATTGGGCAAAAACATTTATATTACAAATTTTTAATTCAATTTTTTTACGATGCAGTTTCATCATAAGAATCCATTGATTTCATTTTCAACGCTAACAAACTAATTCTTACGGAGATATAATTTGTCAATCATTTTAATAATTGTTTTTAATTCTTTGATTTCATAGAATACTCAGATTATTATTTGCTGAAGTATGTAAATCCAATATGAGTCATAGATCTACGCTCTGAATTTAATTACGAAAATTCTTAAAAATTGACGCACAGAAGCCAAATTGAAATAAGATTACAGCACGCGCTGTTCCCAAGCGGTCACCCATCCAAGTAATAACCGCACCCGATGCTGCTTGGCTTCAGTGTTCGGACGGTATCTAGCATATCCAGTGTGGTTTGGCCACAAACAATTTTTCTATCTCTGCAATTAAATTCATGATGCAGTTCTATCATAAGAATCCATTATTATTATTATATCATGCCCAACTCTGAGAAATCAATAGTTTCAAAGATATTTTAATTTGATTGCTTTTATGGTGCAGTTCTATCATAAGAATCCATTGATATAGTTTCCAACTCTGAGAAACCAATACTTTCGCAGATATGATTTGTCAAAGTTTGAACAAGAGTGCCAAAGCTTCTGTCCACAGTGCTTTCCCACATTTTTACACTACTGAACAGGATTGTTAGGAATTTATGATACAATTCCGGTGGGCACTATCGTTCACCAGCAGATATTGCAAGAGAAATCAACAGCCGACCATATTTTACCCTCCGTGCAACATCTGAACTCAATCATTCCATCTTTGCTTATCTCGGAATGCACATAAACTTTATAATTAGTACATTTCAACTCCCCTCACGCTGTTTAGTCACACCATGTGCCATATCCAATAGCCATATCGCGAAGTTTACGATTATTCAACACTGGTCAATTGCAATTCAGTCATTACTATTATCAAAGTTGTGAAGCGTGAATATTTCAGTCTATTTAAAGGAGAAATGACCGTTTCATTGCAGGCAATGCACGTTATTTCTGAGAATCGAATTCTGCCACCAATAAACTACCCAACATAAAAATTACGATATGGCTAACAGATCATTTTCAAGTTCACATTCTTGTCTATCAAACTTATACCGCCGATCTCCATTAAGTTCTAACTGAGGTCTTCAGTTGAGGATAAATTTGAATCGCAACCTCAGTTAATGTATTTAACGGTGGTGAAACAGGCCTGTTTCACGTTAATTTTCACGTTAACTGAGGTTGCGATTCAAATTTATCCTTAACCATAATAAATATATACATTAATTCCAGTAATATTTTTCTAGATTAATTATGTATTCTTCTCCTAAAGAAGAATTGAAGGTTGACAATAATGTGTTTGTTTTTCATCGATGCTTTCTATCCTGACTTCTCGAAAAAAAAATTGGTTCAAGCACTGACGTGAAGTCAGGAGCTTTTGCACGTACGTTCTATTGTCCATTCTCCTGTATTGTACACTTTTAATCGAATTTACCATGGTGAATTCTATTGTCTATTCTCCTGTATTGTACAGTCTTAATCGAATTCACCATGGTTAATTCGATTAAGAGTGTTCAATACAGGAGAATGGACAATAGAACCTACGCGCAAAAGCTCCTGACTTAAAAAAAAAATTGGTTCAAGCACTGACGTGAAGTCAGGAGCTTTTGCGCGTATGTTCTATTGTCCATTCTCCTGTATTGAACACTCTTAATCGAATATACCATGGTGAATTCGATTCAGAGTGTCCAATACAGCAGAATAGACAATTGAATTCACCATGGTAAATTCGATTAAAAGTGTCCAATACAGGAGAATGGACAATAGAACATACGCGCAAAAGCTCCTGACTTCACGTCAGTGCTTGAACCAATTTTCTCTAATACATTTCGATTGCTTTAAGTGGTCCTAAGTACAATTCATTGGAATTTTTCAACAATTTGGCGGAATTTTCTGAAATAGAGTGGCGATCGTTGGAATATTCCGATATTTCGGCAATATTTTCACCAATAAATATCTAATCAAGTTCAAATCTAGAACTTTACAGTAAAAAAGGTTTTGAAGGCTCTCGCACAATTTCAAAGATATCTGTTGGATAGTTTCTGAGAAACATAATTTTTTAAATATTTTTTTTTAATTTACCCACTCCGAAGATTTCAGCTCTCTAACTCATTGCGTTCGAGCTTAATCACGCTGATCATTGAGTCGAAAATGTGACCATTCTCGGCCAAAATTACAGACATTTGGACGAATTGATAGGCACTCTGTTCACCTGAACGACGCACCAAAAAGTTGCAAAAATCCAAAAATTCATTTTCTACTCTCTAACACATTGCGTTCGAGCATAATCGTGCTGGCGGCCGGACGGCCTGCCGGCCAGAATTGAGTTCCACCTCGGACACCAGTGAGTCGAAACAAATCGTTCGAGACCATTCTCGGCCAAATATTCTAAAATTACAGACATTTGGCAAATCTAGAGGCTTTCTGCTGAGTGGTAGAAGCACAATGAATATTTATTTTTACTCATTTTTTCGTTTATATGGGGAACAACTTCTGCTGCAAATTCATTAATAATTCCCATTTCCATCGTGAATGTTGAGCAGTATGTAGGGAACTTCAATCATTACAGTTCAAGAATAAAGTCATTGCTACTATTTTTCCATATCGCCCTACTGTTATGACCGATTTATGATGTTATTATAGCACCCATGCACCTTTTCTCCTATTGTATCAACGTCGTTAATGAGAAATTCAAACAACTATGTTATTAGTTCGTGCGCTAAAACACAACAGTGTGCGCTATAAAATCGGCCCCAAGGTACACTTGCACCAACAGCGCCGTGGTGAGGAAAAAAGCAAAAGGCTATTTGACCACCTTCATATTTTCTATGTGTATTTTACCGCGAGGTATTTGGAATGAGGGTCTGGTTTGAGTTATCAGTTTTCTCTTCATAAGTTTCGTTGATGTAATAATATACAAGTAGTAGTGAAGCACGAATTATGTCTGATGATCTATTGGAGAACACTCTGCAGAATATGCTTGTAGTCAACGGTAGTTTACCTTCGTATTGGAGCGGATCATGCCTTCATTTTCGGATTCTTGCGATTTGACTTCACGTTTGTCACGACTGCATTTGAATAATACGTGTAGTAATTTTCAACGATTTTACTCATCAAGTTTAATGAAAGAGTAGGGAAATATTTTCCATGAGCTTCCATCAAACCTTAATATACTTACTGAATTTATATTTATTGAGAAAATGTGGGACTCTAGACAGGAGCTTTGGCGATCTTGTTCAAACTTTGACAAATTATATCTCCGAAAGTATTGGTTTCTCAGAGTTGGGAATGACATCAATGGATTTTTATGCTAGAACTGCATCATAGAAGAAATTAAATAATAAAAAAAACATAATATTACGTTTAATTATTGAAATTTTGGAAAATCATACCTCCCAAAGTATATAAGTCGGTTAGAGTTGAGAATGATATCAGTGGATTCTTATGATGAAATTTCATTTGAAAAAAAATTGAATTTGAAATTTGTAGTGTAAATTATTATTATTAAATTAACCTAGACATTCATCTCGTAAAATTATTCTGAAAATGTCAACTGTCTAGCTCATTCCGTTCGAGTGTTATCGATTTAACGGACGACCTGAAATAATTGATTTTGGCCACGGATTCTTGATAAGTGAGTAAAACCAAAACGTTTAAGACCATTTTCAGCCAAAAAATCAAGATTACAGACATTTGGGCAAATTGATGAGCACTCTTTTCCGAGGAACAAGAGGGCACCGTAGCTACGAAACTAGAAGAGAAGTCAAGTTTCTGTTTTTGGCATTACCTATTTGTTTCATAAAAAATTGGCAAGAATTATCTTCCCCGACCGCAGGGAGGTGGGGGTGCAAAGTTTGAAATACCAACACCATCACCAAATGTTGGAAATGGCAATAAGGATATTGAGAAGTGAAGACACACTTCTGAAAATGGTGGCTCATCATGAAATTAGCATCCAAGGAGCTTTCCTATTTATGGCTGGTTGGAGAGCTTTGGAGAAGCTCAGCAGGAACACCTATCACGCCAACAGATCAAATAAGGGTTGGCAGACATACTTGTATATCTGCCAACCAAGTAGTGTCTTCAGTTGTGCCTGCCTTGACAGGCACAAATGAAGACACTACTGCCTACTGGAAGATCACACGAGTAAACACCTGCCTCGATATATTTCAGGAGTTGAAAGATCAGGACCTGTCGGAAGAATTATCCTTCGTCTTTTTGAAGTCAGCTGTGCTCAAGTCAGAACGGAGGGATTTATTATGGCTTGTCAAGATGGGGTGGTAAATACAAGATGGTATAAAAAGAACATCATGAAATTGGACACACCAACAACGTGCTGAGCATGCCACAGCCTGCAGGAAACTATTATGCACATCCTGTCTGCTTGTAGAGTCCACGCTCCATCAGGGTATGTGCAAAGACACAATACGGCATTCCAAATTCTCAACTTCCACCTGAGAGCGGTTTATAGTAAATACAACGACCCATAGCTACCAAATGTACCTCTGGAGATTGAAGCACTTGGTGAAAATGGCAGAGCTCACATCTACTGGAACTATGAGATTCCAACAACTCGGTAGATCCACGCCATGAAACCAGATATAGTTCTTCTGGACAAAGAGATCAAGGAATTGTTTGTTGTCAAATTTTCCTTCCCGGAAATAATGTGGCGATGAAAGAAGAAAAGAAGAGGGAAAAAGGATTTAATGTTCGAACGGGGATCCTGTACCCAAGGCATAAAGTTAGGATGGTCTTGGTCATATGATCTAGAGTATACAGGTACTAATCATTGGATGTAATATAGGCAGAATGAGAGCGAACTACGAGACAGAATTGAATATTATTCAGGCCTGTAAATCCCTGGCCAAGGTTTTGGTGCACAGAATACAGAAAGTAGTGTTGCTCGGTTCCCTTCGAGTTATCAGGTCCCATCAACTGTTAAGGCCACTTGCAGCTCATCTCTTTCGTTAAGAGACGCTGAAAAGGCTATTCTAAAGAATGTGCGAGAGGTATTTTAGTGAGTAACCAAACAATTACTGGAATCTCACAATCCGGAGAGAAGAGAGCCCCTCTCAGGGTAAGCCTGTAGAAGGTATCTCCTCTCAAACGAAAAAAAAATAATATGTAAGCGGTACTTCCAAATGTTAACTCTGCAAATTTAAAAAGGATTTGGAAATACTTCCCGCTGAAAGATTATTATGTACCTATTCATTTATCTAATGAAATGAACTTGTTAACCTGTTGTCACCAATTGTGACCCCTCTTATGACTGATATGTCTGAATTTATATTCGTAGGACTGTCAACATTTGGTTGGATTTCATGTGGCTTGTGATTGTAGTAATCCCATTGAGTCTGCCAATCTTGGATATCTCTTCTTCTTAAGCTAGATGTCCACCTCAGATAGGTCCAAGGATTTTGCTAGTTCAGCAGATTGGTCTGCAGTTTCATTACCAAGTATTACTTAATGAGATGGTGTCCAAATAATGGTGATGGAAATGTTCATATCGGTTTTAAGTCTGTGAACTCTCACTTGTATTCATCGAGTAGATGTTGCCAATATACTAAATTGACGTTGAAAGATTAGGAATCGTTATAAGGAAATAATGAAACAATAAATTTTACCATTATCTCAGATATACCGCCGTATTCACAAAGCATTCAATCTCCGTTAAGTCCTAACTGAGGTCCCCAGTTAAGGATAAATAAGAATCGCAACCTCAGTTAACGTATTTAACGGTGCTGAAACAGGCCTGTTTCACGTTAATTTTCACTTAAACCTAAGTTGCGATTCTTATTTATCCTTAACTGGGGACCTCAGTTAGGACTTAACGGAGATTGAATGCTTTGTGAATACGGCGGATAGTTTAAGGAATGGATATCTAATAATACGCTATTATATAACTAATCGTCATTTTCGTTGTTTTTATAGTCTATGTATAATCACCTACGCTTAATGGTAAGAAATGGTTGAAGTGTAATTGCAATCATTTATACTCGTATATCACCATTCTCGATTATTATAACTGAAATGATTGATTGAAATAAATAGTTTTATTAATTAACTGCTTATTATATTATTAACAAACCCGTTATATTCAATTATTGTTAATCATCAGATTGATACGTATTAGTTTGAGTTTTCTTCTTCTTCTTGTTTTAGTTTGAGCATAGAAGTCCCGCAAATTTGGCGCCGCCTACTCGAGCGAACGCCAAAATACCACCATCCCTCTCCCACCCTTTTTAAACGGAAATATGAATATGATTTTTGGACAGTCTGGGGAACATTTAGGGGACAACATTTCATGGTGAATTTTTTGGAGGATTTATTTTTCAATGGGGGTTTTCTGGGGTAAAAAAAAATAATAAAGTGTTCCTTGAAGCAGATTATAATTAGAACTAGTATTGCTTTATTTTTATTATTTATCTCTTGACAACCACAAGAGATAAGACTATTCGACATAGATGCAAAGCTTTCTTGGTTGTAATATGTAAGCAAATTCATCAATTTCCAGCGCACAATGAGATATTTTAGTATTTTGAAAGTTCCATTTCATTTAGAGTGCCACCTTTAAGCACACCGAAGGGATGATTAAATTCAATGTAAATATGTATCCAACTACAGAAAATAGTTCTGTCTGTTAACTAATAATTTTCACTGTTTCGTGTCTAGTTGCCATTTTTATGTAGGTATGTTTTATGCAAACCAAAGATATCTTTATTAAAATAATAATAAAATATTTAATGATATTTTGTATATTATAATGTATTCAGAGTATTTTCAACTTTTCTTCGCTACAGAATGGCTTTCTTTTTGCGCGTATGTTGTGGGGAACATCGCGTTATCAATTTGCCCCCATGTATGTAATTCACCAATTTTTTGCTGAAAATGGTTTCAAACGATTGTGTTCGACTCCCTGATGACGAATTCCTGGTCAAATTTGATTATATCCGACCAGCCGGCCATTGCCACGATAACTTCAGAACGGAAAGAGCTAGAGACTTGAAATTTTCAGGGTAGGTGGCGCCTCCCAATACGACGGACAAGTTCATTAATGGGCATAATCAGCCAAATGGTTTCCGAGAAATAATTTCGTTTTCAACCAATATTAATCTGATCGAATTGAAACATTGTGAATACTTGTAGAATATAAACATAAGCAGGTTTGTAAAATTTTGTGAGAATCGTAGGTATCACTAGGAAATTAAAAAAAAATATTAAAATATATTTTTTATGTCACGACAACTTGAGAACGGAAATAGAATTCTCACAAAATTTCGTGAGGATCGTATATCTAGAAATTTTTTTAAAAATCATTGAAAGAATTCTATATATCTGAAACTATTCAAACGACATGGCTTCAGAACCTAACTCTACTACCATTTATTTTGTTGTTTATTATTTAAATGAAAATTTTAAAAAATTTCCTATACAAAATACCTCATGATTTTTCTCAATCTCCGCTTATCCGAAATTTCAATCATCCGAAATCGGCCCAGTCCACATTATTTCTGATAATCGAGAGTCTACTGTATATCAATCTGAAATTTGGTTATTATTTCTTCAATTACCCAAAAAATACGATGCCGATTCAATTCAAACATGGTAATTAGTTCTATAGAATGCTGACGCAAAAATTTAAAAAAATTCATAATATATCTGAAAGTAGTTGTCCAACATCGCTGAAATTTTGCGAGAACCTTCAAAACCATCAATGAACTAACTCTACTGCCAAGTTCCAAGTTTGAACACGATCGGATCTATAGGGTTGGAGGTCCGAGCAGCCTTGTGTGAGTTCAGTAGCTGGATGGGTGAGCGTTGCCTCGATAAATTTTAAACGAAAGGAGATAGGGACTTACAATTTTCAGGGTAGGTTGCACATCCCAATTGGAGAGTTCGTTTTTGGGCATAATCGGTCCATCGGTTTCGGAGTTATACCCACCTGGAATATTATTTCCTCGTTAACTCAAAAAATATAGACTTGATCAAATTGAAGCTTGGTAACTAGTTGTAGAATATCGACATAAAGACGTGTGTAAAATTTAGTGAGAAATTCGATTAATCGATTTACCATTGTATTCGATTAAGAGTGTCAAATACAGGATAATGACCAACAGAACATACGCGCAAAAGCTCCTGACTTCACGTCAGTGCTTGAAACAATTTTCTGAAAATAAGTTAATTCGATATTGAGACATTGAAGACATGAGAAAAGCGTTTTCTTATTAACATTATTGAGTACTTATTATTAATCATATAACGATTTAGGGGGAATATTTGGCATGATCTGGAGTATTTTCAATAAAGCAAAATGGAAACTCTGCACAGACATCATCAGTATTCACTTGAAAACTGTATCAGAGATACATTACTGACCGAAATTTCACGCAGTACACGACATTTATTACCTATTATATTATTCTTATCATTTTAATTGTTCGAGAATTTCACATAATTCACCTTAATATGTAGCCATTTTGATTTTCCTCAATATTTCTGGTTCATATCCAATCCATAATAATTGTTTATGTATCAGAATATTTTTTCTTTATTTCAGTATCGCAATGAGTCCAGTCCAGCACTGAAAACAGTGCTGGAATGAACTCTTTCCCGCATTGTTTCTAGTTATATTTTTCGTCTTATGGTAGTCAGCATTGACATTCGATCCTATCAAATTTCAACACACGTCAATTGACAATACAATATAATCTGAATATAGTGAAATAATTGTTGAGGAAAAGCTTTATTTTCATTAAAAAATATGGTACTAGAGATTTCTTTCTTGCTAATTCTGAATCATTCATGCTATTAGGAAACTGTTTTAAATCTGATCTCTATGCCCTACGTACGTTTCAAAGTCAAATTCCGTAATCTGTCAACTTTCGCAACAGTCACACCAACTAACAAGATACAATACAAAAGTCACTAGGATGTATAATCCGAATTTTTCATTAAATTTCAACAGTATTTTACAAAACTTGCCTGAAATAGAGAAAATATCATCTAATACTCGTTGCAGAAGGCAATTCCAACACTCATGCGTTCAAAAACTCGCTCCTTCGTCGCTCGTTTTCGAATTTCGCATTCGTGTTTTAATAAGCGCCCATTCTGCAACTTGTTTTAGAATATACTATTCTAATTTTTTCCTTTTTTGGTCGCATGTTCTAGGGGAACATCGTCCTATCATTTCGTCCAAATGTCTGTAATTTTCGAATTTCGAGCTGAAAATTGGCTAATAGACTAATTCGGACTCCCTGATCACGAATCCGGTGTCAGATTTTAGGGTGCCGTCCGGCCGGCCGGCCGGCCTTCCGGCCGTAGGCACGATAACAGGAGCACCGAAGGTCCTATCGACTTCAAACTTTCAGGGTAGGTTTCTGATCAAAATGCGACGATTAAGTTCGTTAACGGGCAAAATCGGCCGGACGGTTTAGAAGTTATAGACATTTCAAATTTTGAGGTTATTTCCCTGATATTTCAGGAACTAAAGAAGATGTTGAATCGAAACTTGGTAGTCAGTTCGAGGATATAAGCGCGCAACTTTAGGCAAAATTCTGTTATGATCGAAATGTTGGTAATTTTTAAAAAAATATTTCTTTTAATTTTTTCGAAAAAAAAATTTTTTTTCGTGAACTATTAATCAGATTGCAACAAAAACTTGTACTAACGTCAATTGTAGTATTTTGCAACATTGTGCAAAATTTTGGCTCTATACGATTTCAATTTCTGGAGATATAAGACAAAATGTGTCAAATTTCCTGGGTCTCTCTCAGTATTTTCATCGATTATTCTATGAACTCTTTGAATTCCACCGAAAACAAATTCAAAGATATAAACATAAAGAATCAAGTCATAGTTTAGACGTCGAAAGAAGGACGATGTTGATCGACTTGAAAAGGTACCTATTTCAAGAAATGCAATAATGAAATGCTTAATTTATGGATATAATATTATCTAAGTATTGTTGGGATCGGGCAGTTGGAAAATTTTTTAATAAAAAAATTTGTACCGACGTTAAATCAAGCATTCTACACGAGTGTGCAAAATTTCAGTTCGATACGATCTCAATTCCAGAAGATATTGCTTAAAATTCACATTCCAGCGTGTTTTGACGTTCTATGGTCACAGAAAATCGTCACAAAAATCTATTTACCTCATTTGACGGCTGTTTGTCAAATCAATTAATTCCAATAATTGATGTCAGATTTCCTACATACCAAGTTCAAACACATTTTATTATATGGAAAACACTTATTATGATCACGTTCTACAGGAATTGATACTAAATAGAAGCTAGATGAAGATTATTGTAATGGAAAATTTGTGTTCCAGAATAATATTAAGGTATTCAACATGATACTGCTTTTTTTCTTTACTGGTCAGTACGGGCCACAAGGAAGATGAACATGCGCCCAATAGCTCCTGTCCACAGGGCTTGAACCAATTTTTTTATTTTTTTTTATTTTGAGATACTTGTGTATATGAATTAGGCAATGGATGTCCGAAATCTAAATAAATAAAAAACCATGTTTTTTCAAAATATTTGAATATAATTTTTTCGATATAACATCCTCCGGATTCCGGGAAATAAACCTCAGTTTGTAGATTATCAGTATGAGAGGCAGATGGAAAGACAAACTCAGAAGCTCTTATTCCCGTCATTCATTCCGCCATCGGCAATGGAAAACGAAAACCGGCAGGGACCGTATATTCATTCGGCGGACTACATTAAGTTTTCCAGTTTTCAGCGGCTGAAACGCTCTTTCGGGACGAGATTATAATGAAAACTGCGAGGAATTTGTCTTGTCTCGGTGTGAATTATGCAAATTCTGGCCGCCAACGTGGAAACGCGCATTTTAAATTGCATTTTCGCCGCAATAAATAAGAGCTTCGCCTCTAATAACCGTCGGAATGGTAAGAACGAGAAAGATTTCCAACTGAATTTAATTGCAAATCGACAGGAAGGAAGACCGAATTCCTTCGAATTTCGAAGAGAACAGATCGAAGTATTCGCCGAAAAGGAAGTTGCTTTGAATACGTTCGATATTCATGATGAAACACCCCATTGCTTGAAATTCCAACGCGAGGAGACTGCCCAACATTGAAGTTAACGTGTTGTCAACTGTGGAATTATATGACTTTCATGAAAAAAATTGGTTCAAGCCCTGTGGACAGGAGCTTTTTGGCGCTCTTGTTCAAACAGACAAATTATATCTTCAAAAGTATTGGTTTCTCAGAGTTGGGAATTATATCAATGGATTCCTATGATAGAAATGCATCATGAAAGAAATTAAATTTAAAAAAAGTGTCGTTAAAAAAAAGGATTCAAAAATTATTATTATTATTATTACAGAAAAATAAGAGCTGAGGTATTAACCTATAAAAGCTCAGAAAAATAGAAATGAACAAAAGAGAAACTACATCGTATAAACTTAAAAATACAATGAAAACTATTCTAACTCTGTCCAACGTTAAAGTTGAAACCACTCGAACCAAACACATAACTCCCTGAAAACAGAATAGAATAATATGAAACTACAAAACTACCTGGTCAAACGTTGACTGCACCATGAGTCATATCTCGATTTGAAGATGTTAACTGATGGGGCTCCAACCACACTAACCGGCAAACTATTCCATACGTCAAACACACGATTGGGCAGAAATTGTTGTCTTACTGTTGTTCTGAAGATCTGTTTACGCAGCTTGTATTCGTGCCCTCGCAGGTGGTTTTGGTTCAGCAGAAATGTGTTTGAGGTGTCCAAGCCGTAAAGCAACCGGTGCATAGCCCTATAGGTGATAATGAGATCGCCCCTTAAGCGCCGCTCGGCGAAAGATTGGATTCCGAGCTGTTTGAGCCGATCAGAATAAGATGGCCTGTGCTGACCATATGGTATGCGGGTAGCCCACCTCTGCCCTCTTTCGAGAGCCCCAGAATCACGCACCAGATAGGGACTCCAAACAGGACCAGAAAACTCAAGTATGGGGCGCACGTAAATGGTGAAGATCTTAGCACACACTTCTGGGTGACATCCGTGAAAGGCTTTGCTCATAAGGTAGGTAGCTCTCTTCGCTTTGGATACAATATGCTCCACGTGCCTCGACCATGAAAGATCCTCCGAAATTATTACTCCCAAGTCGTTATGATGGTCGGTTGTATTTAAAATGGTGTTCTCAATTACGTAATTGAGTCAAGGATTACTCTTACCAACATGCAGGACCACACATTTCTCAACGTTTAGAGGAAGCAACCAGACGGAACACCACTGCGTTATCCTATTAAGATCCTCCTGCAGGTCATCGTGATGAAGGAACGAATTCACGTATAGTTTAAGATCGTCAGCATACTGTGAGCAAACGGATTTCAGTAGAGATGGAAGGTCGGACAAATAGAGTAGAAACAGGAGTGGTCCTAAGACGGAGCCCTGAGGCACACCACTAAGGATTGATCTTGCCGAAGATAATATACCGTTGATACGAACCTGATACTCTCTTACAAAAAAAAGGTGCAATTAACAATGCTTCAATGCCTCAATGCTTCAAAAATTGTCATTGAATCTATTTATCAAGATTAAATGAGCAATCAGCAATGATTCAACCTCGTGGAATGGGTTTTTGCAACTTACACTCGGTGCATAGTTTTCACAACTCGAAATACCTAAGGAAAGTATCATCGAAATGTCTAGAGCAAGGCTGGAGACAATCATAGCAGATTGTCCATTTATTCCTGATATTTGACTAGGTAGTGAATTACGAAAATATTATTTTAATAGTTTAAAATATATTAATAAAATACCATCCTATTTTCATAATTTAAAATATAATAGTTCATACCACTAACACATTCTTTTCTGTATTATGAACCTTAACTCACGAAAAAATGATTGATACACAAATGTAGATCCATATTTCAGTATTTTTTTTGCTAGCTTCATTATGAAAATACTGTATATAGGATCATGTCTGACTACCACTACTCAAGGAAGTAAAAGGTAATATTAACCTCAGTCGTCAATGAACAGTAATTTCTTTTGATGATTCCATTATGATCTTCTTTCCTATTGCCTCCATAAACTATATCAAAACAGTCTTGTATATATTCACAAATTCAAGAATCGAATTTTTGCTTTCCACGAGGTAATAACAACTATGATTTGACAATCTCTCATAGCTAGAAAAGATGACATTTATGAATAGCGATCACAGACAGATTCTGTGTTCACATTCTGTGAATACATAGAACTTACGATGTATTATCGAAACTTTGGAACATCATATCTCCGAAAGTATTAGCTTGTTAGAGTTGAAAATGATAACAATAGATTCTTATGATGAAACTGCATCTTAAAAAAAATGAATTCAAAAGTTCAAATGTAAAAAAAAATACTTTTTTTCGTTAGTCCGAAGTGGTGAGACCGATTTTGCCCAATAACGAACTTAACCGAGATATTTATCCCTCAAACCTACTCTGAAAATTTCATTTGTCTAGCTCATTCTGTTCGAGAGTTATCATGTTAACTGCCGAACGGCCGGGCGGACGGACGGCCGGATAGAATCGATTTCGACCACGGATTCTTGATCAGTGAGTCGAACCAAATCGTGACCATTTTCAGCCAAAAATTCGGAAACTACAGACATTTGGGAAAATTGATAAGCACTCTGTTCCGAGGAACAAGAGCGCCAAAAATGTACGACCAGTAAAATCGTTTTAATGGAATATCTTCAAAATGTTTGATGGACTAAATTATGCGAAAAGTTAAAGTTGGAAAATATCAATAACGATTGGGCGTCCTTTGGTTTTTTATGCGTTTGATATAATATTGATGATATACCGGGTGGCCCAACACAGACGCGGAGCTCGTTTTGAGGGAGTAAATGAACATAATTTGAGCAAATTTCTTTGTTATATATGTAGGGTGTTCAAAAGCACAATTTAAAATTATTTTTACATATACAGGGTGTTCGAAAACAAAGATATAGACCAAAGTTACATTTATTCAAATGTAGCACCCTACATTTGACTTAAAAAATGGAATGACCAGCTCCAATCATGTTGAGTTTCTTCAGATCACTTTTTGCCTTAGAAGCACCATTTACAAGAAAATGGCGAATAATTGAAAATATGGGGTTTTTTTAAATAACAATTAATAAAGAATCTGGTTACGTCAGCGATACAGACAGTATTTTTTTGAGTAGACATATTGGCTACTCCTCTACAGAACAAAAAATTAACTCTGGAATATACAGAGTGATCATAATTAATTATCAAACATCAACAGCCGCAAAAAAATTCGAAATATACAGATATTTGGGCTAAATGATAGCCTGCACCCTAGAACATGCGCGCAAAAATAGTTTTTGTCGATTACTACGATAATCGATAACGATTTCGAAATAAGCGTAATCGGTAATTCGTTAATAAGCGTAATCGACCAAACAGTTCTGGAGTTTTACCTATTTGCAATTTCGTTTCTATTTCCCCAATGATCCAAAATATTCGAATCCAATCCAATTCAAACACAGTAATTGGTTGTAGAATGCCGAAACGAAAATTTTTGCGGAATTTCGTGGGGATCACTAGAAAATTTTTAAGAAATCATTGAAAAAATTATGTTTCTCAGAAACTACCCTTCCGATGTTGCTGAAATTTTGTGAGAGCCTTCAAAACCTAACTTTACAGCCAAGTTCCAAAAGGACACGATCGGATCTATATCATGGGAGTATCTCGCGATAACTGTTTCGGAGCTATACCCATCTTAAATTTTGTTGTTATTTCCTCAATAACTCAAAAAATACATAACTGATCCGATTTAAACATGGTTAGTAGTCGTAGAATGCTGACGCGTACATTTTCGGGAAATATCGTATCACTAGAAAAAATTTTTTTTTTCAAAAGTGTTATATTTCAGAATAGTGAATAGACAATGGAGCAAAGAAACAGATTAACAAACCCAATGCAAAATATTTTGGGGAATAATTCGGTTAATACAAGAATGGGTCAAATTCGGATGGTTGTCGCAAAATAATTCCGATATAAAATTTCAGAATAAAACACGGAGAAACTAGTATAGTGAACAAGTGCTTTTCAGGTCAAAATTTTTGGGTATTCTCTGAAAATTATGATTGAGGTGTCATTCGATTCGGCATGGCATGTATAGATAGTTTTTGAGAAAATGCTGCTCGCAAAAATTGCAATAGTTATAAACAATTGAGTGAAAAAAAGACGGGGGTTTAGTTTTTCACCAATATCTCAAAAACTGACTGAGATAATTCAAATTTGAAAAAAAGTTACCCCAACTCCCGGAACCAGGACCAATATTTATAAATTTCCCAGACGGTTGAAAATACTCCCGAAAACGGGTACTCCGGGTAAGCCTCGCCCTCTTATTCGGACCTTCCATGAATAAATATTATTTAAACTTATTAAATATGAAAATAAAAAATTGAAAAAATTCAGGCGTCTGCAGAATAGATCAGTGGACAATAATCCGTGGTCCAAAAATGTTTATCGCCACTTCTCAATTAGTAAACCATTAGTTAATTAACAATTTTCTGTAGCACAAACATTGCAAATGCGATAATTGTTAAACTATTAATCTGAGAATTTTTTCCTTTTGTGGAGCTATTTTTCAAAGGTCTTGGAATAGATTTCTGTTGGAAAATTCTTAATTTTCGTTTTGTTATTAACAATTTACTTAAGTGAAAAATTATGAAGCTTCAATTATGTTTTAAAAGAAAATTTTAAATTGTGTCATGAACAACGCATTGGTTTATAACAGATTTTCAGACAATCCCAGGTAGCACACTATATTGGCGGAGTATCGATTTTATATTGGCCCAATATAGATACATAGATTCATAGTAAATCTATATATCCCCAATATTGGCCCTATATTGGAATTTCAATATATATCCAATATTGTGACTTGTTGCTACCTCCAATATTGGCCCTATATTGGCGATAAAAAATTTGTCAATATTGTAAATGAGGACGACCTCCAATATTGGCCAAATATTGGGATTTCTATATCTGGCCAATATTATGAATTAGGGCTGCTTCCAATATTGGTCAAATATTGGTATTTCTATATTGGACCAATATTGAGAATTAGTACTGCCTCCAATATTGGCCCAATATTACAGTTTCAAGATCTAGCCAATATTGGGAATTAGTGCTGCATCCAATATTGGTCAAATATTGTGATTTAGATATTGGGCCAATATTGTGAATTAGTATTGACTCGAACATTGGCCCAATATTACATTTTCAGGATCTAGCCAACATTGTGACTTCTTCCTACCGCCAATATTGGCCCCAAATTGGCAAAACTATATTGGCCAATATTGAATATGAGTACTGCCCGCAATATTACCCCAATATTGGGATTTCTATATCCAGCCATTATTATGAATTAATGCTGCATCCAATATTGGTCGAATATTGAGATTTCCATATTGGGCCGATATTGTGAATTAGTATTGCCTCCAACATTGGCCCAATATTACAGTTTCATGATCTAGCCAATATTGTAACTTGTTGTTACCGCCAATATTGGCACCGAATTGGCTAAACTATATTGGCCAATAATGAATGCGGGTACTGCCTCCAATATTACCCCAATATTGGGATTCCTATATCCAGCCAATATTATGAATTAATGCTGCATCCAATATTGGTCGAATATTGAGATTTACATATTGGGCCAATATTGTGAATTAGTATTGCCTCCAACATTGGCCCGATATTACAGTATCATGATCTAGACAATATTGTAACTTGTTGTTACCGCCAACATTGGCACCGAATTGGCAAAACCATATTGGCCATTATTGAATATGAGTACTACCTCCAATATTACCCCAATATTGGTATTTCTATATCCGGCCAATATCATGAATTAATGCTGCATCCAATATTGGTCGAATATTGAGATTTCCATATTGGGCCAATATTGTGAATTAGTATTGCCTCCAACATTGGCCCGATATTACAGTTTCATGATCTAGCCAACATTGTAACTTTTTGTTACCGCCAATATTGGCACCGAATTCGCAAAACCATATTGGCCAATATTAAATGTGGGTACTGCCTCCAATATTACCCCAATTTTGGGATTTCTATATCCGACCAATATTATGAATTAATGCTGCATTCAATATTGGTCGAATGTTGAGATTTCTATATTGGGCAAATAATGTGAATTAGTATTGCCTCCAACATTGTCCCAATATTACAGTTTCATGATCTAGCCAACATTTCAACTTGTTGTTACCGCCATTATTGGCACCGAATTGGCAAAACTATATTGGCCAATATTGAATGTGGGTACTGCCTCCAAAATTACCTCAATATTGGGATTTCTATATCTGGCCAATATTATGAATTTATACTGCATCCAATATTGGTCGAATATTGATATTTCCATATTGGGCCAATATTGTGAATTAGTATCACCTCCAACATTGGCCCGATATTACAGTTTCATGATCTAGCCAATATTGTAACTTGTTGTTACCGCCAATATTGGCACCGAATTGGCAAAATCATATTGGCCAATATTGAATATGAGTACTACCTCCAATATTACCCCAATATTGGGATTTCTATATCTGGCCAATATTATGAATTAGGGCTGCTTCCAGTATTGGTCAAATATTGGTATTTCTATATTGGACCAATATTGGGAATTAGTAGTGCCTCCAATATTGGCCCAATATTACAGTTTCAAGATCTAGCCAATATTGTGAATTAGTGCTGCATCCAACATGGATCAAATATTGTGATTTAGATATTGGGCCAATATTGTGAATTTGTATTGCCTCGAACATTGGTCCAATATTACATTTTCAAGATCTAGCCAACATTGTGACTTCTTCCTACCGCCAATATTGGCCCCAAATTGGCAAAACTATATTGGCCAATATCGAATATGAGTACTGCCCCAATATTACCCCAATATTGGGGTTTCTATATCTGGGCAATATAATGAATTAATGCTGCATCCAATATTGGTCGAATATTCAGATTTCCATATTGGGTCAATATTGTGAATTAGTATTGCCTCCAACATTGACCCAATATTACATTTTCAAGATCTAGCCAACATTGTGACTTCTTCCTACCGCCAATAATGGCCCCAAATTGGTAAAACTATATTGGCCAATATTGAATATGAGTACTGCCCCCAATATTACCCCAATATTGGGATTTCTATATCCAGCCATTATTATGAATTAATGCTGCATCCAATATTGGTCGAATATTGAGATTTCCATATTGGGCCGATATTGTGAATTAGTATTGCCTCCAACATTGGCCCGATATTACAGTTTCATCATCTACCCAATATTGTAACTTGTTGTTACCGCCAACATTAGCACCGAATTGGCAAAACCATATTGGCCAATATTGAATATGAGTACTACCTCCAATATTACCCCAATATTGGTATTTCTATATCCGGCCAATATTATGAATTAATGCTGCATCCAATATTGGTCGAATATTGAGATTTCTATATTGGGCCAATAATGTGAATAAGTATTGCCTCCAACATTGGCCCAATATTACAGTTTCATGATCTAGCCAACATTGTAACTTTTTGTTACCGCCAATATTGGCACCGAATTGGCAAATCCATATTGGCCAATATTGAATGTGGGTACTGCCTCCAATATTACTTCAATATTGGGATTTCTATATCCGACCAATATTATGAATTAATGCTGCATTCAATATTGGTCGAATATTGACATTTCCATATCGGGCCAATATTGTGAATTAGTATTGCCTCCAACATTGGCCCAATATTACAGTTTCATGATCTAGCCAATATTGTAACTTGTTGTTACCGCCAACATTGGGACCGAATTGTCAAAACCATATTGGCCAATATTGAATATGAGTACTACCTCCAATATTACCCCAATATTGGTATTTCTATATCCGGCCAATATTATGAATTAATGGTGCATCTAATATTGGTCGAATATTGCGATTTCCATATTGGGCCAATATTGTGAATTAGAATTGCCTCCAATATTGGCCCAATATTAGAGTTTCGAGATCTAGCCAATATTGTGACTTCTTGCTACCGCCAATATTGGCCCCGAATTGGCAAAGCAATATTGGCCAATATTGAATAAGAGTACTGCTTCCAATGATTTCCCAATATTGGGATTTTCATATATGGCGAATATTATGAATAAATTCTGCATCCAATATTGGTCGAATATTGAGATTTTCATATTGGGCCAATATCGTGAATTATTATTTCCTCCAATATTGCCTCAATATTAGTGTTTCAAGATCTTGCCAATATGGTGACTTGTTAATGAAGCCACATGTTAAAATATTGATTGATTTTAACCATCAACAAATATTCCGCTTGGTCGAGCTAGAATATTCGTTGATGTTCAAAATCAATGAATGTTTCACCGTGTGTCTTCTTTAGTTATTGGCAGTAAGCCACAGTTCACCTCTTTGAATTGTGACTTGTTGTTTCCGATAATATATTAGGTTGGCACCATGTTGTTAGGAAAACCGTTTGTAATAATATTATGAATTCAATCCAAGTTTATATTGGCTCCGAATTGACAATACTATATTGTATATAAGTACCTCCTCCAATATTGGCCAAATATTGGGATATCTATATCCGGCCAATATTATGAATTAGTGCTGCATCCAATATTGGCCTAATATATTGGGATTTCTATATTGGGCCCCTATTTTGAACTAGTACGTCCTGTAGTATTAGACCAATATTGAAATTTCAAGATCTAGCCAATAATGTGCCTGTTTGAGGCCTCCAATATTGGATCCATATGGACAAAACTAAATCGGCCTACATTTAATGTATATGAGTACTGCCTCCAATATCGGGATTTCAATAGCCGGTGAATTTTGCGGATTTGAGCTGCATCAAATAGTGGTTAAATATTGGGATTTATATATTGGGCTAATATTGTGAATTAGTACTGCAATCGATGTTAGGCCAATATTGAAATTTCAAATCTGAGAATTTTCTAACTTTATCGGGACAATATTGTAAATCAGTACTGCATCCAATAATGGCCCAATATTGAGAATTTTATATTGCGAAGTAGCACTGCATCCAATGTCCAATCTTGGGATTACTATATCATATACTACTTACTTGATTTTCCAAATTAGGGAAACGACGAACAACAAATTTGGCGTCATTTATAACAGAAATTTTAACAAATGCTTATGATGCTAACAATGAGTACTATGTCAATGATACTTTTGAAATCGCAATAAGAGCTATTAACAAATTTGAACTTAACTATGAAGTTAGTTCTTCTTATTCCTACTGTAGTCAGAAAACTTCGTATTTGAGGAGAAATACTACATTCAACTATTCGGCTGCACATGGGATCAAAACTAAGTCCAATACTATCACTTTATGTAATGGATTCTCAGTTAGAAACATGCATATCAAAATTACCATTTAAGTTAACCTTCTAAAAAAATTCGTGGATGACCTCATAAAAGCAATACCTCCAAAAGGAACTGACACAATCCTTGAAATTTCAATTAAACCTCAATAAACATATACAATTCAACATGATGATATAATATCTAATATTGGGGTGCGTTTTTGGCGTTCTTGTTCGTCCGAACAGAGTGCTTCTCAATTTAATTGCCCAAATGTCTGTTATTTTCGAATTTTTGGCTGAAAATGTTCTCAAATGATTTGCTTCGACTCACTGATCAAGAATCCGTGGTCGAAATCGATTCTGTCCGGCCGTCCGTTAACACGATAACTTTCCAACGAAAGGAGTAAGAGGATTGAAATTTTCAGGGTAGGTTAGGAGCGTAAATATCTCAGACGAGTTCGTTAACGGGCGAAATATACCAAGCGGTTTCGGAGTTATGGCCGTTTTTAGTAAAAACATTTTTTATGAATATTTCCGAAACCGGTAACTCGATCCATCTGAAATTTAGCATCAAATTATAGAATAATTACCTTTATACGCATGCGAAGTTTTGTATTGAACGGCGGCCGTAAAGTGTCGAAAAAATTTGTTTGAAATTTTTAAATTTTGGTTCTACAATAACTCTCGAACATAATGAGCTACGCAGTTGAAATTTTCATAGTAGATTTGAGAGATAAATATCTCGGTTGAGTTAGTGGGTAAAATATGCCAGATGATTTTGAAGTAACAAAAAAAAGAATTTTTTTAACTTACATATTTCAAATTCAATTTTTTTTCAAGGTGCAGTTTCACCATAAAAATCCATTGATATAACTTTCAACTCTAACATGCTAATACTTCCGGTTATATGATTTTTTCGAAATTTCAATAATGAATGTTTTCACAGTATGCTATAATTATTCTATCTATGAATTATTATATGATCTATGTTCATACTCGTACATGTCATCCTGTTCTATAAGAGAGTGTCAACTCAGCTAATTTAATTCGATTTCTTCCATGGTGCAGTTCTCATTCTCAGATTGCTCATTTAATTTTGATAAATAAACTATTATTTGAATTTGAAATTCCTTTATGATGCATTTATATCATAAGAATCCATTGATATCATTCCCAACTCTGAGAAAGCAATACTTTCGGAGATATAATTTGTCTGTTTGAACAAGAGCGCCAGAAAGCTCCGGTCCTCAGGGCTTGAACCAATTTTTTATTTTCATCTACCGTGACATGGTCCAAATTAATAAGAATTCCACTCCGATGAAGAAATAGATTTCAGTAAGTGAGTGCTTTAAAATGCTAATCAACAAAAAAATGCAATAAAAATAAGTCACATCTCAGGTCAAGTATAATTTGTTTTGCTTTGACAGTTCGAAACTACGAAGTACATTCTTAATCATTTAATGAATTTGATTTGCTTGTTATGATGATAACTGGGCGAACTGTAATCTCCAAAAATAGATTATAAAGAGATTTTTTTAATTTAATAATATTGCATATAATAATAGTATTATTTCGTTTTCATTCTATCAATGTTAAATTGAAACGTATATTCTAAAAATCAAAAGAGTTTAATTTTCAGTTCAGCCACTTCGGCCTGTTTATTTACATCCTCGGAAATATAGTGAGACTGGTTGACTGGTAGGATTCAAATTGCTTCAAACAGATGTAATAGCAATAAAACCAGCGAGTATCTTAGAAAACATCTGTTGTATTGTTGCTCTACAGAGGGTTGAAGGAATATATCCATTTTGAATAGTTTTTATCGATTTTTAAAGCATAACTGTAGAAAAAGGTAAGAGAATGTGCCCCAGAGCCCAGAGCAGAGGCGAGATTCTGGCGGTTTTAGTTTTAGTCATTTCATTCGTGGCGTCCGGTCGAAGTGTTTCAGAGGATATTTGTTCAGTGATTCGTTACACTGCAGGTTAGTTCATTCCTTTATTTATTACTTTTTCAATGCATATATGTTCCTATAATTCAAACTCTTTGTATATTTGCCTTGAATTTAATCATTGATGACGTTATTTAATATCATAATTTGTTTCATGTCCACTTTTTTTCAGAAAATGTATGTGATCTAGCCCTAATCATAAGCGTTTCAAGAAAAAGAATGTCTAACAGCTTATATTATTAGGAATTAAATCTCCGTGGAATGGCCAGATAGGAAACAAAAGATCGGAGAATAAACCAATCTAATTTTGGCAAGTTCGAGTAAGTGAAGTTATTGAATGACTTATTAATTATTGTATTGAGACCATTATTTGAAATTATACATTTTGCCTATATTTCTACTGAAGTGTGGATTAATTACAAATATTTCGATAATAGGTATAGGTTCATCGAAAAAAAGGTGTAGGTATACCTACTAAACTTTTGGATTGTGATGTACCTACATTGTCCAATGTGAATTGATACAGTATATTTTGTAATGAGTGAAAATTACAACATTATGCTGAAATACTAATTCTAATATTATTAGCTCATGAAGATAATTCACATTTCGATTATAGAATCTGTGAGAAGTAATATTCATGTATATTTGCCTTGAATTTAATCATTGATGACGTTATTTAATATCATAATTTGTTTCATGTCCACTTTTTTTCAGAAAATGTATGTGATCTAGCCCTAATCATAAGCGTTTCAAGAAAAAGAATGTCTAACAGCTTATATTATTAGGAATTAAATCTCCGTGGAATGGCCAGATAGGAAACAAAAGATCGGAGAATAAACCAATCTAATTTTGGCAAGTTCGAGTAAGTGAAGTTATTGAATGACTTATTAATTATTGTATTGAGACCATTATTTGAAATTATACATTTTGCCTATATTTCTACTGAAGTGTGGATTAATTACAAATATTTCGATAATAGGTATAGGTTCATCGAAAAAAAGGTGTAGGTATACCTACTAAACTTTTGGATTGTGATGTACCTACATTGTCCAATGTGAATTGATACAGTATATTTTGTAATGAGTGAAAATTACAACATTATGCTGAAATACTAATTCTAATATTATTAGCTCATAAAGATAATTCACATTTCGATTATAGAATCTGTGAGAAGTAATATTCATGACACAACCGACCTTGAAATAATGCAAATTATTGGATTTCCCTTAGCGACTGCTGGAGATAGGGATGGTGGGAGGCTAATGTAGACCAAGTAAGTTTATTGCTTCTTTTGTTTTTCTTTCCTTACTCTAACATAATCTACTTTGCAGGTACCAGTCGAGGAAATCAAAAACGAATAAAAGAAATATTTTGTAAAATAAATGTATGGCCGAATGAAATATATATGTTTTTTGGATACTTCTTCTTAATTGTTCAATCACTATGTCGATATCTCCACTGGAATAATTGCAGCGAGTATAGTTTATACGAGAGAAACACATCTCTTCAAATAATTTGTGAGTGTTCAACCTTTTATTATTGGGCCAGTATATAGAATTTATACTGGGCTATTATTTGGAAATTATATTTGGCGAATATGTATGAACTATATTGAGCCGATATTAATATCTTGTATTGCAAAATGTCAACATTTTGATATTGGGCTAATATGTAGATACTATATTGGGCTAATATGTAGATACTATATTGGGCGAATACATAGAAACTATATTTTGCCAATATATAGAAACTATATTAGGCCGATATTGATAACCTATATTGGCGCTTCATTGTAAGATGTTAACATTATGTTATTGGTCCAATGTAGAAAAACTATACTGGGCCAATATATAATAACGATATTGGGTTGATATTCATTTCCAATATTGGTGCTTTATTCTATAATGTCAACATTTTGTTATTGGCCCAATATTGGTTATCAATATTAACCCAATATAGTTTCTATGTATTGGCACAATATAGATTCTCTACATTGGGCCAATAACAAAGTGTTGACAAGATTCAATGAAGTACCAATATTGGATATAAATATTGGCCCAATATAGTTTTTCTACATTGGAGCAATAAAAACATGTTGACATTTTACAATGAAGCGCCAATATTGTTTATCTATATCGGCCCAATATAGTTTACATTGGGACAATAACAACATGTTGACATTTTACAATGAACCACCAATATTGGATATCAATACTGGCCCACTATAGTTTCTATATATTGTTCCAATATAGTTTATCTACATTGGGCCAATAACAACATGTTGACATTTTACAATGAAGCGCCAATAGTGTTTATCAATATCGGCCCAATACAGTTTCTCTACATTGGGACAATAGCAACAAGTTGACATTTTACAATGAAGCACCAATATTGGATATCAATATTGGCCCAACATAGTTTCTCTACATTGGGCCAGTAACAAAATGTTGACATTTTACAATGAATCGCCAATATTGAATATCAATATCGGCCCAATATAGTTTCTCTACATTGGGACAATCACAACATGTTGACATTTTACAATGAAGTACCAATATTGGATATCAATATTAGCCCAATATAGTTTCTATATATTGGCCCAATATAGTTTCTCTACATTGGGCCAATAACAACATGTTGACATTTCACAATGAAGCGCCAATATTGTTTATCAATATCGGCCCAATATAGTTTCTCTACATTGGGCCAATAACAACATGTTGACATTTTACAATGAATCGCCAATATTGAATATCAATATCGGCCCAATATAGTTTCTCTACATTGGGCCAATCACAACATGTTGACATTTTACAATGAAGTACCAATATTGGATATCAATATTAGCACAAAATAGTTTCTATATATTGGCCCAATATAGTTTCTCTACATTGGGCCAATAACAACATGTTGACATTTTACAATGAAGCGCCAATATTTTTTATCAATATCGGCCCAATATAGTTTCTCTACATTGGGCCAATAACAACATGTTGACATTTTACAATGAAGCGCCAATATTGTTTATCAATATCGGCCCAATATAGTTTCTCTACATTGGGCCAATAACAACATGTTGACATTTTTCAATGAAACGCCAATATTGGATATCAATATCGGCCCAATATAGTTTCTATGTATTGGCCCAATATAGTTTTTCTACATTGGCCCAATAACAACATGTTGACATTTTACAATGAAGCACCAAAATTGATTATCAATATCGGCCCAATATAGTTTCTCTACATTGGGTCAATCACAACATGTTGACATTTTACAATGAAGTACCAATATTGGATATCAATATTAGCACAATATAGTTTCTATATATTGGCCCAATATAGTTTCTCTACATTGGGCCAATAACAACATGTTGACATTTTACAATGAAGCGCCAATATTGTTTATCAATAGCGGCCCAATATAGTTTCTCTACATTGGGCCTATAACAACATGTTGACATTTTACAATGAAACGCCAATATTGGATATCAATATCGGCCCAATATAGTTTCTATGTATTGGCCCAATATAGTTTTTCTACATTGGCCCAATAACAACATGTTGACATTTTACAATGAAGCACCAATATCGATTATCAATATCGGCCCAATATAGTTTCTCTACATTAGGCCAATAACAACATGTTGACATTTTACAATGAAGCACCAATATTGGCCCAATATAGTTTCTATGTATTGGCCCAATATAGTTTCTCTACATTGGGCCAATAACAACATGTTGACATTTTACAATGACGTACCAATATTGGATATCAATATCGGCCCAGTATCGTTTCTATGTATTGGCCCAATATAGTATTTCTACATTGGCCCAATAACAACATGTTGACATTTTACAATGAAGCACCAATATTGATTAACAATATCGGCCCAATATAGTTTCTCTACATTGGGCCAATAACAACATGTAGACATTTTACAATGAAGTACCAATATTGGATATCACTATCGGCCCAATATAGTTTCTATGTATTGGCCCAATTTAGTTTTTCTACATTGGCCCAATAACAACATGTTGACATTTTACAATGAAGCACCAATATTGATTATCAATATCAGCCCAATATAGTTTCTCTACATTGGGCCAATAAGAACATGTTGACATTTTACAATGAAGCACCAATATTGTATATCTATATTGGCCCAATATAGTTTCTATATATTGACCCAATTTAGTTTCGCTATATTGGGCCAATAACGAAATGTTGACATTTTACAATGAAGTGCCAATATTGGATATCAATATCAGCAACATTTTGTCATTGGCCCAATGTAGAGGAACTATATTAGGCCAATACATGTAAACTATATTGGACCAATACATAAAAACTATATTGGGCTGATATTGATGTACAATATTGGCGTTTCAGTGTAAAATATCAACATTTTGTTATTGGCCTAATATAGATAAACTATATCTGGCCAATATATAGAAACTATATTGGGCCAATATTGATATCCAATATTGGTACTTCATAGTAAAATGTCAACATGTTGTTATTGGCCCAATGTAGAGAAACAATATCGGACCAATAAATGTAACATATTGGCCCAATATTGGACCAATATCGGTGTGCTACCTGGGATAGGAGATAATAATTATTAATAATAATTTTTTAGTAGTTTCTGATCATAATAAAACTGCTCAATAGTAATATTATAAATTGAAGCTTTAAAATTTTTCACTTGAGTAAATTGTTCATAACAAAACAAAAACTAAATTTTTTTAAAAATCTCTAATAGGAATCTATTCTAAGAACTTTGAAAAATAACTCCACCAAAGACAAACATTCTCTGATTAATAGCTTAATAATTTTCATACTTGCAATGTTAATGTTCGTGCTACAAAAATTGTTAATTAACTAATGAATAAGTAATTGAAAAATCGTGATAAACATTTTCGGACCACGGATTATTGTTCATTGATTTATCCTGCAGGTGCCTGAATTTTTTTTATTTTCATATTTAATAAGTTTAAATAATATTTATTCATCACAGGTACGGAGGAGGCGAGGCTTGCGCAAGCCGGAGTACCCATTCTCGAGCGCATTTTCAACCCTCTAGGAAAATTATAAATATTGGTCCTACAGTTCCGGCAGTTGGTTTTTGGCGCTCTAGTTCCTCGGAACTGAGTGCTTATCAATTTGCCCAAATGTCTGTAATTTTCGAATATTTCGATGAAAATGGTCTTAAACGATTTGGTTCGACTCGCTGATCAAGAATCCGTGGTCGAAATTCATTCTGTCCGGCCGGCCGGCCGTCCGGCCGTAGGCACGATAACTCTCGAACGGAATGAGCTAGAGAGTTGAAATTATCAGAGTAGGTTTGGGGGATGAATATCTCGGCTAAGTTCGTTACTGGGCAAAATCGGACAGAAGGTTTCGGAGTAATAAAAAAAATTTTGTTTTTTACAAAACAAATTCCAAATTAATTTTTTTTTAATAAGCAGTTTTATCATAAGAATCCATTCATATCATTTTTAACTCTAACAAGCTAATACTTTCGGAGATATGATTTTTCAAAATTTCAATGTAAATCGTATTTCACAGATTGATATAATTATTCTATGTATATTCTATGTATGAATTGCCATAAAGTCAACTTGACAGAAGGGAATATTGTAACTTCAAGAATATTGGGGTTGAAATACTCGTATTTTAGCGATGCAACGGGGACCTCACTCGAAAATGTTTGAAAATAGTACGTAAATATTGAAAGCATAATTCCAAAGTTCGAGATAGGAGAAAATTTTGTGAACGTAGATCAGGAAATTTTTGATCGATTACAAGGTAATTTATTATTTTATACATGTTTTATGGAATACCTACTATTTGTAGGTACTTTAAACCTGTTTTGGGCAATTGTCATACGAAACTTGTTTTTTTGGCGTTCTAGTTCCTCGGAACAGATTGCTTATCAATTTGCCCAAGTGTCTGTAATTTTGGAATTTTTGGCTGAAAATGGTCTCAAATGATTTGGTTCGACTCACTGATCAAGAATCCGAGTGCGAAATCGATTCTGTCCGGCCGGCCGACCGGCCGTAGGCACGATAACTCTCGAACGAAAGGAGTTAGCGGATTTAAAATTGCAAGGTGGTTTTGGAGCGTAAATATCTCGGACAAGTTCGTTAATGGGCGAAAACCATCAAGGGGTTTCGGAGTTATGGCCGATTTTAGTAAAAATATTTTTTATGAATATTTCCGAAACCGATCACTTGATCTATCTGAAATTTAGCACCAAATTGTAGAATCATGACCTTTATACGCATGTGAAGTTTTGTATTGACCGGATTACGACAAAGTGTAAAAAAAAAAATTGAAAATGTGGTGCAGTTCTCATTCTCATGATTGCTCATTTAATCTTCATAAATAAACTATTATTTGAATTGAATTTCCTTTTTGATGCAGTTCTATCATATGAATACATTGATATAATTCCCAACTCTGAGAAACCAATACCAGATATAATTTGTCTGTTTGAACTAGAGCGCCAGAAAGCTCCTGTCCACAGGGCTTGAACCCATTTTTTTTTTGGAAATTTCCTCCTCTGTTTGAATTTTTTTCAAATTTGAATTATCTCAAATAGTTTTTGAGATATTGGCGAAAACCTAAACCTCCTTCTTTTTTTTTTCAATTAATTGTTTATAACTATTGCAATTTTTGCGAGCGGCCTTAGAATTTTCTCAAAAACTATCTACAAGCCATTCCGAATCGCATGACACTTCAATCATAATTTTCATTAAAAGCACTTATTGACTAGACTAAACGTGTAGGGCCAGTTTCCCGTGACAATACCTGCAGGTATATGAGTTTTCGAAACACATCAAGAAATTAGGTACATGGAATTTCTGAAAAATTACTTTAATGGAGATCGTCTCCAGTAGCACAGAAAAATTGGCTCTAGTGCCGCCTGTGCGGCTGGTATCTTACGTAGGGATACATCTAATTGACGTCGGAAGAGCCTAATCACAAAAGTGAATCGAACAGTAAGGCCATAATGAGTTCCCTCTTTATTCTTCTATCTGCGGCTGTGCCTCTCTCATATCTAAAACGAAAAATAATTAGCATTCGGCGTCAGTAAGAACAAAACAACCCAGATGAGAGCCTTGGGGTTAGCTTGGCCGCAGCATTTTGGGGGCCCTGGTGGGCGGTACGTTGGATTTCCGCTCGAGTCAAAGTGCTAATGGAGTCCGGGGCTTACCTGGCTTTGATATATATTGTCTTATTTACTTTGTGTTTTCATTCTGTCCGTTTTGTTCCGTTCCGTTTGAAGTCGGGACCATTCAGCGTCCTAATCCAAAAACAACGCTGGAATTGTGGGGCCAAGCCGTTTATTTTCTGGATGTTGAACTCATAAATCCGTATCCCAGTTTCAAAGACTTATGACGATGATTATATTCTAAATAACGTTCATATCAGAGCAGGGTCAATAATTTTTGAAACCGAAAGATATTACTAGAATGAAACCCGTTGTAAAAGGAAGAGAATATAACAAAAATGATAGGAAAAATAATTTACCGGTCGGGAAGAGGAAGGGGGTGAGTTTTTAAGGGTAAAAACGGTTTATCTCGATTTCCGGCAAAACTGCAAGTCCTATGGAAAAAAGTTGAGTGGTCAAGTTGTAGGTAATCAAAAGATCTACAACTTTTGTATTTACACTTTTTTCACTTAACCTCAAATTTCAAATAACTACGTTTTTGGTTCTTAATTTTTATCTTTTACAAAATTTTTTTTTTCACCAGAATTGTTAAAAACTTACCATTTTAGGTCCCAAATACACTGTAATTTTTTGGATTTAAAATTTTTTTTTTTCAACCTTAAAATCGAAAAAGCAGCCTATTTTCAATCAAAAATTCTTACGTTAAAATATCTGCTTTTTTTAAAAAAGTAGGTGGCTTTTTGTTCATTGGAGTTTATACTTTCTGATGGTGTAAAAAAAATAAACATTACTATGGTAAATTCTCTCAGAAAATTCTACGAAGTAACAGGCAGTAACGCCCAGACCCTCATAGCCCCTTCCCCACTTCTCTATGAAATACCTTTTGATGGGCTAAAATTATCCGTAGGTCAATCAGGTATACAAGTTATATTAAAATATGTATAAATAGGCATCTACAAATATGATATAGAGAAGATTCTACAACTTTCTCAAAATATTGTGGATATCTTATTAAATATAAACTTTATTAACTTTAGCATTTTCCGAGAAAGTTTACCATAGTAATGTATATTTTTTTACACCATCAGAAAGTAGAGACTCCAATGAACAAAAAGTTTACCTACTTTTTCAAAAAAGCAGATATTTTGACGTGAGAATTTTTGATTGAAAATTAGGCTGCTTTTTCGATATTAAGTCAAATTAAGGTGAAAAAAAATGTAAATCCAAAAAATTACAGTGCACTTGGGACATGAAAAGTTTTTAACAAATATGGTGAAAACATTTTTTTTTTGTAAAAGATAAAAATTAAAAACCAATAACGTGGTTATTTGAATTTTTCACATAAATTTTGAGGTTGAGTGAAAAGGTGTGAATACAAAAGTTGTAGATTGTTTTATTACGTACAACTTTGCCATTTCACGTTTTTTCATAGGACTTGTAGTTTTGCAAATCAAGATAAACCGTTTTTTACCCTTAAAAACACACCCCTTCCTCTGCCCGATCTCAGATCAACCGTAAATTATTTTTGCTATCATTTTTGTTATATTTTCTTCCTTCTACAAAGGGTTTCATTCTAAAATATTTTTTTTTTACTTTTTATTACCATTTTTAAAGGCTTCGACCCTGGTCTATATGAGGTATCGAATACTTTACAATTACAGTATAATCTATATTCTCAGGCGGTGATTCCTTAGGTCGAAATAAGAAGAAAGTTTCCATGAGTTTAGGTCCGGAAATGCTTTACAAGAGAACTAGAGCCCCTTTAGAATGACCTACATCAATGGTAGTGCGGTTGACTCAGGGGTAGAGCGATTGACTTGGGAGCAGAAGCCCCAAGTTCAATCCCGAGGCTAGGAAAGAAATTTTCTAGTCGCGGTAATCGCCACCATTCACCGTCGGGTCAAAAATTAACAGTGCTGTGCCTAAGGTAGCGTAAGGACACAGTAACAAAGCCTACACAGAACACAACTGGTTCTCCTTACTCGCTCAAGTTCTTCCAGAGTTTATGAGGGGTCTCTTTGGGGAAGACCTTGGAGGATCAGTATAATAATATACAATATACAATGGGTTTTGGCGCATATGTTCTGGGAAACATCGCGTTATCATTTTGCCCAAATGTCTCTAATTTTCGATTTATTTGCAGAAAATGGTCTCAAAAAATTAGGTTCAACTCACTGATGAAGAATCCGAAGTAAAATCAGCTTCTATTCGGCCGTTGCCACAATAACTTGAGGATAGAAAAAGATAGCTACTTGAAAATTTCAGGGTAGTTGGCGCACCAAATGCGACGTAAAAGTGCCTTTAGGGCCTAATGGGCTCAACTGTTTTCGGGTAATAATTTTGGCATCAACCAATACAGATCCGATCGAGTTGAAACTTGGTAGCTAGCTGTAGAATACTAATACAAAGTTTGTGAGAATCATGAAGCTAGAAAATACAAAATAAATTGTTTAAAAATATTATTTATGTCAGGATAACCTGAGAACGAATAGAGGTAGCGGCCTGCAATTTTCAGGGTGGGTTATGCATCTGAATGTGACAATTGAGTTTGTTGATAGGCATAATGGGCTAAACGGTTTTGGAGTTATACCCATCTGAAATTTGGTTGTTATTTCCATAATAACTCGAAAAATACTGATCCGATCCAATTCAAATACGGTTATTAGTTGTAGAATGGCAACGCAAAAATTCTTTGACGAAATTAATGTTTACCTTCAACGAGATATAAAAATACCGGGTGTGTCATTTGAAATAAGAAAGTTTTTGACCATAATTTGTAGTTGATGTTTGAAATTTAATTATGAACACTCTGTATATTAGAGAGTAATATTTTTTTTCGTATAGGAGTACCCTATATATCTACACGAAAAAATATTGTCTGTATCGCTGACGTAACTGGTTTCTTTATCAATTCATATTTAAAAAAACTCCATATTTTCAAGTTTTCGCCATTCTCTCGTAATTGGTGCTTACTAGGTATAAAGTGATCTGAAGAAACTCATCAAAATTTGAGCTTGCCATTCCATTTTTTTGGGTCAAATAAAGGGTGTTACATTTAAAAAAACTTTGGTCTAT
Organism: Halyzia sedecimguttata; assembly: GCA_937662695.2. Taxonomy (NCBI): domain Eukaryota; kingdom Metazoa; phylum Arthropoda; class Insecta; order Coleoptera; family Coccinellidae; genus Halyzia; species Halyzia sedecimguttata. Next base: position 34,926,017 of record OW569415.2, on the reverse strand, counting down.
ATATTTGTTTTCGGACACCTTATGTACATGAAAATAATTTTAAATTATTTATTATTTACTCTTCAACGTAAAATACACAAATCTGATCTAATTAAAACTCAGTGATTACTTGTAGAATGCCGACCCACTAATTTTTGCGGAATTTCGTGAATATCGTATCCTCGAGTTAGTTGAAGCGAAATTTTTTCGTATGTCAATTCCAATAGAATACATATGTCAGAATTGAAACTTCTGCGATAATAGACGATTCACTCTTTACTGAAGTATGTCATTAAAATGGTATGAAATGTATTAGTATATTATAAAAGCTGAGAAAACGGTATGAGTATATCGATCTTACATTCGATTAAGATTGTCCAATTAAGGTGAGTAGACAATAGAACATGCGCGCAAAAGCTCCTGGCGTCACGTCAGGGCTTGAACCAATATTTCCAATTATGTCAGAACGTAGCTATGCACAAATTCGAAATTTGGCATTCAGTGGTATTTTTGCATGCAAAATCGATCCCAGTTATCAGGAATGTGCTACCCACTACAGGAACATCATTACCACGACTTACAGAATTGCATTTTTCTCGAAAAAGGTGCATCCTGTTGTATGGGACAGGAGAACTTTTTGTAGTAAAAATGTCCAAAGATTCATAATTTTGTATCGAATGGTGAAAAATGTGTAAAGAAATCACTGTCCGAGAGATTTCCTACAGGCACTCCCCCCTGTCATATAGTGGGTGGCGCAGTTCCGACAACAGGATTGATTATGCATGTAAAAATACCGCTAGATGCCGAATGTCGAATTGGTATCATGGCCACGTTCTGAAACAATTGGAAATAAGATTCTTAAAAAGCACTGACGTCAAGTCAGGATCGGAGCTGAAATTCGGTACTCGATTGTAAAATGGCGACTCGAAGATATGTGCGGAATTTCAGCGGGTTCTGACGAATAGTTTCTGAAAAATTAAAAACAAATTATTTTTATTTTATTTCTGGTGATACGATATTTCCCAATAATTTGGGTGTCAGCATTCTTAAGGTCGGTCCTAACGCTTCCTATTTGCGCAACCTTTTGTCTGCTTAGTCTCAAGACGGAATGAAAACGTAGCAATTTTTAGTGCGTCCACATGATGCAGAGATATCTGTATATTTCACACAGTTTTAGTGATATCGTCATGGAGGAGGTACTACTCTTGTCAATTTTGGCATGCTGTTACCACAGTTACCGTCTACATGCAGCGACAAATTTGCGCAATTCACGGATATCTATACTGTCTAGCTCAGTTTTTGCTGCAACGTCTCCGCGACGTTTTCAAAGCTGCGCAATTTTGCTGTCTACACGCAACGTTTTACCTGCAACGTGTTGAACTGCGCAGGTAAAAGGTTGTGCAAAGCCTAGCATATGGACCGGCCTTAACTAATTACCATGTTTAAATTGATCAGATTTATATTTCGTGAGTTATTGAGGAAATAATGATAAGTTGGATATGACTACAAAATTGTTTGGGGGATTATGCGTATTAACAAACTTAAAAGTCACATTCGGATGCGCAAACTACCCTAAAAATCTCTTTCCGTTATCAAGTTATCGTGAGATGTTTCCAACTATTAGATCCTGTTCATTTGGAACTTGGATGTAAAGTTACGTTTCGAACGCTCCCATTAGAACGGATTTGAAATTTTTGAGTTATTGGGGAAATAGGAACAAAATTTCAGATGGGTATAACTAAAGACCCGGTTGGCCGATTATGACTATTAACGAACTTAAATGTTGAATTCGGATGCGCAACATACGCCGTAATTGTAAGGTACTAACATTTTCTGTTCTCAAAATATCCTGAGATTTATAATATTTTTGCGCGTATGTTCTGGGGAACATCGCGTTATAGTTTTGCCCAAATGTCTGTAACTTTCGAATTTTTTGACGAAAATGGTCTCAAACGATTAAGTTCGACTCCCCAATGAAGAATTCGAGGTCAAATTTGATTCTGTCCGTCCAGCCGTCCGGCCGTCTGGCCGGCCGGCCGGCCGTTGCCACGATAACTTGAGAACGAAAAGAGCTAGCGACTTGAAATTTTCAGGGTAGGTGGCGCATCCCAATACGACGGACAAGTTCGTTAATGGGCATAATCAGCTCAGTGGTTTCCGAGTAATAATTTTGTTTTCAACCAATATAACTCTGATCGAATTGAAACTTGGTGCGTAGTTGAAGAATATGAACTTAAGCACGTTTGTGAAATTTTGTGCGAATCGTTCGGCTAGAAAATTTTAAAAAAATTATTAAAATATATTTTTGTTATCACGATAACTTGAGAACGGAATGAGATAGCAGCTTGAAGTTTTCAGGTTAGGATGTGCACCAGAACGCGACATTTCAGTTTGTTTATGAGCATAATCGGCCAAATGGTTTTGGAGTTATAGCCATCTGAAATTTTCTGAAATTTGGTGGTTTTTTGTTCCTCATTAACTCGAAAAATACTGAACCGATTGAATTCAAACATGGTTACTAGATGTAGAATGCCAACGCGAAAATGTTTGCAGAATTTGGTGAGGATAGCATTTGTAGAAAATTTTTAATATCATTGAAAATAAAAAAAAAAATTCTATATATTAGTAACTATTCGTTTGAAATTGCTGAAGTTTTGCAAGAGCCTTCATAACCTAACTCTACTGCCAAGTTTCTAGTTTTAATACGATCGGTTAAATATTGTTGGAGATTCGAGCATTCTTGTGTGAGTTCAGTAGATGGGTGACCGTTGCCTCGATAACTTTCGAACGAAAGGAGATAGGGACTTGCAATTTTCAGGGTAGGTTGCGTATCCGAAAGGGAGAGTTGAGTTCGTTTTTGGGCATAATCGGTCTAACGGTTTCCGAGTTATACCCACCTGGAATATTATTTCCTTGATAACTCAAAATATAAATATTCGATCGAATTGGTGCTTGGTAACTAGTAGTAGAAAATCAACATAAAGACGTGTTTAAAATTTTGTATGAGCCGTACCCCTAGGAAATTTGAAAAAAATGACGCAAAAAAAAAATTTAAGAACCGTACCCCTAGAAAATTTTAAAAAAATCACGAATAAAAAAATTGGCGCTTTTGCGCGTATGCTCTATTGTTCATTCTTCTGTATTGGACACCCTTAATCGAATGTACCATGGTAAATTATGTTGTCCATTCTCCTGTATTGGACACTCTTAATTCGAATTTACCATGGTAAATTCGATTAAGGGTGTCCAATACAGAAGAATGAACAATAGAACATACGCGCAAAAGCTTCTGACATCACGTCAGTGCTTGAACCAATTTTTTCATTATCATTATCAGTTTTTAAAATGGTCTAGTTATTCGTTACTCATGAAATTTTACATATGTCTTTGTATCGCCAACTAGTTAACAAGTTTCAATTTGATCGGATCTGTACTGTTTGAAATTCGGCAAAGCCACCTACCCTGAAAATTTCGTGTTGCTATCTCTTTCCATTCAAGAGTTAACGTGGCAACGGACAGAAATAAATTCGACCTCGACTTCTTCATTAATGAGTTGAAACTAATTGTTTGAGACCATTTTCGGCAAAACATTTTAAAATTACGAACATTTGGGTCGAAATTATAAAATAATATAATAAAATATATATGTATATAATAATAAAATATAGGTATTTTTTCAGCACATCAATAATATCTAATTTATCTCAAAATGTCAAAAAAGATTTTGGAGAACATGGATGGAAGCGAATCAAATAATCATTATTAGTTTCTTGAAATTCCATATAAGGTGTCCCAAAACTAATTTCATGAATGAGTACCAAATATTCTACAAAATCTATTTTTGCGCGCATGTATGCAGTTTTCGAATTTTTTACCGAAAATGGTCTCAAACGATCAGGTTCAACTCACTGATGAAGAATTCGAGAACAAATTCGATTCTGTCCAGTCCACCGGCTGGCTGGCCAGCCGTGCCACGATAACTTTTCAGCGGAAAGAGATAGTGACTTGAGATATTCAGGGTAGGTTGCGAATTCGGATACAACGTTTAAGTTCGTTAATGGCCAAACGGTTTCCGAAGACAAATTTTGTTTTTAAACAATACAGATCCGATCGCATTGAAACTTGGTTACTAGTCGATGATTTTTCAACTTCGTCAGTTTGCATATTTTATATATGTAAAATGATTTACTTTGATGAGTTCTACCACCTCCTAAAAAACTCCGGTGTTAAAGCACCCTGTATTTTTTAATGGGAAGGTTTAGTGGATAACTCCTTATTTCTATACCCTGTATTTTTTTATTTAATTGAAATTGTTTGTTATGAAAAAGCTTTCAGAATACGAAGTAGTACAAACCTATAATTAATTCGTCACAACATGACAGAAGAAAAGTAAATTCAAATGTACGATGAGAGGGTGTGCTTATACCGATATAATTAACATTTCGTCGAATATTTTAATTATTCCACTGAGTAGTAACCGGGGGGGCATTAAGTGTTTCATCCAACAGAAAGACGGAAAAGAACTCTCTCATATTTGAGAGCAAGAGGTGTACTTATGAGAAATTACAATTACCTAGTGGTTATGCTAATATTTCTGTTCTTTGTCGGCTCCTTTTTACGAGGTTAAATGTGGTGTATACTAAATTATATTATTAGTGAAAACATAGGAGCATCTCCGGTCGTCTGGAGTTCTGTAATTACGAAGAAATATGAAATATTTTACTATATAACTTCTGCTTATACGTGGAATTATGAATACATATTCTCGTATCATACGAATGAACTTAAATCCACACAGTTTCCGCTTCCTTGGTATATACAGGATGAGTCTTTGAGTTGTGCATTCTTTTTAACCAAAGATTCTTCTCGTCAAACAAAACACTTTTTTCATTCACCATTTTTCCAAATTTGGCCCTGGAGAAGAGATACAGGCTGTTGAAATTTCGAAAAGAAATCAGTTTTTCTTTTCTATCTTTGACATGGACATTGCGAATGGAATGAATTTTGGGATAAAGTTTTCTATAACTATGATACATAATTTAATTTCCAATTAACATAATTTTCTACTTCCACTCGTTTCCAAGTTATAGACTCGCGAATTAAAAAAACTATGAGAAATTAGCATAAAGAAAGCAGATTAAGTTAAGCTCAACTTATTTAAAGAATCTACAATCATTTTAGAAAAATAAAGTATTCCTCATCATTTCTCCTAAAACGTACCGTTCTCAAGATATTCTTCTTTGAATGATATAAAGTCTGATGAAAAATCCAGAAATTTCACTACATTTATCAATCCGCCCCTGGATAAGGAACCCTGAAACAAAACCAGAGATATGATACCTCCATATCTCTGATCAAAACTGAAAGCCACATTGCTATCGTTCATAGATTATTATTTTGATTGAAATTTTCATAAGACATTTAATAGGTGTCAAAGGATTGAGTTCTATTAATGAACATGTATGTTATAGCTTTCGTTTGTTCGCAAGTTCTTGATTCTCTTTTGGACAAAAAAATAATTCAAAGCCTAAAGACTTACTGTTTTGAACAATCCTTTGAAAGCAATCAAATATTTTACGAATAATATATGTGTGAAATTTATATTCAAATCAGTATGTACCTATCTACACAAATAAAAATATGATCGATTCTGCAGAATTCATATCAGCTCTTAGTAATCCCTGATTCAATTTCAAATACCTACTTACGTCTCTCATATTTTAGAATGTGTAAAAATTATTATTTCCTTAGATTCAGATAGCTCACCTTTGAAATTTAATGATTTATTTTTATAATATTCGTACAACCGGACGCCTAACAGACCATCTCCATTATTAGATATACCGCCGTATTCACAAAGCATTGTTAAGTGTTTGAATCTCCGTTAAGTCCTAACTGAGGTCCTCACTTAAGGATAAATATGAATCGCAACCTCAGTTAACGTATTTAACGGTGGTGAACAAGGCCTGTTTTACAACCTTTACCCCTTATTGTCCCTTATTATCCCCAGTTTATCCTGAACTGAGAACCTCAGTTAGGACTTAACGGAGATTGAATGCTTTGTGAATACGGCGGATAGTCTATTAAACTTTATAAAACTTTGAATAAGTCAAAAATAATTCAATGAACATGGAAAAAACGAATAACATATGATAATGCATTGCAAAACACAATGTTTTGCCCTACATCAGCTGCTTTCTATCATTGCATCTCACTCTTATGTTGGAGTCAATGCCCCTCTCTCTCTAAGCTCTTATTATTATAACGTGCGTTCAAAAAAATTCGTGGTCAAGTAGGCAATGGAATTATGAACTTCTATATTCTGCGTCTGATTCAGACGCTGAATATAGAAGTTCATAATTGGTGAATAGTTGTAGAATGTGAACCTTAGCACGTTTGTAGAATTTTGTGAAAATCGCATCTCAAGAAAATTAAAAAAAAATTATTAAAAAATATTTTTCATGTCACGATGACCTGGGAACGGAAAGAGATAGCGGCTTTTTTTTAGGTTAGGTTGTGCATCTGAATGCGATATCTGAGTTTGTTTATAGGCATAATTGGCTGAACGGTTTTGGAATTATAAACATCTGAAATTTGGTTGTTATTTCTTCTTGAAAAATACAAAACCGATTAAACTCAAACACGGATATTAGTTGTATAATGCCAACGCCTTAACTCTTCCAAATTTTTAAAATATCATTGAAAATTATTGAAAAAAATTCTTTATATCAGTAACTATTCGTCCGACATCGCTGAAATTTTGTGGGAGCCTTCAAAACCTAACTCAACTGCCAAGTTCCTAGTTTGAACACGATCAGATATATATTATTGGAGATTCGAGGAGATAGGGACTTGCAATTTTCAGGATATGTAGCGTATCTGAATGGAAGAGTTAAGTTCAATTACGGGCATAATCGGTCCAACGGTTTCAGGGTTATACCCTGGAATATTATTTCCTCGATAACTCAAAAAATGTACACTCGATCTAATTGAAGCTTGGTAACTAGTTGTAGAATATCGACGAAAAGACGTATTTCAAATTTAATAAGAACCATGCCCCCAGGAAATTTTAAAAAAATTGTGCAAAAAAAAATTGTTTCAAGCAGTGACGTGAAGTCAGGAGCTTTTGCACGTATGTTCTATTGTCCATTCTCCTGTATTGGACACTCTCAATCGAATTCACCATGGTGAATTAAATTGTCCATTCTCCTGTATAAAACACTCTTAATTCGAATTTACCATGGTACATTCGAATTAAGATTGTCACAATTTCACAATTCGAATAATCTATATTTCACGAGAGTTCGCAAATAATATTCTCGGTCCTATCAAAGTGGAAATTTGAATAGATTATTCAAATATACAGCTGCTTCGAGATTGGTGTGTGTCCTGTCAATAATAAAAATGGGTTCAAGCCCTGTGGACAGGAGCTTTCTGGCGCTCTAGTTCAAACAGACAAATTATATCTCCGAAAGTATTGGTTTCTCAGAGTTGAGAATTATATCAATGTATTCTTATGATAGAACTGCATCATACAGGAAATTCAATTCAAATAATAGTTTATTAATCAAGATTAAATGAGCAATCTGAGAATGAGAACTGCACCATGGAAGAAACCAAATTAAAATAGCTGAAATGAATTGACTCTCTCTTATAGAACAGGATGAAATGTACGAGTATGAACACAGATCATATAATAAAGCTTAGAAAGAATAATTATAGCATTCTGTGAAAACATAGAAGTACGATTCATTATTGAAATTTAGAACTTCAACTTAGCAGAAATTGAATTCAAACATCATCGAAGAATTTAAAGTCAACAAGAGTACCAAAAATTATCAATCCCAAACCAATAGACGAATTCTACCCAACAACGAACTCATCCGAGATATTAATTCCTCAATTCCAGTTTTGTTTTTAGTGGAGATATTCTGAACTCAATATTATTAACTTACCATTACCATTCCCATCATCATATGGATTGACCATCGGCATGAAAATATCAACCAACAAAAAGTATGATAATATTATAATTCTCATATTGATACCATTACTGGAATGAATGACAATGAGACAACGTCAAAGTTGACGTTATAAAAATTCATAGAATAGCCACAGAATAATTCTATCATTGAAATTTTGAAAAATCATATCTCCGAAAGTATTAGCTTGTTAGAGTTAAAAATGATATGAATGGATTCTTATGGTGAAACTCCTTATTAAAAAAAAAATTAATTTGGAATTTGTTCTGTAAAAAAAAAATTTTTTTTTTGTTACTCCGAAACCATCTGTCTGATTTTGCCCAATAACGAACTTAGCCGAGATATTTATCCCCCAAACCTACTCTGAAAATTTCAACTGTCTAGCTCATTCTGTTCGAGAGTTATCGTGCCTACGGCCGGACGCCCGGACGCCCGGACCGGCCGGACAGAATGAATTTCGACCACGGATTCTTGATCAGTGAGTCGAACCAAATCGTTTAAGACCATTTTCATCGAATAATTCGAAAATTACAGACATTTGGGCAAATTGATAAGCACTCAGTTCCGAGGAACTAGAGCGCCAAAAATGTATCCGATTATGTCATAACTGCCACAATCAAATTTGTTATTCTCTAATGTGAAATTCGGATAAAAAAGTTCTAGATAAAATAGCCGCATTTTCAACCGCTTTTCATCCTCTACTGACTAAACAAATGAAGTTATAAATATTCACAGAAATTAAACGAACTACGATTGCAGTGGAAAATATTTCACAAATGATAACAATTCATCTCTTCGATATGAGATGTGTGTCCGCTCGTTAGAATCCTGATGAACTAGTATAGTAACTGTATTTCATACAGAGATATGGGACACTTTTGAATGATACAGGATGATTTCCAATCCTTAAAACTTTCTAATGGACAACTAAGAAAAAGAAGATTTACATAATGTTGGTTCAGGGTCCAGGGTATTCTATGTAAGTCTGATATCCATGATAATCGCAACAGTAAAAGAGACGAGAATTCTTTACCGAAGGTGTGATCAGTTTGGAGAGGACTTTACCCTTGTAGTCCCCAAGGGTCGAATCTATGCAAATTTCTAAGGTAGTCTATATTTGTTTGCATATGCTGGAAAGTCTGGGATGGTGGCCGCTACTGAACTCACTTTGATCTCGTAGAAACACGAAACGTTGCACTTTAGCTCCCTTGTCAATCGGGCTAATCATTATTCCACTTTGAAAACTGAGATGTCTCCAGTTTTCCTTCAATGTTTGCATATCCAGGACGTAGAGGGCGTAATGGAGTCCCCCATCAATTGCTTAGCGGATGGATAAACTCCATTTGAGAAATTTCTGATCAATTAACGATTAGGAATTCCAACGCTGTGAAAACCAATCAAGAACTTCCATGCAAGAAGATTTGCTATGGACCTAATGCAGCACCTATTTGGGAAAGTAATAGAGAATTATAGGTATGTATTACACTGATCAAGACATGAGGGGGATTGTGCGAAGCAATCCCCCCATGAGCCTCAGTAAACCTCCTTAATTCTCTCATTAGATATTATACAAATGTAATTAATATGATTCAATGTAAAATCATATCCGGCCCCTCTTATCACACTAATTTCATAATAATGAGATAAGCTGCAATTTTCCAGAATGGATATTGCTTCAAATCCGCCTTGATCTAAATAAATGAAATCAGCGGAACTGTCATTCCGGATTTTTGCGCGTATGTTCTGGGGAACATCGCGTTATCATTTTGCCTAAATGTCTGTAATTTTCGAATTTTTTGACAAAAATGTTCTCAAACGATTGGGTTCGACTCCCCGATGAAGAATTTGATGTCAAATATTATTTTATCCGGCCGACCGTTGACACGATAACTTGAGAACGGAAAAAGCTAGCGACTTCCGGGTAGATGGCGTATCCCAATACGACGGAAAAGTGCGTTGATGGGCGTAATCGGCCCAATGGTTTTCGAGTAATAATTTTGTTTTCAACCAATTCAAATCCGATCGAGTTCAAACTGTGTGAATAGTTGTAGAATATAAACCTAAGCACATTTGTAATGTTTTGTGATAATCCTATCACTATGATATTTTAATGTCACGATAACCTGAGAACGGACAGAGATAGCAACTTGAAATTTTCAGGTTAGGTTGTGCATCTGAATGCGACTTTTGAGTTTATCCATAGGTATAATATTCCAAACGGTTTTGGAGTTAAATTTAACTGAAATTTGGTTTTAATTTCCTCAATAACTCGAAAAATACTGAACCGCTTAAATTCAGGCATGATCTTTGGCTGTAGAATGTCAACGTGAAAATCCCTGCAAAGTTTCGTGAGGATCGTACTACTAGAAATTTTTTTAAAAATCATTGAAAATTATTGAAAAAAATTCTATATATCAGTAACTATTCGTCTGACATCGCTGAAATTTCGCGAGAGCCTTCAAAACCTAACTCTACTGCCAAGTTTCAAGTTTGAACACGATCAAATATATATTGTTGGAGATTCGAGCAGCTTTTGTGTGTGTTCAGTAGCTGCTTCGGTAACTTTCGAACGAATGGATGTAGGGACTTGCAATTTTCAGGGTATGTTGCGTATCCGAATGGGATAGTCAAGTTCATTTACGTGCATAATCGGTCCAATGGTTTCGGATTTATACCCACCTGGAATATTATTTCTTTGATAACTCAAAAAATATAGACTCGATCGAGTTGAAGCTTGGTGAATAGTTGTAGAATATCGACATAAAGACCCTAGAAAATGTATACACTCTTAATCGAATTTACCATGGACAGGAGAATGGGCACTAAAACATACACTCGAAAGCTCCTGACTTCACGTCAGTGCTTCAACCAATTTTTTTTATAATATTTGTTTCATTATTAATATTATACAGGCTGTCCTACCAGGGGCACACATTATAAGTTAACCGGGATACACAGGGCGTTTCAGAATAAGATACTGATCTATTTGATTGATTCGGTCTTTCTTGATGGAAATTCATTTTCAATAAATAATGATTCAAGTTTTTAATTTCCTCAAAATCAGATGATTATCCTTAAGGCTCAGATACGGTCCTGTCTTTTATATTGAATTTATTTTTTAGCACCTTATTCATAATCATAGTTATCATTGAAATCAGTGGATTATTTCGAAAATTGAAGGCAATTTTTTTGTTTTTTAATGAAAATATCGAGATATATTGTTCTTCAGATGGCTCTACTCCGAAGAATTTGTTCCATTTGAATTGATTATTGATTTCCGTATTCTTTTGACGTCTCTTCAAAAACTGACAACAACATTTTTTTTTTAATTTTCAGAGTGATGTTTTGATATCCGGGCGTAAAAAAATAATGTTCTAGTTTTAATTTTCGCTTTCGGATTCTTTCAAGTGTCTCAAAGACAATAAGCTTGCAAAATATTATCAAAATCGATTTAACAGTTTTGAACATATAGAGTGTTTAAAATTCTATGATTTTCAGGAAACACCCTTTCCGCTGTAGGTATTCACAAAGCATTCAATCTCCGTTAAGTCCTAACTGAGGTTCTCAGTTAAGGATAAATATGAATCGCAACCTCAGTTTACGTATTTAATGGTGGCGAAACAGGCCTGTTTCACGTTAATTTTCACGTTAGCTGAGGTTGCGCTTCAAATTTATCCTTAACTGAGGACCTCAGTTAGGACTTAACGGAGATTGAATGCTTTGTGAATACGGCGGTTTATCTCAGGAACTAGTAGGCACAAGAGATGTTTGAGTATTCTTTTCTGACTCCTCATATGATCCTCTATTACCCGATAGGTCCCCGATTGAACCTAAATCACCCTATATACTTTGGTAACTTACTAAAATTGTGTTTAAATTATCTCTAATCCAGAGAAATCTGGAATATTGGTAAGTTTCAAATGAAATATCCTAATAACTTTCTTACTTATATATAATATTCTTGATTAAGCCATACAATTATATAGTTCATACTTCATATGTGTGAGTTATAATAACATGGGTTGATATAGTAGGCACTTTCCATGGATCTATGTAAATGGATGTACATTATGTATGTCAGGATTATGAGCCTACATAGATTAGCATTGCTAATCTGACATGCATATGTACGTCCATTTAGTTTCTTGGAAAGGACCTCACATCAATAAATTCATTCAATAGATAATTTACTCATTCGTAAGTTAGTCTATAGTCGGGTTTCACAAGCCATCAACTTGTTTATAGATTTTATTGGACGGTTGCGTTCAAAATGAACCGAAATCCAACATAGAATCGTGCTGATTCAAAGATGAACATCAATAAAAATTTTGTTAAACCCATCATATACTTTAAGTAAAAACATTCATATTACGCTTGTTATAGTATGAATATTGTATTCATACCTGGAACTATAGTATGTCGGTCCAGTTATGATGATAGCCATATGAAATTTATGAAATTCTCACTGTTAAGAAATATGGAAGATATTTACACTGGAGTACTCTGCCCTGTTAATTCAAACTGCCAAATCTGCAAATTAACTTACACTGTTCCAACTATGGATCGTGAGCTCCTTCAGATGTGAATTTTGAAAGCTACCAAACCTTTCAAAACATTTTATGTATATGGTCGTATAAATTGGCTCACAGTTGTTGAGTAAAATGAGAGTAATTAAGTTTTAATATAGATTTATCTCAAAGTGAAGTTTGGAGTAGATACAACCTTTTGAATTAATAGGACATTTTTATGGTAATTACTAATATTCAGTGCTTTACAGATAATCCTATTCCTATCCTACCAGCTGCAACCTATTCTCACCCAAGAAGTAGCAATATATCCTGCTCCTAGTAATGAATATTTAGAAATTCAATAGCCGAACCGGAAACACCTCACATAACTAAAAAATGTTTCCCTTCGAAGTGTGAAACGAGTTTGCCTAATACTATGACAATACAGAAGAATTGCTAATACAAATAACAAATATTGAAGACGTTTGAAATCAAAACATCTCATGAAGAACTTCCGACGGATATCATTGTCAATTATATTATTGGTATATAATAATAGCAAGATATCCAAATTAGTATTCAGTTGTTGCATGCACATAGCCATCTACACGTTTAAATGAATTTTCAATTTACAAAATAGTTGGAGATTACTTAAATATAAGAGAATGAATAAGTATTTGTCTCAGGTCTATTGTAAGATTGCATATACGAGTAGGTATTAGTTTCTGGATGAATTTTAATTCAACAAAAATATAGTTTTGGAATTTGTACACAAAATTGAACCATAGAAGAAGGAATCAATTAATCGATGCCTAATGCAAATTCTCTTTATTTCGAAGATTTGAATTACTGAAGTAAAATGAGTAAGAGATGCGGGATTTTTCGACGAAAGCAAGACATTCCAAAAGAAATCTAGAAAACACTGTCGCGTGAAATCAGTAGCTTTCGGGCGCTTGTCAATTAAAACCTTATACACCCTAACGAAATACTGCATGAATCTTCAAGCTTTTTAGCGTTAACACGTGTAAGAAGCGGTAAATGGTCTGGAACGATTTGGTTCAACTCACTGATCAAGAATCCGTGGTCAAAATCGATTCAGTCCGTTAACATGATATCTTTCGAACGGAATGAGCTAGACAGTTGAAATTTTCACAGTAGGTTTGTGAGATAAATATCTCGTTATTGGGCAAAATAGGCCTAAAGGTTTCGGAGTAACGAAAAACAATTTTTTTTACATCACAGATTTCAAATTATATTTTTTTTGAGAAGCAGTTTCAACATGAGAATCCATTAATTTCATTCTCAGCTCTAAAACGCTAATACTTTCGGAGATATGATTTTTCCGAATTTCGATAATAAATCGTACTTCTATGTATTCACAGAATGCTGTAATACTTATATGATATGTGTTCATACATGTCATTTTATTATCCTATGAGAGACATGTCAAATTTATTTCTGGTTCTTTACTCATGCTATAAAATACCCTTCCTGTTCTAGAAAACAAAGTATGATTGAGTACAAAACAACCAATGAAATAACGTCAGCAATCGTAGAATTATGAGGATTATATGGTACCTATTATACTTTTTGGTTGATAATATAGTGCCTGTGGATAATCCATAAGATGATGGAAATATATACTTTGGTAAGTTAATAAAATTGGGTTCAGAATAGCTTCAGTAAAAACCAAAACTGGAATTTTGGCTACGATTTCAGGAATGAATATCTCGGATAAGTTCGTTATTGGGTAGATTCGGTCTGGTGGTTTCGGATTAATAATTTTTGACACTCTTGTTTTTTAAATGACCCTTTTTTGAATTTAGTTTTTTTCATGATGTAGTTCTATCATAAGAAGCCATTAATTTCATTCCCAACTCTGAGAAACTAATACTTTCGGAGATATGATTTGTCAAAGTTTGAACCAGAGCGCCAAAGCTCCTGTTCACAGTGTTTTCCCGCTCATTTTTCAGATTCTGTAACGTTTCTTTTGATCCAGGCAGAGGTTTGTTTATGTTTTGCTGGCGATAAATTTGTCGATTGTATTGACATTGAATTTGAGGCTGGGTCTCAGTAGTGCCAAGCGACGCATAAGGAATTGTGTTCAGAGAACCGGATGGATTGGCAATATTGTTTCGTTTTGACGGTCCGAAATTTTGTCAGAGTTGGCGTCGGTGAGATAAGATCGTCCATTTTGTGGAAGTTCAACGAAGGAAGCCTTTGGTTATACGCATTTTCGAAACTTAGTAAGAGTTATTGGAATCTTCTTAGTTGGATATAGTTTCGAAAATCGAATTAAGAGTGAGGGTTATATTGGTTTGATTTGGAAATATAACAGGTAACCTTCACTTATCATGAAAGAGGCTTTAAAGACCTTTTGCAAATCCAAGTAGACCACGTGAATGTTCTTGGCGACTTTGACAGGTATGTGTTAAATGTTTTATTATCGTCATTTCTAATGGAAACATTCATGTTGTAATTATCTTTCTGTATCCAGAACATCGCTGTGTGCTTGAAGAGTTATTTGGTGGAGGCACGGCCAGATTTAGTTTTGAAGCAAACTTATATAAGATAACCGTGACTATCAGGGTATGTGGGAATTATATAAATATTAAATAACAACGAATATCTTGTCTGTTTATATTCTGACAACCGAAATTATTATGCATTGGGAGATTCATTTATTTCTTATCTGAGAGAAGTCACTTATGGTTTCTTCTCTGTCATAAGTGTCTTTATTTTGGGAAGAGTAGAAATGAGGCATTGGATTATATACAATGTGGTCAATAAGTAACGCTGTGAGACAGCTAACGCAGGGTTGCAGATCCCGAGTATATACAAGGTGGTCAGTAAACAACGCTGAGGGACATCCAATCCCGGGTTGCAGATTACTGAGGGAAAGAGGACAGTATTGCGAGACCATCGACGTAATACTACGTTCGGGAATAGGCATAGAGGAGGATACCAGGATACCTGGGTGGATTGACGGAATAGGAATAGCCAGCACGCAAGTTATTGGAAATAAATTTTATGCATGCTATATACGACCTGAACATAATACCATCAGATTATATAAATCATTATTGTTGTAAAGCGCAAATTGGGGAAAGATTTGTGTTAATCATATATGATCATAGATAAAAACGTGGATAGGCCTGAGCTCAAGCGACGCGTATTCGAATCAAGGAAAAATATCTACGTACAATTTCCGCCGCACCCTATTCAGGGTTTCACAATGGTTTTTTTGTGAATCTAAATATCTGGGTTGTAAGCTACTGGAATAAATTGTTAGTTTTTAGCGTGAATATTCTTTTGGTAAATTTAGGAATTATTACATTACGCTGGGGTACCTGGGATAATTAAATTTGCCTGGCACCCATTTACTAGGTTCCCTTTTGGAATCCACTCCCATCTCCACTGAAGCTAGACCGCGGATCCCCGAGTTCTAGTAGCTCCGAGTTTAACTGCTGCGACTAGAGGTAATAATTCTGCAATGTAAAATCATGTAAAAAGTTACATGATTTTACAATGTGCTAATGCACTCCTTCATATACATATATTATATATGACATTTATGCTGAACGAGAAAAAATACTATAACGTGGTTTACAACTTGATTCGGAATTCCAACGCTCAAGGGCGGATCCATACATGTAGTGAAATTTCTGTAATTTCTGATTTTCTAACATTCAACGAAAAATATCTCGAAAACGGTGCGTTTAAGGAGAAAATAAATGATGACGGATAATTTAATTTTCTAAAAAGATTGTATATTCTTGGATTGTATCAAAAAAATCTTTATCTGCTTTGTTCATGCTATCTCATTCAGTTTTATGAGTTTTTGTGAGTTATATTTGGAGAATATTTATCATAGCTATAAAAACCTTCACACCAATATTCTCTTATTCGGAAAAATCATGTCAAAGCTGCAGAGTAAAACTTATTTTTCTGTAAACTCCAGCAGCCTACATCTCTCCCCCTGAGCAAAGTTAAAAATAATGTACAACTCAAAGACTAGCCCTGTTTAATTTTGGGATAGGAATCGGGACGTCCCGCCAAAATCGGTACGTCTGGCAACGCTGTCTGGATCCCAATATGGAAGTCATCACCATCAACAAATCTCATCAACTCAACCTGCACTAACATTGATATAATATACAATTCATTCTGCGATAAGTAGGTACTTAGACCATTCCACTCGGAACATCGAATTCAGGAACTTAAAAGTTTATGGGTTCCCCAGAAAAGATGTAAAACTTTCACTAACGACTCTTCTTCTCATATTATCCGCATAAGCTGAGCAAGTAAATTAAGCCCAAATGGCGAGTTACATTAACATATGAAGGGCAATATGGTCCCGCCGTTATCCATAGAACAGCTATAACATTAGCTCGGTATGTTTCATAATCTCATGAAATTTTCATATATTGTAGCATTTCAACAAGAAGCTTTTATGACTATCATTTATTTCCATTTAATTCTGCGAATATTTGCGAACAATATGCGGAGTTTTTGACGCAAAAAGGGGGAATGGGTTAGTGCATTCAGTTTTAGGGGGATAATTTTACTGAACGGCATTTAATAAATGTTGAAAAAAAAATAAATGTCATTGGATTCGCTGTTATATTTGATATCACATGACCAAACAATATAATAGAATAATTGCAACTGATGGAATGGAATGTAAATACCATCAAGTCTGGGCAATTTTTTTACGGATTTTCAATATTGAAACAGGGTAATTGAAAATGCTTCTATGGAACTATGAAAAAACTCTCTCGTCGATCTACTTGTATGAACGAAATAAAAATGTATAGTTTTCAACGAATTTCAGTCTACATGGTCTACATTTCGTCAATTTTCACAAGCTTGTTCCGCCAGGATCAGCGTTCTATCATTTTGCCCAGATGTCTGAATTTTTGAAATTTTCCGACGATTCAGTTCGGCTCACTGATGAATAATCCGGGGTCAAATCCAATTATGTCCATTCGGCCATAAGCACTACAACTCTCGATTGAAATGAGTTAGAGAGTTGAAATTTGGAGAGTGGATTTGGAGCGTAATATCTCTACCGACTTCCTTATTGGGCAATATCCGCCGAGTGGTTTCGGAGTTATGGCCTTTTTGATCTTAAGCTTTTTTGCGCGCTAGTTCTGGGGAACATCACGTTATCATTGTGTCCAATTTTCTGTAATTTTTCGATTTTTTTGCCGAAAAAGGTCTCCACTATCTGATGAAGATTTCGAGGACAAATTTAATTCTGTCCGTCCAGCCGGCCGTCCGTTGCCACGATAAATTGAGAACAGAAAGAGATAGTGACTTAAATGTTCATGGTAGGTGGCGCGTCCCAATATTTCGGTTGTTATTTCCTCAATAACTCGCAAAACACTTATTCAGTTATAAGTTGTAAAATTCCGATTCAAAAATTCTTGCAAAATTCGTGAGGATCGTATTACTAGAAATTTAAAAAAAATCTTTGAAAATCACGGGACATCACTGCGAGAGCCTTCATAACCTAACTCTAATGCCAAGTTCCAATTTTCGACACGATCCGATCTCTATTGTTGGAGCAGCCTTAGCTGAGTTCAGTAGCTGGATGGGTGACCGTCACCTCGATAACTTTCGAACGAAAAGAGATAGGGACTTGTAAATTGCAGGGTAGGTTACGCATCCGAATGGGAAAGTTAAGTTCGTTGTTGGGCATAATCGCATAATTATACCCATCTGGAATATTATTTTCTCGATAACTCGAAAAATACAGACATGATCGAATTGAAGTTAGGTAACTAGTTGCAGAATATCGACATGAAGACGTGTGCGAAATTTTGTGAGGATCGTAGCCCTAGAAAATTTTGTTATTGAGACAATTCTGTGAGTTAAGTGTAAGGATAGCGTTCGACTTAACTTCGCTCCACAGTGATCTCCACTATCTAAAATATTTTTCAAATGCATGTATGCAGAGAATGACAAGACCTCTCAAACGATGTATCACAAACCAATTTGAAACCCCTATTTGAAAATTGGGGTTTGTACATGTCTTTCGTAGTGGTTGAAGGTGGCTCGCATTTTAACGAAAAATAATGAACATTTAAAATTTGATGTGTTTCGGGAGTCTCCATAAATATGTACATTAACAATGCTGATGAATTTATTTCATTTGGCATTTCCATACTGTTTATCCACAGATCTGGTATTCATCAATTCAACGCATATTCTATCACCGTCCATTATTATAACGTAAATTTTTGATGCGCCAAATCATAGAATATCATTAAAGATACTTTGTAACAAAGAGATACTTATGGCGTCATTTGGGCAAGTTTTGTGCATTAGACACGTTTATATGGCAATTTTATCCATTATAAACGCCAACATAAGCAGATTGTAATAATAAAAGCGAACTGTGATGCTCTTCAAATTACATCAATATTCATAAAATAGATAGGCACAGTATTATAATGGATTTATATCAAGAATTTGCTAAAAAAAAAATAGTTATTGTGTTAACGATCAATAATTTTCCAAGTGGTAATAGAGATTGTTGAGTGCCAATAAATGATGTAAGTATGTGCGAGAAGAATCAAGAGACAAAATGGTGTCCTCAATCCTTTATAGTCATTTGTATGGATCATACTACTGAAAAGTTGGAAAAGCACTGATATGAGGTCAGTCCGCTTTGGCTGCTTGTTACTTAAAAAATGACAAATCATATCTCTGAAAGTATTGGTTTCTCAAAGTTCGGCATGTCAAAGGATTCTTATGGTAGAACTGCATCATAAAAGAAATTAAATTAAATATGACTCCATTGATATCATTCCCAACTCTGAGAAACCACTACTCCAAGGCTCCAGTGAATCAATTTTCAAGAATTTTCGTAATTAAATTCAAAGCGTAGGTCTATGACTCACCTCATGTTGGATTTACAGCAAATTATAATTAGAGTAGGTATTCTATGAAATCATGTAGAATTTTGAAAAATCATATTTCCGAAAGTATTCTTTGTTGGAGTTCGGAATTATATCAGGATTGGCGGTAAGTTCCTTTTGAAATATGATTTTGGGTCATTGAAATTTGTTTTGTCAATTATTTATTTTGTGATTATTTCGTAAGGTTGATATGCATGTCATACTTTTAAGAAAATCATAGAGTGTATTTGACGTTTGATTATTTATAGACTGCACTATTTTTTGCGCGTATGTTCTGGGGAACATCGCGTTATCATTTTGCCCAAACGTCTGTAACTTTCGAATTTTTTGACGAAAATGGTCCCCAATGATTCAGTTCGACTCCCCAATGAAGAATTCGAGGTCAAATTTGATTCTGTCCGGCCGGCCGTCTGGCCGTGGCCACGATAACTTGAGAACGAAAAGAGCTAGCGACTTAAAATTATGTTGTCCATTCTCCTGTATTGGACACTTATTTCGAATTTACCATGGTTAATTCGAAATAAGAGTGTCCAATACAGAAGAATGGACAACATAATTTACCATGGTAAATTCGATTAAGGGTGTCCAATACAGAAGAATGGACAATAGAACATACGGGCAAAAGCTTCTGACTTCACGTCAGTGCTTGAACCAATTTTTTTGGTAGATGTGATTTTTACATTCATGTTGTTCTGAATGAGTCGTGGGAGCTTTTCGTAAATTTTTGGAGGATTATGTGCCTCTTGTTTTTCTAGGCTTTATAATAATGAATTCCGATTCTTCTTCTTCCTCTTTTTCAACCTGAATTCATCCACTCGTGGACATAGGTCTCTTTCAACCGTTTCCATGTCTCCCTATCCTGTGCCACGTTTATCCACCTCTTACCAGCCAGCCTCCGAACATCATCCACCCACCGTTTCTCGGGGCGCCCAACACTTCTTTTCATTTCTCTGGGTCTCCATACCGTTATCCTATGAGCCCATCTGATCTCGGACATTCTTGCCACATGTCCAGCCCAACTCCATTTCATCTCTGCCACTTCCTGAAGAACGTGTCTGATTTTGGTACGTTGTCTGATGCACTCGTTTCGTATTTTGTCACGCAGTGAAATTCCCAGCATGCGGCGTTCCATAGCTTTTTGAGTTATTGTGATTTTATTTGCAAAACTTTTAGTCAGACTCATTGTCTCCAATCCGTATGTTTGCACGGGCAGTACGCGTGTGTTATACACTTTGCGCTTCAAATTTATAGGAATCAAGTTGTTTTTTAGGATGTGTCCTAGTTTACCAAAAGCTGCCTACGCCATCCTTATGCGTCTTGTTACCTGTGCATGCTAATTGTCCTTCCCTAGTTTGATGGTATGGCCGAGGTATATTGATATTTGGTAACGCATTCGATGTGATTGTTCCGGGCATTTACAGTGATATTGTTCGGGCTGCTACTTCCAATTCAGTCAGCATTTCGCTCAGTTCTGTGATGTAATTACATATGAGGACTATGTCGTCAGCGAACCTCAGATGGTTGAGTCTTATGCCATCCACAACCATGCCTCTAGTGTCCCACTTCAATTTCTTGAATAGGTGCTCCAAAGCTAGTATGAACAGCTTGAGCGAGTTAGTGTCTCCCTGCCGTACACCTCTATTTAAAGGTATCCGTCCGGTTACAGATGATTCGTCTAATCTAATCTGTATCGATGCCCCTCATAGATATTTTCTATGATCCAGATGTACCCAGAATCCACTCTGGTACTTTGCAAAACAGTGATAACAGCAATCTCGAAGTGTCGAACGCCTTTTTAAAATCAACAAAGGCCAGATGTAATGGAACATTATATTCTGTACATTTTTCTTTGAGGGTGCGAACCGTGTGGAGATGGTCTATTGTGCTATAGCCCTTTCTCAACCCTGCCTGTTCTGTAGGTTGCTAAAAATCCAGCTTTTGGTTCAAGCCGTTTGTTATTATTTTAGTGAAGGGCTTATATATAGGTGTGATAACAGGGATATAGGTCTATAATTTTCTATATCTGTACTTTCGCCCTTTTTGAATAGAAGCACGACCTCCAAGTTACACCAACTAGTAGGGATTTTGCCGGTAGATAGGCATTTATTTAGAGTGTTCTCTTCCACTACATTTCTGCAGTCACTCGATCTTCTCCTCGGCATTTATTGTTTTTCATGTGATATAGTGTTTTTCTCAATTCATCCTCTGTAATATCTGGGAGGTCTTCAGAGCCTTCTGTGAAATAATGTAGTTTAAAAAGTATTATGTGTAACACTGCATTCGAAATGTGGAAAGGTTTAACGGGTAATTCCGCAAAAGGAGCGGATTAAAAATAATTCTTCTGGTACCTGCATATATATATATTACTCCGCATGATCCATATTTCTATACTGCATTCAATATTTGTAGTTTTCAGATTTTAGCGGATGTACCTTACGTACCTTAAATATTTTTAGGCATCGAGTGAAATTTAACCTTTTACAAACTGGATTGAAATCCTTTTCGATTTTTTGAACTGGGACTGATCCCTACGTTTTCTATTCCTTATTTGAATAGATCCTGAGCTTCTATTTGAACAATCTATATACCTTATATGGAGAGATCCTGAGCTACGTTTGGGAGAGGATCCTAAGCTTTCCCTGGACGAAGTCCCTGAAGAAGAGTGGTTTCAAATTTTGAGTATCGTTGTAGAAAAACTGAGGTAAGTGTGCTTGCTAATGAAAGGACTTTTTATTGAACCTTTAAAAAGCAGGTTTTCATTATTAACTAGTATTCCAGGAAGACTAGATATATCGTTGAGCACCCAGTGAGCAGGGTACATTTTTATTAAGGAGTTCAACGATATACAATTGGCCGATGCCATAGTTTGCCTCAAAATTGGAGGTCCTAGAGCTGAAGGCACAAATTGGTTGCTCACTCCTGTTGTGGTGTCACCCGTTTTCAGCTTTCTTTCCATCTTTTCCTTGGTTTCTAGGTAGCCCTATCCTGAAGAAACGATTTAGCATAAACACGTGTCGGCAAATTCCAGCAGAATGATTTTTCTCTGCTCCTTTTGCGGAATGACCTGTTCTTTCCCATTTAAACATACTTCTCCGCCGCACTATCTTGATTTCTATATTTCGTATCCTCGGATTGAGGTAGCATCGCACAGGTTGCTTATGCTTCCTCCGGCCGATGACTTAGTTTGTCTCGCAATTGGAGGTCCTAGAGCTGACTGCATTAATTATTATTATCTCCCATTGTTGGGTCACAGTTTTTCAGTTTCCTTTTCATCTTTTCCTTGGTTTCTTCGTCGTTCTGTCATCAAGAAGCCAATTAGCAGAAACACGTGTCGGCAGATACCAGCAGAATGATTTTTCTCGTTACCCGTTAAAATGTCCAATTTCAACATAGGTACTCATAAATAAATAGGGAGGTTTAGAGGGTAATTCAGTGAAAGGAGTAGAGAAAATTCAATCTGTTGTTACCTGCCGAAACGTGTTTCTGCTGGTTGGCTTCTTCAGGACAGGGCAACCAAGAAACCAAGTACAATATAGAAATAAAAGTGAAAATAGGTGACACCACAATAGGAGCGAGAAACCAATGTGTGCCTTCAGCTCTAGGATCTCCAATTCAGAGGAAAACAATGCCATCGCCATGGAGGAAGCATGAGCAGTCTGTGCGATGTGACCTCAACCCGAAGATTTCAGTTTTATTTCCATCTCTTCCATTGTTTCTTGATTGCCCTGTCCTGTAGCCAAGTAGCAGAAAGACGTGTCAGCAGGTAACAGCAGAATGATGGTCTCTGCTCATTTTGCGGAATTACCCACTAAAACTTATCATTTAAATATACTTCCCTGCAGTATTCATATTTCTATATTTTATATCCTCGGGTAGAGGTCGCATTGCTCAGGCTGCTTATACTTCCTCCGTGGCGATGCCATAGTTTTCCTGTGAAATGAAGATTGTTGTGGTTTCACCCATATTCAATTTTATTTCTATATTTTCCTTGGTTTCTTGGTAGTCCTGTCCTGAAGAAGCCAACCAGCAGAAACACGTGTCGGCAGATACCAGCAGAATGATTTTGCTCTGCACATTTTATGGAATTAGCCGTTACACATTCCCATTTAAACATACTCACAACTGATGGCAACACGTGTTTCTGATAGTTGGCTTCTTCAGGGCAGGGCAACCAAGGAAAATATGGAAGTAAAAAGTAGGTGACACCACAATAGGAGCGAACAACCAATATGTGCCTTCAGCTCATGCAAGGATCTCCAATTCGGAGTAAAACTATGGCATCGGCACGGAGGAAGCATAAGCAGCCTGTGCGATGTGACCTGAGGACCAGAGCATTTCAGTTTTATTTCCATCTTTTCTTTTGTTTCTTGGTTGCCCTGCCCTGAAGAAGACAACTAGCACAAACAGGTGTCGGCAAGTAACAGCAGAATGATTTTTCTCTATTTCAGTATCGTAATGAGTTCATCACAGCACTAAAAACAGTGCTGTAATGAGCTCATTCCCTCATCATTTCTAGTTATATTTTTTGTTTTGTGGTAGTCAGCACTGACCTTCGATCCTATCAAATTTGAACACAAGTCAATTGTCAATCTGATATAATCTGGATATAGTGAAATAATTGTTGAGGGGAAAAGTTTTATTTTCATTAAAAAATAAGGTAGGTACTAGAGATTTCCTTTTTGCTAGTTTTGAATAATTCGTGCGATTATAAGAAACTGTTTTAAATCTGTTTTAAATCTCTATGTTCGACGTACGATTGAAATTCAAATTCCGTATTCTGTCAATTTTCGCAACAGTCCAACTGCCAAGATATAATACAAAAGTCACTAGGATGTATAAACCGAATTTTTCATTAAATGTAAACCGAATTTTTCATTAAATGTCAACAGTATTTTACAAAACTTGACTGAAATAGAGAAAATATCGTCTAATACGCGTTGCAGCAGGCAATTCCAACATTCATTCGTTCGAAAACTCGCTCCTTCGTCGCTCGTTTTCGAATTTCGCATTCGCGTTTAGTAGGAGCCCATTCTGCAACTTGTTTTAGAATATAGTATTCTCTACTCCTTTTGCGGAATTACCCACAAACCTCCCCATTTAAATATACTTCCCCGCAGCATCCAAATTTCTTTAATCATAAATATTGTGTAATCTTCCACGTGACCTTGATACTTTTAGAAGCGATGAATTACTCTGAACAATACAGTACGAAATATCCGAGAATATTTCCATAGCATTTCGTTGAAAGTTTCTATAATAATAGCTTCAATCAGTCGATCCTTGCCTCATCATCTCGGCTCCCTGAATTATTAAAATTAATTTCATGCAACTGCCCAATTTCCAGATCTCTAGGCCTGAACAGCCGCCGAAAAAAAAAACAGACGGTGGGAAAGCCCAGCGGGAAATTCATAACCGGAAAGTGCGGGCAAATATTGAAATATCCGGGTTTGATGAAACTGGGAACGATTGTGCGAGAATGAAAACGTTACATTTTATTTTCCCCTATATGGAACTAGTAAATTATTCACACTGTAATTCCCGCAGTGCGATGAATAAAGTAATCGCAATCCTGCGTTCAGATCGCGTGAGCCCGAGTGTTGCGAATGTTGCTGTCTTTGGAGAATTGACTGAATTAGGAAGTTTCAATAGCGGAAATATAGGTAGGTATTTTATTGAGTGGCAGGGTCGGTCCGCACAAATGGAACAACAATGAATACGGTCCTGAAAATGCTCAATACTTGATTTTTCAATGGACCATCCAAATATAGAATGTATATTATCTTTTGATAAATTTTCCACCTCATCCTTTAATTAATTTCTACAATGAAAAGTGAAGCTTATGCAACTTTAAATTGTACAATTTTAAGTAATCATTAAAGGATACTGTGGGAGGTATACTCATTATTGATACTGGGTTTTCTCTCCCAAACTGTGAAAAATACCTATAAAATAAAAATTAATTATTTTGTGATTTGCTTCTGCGTAAGAAAACAAGATATTTGTCAGAAGCAATCAATCGAACACTGTTTCCTAACAAACAACAACGAAAAAACATCAACGAAGAAACAACTATATCGTAACGTTTCGGAGTCTATGTCAGACTCCTTCGTCTGACGCTTAATGAAAATCTTTAGAATTATTCTGTTGATAGTTATTGTGAAATTCAAGAACTATCAACAAAATAATTCTGAAGATTTTCATCAAGCGTCTGGCGAAGGAGTCTGATATAGACTCCGAAACGTTACGATATAGTTGTTTCTTCGTTGATGTTTTTTCTTAGTTGTTTGTTAGGCAACATTGTTCAATTGATTGCTTCTGACAAATATCTTGTGTTTCTTACGCAGAAGCAAATCACAAAATAATTGATTTTTATTTTATAGATATTTTTCAGAGTTTGGAAGAGAAAACCCAGAAAAAAACCTTTCAGTAATGTATAACGACTACAACTGTTCCCAAGTCGCAGTGGTTAAATTCGGAGCTACTAGAACTCGGGGATCCGCGGTCTAGCTCCAGTGGAGATGGGAGTGGATTCCAAAAAGGGAACCTAGTAAATGGGCGCCAGGTAAATTTAATTCTCCCAGATACCCCAGCGTAAAGTAATATTTCCTAAATTCACCAAAAGAATATTCTCGCTAAAAACAAACAATTTATTCAGTAGCTTACAACCCAGGTCTTTAGATTCAATAAAATAAAACTACTGTGAAACCCTGAATAAGGGTGGCGGAAATTGTACGTAGATATTATTCTTTGATTTAAATACGCGTCGCTTGAGTTCAGGCGCATCCACGTTTCTTATCTATGATCACATATGATTACCACAAATCTTTCCCCAATTTCCGCTTTACAATAACCATAATTTATGTAATTGATGATAATAAGTTCACGTCATATATAGCAGGTATAAGATATGTTTCGAAGATCTATTTCCTATAACTTGCGTTCTGATTATCCTTATTCCTAAACGTAGTATTGCGTCGATGGGCTCGCAATACTGTCCTCTTTCTCTCGGTACTCGTAGTCTGCAACCCTCGATTGGATGTCCCACAATGTTGATTACTTACCACCTTGTATATATTCGGGATCTGCAACACTGCGTTGGCTGTCTCACAGCGTTACTTATGGACCACCTTGTATATACTCGAATGTCTCAGTTTCACTCTTCCTGACAAGAAAAACCCTGATATTCGGGGTTGTCCTGTATAAGTTTGCTTCAAAACTAAATCTGGTCGTGCCTCCACCAAATAATTCAAGCACACAGCAACGTTCAGCCAAAGTCGCCAAGATCGTTCACGTGTTCAACTTGGGTTTGCAAAAGGTCTTTAAATCCTCTTTCAAGACAAGCGAAAGTTACCTGTTATCTTTCCAAATCAAAGCAATGTAACCCTCACTCCTAATTCGATTTTCGAAACTATATCGAACTAAGAAGATTTCAATAATTCTTACAAAGTTCCGAAAATGCGATTAACCTATATGCTTCCTTAGTCGAATCTTCACAAAATGGACGATCTCATCTGACCGACGCCGACTCTGACAAAACGAAACAATATAGCCAACTACTTCGGCTCTTAGAATACAATAATTCTTTATGCGTCGATTGGTAGCACTGAGACCCAACCTCAAATTTAATGTCAACATAAACGACACCTTATCGCAAACAAAATATAAACAAACCCTTGCCTGGGTTAAAAAAAAGGAACGTTACAAATTTACAATTTTAAACTTGCATTTCTCTCATCAAATGAAACTCCTTTTTCCTTTTCCATTTTTCCAGATTCAGCTCAAGGAAAAAGTTATAAGCGTGTAATAATTTTACAAGGTACTAATCTGCACCTGCACCCCTGCACTGTTTTCAACTGTTGAACATGGAGACACTTACTGGATTCGATATCGCATAATTATCTGAAAGCTTTATCATCTGATGATTCAATGAAATTGTTTGAGAAAACTTATTTACTCACTCGAGTCTTATGAAACGGTTTTTAATAATGTTTATGCTGCATTTTTCAAAAATATCTTCCTGAATATTGAAACACTGGCTGCAACTTGGTTTCCATTGAATATCCACTATGAGATTATCCACAATATCTTCGTCACCTATTTTCTCATTGAATATTTTAAGTCGCATCATATAAATGAATACAATGTCATATAATATCCAGACAATGATCTAATATTGTTATTAGATCATCGTATACAACCATCATGAACCATTATTAGAGCATCTATCAGTCTATGTCTGTGAGTCATAGATAGGATAGAGCCTAGACATATTATGTTTGCGGTAAGTTTCTCGAAGGTATGTTTAAATTAACCAATTTGTCTGTCATATTTAACGAGCAGATTAACGGAATTCGGGTTTCACAAAGCTTTTCGATTATATCAAAACCCGAGATTCTTAGATAAGAAAACCTTGATCAAAACCGTCGACTACTCAATCGACGAAAACAATCTGACAAGTGACAACCTCGTTTAGACACAGTATATTAATATTATTATACTGTGACAGAAGCAGGCACACAAATGTAATCATTATCAGAATATTAGGTTAGCTACAGAATATATCGTTCGATAAGGTTAGCGTCCGTTCGTTTATGTATATTGTTTATATAATTCCGTAGATTCAGACTAAGAATTTCTCTTCTGAAAATATCAAGTCGCTATCTCTTTCCGTTATCGTGGCAACGGCCGGCCAGCAACAGACAGAATAAAATTTGACCTCGAATTCTTCATTAGGTAGTCGAACCCAATCGTTTGAGACAATTTTTTGCTAAAAATTCGAAAATTACAGACATTTGGGCAAAATGATAACGCGATGTTTCGCAGAACGTAGGCGCAAAAACTGATTTTTCTTAAATTTCAACAGTCTGTATCTTATTTCCTGTGTCGAATTTGGAAAAATGGTAAATGAAAAGAGTGTTTTATTTGATGAGAGGAATCTATGGTTGAAATATACAACTCTGATGTATATATGGAAGTTGATAGTCCTAAATTAGGGTCATGTAGTGGTCCACGAACATCTGAAGTTCTTAATAAGTTTTAAAAGAACCCTCCCAGTCGATGATCAAGGATAGGTCCTTTTTAAATTTAAATATTGATGGATTTCTGAGGACAAGTTGTGATTAACTTTCAAAATTAGTAGAGGTGATTCTTCTTCAAGGGATCCATTTGGCTATGGAGCAAACTAGTCTTGTGAAGGGATCTCTGAAAGGTTATGGATAATTTTCAATTTGTTTGTTTCTTTCTTTTTGTCTTTTTCAGGATGAGCTTCGGGAACCTTGCAGGAAACTCTCCGTTTTAGGCGCTCTTATTCACCTGAACAGAATTATTATCCCAAACTCTGAAAAATATCTATGAAATAAAAAAAATTATTATTTTGTGAATTGCTTCTCCGAGAGAATTTAAGAAATAGAAATATACAGAAATCAGAAATAGCAGAAAGTTACGAAATAGTTGTTTATTCGTTGATATTGTTTCGTTATTGTTCAACTATTTTGAGTTCACTGTGGACTTATGCACTATAAAAGTAACTACACTCTTGTCCATTACAGTTTTTTGTCGTCTGACATATGTTTCGGAGACAAAGCTTCCATCTTCAAAGACGAAGCGTTACTAAAGCATGCAATCACTTTTTACATTCCAGTATGGGTTGACATTATACCCTTAGTCATAAACCAATTTGTGAGAATAATGGGTTGTTAATAGGGGTTAGATCATTATTGAGTAAATTATCCATTCTCTTATACATTTCGATACCTTTAATTGTTCCTAGGTATGCTATATTGGAATTTTTCAACAATTTGACGGAATTTTCTGAAATTGGGTGGCCAGTTGTTAAAAAGTTATATACAACCGCAGATTTATAGACGTTGTTGTTCCGAATGCGTCCCGTATGCTCTTTATACCGTGTGAGAATGTTTCTGGTTGTTTTCCCGACGTAACATTTGTTGCAATCTAAACATTTAATTTCCTATATACCCGATTTTAACATGTCCAGAGTTTCATCGAATGTATTTCCTAGAAGTAGTTTAATTTTCGTGGAAGTTTTGAAAGCCAGTTTTATATTAACCTTTTTGAAAATATTCTGGAGTTTGTTGTTTGTTTTCGGATGGAACGTGAACGCGTGGAAACCTTTTACCGTTTTTATTTCTTTCGTTAGGGTTATGTTAAAAGAGATTTTTTTGTTTATGTTTGTTTATAATTTTCTGAACTGATTGATGAATATACCCGTTTCTTTCGGCAATTTGGAAAGTCATTTCTCTTTCTTTCTTGAAATTTACATTGCTTAGCTTGGTTAACGAGGAAATGTAAGCTGGCTGTTTTATGTGACCAGGGAGCTACCGAATCAGACGGAATGTAAATATCAGAATTAGTAGGTTTTCTAAAAATCTCAAAACTAATTAAATTTGAGTTATCTCTGGATACTTTTAAATCTAAGAATGGTAAGAAGCCGTCGTTTCCCATTGCGAAGGTGAATTAAATAGATGAGTATTTACTGTTTAAGGTCATAGTACATTCGTTAATATCAAAATTATCAACAATTTTCAAATATGTCATATACGTATCTAGCTCAAAATTTCGGAAAATATTTGTGTTCTTTTTTAATTTCAATTTCTAATTTACTGAGGAACTTGCCAAAAAGGGGGAGAGGGGGTTACCCAAGGCCGTACCGAAAGTTTGTTTATAATATTTATTGTTAAAAGAAAAGATATTTTGCTCCATGCAAAGCGAGGTTAACATCAAGTAGGTACTCATTGATTTCTATTTGAGGAATACCTAAACTAGAAAGCCAGTCTTTCAAATTTTCTATTGCGATTTTAACCTGGTTGTTTGGTAATAAATAAACTACGTCCCACGAAATGAAGCGGTCTTTATCATCGATTTTGAAATTTTTCAATTTTTCAACTAATTCGTACGAATTTTTTATTATCAATAATGACCTAACCCCTATTAACAACCCATTATTCTCACTAATTGGTTTTTGACTAAGGGTATAATGCCAAACCGTACTGGAATGTAGAAACCGATTGCATGCTTTAGTAACGCTTCGTCTTTGAAGATGGAAACTTTGTTTCCGAAACATATGTCAGACGACAAAAACTGTAGTGGACAAGGGTGAAGTTACTTTTATAGTGTTCGTTATTGTTTATTAGGCAACATTGTTTTATACATTGCTTCTGACAAATATCTTGTATTTCTAACGCAGAAGCAATTTACAAAATAATAATTTTTTTATTTTATAGAAATTTTTGAGTTTGGGAGAGAAAACCCATAAGGGAACCATTTAATAATGAATGTATCTCCCAAAGTATCCTTTAATGATTACTAAAAACAAAGATACATATTTTGATGTGTGTCAGTGTCGTTCCGCACAAAAGGCACAACAATGTGATATGCTTGATTTTTCAATTGAACATCCAAATATACTAACAAGGCATAATATTATCTTTTGATTTACCTCAGAATGTATGTTCTATTGTCCATTCTCCTGTATTGGACACCCTTAATCGAATTTACCATGGTAAATAATGTTGTCCATTCTCCTGTATTGGACACTCTTAATTCGAATTTACCATGGTAAAATCGAATCGAGTGTCCAATACAGGAGAATGGACATAATTTACCATGGTAAATTCGAATTTTTTTTTTCGTAATTTTTTTGAAATTTTCTAGTGGTACGGTTCTTACAAACTTTTTTTTTCAAATTTTCTAGGGGTACGGTTCTTAAAAAATTTTAAACACTTCTTTATGTTGATTTTCTACTAATAGTTACCAAGCTTCAATTCGATCGAATCTTTATTTATCCAGGAAATTATATTCCAGGTGGGTATAACTCGGAAACCGTTACACCGATTATTCCCAAAAACGAACTTAGCTCTCCCATTCGGATACGCAACCTACCCTGAAAATTGCAAGTCACTATCTCCTTTTGTTTTCAGCAATTTCAGACGAATAGTTACTGATATATAGATTTTTTTTTTTAATTTTCAATGATTTCTTAAAAATTTTCTACAGATACTATCCTCACGAAATTTTGTAACAATTTTTGCGTTGAAATTCTACAACAAATAACCATGTTTCAATTCAATCGGTTTATTATTTTTCGAGTTAACGAGGAGAAAATAACAACCAAATTTCAGATGGCTATAACTCCGTAACTGTTTGGCCGATTATGCTTATAAACAAACTCAAATGTCGCGTTCTGATGCACATCCTAACCTGAAAACTTCAAGCCGCTATCTCTTTCCGTTCTCAAGTTATCGTGACAACAAAAATATTTTTTAATAATTTTTTAACAATTTTCTAGCCATAGGATTCCAACAAAATTTCACAAACGTGCTTAGGTTCATATTCTACAACTACTCACCAAGTTTCAATTCGATATGATTTATATTGGTTGAAAACAAAATCATTACTCGGAAACCATATGGCTGATTTTGCCCATTAACGAACTTGTCCGTCGCATTAGGATGCGCCACCTACCCTGAAATTTTCAAGTCGCTAGCTCTTTCCATTCTCAAGTAATCGTGGCAACGGCCGAACGGCCAGCCGGACAGAATCAAATTTGACCTCGAATTCCTCATTGGGGAGTCGAACTAAATCGTTTGAGACCATTTTCGTCAAAAAATTCGAAAGTTACAGACATTTGGAAAAATGATAACGCGATGTTCCCCAGAACATACGCGCAAAAATCCTACCGGTAGATGAGCAACGAGATTTCATCCATGTGTTACATTTCGATTACACTTAGACAATTGTTCAATCCTCATATTCTCGATCGGAATGGTTTTGGTATTTGATACACCTTGAATCTTGAAGTAAGGACGTGTAGTATTATTTCAGTTTAGTGGTTATCTTCAAATCATTGCTACTCAAGTGAAATAATTCAACTGCTAAAACAACGTATCTTACTTATGGTCCAACAAGATCATCGATATAACCAACGGATGTAACGAATACCAGACTTATCCGCAGTTGACAATCCACCGTCAATCCAACTTTTTTGTATGAGCAAAATTCCCATTGTCACACGATCGAACAAACACTTGCATCCTTATCTTTCTTGAAGAATGAATATAAACCGCATGTCGCTGTCTGCGTTGACTTTTTTGCATAGCCAACTGCTAGTACCCCACGCACAGTTTGGCGTCCCTGAAGGAGGGGTTTTTAATTTAAAGTTGATCTTAATCTTTTGTAGTCCATTCAAAAAACCCGAGTGTATTTTAAAGACCGCGAGACTCGACAGAATCCGAAGCTGCTAATTACCTTTGTACGTTTGAGCATGCTTTATTTTCAAGAGAGCTTTTTGTTCATCTTTCAACGTAAGAAACGAAGCGCCACCCACTATGACGATGGGAAATAATGAGCTAATTCACGAGAAATTTATTTCGCTCATAAAAAACAGATTCGAAACATCTGGACCGAGGACTTAATTTAGAACTGCCACATTGTGGCGCTTGGATTAGTGCTTTCGGCAGGCAACTATGCCTAACAGACTGGATGATTCATGTGGTAATTATTGTCGAATGCAGAAATAACTAAATGGGCCTTTCTGGGTTTTCTCTCCCAAACTCTGAAAAATACCTATAAAAAAAATAACTATATTATTTCCAAATTGCTTCTGCGTTAGAAACACTAGACAGTTGTAAGAAGCAATAATTATGTAGAACAATATTTCCTAAAAAACAGTAACGACACAACATCAGCGATAAAACTATTCTGTTACCCGCAAACTGAATGAGATTCCTTCATCAGACACCAAGCGAAAATCTTCAGAATTATTTTTGTTGACATTTATTCTTAGATTTGTCACACTGGCAAAAAACATAGTAACACAGTTTCACTTTTATATAGAAAATTCCGAGTTCTAAGTCTTTCTTCAACAATTTCAACCAAGTAGGTCAATTCCAATTGAACAAGTGGCAACATTGTTTTCTGCTCAACAAAATACAAGTCAACTCCTTCAGCTTTTGCGCGTATGTTCTGGGGAACATCGCGTTAACATTTTGCTCACATATCTGAAATTTTCGCCGAAAATGGTCCTAAACGATTGAGTTCGACTCCCTGTCAAAGAATTCGAGGTCAAATTTAATTCTGTCCGGCCGGCCGTTGCCACGATAACTTGACAACGGAAAGAGATAGCGACTTGAAATTTCCAGGGTAGGTGGCGCGTCCCAATACGACGAACAAGTTCGTTAATGGGCATAATCGGTCAGACGGTTTCCGAGTAATAGTTTTGTTTTCAACCAATACAAATCCGATGGAATTAAAACTTAATGGGTATTGTACCAACCTCAGGACGTTTGTGAAATCTTGTGAGAATCGTATCACAAGAAAATTTTAAAAATATTATTTATGTCACGATAACCTGAGAACCGAAAGAGATAGCAAGAAATATTAAATACACCAGTTTGGGATTTTTGTTTTTCATTAATCGATTTATCTTAACTAAGATTTAGGTCATTATTAACTAATAAAGACCTAAATACATTTTGAATGTTGAAAAATATTCTTACGTTGAGCTTAGATCCGATTCTTCTGATTTTTTCCGTGAGGCCATGAATATAGGGGATCACATTCAGTAGAATCCATGGTTAAAATTAATGTTCAACTTAAAGACTTGCCCTTTATAGGTATTGGTATACCATTAGAAATTGAACTGTTTTTTAAACGGAAATCTATAGATTTTCATGGAAATATGATATTCTTTGAATGTTGAATATTCAATTTAATGGTATTAGAATCAGTGTAAAATAATAAACTAGCGCGGTAGAGCTCCTGAGCTGACGACAGAACTCTTTTTGCCATGAATGTGTCCAGCGGGAGAGAAATCTCTGGAGCTCCAGCGTTCGGTTTCTGCATTCTTCATACTATAAAACGTTACCTGTTGAAATTTTAGGTAGATACATAAATTACGATTTCGAAGAATAAAAAAAAAGTGGGAAAGCCCTGTGGACAGGAGCTTTGGAGCTTTTGTTCAAACTTTGACGAAAGAAATTCAATTCAAAAAAGTGTCCTATAGAAAGGACAAGAGTCTTAAAAATCCTACCCAATAATGAACTTATCTCAGATATTCATTCCTCAAATC
The DNA here is from genome assembly GCA_937662695.2 of Halyzia sedecimguttata. Classification (NCBI taxonomy): domain Eukaryota; kingdom Metazoa; phylum Arthropoda; class Insecta; order Coleoptera; family Coccinellidae; genus Halyzia; species Halyzia sedecimguttata. The sequence goes on along the minus strand of OW569415.2, from coordinate 34,891,537 downwards.
TAATCTGAAAATGATATTATATCAATTGAAACTTAGCCAATATGCCAGTTTTGTTTTTACTGGAGATATTATGAACCCAATTTGATTAACTTATGCCAAAGTATAATAAATTTCCATCATCTTATGGATTATCCACGGGCATTATATTATCATACAAAAAGTATAATATCATATAATCCTCATAATTCTACTATAGCTGAGGTTATTTCATTGGTCATATTGCATTAAATCATACTTTGTTTTCTAGAACAGGAGGGGTATTTTATGTTATGAGTAACGAACCAGAAACAAATTTGATATGTCTCTCATAGGAAAATAAGATGACATGTATGAACACAAATCGTATAATAATTCATAGGTATAATAATAATAGCATTCTGCGAGAACAAAGAATTTATTATTGAAATTTTTAAAAATCATACCCCCGAATGTGTTAGCTTGTTAGAGTTGAAAATGATATCAATGGATTCTTATGATGAAACTACATTTTGAAAAAAATTGAATTTGAAATTTGTAATTTAAAAGGAAAAAATTGTTTTCGTTGCTCCGAAACACTCAGATTTTACCCAATAACGAACTTATCTGAGGTATTTATCTCCCAAACCTACTCTGAAAATTTCAACTGTCTAGCTCAATCCGTTCAAGAGTTATCCGTGATTTTGACCACGGATTCCTGACCAGTGAGTAGAACCAAATCGTTTAAGACCATTATCATCGAAATATTCGAAAATTACAGACATTTTGGCAAATTGATAGCCATTCTGTTCCGAGGAACAAGAGCGCTAAAATGAAATAAATCGAAATCGATTGATATGAATCAAGACAAAGTTTATCTAATCTGCATAGGAATTCATAATCCATCTGTAAATACACTGCTCAACAATTGATAGGGATCACTTACTTTTTCTAAATTTATTTCTGAATTATTCGCTCCAAGATTATAAATTTAGTCAGATAATAATATGGTTCACTTGAGAAAAGAATGAAAAAATGGAAAGTTGGAGAGAAAAAAAGACTTTATTAGGAACACTCAAAATTCTGTGTTTGAATAACATAAAAATTTTATGATGACACCACAAGAAGGCTGAAGTTTCGGTTAAGCTAGTACCTAGTTGGCCCCCCACGAGCTCGTCTCAAGCATTCTACCCTACGAGGCATACTTTCAATCAAACGATTTATAAAATTTTGGGGCAAATTCGTCCAAATATCCCGTAAAGCGTTAGAAAGGTCCTCCAGGTTATTGATCGGTTGTTCTAAGGTTGACAATTGTCTAGACACCTTAGACCAGACATGTTCGATTCAATTCATGTCTGGAGAGCGAGCTGGCCAGTCCATCCTATCAATAGCATGAGTTTCTAGCGCTTCATTAACCAGACGACTACGGTGTGGACGGGCATTATCGTCAATTAAAATGAAATTCTCGCCCAAGGCAGCCGCAAACGGAACAATTATGGGTTCAATAATCATATCGTGATATCTCTGGCTGGTCATGGTGGTGTTCTGCAGAACAACCAACTCTGTGCGTTGGTTCAAACAAATGCCTCCCCATACACATATAGAACCTCCGCCAAAAGCTGTTGTGGGTACCATAAACTGTTCTGCATACCTTCGACCTCTTTCCCTCCAAGCAAGAATACGTCCATCGGAGTTGACCAAACGAAATCTAGACTCATCCGTAAATAAACATCGGCTCCAATCTTCAACTGTCCAATTGCGGTGCTCCTCAGCCCATTGCCGTCGATGAACCCGGTGTTCCCTATTCAAACGGGGATGTTGTACCCTCCTACGTGCTCTCAAACCACGAACATGTAGTCGTCGTCTTACAGTCTGGTTCGAAATTAGAACTCCTGTTGCAACTCTTAGGGCCGGTTTCTCAATTGCGAGTTAACTCGAGGTTGCGAGTTGACGCATGTATTTAGCGATATTCATGAATGCGCAACACTCGGGTTACCCGCAACATCGGGTTAACTCGCAATTGAGAAACCGGCCCTCAGTGATCTATTGAGCCGCGACGCCGGGTAAGTGGGATTTCTCCTAGCATTGAGGACCAAAAGACGATCTTGGGCAGCTGTTGTACTGCGCTGCCGACCTCCCCCATGAACATAAGCTACTGAGTTGTTTTGGATGAACCTATTCCATATTACATATTTACATATTCCATATTACATATTCACGACACTTTGCGAAACATTCAACCGCCGGGACACTTCTCGCTGGGACAAACCTTCCTGTATCCACCGTATGATTTGGTCCAGTTGCACAGGAGCCAAACGTCTTCTCGGCATGACTGATAAGTTAATATTGTTCTCATTTCTTCAATTATTGTCACCTTATGTGTTTGAACGAGAGAAAAAAACAGATTTAATAACAAATACCACATCGCTTTTCACTCCACATGTAACAGCCTACAGATAATAATCGATTTTGTGAACAAGAGCCGATGAAGTGAGGAAAAATTTGATATAATCAACTCAAAACATCTTAATTTTTCCTTAGAGAACATATAATGTACAGATATTCACGAGATAACTTGAAAAAAATACAAATGAAGAGAAGTTCATAAGTGATCCCTAGCAATTGTTGATCAGTGTATTACACTGTCCGTCTTCATAATAATATGGATATTTGGATGATATGCTGCTAATCTGCTTTATGGTTAATTTTGATAACGCACTATAAAATAATTCCTTCGAGCCGGATTTGAACCAGCGACCTATGGATAACTATTTCGATCAATCCTCTACAGTCCACCGCTCTACCAACTGAGCTATCGAAGGTTCGTGATACAAAGTGAAATTTCAGGTAACGAAAATTTTATTATTTGATCATAATATATCGAACATTTTAGGTTGCCTTTCACTTTGTCTTAGCGTCTTAGTATTATGGTACTGCAGCATTATCATCATATGATGGTATACAGTATTAGGAAGATCGATTTGATATTCATTGATTCATTTGATATTACGAATTACTAAGGTAAGGCTCTTTTTGGCGCTCTTCTCCCTCGGAACAGAGTTTTCACAGACTGTCTGTCTGTGTTCACTGTTCATGCATGTAATCTTATTTACCTATACCAGACATGTCAAATGTATCTATCAATAATCTATTATAATCTAACAAACAAAATAATATTGAATGTAAAATGACCAACATTAGGATATTTTAATTACCCCTACCCTATATGCCCTTGGATAATTCATATGATGATGGAAATATATAATTTGGTGAGTTCATCAAATTGGGTTCAGAATATCTTCAGTGAAAACAAAACCGGAATATTAGCACAGTTTCAATTGATATAATATAATTTTCAGAGGAGATTTGAGGAATGAATATCTCGGATAAGTTCGTTATTTAATTTTAATTTAGTTTCTTTTATGATGCAGTTATATTATAAGAATCCATTGATATCATTCCCAACTCTAAGAACCCCATAATTTTGGAGATGAATTGTCAAAGTTTTAACAAGAGCGATAAATCTTCTGTATAAAGGGCTTTCCCACTTTTTACTAATCAATTTTAAATTCTCTTACATTTTACAGCATTTTTTAGTTGGTCATTTTGCACCAAAATTTCTAACTTTCAATCCAACATTCCAGTCAATTTTTGGCGCGCTTATTCACATGAAAGAGTCCCCCATCAAATTTTCCAAAATGTCTGTAATTTTCGAAGTTTTGGCAGAAATTGTTGCCAAATGTTTTGTTTCGACTCATTGTCAAACGCAATTCTGTCCGTCCGGTGGTCCGTCCGTCCGTAAGCTCGCTCGAACGAAATGAGTTGAAATTTGCAGGGTAGGTTCGGAATCCTCATGGGTAAAATTTACTGTTTAGGGAGTTATAGCCGTCTATAATTTTGTATTCCCAATAACAATAATGATCTGAAATTTTGTTTTTTTCTCCAATAACTCAAAAATTACAAATCCGATCCAATTTTATCTTGGCAATTAGTTGTAGAAAGCCGACGAACAAATTTTGTCTAATTTTGCGAGGATCGTATCACTAGAGAATTTCGAAAATTTAAAAAGTAAAACTGTCTCTCAGAAACTATCTGTCCGATATGGCTGAAATCTTGCGGAAGCCTTCAGAACCTCATTTAACAATTTCTGAATTAGAACACGATTGCATCTACATTGTTGGGAATATTGAAAATTGTTGGAAGCCGATCAGCATTGGGCGAGTTCAGTATCTGGATTGCTACGATTACTTTCGAATGGAATCAGATAGCGACTTAAAATGTTCAGGGTAGGTTGCGCATCCGAATGCAACCGTTGAGTTTTTTAATAGACATAATCGGTCAAACGGTTTTGGAGTTATATTCCGATCTGAACTTTTGTTGTAATTTCCTCAATATCTCGAAAAATGCAGATCCGATCCAATTTCAGCAATTAGTTTTAGAGCGGCAACGTGCACATATTTGCCAAATTTCGTGAGGATCGTGTTACTAGAAAGTTAAAAAAAAATCAAACCCAATAGTGGACAAGGATATTTATTTTTATTGTATGTTAATTTTTGCGAAATCTGTGTGGAATTGACTGAGTGAATTACAAAAAATTGGTTCAAGCCCTGTGGACAGGAGCTTTGGCGCTCTTGTTCAAACTTTGACGAATCATATCTCCAAAAGTGGTTTCTCAGATTTCGGAATTATATCAATGGATTCTTATGATAGAACTGCATCATAAAATAAAATAAATTAAATAAGAATCCATTGATATCATTCCCAACTCTGAGAAACCAATACTTTCGGAGTTATGATTTGTAATTAAATTCAAAACGTAGGTCCATGTTTCATCTCATGTTGGGTTTACATACATCAGAAAATTATAATTAGAGTGTTCTATGAAATCATATAGAATTATTGAGAATAATAATTGAAACTTTGAAAAATCATATCTCCGAAAGTTTTTGTTTGTTAGAATTGAGAATGATATCAATGAATTCTTATGATGAAACTGCATCTTAAAAAAAATTGAATTTAAAATTTGTAATGTAAAAGAAATTTTTTTTTTACTACGAAACCACGATTTTGCCCAATAACGAACTTAACCGAGATATTAATCACCTATTCTCAAAATTTCAATTGTCTAGCTCATTCCGTTATCGTGTTAACGGACGGACGGACGGCCCGCCGGACAGAATCGATTTTGACCATGGATTCTTGATCAGTGAGTCGAACCAAATCGTTTAAGACCATTTTGAGCCAAAAATTCGAAAATTTTAGGCATTTGGGCAAATTGATAAGCACTCTGTTCCGAGGAACAAGTGCGCCAAAAATATATTTTCTCAAATTCCAGTTCATAGTTTTAGAGCTTCATGGTGTCCCTAATGAGGTACTGCGCGCATTGTGGCACAATATATGTGGGTATTAAAATTAAAACGTAATATTGAACTTAAGATTCATTTTTTTACATATACTGTAGGAAATGCATATAGTATATGTTTTTCTCGTACTTCGATAATTTTTGAAACAAAATTTTAGATGTAGAGCTATATTATCTTTCTCACAATTAAACCAGCTTCTTTTCCGCACAATTTACAACTTCTGTCAAACCCATTATATGTGACGATATGTCCAATTTTATCAAATCTGAAATCATCCAAGGATTTGAGCTGCGTCCCTGATGAGGTTTCCGACCAAAAGATTTAAAGAGCGATATAGTAATATATCTGCAAAACGATAATAAAGACGTTGCGTATTTTCTATCAGATGGTTGAATTAACCTTGATCAATTTCTCTCCAGAGTTGTGGTAAAAGCCGTCTGAGTTCTTGAAGTGTATGTGAGGGTGGTTGATGAGAATCCAAAGCTCTTTGTAGCTGATTCCAAGAGATTTCAATGGAATTGAGGTTTGGCGACCGAGGGGACAGAGCCGAATGTATTATACCATGCATTTCCACAGCTTCATTCCAGAGAAAACAATTCTCGCACGAGGAGGTGGCACATTATCCTTGAAAAATAAGAAATTTGGTCCAATAGCAGCATGAAACAAAGGAACAATATTGCTCTATGTAAATCGGCGCATTCAGGGTACCATCAAGCACCAACAATTCTGTACGTACATGGAAATAAATACCTCCCCAAACAATAACTGTACCACCTGTAAACGGATGAACTTCGTGAAACGATCTGCGTTTTCTGGGCACCAGAAGATAGGTCCATACCCGAACACAACGACTATCCAAAAACCGTCCCTATTTCGAGTCATCTGTGAAAGAACAGACCTCCATTGATCGTTCCAATTCAAGTGCTCATTGGCCAATTCCAATCGAAGTCGCATGACTTTGAGTTAGTGGAATCCTTCTCAAAAGTCGTCGAGAATGTAGATTAACGTCTCATCGAAGTCTTCGAAGAACTGTATCAATCGAAACCAAAACACCAGTAACGTTCACAAGGCGCTGTTGCATGATTCGACAAGTACTCAAAGTCTCTCTACGGGTAGACACAGTCAGAATCTTATCTTGTGTAGGAGTGGTAGATCTTGGTGTCCACTTCTCGGTCTTTCAGCCACATTTCCAGTTTCCCGATATTGATGGACGAGCCGGGAAACTGCGTTTTCACTAAATTGAAAGAAATTCACAACATCTCTTTGATTACGTCCCGCCTTGATCATACATTAGCACTATTGGCTTCATCCATACTAAGTTAACGTCTAGGTATTATTGCAAAACAAATTTTCAGATTTTGAGTCAAAGTTGATTGTGGGAGCGTAAAACAATAACTGATCCCAAATTCTTGGAAACGCAAACGACAAGTCCTTGCCTGAAACTGAAAAAGTATTCAAACGAGGAGCAAAAAAACCATTCAGAAATATCAGAGTAAATATTTGTTTTCTCATAAATGAACATTTGGTGGACAAGAATCGGAAACTTTTGAAACGACCACAAAATTTCTGAATTTCCTTAGTTTTCATGGAGCAGTATATTTTGAAACTCATTTCACGAGACCCTATTGACAGAACGCTCAGACCTGCTAGATAATATACGCATAATTATTACTAAGCGTCCCTGATGAGCAATCAACAATTCAGTAGGAAATCGATGTCATCAAAATGAAGCTGTTACTACCCCTCTGATCTAGAAACAAATAAAGTGTGACAAATCTGTCGAGTTCGTCCCTGCTGACTGAAATCGGGCTGAAAAAGTTCATTTCACATCCAAAACGGAACTCATAAAGATCAACATTACTTAATCCCGAGAGTACAATAGATGTTTTGAACTGATTTCAGATTCTCCGCAGGCTGTCTACCGAATCCGAACTCGTGAAGACGAAGTTATCTTTATGAAAAAACTTTTTTGAGCCTTACGCAAAAACCAATTTGTTTCGACCCGGAATTTTAATAGTAAACGAGAAGGGTGGCGAACTAAGAGTTGTATATTTCAGACGGAGATTTTAAAAGTTTCGGCCAAGTCATTCGAAGGCAATTCCGCTACGTAACTTTTATGGCAATATGTTACAACGGACTTTGTAATTTAATTTTAAAACACTGGCTGCAAAATATTACGAACAACTTCGGAAATGTTTCCTCGGAAAACAGGGAAGTTAAATTCGGCTAATTTATGTTACACGTCTCGAGACGAATGTATAATTCTGGATGAAAATTTAAGGTTTTCGGAATCAGGAAAGTGAGGGGACGTGAAATGGTGAAAGTTGTATGAAATATGATTTAGAGAATGATCTATTCAATATCTCTGCATGAAGAAACATGGTAAGTGTAATGCGAATTTATGGGTGTTTATTACGTACATCGGTGAACTTCATGCAGGAGGTATTACATGACTTAGGCATCAGGGGCAGCTGGAGAGGTAGGGCTGCGCTGCGCCGCCCCGCTAGAAAAATTACGAACATACATAAACAATTAATTTGTATATTTCATATTCGTGCTCTTCAAACTGGATTGAATTAAAATTAAAACATGTTTACCTAGCGACCATATTTTACAATAATTACATTTGCGTTAAGCGTACGCAAGGTATAAGCGTCCGCACTATGCTGGGCTGGATCTCCATCACCCAAGCGAAATCACCGGTTTCCATGGAAACGGCAAATGTCCTCACTCAGCCCAGAGAGGAATAAATATGGCTACGCTAAATAGATAGATGCCAATTGTTTCGTATTATAAAGTTGCGTTGAGGATTTAAGGACTGACACTGAGGGTGTGTGATCTAACAAAATTAAACGTTAGTTTGACATAAATATTAACGAAAAGACTTTATGGCTGTGCGGATGTGAAGAAAAACGTGCGTTTTATTGTTTTATTTGCTTACTGTTCGGTGGAGACGATAACTGGACAAGAGAAGGTGTACGTAATAACATCTGGGTGAAAAGATAAAAAGACACGAAAAATCAGCCAAACATATGAACAAGATTGTAAGCTTCCGCTATTGGCCACAGCTAATATCGCTTCTGGTTTAATTAGTGCATATGTCGAAAATATTCGTAAGCACAACGAAATGGTATCAAAACACCAATATGTCCCGTCAAAAATTATCGATAGTCTGATATTGTGTGGCAAATGCAATCTTGCACTATCTGATCATAATGAGTCGGAAGACTCGATTAATCACACAAGAAAACGAGAACGTGACCGGTTGCTTACGTGCTTTAAATTTAATATAGTGTCCTATGGCGAGAGAAGATAAACACACTGGTTTTTAAATATAACTTTAATCAGCTATCGATTTCGGCAAAATACTTATACCATCATCAGGCTGTCCTGAAATGACTCTCATGTACAAAAATATATAACAAACACTCAAAGAATCTTACTGTCATGAAATACAGAAACAAGCTGCAACTTATAAAATGTAGTACAAACATAAACGAGTTCTCATCTAGTCAAGGAAAATATCATTAGTCCAAGATATAAAATTAAATATAAAAAAGTAAACAACACACGGCTGGATGACAGATGAAGATATACCACAGCCATGCGTCGTAAATCAGTCGCACAGAAATACATAAAAACATAGAGATAAAACAAGTTATTCTTTGGCTGACGTTTCTAAATGAACATTTTGAAAATATTACGTAACGGAAAATCTTTTATATCGTTTACAAGGTTGCTGTCATTCTTTCTTCTTAAAATTTCCAATTGTTCCAACAGGGTTAAACGATAAAAATTCTTTTCATAGTGAAGAATACTGAGATTTTGGATTGAAGTTTTATGGTTGTTATCAGCAAGGTGGTTTCCTAATGCCGATGGAGGTTTATTCTTCACGTGTTCAGAGAATCTTATTCTAGCGGAACGTGTAGTCATACCAACATAATAAGCTTGACAATCCTCACATTCGATCTTATAGACACCACTTTTTTGTTCTGTCTTTATTTTTGGTTTGTTGTTAACTAGAATATTTGCCAGAGTAATACCTCCCCTATTAGTAACATAGTAGTTATATTTCTGTAGGATTGAGTTGATATTGTAATTAAGGCTTCGACAAAAGGGAATGGAGACATACTTAAGAGTTATGGTATGATGTGGGAAGATCTTTTTATTAAGTAATTCTTTTTGCTTTTTTTGTCTGATTATGTTATCTATGTAAGTCTTTGGATACTTGTTATTTAGGCCAATTGTGTAAATAGTTTCAAGTTCCCTCCTATAATTTTCAACGGATAGAGGTACAGTATTCAATCTGTGCAATAAGAAGTTAAATGCCGCTTTCTTTATATGCGGTGGATGATGTGAGTCGTAAGGAATGATGACGTCAGTGCTTGTAGGTTTTCTGTAAATATCGAACTCGAAGTAGTATGTTTCGTCTAGTTTAAGTTGAATTCTTAAGTCAAGAAAATTGATGGTGTTGTCAGAGGCTTTTTCTAAAGTGAATTTTACACTGAACTGACTGTTCAAAAGTTCCAAGAAGGAATTCAAGTCTCTCTCATTGCCGGACCAAACACAAAAAAACACAAAGAACACAAAAGAAAAAGCCTCTGACAACTCCATCAATTTTCTTGACTTAAGAATTCAACTTAAACTAGACGAAACATACTACTTCGAGTTCGATATTTACAGAAAACCTACAAGCACTGACGTCATCATTCCTTACGACTCACATCATCCACCGCATATAAAGAAAGCGGCATTTAACTTCTTATTGCACAGATTGAATACTGTACCTCTATCCGTTGAAAATTATAGGAGGGAACTTGAAACTATTTACACAATTGGCCTAAATAACAAGTATCCAAAGACTTACATAGATAACATAATCAGACAAAAAAAATAAAAGAATTACTTAATAAAAAGATCTTCCCACATCATACCATAACTCTTAAGTATGTCTCCATTCCCTTTTGTCGAAGCCTTAATTACAATATCAACTCAATCCTACAGAAATATAACTACTATGTTACTAATAGGGGAGGTATTACTCTGGCAAATATTCTAGTTAACAACAAACCAAAAATAAAGACAGAACAAAAAAGTGGTGTCTATAAGATCGAATGTGAGGATTGTCAAGTTTATTATGTTGGTATGACTACACGTTCCGCTAGAATAAGATTCTCTGAACACGTGAAGAATAAACCTCCATCGGCATTAGGAAACCACCTTGCTGATAACAACCATAAAACTTCAATCCAAAATCTCAGTATTCTTCACTATGAAAAGAATTTTTATCGTTTAACCCTGTTGGAACAATTGGAAATTTTAAGAAGAAAGAATGACAGCAACCTTGTAAACGATATAAAAGATTTTCCGTTACGTAATATTTTCAAAATGTTCATTTAGAAACGTCAGCCAAAGAATAACTTGTTTTATCTCTATGTTTTTATATGTATTTCTGTGCGACTGATTTACGACGCATGGCTGTGGTATATCTTCATCTGTCATCCAGCCGTGTGTTGTTTACTTTTTTATATTTAATTTTATATCTTGGACTAATGATATTTTCCTTGACTAGATGAGAACTCGTTTATGTTTGTACTACATTTTATAAGTTGCAGCTTGTTTCTGTATTTCATGACAGTAAGATTCTTTGAGTGTTTGTTATATATTTTTGTACATGAGTGTCATTTCAGGACAGCCTGATGATGGTATAAGTATTTTGCCGAAATCGATAGCTGATTAAAGTTATATTTAAAAACCAGTGTGTTTATCTTCTCTCGCTATAATCTACACACTGATGGAGAAATACATCAATTTCATAGTGTCCTATGGTTTGGATTCAACGGTTTGTGAAGTATGTGCAGTTTTGGTTATTTTAATATCGAGGACACTGCAACCGCGGAAACTGAAAGATGTTTCTCTACTTAAAAATTGATCAAGACTTTTCTAAGAAATACAATGTTGGAAGAAAGACTGATGGCGTTTGCAATGTTGTCCATTGACCAAAATTTAGTTAAAGGCATTCCTGACTCAAGCGAAAAGGTGATCAAGAAGTTCATCTGCCACAAAAACCGAAGGATTGAGTTTCATTTTAAGATGTAGTCATTGGATTATTACCTTTTAAAATATCTAGCTTTTTTTGTATTCTTGAATCAGCGCCCCCCGTAACAAAATTATTACCAGCTGCTACTGTTAGGCATATCAAAGAAGTTATTCATTGTTCGTTGCTCAATCTCTTTTCCACAACGGGCTGCAAGCAGGCCTACAGCAGACTGCCTATGTGGAGACTTAGGCTCAGCAGTAATGCTATGTACCCAAAATTAGTTGAAATACCTGGTGAAGTCAGAAGCTTTTGTACGCATGTTTCATTATCTATTCACGCCTCATACGAAGTCGATCTGAAATTAATGAAAATTCAACCTTAAACCGACAAACTTACTGTTAATAATGTTTAATTCTCCTCTATTGGACACTCTTATTCGAATTAACCATCGATATAGACAGTCTCAGCTTTTATAAGATATTAATACATTTCGTACCATTTTAATGACAAACTTGAGTAATCATCTATGATAACGGTATTTTTAATTCTGATATATTCTATCTGAGTTGAGATTCTTCAAATATCTAGATAATGATATACGAAAAAACTTACTTCTCAATTAATTTCAGGATACGATATTCACCAAATTCGAAGAACATTTGAGCGTCGGCATTCTACAAGTAATTACCGAGTTTTAATTGGATCGAAGTCTTATATTTTGAGTTATAGAGGAAATAACAACAAACATTCAGATGTATATAAATCCAACACCGTTTGGGCGGTTACGACTATTAACGAACTCATTCGCGCATTCGTATACGCAACTTACCCTGAAAATTGCCAGTCGCTATCTCTTTCCGTTTTAAAATTATAGTGAGATACATAATATTTTTTCATAATTTTTTTTTAATTTTCTAGTAATACGATCCTCAGAAAATTTTACATACGTCTTTGTGTCGATATTGTGCTACTACTTACTATGTGTAAATTCGATCAGATTTGTATTTTCGATGTATCGAAAAATAATATTCCATATGGGTATACTCTGAAACCGTCTGGCTGATATTTTTTCGAGAATATTGATTGAATATTACCACTTTCCTTGTCATATATATTTATCTCACATTTATGGCGCTCCTGTTCCTCGGAACAGATTGCTTAACAATTTGCCCAAATGCCTGTAATTTTTAAATTTTTGGCTGAAAATGGTATCAAACGATTTGATTCGACTCACTGATCAAGAATCTGTGGTCGAAATCGATTCTGTCCGGCCGTTCGGCCGGCTGACAGTCCATTAACACGATAACTCTCAAACGAAAGGAGTTGGAGGATTGAAATTTGCAGGGTAGGTCTGGAGCGTAAATATCTCGGACGAGTTCGTTAACAGGAAAAATCCATCAAGTGGTTTCGGAGTTATGACCGTTTTTAGTAGAAACATTCTTTATGAATATATCCGAAACTGATCACTCGATCTATCTGAAATTTAGCGTCAAATTGTAGAATCGTAACCTTTAGACGCATGTGAAGTTTTGTATTGATCGGGTTACCGTGTCAAAACAAAAATTTGAAAATTTTTTAATTTTGTTTCTACAATAACTCTCCAACGGAATGAGCTAGGCAGTTGAAATTTTCAGAGTAGGTTAGAGAGATAAATATCTCGGTTAAGAGCGCCAGAAGGCTCCTGTCCACAGGGCTTGAACCAAATTTTTTAATGTACTTTTTTTGGAGGTTTTGCAATCAAATCGAACAGTAACAAAACTTTCTAACCTTTCCTGAAATTTTCAAGTAGGTACATGGAATACAAAAATCGAGCAAAATATATGGAAATATTTTTACAGAGGTTTAATATTTTTTATTCATTTTCACACCATCTTATTATTATATACTTGTTCGCGAACTGGAGATCTTAGAATACACAGCTCTACAAAAAAAAAGTTTTGTTTTGTTGCCCTGGATATCAACGCAAATTTTTACGTTCTCAAGTGCCTAAGTTACGAATCTATTCATGAAAGTTCTGAATGTGCTCATATTTTCATGACTTTTGCATATCTTATATTTTGAACAATTATCGGTTTGTTAAAAATACAATTTAATTTTCCAGTCATGATTAGGCTTCTGCACAACTTTTTCGAGCATACAAACATCACGTGAACCCCACTCTCAGACCCCTTGCTCCACAGAACACGTGAGTCTGGATAAGTTGTCATGGATCAATATTTTTTTTCAATAACTGAATGTCCATTCTAATATATTTGTCTTGTATTCGAAAATATGAGTACGTCAGAAGAAAGTGTAAATATTCTAGTGATTTATTTTGTTATATTTGCGGTGTTTATATATCAAAAAAACAAAAAAGAAATATCACAAACTTTGTCAAAGCAACTTATGTTGAATATTTCGGTTTAAAAATTGCCAAATTAGGTAAGCCATGGGTTCCTAATAAAGTTTGTAAGTCCTGTGTTGAGTCTCTACGGTTATGGAAAAAAGGAGAACCTTCTGGATGAGATGTTGGTTGTCGAAAATTTCCTAGGTAACCATAAGGCAGCAAATTATGAGGAAGTTGTGCAAAATATGCTGACAAACTTTCAGACTTTCAGACAGCAAATATGAGTATTAAATTACACTACCTGCGCAATCATTTAGATAAATTTCCGGATAATTTAGGAAATTATAGTGAGGAAAAGGGAGAGCGGTTAAACCACGATCTGAAAGTGATGGAGGAAAGATATCAGGGTCGATGTGATTGTCACATGATGGCAGATTACTGCTGGTCTTTGACAAGAGATTGTCCCTCGAAAAATTATAAAAGAAAAGCCCATAAAAGGCGTTTTATGGAAATATAAAATATATTTTCGACATTTTCCTCTATATTTACTTCGATGTATCCTAATTTCTCAAAATATTACTGACATTATAAATATATCTGTTATTTTGTCTCTCGTTTCTTGATTTTTGTAATGTGAAATGAAAATAACGATTTAAAAAAAATCAGAGCAAATCTAACAAAATCATAGATAGTTTCATGAATTGTGAGCATGAATGGACCCAAAATCATATTCATATCTAGGGCAACAAAATCACTGTAGACCAGTGATATCGGAGGGAAATGATTTTTCAGGTTAAGCAGTAATGCCTATTGCTATTTTCATATGACTCTATGTTTGATTGTTGCAGTATTCACTAGACGGAAATTCATCTTATATCGATTGCAGTTATAGGCTTTATCGGCTAATATTTATTTCAAATTTCACAACAATTGTTTCGTCAGTTACCTCAAGAATTGATTTGGTGAGTATGGTCAATTTGAAAATTCGAAAATTTGAAAATTTTAAATTTTGAAAAGACCAAAAAAACATTTTACTACTCGATTCAAAAAGGTTTATTATTCAAGAAACGAATGCCCTATGATAATTTTCAGAGCTTCCTCGAAAACCATTGAAAATCAATTAATGTCTAACTCAACAAACTCAAAATAAGAATATTCTTAAAAAGCACTAACATGAAGTCAGAAGCTTTTGCGCGCATGCTCCTTCGTCTAATCACGCCTGATGCGAAGTCGATCGAGCTGAATTTCGGTACTTACTTGATTTTAAAATGGTAGTTCGAAGGTTTCTGAAATATAAAATTTATTAAGAAAAAAATGTTTTATTTTTTTCTAGTGATACGATATTCAGGAAATTAACGCGTCGGCATTCTACAAGTAATCACCAAGTTTTAATTGGATCAGATTTGAATATATTGAGTTATTGAGGAAATAACATTTTGGATTGGTATAACTCCGAAACCGTTTGGCATATAATGCCCAAGAAGGAACTGAACTCTCGCATTCGGATGGGCAACTAACCCTGAAAGTCGTTATCTCTTTCAGTTTTAATGTTATCTTGTCAACGGTCACCCATCGATCTGCTATGAACTCATCCAAGGCTGCTCGGATCTCCAATAATATAGATACGGTCATGTTCAAATTTGAAACTTGGCTGTAAAGTTAGGTCGTGAAGGCTCTTGCAAAATTTCCGCGATATAGGATCGATCGCTTGAAATAAAATAATTTTTTCAATGATTTTTTTTATTTTTCTAATGATGCGATAGATAATCACGAAATTTCGCAAAAATTAGCGTGTCAGTATACTTCACATGATTACCAAGTTAAAATTGGTTCGGAATTGTATATTTTGAGTTATTGAGGAAATATCATCAGCATGTCAGATAGGTATAACTCCGAAACCGTTTGGCCGATCATGCCCAACAACTAACTTATGTGTTCGGTTGATTTTGCGCATGGTCTCTCTTTGACTGGCAGACTTTGAAAAATATTCTCTTCTGAAAAGAATATGTATACGAAAACGTTGCCATCCCTGTCTCGAAGCAAAGAGGAGAAGAATAGTATTTATATGAACTTGTGTAATCATGCAATCTAGATTCAAGCATTTAAGCTTACTGTGTCTAAATTGCCATACGATAAATAAATAAATATATACCAAAGAATTGTTTTTTAAATTCACCAGCATTTTCTCTCGTTTTATTCAATGAATTCATCCAGAGAATTGTTCTTTCATGTCATTTCATCTCTTGAATGAAAATGGTATTGGAATTTTCCCAAATTATTAGTTATCAGCGACTACTTATATGAGTAGTTTTAGGGGCACGACGTTTTTCGCGCTCTTGTTTCTCGGAAATGAGTGCTTATCAATTCGCCCAAATGTCTGTAATTTTCAAGTTTTTGGCTGAAAATGCTCTTGAACGATTTGGTTTGACTCACTAATCAAGAATCCGTGGTCGAAATCGATTCTGTCCGGCCAGCCGTCCGGCCGGCCGTCAGCACAAAAACTCTCGAACGGAATGAGCTAGTTACTTGAAATTTTCAAAGTAGGTTTGAGGGATAAATATCTCGGTTCGTTATTGGGCAAAATCGGTCTAATAGTTTCGGAGTAACGAAAAAAAATATTTTTTTAAATTTCTACTTTTGAATTCGATTTTTTTAAGATGCACTTTCATCATAAGAATCCATTGTTATCATTTTCAACTCTAACAAGCTGATACTTTCGGAGATATGATGTTTCAAAGTTTCAATAATACATCGTAAGTTCTATGTATTCACAGAATGTGAACACAGAATCTGTCTGTGTTCACTATTCATAAATGTCATATTTTGTGTCATGTCTAGCTATTAGAGATTGTCAATTCGTAGTTTGAAAATATTTCCTCTTGGAAAGCCAGTATTCGATTCTTGAATTTGTGAATATATACAAGACTGTTTTGATATAGTTTATGGAGGCAATAGGAAAAACATAATGGAATCATCAAAAGAAATTACTGTTCATTGACCACTGAGGTTAATATTACCTTTTACTTCCTTAAGTAGTGAGATATGTTTCCTATACAGGGTGAGTCTTTGACCACTGCATTAATTTTAACCAAATATTCCTCTCATCAAATGAAACACTTTTTTCATTTAACATTTTTCCAAATTCAGCTCAGGTAAAAAGATACAGGCTGTTGAAATTTTGAAAAAAAATCAGTATTAATTTTGTAGCTTTGACATCCTTTTTTCGAATTAAATGATTGTTGGCGTAAAGTTTCCTATAACTATGATACATATTTTCCAAATATTAGTTATTTTCTACTTCTACTGGTTTTCTAGTTATGGACTCGTGGATTCATAAAACTAAACGAAATTAGCATAAAGAAAGCATACAAAGTTTTTCTTGAGTCATTTCAAGAATATTCCATCTTTTTAGAACATCATATTATTCTTCATCATTTCTCCTTAAACGCACCGTTTTCGAGATATTCTTCATTGAATGTTTTAAAATGGAAAACTCCAGAAATTTCACTACTTTTATGGATCCGTCCCTGAGCGTTGGAAGCCCGAATCAAGCTGTAAAGCACGTTACCATGCCTTATTCTCGTCCGCCAACAATGTCATAGATAATTTATATGCGTAAGTGTATTAGCACATTGTGAAATCTTTAAACGCTTGTAACTTTTTACCTGAGCCGAATCTGGAAAAATGGCAAATGAAAAAAGTGTTTCATTTGATGAGAGGAATCTTTGGTTAAAATTAATGCAGTGGTCAAAGACTCACCCTGTATACATTATTTTCATAATGTTGCTAGCAAAAAAAATACTGAAATATGGATCTACATTTTGTTTGAAACATTCTTCCTTGAGTTAAGGTTCATAATACAGAAAATAATGTGTTAGTGGTATGAACTATTAAATTTTAAATTATGAAAAGAGGATAGTATTTTATTAATATATTTTGAACTATTAAAATAATTTGTTCGTAATGCACTACCTACTCAAATATCAGGAATAAATGGACAATCTACTATGATTGTCTCCAGCCTTGCTCTAGACATTTCGATGATACTTTCTATTTCGATTTGTGAAAACTATGCACCGAGTGTAAGTTGCAACAACCCATTCCACGAGGTTGAATCATTGCAGATTGCTCATTTAAGCTTGAAAAATAAATTTAATGATAATTTTTGAAGCATTAAAGCATTGAAGCATTGTAGATTGCTCTTTTTTTTGAAAGATAATTTTTGAAGCATTTTTTTTAAACGACACTTTTTTAAAATTTAATTTCTTTCATGATGCAGATCTATTATAGGAATCCATTGATATAATTCCCAACTCTGAGAAACCAATATTTTCGGAGATATAATTCGTCTGTTTGAACAAGAGCGCCAAAAATCTCCTGTCCACAGGGCTTGAAACAATTTTTAATAACTATAGCTAATTATTCTCTTAAAATTTTCTAGTGATACCATCCTCACGAAATTTATAATCGTCTTTGTGTCGGTATTCTACAACTATAGTTACAAAATTTCAATTTGATCGGATTTGCATTGTAATTAGTACTCGGAAACCGTTTAGCCAATTATTCCATTGGTGGCAATGGCGCTATACATTACGCTACCACAAAGAAAGCACTGTTTTCTTTCGACCCAAAAGTAAATGTATGTATTCGAATGGGTCTTACGCCGCCACAAACACAGCACATTTTATTTTCGACCCAACAATGAATGGTCTGTATTGCAGTCGAAACTAATCGTTTGATTCCATTCTCGGCCAAACAGTAGACCAGTATTTATTGGACGTTTGTGTTTACATTTTTCCTGGAGCTAAGCCGCTTCAGGCGAGATCAAAACCTGGATGGGTGACCGCTATGGCTATAAATTTGAACAGCATGCCAAATCTAATGGCCACAGTGCTTTTGTCTCTATCAAAATCCTGTTTATAATAAAATATTGAATCCTTATACGAATATTTCGAATTTATTATGAAATTTCAGGCTCAGTACGTAGACTCCATCGATATATAAGTATAATACAGCAACTAATTTAGCAGAGTGGCATGAAACAGAAAAGTGTTCCCGAAAATTCAAAGTGTTCCTCGCTACAAAAGTAACCGCGAAATTGTGGCTGAATATACATTTTCACGACGTAATTATATGAAAACGGGAGCATAAGCAGTATTTCATTTATATGCATTTTAATTTCCGAGATCCGAATGTTATTCCAGGTTAAATATCCCCAAAATGCAGCTCATGCATTAGTTAGGGGAGAATATTAAAACGTGAAAGCATCACCACCATCCTTTTTGGGGCGTTCAACCGCAAAGACGGAAGGTGGAGAGAAATACGGCAGTATTTCGTACAGAATACCCATTTCGGAGATGCTAGAACGTAGAGAAAATCACCTAATGTTTTTATTTTTTCACTCTTTTAATGTAGCTCCTTTCTGGAAAAAAATTTCATATTTTGAATTACGAATTTCCTCTAGGTTTTACCTGCTGAAGCACTCTAAATTTCTCAGGTAATGAAATCGATTAGATTAGCGCATGGCTGAGGAAAATATTCAGAATATGTTCAATCCGTACTATATCATCAAACTCAGAGTATGTTTCATCATCTATTCGTGATCCATTCATTGTTTAGCAACTCTTACGGATATGTAACATAGGGGCAATTACATAATTGCGTTCGGGGAATGGAGAATCTAACAAAACAGTAGATACTTATACAGGGTGTTTCGCGAATGATGGTACATGCTTTCAGTGAAGATGCAGACTATTTTGGTGTGTCCAAATCATTGTTCGAAATATGTCCTAATTATATTCGTTCAAGAGATACAGGATGTTTTATTTATTTTATCAAAACCTTTCAATCGGAGTAACTCTTGAACGCCTGAATGGATCTTCATGAAAATTTCAGGGATTATAAGTATAGTCCTATGCCTAATATTCACTCATAATGACTTGTTGATAGCGCAGGTCCGGACTGAGAAAATTATTATCTTTATTCCACATCTTGTAAAGCACCCTGTACATAAAATTTGCAAGCAGTAAAAATTTTTTCAGAATCTACAATGAATACTCTTCAAAACAAGCTTCTTGGCAAGAATAGCACACTTTGCATCAATATTTTATGAACCATTTTCATTTTTCATAAAAACTCGGTAATTACTTGTACAACGTCGACCCACTAATTTTCGCGGAATTTAGTGAATTTCGTATCCTGGAGTTACTTGAGACGAACGTTTTTTTTATTTCAATTTGAATAGAATACATATGAAAGAATTAAAAATTCTGTGATCATAGATTCTCTCGTTACTGAAGTATGTCATTAAAATGTTATTAAAAGTATTCATACTCGTATATTATAAAAGCTGAGAAAGCGGTATATATCGATGCTACATTCGATAAAGAGTGTCCAGTAGAGGTGAATAGACAAAAGAATATGCACGTTAAACCTCCTGAATTTACGTCAGTGGTTGAATCATTTTTTTGTAGTTGTAAATCAATCCTGAGCTTATGACCTAAGACCTTACATCTAAATTGAAAACGAATTTTTAACACTATGAAAAATGGGCGTTGTGCTGATGTAATTTTCCAATATCGTAGTACAATAATTGAGAAAAATCAAGATATGCCCTCCATATTGGTCTACACATTTCCCTACTCGTTTTTAAAAAGAATTTCGATTTACATTGGCATTGCTTTTTATTTATATTATTCTAAGAAGCTGACCTCGAGTATTCATTTTAATAGAACAAGATCGATATTTTGAATATCCCCAGACATAATATTCTATACTCTACAGGCTTCAATTGGGCGACCTTAAAGGTCAATCATATACATTTCCAAAATTCTTATCTGAAAAGTCTCGAGCGTTTAGCCTATAATGGGGCTCCGTAAAAATACATTCCTACTAGCAATGTTCATATTTTCGTCGCAGACGAATTGAGAATACCTGGAACATGCACGCAAAATTAAATGAAACAATAATTGAAGCAATGAGTTGGCAGCATATGAATATTTAGTCCTCTATGGAGGGTAGCCTCAACTGAAAAAATGTAGCATTTTGACATAAAAGAGCCTAATTTCTCGACAGAGGCATTTGAAAGGGCCAGTCTCGTCGGTTAATATAAAAGAACTATATATCTTCGAACGCTAAAATTCTAGAACTCCTAGTATTCCGTTTTCGGCTATGTCACACACAGTTAAACAGTCACAGGTGTTCAAAGCTCTATTATTATCTAACCGGATATGGAGCTTTTATGGACTATCCGTCTGAGCTTACCTGAGTTGCCTTTTGATTTCATTCATAGTTTGAGGACAATTTCTTATGCTTAATTTAATGAATGAAATAGGTAGTAGAAGTCTGTAGTAAAACTCGAGTCATTCATTGATTTCAATGCTCCGCTCTTGGTCGGAAATAGTATAAGGAGAAAGAGGAAAGTTATACCTATACGAATTTCTTTATTCCTTATATTCATTGAGCTCTTTGTAGCTTATGGAGTTAGTTGAACATCTTCTGATTGTTGCAGAAATTATGATTTGAAGTGGGTTTGGTCAGAAAGTGCCATGTATATAGTTTTTTCAAAAATGGGGACTTGTAGAATCGATATATTGATAATAATGCAATGATAACATCGTTCGATACAATTTTTGGATTTGGCTTAAATTTTACTTTTGGTTCCTTATACAGGGTTATTCAAAACTCGAGGCAAAAAATCAAGGAACATATACAGGCTGAAATTCTTGATAAAAAATGCAGAATAAATTTTTTTCATTTTTGGCTTTGTTTCCGAGACTTCACAGTGTCTGCATGTCATCAATTTCCAACATTAATACATAATATAAAAATTGGTTCAAGCCCTGCGGGCAGGAACTTTGACGCTCTTATTCAAACTTTGACAAATCATATCTCCGAAATTATTGGTCTCTAGGAACGATATAAATGGATTCTTACGATAGAACTGCATCATGAAAGAAATTAAATTCAAAAATGGGTTCAAGCCCTGTGAACAGGAGCTTTCTGGCGCTCTAGTTCAAACAGACAAATTATATCTCCGAAAGTATTGGTTTCTCAGAGTTGGGAATTAAATCAATGTATTCTTATGAAAGAACTGCATCATAAAGGAAATTAAATTCAAATAATAGTTTTTTTATCAAGATTAAATGAGCAATCTGAGAATGAGAACTGCACCATGGAAGAAATCAAATTAAAATAGCAGAAATGAATTTGACTCTTTCTTATAAAACAGGATGAACTGTACGAGTATGAACACAGATCATATAATAAAGCTTAGATAGAATAATTATAGCATTCTTTGAAAACATAGAAGTACGTACCTACGGTTCATTATTGAAATTTAGAAAAATCATATCTCCGCAAGTATTAGCTTGTTGGAGTTGAAAATGATATCGATGGATTTTAATGGTGAAACTGCATCTTAAATAAAAATTACAGACATTTGGGCAAATTGCACTCAGTTCCGAGGAACTAGAGCGCCAAAAAGTGTAATTCCCTTTCCGGGATTTGAGCCCACCTTCTCTCGTTCTGAAACCGAAAACCCGACTGACTAGACGATCCGGCTATCGGGCTCCTCGTACGATCCTGTCGATCTCCGGTATTAGAATAAAACGTTGGTACTTACCTGGGATATATATTCTTAATTTTCACTTTTCGACATAAAATCGCCACATGGGGGTTTATTTGACGGTTTTTTACCCTTGTCTCTCTAAGTCGAGTTTGACGTTTCTCGAACCAACTATTAGCAAGGAATTAGACAATGTCATGTCTCAGGAAAATAAGTTGACATTATGACAATTCATACATAGAATAATTATATAATTCTGTGAAAACGTTGAAATACGATTTGTTATTGAAATTTTGAAAAATCATATCTCCTAAGTATTAGCTTCTTAGAGTTAAAAATGATATCGTTGGATTTTTATGGTAAAACTGCTCATTGAAAAAAAATTAATTTGGAATTTGTTATGTAAAAAAAAATTTTTTTTGTTACTTTGAAACCATCTGTCCGATTTTGCCCAATAACCAACTTAGCCGAGATATTTATCTGTCAAACCTACTCTGAAAATTTCAACTCTCTAGCTCATTCCGTTCGAGAGTTATCGTACCTTCGGCCGGACCGGCCGGCCGGACAGAATGAATTTCGACCACGGATTCTTGATCAGTGAGTCGAACCAAATCGTTTAAGACCATTTTCATCGAATAATTCGAAATTTACAGACATTTGGGCAAATTGATAAGCACTCAGTTCCGAGGAACTAGAGCGCCAAAAAGACTGATTCTGCCCAACAACGAACTTATTCGAGGTATTCATTCCTCAAATCTACTCTGAAAATTATATTATATCAATTAAAACTTAGACAATATTGCAGTTTTGCTTTTAATGGAGATATTCTGAAACCAATTTAATTATGTATCTCACCAAAGAATATCTTTCCATCATCATATGGATTATCCACGGGCATTATATTATCACCTTGAAAGTATAATATCATATCATCCTCATAATTCTACGATAGCTGAGGTTAGTTCATCGGCCATTTTGCATTCAATCATACTTTATTTTCTAGAACAGGAGGTTTATTTTATACCAAGAATAACGAAGCAGAAATAATTTTGACATTTATCTCTCATAGGAAAATAAGATGACATGTACACAGATCATATAATAATTCATAGATAGAATAATTAAGTACAGCATTTGGTGAAAACATAGAAGTACAATTTATTATTGAAATTTTGAAAAATCATATCTCCGAAAGTATTAAGTTGTTGGAGTTAAAAATTATATCAATTGATTCTTATGGCCAAATTCAATTCAATTTGAAATTTGTAATGAAAACACATGTTACTCCGAAACATCATATGGATTATCCAAGGACATTATATTATCACCCAAAAATTATAAGATCCTATAATCCTTATAATTCTGCGATAGATGAGGTTATATCATTGGTCATTTTGCATTAAATCATACTTTGTTTTCTAGAACAGGAGGTATTTTATATCATGAATAACGAATTCTGGATAGAACCAGGAATAAATATGATATGACTGTTATCGGTAAATAAGTAACATGTATGAACACAGATCATGAAATTCATAGATACAAATACGGACTTGTAGAATACAGACGAGCAAATTTTTGTAGAATTTCATGAGGATCGTATCTACCACTGAGCTAAGGCACTACAACGATTAAATTCTATGAATACGTAAACAGAATATTTCATCTTAATCGAATTTATCCCGAGCATGATTCATCATTCCATTGTCATATCTGACTGGACTGCACATTGAGATTTGAAAATTTCAAGCAACTGAAGTTACCAAAAACTTCTTTTTCGCGTTTCAACTTCGAAACTCGCTTAACCAATCAATCAGTGCTGCCTATGGGAAGATCCGCCAGAGGCTTTATCAATAATTCAGTGTTTCCTATGGAGGAGTATGTCGAGAATGATGCGGCGGACTATTTTCGGCTTCGACAGCTATATTCCGAATTGAATTTGCATGTTTATGAATTAGACAGCGCCGTCTTCCAGAAGACCATCTTCCGTACGTTCTCACGGCCTACTTCTGCCTCGTTGCATCCGCTTTTCCCGCATTCTGGGTTTCCAGCTGCTAATTCATCCCAAATTCATTTCACCTTGATGAATATTTCAGATGGAATAATACTATCGCCTGCAACTTGTGACGAACTATCCAGAACTCCTTCTGGCTCGCCCTCAACCTATTATGAATGTGAATATGATGCCCGACATATTTTGACCGATTTCTGCAATTGTTCGTCTTGAAAGTATCGTCCAATATCCACCAGGGAACTGCTCATCTATTTGCTTAGTGGCACACCACGAATTACAGTAATCATACCTTTCAGATCGCAGAATTTTTTCACATGTAACGACAATGAATGAGCAATCTGTAATCATAAAGCCTCATAATAATAATAATCATAATAATAATCTGAACAAGAGGCAAAAGTGAATAGAAGATAACAACACCTTCACCGCAGAACCTTCAAAGTTATTTTGACCCAAACAAGTACAGGCAAAAAAACCCACAATCGACCGGAAGAATTCAAACAGTTCTGGAATAGTATATTCTAAAAAAAGTTGCAGAATGGGCTTCTATTCAAACGCGAGCGACGAAGGAGAGAGTTTTCGAACACATGAGTATTGGAATTGCCTTCTGCAACGAGTATTAGACGATATTTTCTCTATTTCAGTCAAGTTTGGTAAAATACTGACTTTTCCCTTGTATCTTGGCAGTTGGTGTGACTGTTACGAAAGTTGACAGATTACGTACGGAATTTGAAATTTGAATCGTACGTAGGGCATGGAGATCAGAATTAAAACAGTTTCCTAATAGTATGAATGATCCAAAATTAGCAAGCAGGAAATCTCTTGATCCTTATGTTTTAATGAAAATAAAACTTTTCCTCTCAACAATTATTTCACTATTTCCAGATCATATTATATTGACCTTTGTTGAAATTTTATAGGATCGAATGCCAGTGCTGACTACCACAAAACGAAAAATATAACTAGAAACAATGCAGTAATGAGATCATTACAGCACTGTTTTTAGTGCTGTAATGAACTCATTACGAAACTGAAATAGAGAATAGTATATTGTATAATTAGTGAGAAAAGCATAATATTCCCAAACGACTGTGACAATTATCAGACGAGGAGCGTAGCGACGAGGACACAGGAGTTTGGGAATATGCTTTTCCCACGAATTATACATACTATTTTTTCTTCGAACGTTGATTTACATTAAAAAAATTTATTAAAAAATATTTCATTCAAGATGTAATCAAGTAAGTTTAAATAGGTTTCTCTATGTCCATATTGAAATATAAAAGTGGTAACCATGGAAATTACTTTGTTATGACAAAAGTAAAACAATTTTCTAGCTGGTTCTGTTTGATTCGTTGTATTTTATAAGGCATTAAGAAAGAATTAATAAACATGAACACTGATAGTGATTATTTGTTACCTTGCACGCCTCCTGAACTAGTAGAAGCCGCGAAATCCAGAGAAAAGTATATGAACTTGCATACCAACGCTTCATGGATATTTGCAGAAAAAACAACAGTGTATCCTTTTCTGAGAATGTACTGATAGCGTACCTTGCTGAATTGGCTAAAACAATGAAATCTTCGATGTTGTGTCATGTTGTTTCATTTTATTGTAATAATCCATTTGTAACATTACCGCACGCTACAGCAGTGCGCTAAGAATATTGCCGCACTGTTATTTTCTAATTACTTAGCAACTGCCCACTATTCTGGAATATTGAGCTTTGCGCATAGAAAACTGGTCAAAATAGTGTCACTTTTCCCACGATCGAAGAAAAAAATATGTACGAGCGACCAGCGGAAACCAAGGATATACCAGCACTTCACATATTCCAGACATTATGCGATAAAAAGCTGCAACAGACCGAAGAGCTGACTGAGATATCATCCAAGGGATTGGGCATGCCCGGTAGAACAAGCATGATTTCACCTGGACTGGATGGCGTTTACAAATATTGGTGGAAGAACTACCTACCAACACCTAACATTCTTCAACATCGGATTCCTTAGATTATTGGAGCAGTAGGAATCAAATCTACGAACAATGAGGAGCAAGGAAAGGGGGTACGATGGTGAAAGGACAACCTTCTTATAGACAAGAGCATTTGTCAAGATGTGAGATATTCTACAAGCGCGACCTACATACATCATGGTTAGATTACGCCAAAGCATTTGACACATTGGCTCACAGCTTGATAATACGGCTGCTAGAGACGCTCAAAATCCACCCGAACATCGTCCATGTGATGAAAAATATTATGGCGCTATGGAAAACTATGATCGCCGTTTGATCCGAAGGTCGGACCACTTATACCGGATGGATGAGATACAGGCAAGTTGTATTCCAAGGAGTTTCGCTAAGCCCGCTATTGTTCGCATAACACTTCCACCATCAACAGCTGAGTAGAGAGCAAGCAGAATAAGGTACAAGGCCGAGCCACCAGGCACAAGAGAACATCTGGTCTCACATCTCTTGTACATGTACGCTCCTTCCAAGGCAGCACTACAACAACTACTGAATATCGTTGCCGAATATACCTCAGCAATAGGAATGTCATTCGGTTTGGATAAATATGCTGTTTTTCATCTAAGCAAAGGAAGAACTGAAGAAACAGGAGGAGACCTCGAACCAGGAAGGGAAATCAGCTAATAACACCTCGAAGAGGAAGAAACTTACAAATTTCTTGGAATGGAACAAAGAGTCACGATGGAGACTACCGAAATCAAGGATGCCTTAACACCTAGCTGTCTGAGAAAAATTAAGTGTCTGCTACGAACAGCTTGTCCGCCGAAGGTAACCTAATCTTTCAGGGTAGTTAACTGGGTAGTGAATGAAATTCTCAAGCTCGACAGATCCACGCGTAAATTGATGAACATGACCCGTAGCCTGCATCCCAACTGCTCGATACAAAGAGTATACCTTCCACGAACGAAGGGAGGCAGAGGTTTGCAAAGTTTGGTATACCAACACCATCAACAAACGTTGGAAATGGCAATAAGGATACTGTGAAGTCTCTGAAAATGGTGGCTCATCATGGAATTATGAACCAAGGAGCTTTTCTATTTAGGGCTGGTCAGAGAGCTTCTGCCCAAATTCCTTATTTTTGGAAGATAATGCGCCACCCCATCGTACGAGAATTGTCTATGAAGCTCTGGAAATCCATGGTATTCCATATTTGGTCCTGCCCGCTCAGTCGCCAGACCTCAATCACATTGAACTCGCTTGGGATCATCTACAAAGAGCTTTGCATTCTCATCAACCACCTCCACTACACTTCAAGAACTCAGAAGGCTCTGGAGAGAAATTGATCAAGGCTACTCCAACAATCCGTACCATACTCTTGACTTAACTTTATTTTTTAAATTTTATAAGTGAACTCAGTTTGCACTACAAATACTAAAAATTTTTACCTGAAACTGTGGACTTATAAAGAAATGGCCAAAAGAATTATTTAGATAATTTAGACTTCTCATATTTTAAAAATTCGTGACAAAAAAAATGGAAACTTAGGAATGTAAATTTTTTGCAGTCCTAATATGTTGATTTATATTACTAGAAGTTCACTTCCTCATTAGGAACTCAATACAGCTTTTATTAATTGAAGAAATAAACATCTCTCGGGTTTAATAGTGCTAAGAGTATCCTGTTTACGATAAAATCTGTATAATCATCGGTAATTCGCTAAATGATGCTGTAAAATTCGAGTACGGTTTTTTAGTATACTGTACATGAATTAAGTCATTGAGATAATGTGCGTCTCGTCATTCCATCTCGAAACTCATGACAGATCGTGAATTTTTGCTGATGAATATAATGGTCCCAACAATAAAATCTTATTTTTTTGCTTTGCAGCTACTGCCACGATAGGTCCGTTATCTACTTCATCTGCGCTCTACAAACGTTTATAAACGCATTAGGAACTCAATTCAAATCTTGTGAAATTATATCCGTAGCCCATCATTAAGAGCCCATGTTGATTGCTTCGTGAAAAAGATGATCCTCGTGTAATTGTTTTGTATGTTTAGAAGAATGAACATTATCTAGGCTTTTTATGAGACGGATGAAGAAAGTCCGACACAAGAACGTCGACCGAGATTGGCACTTTTTTGTTCATTCTTTGATTGAGACCGCAAAGATTGCTGGTGGTATGAGGAAGCTGACAAGTTGTCTGCTTGCACCACTATGGGAATAACTCATAATTAATTATTGGAATCATGCAAGGTTATAAGTACCCTCAAATTAGTTATATCCGGGAGATAATCCAACATTATGTTCAATGCATAAAGATTATGATGAAGAGAATTGGAAATTCCAGAAACAGGTGACACCACAACAGAAGTGAGCAACCAATTTATGCCTCCAGCACTAGGACCTCCAATTTAGAGGCAAACTATCGTATCGGTATGCAGGAAGCATAAGCAGCCTGTGCGATATAATCTCAACCCAAGGATATGAAATAAAGAAATCGGGATAATCTGGAGAACCAAAAGCGGAAGAGCCCTGAAGAAGCCAATTAGCAGAGAGACGTGTCCGCAAGAACCGGCAGAATGATATTTCTCTGCTTCTTTTGCGGAATTACCCGTTAAACTTATATATACAAATATATATATATTTGATTATAAAAATGTAGTACCACCTCTAATATACCTGAGCCAACGTATTCTGCTAGTGGAGGTACTTGAAGCTGTTTTGTTCTCCTGAGCACTGTATTGTATTGTATTGTATATTATTATACTGATCCTCCTAGGTCTTCCCCAAGGAGACACCTCATAAGCTCTCGAAGAGCTTGAGCATTTTTGGGCTCTTTTTCCTCGGAACAGAGTGCTTATCAATTTGCCGAAATGTTTGTAATTTTCGAATTTTCAGATAAAAAAAAAAAAAGCACTGACGTGAAGTCAGTACTCTTTGGCGCGCGTGTTCACGGTGGCTAATTTGAATTGAATGATTCAAAAATTAACAGTGCTGTATCTAAGCTGCCATCAGGATAGAGTAACAAAGTTGGAAAAGAACACAAGTGACTCTCCTTAGTCGCACAAGCTCCTAGAAGATTTGGGAGGGTCAGTATAATCCTAATCATGTTTATAGCACGCGCGCCAAAGCAGATTGACTTTTTACACTTTTTCTTTCATTGTTAAGTCAATCTGCTTTTGCGCGCGTGCTATAAACATGATTAGGATTATACTGACCCTCCCAAATCTTCTAGGAGCTTGTGCGACTAAGGAGAGTCACTTGTGTTCTTTTCCAACTTTGTTACTCTATCCTGATGGCAGCTTAGATACAGCACTGTTAATTTTTGAATCATTCAATTCAAATTAGCCACCGTGAACACGCGCGCCAAAGAGTACTGACTTCACGTCAGTGCTTTTTTTTTTTTTTTTCAAGTTCCTTTAACAAATATAGCAATCAATACAGTTTGGCTGTTAGCTTTACCGTAGATCAGAAAAAAATTCGGTTGTGGGTCCTCCGTTAGGGACGCAATTGCATCTTCTCCAAATCCGAACGCATTTTAATATAGATCTACCGAATATAGTTATTTATAAATTCGCTTCAGGGCCACCATACAGACATTTCAAATCGGAAACAACGCTATTTCCCCCAAACTGACTTGTGTCCGTGCACTGAATTGACATGAATATTCTTTTAAAACCTCACAATATCGGCTCTTTACTCCCAACATAACCCAAACAACCCAAAACCATTCACTTCTCGTCTGCGCAAGCGCAGTATACTCGTGGCTGCAAGTCCTCCCAAAATTACACACCTCATGAAAAACTCCGATTCTCCAACACTAGTGGTTCAGGAGATATCGCTTTTTGAATCCACGCATGCGCAGACCCTCACCAGGGGATTCTATAGCGGAAAAGCATCCGCCACCCCAAAACCCCAATCCTCTCTGACGAAAGCACCAGCAGTTAAATCACTGATGGTCTGCTCATGCGCATAACGAAAAATGCCCGTAAGGGGTTACATCCATTTCGATATTAGCCCCAGGGCCACGGTACGGACACTTTAACTCTGAAACAACGCTACATCCCCCAAACTAACTTTTCCTTGCACTGAATTGCTATGAATATTCTTTTAAAACCTCATAATATCGACTCAGCTCTCCCAACATAACCCATCCAACCCAAAAACAGTCACTTCTCTTCTGCGCATGCGCAATCTACTCGCGGCTAAAAGTCCTCTCAAAATAACACACCTTAATAAAAACTCCGATTCTCCAACACTAGTGGTTCCGGAGATATCACATCTTTAATCCACGCATGCGCAGACCCTCAACAGGGGATTCTATAGAGGAATAGCATCCGCTACCCCAAAACCCTACTCCTCTCTGACGATATCACCACCAGTTAAATTACTGATGGTCTGCTCATGCGCATAACGAAAAATGCCTGTAAGGGGTGACATCAATTTCAAAATTAGCCGCAGGGCCACGGTCGGACACTTTAATTCGGAAACAACGCTACATCCCCCAAACTGACTTGTCCTTGCACTGAATTGCTATGAATATTCTTTTAAAACCTCATAATATCGACTCAGCACTCCCAACATAACCCATCCAACCCAAAAACAGTCACTTCTCTTCTGCGCATGCGCAATCTACTCGCGGCTAAAAGTCCTCTCAAAATAACACACCTTACAAAAAACTCCGATTCTCCAACACTAGTGGTTCAGGAGATATCACATCTTTAATCCACGCATGCGCAGACCCTCAACAAGGGATTCTATAGAGGAATAGCATCCGCCACCCCAAAACCCTAATCCTCTCTGACGAAAACACCACCAGTTAAATCACTGATGGTCTGCTCATGCGCATAACGAAAAATGCCTGTAAGGGGTAACATCAATTTCAAAATTAGCCTTAGGGCCACAGTACGGACACTTTAACTCGGAAAAAACGCTACATCCCCCAAACTGACTTGTCCTTGCACTGAACTGCTATGAATATTCTTTTAAAACCTCATAATATCGACTCAGCACTCCCAACATAACCCATCCAACCCAAAAACAGTCACTTCTCTTCTGCGCATGCGCAATTTACTGGCGGCTAAAAGTCCTCTCAAAATAACACACCTTACAAAAAACTCCGATTCTCCAACACTAGTGGTTCGGAAGATATCGCATCTTTAATCTACGCATGCGCAGACCCTCATCAGGGATCTGAAGTCTATGGAGGAATAGCATCCGCCACCCCAAAACCCCAATCCTCTCTGACGAAAACTACAGCAGTTAAAGGACTTCTCATCTGCGCATGCGCAATACGGAAAATGCCCGGAAAGGGCAGCATGAACCTCAATAACATATGTTTCGGCATTAAAAGCAAAGTATTCCGCAAAATAGTAGTAATTTTTTTATTTTTTTCATGTCACGTGATCTTCACGAAATTTTGCAAAAGTGTTTGCTTTGGTCTTTTGCATCTAACTACTGAGTTTCAATTTAATCAGATCAGTATTTCTCGAGTTATCTTGAAAATAAAATTTTCAAATTTTCAAAATTTTTTTTTGCCACTTTAGGGCCGTCCGTTCAACACAAAACTTTGCAGGCATATAAAGGTCATGATTCTACAATCTGATGCCAAATTTCAAAAAGATCGAGTGATCGGTTCCGGAAATATTCATAAAAAACGTTTTTATTAAAAACGGCCTTAACTCCGAAACCGCTCGGTCGATTTTGCCCGTTAACGAACTTGTCCGAGATATTTACGCTACGAAACTACCCTGCAAATTTCAACGCTCTAAGTCGTTCCGTTCGAGAGTTATCGTGCTAACGGCCGGACCGGCCGGCCGGACGGACAGAATTGAATTT
Organism: Halyzia sedecimguttata; assembly: GCA_937662695.2. NCBI lineage: Eukaryota > Metazoa > Arthropoda > Insecta > Coleoptera > Coccinellidae > Halyzia > Halyzia sedecimguttata. The sequence goes on along the minus strand of OW569415.2, from coordinate 34,859,464 downwards.
GACCTCGAATTCTTCATCAGGGAGTCGAACCCAATCGTTTGAGACCATTTTCGAAAAAAAATTCGAAAAATACAGACATTGTGACGAAATGATAGCACGCTGTTCCTTGCGGAACACGCGCGCAAAAATGGGCTAAACGATTTGGTTCGACTCACTGATCAAGAATTCGTGGTCAAAACCGATTATTTCCGGCCCATCTGGCCATTAACACGATAGCTCTCGAACGGAATGAGCTAGACAGTTGAAATTTTCAGGGTAGGTCTGCGACATAAATATCTCGGTCAAATTCGTTATTGGGCAAAATCGGCCTAATGTTCAGAGTAACGATAAAAATATTTTTTTTTTACATTAAAAATTTCAAATTAAATTTTTTTAAAGATCCAGTTTCATCATAAGAAGCCATTGATATCATTTTGACCTCTCTAGCAAACTAATACTTTCATATAAATGATTTTTCAAAATTTCAGAGTAACGATAAAAATAATTTTTTTTTTTTACAATAAAAATTTGAAATCAAAATTTTTCTATGATCCAATTCATCATAAGAATTAATTGATATAATTTTGAACTCTCTAACAAAATAATACTTTCAGATAAAGATTTTTCAAAATTTCAACATTGAATCGTAAGTCTATGATTTCACAGAATGCTGTCCTAGATTTATTCAAATATTCGAATTCAATAATTATTTCGTTTCCCTTTACAAATATCCCGAAAATTACTTAGATTTTCAAATATTCGAATTGAGTAATTGTTCCAAATCCCGTTGGAGCCTAAGCTCAGGTAACAAATAATGCATAATCGGAACAAAGGTTTTATTCAACACAATACAAACCTATTAGGAAATAATATGTAAGGCACTAATCAGCGATTTGCTACAAATTTTTGTTCTTCATTAAATTAAAATGATCAGTTATTAGAATAGAATCTGATAACGGAAACAGATTTTCATGCTTGGCTGCATAGATTATTTCTTTTTTGCGCGCATGTTCTGGGAAACAGCGTGCTATCATTTTGCCCAAATGTCTGTAACTTTCGAATTTTTTGGCGAAAATGGTCTCAACGATTAGGTTCAACTCATTGATGAAAAATTCGAGGTCAAATTTGATTCTGTCCGGCCGGCAACCCTGCCGTTCGGCTGGCTCTTGCCACGACAACTTGAGAACGGAAAAAGATAGCGACTTAAAATTTTCAGTGTAGGTGGCGACGGACAACTTCTTTAATGGGCATAATCCGCCCAATGGTTTCCGAGTATAAGTTTTGTTTTCAACTAATAAAATTCCGATCAAATTGAAACTTGGTAACTAGTTGTAGAAAACTGACATAAAATATTGTGAGAACCAGAAAATATGAAAAATATGATTTCTCTCACGATAACTTGAGAACGGAAAGAGATAGCAACTTACAATTTTTAGGGTAGGTTGCGAATCTGAATGTGACATTCGAGTTTGTTAACAGATATAATCTGTATTATTTTCAAGAAATACATAAAATTTTTGAAATTATTCACCACCACGATCTATGTTGGTTTCTTGGAACCATTGATATAATAATCTATTGTCAGGAATCCTCTACGTCCAAGAGCAGAGCAGACTTGTCGAATGAGTCAATCGCAGTCACATTTGTTATATTGTATTAGCATTACCCGATCTAAATTAGACCCTCACATCGGTTGGATTTAAATAACATTGAACCCCACGCAATGTACTACGCTCAATTGGTACATACCTAATTGAATTCGATACCAGCACAATACATTCAATAATTACCATTTATATCACGTCATCCACGTTCCCGTGGTAGTTGTATAAGTCTGTCAAAACGTCGTTGAGGCACGTAAAACTAACGAATCCATTACCAAAGCTGACTTACGCCTATACAAAGATCGGAGGGATAACGTTGGGGCCAAGCCACCTAATAGCGTAAGCAAACAACATACATGATTTTTGTTTGGACTATACAGACGTGAGAATCGGTGATTGCGATGATGAAAATTCGTATCCGAGGGGAAGAATCTTCTTGCTGTTCATCATAGATGCACAAGACAACACATGAAAGAGTAATATCAATACCATATCGTAAATATTTCATTTATACAGGGTGAGTCTTAAAGTTGTACATTAGTAGGGCTTCACACGAGACGAGAGTAGGCGAGAGTATAAAGAATCTTGTCTCGGTCTCGCTCAAAAAATTAAGTCTCGTCTCGTCTCGGTTAATTCTGAATAACAATAATAAATATTATAATATATGAACGAAATGGTATATGTATAATAATGAATAATTTTGTAGAGCTATTTTTATTACTCTTTTATACAAAAATATGTGTACATGTACATATTATTTTTAATTTCAAACACTGTTTATTTCATCTTTTAAATTACTCGATTACCAAGAATATTCAAACTTAATAACACTTGCATCACATGATTTCAATGATGTACGTGTTTTTGCCATGATCATATCTACCTTCTGTGGAAAATAATCAACAATTATGTATGTAGCCATTAATAAATCATCGGCCATCTTGGAAAGTGTAGGAAGAACTTTTTCATCACTTTCCACCACTGTAAAATATTTCAATTCTTATTTGCTCTTTCTAACAGCATATATTCTTCGAACTCAGCTTTCCAATGTTTTGAAGGTTTTGTTGACGTTTAAAGAGGCTATCGATGTCGATACTTTTTTTTATAGAATTGGACAAATTCGTATAGTTTTGAATGAATACCTTCCCAGTGGGTAGATCATTGAGGGTGTTCTTGGCGTATTCCTCAAAACACTTTTCGAAACATTGAATAGCTTCATTTCTTTATCAGTTTTATTATATGTACTTCCACAGATGTATACAATAATTGTTCACATCTTCACTACAAGAAACGCAAGACAATACATTTCTCCAGATGTTCAAATAGAGAAGAAATGTTAAAAGCATTGGGATTTAGGGGCAATAAAAGTTGTCCCTTAAGGATTGAATTCATAATGGCATCATTTATTATGGTTGTGAATTCTATAATTTCTCGAAAAACAATCTCAATTATCGCAAGGTCATAACAAACATGATAATTAAAAATCTTCTAAATAATTGTGTATTTCTAGAACGATCGATGTATAATATAGACAAAATTTACTTGTATTTATAGTGGAAATATTCAATAGTTTTCTATGGGTGTTGAAAAAGGTCCAGTCGTATATAAGAAAAACTTACGGTATGCATATGTAGTAAATAAGACGATCTTCCAGGTAGAACATGTTGAGCCAGAGAAACACTTTCAATAGTTTACACGTTTATTACTCAATAGTTTATAGACACATACGAGTATACTCAACCGAGAGTACAAAATCGATCATGAAATATATACATTCAAACCTAAAATATAAAAATCTGCAGGGATAAATATTTATGATAAGAGATACGTTACTAAGAACATACAAATTACACAGATAGTCACAAGTGTTGATATTTTGTAAAATATATTGTTCTCTATGCAGACCTTTCCCCATTTTCTGAATGAAAACTTCATAAAAAAAAATTTACGAGACCAAAAACGAGACTCTCGGGTTGCGCTATATGTGGTCACGATCACCTATACCTAATATTTTTCAAAACGTCTCGTCTCGTCTCGTCTCGTCTCGTCTCGTCTCGCTTTTCCGAGAAGAGACAAGAAAAATCTTGCTGTCGTGTGAAGCCTTACCTTAGTTTTATCCTCTCATCAATAATACACTTTATTATCAACCACTTTTCCAGATTCGCCTCAAGCAAAAAGTTATAAGCGATTAAAGATTTCACAATGTACTAATACAGTCCCGGATGTAAATAATCTATTACTTTAATGGTGAACGAGAAAAAAGTAGGGCAACGTGGCTTACAGCTTGATCTGAGGATTCCAGAGCTCAGAGGTGAAGATAAATGATGAAGAGTAATTTAATTTTCGAAAATGGTTGAATATTCTTGAAATGACTAAAAAAAATCTTCATCTCCTTCTTTATGCTTATTCTATTTGGTGTTTTGAATCAGGCATTTTAATAGGAAACCAGTGGAAGTATTAATTGGGGAAAATGAGTCATAGTTATAGAAAACTTCACACAAAATTCATTTCATTGTGAATATCCATGTCAAAGGTACAAAAGAAACATTCTTAAAAGGCACTGACCTGAAGTCAGGAGCTTTTACGCGCGTGATATGTTAATCGCCTATTCGCGCCTTACATACCTACACACATCATTGGAAAATGCATAAGGAAAACTCTAAATTCAAATGTTAAAAGAATATAATTCCAAAATTACAGTGACGATATATGCTTAAATTCGGTTCTCGATTGTAAAATGGTGACTCGAATTTCAGCGAAATCTGTCACATAATTTCTGAAATATAAGCGTCTTGAAGAAAAATCTTTTTTTTGTACAACTGCCTGAAAACTTGACATTTTTGCATGTCTATTGATGCTTAAATGTTCACTTTTTTTCACTGCCAAAATAATTCACAAAATGAACATGAAATATTACTTTTTTGAGGATTTATTTTTAACAGTCAATTATTTATTGATTATTTATCATAAAAAAAAGCTTTATAGGAATAGTAATTGTCTAGTAACTTGATTATTTGAATTTTTACATAAATTAACATTAAAGATTAAAAAAGAATAAAAATATTGCCTGCTTGACCCATTTTTTGGCTCTCTTGTTCCTCGGAACAGAGTGCTTATCAATTTGCCCAAATGTCTGTAATTTTCGAATATTTCGACGAAAATGGTCTTAAACGATTTGGTTCGACTCACTGATCAAGAATCCGTGGTCGAGATTCATTCTGTCCGGCCGGTCCGGCCAGCCGGCCAGCCGTAGACACGATAACTCTCGAACGGAATGAGCTAGACAGTTGGAATTTTCAGAGTAGGTTTGGGAGATAAATATCTCGGCTAAGTTCGTTATTGGGCGAAATCGGACAGATGGTTTCGGAGTAACAAAAAAAAATTTTTTACATAACAAATGCCAAATTAATTTTTTTTTCAATATGCAGTTTTACCATAAGAATCCATTGATATCATTTTAACTCTAGAAAGCTAATACTTCCGGAGATATGATTTTCCAAAATTTCAATATAAATCGTATTTCTATGTTTTCACAGAATGACATAATTATTCTGTGTGTATTCTATGAATTGTTATAATGTCAACTTATTTTCCTGAGACATGACGTTATCTAATTCATTTCAGCAATCGTAGAATTATGAGAATTATAATATAATATCATACTTTTTGTTGGTTGATATTTTCATGCCGATGGTCAGTCCATATGATGACGGGAATGGTAATGGTAAGTTAATAATATTGAGTTCAGAATATCTCCACTAAAAACAAAACTGGAATATTGGTGTTTTGGAGTATTGGAGTGGATTTGAGGAAAGATATATATTATCGTTCATCATAGAATTGAGGAATGAATATCTCGGATGAGTTCGTTGTTGGGTAGAATTCGTCTATTGGTTTTGGATTGATAAATTTTGGCACTCTTTTGAATGTAAATTCTTCTATGATGTTTAAATTCACTTTCTGCTAAGATGGAGTTCTTTCCTAAGAGTCCATTGATATAATTCCCAACTATGAGAAACCAATACTGTCGGAGATATAATTTGTCTGTATGAACAAGAGCACCAGAAAGCTCCTGTCCACAGGGCTTGAACCCATTTCAATAAAAATTACACTTTAAAGTTAAGAAAGTGGTGAAACTGGAAGAAAGCAAAAAGCCATTTTTCAAAAATATCCAGGAGCAAGGGACAAATAAATTAGGGCTGAGTGAGTAGCAGATGATCCCTCCTTTCCACCATTTTCGTATGTTCAACATTCTACCAAACACCCTGTAGTATAGAATATAGCTGCTGACTAATTTTATTGAAACTTATCACCTCTTACTGAGTGTTCAATATCATATGACATATACCTACCTATTTAAATGATCGGACATTATTGTATGATTCGCATAACATATTACAGTGTTTGTAGACAGCTCGCACTATGTCAACATTTTCTATCAACTCTAATCCAGAACAACCCCTATTGCAATTGTATTACATTATGCATTTCAGCTTTTAAACGTTTCTATTTATCCAGATCCCTCCCTGCCATTCTATCTTCCGTCATTTATTCACCATCTCAGGCATCTCCTCACTTGCTGGAATTCGAGTCCCAAGTTGAACAATTCCTAAGGATAATTCTTCATTCATGCCTCACACGAAGGTACGCCATGTATTATATGTATAAATATATCCTGAAATTCTAGGGTTCGTCACCTCGATACAAGAAACCGTGTCATATTCCCTGAGCTATTTGTCAAGAAGAATAGAAAGCGGACATAAAAGCCCCCAATGAATAAGAACCAAGGGATCGGTGAAGAGACTCTATGCATTTACACGAACTAACATAATATAAAACCCACCTTTGTCAAAACGACTTATCCACGGTATTTAGATGGAATTTGTCGCAAATTTATATCGTCTTTCGGAGCCCAGGTGGTGTGCAGACGAAGGAGATGCCATTACTTAAATTTCTCATGCACGATATATTTCGTGATATTGCTAAGATAAAAGGGGATATCCTATGCATTCTGTGAAAATTTCGGTATAACTTTTATATCGTGAAGGCGTTTCTGTTGGTCGGTTACTGCTGAATAAAACCGAGAAAAGCAACGGCGTGGAGTCGGGGGCTTCTAAGCGCTTGTTCATATTATTGTTCAACTAATTTTCATTATTTTTATGCTAGCTCGGTACATCTTATAATTAATTAGATGTAGTGTATCCCAATGTAATGTAATCCAAAAATATTGCTCAGCACTAAGCAGCTGATCGATTTTTGGCGCTCTAGTTCCTCGGAACTGAGTGCTTATCAATTTGCCCAAATGTCTGTAATTTTGGAATATTTCGATGAAAATGGTCTTAAACGATTTGGTTCGACTCAATGATCAAGAATCCGTGGTCGGAATTCATTCTGTCCGGCCGGTCCGGCCGGCCGGCCGGCCGGCCGTAAGCACGATAACTCTCGAACGGAATGAGCTAGAGAGTTGAAATTTTCAGAGTAGGTTTGGGGAATGAATATCTCGGCTAAGTTCGTTATTGGGCAAAATCGGACAGATGGTTTCGGAGTAACAAAAAAAAAATTTTTTTTTACGAAACAAATTCCAAATCCAATTTTTTTTAATAAGCAGTTTTATCATAAGAATCCATTCATATCATTTTCAACTCTAACAAGCTAATACTTTCGGAGATATGATTTTTTAAAATTTCAATGTAAATCGTATTTCACAGATTGATATAATTATTATTCTATGTATGAATTCTCATAATGTCAACTTGACAGAAGGGAATATTGTAACTTCAAAAATATTGGGGTTGAAATACTCGTATTTTAGCGATGCAACGGGGACCTCACACGAAAATGTTTGAAAATATTACGTAAATATTGAAAGCATAATTCTGTAGTTTGGTGAACGTAGATCAGGAAATTTTTGATCGATTACAAGGTAATTTATTATTACTTATCTAATAAACTATTATTTGAATTGAATTTCCTTTATGATGCAGTGATATCATATCAATACATTGATATAATTCCCAACTCTGAGAAACCAATACCAGATATAATTTTATAACTAGCTATAGATTGAAATTTGACCCGGTATGGTAATCATATACTGATCATAATATCCTATAACTCTTCAGACAAAGGATAAAACAACTTTGAGCAATTGTGTAACTAAAATTGGTTCAACCACTGACGTGAAGTCAGGAGTTTTTGCGGGCATGTTCTATTGTCACTCTACTACGAATTCAGCAACGTATAACGTTTTTCAGCTTTTATGATATATGAAAACATTTCATTCCATTTTAAAGACAGAGTTCAGTAGAGAATCGTCTTTGATCACAGAATTTTCAATTCTGGTATATGTATTCTATTGGAATTGAAATACGAAAAGACTTACGCCTCAAGTAACTCCAGGATACAATATTCACGAAATTCCGCGAACATTCGTGGGTCAGCTTTCTACAAGTAATCACCGAGTTTTAAGTGGATCAGATTTGTATATTTTGAGTTATAGAGGAAATAACAAAAAGAATTCAGATGAGTATAACTCCGAAACAATTTGGCCAATCATGCCAACTAACGAACTCAAATGTCACATCCGGATGTCCAACCTACCCTGAAAATTGCAAGTAGTTATCTCTTTCCGTTCTCTAGTTAACGTGAGATACATTTTTCCGTGATTTTTTTCAGAATTTTCTAGTGGTACGGTCCTCACAAAATTTCACACATGTCTTCATGTCGATATTCTACAACTAGTTACCAAGCTTCAATTCGATCGGGTCTGTATTTTCTGAGTTGTCGAGAAAATAATAATCTTGATGGGTATAACTGCGAAACCGTTGGGCCGATTAGGCCCTACAACGAACTTAACTCTCCAATTCGGATACGCAGCCTACCCTGAAAATTTCAAGTCCCTACCTCTTTTCGTTCGAATGTTATTGAGGCAACGGTCACCCATCCAGCTACAGAACTCACCCAAGGCTGCCCGAATCTCCAACAATATGTTATAAATAGTATTATATAAACTAGCAGAGTTAGGTGTTGAAGGCTTTCGCAAAATTTCAGCGATGTCGGAAGAATAGTTTCTGATGTATACACTCTTTTTCAATGACTTTTTATAAATATTTTAGTGATATGATTCTCACGAAATTTTGCAAGAATTTTCGCGTCGACATTCTACAACTAATAACTATGTCTGAATTGGATCTGTTTCGTATTTTTCGAGTTATTGAGGAAATAACAACCAAATTCAAGATGCGTATAACTCCAAAACCGCTTGGCTGATTATAATAAGTAGCAAGCTCAGATCTCGCATTCAGATGCATAACCTACCCTAAAAATGGCATGTCGCTATCTCTTTCCATTATCAGAGTATCGTGGTATAAATAATATTTTTTAATGATTTTTCAAAATTTTCTAGTCATACGATTCTCACAAAATTTCACGAACGTCTTTAAGTGTCTATTTTGCAACAACTCATCAAGTTTCAATTCGATCGGATTTGTATTGGTGGAAAACAAAATTATTACTCGGAAACCATTGGGATGATTATGCCCATTAACGAACGTGTCCGCCGTATTGGGACGCGCCACCTACCCTGAAAATTTCAAGCCACTATTTCTCAAGTTATCGTGGTAACGGCCGGACAGAATCAAATTGGACCTCTAATTCTTCATCAGGGAGTCGAACCCAATCGTTTGAGACTATTTTCGGCAAGAAATTCGGAAATTACAGACATTTGGGCAAAATAATAACGCGATGTTCCCCAGAACATGCGCATAAAAATTATTTCGAGTTCTCACATGAAATTTTTCTTTCATTTTATTCATGTCTGCTCCTACATGGTGATAATTATCTTCATTTGGTAATTACGTCATCACTTCCAATTGAGTATAGAGATTAAGACACTAATAAAAATGATTAATTTTTAAAAATATTATGTCCCCATCAACAAAAAATGACAATTATCTATAGTGTCGAACATGGATGTAGTAAACGAAAATCACAATCAATAGGTATCCGAAAATCACCCACCCTGAATATCCAAAATTAAGGACCCCAGGCGAATAAAATTCCTCGATATGAGTCCACTTAGACGACCTCAGTTTATGGTTTCCACTTGTCGCATTCCTCCTGGGACACCCTGTATTAAATTTGTTGCATTTTCTATAAAATTGGAAACTTTAAAACCACTTCAATATCGATGAACCTTCGTCATGACTAACTTGATATGCATTTTATATCGGAGGCATGAATAATTAGTAGGTATCATTCTCTCCATTTGATAATTGGATTAACTCGAATAGAAACATGATTTATAAACCCTATCTCAGCGCAATTTCATACAGCAAAATTTATTGGATTCTTGCGGCTGGTTTTAAATTCGCATATCAGATGAATAATTAACTAACTTATCAAGTTCTCCAAAGTTTGCAACTCTGAAATAATGTCTGTTCGAGGATATGCTTATAAAATTCACCGGATAAATTCGCTGACAGAATCAAGTTATTCAACCGGAATTGGATTAATCGGAGGAAGTATCACCTATTAAGTTAGAAATGCTAGAGTTGACTAAAATATCACATAAACCAATAGTAGTATCTAAGTTCAAGATTTATAAATAGTTTAGAAACAAGAGCGCCAAAAAACAATTTTGGTGATTTACATAACGGTTCTAATGACAACGGTCCTCGTCAATGAAGAAAATGTTGTCAACATTGTCAAATATCTCTGAAATAATGTACACATAAAGATTGATTTCTCTTGTAAGTCATAGTGACAACTAATAATGAAAGACCAGATCTTGCATGTGCTTTCTCCCTTCACTTTCACATGCCAGAATAGCCAGACGGTTCTGAGATACCCTGTATAGCAACATTATAGTATCACGTAAACGCTTATTATTAGGGACTGAATATTTACTCATACATATGAGCATGTTTACGACAATCCTCAAATCAAAATGTGTGCTTCATATATTGGAACCACATTATTTCAAAAATGAGTATTATAAAGTGTTCAATGGAATTCACTCATCACCCTTTATCATTAAATATTCGATCTAATGCTTTTCCAAAAATATATTCATTAAATGCTTACTGAAATTCCAAGACTGCTTAGTTACCAATATCATTGAGTATTAATAAACAGGGTTGGGCGATAGTATGGAATAATATTAATATATTGTCAACCAAAAACTTAATAAATACAAAGTGAAAAAGCCCTGTGGACAGGAGCTTTGGCGCTCTTGTTCAAACTTTGACAAATTATATCTCCGAAAGTATTGGTTTCTTAGAGTTGGCAATGATATCGAAGGATTTCAGATGATGACTTCGTCATAAAATAAAATAATTCAAACATCATAAAAGAATTTAAATTCAACAAAAGTGCCAAATATTATCATTTCAAAACCAACAGACCAATTCTACCCATTAACGAACTTATCCAAGATATTCATTCCTCAAATCTACTATGAAAATTATATTATATCAATTGGAACTTAGCCAATATTGCAGTTTTGCTTACTGGAGATATTCTGAACCTAATTTGATTAACTTACCAAAGTATATATTTCTATCATTATGATGATCATATGGATTATAATCATCATATGGATTATCCAAGAGCTATCTTGCGCAAATATCTGCATTGCTCGATTTTTTTGCCGAAAATGGTACAAACGCTTGAGACAGGAGCTTTGGCGCTCTTTTTCAAACTTGTTCAAATCATATCTCAGAAAGTATTGGTTTCTCAGAGTTGGGAAGGATATCAATGGATTCTTATGATAGAACTGCATCATAAAAGAAATTGGATCAAATAATAATCCTTCGATATCATTCTCAATTCTGAGAAACTAATACTTTCTAAGATATGATTTATCAATGTTTGAACAAGAGCGCCAAAGCTCCTGACCACAGGGCTTTCCCACTTTTTCAATTTGGCTTCTGTGCGTCAATTTTAGGGAATTTTCGTAATTAAATTCAAAGCCTAGGTCTATAACTCACCTCATGTTGTTTTTACATACATCAGCAAATTATAATTAGAGTATTCTATGTAATCATACAGTATTGAGAATAATTATTGAAATTCTGAAATTTGTTAGAGTTGAGAATATAATCAATGGATTCTTATGATGAAACTGCATCTTAAAATGAACTGAAGTTAAAATTTGTAATGCAAAAAAACCAATTTTATTTGTTCTCCGAAACCACATGGCCGATTTTGCCCAATAACGAACTTAACTGAGATATTTATCTACCAAACCTACTCTGAAAGTTCCAACTATCTAGCTCTTTCCGTCCGAGAGTTATCGTGTTAACAGTCGGCCGGCCGGCCGGACAGAATCGATTTTGACCGCGGATTTTTCATCAGTGAGTTGAATCAAATCATTTAAGACCATCTTCAGATAAAAATTCGAAGATACATACATTTGGGCAAATTGGCTGTTCCGAGGAACAAGAGCGCCAAAAAGCTCGAAAAAGATGATGTATTCTTGTGCCTAGTTTATAACATTGATTACAGAAACATTTGTTGGTGTCGTTTTGAAATTAAAACATTTACTTTGAAATTCTATTTCATTTATTTGTATATTCTCCCCTTTCCATCCGCTAAAAATTGACACTCTTTGACAATGACATAATGTAGTATTTTCCTTCAACGCTCTATCTAAGTCTGTCCTACAATTGTTCTTCAAATAAAAACATTATTTTTACTCGTTGAAATGTTTGTGAGAAATAGAAATCATCCATTATTCGTATTGCTTTCAGTTATTAGGTTATAAGGATTTTCGAAAACAAAAAAAAATAATATGTTGTCTATTGATGTGATCTACATTAGGTACGTTGACTTCCTGGAGGCAATGAGTGTGACCTTCACACGTCCAGTGTGGATTTTCCACACTCCAGAATCTGTAATTATGTCCGTTAATTAGTCCATTTACATAAAAGGTAGTTTCATCTGAAAAGAGTATGTTCATTGAAAACCCATTATCCTCGACACAACGTGTCATCATTTGTTCATAAAATTGCAAATGCCTGTCATAATCATCTTCCAAACGCCTTCTGGTAGTAATTTGCTGATTTCAGAAACTTCCCAATCACATCTAGCTAGACACATTATAATGTTAGCCAATGAAATCGTTGACATGATTTTCTTGCAGAGATAATGCAATATATCTGGGCTATTCTTTCACTGTATACAACTGCTCAAATTTGTAAATTATCTTAACTCAAATAACTTCAAATCATTGGCCGAAAAAGGTCTTAATGATAAAGATTCCGAGGTCAATCTTAATACCGTCAGTTCGGACTAAACTGAGTGGTTTCGGAGTGTTATCCACCTGAAATTTGGTGTTCCAAACAACTCGAAAACTTTTCTAACGACGGAAAAGCAAAGATGTAATAGACCAGACTCTCGTAATAAACAGAATCGTAAAAAAAAAATTAAAAAGCACCTTTACCACTTCTGTAAAGGATTCCATCGCCCTTGCTAAAAATCTTGAAGCGGAAAATAAAATAAAATTAGCGTCTGTACTAGAGTTTCAAAATTTTCATCCCTCTAAAAGTTACAGAATGACTATCGAAAGGTGTTGAACATTTCAACCCCTTACAGAGGTAGTAAAGGCATGAAAGAATATTAGCTATGAGGGCATAGACGAAATTAGTATTTCATCCAAGTTTCATTTTACTGCAACCAATAGTTTATGATAAAAAAAAATTGTCACATATTACGGGGGGCATATCTCAACAAGGGATGAGAATTCGAAAAATTTTGAAATAAGAAATTCTTATAAAGCACTGAGGTTTTGCACGATGTTAGATTGTCTACAAAAAGTCTACTCAAAAGTCCAATACATAAGACTGCTGAAATATGTGCTTCTGTTTTCCCTTTCACGGTATGGAGCCTAAATATTGAATCCCACAGCAAGCAATTAGTATAGTGAGCTGTTCAAGGTATTTCCATTCCCATTGATTTATCACGCAATTCGATCATAAATTGAATAACCACCCGAATAGACTGAGCATTCTTTCCCTCTTAATTAAAATATTTATTCAAAGAATCCGATTATCTCACAGTTTCATCAAGATATTGTAGAGAAACGCGTTATATGATACCTCATAAATTCCGTTACCAAAATAGACATAGGGTATAGAAAATAGAAACTAATTTTGTTTATATCCGGAGGTATAATAAAATAGTATGTATCTTGATTTATCGAAATTCTTTCGATTTCATTTGATACCCTGGGCATTCTAATACAGGAATTAATCATTCAAGAAATTGATATTTACATTCGGAGAAGAACATAAATTGTATCGTTTGTTTCTTATTTTTAATAAATTTATAATCAGTGGCATTCCACAATCGTTTCAATAGTGGATTATCTGGTGATCAACATGAGGATCAAATAGAAATAAAAATTTTCAACACTTCATAAATTATGTATATCTGAATATGAAAATTTAAACGAACGCCTTAACTTGTAATATCCGCATATTTGTTGCCTACAACTTAACTCTCATTCTATTTGTCGAATAATAGATTCACAGCAATGGGCTAAGTTGGACTTCCTGAAGCCTATTCCAACATTGAACGCCGTCCATTATCGAGAAACTTTACGAAGATTTTTAACGATTGAAATTCCTGTCAGTTACCAAGTATTCGAATGGAATCTACGCTGATCCACAAAAGTTTAGAAAGTTCAGAAATTTTGTGACCGTTTCAAAAGTTGCCGATTCTTCGTCCTCAAAATATTCATTTATGAGAAATCAAATGTTCACTCTCTTATATCTGAATGTTGTTTTTCCTCCTCGTTTAATAACTTTTTCAGTTTAAGGCAAGTTCTTGTCGTTTGCTTTTCTGAGAATCTTTGATGAATTATTTTTTTACGTTCTTACAATAAATTTTAATTCAAAATCTGGAAAGGGCATAGCCGGATAAATATGGGAAATCTGCCCCCATGGCTTTTTGACTCACACTCAGGGGATCGCGATTCGGCATCGAATAAAAATAATTCACCTCAATTTTTTGCCCTTCAACTCAAACGGCTTTCGAGATTTTCAAAAAAAAAACCTGTTTTTTAGATTTTAATTTTATTTGTATAGTAAAATTCGGAATTCATCAATGGTGATTATTTTTCTTATTTTTAGGAGTATAAAATATATAAAAAAAACATACGATCATGGTTCCTTAACGAAGGAAAAAAAATTAAAATCTTTTTTTTTAGCCTTTTTGAAATATGTCAATCACCAAAACTCGTCAGAACATGTCTTTTATGCTCCTATAGACTCAGGAATTTTTTTGGATTTTTTGAAGTGGTGGAACAATTTCAAAAAAATTAAAAACTTATTTTTTTCCTAAAATACGCAGGATTTTAACACACTTCTATTTTTTTTGATTGAAAAAACAAGCAAACATTTTTTCTTTACTCATAATTCGCACAATTACATTAGCGTCGTAATAAATGAAGACAGTATTGAAGACTAATCTAGTTATTGTTTCGATTATAATTTTTATTTTTGTTGTATCAAGAATGATTGTATAAATTGTATAAAATTGTATAAAAAAAATATAAAAATCGTCTCCAAGTGTCTTTTGATTCATTAATAGCCCTTTTACTTACTTTAGGTTCCTAATTTTTTATGTTTATTCTTGAAAAAGATATATTTTTGATAAAAAAAATCCTACGTATTTTTTCAAATAAAAAATAATAAAAGTGTGTTAAAACGCAGGATTTTAGGAAAAAAAATGAGTTTTTAATTTTTTTGAAATTGTTCCACCACTTCAAAAAATCCAAAAAAATTCCTAAGTCTATAGGAGCATGAAAGACATGTTCTGACGAGTTTTGGTGATTGACATATTTCAAAAAGACTAAAAAAAAAATTTCTTAAGGAACTATGATCGTTTGTTTTTTTTATATTTTAGACTCCTAAGAATAAGAAAAAAAATCACCATTGATTAATTCCGAATTTTACTATAAAAATAAAATTAAAATCTAAAAAACAGGTTATTTTGAAAATCTTGAAAGCCCTTTGAGTTGAAGGGCTAAAAATTGAGGTGAATTATTTTTATCCGATACCAAATCGATCCCCTGAGTGTCAAAAAAGCCATGGGGGCAGATTTCCCATATTTATCCGGCTATGCCCATTTGTTTTGTAATAATGCCTAGACGTAAACTTAGTGCGAATCAAGCCAGTAGGGCTATGGGCATGATCGAGGCCTTAGTTAGAGAGATGTTTCGAAGCTTTTTCAAGTTAGTGAAAGCGTAGTTTCCCGGTTCGTCTATCGATATCGAGAAACTGGAAACGTGACCAAAAGACAGATAAGTGGACGCCCAAGATCTACTACTCCTGCTCAAGATCGGTTTCTGACTGTGTCTACCCTTAGAGAGCCTTTGAGTTCTTGTCAAACCATGCACAGTGCCTTTCGGACGCTACTGGTGTTTTGGATTCGTTGGAAACTGTTCATCGAAGACTTCGAGACGTTAATCTACATTCTCCACGACTTCTGAGAAGGATTCCACTAACTCAAAATAATATGTGACTGCACCATGAGCACGTGAATTGGAACGATCAATGGAGGTCTATATTGTTCACAGATGAGTCGAGATATGGACGGTTTTCGGATAGTCGGCGTGTTCTGGTATAGACCCATCCTCTGATGCCCAGAAATCGCAGATCTGTTCAGAAAGTTCATCCGTTTAGAGGGGGTACAGTAACTCTTTGGGCATGCATTTGTTTCAATGGACGTACAGAATTGTTAGTGCTTGATGCTACCAAAAATGCGCAGTATACATAGAGCATGTCATTGACAATATTATTCGTTTGTTTCATACTGCTATTTAGCCCAATTTCTTATTTTTAGACGATAATGCGCACCCCATCGCTTGAGAATTGTCAGGCAAGCTCTGGAAATCCATGATATACCACATTTGACCCCCGCGCCCTCGGTCGCCTGACCTAAATACCATTGAACACTATTGGGATCAGCTACAAAAAGCATTGGATTTTTATCAACTCCACACACACTTCAAGAATTCAGACGTTTTTCACCGAAACACTGGAGAAAATTGATCAAAAATCTGATCTAAAGTATGCAAAGGCTGTAGTTGATGCTCGAGGAGGCCGTACTCTTTACTGAACTTAATTTTTTCAATTTTTTTTGTGAACTCATCTCGCACCAAAAATACTAGAAATAAATGTTCACCTGAAACTGTGTAACTTGGGCGAAATAATGAGTTAGATAAGTAAGTAAACATTTATATTTCTCATATTTGAAAATTTGGTGGAAAAATTGTTTCAAGCCCTGTGGACAGGAGCTTTGGCGCTCTTGTTCAAACTTTGACAAATTATATCTTCGAAAGTATTGGTTTCTCAGAGTTGGGAATGATATTAATGGGATCTTATGATAGAACTGCATCATAAAATGAAAAACATTAAATAAGAATCCATTATTATCAATCACAAATCGGAGAAACCAATACTTTCAGAGTTATGATTTGCCAAAGTTTGATCAAGAGCGCCAAAGCTCCTGTCCACAGGGTTTTCCCACATTTTCAATTTGGCTTCTGTACGTCAGTTCTCAAGAATTTTCGTAATTAAATTCAAATCGTAGGTCTATGACTCATTTCATGTTGGATTTATGTACATTGGGAAATTATAATTAGAGTATTCTATAGAATTGAGAATAATTATTGAAATTTAGTAAAATCATATCTCCGAAAGTATTAGTTTGTTAGAGTTAAGAATGACATTTATGGATTCCTATGATGAAACTGCATCTTCAAAAAATTGAATTTGAAATTTGTAATGTAAAATTTTTTTTTTGTTCCACCAGGCCATTTTGCCCAATAACGAACTCAACTCAGACATTTATCTCCTAAACCTACTCTGAAAATTTCAACTGTCTAGCTCATTCCGTTCGAGAGTTATCGTGTTAACGGCCGGACGAACGTCCGGCCGGACAGAATCGATTTTGACAATGGTCAAAACCATGAGTCGAACCAAATCGTTTAAGACCATTTTCAGCCAAAAATTCCAAAATTACAGACATTTGGGCAAATTGATAAGCACTCTGTTCCGAAGAACAAGAGCGCCAAAAATGGACACTTTTGAAACAGTCTCAAAATTTCTGAACTTTGGTGGAGTAGTATGTTTGAAACTAGGTTTCGGAATTTTTGAAAAATAAATATTCAAATAGTCGTTTGGTATTTTATTAGAATATTCGAATCATTTATCATAATAATAAGGTATTAATTTTCTAAATTTGAAAAACAGGTGATGTCATCAAATAATAGTTATTTATGTACAAATGACGAAAAGCTGTCTAGTATAGTCGAGTCTGCAAGCAGGCGAGACAATGGACAATTTTTCTTTATTGAATTTGACAACTGCAAATGACAGTAAATCTCACAGACACTTATGTTCGAATTGAACCGTATCATGTCGTATCCATAGTGACCACAGCGGACGAAAAGTGTTGTCGGGCGAAAAAGTTATTTTGCGACCAAAAAGAACTTGCCTTCAAAATTGGTCAATTTTTCAGTCGCAAACTAGTACATAAAATTTCATTGGCGCTCTTGTTCTTCGGAACAGAGTGCTTATTAATTAGCCCAAATGTCTGTAATTTTCAAATTTTTGGCTGAAAATGGTCTTAAACGTTTTGGTTCGGCTGTCCGTCCGGCTGGCCGCAGCCCTGGTAACTCTCGAACGGAATAAGCTAGACAGTTGAAATTTTCAGAGTAGGTTTGGGACATAAAATCTCGGGTTTCGGATTAACGAAAAAAAAATTTTTTTTTACATTACAAATTTTAAATTCGTTTTTTTTTCAACATGCAGTTTCATCATAAGAATCCATTGATATCATTCTCAGTTCTAACATACTAATACTTTATTAGATATTATTTTTCAAAATTTCAATAATTAATCGTAATTTTATGATTTTTTAATTTATTTTCTTTTATGATTCAGTTCTATCATAAGAATCCATTGATATCATACACAACTCTGAGAAACGACTACTTTCGGGGATATGATTTCTCATAAGTTTGAAAAAGAGCTTCTGTCCACAGGGCTTTCTCACAATTTTTTCATAGAGGTCAACGAAAAATACTTTTTGGCACTCTAGTTCCTCGGAACTGAGTGCTTATCAATTTGCCCAAATGTCTGTAATTTTCGAATTTTTGGCTGAAAATGGTCTCAAACGATTTGGAGTTTGGAGTTAGAGGATTGAAATTTGCAAGGTGGGTTTGGAGCATAAATATCTCGGACAAGTTCGTTAATGGGCGAAATCCATCAAGCGGTTTCGGAGTTATGGCCGATTTTAGTAAAAACATTTTTTATGAATATTTCCGAAACCGATCAGTCGATCTATCTGAAATTTAGCATCAAATTGTAGAATCATGACCTTTATACGCATGTGATGTTTTGTATTGACCAGGTTACCGCAAAGTGTCAAAAAAAAAACTCGAAATTTAAAAAGAAAATTTCTGCAATAACTCTCGAATGGAATGAGCTAGGCAGTTGAAATTTTCAGAGTAGGTTAGGGAGATGAATATCTCGGTTAAATTCGTTATTGGACAAAATACGCCAGATGGTTTCGGAGTAACAAAAAAAAAATTTTTTTAAGGAACAAATTTCAAATCCAATTTTTATTCAATATGCAGTTTTACCATAAAAATCCATCGATATCATTTTCAACCTTCGAGCCACAATCGAGACTTCGTACGAAGCGTCAATAGACAATGGAACTTGCGCGCAAAAGCTCCAGACTTAACGACAGTGCTTTTAAGATTTTCATTATGAAAACTTCATTTTATTGAAATGTTTCCAATCGGTGGAAATTTCAAACTTCGATTGCAGCACATTACTAGATAATTCGGTGTTCTCTAACTACTGAAATAGCAATCGGATTCAGAATACTGGATTTTCCGCCTGATACCCCTCACTCCTGTCAAAGTTCACATCCCCAGGCGAAATCTACCTGCTATAAAATAAACAGAACGATCCCTTCAACCAAAAAGTTACAAACTCAAACGTTAGTGTTCTGCAAAGTTTGCGCATCCTGTACTTTTCTATGGCGAGCCATATAACGCATCAATAGGCCGTGCTACGCTTTGAATATTGAACAGGATCGGTTCTTTTTTCGCCCATAGGTACCTTCTGAAGGTTTCTCATGAATTGGATACGAAGAATGGACAGGAAATTTACCCTACATCCCACAAATAAGACCGTGAGTTAATAATTTTGTATTGAAGAAAGGCAATGGGCGTGTAATAGTCGGTAGGTTTTTTATGGTACGTAAGTTTGATGTTGCAGTTCGTATTATGTTGGAGCATGTTATGAGACAGGATACTAATGATTCTCACGGAATTTGAACAGGTGGAGTTATTGAGGAATGTGTGGGAGGTGTTGTTAGTTCATCATTTTCAAATATAAAACCTTTTCAATATAAAAGCGAAATTATTCTCAACTCAAAATGTATACTCCATTCTCCGGTTGGCCATGATTTAGGTCTATCACGTTTTTGGCGCTCTAGTTCCTCGGAACTGAGTGCTTATCAATTTGCCCAAATGTCTGTAATTTTCGATGAAAATGGTCTTAAACGATTTGGTTCGACTCACTGATCAAGAATCCGTGGTCGAAATTCATTCTGTCCGGCCGGTCCGGCCGGCCTTAAGCACGATTACTCTCGAACGGAATGAACTAGACAGTTGAAATTTTCAGAGTAGGTTTGGGAGATAAATATCTCAGCTGAGTTCGTTATTGGGCGAAATCGGACAGATGGTTTTGGAGTAACAAAAAAAAATTATTTACATAACAAACTCCAAATTAAACTTCTTTCAATATGCAGTTTTACCAAAATTACCATTGATATAATTTTTAACTCTAACAAACTAATATTTTCGGAGATATGATTTTTCAAAATTTCAATATAAATCGTATTTCTATGTTTTCACAGAATTATATAATTATTCTGTGGGTATTCTATGAATTGTTATAATGTCAACTTATTTTCCTGAGACATGACGCTGTCTAATTCATTCATTCCAGCAATCGTAGAAATATGAGAATTATAATATAATATCATACTTTTTGTTGGTTGATATTTTCATGCTGATGGTCAATCCATATGATGATGGGAATGGTAATGGTAAGTTAATAATATTGAGTTCAGAATATCTCCACCAAAAGCAAAACTGGAATATTGGTGTATTGGAGTGGATTTGAGGAAAGATATATATATTATCGTTCATCATAGAATTGAGGAATGAATATCTCGGATGAGTTCGTTGTTGGTTGTTGGGTAGAATTCGTCTGTTGGTTTTGGATTGATAATTTTTGGCACTCTTGTTGAATTTAAATTCTTCTATGATGTTTGAATTCAATTTCTGCTGAGATGAAGTTCTTTCATTAGAATCCATTGATATAATTCCCAACTCTGACAAACCAATACTGTCGGCGATATAATTTGTCTGTTTTTAACTCCAACAAGCTTATACTTTCGGAGATATGATTTTTCGAAATTTCAATAATGAATCGTACTTCTATGTTTTCACAGAATGCTATAATTATTCTATCTAAGCGTTATTATATGCTCTGTGTTCATACTCGTACATGGCATCCTGTTCTATAAGAAAGAGTCAGATTCATTTCAGCTATTTTAATTTGATTTCTTCCATGGTGCAGTTCTCATTCTCGGATTGCTCATTTAATCTTGATAAATAAACTATTATTTGAATTGAAATTCCTTTATGATGCAGTTCTATCATGAGAATCTATTGATATAATTCCCAACTCTGAGATACCAATACTTTCGGAGATATAATTTGTCTGTCTGAACAAGAGCGCCAGAAAGCTCCTGTCCACAGGGCTTGAACCAATTTTTGTAACTAAAACTGAGGCAGGTTGGCAATCCAGATATATCGTCAATGTCAAAACAATTCTCTGAGAGGTTGCCACTTTCTCCTGTCAACATAATGATCCATCCATAAAGTAATTACATATAAGTTCTGTGGTTCCATCTTAGACGAGATAATGTCACAGAGCACAGACCATTATCTTCGAATAATAAATAACTCTTCGCTTTGAAATTGAAAATGCTGAAAGCAGTTTAGAAGAAGCAGATACAAAGTTTCAGGAAGTACTATACAGAACTGAAATCTGCAAGAGGAAAACTTCATTCTGTCATGTTGAACATGTTGAACTCTCGAATGAAATTACTTAGGTTCCTATCCTATCACTATATTTTGTTGAGGTTTAACAGTGACTCGGGTTTCGTAGTACTACTACATTTTGAATCTGGTGTATTTCAATTTGTGCAACAAGGTATTTAAATGTCTTCTGTAGGCTTATTTCTTGAGAATTTCCGTAGGGAATTCCATAGATCCGTCGACTCGTTTAGAAGTTTTCCTGTCGGGTTATTCAGGTATTTTATTAATTTTTCAAATGAACTATCACAAAGTAACGGACCACTCTATCCATTATTTTTCATTCGATTTCTAACACTTGATTGTTGATTTCAGTACAATAAAATAGCATAACTGAATCTTCCAGCCAGTTTATATACGTGAAATATTTTCAGTAACAACAGAGGAAAAAATATCTTCAACAGTAACCAGGTCTTTGAAATTGTTGAATTCAAATAATATCTTCTCAAATTCATTGTGAAAAATACATAATTACTGCGCTGCGACCTCTATGTAGAGAGGACAACGTTGCGTAGTTATCTGACAGGAAAATCACTATAACCTATCACTTTCAAAATATACACGGTGAAATGTGTCAAACTTTCATGGTCAACCGGGAGACTTCATAAAATTGAATGGAGTATATATTATGAGAGTTTAATATTCCCTACTCAAAATATGCAAATGTTATACTCTTCAAGAACAATACTAGATGTTCAACCTACACTAACATAATTAATTTGTATTTATAAAATAACATTTGTATTCCCTTAACCACTGCACGTCTTGGTATTTCTTCCGTAGATAGCTGTCGATACGGGAATAGTATACAGGGTCATTCTTTTAAAGGGACAATTTGCCTCATATGGGAAAGTAAAAATGATAAGCTATTAAAAATTCTCAAACAAAGGATCTCGACCTCAAACTACTTTTTCAAAATATTGGCAGTTTTCTACCACTTCTGGTTATACCGGAAGTAGCTATTAACTTCTTTATTTTAAATGGCAACCCTCATTTCTTTTTCCACATTTATATTTCTCTGCGAAAAATAAGGTCTCTATTCAACTATGATCATCTTTGATCGTTTTGGAGATATTTGCATTTTAAGGAAAATGTCGATACCTAAGAGTGGTAGTTTGACTGTTAGATGTAAAACAATAAAACTTTGGGAGTATATTTCATTATTAAATGGAATTTATAAATAACTATATTTGGCAGATCTATATTGAATTACATTTGGATTTGAAGAATAGGCCTAAGCAATTCAATATTTAAAATGAATTAAATAGGGAATTTACTCAGCGGAGATTCCAACGCGGAACTTCTGTGTGTAGTTACTGTTCTAGGATTTAACATTATTCAAAATTTCAGAAGAAGTAGATACCAGTTTGAAATTTAATTTTCACAATAATTGCTGAAATAGAAAGCTAATGGAGCTTGAATCTGGAACACCTGATACATCGGTATTCAAGTGTTTCAAACCATGTCATGGACTAAACTAACATTTTCATTGATCACCACAGTTTTGGGGGCACTTCAACCATGTCCTTATAAATTTCATTTTACAGAGGTACTTTATCGCACCTCTTATCTCAATTTTGTTTGGATTTTCATAAAATCACTCAGACCTTAATGGCAAAAATTGGTTCAAGCCCTGTGGACAGGAGCTTTCTGGCGCTCTTGTTCAAACAGACAAATTATATCTCCGACCGTATTGGTTTCTCAGAGTTGGGAATTATATCAAAGCATTCTTATGATAGACGTGCATCATGAAAGAAATTAAATTTAAAAAAAGTGTCGTTTACAAAAAAATGCTTATAAATTTATCATTTAAAAAAAAGAGCAATCTGCAATGCTTCAATGCTTCAAAAATGTTCATTAAATTTATTTATTAAGATTAAATAAGCAATCTGCAATGATTCATCCTCGTGGAATGGGTTGTTGCAACTTACACTCGGTGCATAGTTTTCACAACTCGAAATACCTAAGGAAAATAGAATCATCGAAATGTCTAGAGCAAGGCTGGAGACAATCATAGCAGATTGTCCATTTATTCCTGATATTTGAGTAGGTAGAATAGACGAACACATTATTTTGATAGTTCAAAATATATTAATAAAATACTATCCTCTTTTCATAATTTAAAATTCAATAGTTCATGCCACTAATACATTCTTTTCTGTATTATGGGACTTAACTCAAGAAGAAATGTTTGATACACAAATGTCGATCCATATTTCAGCATTTTTTTGCTAGCAACATTATGAAAATGATGTAAATGGGAACATGTCTCACAACTTAAGGAAGTAAAAGGTAATATTAACCACAATGGTCAACGAACAGTAATTCCTTTTGATGATTCCATTATGTTCTTCTTTCCTATTGCCTTCATAAACTACATCGTTAAAATGATCAAAATCTGAATCTTCTGAAACATCCCCAATATTTATACATAAATTATTCTATATGTAATCAGTCATAATGATTTTCGGTTTCTAAACAGTCTTGTATATATTCACAAATTCAAGAATCGTATACTTTTTTTCCTGCAGACATTTATGACATTTATGAACAGTGAACATAGACAGATTCTGTGTTTACATTCTGTGAATACATATAGAAATACGATGTATTATTGAAATTTTGAAACATCATATCTCCGAAAGTATTTGCTTGTTAGAGTTGAAACTGATATCGATGGATTCTTATGATAAAACTGCATCTTAAAAAAAATTTATTTCGAAATTTTTAATGTAAAAAAAAAATTTGTTTTCATTGCTTCGAAACCATCAGAACCAATCTGCCCAATAATGAACTTAACCGAGATATTTGCCCCCTAAACCTTCTCTGAAAATTTCAACTGCCTAGCTCATTCTGTTCGAGAGTTATCGTGTTAACGGAGGGCTGGCCGGACCAGCCGGCCGCACAGAATCGATTTTGATCACGGATTCTTGATCAGTGAATCAAACCGAATCGTTCAAGACCATTTTCATCAAAAAATTTGAATATTACAGACATTTGTGACAATAGATATGCACTCTGTTCCGAGGAACAAGTACGCCAAAAATAAATATTAAATATACACAAACTCATACGATGACGCTAATTGGCACACAAAAACAATAAGCTCTTGCCTGACACTGCATTTGCATTTGTCATTCAACGCCCACTATGATAGGGACAATAATTTGTGAATTATCCTCCTGCAAATCAACTCAATATGCCGGTGTCGCAAAAAATGTCTCACGATTGAGACTGTATAATCTGATCGAGCACTTTCATCTCCAAACAAGAGCCGGGAGAAATTTTCTACGCAGTAGGTGTTCCTCCGCCCCATGCGGAACCTCCCGCCAGCCCTGCGACGTGCGAAGCACCATTTATCAGGAACTGTTTCTCGCGACCCTCTCGAAGGTGGGTCTGTTCATAAATCAAACATGCAGTCTCTCACTGTTCCAACCCTTAAGATCCCAATTTCTCTGGAAGCCGTAAACTGCCTCCTCGCAATCGCGCAGATAACGAGTTATCGGCACGTCCGATTCCTTGAAAAATCGAGAAAATATTCAGATATTTTTCTTAGTCGAATAAAGAAACATTTTCCAGTGGGATGTGCCGATTTGGGAACGTCATTTGGCAGGGGATTTTTCCCTTTTTTATGCCTATATCGATGGATGAGGGATGCTAATGCTCGATTTCTGCATCAAGAAGGCGGCAATTTGACAGGATGCTTCGAGCCATTTCACAATATACAGAACACGGTTTCGTTGATGTTCATTTGAAGTTATAGGATAAAAGCTATACAGGCATGCATTGGAATGCTACGTGAAGGAAAAATATAAAAAAGCATTGACGTGCTGAAGCAGATTGACCCCACAAGAATGCATTTTTAGCGTATTTACTTCTGTCATAGTGAAGTCAGTCTGCATTGGCGCGCTTCCTATAGGCATGATTAAGATTATACTGACCCTCATAGGCATCCCCGAAAGAGATCCCTCAGAAGCTCCTAGGAGCTTGTACAACTAAGGAGAGTCAGTTGTGTTCTTTGTCGACTTTGTTACTGTATCCTTACGCCAGCGTAAACATAGCACTGTTAATTTTTGACCCCACAGTGAATATTGTCCACTACCCTTTGACTAAATCTCCGGCTCGCTCTATCAACCGAGCTTGAAGCACTCATCATTCAATTCATATTAGCCAACAACAAGCGTGCCGAAGAGTACTGACTTCACGTCAGTGCTTTTTTATATTTTTGCAAGTTTTTTTGACAATTCTGTCTAGTAATACAGTCTGGCTATTAGTTTCACCGTAGGTCGAAATAGAAAAAAAAGATTGCTGCTAGGGGACCCCCTTTAGGAACATAATTGCTTACGCCTATTCTTAAAATCTAACACCTCACACAAAACTCTGATTCAATCCACACATGCATGGACACTCCTAAGGGAATTCTATGGAATAGCATCCTGCAATCCTGTCAGACGAAAACTCCTGCACTCACTTCTCGTCCGTTCATGAGCATAACGAAAAATGCCCGAAAAGGGTAACAAGAATTTCAAAAATTTGCCAAGAACGTTATGGAAACTCCCCGCTCGGATACTACGCTATTTCCTCGAAACTGGCTTGCATACTCATATAATCGACATGAGGTGGTAACATGGCCCTCGAGTTCTTCCCCAGTCTCTCAACTTTCAGAAAAATTTCGAGAAATAATTCAAAATTCCACACATCGTTCATCCATTCATACAATTACCACCGTATATACACGTCCATAGTTAAATTAGTTGCCCTTGTACATATGCTAGCGATTTAAATTAGTTGCCCTTGTACATGACTATGTTAGTTATCCATGTAGGAAAACAACTGAAATAATTTGCCAGTTTGGAATTTAATTGCAATGGAGGTAGATTGAGTATGACCTCAGCGCTGCTGTGGGAGTAGTGACGCTAGCTCCTGTGACAAGCCTTTGCAATTTCTGCAACAGACGGCGTGTGTTGGCCTCATCAGATTTGTCCACCTTTCTAAGGATGCGTAGGACAATGGGGCGTACTACTGCTGTGTATAACCACATTGCCATTTCCGGTTTCAGCCCTCATGTTGAGAAGTTCAGAATCTGGCCATTTGGAACCGGATCTCTGAGATTCCTCCTTCTAGAGAAGGCAATCAAGGTGGTCTTAGAGGGATTGGCGTTAAACGCTTCTTCCTCACACCACTGTTCGGTGATACTGAGGGTATTTTGCGTTCGGTTATTCAGTATGCCTTCATGCTTGCCTCTAACAGTTATCACTATGTCATAAGCGTATGTCTGGGCATTAAAACCACCCACCGGCACTGAAAGCCTTTCCAGAAGACCAGGTTCAACAGCAGGGGAGATAGGACCCCACCTTGTGGGCAATTCCTACACGTCAGTACAGTAACATCTGTCTGCTCTTTCAGCGTTGCGATCGATATCCACTCAAAAGTGGAGGGTTCTACCTCTTTGAATATGGAGGTGTGCAGGGTGTTATCCAAAGTACTCCCAATATCACCAAGCATAGCAAGTAAGATCTGTTTCGCAGATAAGGACCTCTCCACTTCTACGATAAGATTGTGGAGTGCATCTACCGTGGTTTTGCATGATCTGTAGGCAAATAATTATTTTTGGTGAAGCTTAAAGTAGGCCGCACATTATCGTGGAAAGGATTGGATCGGAACGGAACGGAAATTTTGAAATGCATATTAGCAAGCGATTCTATTCCATTCCGATCCGAGGTAATGTGCGGGCTCTAACTTAATTATATGAATTTCAAAATTTCCGTTGAAATCCTTTCCGCGATAATGTGTGGCCTCCCTTATATTTCCTCTCACCTGATTATCTATGCTTCAAATATATTCCTTATGTTGACAAAAATCACTTACTACACTTTCAAAGTCTGTGTATACTATACAGTGTGGAAAAGCCAAATGGAATAAATATATTATCTTAGTTACCGTACATATTCATAAAAAATCCCGAAACATGTCTACGTCAAATTTTAAATTGTCATTCTACTCCGTGAAAATGAGAACTCTACCTTCAACCCCCTTCGAAAAACGGGTACAACCCCCAAGCAGTGTAGGCTTGTGATACATCGTTTGAAAGGTCGCGTCATTCTCTATTCAGAATTGTTATCTCTTTCATGTTTATTGCAAAAATAAAATCAGAAAAAAATTAAATTATGTGACTACCGAAATTCATTATAATATTCCTTCGAATATTCCCAAATCTTCATACAATAATACTAAACTTATTTTCCTCCAAGAAAGAAGAAAAAATGAAAAAAAAAACATAACATTGTGTATTCAAGATGGTACCATAAAATCTACATAAAACACTCTCTGTGGCCATGTTAGTTTCTTTAGAACGCCTTCGGAAATTGTTTTGTTGCTAATAAGCTGTAGTTTATAAATTGTCTAATTTGTGTAACGTAGGGGCGGGGGGAGGGTAAGATGGAGACCCTAAGGATTTTTATTTTTTTTAGTTTCAATTACAATGAAACTCTAAATCAATTTAGTGTATCCTAATCGATTTCAGGTACATATTGTGATTTGAGTAGAGGTGAAAACTGAAAATCAAAAAATATTTTTAAAATTTTCAACGAATATGTCAAACTCTCCATCTCAGCCGCTGCTGCGGGTAAGATGGATACTGTTGGAGGGTAAGAAGGTTTATTCTCAAGTTCGACTGATATCACTATAATAACTCTCACTCATAAATTAAAAACCATCGAAATTGACAGTATTTCATTACTATTAAACAAAAATCACAAATGCAAGACATTTAAATCAATAGTATTTCATTACTCATAAGCAAAAATCATAAATCCAAGATTTCTGTAACGCTGATTCAAGAACAAAGGTATAATGTATGTGAAAATAGTTTCGACAGTCGCTATATGGCAAAAATTACTCATATCAGGTTCTCGGGTAAAATGGAGATCGCCATCTTAGACGCCCACTTAGATCTTCATCTTAGCCGACGGCATAATATGATATGCAAAGTGTTAAACTTTTATTTGAAAAAGCGATCATTCATGTTTTCGTGATTGCAATCATGGCATAATAAACACAGTAGCGAAATACCACTAACCGGTAAAATACAAACTTCGTAATGGCCGTTAAATATTGCAGCAAATGACAACACACAATACTACAGACATTAGACATATGTCACAGGAATGGGATAGTGCCAACCATGTTCTGCCACGTAGTTCTAGAACGTATCGAAATTCGAGATCACCATCTTACCTGCCCTCTCCATCTTACCCTCCACTCCCATATACATATATAATTTCTGAATAGAGGATGATAAGACTTTTCAAACGATGTATCACAAGCCCATACTTCCTATTTGAAGAAATGGGGGTTGTACCTGTCTTTCGAAGGGGATTTAAGATAGGATTTGCATTTTTACGAAGAAGAATGACATTTTCAAATTTGAATTTCACATGTTTTGGAATTTTCCATAAATATGTACAGTAACCAAGATAATGATTTTAATCCATTTGGCTTTCCCACACTGTATGCTCTGAGTACTTTAAAATATACTCCATTCACTATTATAAAGTCTCCCAGTTGGCCATGATTTAGGTCCATCACGTTTTTTTAACTAAAACTAAGGCAGGTCGCCAATGTTAAAACAATTCTCAGAGACGTTGCAAATTTCTACTCTAAACAATCAATATAATGTTCCATCTTAGACAAGATATTCCGCCGTATTCACAAAGCATTCAATCTCCGTTAAGTCCTAACTGAGGTCCTCAGTTAAGGATAAATTGGGGATAATAAGAGAAAATAAGGAATATAGGTGATAAAACAGGCCTGTTTCACCACCATTAAATACGTTAACTGAGGTTGCGATTCAAATTTATCCTTAACTGAGGACCTCAGTTAGGACTTAACGGAGATTCAAACACTTAACAATGCTTTGTGAATACGGCGGTTACCGCCGTATTCACAAAGCATTCAATCTCCGTTAAGTCCTAACTGAGGTCCTCAGTTAAGGATAAATTGGGGATAATAAGAGAAAATAAGGAATATAGGTGATAAAACAGGCCTGTTTCACCACCATTAAATACGTTAACTGAGGTTGCGATTCAAATTTATCCTTAACTGAGGACCTCAGTTAGGACTTAACGGAGATTCAAACACTTAACAATGCTTTGTGAATACGGCGGATTATCACAGACCATTATCTTCGAATAATAAAGAACTCTTCGCTTTGAAATTGAAAATGCCGAAGGCAGTTTTGAAGAAGCAGAGTCAAAGTATCAGAAAGTGTTATATAGAACTGAAATCTGCAATAAGAAAACTTCATGTCTTAGGACATGTTGAACTGTCTAATGAAATTACTAAGTTTCCTATCCTATCACTATATTTTATTAAGGTTTAACAGTATCTACGGTTTTCCTAGTACTACTACATTTCGAAACTGGTGTATTTCAAGTCCATAGGTACATCTTGTTCCTCGGAACAAGTGCTTCTCAATTTGCCCAAATGTCTGTAATTTTCGAATTTTTGGCTGAAAATGGTATCAAAGATTTGGTTCGACTCACTGATCAAGATTCCGTGGTCGAAATCGATTCTGTCCGGCCGGCCGTCTGTCCAGCCGTCCGTCCGTTAACACGATAACTCTCGAACGAATGGAGTTATGGGATTGAAATTTGCAGGGTAGGTTTGGAGCGTAAATATTTCGGACGAGTTCGTTAACGGGCAAAATCGAGGGCAAAATCCATCAAGCGGTTTCGGAGTTATGGCAGTTTTTAGTAAAAACATTTTTTCTGAATATTTCCGAAACCGACCTCTCGATCTATCTTAAATTTAGCATAAAATTGTAGAATCATGACCTTTGGACGCATGTGAGGTTTTGTATTGATCGGGTTACCGTAAAGTGTCAAAAAAAAAATTGAAAATTTTTAACTATGGTTTCTACTATAACTCTTTTACAATTTTACAGTTACTATTCTTTTTTGCGCGTATGTTCTGGGGAACATCGCGTTATAGTTTTGCCCAAATGTTTGTAACTTTTGAATTTTTTGACGAAAATGGTCTCAACCGATTTAGTTCGACTCCCCAATGAAGAATTCGAGGTCAAATTTGATTCTGTCCGGCCGGCCGTCCAGCCGTCCGTCCGGCCGTTGCCACGATAACTTGAGAACGAAGAGAGCTAACGACTTGGAATTTTCAGGGTAGGTGGCGCATCCCAATACGACGGACAAGTTTGTTAATGGGCATAATCGGCCCTGTGGTTTCCTAGTAGTAATTTTGTTTTCAACCAATATAAATCCGATCGAATTGAAACTTGGTGAGTAGTTGTAGAATATGAACCTAAGCACGTTTGTGAAATTCTGTGCGAATCGTATGGCTAGAAAATTTCAAAAGATTATTAAGAAATATTTTTGTTTTCACGATAACTTGAGAACGGAAAGAGATAGCAGCTTGAAGTTTTCAGTTTAGGATGTGCACCAGAACGCGAGATATTAGTTTGTTTATGAGCATAATCGGCCAAACGGTTTTAGAGTTATAGCCATCTGAAATTTGGTTGTTTTTTGTTCCTCATTAACTCGAAAAATACTGAACCGATTAAATTCAAACATGGTAATTAGTTGTAGAATGCCAACGAGAAAATTCTTGCAAAATTTCGTGAGGATAGTATTTGTAAAAAATTTTTAAAAAATCATTGAAAATTGAAAAAAAAAATTCTATATATCAGTAAATATTCGTTTGAAATTGCTGAAGTTCTGCAAAAGCCTTCATAACCTAACTCTACTGCCAAGTTTCAAGTTATAACACTATCGGTTGAATATTGTTGGAGATTCGAGCATTCTTGTGTGAGTTCAGTAGATGTGTGACCGTTGCCTCTATTACTTTCGAAAGAAAGGAGATGGGGACTTGCAGTTTTCAGGGTAGGTTGCGTATCCGAAAGGGAGAGTTGAGTTCGTTTTTGGGCATAATCGGTTAAATGGTTTCCGAGTTATACCCACTTGGAATATTATTTCCTTGATAACTCAAAAAATAAATATTCGATCGAATTGAAGCTTGGTAAGTAGTAGTAGAAAATCATCATAAAAACGTGTCTGAAATTTTGTAAGAACCGTACCCCTAGAAAATTTGAAAAAATGAAGAAAAAAAAATTTTAAGAACCACACCCTTAGAAAATTTCAAAAAAATCACGAAAAAAAAATTGGTTCAAGCACTGACGTGAAGTCAGATGGTAAATTCGAATTAAGAGTGTCCAATACAGGAGAATGGACAACATAATTTACCATGTTAAATTCGATTAAGGGTGTCCAATACAGAAGAATGGACAATAGAACATACGCGCAAAAGCTTCTGACTTCACGTCAGTGCTTGAACCAATTTTTAAAATGCAGGTTCACCATAAAAATCCATTGATATCATTTTCAACTCCAACAAAATAATACTTTCGGAGATATGATTTTTCGAAATTTCAATAATGAATCGTACTCCTATGTTTTCACAGAATGCTATAATTATTCTATCTATGATTTATTATATGATCTATTTTCATGCTCGTACCTGTCATCCTGTTCTATAAGAGAGAGTCAAATTCATTTCAGCTATTTTAATTTGAAGTCTTCCCTGGTGCAGTTCTTATTCTCAGATTGCTCATTTAATCTTGATAAATAAACTATTATTTAAATTCAATTTCCTTTATGATGCAGTTCTATCATAAGAATACATTGACATAATTGTCAACTCTGAGAAATCAATACTTTCGGAGATATAATTTGTCTGTTTGAACAAGAGCCCCAGACAGCTCCTGTCCACAGGGCTTGAACCAATTTTCTCTTTTTCAAATGAACTAACACAAAGTACTACTGTATCCATTATTTTTCATTAAAATTTCGTCACTTGATTCTTGATTTCCGTACAAGAAAATAGCATAACTGAATTTTCCAACCAGTTTATAAACGTGAAATATTTCCATGGTAACAACAGATGAAACATTTTCTTCAACTGTTGCCAGGTTTTTGGAATTGTTGAATATACATAATGTCTTCTCAAATTCATGATTTTTCCCAAGAAAATTCACATTGTGAAAAATACTTAATTACTACGGCTTCTATTAAGAGAGGACAACGTTGCGTAGTTATCTGACAGAACAAGCCCTGTGGATAGGAGCTTTCTGGCGTTCTAGTTCAAACAGACAAATTATATCTCCGAAAGTATTGGTTTCTCAGAGTTGGGAATTATATCAATGTATTCTTATGATAGAACTGCATCATAAAGGAAATTCAATTCAAATAATAGTTCATTTATCAAGATTAAATGAGCAATCTGAGAATGGGAACTGCGCCATGGAAGAAATCAAATTAAAATAGCTGAACTGAATTTGACTCTCTCTTATAGAACAGGATGAAATGTACGAGTATGAACACAGATCATATAATAAGGCTTAGATAGAATAATTATTCTGTAAAAACATAGAAGTACGATTCATTATTGAAATTTAGAAAAATCATATCTCCGAAAGTATTAGCTTGTTGGAGTTGAGAATGATATCGGTGGATTTTAATGGTGACACTGCATCTTAAATAAAAATTGAATTTGAAATTTGTTGCTTAAAAAAATTTTTTTTTATTTGAAAATTTCAACTGCATAGCTCATTCCGTTCGAGAGTTATTGTAGAGTTTTTTTTTTATTTTGAAATTTTTTTTTACACTTTGCGGTAACCTGGTCAATACAAAACTATGTTCCCCAGAACATACGCGCAAAAAAGAATTGTAATTGTAAAATTGTAAAAGAGTTATTGTAGAAACAATAGTTAAAAATTTTCAATTTTTTTTTTGACACTTTACGGTAACCCGATCAATACAAAACCTCACATGCGTGTAAAGGTCATGATTCTAAAATTTGATGCTTAATTTCAGATAGATCGAGTGATCGGTTTCGGAAATATTCATAAAAAATGTGTTTTACTAAAATCGGCCATAACCCCAAAACCGCTTGATGGATTTCGCCCATTAACGAATTTAACCGAGATATTTAAGCTATAAGCCCACCTTGCAAATTTCAATCCTCTAACTCCTTTCGTTAGAGAGTTATCGTGCCTACGGCCGGCCGGACCGGCCGGACAGAATCGATTTGAGACCATTTTCAGCCAAAAATTCGAAAATTACAGACATTTGGGCAAATTGATAAGCACTCAGTTCCAAGGAACTAGAGCGCCAAAAAATAAGCATAAACGGATATTTTCTAAATATACACGGTGGAATTTCATGGCCAATCGGGAGACTTTATAAATGTGAATAGTGCCAATTCAAGTTTGAAAACATCGAAAACTTCCTGATTAGTCCATAAACAAAAAATGTTAATAGAAAACAAAATGCCTTCAAGACCGAGAGCTAAAATCAATAGTCAGATTTTTATTCTAAATATCGTATTTTCCGCTTGTCATCCGATATGAATCCAATTTGCAATATTGGTGCTCACGCTCAAGAAACTGCAGATATTTAGCATAAGAGATAAACCATTTTCTCGCCTCCTGCTCCTTGAGCGTCATGGACCCGGGACATCGTCACTCTGGCTCGGGGATCTTTCCCGTGGTAATTACATGGCACGTCGCGGCTCCATCGATAGGGAACCTGATTGAGGGGGCATTCCCAGACCAGGCTTTCCCGAAAAATTCTTTCTAGCGGGGGACTCTGATGCTGATACCAGTGGCGTCTTCTTGATTTTTGGTTTATTTTTTTTTAGTTTCAGGAGTCTGAAGTTCAAAATATTGTGGACTAGAGCTTCACACGAGACGAGAGTAGGCGAGAGTATAAAAAATCTCGTTTCGGTCTCGCCAATTACCAAAAAATTAAGTCTCGTTCTCGTCTCGTTATCAGTTGTCTCGTCTCGTCTCGCTTAATTCTGAATAACGAAAATAAATATTATAATATATAAACGAAATGGTATACAATAATGAATAATTTTGTAAAGCTAAATTTACTACGCTCTTATACAAAAATATTTGTACATGTACAATGTACATATTATTTTTAA
Source organism: Halyzia sedecimguttata (assembly GCA_937662695.2). Classification (NCBI taxonomy): domain Eukaryota; kingdom Metazoa; phylum Arthropoda; class Insecta; order Coleoptera; family Coccinellidae; genus Halyzia; species Halyzia sedecimguttata. The sequence continues at coordinate 34,824,691 of OW569415.2, read as the reverse complement.
TTTTAAACACTGATAATTTTAAACTTTAAATTACTCGATGATGTACCTACGTATTTTTGCCATGATCATACCTGCTGTGGAAAATAATATTTCAACAGGTACGGATGTAGCCATTAATAAATCATCGGCCATCTTGGAAAGTGTAGGAAGAACTTTTTCATCACTCTCCAACACTTTAAAATATTTTGATTCCTATTTGCTCTTTCAAACAGCCAATATTCTTCAAACTCAGCTCTCTAATATTTCGAAAATTTTGTTGATGTTTTAAATAGGCTCTCGATGTCGATGTTTTAATAGAATTAAACAATATGGTATAGTTTTCAAAGAATACCTTCCCAGTGGGTAGATCATTGAGGGTGTTCTTGGCGTATTCCTCATAACACTTTTCGAAACATTGAATAGCTTCATTTATTCACCACTTTTATTATACGTAGTTCCACAGATGTATGCAATAATTGTTCACATCTTCACTACAAGGAGCACAAGAGATTATATTTCTCCAGATGTTCAGATAGAGACAAAAATTTTCGAAGCATTGGGATTTAGGGGCAATAAAAGTTGTCCGTTAAGTATTGAATTCATAATGGTATCCATTTTTATGGTTGTGAATTTGTGAATTCTATTTTTTCTTGATAAATAATCTCAATTATCGCAAGGTCATAACGAATTAATAATCTTCTAAAAATCGTGTGTTTCTAGAACGATCGATGTATAATATAGACAAAATATATTGGTAATTATAGTGGAAACTCTTAATATTCAATTGTGTTCTGTGGGTATTGAAAAAAGTCGAGTCGTATATAACACTTTTTTCAAAAAATTTCTGAAACCGATCACTCGATCTATCTGAGATTCATAATCAGAGTGTAAAATAATGTCCTTTATACGCATGCGAAGTTTTGTATTGATCAGGCTGCCGTAAAGTGTAAAAAAAAAATTTTTTCATTTTTAAATTTTGTTTCTACAATAACTCTTGAATAGAATGAGGTAGACAGTAGAAATTTTCAAAGTAGGTTCGGGAGATGAATATCTCGGTTGAGTTTGTTATTGGGCAAAACAGGCCGGATGGTTTCAGAGTAACTGAAAAAAAATTTTTTTCAAATTACAAATTTCAAATTCAATTTTTTTTAATATGCAGTTTCACCATAAAAATCCATTGATATCATTTTAAACTCTTACAAGCAAATACTGCCAGATATATGATTTTCCTAAATTTCAATAATAAATCGTACTTCTATGTTTTCACAGAATGGTGTAATTATTATATCTATGAATTATTATATGATCTGTGTTAATACTCGTACATGTCATCCTGTTCTTCAAGAGAGAGTCAAATTCATTTCAGCTATTTTAATTTAATTTCTTCCATGGTGCAGTTCTCATCCTCAGGTTTTTCTCATTTTATCTTGATAAATAACTTTTATTTGAATTGAATTACCTTTATGATGCAGTTCTATCATAAGAATATATTGAAATCATTCCCAACTCTGAGAAACCAATACTTTCGGAGATATGATTTGTCAAAGTTTGAACAAGAGCGCCAAAGATCCTATCCACAGGGCTTGAACCAATTTTTATTCTACGTTAGTGGTTGAAAAACTGTGAATTTCATTCCATATTATTGCCAAGCCTGTATAATAAGAGACATCATCAACCTAGTAACATAAAAGACAAAAATTATAATTATAACAGAAAATATCAAGATAAAATAATAGCATTAAAGCTGTGCTATCTCCGGCTTCGACCGTTAACAATGAAAATATTATGAAATCCCTATAATAAAGACTTTATTACTCGAAAAATGAAATATTCACCTGGACTGTGACTTCATTCCACCAATATGACAGCATCAACCAATTATGACTTTACGAGTGATATACGATATTTATTGGACACTCTTAATTGAATTTACCATGGTGAATTCTATTGTCCCTCCTCCTGTATTGGACACTCTTAATCGAATTTATCATGGTAAATTCGATTAAGAATGTCCTATACAGGAGAATGGGCAATAGAACATACGCACAAATGCGCCTGACTTCACGTCAGTGCTTGAACCTTTTTTTTTTATTTTGTAGAATTGCGGTTCTAACAAAATTTTACACACGTCTTTATGTCGATATTCTACAACCAATTACCAAGCTCCAATTCGATCGACTTTATATTTTTTGAGTTATCGAGAGAGAGTTATCGAAATAATATTCCAGATGGGTATAACTCCGAAACCGTTGGACCGATTATGCCCCGAGCTCAACTCTTCCATTCGGATGCGCAACCTACCCGGAAAATTGTAAGTCCCAATCTCTTGTCGTTCGAAAGTTATCGAGTCAACAGTCACCCATCCAGCTACTGAACTCAACCAAGGCTTTGGTGCTCGGATCTCCAATAATATAGATCCGATCGTGTTCAAACTTGGAACTTGGGAGTAGAGTTAGATTTTGAAGGCTCTAGCAAAATTTCAGCGATGACGAATAGTTTCTGATATATAGAATTTTTTTCCAATGATTTTTTAAATTTTCTAGTGATACGATCCTAACGAAATTTTGAAAAATCGCGTCAGCATTCTACAACTAATTTCCATGTTTGAATATGATCATATTTCAATTTTTCGAGTTATTGAGATAACAACCAAATTCCAGATAAGTGTAGCTTCAAAATTGGCGGATTATGCCTATTAACAAACTAAAATGTTGCATTCGGATGCAAGTCGCTATCTCTTTCCGTTCTGAGGTAATCGTGAGATAAATAATATTTTTTAATATATTTTTTAAAATTTCCTAGTGATACGATTCCAACAAAACTTCACAAACGTCTTTGTGCCAGTATTCTACAACTTGCTACCAAGTTTCAATTCGATCAAATCTGTATTGGTTGATGACCAAATTATTACTTGGACACTGTTTGGCCGATTATGCCCAGTAACGAACTTTTTCGTCGTATTTCGACGCACCATCTACCCTAAAAATCGCATTCTCATTCTGTCCCCAAGTAATCGTGGCACCGCCGGACGGAATCAAATTTGACCACGAACACACTTCATCAAGGAGTCGAATCCAATCGTTTGAGACTATTTTGTGCAAAAAATTCGAAAGTTACAGTTTTTTGGGCAAGCTGTTCCCCAGAACATGCACGCAAAAAACCTAAGAGTATGGTAAGGTTGCATTTTTCATAAGCTCCCCAACCATTTATTATGACATATTAAATTATGAAACGTAAATTTTCCGACCCATTTTTTCATTGTTTTATACAATATAAAGTGAAACATGTATCTATGGAAGATGATAGCCCTACGTTAGCGTCCTGTAGCGGTCTTCGAACATCTGAAGTTCTGAATAATCATCGCTTGGATTGGCCAGAACTGGTTTTGAAAGAGACCCTCTTGGCCTTACGAGCACCATTTTCCTTTTTGAATTCAAATATTAAAAGGATTTCTATGAACAAGAGTGAATATCTTCGATAACTAGCGGGGCGATTCTTCTTCAAGAGATCCCATGCGGCTACAGGGGAGTATATTTGTGAGAGGAGATTTTTGAAAGGTTATGTATTATTTTTAATTTGTTCGTCTTTCTCCTCTTGTCTTTTCATTTTTCAGGTTGAGTTTCGGTTACCTTGGAGAAACCCCTCCTTTTTTTGACGAAGGAATCTATATTGAAGAAAGCCATGCCTATCAATATATTTTAAATTTCAGGAAACAAAAGTTAAAAATCACAACACTGACGGGGTGACAAGGATTTTTGCTGAGGTTTTTCCTTAAGCTCTTGTATCATACGTCGAATTGTATGGTAGCCCGTTACACCAACCTCTGCTAACACATATAAAGCTCTCAAACAAAAGAATATACATATACATATATATTATTGAAAAACAAAAGTTGGCTAGGGTTGTAGCAGAGGGGCTATTGCCAAAAAATGGGCAAAATTAAGAATCAATTGACGGGTTTAAGCGTTGAATTGAATATAATTTTACTCCAGATTATCGCTCTACAGGTATTTTGCCTTCAGCAAAATGCATAAGGAGCTTAAGAGTGGTCGAACATCGTGCGATAATTCATAGTTTCTGATTTCAAACGGAATTAATTACCATCCATATCACGTTTCTACTCTCTTGCAATACCGATCTGGATAAAATTCCAATCCCGCTTCTCTCTGTTTACCTAAGCTCAATCGAATTGTTGACCCTTCTAAAGACCCTCGAATGGACCAGCACGCCACTGTGCGAACCCATTTCAAATTGACGCCGCATTCGATATCCGATCCCATTAATTTATGGTGAAACGCTCGATTCTAGTGCACGACGTAATCAGGAACGTATCGGCCCTTTGGAATTGTCAACCTCGTGGATATATGGCCGAATCAATCGGATCTCCTCTCTTTCCACTGCGGGATAATAGATGTTATTTCTGGAGTTAATCTGTGCGAACTGCGCAGATAATGAATTGGCCAACTTTTCCGCTACTCATCAAGTAGTGGAAGAAATGAGTTTTGTAGGTAGGCTTTTTAGGGTCAGATAAGCTAGACTAATTGTTGATTTTTTCTTCTATTAAGGATTAGAGATCCTTTCAGGTTTAATATATAAACATGCTTAAAATCGGAAATCAAGTTGCGGGAAATACATTTTAAACAACCTTAGGATTTCGACAATATCTATACATTGCGAGGAAAGCAATCAATCTTATACTTATATTATTATTAAGCTTTCGTTTCAACTCTTTAAGTATGTGTGAAAGTTGTGTATCTAAAACTAATGGAGCTTTCGAAGCAAACATCAGATCATTATAAAATTTTGACATTTTAAAGGTTAATATTCAATATTAATATAATTCGAGTTGGAAATGCCAGAGGCTTTGGCTCGCTGTTCAAATTTATAGCCAGAGCACACACACATCCAGGTACTGAACTCGCCCAAAGCTGCTTAGCTCCAGGAAAAAAATTATATTCCCAATATTTCCAAGGATTTAAATCCGCCTGTAAAAATAAGCGTCCAAATAAATATATGGGCATGCAACTTGTATAATTCACTTCCTTAAAAACTGAGAATCATCAAAGAATTTATAGTTCCTTCTTACAATCCCAATATCTATAAAATGAAAAATGTATTATTTTGAAAATTGCTGCTGCGTTAGAAACACAAGATATCTATTTCAGTAAAACAAAACCTGCTTATATAAGCTCCATCTGACCAAATACTCGCATTTTTCAAATCTTTGAATATATGTTTACTTTGAACCCATAGACCCATAGATATAAAATATCATGGACTGGTTGTGAGAAAGAGACCATTGATATCAGGACGGAATAGTTAAAAGCAAAAGCATGGTATAAGAATATATTGCTATACTGTGGCAATTGGCAAAACATTGGTATTGTTTGGATTCGTGTTCCGTGTATTTGTTTTCACAGAATATTGTGATACTTATAATGTGAAAATATGTCTCATCAATTTTCTTAAAGTAAGTTTTTGTACCATGGTTATATCCTCATAGTTCCGATCGAGTAGATATTGGAAAATATTGGAAGCCGATCGCCCTCGGGCGAGTTTAGTAGGTCCATGGGTTACCGTTGCCTCGATAACTTTCGAACGGAAAGAGTTTTGCTAATTTCAAGGTAGGTTGCGCATCCAAATGCGACAGATCTTGTGTATATTCATGCCTCTCACGAAAAACTGCATAAACCTTCAATTCGTCTTTTTCAACCGAGTCCGAGTACTATATTTCAATTCGATCGAATCTGTATTTTTGAATATATTGGGAAGATAAAATTCGGCTTGAATATTTGTGCGGAATTTCAGTGAAATCTGACACATAGTTTCCGAAAAAAATGTTTTAATTTATTTTCTAGTGGAACTATCCTGATGAAATTACCCAAAAATAAGGGAGTTGGCATCCTACAAGTAATTACCAAGTTTAAATTGGGTCGGATTTGTACTTTTTGAGTTATGGAGGAAATAACAACAAAATTTCATACGGGTATAACTCCGATACCGTTTGTGCTATTATGCCCATTAACCAACTTATCTCTCGCATTTCGATCCGCAAGGTGCAAGTCGCTATCTCTTTCCATTCGAAAGTTATCGTCGTAATGATCACCCATCCAGATACTAAACTCCAACAATATAGATCCAATCGTGTTCAAATTTGGAACTTGGCTGTAGAATTAGGTTTTGAACACTCTATCACTAGCGATATCGGACGGATAGTTTCCCAAATACAGAAAAACTTTCAAAAATGTTTTTAAAATGTCTAGAGATATGATCCTCACGAAATTCCGCAGAATCTTTGTGTCGACATTCTACAACTAGTTACCTTGTTTCAATTCGATCGGATCGATATTGTTTCAGTAATTAGGAAAACAATATTTCAACTCCGAAACCGTTTGGTCGATTATGCTCATTAACGAACTGAATTTCAAGTGCCTATTTCTTTCCGTTCGAAAGATATCGTGGCAAAGGTCAGCTGGACATAATCTAATTTGACCCCGAATTCTTCATCATTGAGTCATCGTTTGGGAACATTTCTGACAAAGAATTCGAAGATTATAGACATTTGGGCAAAATGATAGCACGCTGTTCTCCAGAACATGCACGCTAAAAGAGAAACGAAAAAAAAAAAAACGATATAATGACGATAAGGATGGAACATAACCATAAAAGTTGTGTCAAACATTTCATCAATTTGGTTGAGACATCAATATTTTCGGATACTATTTCACAGCAAAGAATATGTCAGAGTGAAGATTTTATTGTATTTCACCAAGAAAAAAGGATTCACCGTATTGTCCAGTTGTATCATTGCTATAAACCTTATATCGATATGGAATATAAAATTGATCACCAGATTGGCACCGTATACGAACATAACTCTTCGGAAGCACCTGATGTTTCATATTTTCTTCGCCGTGTGAAATTTCCCCTGCTGGTAACGGGTTTTCCTTACGAAATCTACCCCTCTATAGCGCTCCCTCCTCATATCGGGAAATATAAAACTAGATCCAAGTTTGCTCCGGAAACTTCGTCTAGATAATTTCACGTCAGAAATGGAATGAGATTTCCTTGAGAGTTATGTTTATGGCTAGGCGGGCTTTGTGAGTTGGAAATACCTGCTTACTATTCAGGTATTCGCCAGAAGGAAATACCCAAATGAATTCTGGCGGGAATTACAGGAAAAAACATTCATGTATTTCGACGTTGAAAAACTTGACAACATTGTAATCCTCCGAGGAATTTTTTATGGATTCAATTCAGTAGATATCAGTGAAGGCATTTTGAACAGGAAATCTTGATGATTGGACATCTGTTCTTTTTATTTTGCTCTGAAGTACAGTGAATTCAAAAATTAATTCTACCCATCCGCCGCGCCATCTATCGTCTCTGCATTTTCTCCTACACATTTGGAACTATATTCATGAACCTTGGTACTAAAATCGAGTATTATTATGGAATGACAATCCATGCTTTTTGCGTGCATATTCACTAGTAATATCACAAGAGATTGAATTTTAGCGATAAGTGTATCGACTTATTTCTTAACGAAACTGAGTTGCTTGAAAACAACTATATATGGTATGACAAATTTTGAAAGATTCTTTGTTGTATGCATAGATTATAGATACTTGGTTGTATGCTTCCCACTTGAGACGTAAATAGATTTCAGGTACTACTTCTAAGAGATTTTGAACTGCGTACGCTATTTTGTACTAGGTATAATTCAAATACTTGCAGCAAATCGTCAAAAGTAGAATGCTTGTTTTACATGCTGCAAATCCATATTAAGTCAATGAAACATTAGTTTAAATCGTATATAATCTTTCATTGAGAACATCCTCACTTCAATTTCATCATTATGTTCACGGATGAAGCTCCTTTTTCCAGAAATTCAATTATTATGTTACATAATAATCATAACTGGCCCAATAAAATTCTCAATTACAGAATCACATTGTCAGGGATAATTTTTTCTTAAAGTTTGGATCGTTATCATATAGAAGACTATTTGATTGGACCGAGTTAATACACACAATCTTTTCCAATTTTCGTTTTTTGTATCCCTTCTTATCTGATCAATACAAAACTTTGCGTGCCTATAATTCTAATTCTGTAATTCTACAAATGGGAGCTAATTTTCTGTCAAGTCGAATAAGTAGTTGCAGAAATATACAGAAAAAAACTCAAAATGGCCATAACTACGAAACCACTCGGTGGATTTTGCCTTTTAAAGAACTAAGCCAAGATATTTATGTCCTTCACTTCGCTCGAGAGTTATCGTGCATACGAACGGCCAGATGGACAGTATTGGATTTGACCCCGGATTATTCATCAGTTAGTGGAACCCAATCGTTTGAGACCATTTTAGGCCAAAAATTCCAATATACAGACATTTGGGACTAGTGATAGCATTACAAAAGTAACTACACTCTTGTCCACTACAGTTTTTGTCATTTGTACATATGTTTCGGAAACAAAGTTTCCATCTTCAAAGACGAATCTTTACTGCCAGACGACAAAAACTGTAGAGGACAAGAGTGTAGTTAGTTTTGTAGTATTCATATAAGTCCACAGTGAACTCAAAATAGAATAAATAAGCGATAGCATGCTGTTCTTGGTTAAAAACGAGCAAACGCACAAGCATCTCAACGAAATGTAGGTAGACATAAAAAAAGGGAGGAAAGCCCTGTGGCAGGAGCTTTGGCGAAAGTATTGGTTTCTCAGAGTTGGGAATTATATCAATGGATTCCTATGATAGAACTGCATCATGAAAGAAATTGAATTCAAATATGATACAACTGCATCATGAAAGAAATTAAATTAAAACAAGAGCGCCAAAAACCACGAACTTACACGAGATATTCATTCCTCAAATCCACTCTGAAAATTATATTATATATCAATGAAAAATTGGCCAATATTTGAGTTTTGTTTTTACTGGAGCTATTCTGAATCCATACTGATAAACTTACCAAATTATATATTTCATTCTTCATACGGATGATCCAAGGGCATTGAAATATCACCAAAAAGCATAATATTATATTATAATCCTCACAATTATACCATAGCTAAAATGAATTTGACTCTCTCTTAAAGAAAGACAAGATGACTTTTACGAGTATGAACACAGATCATACAATAATTCATAGATATAATAATTATAGCATTTTGTGAAAATATAGAAGTACGATTTATTATTGAAATTTTGAGAAATCCTATCTCCGAAAGTATTTGCTTGTTAGAGTTGAAAATGATATCAATGGATGTTTATCATGAAACTGAATCTTAAAAAAAATTAAATTTGAAATTAAAAAAAATTGTTTTCGTTACTCCGAAACCATCAGGCCAATTTTGCCGAATAATCTTCACCGAGATGTTTATCTCCCAAACCTACTGTGAAAATTTCAACTGCCTAGCCCATTCTGTTCGGGAGTTATTGAAGAAATATAATTTAATTATAATAGTTCTTAATAATTTTTGTATTTTGTTTTGCCACTTTACGGCAATCCGATCAATACAAAACTTCGCATGCATATAAAGGTCATAATTCTATAATTTGATGCTAAATTTCAGATAACGGCCATAACTCCGAAACCGCTCGGTGGATTTCGCCCGTTAACAAACTCGTCCGAGATATTTACGCTCCAATCCTATCCTACAAATTTCAATTCTCTAATTCCTTTCGTTCGAGAGTTATTGTGCCTACGGCCGACTGGACGGACCGGCCAGACAGAATTGATTTCGACCACGGATTCTTGATCGGTGAGTCGAACCAAATCGTTTAAGACCATTTTCACCCAAAAATTCGAATATTACAGACATTTGGGCAAATTGATAAGCACTCTGTTCCGAGGAACAAGAACGCCAAAAATGCAATAGTGCTATTTGTTTTTTGAAGCCCCCAAAGGGCTCTTTTGCAAGCTCCGAGAGGTCAATATTGCTCACCCAAATAACAAAATTAGACTCAATCCGATATGTGGTTTCGCCATGTCAAGCAAAAGAATCCGCAAAATAGTTTTTGCGTCGGTATTTTGCAACTAAAATTTCGATTCAACCAAATTTGTTATTGTTAAAAGAAAGTTTATTGGGTTATTGGAAAAATAAAATTTTCTGAAAAAGCTTCAACAGAAAATGGCCACAACTCTGTTACTGGCGCTGTTACTGGCGAAATAAGGGCGCAAAAATTAAGAGAGATACAAGAATTTCATGAAAAACTCCAATGCCATGGATTCCTTGTCTATTGTTTTAATATTTTCATGAACACTGAAATGATCATTCTGAAGAACATTTGCCATGAGTTTCAAGCTCGGTTTGAAGGGATCATTTTTCTTCTCTTGAAACGTCTTCTTAGATCTCAAACAATTCTAAAGCAGGTCGTGATTCCTTTCTTTGGAAATGGATTCCGAAGGGTTCAATCCGATAATACACAGCTGCATCTGGATCCTGTGCTAGGTGTAGGTACTGGTTAGAGTGATCTCAAATCCTATGAGCAAACACTTCGGCGGTGAAGAGTAGGTCCTAACCAAACAAGCTGTCTTAAAACTCGAGTTCGATGTGTAAATATATAACTGGTCAAACACATCCATTACGAAACATCTGCTAAATGAATTCCTTCTAACGTTCTTTGCTAGAAGTATGTATACAGAAGTAATATTTCAGAATACACTTAATAAGAGAAAGACAGTCAACATCCGAGGTTTTGAACAGAATAAGAAATGGATGTTCTATGTTTCCTTCCATTAACCAACTGAGATATGTCTTGAATCAAGTTTCAATAATACGGATGATGCCTTGGAATTTGGTATTTTGTCTCTGGTAACCAGAAAATAGGAGTAAGGAATAGCTCGAGATTCATGCAATAATGCGATTACATTTTAATTTAATTTAAGTTGTTCTACAGCTTTATAAAATTCATAGGATTTCATTCCAATTCAATGAACATACAAGTATGTAAGTATGTACAAAGACTATATTAGGCAGAATTAATTCCTTATGAAGAGGAAGTCTAGGGATATTCTTCTAGGTGAGGATTTTCCAAATATAGTGGAGAAGGTGAAATTATAAAAAACTCTTAAAAAGCACTGACGTGAAGTCCGGAGCTTTTGTGCGCATGTTCGTCTATTCACGCCTCCACCACACGCGTATCTTCTGAGGAACATCATTTTGCCCAAATGTCTGTAATTTTCGAATTATTTCAATGGTTTCAAACGATAGGGTCCGACTGCCTGATGAAGAATTCGAGGTCAAACTTGAGACACGTGAAGTCAGGAGCTTTTGTGCGTATGTTCTGTTGTCCATTCTCCTGTATTGGACACTTCTATTATTTTATAGATATTATTCAGAGTTTGGGAGAGAAAACCCATAAAGCAACAATTTGATGACAAGAGTTTAGTTACTAGTTTAATGTCCTCATCGTTACGTTTGGCTGACGCCTAAATTATAGTCCATCTAGTAAGTATCCGTAAAAAAACACAGCTCAATTGTAATTATTTAATATATATTTTTAATTCTTTATTGAGAAACTTATAACAAATTATTCATCTTATTTACTTATACAACCCCCATTTAAGTAAAGGGTCCGCCATCTAACGTTTTTTTTTTCAACTAGTGCTTATTTCGTGAATGGTAACACTTAGCTCCGCTGAACGAATATGGTTGTGTATACGCTTGAACAACGCTGGGAAATATTGCGACATTACTTTGAAAATCGTGGTAATGTTGCAGAATGTGTGCGAAAATTGCGTACGGATTTTGGAAGAAGAGAAGCACCGTCAGCTCCGTATGTTCGTTATCTTGTGAAAAAAGTGAAAGAAACTGGCATCCTCATCGATAAACCAAAGCGTGAAAAGCCAAAAACAGTGCGTACACCCGAGAATATTGCTGCTGTGGCAGAAAGTGTGCGTGAAGCGCCATCAACATCAATTCACCGTCGTTCTCAAGAATTGAACATTTCGGAGACATCATTGAGACGAATTTTGCATAAAGACCTTGGTATGACGCCATACAAAGTCCAATTGGTTCAGGAGTTGCCCTGTTTTTGAATATCGCATTATCAGCCGCAGAGCTGATGTCGTTTGGCCACCTCGGAGCTGCGATTTGACACCGTTGGACTATTATTTGTGGGGTGCCGTCAAAGATAAGTGTTACGCCAACAAGCCAGAGACAATTGACGCTTTAAAGGACAATATTCGTGAAGCCATTGGTGAAATACAGCTGCACACAATCGATAATGTGCTTAAAAATTGGACCGTTCGTGTAGGCTACTGCATGGCCAGCCGAGGCAGCCATTTGAATGAAATTAATTTCCATTATTAACCGGAAGGATTGTAGTTTCAAATAAAAAACGAAATTTGAGAAAATATTCATAGCTTTTTTTTTATTGCATTTTCAAAAAAAAAAGTTATTTGGCGGACCGTTATAAACACTTGCATAAACGTCGAGGTATATCCGAAACTAGATCACCTCCATAATTTTCGATGATGGTAGTCCAGACTGTAAACTGACTGAATTAAATCATCTTTATTTCGTGGCGCTTCTCGTTCAACTTCAATCTTCATTAGTCCCCATATGTTTTCAATGGGACTAAGCTCTGGTGAAGCTGCGGGCCATGGAATGGTTGTCACTTGGTGTTCTTGTATCCAAGCTTGGGTACAGGCCGAAGTATGGCATCTTGCATCAACCTGCTGAAAACAACCTCTGGATATAAAACATGCTCCGTTTCAAGGAGAAAATAGTTTAGAATGCCGCAATACTTTTCACCATTAATGGTACCATCAACTATACAGAGAGGCGTAGTATCACGCTGAGATATTGCTCCCCAAACCATTATTTTGGTGGGGAATTTGGAAATTTGAACGGTAGCATGTTGTTTTGTAGGGGATTTTTAGTGATTGCTACCAAGGTGGAAACGACTTTCATCAGAAATAAAGAGATTATTAAAATTATTTTCTTGAAAACGTTCACAAAATTCTACCCTTCGTTCCTTTTATAATGGTGTCATTATAGAGATTTTATTTGGTTTACTTGATATGTAGCCTTGTCTTTTCAGTTTCAGGACATACTTTTATATTTAATCGATTTCCAAATCTGTTAGCCAATTTGCGAAACCCTAGGCGTGGATTGTGTCATCCTAAGACCAATAAAGCGTTTAAATTGTTTCCTTTAATCTTAAGCGGTCTTCCTGAAACTGGTCTATACCTCGTATCTATGCTATTTCTTATCCTCTTTATTGTCTCATATACTGCTCTTTTTCCGAGTTCAGTCAATTGCACTAATGTTTCAACGTTTCGAAAACATTTTCTATATAAATATTCTACCCGTTTTGTTTTTCTAATTGCGGCATTATTTCATAAACTGTATACCTTTTGATAATCAACAATATTCAACAAATAGTGTTGCCATGCAACTTTGGCCATAGCCGACTATCTGCACAACCTATTTTATGAATTACTCTCGACTTAGAATGTTACAAAAAAGGAAAAAATGTTAAAATAATGAAAAATAATAAATTCCGGATACTTTCTAGACGGACTATACTAATTAAGTTCCAAAAAGCTATACGCAAATGCATAAAAGCAAACCTAAAACACATCGAAGGGACTGCTGTTATTTTTACATTTCGTCACCGATCCCGCCACCAATTACACAAACAAAATATTTGTTTCCACGGCGATAGACAATTGGACGGGGAGGATGAGAGAACCAACATTGACATGATTGCGCGGGGCAATAACACAACGTACCCTCGCCGGGTTCCGTCCTTTACGCAACCCGCCGAATTGCGCCAAGGGCGCAGTTTAATGAAACTGTATGTTGACCCTGTAGAAACCCATTTCATAAAGATAATAGGCTGGCGTAAAACGCCTTCAAACGGAAAATTGAATAATTTCGGAGCGGTTAACTATGAAAGGAGGGACGAAGGAGGGCTGAGTAATGGTCGTAGTTGAATGCGGAATATCGACTGTTCCGGATTTTCCTGATACCGAATTCGACACTCTATTCTCCTCTCGATTGCCAAGTCATGTATTAAATGCTCTCTTCAAATGCACTGGAAGGAGGAAAATTACTCTTCATTTTATGAGTCACATTACTTCTATGTTCCACATTTTCTGCCTAATGCTTCCAATTGGTTTTCCATACTTTATTGCTTCGTTTACTTGGAAAAAAAGTTGGGAATTTCATAATTCGAATGGAAATTTTTATAGGGTGACTGTTGACCCATATTCCAAACGTTAGTTGTAGTTAGGCAACCTCTATACTAATTCAAAACAGGCCTTCAATCGTTCTGTTGACGTTTTGTTTTGCAGATGCAGGGTGTTTTCCATAAAATGCGAATATTTGGAAGTGCTATAACTTTCAAACTGTTGTAGGTTTTGGGATATTTTTTTGGGTCAGAATGTACATACTATGTCAACCTTTATCCATAAGTTAACTATGAAGAAAGGAGGGACGAAGGAGGGCTGAGTAATGGTCGTAATTGAATGGGGAATATCTACTGTTCCGAATTTTTCTGATACCGAATTCGACACTCTATTCTCCTCTCGATTGCCAAGTGATATACTCTTCATTTTATGAGTCACATTACTTCTATGTTCCACATTTTCTGCCTAATGCTTCCACTTGGTTTTCCACAATTTATTGCTTCGTTTACTTGGAAAAAAAAGTTGTAAATTTTATAATTCGAATGGAAATTTGTATAGGGTGACTGTTGACCCATAATCCAAACGTTAGTTGTAGTTAGGCAACCTCTATATTGATTCAAAACAGGCCATCAACCGTTCTGATGGAAGCGCTATAACTTTCAAACCGTTGCAGCTTTTGGGTTAATTCTTTGGGTCAGAATATAATACACACTGCCAACCTTTATCCATAAGTGATAATGAATATTGTAGAAATAAGTCAGTAGCATAATAAAAATAATCATCTGTGGTTTGCACGAAAATAACAAGCTGTATGAGAAAAATTTGAGAAAAGCACTGACGTGAAGTCAGGAGCTTTTGCGCGCATGTTCACGCCTTTGTTACTTCAGTAAAGCAATTTTTGTTATTGAACTCTATGCCACAATTATCACCCTTAGTTGTGTCAATTTGATTGTCTAGTAAACAAATGACTCTTCGTTTTGCATGTAATCTAAGATACTTTTAGATATCTAGAGTAAGAGAGATTGTTGGGGAGTTCAGGAGGTAATGAAATAAACCCATAATATAACTTGAAGATTTAAATCTACGTTCGGCATCATTTACGTAAGACTAGGAAAAAGAACGTAAACAAGAAAGTAAACGTGGGAAAGCTCTGAGGACGCTCTTGAACAAACTTTGAAAATTCATCTCCAAAATGATTGGTTTCTCAGAGTTGGGCATGCTATCAATGGATTCTTATAATAGAACTGCAACATAAGAAAACTTAATTAAAATTAAATGAACTCACCAAATTATATATTTCCATCATCATATGGATTATCCAAGGGCATATAGGATAGGGGTAATTATAATATCCTATAATTGATCATTTTGCATTCAATCTTACTTTTTTTGTTAGAACATAAATACATTTGACGTTTTTGTTATAGGTAGAAAAGATTACATGTATGAACAATGAACACAGATAGAACACAGACAGATAGAATTCGCATTCTATGAAAACAATAATACAATGTATTATTGAAATTTTGAAAAATCATATCTCCGAAAGTATTAGCTAATTTGAGTTGAAAATGATATTAAGGGATTTTTACGATGAAACTGCATTTAAAAAAATTCAATTCGAAACTTTCGATGTAAAAAAAATGTTTTCGTTACTCCCAAACCACCCTGCCGATTTTGACCAATAACGAACACAACCGAAATATTGGTCTCCCGATCCTACCCTGAAAATTTCAACTGTCTAGCTCATTCCGTTCGAGAGTTATCGTGTTAGCGGCCGGCCGGATGACCGGACAGAATTGATTTCGACCGCGGATTTTCGATCAGTGAGTCAAACCAAATCGTTCAAGACCATTTTTAGCTATGTTCCAAGGAACAAGAGCGCCAAAAACCCCTCGGTTTCCGAATATAATATGATTAAAAGTTGTTGGTACATGTAACATGATTAACTCAATTGTATATTAGTTCAGTCAATCTGGCAAAAATTGAATCGTTCCGATGCAAAAAATACCTAGTGGCTGAATCTTTGTTAATAGTTGGAGAATGATGTTAGAAAAGGGTTTATTGGGTCGGCCACGTTGTCCGTGATGCGTGTTTTGAAAAACTCAAAAAAATTGGTGCTATGCCGTACAACAAAAAATGCACGCAGTAGGTGGCGCTAAAGTTCCAAAATAAGAGTTTTTCCAATTTTTTGCTATTAAATTTTCTTTTTTCAACTATATTGTAAATGTAAATGTTGTTCCTTTTAATATTACGAACAACTTTTAATTAAACATTTTTTACATACAACTTTCCGTTTTGAAGCTACAGCTTGCTGAAGTTTGAAAATTCCATTACAACGATTTCACCAAGTATGAGGACAGCTGTGGTGCATATAACTCACATAGCAACTCACATAGCAACTGAAAATGTACATTCCTTAGCAGCACTGCGATGTTAACGCAGCGCTGTATTACACTATAACTTTCGAACGGTAAGTTGTATGTAAAAAATGTTTAAATAAAAGTTGTTCGTAATATTAAAAGGAACAACATTTACATTTACAATATAGTTGAAAAAAGAAAATTTAATAGCAAAAAAGTGGAAAAACTCTTATTTTGGAACTTTAGCGCCACCTACTGCGTGCATTTTTTGTTGTACGGCATAGCACCAATGAGATTAATTGTAGATATCGTAGTCCTCTACATTTTTTCTTGAATAAATTTTTCTGTGAAATGCATAGATCACGAGATAAATACATTTCAAATTTTTTTTGAGTTTTTCAAAACACGCATCACGGTCCAACGTGGCCGACCCAATAAACCCTTTTCTAACATCATTCTCCAACTATTAACAAAGATTCAGCCACTAGGTATTTTTTGTACCGTCGAAATGCCAGATTGACTGAACTATATAGATGTTTGCTGGATGAAAATAGGTAATAATGACAATCGGAGATTTCTGATCCAATAGTTAAGTTTTTGCGCGTACGTTCTGGGGTACATCGCGTTATCATTTTGCCCAAATGTCTGTAACTTTCGAATTTTTTGACGAAAATGGTCTCAAACGATTTGGTTCGACTCCCCGATAAAGAATTTGAGGTCAAATTTAATTCTGTCCGGCCGTTGCCACGATAACTTGAGAACGGAAAGAGCTAGCGACTTGAAATTTTCAGGGTAGATGGCGCATCGCAATCAATGAACAAGTTCGTTAATGGCATAATCGGCCCAATGGTTTCCGAGTAATAATTTTGTTTTCAACCAATATGAATCCGATAGATTTGAAACTTGGTGAATAGTTGTAGAATATAAACTTAAGCACGTTCGTGGAATTTTGTGAGAATCGTATATTTTTTAATACGCGATAACCTGAGAATGGAAAGAGAACGCAATTTGAAATTTTCAGGTTAGGTTGTACATCTGAATGCGACATTTGAGTTTGTCTATAAGCATAATCGGCCAAACGGTTTTGAAGTTATAACCATCTGAAATTTGGTTGTTATTTCGTCAAAAACTCGAAAAATATAAAAGCGATCCAATTCAAACATGGTTATTAGATGTAGAATAATAACGCGAAAGTTCTTGCAAAATTTCGTAAGTATCGTAGAAAATCGTAAGTATCACTAGAAAATTTTTAAAAAATCATAGAATATTATTGAAAAAAATTCTATATATCAAAAACTATTCATCCAATATCGCTGACATTTTGCGAGAACCTTCAGAATCTAACTCTACTACCAAGTTCTAAGTTTTAACACGATTGGATATATATTGTTGGAGATTCGAGCAGCCTTGTGTGAGTTCAGTAGATGGATAGGTGACCATGGCCTCGATAACTTTCGAACGAAAGGAGGTAGGGACTTGGAATTTTCAGGGTATCTTGCGTATCTGAATAGGAGAGTTTGTTTATGGGCATAATCGGTCCAACGGTTCCGGAGTTATACCCACCTGGAATATTATTTCCTCGATAACTCAAAAAATATAAACTCCATTGAATTGAAGCTTGGTAACTTGTTGTAGAATATCGATATAAAGACGTGTTTGAAATTTTGTAAGAACCGTACCCCTAGAACATTTCAAAAAAATTATGAAAGAAAATTTCAAAAAAATTACGAAAAAAAAATTGGTTCAAGCACTGACGGGAAGTCAGGAGCTTTTGTGCGTATGTTCTATTGTCCATTCTCCTGTATTGGACACTCTCAATCGAATTTACCAAGGTGAATTCAATTATCCGTTCTGCTGTACCTACTGGACACTCTTAATCGAATTCACCATGGTATATTCGATTAAGAGACTGGACCAATACAGGAGAACGGACAATTGAATTCACCATGGTAAATTCGATTAAGAGTATCCAATACAGGAGAATGGACAATAGAACATATGCGCAAAAGCTCCTGACTTCACGTCAGTTCTTGAACCAATTTTTGAATATGATCATGGATCTAACACTCACTTGTGGTAATTACACTGGCTTCTCCCAGCATAATTATTCAGTTGTCACATGATATGTTTTACAATATATTATCAGAAAAGGGCATTCCTCTCTTATTATTAAGATTTTATATTCTGTCATGGAGCACCAGCTCAGGGTTGGATAGACTGTTTCGAGTCCAAGGTAAAGTATTTAGGATCTAGACAACTTGAAATATAGATATAATTGCAAATTTTCATTTAAGACGGAGGTTATATTTGCTCTGATAGGCCTTATTGTGTTGGTAACACTTATTCAGAGAAAATCCATGTTGTTTATTTATGAAGCGCTCTTTAGAATGAAATTTCAACTGATGCGGTATCAAACTATCCAGTATGTTCAAATTCTTTTCTATGTAAAATCATTATGATTTGTTTCTTTACTTTTATATACTTGAAAAAAACACTATGCAGAATTATGAATCAGTAGCATATACTAACAAGATAAATAATTACTTAATGGTAAAATGCACTGCCATTCCATTGAAGCTTGACAAATGTTGAGTATGACACGAAAGGGATAAACATTTTCTTGAATTGCTCTACTAAGCCATTATACGAATTTTCCTTGATAAGTAAGTTTATTTCCTCTATGAAGAGTGACATTTCACGTACTAATTTGTGGCCGTAAAATCGACTATATTATTGAAGGCAAGTACTTTGCGGATGAGAAAGTACTTTCTCATCCACAGAATAACATTCTCGTCCGCAAAATTATTTTCTCGTCCGCTGTGGTAACTATGAAAACGGCATGATACGGTACAATACAAACATAAGTGTCTGTAAGAATAACTGTCAGTGATGTGGTCACTATGGATACAGTTCAAAACAAGCATAAGTGTATGTGTCATTTGCTATTGTTAAATTATTTAAGAGGTCCAAAATTCATAAAAATATATGGACGAAAAAATGTAATATGCACCTCGGCAAAAAACTGTCTATTGTCTCCACCTCGGAAAGCAATTTGCAGACTCGACTATAATAGACAGTTTTTCGTCCTTACATACCTAAATGACTATTTTAATCCCCTTCTATCAACTGAAAAACCCCGTGATAAGATACTTTTGTTCTTCCATATTTCTGGGATTAATTATTTTAGTGGAGTACAGCCAAAGTAAATTCCTATTCTTTAAAATATGTCCATCTGTACTGTATTCAACTCGTCTCGACCCGCGATAGGCATTAAATATCGATTAATTGAATAGCAGAATGAAATTTAATCTTCCCAGATTAAAATGACAGATTGTCACAGATGTCATAGATATGTCTAATGTGTAGGTAAAGATCATAAAGGAATATCAAACTCATGACAGACAGATATGGTACACCGGGTATGTGTGACCCAAAATTTCAATAATTCGTGTTTGCTGGGATGCGATTTTATTCTGCATCAGCAAAACTGAGTGAAATTTCAGAGATCGACTACTGAGCATATCCAGATACAACAAACTGGCAAAAATTAAAATAAAAATGTTCAACAGTATTTTGTTTCGAATCTTAATTTACTCTTGACTCAATAGGTCACACTTTCCGAACAAACTGGTGCAAGTGTAAATGCTGTGTTTCAAGTATAACTTCAACATTATGAGAATATTCAACTGAAAAAGATTTATTGGTATATTTTTGAGAAGTAATCTGAATTACTCACACTTGTCAAGTTGTGATGATATCGAGCTTTTGTGCGTTAAATTGAAGCTGGCTGGAACTACGATTGCAATTTGTGCTGCTTATAAGCCACCCAGTTTCAGCTATAGAGGCTTCTTTGAGGTTTTCGAGGCTGAGGTTTCTCAACTGATACCTGTAGTTGACAGGATTTTGTGTCTCGGCGATTTCAACGTTGACTTACTGGAGACTGACAGTGCGGAAACTGAGTTGGTGACGGTCTGCCTTGAGGGTATGGGTCTGACTCAGGTTATAAATGAGCCAACTAGGATAACGGATACCACTGCCTCCTTGGTGGATTATTTACTGGTTGACTCATGTAATATAATTTCATCTACAAGTGTACAGCCTGTTGTTTTCTCAGATCACGAACTGGTCTCTTGTGTACTGAATTTGAAGGTTAGCAAACCGATTCCAAGATTTGTTACTACTCGTGATTTCAAAAATGTAAACATAGCTCAATTTGATTATGATCTGCGATCTATCCCTTGGCAGAATATTTATGATTTGAACGACATCGATAGTAAGCTGAACTTCCTTTGTCGGAACGTTACCACTCTCCTAGATATCCATGCACCATTCGTGACCCATCGGATAACCAAACCCTATGCTCCTTGGTTTACGGAAACATTGCGTGCAATGAAAAAGGATAGAGATAAGGCCTTATGTAAATATAAGAGATCCAGATTACCAGCAGATTGGAGCAGCTATAAATTAATGCGCAACCTTTTCACTGCTTGTGTAAGGCGAGAGAAAAAAGCATTTTTTAATAAAAAATTCATTGGAAAAAATAAAAAGGAATTATGGTCTAACTTGAATTCTATTAATATAAAAGTAGGTAAAAAATCTCACTTGAATCTACCCGATCATTTATTAGACGTGGAAGAAATTAATTATCATTTCGTTAACTCAATACCAAGTTTGTCGCCAAACCAGGAGCAAATATCCTTTTATAATAATAGCCGTCTTCAACCTGGGAATTTTGAGTTTCGGAATGTCTCGGAGGTGGAAATTCTGAACATCATCTCGAACATCAAGAGCAATGCAACCGGTCTGGACGGTATAAATCTATTTACCTTAAATCTCTGTCTACCTTTCGTACTACCTTTTCTAACTCATATTGTTAATTACTGTATAATGAACTCTGTTTTCCCGGAAGAGTGGAAGAAAGCACGCGTGTTTCCCCTTCCGAAAATATCGAACCCTGTAAGTCTCGATGATATTAGGCCTATAAGCATTTTACCAACACTTTCAAAAGTGCTGGAGAAGGTAATTGAGGGCCAACTTCGTGATTTTGTGGAAGAAAAACAGATTTTGCCCACTCGTCAGTCGGGATTTAGGAAGGATCATGGCTGCAGCACGGCTTTGCTTTCGATAACTGACGACATTTTTGAGGCGAAAGATAATGGTAAATTGACCGTTCTGATGTTATTCGATTATTCGAGAGCATTCGACACTTTGAGTCATGATATCTTGAGAGCTGTTCTGTACCATGTTGGCCTATCGGCGTCTGCGCTGGGTATGTTGTCCGCTTTTCTGGAGGCAAGGTCTCAGGCGGTTGTCTGCGGTGGAATGCGGTCTACATTCTTAAACGTATCTACAGGGGTGCCTCAGGGTTCGATACTCTCACCGCTGCTTTTTAGTATTTACACAGCGAAGTTTCCCACTGCTTTCCAATCATGTAGTCAGCATTACTATGCCGATGATGTTCAGCTTTACCTGTCTTTCTACCCTGATGAGTGTGAACAGGCTGTCTCTGCGCTAAACTTCGATCTTAACAACTTGCTGCAGTTCTCATCAAACCACTGTCTTAAATTGAATCCACAGAAGACCACTGCAATTGTGTTTGGTAAGCGAAACGCTAGAGAACATTTCGTCAATAACTGCGTTCAACATTTGCGAGTAGACAACACACGTATAACATTCCAAGATATTATAAAAGATCTGGGTCTCTATGTGGATAAGGACTTGAGATTTTCGTATCATGTTTCTCAAATTTTGAAAAGGGGATACTTGAGCCTCAAGATGTTATATCAAAGTAGACGTTTTCTCAGCGTAGAACTGAAGGCGATGCTATGTGACAGTTTGGTACTGTCGCACCTGAATTATTGTGATACAGTCTATAACCCTTGTATAACTGCCTCAGATGCTCACAAACTTCAAAGGCTGCAGAATTCATGTCTCAGGCTCATTTTTGGTATCAGAAAATTCCACCACATTAGTCATAAAATCAAGGAGATTGGTTGGTTGAACGTGGAGCAGAGACGCCGACTGCATTCTGCTGTTCAGTTTTTCTCCATCGTAGACCAGAAGACGCCGCCCTACCTTTACAATAAAATTAGATTTCGATGTGACGTACACAACATCAACATCCGTTTCAAAGGAAGACTCACGATACCTCTACACTCTTCAGAACTTTTCAAGCGATCATTTTCATACAACGTTGCGAAATGTTTGAATGAGTTTCCTATTAACTATGCGAACTTTAATCATACGTTTTCGAAAAGAAAACTTAGAGAATTGGCGTTGAGTTGGGCCGTGGGAGTATGAACTGAAGGCTGGCCAATTGTTGAGTGATGTTGGTGCTTTTTTTTTTCTTTCTGAAACCGGGTATGCTTCCTCTTCTTTCTTTTTTTTTTGTTATGTTCAATATCCTTTTTTATTTTCCAGAATTTTGTTTTTTTTTATTTCGATGGGTTAGTTGAACAGACGTTCGGGTTGTATATGGATAGCACCTATACCCTGGACGAACTGAACCTCGCCCACTATAAATGTTAAAATATTTTGTTAACAATATTTTTCGTTGAATAAAAGTCCTTTATTATTATTATATTATTATTATTCAGTATATATTTGGCTAAAATGTTATGTCGAAACTAAAATGTCAACTTTTGTGAATTTTTGGAGTAGGCAAGAACAAATTAATTTTATCTGCGAGTGGAGGCTTCTTACGGATGTAATACTCTGGGGCAAGTGTAATCTTCAACTGGTTACGCTTACCCCAATGTATATTTTAGCATGGGACAATTGTAAACCACATCATTACGAACACAAATTAAATTCAATGGAAAAGATCCTTTCAGTTATTTAATTATTTTATCAATAAAGTACTAACCAGAAATTGTAATTGAAACTCTGTGATTATGTGAATTATAGAAATTCAAAGTTAAGTCAACAAAACGCAATACCGGAAATCGAAAGTACGAGCATGACTCAACGGATTATAAGTCAGAGTTGATGTTGTCAATTCCTCCACACTGAACTTTAGTAGTCATAGTGGTCATAGATCGCACCACAGTCACATAAAATCTACGCAGAAATATGTGTAAGTTACACTTACCCCAATGTACCTTATGCGAATGACATTACTACAAAAGTAACTACACTTTTGTCCACTACAGTTTTTGTCGTCTGACATATGTTTCGGAAACAAAGTTTCCATCTTCAAAGACGAAGCGTTACTAAAGCAGGCAATCAAATTCTACATTCCAGTACGGGTTGACATTATACGCTCAGTCATAAAACAATTAGTGAGAATAATGGGTTGTTAGTAGGGGTTAGGTCATTATTGAGTAAAATATCCTTTCTCTTATACATTTCGATACCATCAAGCGTTCGTAAGTAAGCATTAATGAAATTTTTCGACAATTTGACGGAATTTTCTGAAATTGAGTGACCAGTTGTTAAAACGTGATTTGCAACCGCTAATTTATCGACGTTGTTGTTCCGAATGTGTCCCGTATGCTCTTTATACCGTGTGAGAATGTTTCTGGTTGTTTGCCCGACGTAACACTTGTTGCGATCTAAACATTTAATTTCATATATACCCGATTTTAACATGTCCAGAGTTTTATCGAATGTATTTCCTAGAAGTTGTTCAATTTTCGTGTTTTGAAAGCCAGTTTTATATTAACCTTTTTACAAATATTCTGGAGTTTGTTGTTTGTTTTCGGATGGAACGTGAACACGTTGAAACTTTTTACCGTTTTCATTAATTTCGTTAGGGTTATGTTACTGAAGAGATTTTTATCTTTATGTTTGTTGATAATTTATTGAACTAATTGATGACTATACCCGTTTCTTTCGGCAATTTGGAAAATCATTTTTCTTTCTTTCTTGAAGTTTACAATGGCTTAGCGGAATATTAAATAGGCGGTTAACTAGGAAATGTAAGCTGGCTATTTTATGTGACCAGGGAGCTACCGAATCAGACGAAATGTAAACATCAGAATTAGTAGGTTTTCTAAAAATGTCAAAACTTATTAAATTTGAGATATCTTTAGATACTTTTGAATCTAAGAATGGTAAGTAGCCATCCTTTTCCACTTGGAAGATAATCTTAAAGATGTACCCATCTATTAAGTTTACTGTTTAACACCATGGTAAATTCGTTAATATCAAAATTTTCATCAACAATTACAAATATGTCATCTACGTATCAAGCCCAAAATTTTAGAAAATATTTGTGTTCTTTTTGGCGCTCTAGTTCCTCGGAACTGAGTGCTTATCAATTTGCCCAAATGTCTGTAATTTTCGAATTTTTCGATGAAAATGGTCTTAAACGATTTGGTTCGGCTCACTGATCAAGAATCCGTGGTCGAAATTCATTCTGTCCGGCCGGTCCGGCCGTCCGGCCGTAGGCACGATAACTCTCGAACGAAATGAGCTAGAGAGTTGAAATTTTCAGAATAGGTTTGGCAGATAGATATCTCAGCTAAGTTTGTTATTGGGTAAAATCGGACAGATGGTTTCGGAGTAACAAAAAAATTTTTTTTTTTACAAAACAAATTCCAAATTAAATTTTTTTCTAAGCAGTTTCATCATAAGAATCCAGTGATATTATTTTTGACTTTAACAAGCTAATACTTTCGGAGATATGATTTTTCAAAATTTCAATAAAAAATCGTATTTTTTTCACAGAATTATATTATTATTCTATGTATGAATTGTCATAATGTCAACTTATTTTCCTGAGATATGACATTGCTCATAGTTGGTTCGAGAAACGTCAAAATCGACTTAGAGAGACAAGGGTAAAAAACCGTCAAATAAACCCCCATGTGGCGATTTTATGTCGAAAAGTGAAAATGAAGAATATATATCCCAGGTAAGTACCGACGTTTTATTATAATACCAGAGATCGACAAGATCGTACGAGGAGCCCGATAGCCGGTGTGTCTACGCTGTCGGGTTTTCGGTTTCGGAACGAGAGAAGGCGGGACTTTTTGTTTAATTTCAAGTTCTAATTCGCTGAGGAACGAATTAGCTAAAAAGGGGGAAAGGGGGTTAACCATAGCCGTACCGAAAGTTTGTTTATAATATTTATTGTTAAAAGAAAAGATATTTTGCTCCATGTAAAGTAAGGTTAACATCAAATAGGTACTAATTAATTTCTATTTGAGGAATATCTGAACTAGAAAGCCAGTCTTTCAAATTTTCTATTGCGATTTTAACCGGGGTGTTTAGAAATAAAGAAACTACATCCCACGAAATGAAGCGATCTTTATCATTGATTGTGAATTTTTCAATTTTTCAACTAATTCGTATGAATTTTTTATTGTCACTGTCGGAGGAGTTTGAAAGCCATTAAATCTTTTTACCAACCATTTAACAAGTTTGTAGGTAGGCGCATTTAAATTTGAGACGATCGGTCTCATTTGTTTTCCGGGTTTGGGCTCAAAATAAAATAAATGTTATTACTAATACGATCTATGGAAAGCACAAAATATAATTCATGAAATAATTTACAGCCACGTCAAAAATCAAAAAGTGCTGAAAACTTGTTTTGTCGAGTGTAATACAGTTGACCAGTACATCTAGATCGTTGGATTATTTCGATATTTCGGCAATATCTTCACCAATACAGATCCGATCGAGTTCAAATCTATAAAGTCACTGTAAAATGAGGCTTTGAAGGCTCTCGCTGAATTTCAACGATATCACTGTCGGATAGTTTCTGATATCTACTGAATTTTGAAAAAATTATTTTTTTTTATTTTCCAGTCATGCGATCCTCACAAAATTTCCTCTTTTTGTCGGTAGTTTTCAACTAACTACCGCGATTTATTTCGATCAGATCAGTATTTTTCGAATTAGAAACCAAAATTTCAGATAGCTGTAACTCTGAAACTACCCGGTGGGTTCTGCCCAACTGCCGAACTTAGCTGGAGTATTTGAAATCCAAGCCTACTCTGAAAATTTCAACTTTTTAACTCATTGCGTTCGATTATAATTGTACTGCCGGCCGGAAGTCCGGACATAATCAAGTCTGACCTCGGATTCTTGATCAGTGAGTCGAAACTAATCGGTGGAGACCATTCTCGGCCAAATATTCGAAAATCACAGACATTTGGACAAATTGATAGGCACTCTGTTCAGATTAATTATTTGAAAAATATTAAAGCAAGAGAATGTGGGATGTTCTCATATTACCGGTACAGATTATCAGTACGAAAATACTAGTAATTATAAGTAATCATTAAAGGATACTGTGGGAGGTATATTCATCATTAAATGGTTTCTTTCTGGGTTTTCTCTCCCAAACTCTGAAAAATATCTATAAAATAAAAAAGTAATTGTTTTGTGATTTGCTTATGCGTAAGATACTCAAGATATTTGTCAGAAATAATTGTGACAATTCTCGAATTTCAGAATAACTATCAACATTATAATTCTGAAGATTTTCGTTGAGCGTCTGACGAAGGAGTCTGATATAGACTCCGAAACGTTATGATATAGTTGTTTCTTCGTTGATGTTGTTTCGTTGTTATTTGTTAGGCAACATTGTTCGTTTGATTGCTCATGACAAATATCTTGTGTGTCTTAAGCAGAAGCAAATCACAAATAATTATTTTTTTATTTTATAGATATTTTTCAGATTTTGGGAGAGAAAACCCAGAAAGAAACCATTTTATGACTAATGATTAACCTTCAACTAATAAATTCTGGACTTCCATAATCTCATTCGGGGTGTTACACACTTCGAATTTGGATTGATCCATGTCCCCAAAACTCTCATATGCCCCTCCTTCTCGTGCAGCATGATTGTAACCTCTTCAAACAAAACTATGGCGGCCGAATCGAGCGGTGAATGAAAATTAGCCTACTATTCCTAATGACCCGTGGTCCCAACTGAAAGCGGTTCAATTGACTTAACCTCTCTCACAAAGAGGCGGCCCCTTTGAAAACCGGTGCGGTGGTTGAAAAGCACCCGCGTATTTTAATAGTGCATCATTGTTGGCTGTTTAATGCATTCATCGATTATATAAAATACACTTCTTGAATGTGTGCAAACGCATTCAGAATATAATAGAGCTAACTGCAGATCGCATCAACTCTTCTGGGTCCATTTGAATTTGCCGACTGCTTGGCCAGACGAGCTCTTCGCATTATGGGCATTATACTGTCCATAAGTATGGCCGGCTCGTCTCCATTGTGCTAATTCGTTAACAAACATTCGGTTATGTATTTGAAGTTCTGCGGATACCGCAGGATGTTCGAGGAACATTAAAGAAATCATACTTTATAAGCTGAAGTTTGGATCTTAATCCGGGAAAAATGATAACCGACTCATCAGAAGCTTATAAATTCATACATAAACTATTGGTACGGAATATACAGGATGAGTCTATGAGTTGTACATAGGGCTTCACACGAGAGCAAGATTTTTCTCGTCTTGGAAAAGCGAGACCAGACGAGACGAGACGAGTCGTTCTGAAAAATATTATAGGCGATACCGAGTCCACATTCAGCGCAACCCGAGAGTCTCGTTTTTAGTCTCGTTCAATTTTTCTTATGAAGTTTTCATTCGAAAAATTAGGAAAGGTCTACATAGAGAAAAATATATTTTACAAAATATCAACTCTTGTGACTATCTGTGAAATATTTCTGTTTTTGGCGCTCTAGTTCCTCGGAACTGAGTACTTATCAATTTGCCCAAATGTCTGTAATTTTCGAATTTTTCGATGAAAATGGTCTTAAACGATTTGGTTCGACTCACTGATCAAGAATCCGTGGTCGAAATTCATTCTGTCCGGCCGCAGGCACGATAACTCTCGAACGGAATGAGCTAGACAGTTGAAATTTTCAGAGTATCTCAGCTCTCAATATCTCAGCTAAGTTCGATATTGGGCAAAGGATGGTTTCGGAGTAACAAAAAAAAAATTTTTTTTATACAAGGCAAATTCCAAATTAAATTTTTTTCAATAAGCTGTTTTACCATAAGAATCCAATGACATCATTTTTAACTCTAACAAGCTAATACTTTCGGAGATATGATTTTTCAAAATTTCAATAATAAATCGTATTTCAACGTTGACACAGAATTATATTATTCTATGTATGAATTGTCATAATGTCAAATGATGTTCCTGAGACATGACATTATCTAATCAATGGAAAAATTGTGAGCGAAGTGAGAAAAATCTCAGTTGTTTGCTCCGAAATTAGGTTTTCTCAGAAAATTCTTACATTTCGGAACGGAACATGAAGTAAGAGATCTGAGAGTAGTGAGACTGCTTTTCATCCATAGACATAGATATAACTCTCGAACGGAATGAGGTAGGTAGATGAAATTTTCAGAGTAGTTTAGGGAGATGAATATCTCGGTTAAGTTCGTTATTGGGCAAAATTGGCCAGATTTAATTTGATTTCTTCCATGGTGCAGTTCTCATTCTTATGATTGCTCATTTAATCTTGATAAATAAACTATTATTTAAATTGAATTTCCTTTATGATGCAGTTCTATCATATGAATACATTGATATAATTCCCAACTCTGAGAAACCAATCCTTTTGGAGATATAATTTGTCTGTTTGAACTAGAGCGCCAGAAAGCTCCTGTCCACAGGGCTTGAACCCATTTTTATAGTAGATAACGTATCTCTTATCATAAATTTTTATCCTTGCAGGTTTTTATACTTTAGATTTGAATGTATTTTTTTCAAGATCGATTTTTGACGCTCTAGTTCCTCGGAACTGAGTGCTTATCAATTTGCCCAAATATCTGTAATTTTCGAATTTTTCTATGAAAATGGTCTTAAACGATTTGGTTCGACTCACTGATCAAGAATCCGTGGTCGAAATTCATTCTGTCCGGCCGGCCGTAGGCACGATAACTCTCGAACGGAATGAGCTAGACAGTTGAAATTTTCAGAGTAGGTTTGGGAGACAAATATCTCGGCTAAGTTCGTTATTGGGCAAAATCGGAAAGATGGTTTCAGAGTAACAAAAAAAAAATTTTTTTTTTACATAAGAAATTCCAAATTAAATTTTTTTCAATAAGCAGTTTTACCATAAGAATCCAATGATATCATTTTTAACTCTAACAAGCTAGTACTTTCGGAGATTTCAATAATAAATCGTATTTCTACGTTTTCACAGAATGATATAATTATTCTATGTATGAATTGTCATAATGTCAACTTATTTTCCTGAGACATGACATTGTCTAATTCCTTTCAGCAATCGAAGAATTATGAGAATAAAGTGTATTCCGAAATGTGAGCGAAGTGAGAAAAATCTCAGTTGTTTGTTCCGAAATTAGTTTTTCTCAGAAAAGTCTTACATTTCGGAACGGAACATTGAAGTAAGAGATCTAAGAGAAGTGAGACTGCTTTTCATCATGCTCAGTTCTCTCACTTAATGACGGGACTGACGGAAGGGAATATTATAACTTCAAAAATATTATGTTGGTGTTGAATTACTCGTATTTTGGCGATGCAACGGGGACCTCACCCAAAAATGTTTGAAAATATTACGTTAATATTGAAAGCATAATTCTGTAGTTCGAGAGAGGAGAAAATTTGGTGAACGTAGATCAGGAAATTTTTGATCGATTACAAGGTAATTTTTCATTATTACTTCTCTTCTTTCATACATATTTTATGGAATATCTACTATTTGTAGGTACTTTAAACCTGTTTTGGGCAATTGTCATACGAAACTTGTTTTTTTGGCGCTCTAGTTCCTCGGAACAGAGTGCTTATCAATTTGCCCAAATACCTGTAATTTTCGAATTTTTGGTTGAAAATGGTCTCAAACGAAATTGTAGAATCATGACCTTTATACGCATGTGAAGTTTTGTATTGACCAGGTTACCGCAAAGTGTCAAAAAAAATTTTTGAAAATTTAAAAAAAGTTTTTTTACAATAACTCTCGAACGGAATGGGCTAGATAGTTGAAAATTTCAGAGTAGGTTAGGCGGATGAATGTCTCGATATTGGCAAAATAGGCCAGATGGTTTCGGAGTAACGAAAAAAAAAATTTTTTTTTTTAGGAATAAATTTCTAATTCAATTTCTATTTAATATGCAGTTTCACCATAAAAATCCATTGATATCATTTTTAACTGCAACAAGCCAATACTTTCGGAGATATAATTTTTTGAAATTTCAATAATGAATCGTACTTCTATATTTTCACAGAATGCTATAATTATTCTATCTAAGCTCTATTATGTGCTCTGTGTTCATACTCGTACATGTCATCCTGTTCTATAAGAGAGAGTCAGATTGATTTCAGCTATTTCAATTTGATTTCTTCCATCGTGCAGTTCTCATTCTCAGATTGCTCATTTGATCTTGATAAATAAACTATTACTTGAATTGAATTTCCTTTATGATGCAGTTTCATCATAAGAATATATTGATATAATTCTCACCTCTGAGAAACCAATACTTCCGGAGATATAATTTGTCTGTTTGAACTAGAGCGCCAGAAAGCTCCTGTCCACAGGCCTTGAACCCATTCTTCACTCTCGGTTGAGTGCTGGTATGTGTCTATACAAACTACTGAGTAATAAACGCGTATACTATTGAAAGGGTTTCTTTGGCTCGAAAACTTCTCTTATATAAGACTAGACCTTTTTCAAAACCCACAGAAAACAATTGACTATGAAGAGTTTCCACCAGAATTACCAATATATTTTGTCTATATTATACATCGATCGTTCTAGAAATACACGATTTTTTAGAAGATTATTGATTATTATATTTGTTATGAACTTGCGATAATTGAGATTATTTTTCAAGAAAAAATAGAATTCACAATCATAAAAATTGATGCCATTATGAATCCAATACTTAACGGACAATTTTTATTGTCCCTAAATCCCAATGCTTTAAAAATTTCGTCTCTATTTGAACATCTGGAGAAATGTATTGTCTTGTGCTTCTTGTAGTGAAGATGTGAACAATTATTGTATACATCTGTGGAAGTACATATAATAAAACTGATGAAGAAATGAAGCTATTCAATGTTTCGAAATGTGTTATGAGGAGTATACGCCAAGAATACCCTCAATGATCTACCCACTGGGAAGGTATTCATTGAAAACTATACCAATTTGTCCAATTCTATTAAAAATGTATCGACATCGATACCCTCTTCAAAACATCAACAAAACCTTCGAAATATTGGAAAGCTGAGTTTGAATAATATTTGCTGTTAGAAAGAGCAAATAGGTATCAAAATATTTTACAGTGGTGGAAAGTGCTGAAACAGATCTTCCTGTACTTTCCAAGATGGCCGATGATTTATTAATGGCTACAACACGTACATCATTTAAAGGTGATGTGATGCAAGTGAGAATATGTTTGAATTCTTGGTCATTGAGTAATTTAAAAGATGAAATTTACAGTGTTTAAAATTAAAAATAATATGTACATGTACAAATATTCTTGTATAAGAGCGCAATAAATATAGTTTCACAAAATTATTCATTATTATATACCATTTCGTTTGAATATTATAATATTTATTATCGTTTTTCAGAATTAAGCGAGAGGAGACGAGATAACTGATAACGAGACGAGAACGAGTAATATTTTGAAATTCGAGAATTTCACAATAAATATCAACAAAATAATTCTAAAGATTTTCGTCAAGCGCCTGACAAAGGAGTCTGATATAGACTCCGAAACGTTACGATATTGTTGTTTCTTCGTTGATGTCGTTTCGTTGTTGTTTGTTAGGCAACATTGTTCAATTGATTGCTTCTGACAAATATCTTATGTTTCTTATGCAGAAGCAAATCACAAAATAATTAATTTTTATTTTATAGATATTTTTCAGAGTTTGGGAGAGGAAACCCAGAAAGAAACCTTTTAATCACAATGAGTTAGATTTAAGTTTTTTGTATCTTCGTATAGTACCTTTCATACCTGGAATACAATACTTCCTTGTCTCGTAGTTCACTGCTTCATAAGTAGTAAATCGTAATTTAAACTATGGAAATTTTGGGATGGTAGAAAATTGTTTCCTCTTCATGATTTCAAACATTTAGGATTTAGGAAAACTTTTATCAAAAGTGGCAAATATATTACACAACTCGACGACTGAATGTGTATTCTGTGTTAATATATTTCTCCTTGTCCTTGTGCACTGTACAGTATTCAGCAAAGTTTTCAGAGAGTTGGAATGAGTTTTTTCTGAGCTTTCTTACCATGTGTTATCCATAGGTAATACCGCATAAAGTCTAAAGGGCTTCTATATTATTGTCGCAGGAAATAAATTAAAGCACATAAAACTTCATAATCGAATTCAGAACACGAAATATCTAACAGACATACTAATTCGACACACGAGTACAATCCCGAAAATTTCCATTGATATTGCAATTTTAATGAAAACCCCTATAAGCGCCAAGCAGAGAACCACCAAAAAAACACCTAACTCATAACCGCGATGAAAATAATGGGCCTATTATGCTGAACCGACAAATGCTGCGTTTTTCAAAGTTTCATATTCATGAATGAGCAGCGATAAATTTCATTTACTCGTTATTTTCCGATTTTTATTATTCAGCAATTCTCGAACAAGGATTTAATTTAATCCTTCCGTATTGCCATGAGAATTCTGCTTTCATTTTCATTCGTCCGCCCATGAATTTTATGTCCGCATTTCGCCTCCCTGAATCATTTCCATTTCTACAAAAAATGACCTTCAGGGGGTGCAGTTATTGAGCTGTGTTGATTGGTTTCAGGGATGGATACGATTAAGTTGATACGTTTGAATATTCAAATGATTTCGCATGATTGAACATTACTTGGTATGAAATTAACAGGCATCTAAATAGCACTGAAAATTTTACACAAAGGGTTATTAGTTACATGACAATCCTTTCTATATCAACCGAAATGGAATTTTAAACATATTTTTCTTCATCACTCAACATTGCGCCCGATTTTTCAGATTAAGAATGGCAGCAATTATTTACAGATGCTGACACATGAAATGTTGAATGCATTGAGAATTAGATGACAATCTACATCCGATGGAAGGAAATTTGAAACTTTGAAATGCTTTTTTCATCGATTAATAACACAAAAACATTCTTGTTTGTTATTTTCTACGCGCGGAACAAAGTACGGCATAGACAACTGTTTATAGATGGCTACTTGTGGGCTTGCCAAACGTGTGTACCATCGTGGTAAAATCGTGAAGCAGTGTACCCCGTGCTACAATGCACAATGCACATATTTCTGTATCTGTCTTTCACTTTTATCACGATGGTACACACTTTTGGCAAGCCCACAGGTAGACATCTATAAACAGTTGTCTATGCCATACTTTGTACCGCACGTAGAAAATATCAAACAAAAATATTTTTGTGTCATCAATCGATGAAAAAAGCATTTCAAAGGTTTGAACGTCTTTCCAAACATATTATATTCAGGTGAATGATGATGGCTTTCCTCTATTTACTGCACATTAAGTTACAAATTAACGTTAAGTATATTTTTGTTAACATAACCTAAAAGACTAATTTGATTTTTTGATTCGGATTGCCTCTCCGGGGCACTGTGTGACACTGTTACAATCAGCTGGAAAATTACTGACGGACATTGAGGATAATGTATATGACGTTAGCTATTTAAGTAGCAAAGTTGACGATCATTTCTATTTTTCTATTGAACTGGATATTGCGACGGTATCGTTAGAGGATATTAAAATTATGCTTCCTCTTGTAAATGCTGCAGCAAGAAAGACCAAACGTCAGGTGGATATCTATACGTTGCCAAAGAATGTTTCTTTTACTCTTATTATTATGTCTTATATTATTTTATGTTGTAACATTGTGCCCCTCACCCTGTAACAGAGTACCCCAGATACGGGGCTAAGTGTTACAATAGACTGATTTAATTAAAGTGCTATTTAAAGTAAGCAGTTGAGTTGCTAATAATGCTCATGTTTGAATGATTTTAATTGAAGATAGATTGGTATAGTTTATATCCCTGCTAAAAACAAGCTGAGTAAAACAATATTTCTGTCGTTACATTCCAGTGTTTTTTTTGTAACAATGTACCCCACCTTACCCTACTTTGAATTTGGTTCTTATGGCGCCCTCTATGAAGGAGATATGGGGTTCAGCACCGGGAACCTGTAGTAGTGATTCAGCTGTTCTGTCATGTAGTATAAAGTATTCAATAACTAATTTGTAATTTATTAGAATAATCATTCAACAGTTAATTAATTTTGAAAATTTCATTTTGCTAATCTCACAATCGTGACATATCTCAGCGTAAATACATCGAATATCTGATGATTTCACTTTCTGGAAAATGCATTGAGCAAATAGCTGAATTTTGTGAAGAAGTCCAGTTTTTCGTGCAAAGGTCTGCAGAACCAACGCGGAGTATGTTGGATATCATACATAAAATAGGCTTCTGTAATATGAAAGTCCTACCCACGTCTGAAGAGTTTCCCCACATAAGAATATAATACGACAAATGGCTATAGACCAGACTGTAATAGATGTTTATGGGATATTCTGAAGGAAGTAGATTTCTTACCCTACTTATAGCATGGTACGAACTATTCAGTTTGTTACACAAGGAATTAATAAGAGTAGACCATTTCAGACTATTGTCCAGGTAGATGCCAAGAAATTTAGCACTTTCTTTAGACGAAGCTGTAACCGCCACTGCTGCATCAAACTCTCCGAACAATCTAAATGGAAATTGTTTTTTCAGCTCCTCCTTGACGAGATAACAAACTAGCAAACATCATTCACAGATATATGGCAAGATCCATAACGAAGAGCAGAAACAGAATAAGCCCAAGGAAAGAACCCTATGGTACTCCCAGTACCCTCTGTGGTTAACAGTATAGTTGTTTTATTGGATTTCTATGAATTTCAAACATAGGAAATTGTGGGTCCCATCCATATAGCCTTATCCCTTATTAGTCTCTGTTTTCCACTTAATAATACTTCGAAAAAATACGCTTCATTTTAAACCAATCATACTTTCTAATGGATATGAAATAACCCTGATTTATTGGGAGCCTTAATGATGTCTTGGAAAGAATTCATCCGCCAATTTAAATGATTCGCCCACGCTTCCGCTGTAGAATGCGGATCTTAATTTGGCAAATCATTTATTGGGTTGAAAATAACGCGGTTTCTTTGATTACCAATTTATCTCAGCTTCGGCGATCGATTTATACACCGATTTAATTCGTAACGTAATGAACGCAGAGGCGGAACATGGAATGGGCGGAAATATTTTCAACATGATCCGAAGGATTTAATGCCATGGGATATTTTATGAGAAATTTTTTCTCTTAATAATGTTCGAGCATCTGTCAACCAAATCGGTTATTTCAAGATATTTAATCAATATTAGATTATAGGTATAAAAATTGGATAATGCAGAGAAGTTAATTTAAATGGAAAAGGATTATCTGAAAATTCCTGAAAAGAGCAGATTAAAATGTGGGAAAGCCCTGTGGACAGAAGCCTTGGTGCTCTTGTTCAAACTCTGACAAATCATATCTCCGAAATATTAGTTTCTCAGAGTTGGGAATGATATCATTGGTTTGTTATGATAGAACTGCATCATAAAAGAAATTCAAAAGTGTACCTTAGAAAGAACAACAGTGCAAAAAATTATCAATCTGGAACCACCAGACTGATTCTACCCAATAACGAACTTATCCGAGATATTCATTCTATACAATTATACCATATCAACTGAAACTTAGCCAATATTCTAGTTTTGTTTTTTCTGAAGATATTCTGAACCCAATTTGATTAACTTACCGAAGTATATATTACCATCATCATATGGATTATCCAAGGGCATTATACTATACCCAAAAATCAAAATATCCTATAACCCTCATAATTCTACGATAGCTAAGGTTATTTCATTGGTTATTTTGCATTCAATCATAGTTTGTTTTGTAGAACAGGAGGTATTCTATATCAAGCGTAACGAATTTTGAACAGAGCTAGAATTAAATATGACACGTCTCTTATCGGTAGATAAGATGACATGTATGAACACAAATCATTCATATTTATATTCATAGATACAAATACGGACGTTAATTTTCGATTACAGCATTCTGTGAAAACATCGAAGTATTATTGAAATTTTGAAAAATCATTTCTTCGAAAGTTCTCTTGAAAGCTTGTTAGAGTTGAAAATGATATTAGTAAATTCATATGATGAAGCTGCATCATAAAAAAAATATAGTTTGAAATTTGTTTATTGAAATGTAAAAAAAAAAAAATTGTTTTCCGTTACTCCGAAACCATCATGCCGATTTCGCCCCATAACGAACTTGACTGAGATATGTATCTCCCAAACCTACTCTCTGAAAAATTCAATTTCATTCCATTCGAGAGTTATCGAGTTAACGACAATTGAAAAATTCATTTATTTTATAGTTATTTTTCAAATTCGAGATAGAAAACCCTGATAATTTGGACATTGAATTATGAATGCACCCCCCAAGTGATTATTGGTTTAATTATTTGAATGCATATTTTGAACTTTTTCCAGAATATGGCCATTTGAAATAATTCTGGTTTCTTGGATCTCTATAACTATAAATTTCATTAGTGTAGGGTGTTACAAATCAGTAATAATATATTAATCCTTAAATGAACAAGTGCTCTATAGCTTCTGACGTCAAGTGAGTGCATTTAATGTTTCAATTTTGGTTCCATTTATCGTCAAAAGCCAGAACATCTATCGATAATTTATGGGTATAGAAATATAAAATCTCTATTCAAGTGTCACTTCATATTGAACGCGATGAACAAAACATTTCAATCTTTATCAAAGCCTCAGATTAGAATAAAAAAATAAAAAGGATGAATGCGACGAAAATCTATTAATATATCTATCTAAGTGACAGTAAACCGAATCCTTCTAATTCTAATATATTTTCTAGGTGATAGCCGACTAATCTCTTTTATTCAGCGCCGTCGTTACCTCCCTATGTGTTATAGGAGCGTTGAAAAAACTATGATAATACCCTCACTAAATACCCGTATAAAGGATGAAGCCCTGTCCAATATATTCTCTGAGTGACTTTGGGTTTAAGACAGAAGCAGGGCTGTATTGGCAGAAATAGGCTTCCAATTGAAATAAAATAACAATCATTGAAACATCAACAAGTACAAAACATATAATTAACATTAAAAAAAGGGAAGTCCGTCTAAGAAAATAATACTTTGATGTCACGAAATCGGGTCTACATGAAGAATTGAATATTTCTATAAGAAGGTCTGAGAACCTATTATATAAACGTGAAAGGTAAAATTATCTACTAATTAACTGGATTTACGTTGTTGCTGTTCGAGGTATATACATTTTTGCGTGTTAATAATTATTGATACTGTTATTTCAATACAAATTCTTAGAAATAAATAATAATTTCTTGATGTCGAGCAATATATCAGCAATGTACCTACATGATATCAAGAGTGTTCAAGAAAGATATTCAACCTCGCATGAAGAGACTCAGATTAACAATCTCATGTAAATGTTGATTGAGGAGAAACCAATCGTTAGGTGGATATAAGCGATTTGTTCACAATCTATTAGAGGTGTTTTTACGTTACTTTACGGTTTGCAAATTTCATTGCATGCAATAATTATATTGTTGCAAGAATTTTCATAAGCATGATCGTTTATTTGATATTTGATTTAATTATCCAGATACAAATTATTCATTGATGCAACAATGAACATTGCAAAATCTAATTTGTTGGCCTTCGACGTAGTTGGTGTTGCACGTTATTTAGGCGCAACATTTTTGAGTCCTATTTTTCAATCTGTCTTCAAATTTTCTCATGTTTGTCTAGATACGATATATTGACTGTTTGGTATAGTCGGAAATCCAGTGGATCCAGGCGAAGCAGCAGATGAATCCATGTTGGTTCAATATTTTCGCAAATATGGTTTTTTTTGGCACTCTTCCTCCTCGGAACAGAGTGCTTATCAATTTGCCCAAATGTATATACATAATTTTCGAATTTTTGGATGTAAAGAATCCGTGGTTAAAATCGATTCTGTCCGGTCGTTAACACGTTAACTCTCAAACGGAATGAGCTAGACAGTTGACATTTTCAGAGTAGGGTTGAGAGATGAATATCTTGGTTAAGTTTGTTATTGGGCAAAATCGGTCTGGTGTTTTCGGAGTAATTTTTTACACAAAAAATTGATTATCATTGACATAATTCTCAACTCTAACAAGCTAATACTTTCGGTGATATGATTTTTCGAAATTTGAATAATTCATCGAAATTTTATGATTTCATAGAATGCTCTATGACGCAGGTTACACGGTCAATCTGGTTCGGTTTGACATCAATTATGGATTCATATCAGGTTGACGGGAAACTGATTGTATAGGCGTAGATTGATGGACCGATGGCCCGGACTGATAGCAAGATTGATGTCAGATTGATACCAGATTGACGATTTTACCTCCACCTAATTATAATTTGCTGATATAGGTATGTATTTAAATCCAATATATGAGTTGAGTCATAAACCTACGTTTTGATTCGATTTTTTTTATGGATCAGTTCTATAATATCCCAACTCTGAGAAACTAATACTTTCGGAGATATGATTTGTGAAACTTTGAATGATTACTTGCTAGTATATTATAGTTTGAGTTCACTGTGGGAAGGATATTTTACTCAATAATGATCTAACCCCTATTAACGACTCATTATTCTCACTAATCGGTTTATGACCAAGGGTATGATATCAATCCATACTTGAGTGTAGAAATTGATAGCATCCTTTAGTAACACTTCGTCTTTGAAGATGGAAACTTTGTTTACGGAACATAATATATGTCAGACGACAAAAACTGTAGTGGTCAAGAGTGTAGTTACTTTTGTAGTACTCGCTAGTAGTTTGACAAGAGCATCAAAGCCCCTGCCTACAGATCGTTCCCACTTTTTTTTAAATAGTAAACCATTGGAATTGAAAAAAAAATTGTAACGCTATTAAAATTATCATAGGTTCAATTTTGATCTACAAGAGTGTCAACGACACACAGAATATACAGTGACGGTAAAAGTATGGAACAATGGAAAAATCCCCTTTCAGGAATAGCGAAAAATGATTTGTTATTTCAAATATATTTATTTTTTAGAATTTGTTCTACCATTTCCCGTTACCAAGCAGTGACCAAGCCTTAGTCGCACAAGCTCCTAGAAGCTTCTGACGTATCACCTTGGGGAATAATAATGTTTATAGCACGCGCGCCAATTGCAGATTGACTTCCTAATGAAAGAAAAAGGCTAAAAGAGCATTGACGTGGGGTAAATCTTCTTTGGCGCGCTTGCTATAAACATTATTATGACTATACTGACTCTCCCAAGTCTTCCCCAAGGTGATACCTCAGAAGCTACTAGGAGCTTGTGTGGCTAAGGAAAGTCAGTTGTGTTCTTTGTCAACTTAGTTACTCTATCCTTATGCCAGCTTAAACAAAGCACTCTTAATTTGTGACCCGACAGTGAATGGTGTCCACTACCCTATGGGTAGATCTCCGGCTCGTTATATCCACTGAGCTTGAAACACTCATAATTCAAATCAAATTAGCCAACGTGAACACGCGCGCCAAAGAGTACTGACCTCACGTCAGTATTTTTTTATATTTTTCATTATAATATGAAAACGCTAAACAAGGCCATAAGAAGATACTGCCTGAGCTCTGCGGGACTCGTTTCTCGATTGAAATCGAGCGGATCTGGTGGCATATGATTTCACGCTTCAAATTTTCACTGGTCGGTAAAGGCTGAATTCCTTGTTTTGTTTCATAGGTGGTGTGGGCGATTATGTATAATCGACCAAGCTGGCTGTGAGAGGCTTAACACGGTTCAGTTTAGTTGAATTTGTTGGGAAGCTACAGAGTATGGATGAAGGCCAATAAGCCAGAAACGCGTCTACTCTTCCTTCTCGGCAAATCAATGAAATCCCCTGGGGTTTATTTGACTTGTGAAATATATGCATAAGTATATTAATTATACGAAGCCATTATGAAGACCCTATTGGCAGGAACGCTCTGGACTATGATAAGATGACATTAAAGAATAGTGAACACAGATAGATAGAATTCTGTGGAAACTTCTGAAAGTATCAGCTTGTTAGAGTATAAAATGATATAATTGGATTATTATAATGGAACTCCATCTCAAAAAAAAATTGAATTAGAAATTTGTAATGTAAAAAATTTTTGAAACAATTGTTTGCCACTTTAAGGCGATCAATACAAAATTTTGCATGTGTATAAAGATCATGATTCTACAATTTGATGCTAAGTTTCAGATAGATCCAGTGATCGATTCCGGAAATACCATAAAAAATGTTTTCACTAAAAAAAGTCATAACTCCGAAACCACTAGGTGGATTTCCCCGGTTAACGAACTCGTCCGAGATATTTATGCTCCAAAGCTACCCTCCAAATTTCAATCCTCTTACTCCTTTCTTTCGAGAGGTATCGTGCCTACGGCCGGACAGAATTTATTTCGACCATGGATTCTTTATCGGTGAGTCGAACCAAATCGTTTAAGACCATTTTCATCAAAAAATTCTAAAATTACAGACATTGATAATAAATTGATAAGCACTCTGATTCCATGAACAAGAGCGCCGAAAATGATGCAAAACTCTGTCAACTGTTACTGTGACCGGTTTGAGCCGAAATTTTAAACAATAATGTATATTATCTCGGAAATTTTGTAAGAAACAAACACTCTAAGTAAACTTGTTTGAAAATACAATTTAGGTCAACGTGCTAAAATTCAGGTCGAAAAACCATAACAACATTTTTTGATATGATGATATGATATATGTGAATAATTTCACTTCTAAAATTCATTGAAATATTACGTCATCATATTCGATAAAATAATTTTGCCGAGTCCACTCCTGTGTTACCTACCCTTTTCCTGTTGGTAGCTCTATGGGAGCAGCAAAAAACCGAGAGGTATAAAAATTGTCATTATTATCGTTTGTCAACTGTCTTTTGTATGCGATGGGATTCCAAATACACCAGCTTATTAGGGTCGGACCTAAAGCACAAAGTACAGGATGTTTGCGAAGGTACTGTTATTGTCCTGACGTAGGACCGCGATTTATGCTTTGTGATGTTATTGGATCTTCGATGTTTTATTGAAATCGGATATGTTGAGTTTTCATTGGTTCTTTCAAGTTGCTCCACAGTTACTGTCGTAATTTTTCTCTTTTTTCTTTGGACGCACAATTGATTAAATAAATGTAAGGGACTTTTTTTCGAAATACACTCCATTATATCTTATTGAATTCAGCTTGTCTTAAATTGTCAATATATCATAATAATAACAGGAATTCACTCGCTATTCCATTAGAACCTAAAATGCCAAATGATTCTATAGATAGCTACATTAGTTACTAACTAAAGTAACAAATATGTCTTGATGAAGCTAACGTTGTTTCCGAAAAGTTTGTCAGACACCAAATATATTAACTTAATAAAATAGTATATTATTTCCTAAGGAGGAGAAGTGTCACTCTTCATGGCGAGCTTGAGTTTACCCGCCGAACGAAGTGAGACGGGTAATTGAAATCGGGCCATGAAAAGTCACTTCTACTCCGAATGAAATGTGTTATTTTATTTTCAAACGTTTTGAAATTCATTAAAATCTGAATATCCACTTTTGGATTGATTTACATTACGCACTATCCATTTAGGATCGTAAATTGAGTGAATTATGGACCGGTTGCCACTCAAAATTCATACTGACAGATATGTAAGTAAGTAAGTACGTAAAATAATTGATAGTTATCATTTGCAATAAGTGGTAGAATGTAAAAATGTCTTCAGAAATTGAGGTTTTGGCGAATGAAGCAGTCTATTCCCTTGGACTATCGAAGTCTATTGAAAAATATTTTGCAGGTTCTAATTATTAATTACACTAATTTATTTCATATTTTTTCGTTTCAGATTTATTCAAACTCAAAGATATTTTATTGTAATCGTTATATTTCTACAAAACATCAAATAGACTTTGGATGTATGTACAGTGTTTTTCCAAATTGTTGAATTATACGATCTAAAACATAAAAAAAATTGGTTCAAGCACTGACGTGAAGTCAGAAGCTTTTGCGCGTATGTTCTATTGTCCATCCTTCTGTATTGGACACCCTTAATCGAATTTACCATGGTAAATTATGTTGTCCATTCTCCTGTATTGGACACTCTTGATTCGAATTTACCATGGTAATGTGCGATGTTCCCCAGAACATACGCGCAAAAATGTAATCTTCAGAGGTTTTCAAAATATTCTCTCTGCTACTCGATTTCAAAAGTCTAAAATATTCCAGAAAATAGTAATTAATATTAATATTCAAAATTGAGGATTCCCTCATCATTATAATATATAATATATATTAATTATATATTATATTTCAACCTGCCCACCCTTGTAGACTCAACAAACAACCGTAAATTGTTGATTTATGTCTTCCTCTTCAAGGCACTACATCATTTTAACTGTTGAAGAGGAGATTTAAAAACTGAAAATGATTCCATCCGAATATAGTCGTTGGCTCATATCGCAAGATATATACCTTCATAGACGACAGAACGTTATGTCGGAGCAGCAATAATACACATTATAGTATGGGAAATTAAGTGTCGTGAGCTACAGAGGACGATAATATCAAGCAGAATGCATGCAAATGAGTCTAATACGAAATTCCGTTGAGATCATTAGGACCATGATTGAACAATCCAGTTGATTGTTCCTGCTTCTACATCGTAGGTATACAATAAGCCTAAGGGAAAAATTATTAACCGAATTTGATTGAAATTGCGATTGCAAAAGGTTGAGCACATATTATTAACTCCGTTATTTCTTGTATCGGTTCTTAAAATTTATGATTGAGGAACAGATAAATCACATGAACTAAATTCAACGGAAAAGGTGATAATATGGCCCCCACTTTGTTTTTGAGATTTTATTTAAAAAATACAGGACTCAGAAACTGGAAAAGTGAATTATAGGGCTGAATATTCATTTCTAAGTACATATCTCACTATATGGAATAAATGAAACTCGCAAAGGATAATATATAAAGGGTGAGTCTTCAAGTTGTGTATTAATTTCAACCATAGATTCTTCTCATCAAATAAAACACTTTTTCATTTACCATTTTTCCAAATTCGGCACAGGAAAAAGAAATAGAGCTGTTGAAATTTGAAAAAATTATCAGTTTTCCTTTTGTAGCTTTGACATGATTATTATGAAATGAATTTTGGTGTGAAGTTTTCCATAACTATAACACATAATCTCCAATTAACAGTTTTTTCCTACTCCTACTGGTTTTCTCTCTGTAGATTCGCGAATTCATAAAACTATGAGAAATTATGATAATGAAAGCAGATGAAGGT
The DNA here is from genome assembly GCA_937662695.2 of Halyzia sedecimguttata. Taxonomy (NCBI): domain Eukaryota; kingdom Metazoa; phylum Arthropoda; class Insecta; order Coleoptera; family Coccinellidae; genus Halyzia; species Halyzia sedecimguttata. The sequence goes on along the minus strand of OW569415.2, from coordinate 34,780,768 downwards.
AATCCCGAGTCATTTTAGGAATACTCGATCATTTTAGAAAATTAAATTACTCATCATCAATTCTCCTAAAACGTACCGTTTTCGAGATATTCAATCTTGAATGACATAAAATATGATAAAAATTCCAGAAATTTAACTGTTTTTATCAACCCGGTCCTGGAATAGGATAACATATGATCTGTGCTCGAATAAAGATATATACTTAGTATTGATCTCAAAGCTAACACTTATAGAAAGCGGTATAGCTAGTATAACCTCTATAACTCACATAATATGTTCAATGTTCATACATTACCATTCAAACATAACAAAAACATAAACCATAAACAAGCCAGTAATTATTCAAACAATTTGAATCGCAGGGTAACTTTTCTTTTGGGAAATACATGAATACGCTTACAATGATCTGTATTATTTTTTGAATTTCTCTCTATATATCCCCAAGAGTGAATATAAAACGAATTTCTTCATAGTGTTAAAAATGTTTAATATCAATTATTACTATCATTCCACATATCCATCCCAATTATTATTGAAGGTTAGGTTAAGGCCATAGACATACAATAACATGGACTGGCCCTCGCGTAACTTTATCACACAGTTCGCTGCGGAATACATAAGAGAGAGAAGTAAAGGCAAATAATGGTATAAAAACAATGATGTTTTTATACCATGGACAAATGCACAAATCGGAAATTGGGGTATATTGGAATATTGATTATTTTGAATGAGTATCGAAAAAGCTAAGTAAATTTATGAGAAATATTTTCGGATTATAAGCACAGTAATATGTGTAATAAGTATCAGAATATTCAGAAACGAGTCTCGGATTTAAATGAAAATGATTTGCTTTTAACTATTCTGTGTAAAAATCACCGAAACCATTCACAATACACTAAACCAAACAATACAGTAAACAAGAAAGGTCAAAGGATAAAGGAAACCAGTGTTTTGTATTCTGTGGTTTTGCCAATCGCCAAATTATAAGCACAGTAATCTGTGTTATAAAGATTATATTCATATACCGTGGTTTGCCTTTAACTATTCTGTCTTTTTTCAATGCTGATTTCAATGGTATCTTTCTCACAACCAGTCCGTGTTATTTTATGTCTATGGTTAGGACCAAACGATATATTCTGTGGGTAACCTAATGTATTGCATTACTGTGCTTGCTTCTGTCACAGTATAAAAAATATTATACAATGTGTATAGGAGGTTGTCACTTGTCTGATTGCTTCATGAAACCCGAAGTCCGTAAACCTGCTTGTTAAATATGACAGAGAAATTAGTTAATCGTGAACTGAATGTATCTTCGTGAAACGCATGTCCGGATTCTATGCTATCTATAGGCCATAGACTGATAGATGTTATGGTCATAATAATTGTTTATAAATTGGTTGAATGATTTATAATATAAAGTCATTTATATGATGCTAATTAAAATATTTAATGAATGACAGAATAGGCGATGAAGATATTGTGGATATTCAGTGAAAACTAAGTTGGAGTCAGTGTTTTAATATCCAGGTAGATATTTTCAAAAATGCAGCATAAAGATTATTTAAAACCATTTCATTAGGCTTGAGTGAGTAAATAAGTTATCTCAAACAATTTAATTGAATTTTGAGCAGCTGATAATAAAGCTTTCATACAATTATGCGATATTGAATCTCACTGTTTCTGTGTTCAATAGTTAAAGACCGTTCAGGGATGGATTAGCACAATGTAAAATCTTCAAACGCTTATAACTTTTTACCTGAGCCAAATCTGGAAAAATGGTAAAGGAAAAAGGTGTTCCATTTGATGAGAGGTATACATGGTTAAAATTAATGTAGGTACAACTTAAAGACTCACCCTGTATATATTCTTTTGAACTTTTGAGCATTACATTCTTTCATCTAACAATGAAGAATGTGTATGAAAAAACGATTAGCAGAGGTTAGTGTAACGGGGTACCATAAAATTCGATGTATGATACAAGAGCTTAGGGAAAAACCTCAGCAAAAAACCCTGCCTCCCCGTTAGTGTAGTGATTTACGATAATTGAAATTGTTAACAGAATATTCTGAAATATTAAATATTGAAGGGCATCTTTTTCATCACTATTTGTTCTTCCTTGAATAAGCAGAGAGGTTTCTCCAAGGTACCCGGAACTCAATCTGGAAAAGGAAAAGACAAAAGGAGAAATCGAAAAAATTCAAAATTGGATTATTATACATGGTCAGAAACATTATGAATAGCCCTAAAACCATGGTTCGGAAATATCATGATATATATAAATATCAAAATATCGGATATATATTGATATATATCCGATATATATCAATTTCCTGATATTTATTTTTGAAAACAATTTTTTTCGCACATTTTTGTGAATTTATAAATATACGTGATATATTTATCACTGCTTATAAATATCGATATATATCGTGATATATATCTTGATAAATATCGGCGATATATTTCGGTCGAACCCTGCCTAAAACAATCCTGGAATCTATACAATGGGACAATTAATAACTGAATGATCTATGGTCTCCTCTGGTTCCCCACATTCACAAGTAGGGCTCTCAACTGAGTTCACCTGAAAAGCATCTGTTGCAACGTCCATGACCCCCTTCTCAAACGATTCAGAATAGACCACATTTTCCTTGGAAGATCAAACCCCGGAACTCGATTTGAAGGATCAGAAATTAAATCTTTGTTGAATGAATCGCAAGAAATCCATTCAGACCGCCAAACTTCCTTGTCGCTTTTATTCGTATTGAGAAAACAGTTGGACCGTGAAGGATTACGTGACTTCAATCTGGGAATCTTATTGCCTGGAATATAGAAGATAATCGGAAAAGAATTCGGAAAAGAATGAAATAAATTCCAATAATTTTAAACAACAGAGAAAAATTTTATATTTCATAAACAATCGGTACCATTATACAACCAATTGTACCATTACAAAAGTAACTACACTCTTGTCCACTACAGTTTTTGTCGTCTGACATATGTTTCGGAAACAAAGTTTCCATCTTCAAAGACGAAGCGTTACGACGCTGCGTCGATGGAAACTTTGTTTCCGAAACATATGTCAGACGACAAAAACTGTAGTGCACAAGGGTGTAGTTACTTTTGTAGTGTTTATAATAATAATAAAATAAGTCCACCGTGAACTCAAAATGAATATACAATCGTACCATTATACAACCAATCTGAGGCAGTCAAATTACAAATATTGATAATATTTAAGCAAACACCAAAAATATTTATCAAATGCTCAATTTCATTATTACCTTTCAAATCTCGTAGAAGACGGTTCAACTAATACAATATCATAAGACAAAAGCAAGAACTATTTCTCGATAATTGGCGCTCTTGTTCTTCGGAACAGAGTGCTTATCAATTTGCCCAAATGTCTGCAATTTTCAAATTTATTGATGAAAATGGTCTTAAACGATTTGGTTCGACTCACTGAAGAATCCGTGGTCAAAATCGTATCTGTCCCGCCAGCCGGCCGTTAACACATAAACTCTCGAACGGAATGAGCTATAGACGGTTGAAATTTTCAGAGTATGTTTGGGTGATAAATATCTCGGTTAAGTTGTTGGGCAAAATCATCCTGATTTTCGGAGTAACGAAATCAAATATTCTTTTATACTTTACAAATTTCAAACAAAATTTTTTTCAAGATGCAGTATCATCATAAGAATTCACTGTTATCATTTTGAACTCTAACAAGCTAATACTTTCGTAGATATGATTTTTCAAAATTTCAATATTAAATCGTAATACTATGATTTCACAGAATGCCTTAATCGAAAATTAACGTCCTTATCTATGAAAATATATGTATATATATGAATGATCTGTGTTCATTCATGTCGTCTTATTTTCCGATAAGATAATATGTCATATTTATTTCTGGTTCAATTCAAAATTCGTTACTCACCTCCTGTTCTAGAAAACTAAGTGTGATTTAATGCAAAATGACTAGAATGAATAGAAAAAATCGAGTAAGGTTCTGACGTTAAGTCAGGATCTTTTCCGTGCATGTTCTATTGTCTATTCACGCCTCGCACACCCTCACAAAATAATGCTGGATGAAACTTCAAGCCTTCTTCTTAGCGTTAAGACATGAAAAAATCTATCCGGATTTCCTGTGCGGCAGGCAAGCAAGCAAACACCTCAACCATCTAGAAGTTGTAACAATTCTGAGATTCATATGATTTGAAATTTCAGAAGAAGTAGACACCATTTCAAAATTTTTTTTTTTTCAATAATTGTTATGATACAAGGCCGGTACTTGATTGTAAAATGAGGGCCTGAAGGTTTGTGCAGAATCTGATAATCTCTGAAATATAAAATACGATCCTTACGAAATTTTGCAGAAATTTTCGCGCCACCATTATACAACTAATTACCGAGTTTCAATTCGATTAGAACTGTATTTTTTGAGTTATTGAGGAATCAATATTTCAAATGGTTATAACTCCAAAATCGTCTGGTCGATTATGCACATATGCGCAACCTATCCTGAGCATTCTACAACTAATTACCATGTTTGAATTGGATCAGATTCGTAATTTTTGAGTTATTGAGGAAATAATGCCTATTAACGAACGTAAATGTCATCATTCGGATGTGCAACCTACCCTGGAAAGTCACTATCTCGTTTCGTTCTCAACTTATCGTGAGATATATATTATTTTTTAATTTTTTTTAAATTAGCTAGCAATACGATCCTCGAGAAATTGTACATGCGTCTTTGTGTCGGTATTCTGAAACTAGTTACCAAGTTTCAATTCCACTCGGAAACCGTTTGGCCGATTATGCCCATTTAGATTTCGCACCCTAAAAAATTCGGTATCTTTTTCTGTTCGAAAGTTATCGTGACAACGGCTGGCCGGCCGGACAGATTCGATTTTGACCTCGAATTCTTAATCATTGAGTCGAACCTAATCGTTTGAGTCGATTTTACTTGTGTATAAATTTATAGCACACATATATCAATTATGGTGATTTAAATCAAAGCTCATTGAAAATGTTTCATGAAATATCACCTTCTCTGCAGGTGAAAAATAGAAATTTTGGGTGTATCATTCCCAGAAAATGTTCTTCCCATCTCAATGAACGGAAAGCCTTTTGAACAGAACAGAACGGAGGATTTACATCGTTAAGACTCTCATCAAAGCGCAAATTGCAGGGTTTTAGGTCAACCCATTCTACAAGAGGAAGTTCAGCGTCGGCTTTCAATCTTTTGTACATCATTATTCCGAAAAACTTTTCGTAATTGTGGCTTTAATCGGCGACATAACTTTAATCTCTCCACAAGAACAGAAAAAATGGACCCTGCTGATATTGCAATCACTAATGACAGCTTCATTACCATCTCGAAGGAGCAATCTGATTTATTTTCGTAACAGGATTCGGATATAACCACTGAGAAATATTTTCCAGTTTGAACATTGGTTGTCTTCATTCACCACGTCCCATTTTCATATCAGTTACATTTCAAGCAGCACTTCTATTTCGCGAAATGAGGTAATCGCAATTAATTATTGCTTGAATTAATCACAATGCCGTAAGAAATACAACAATATACAGGGTGAGTCTTTAAGTTGTGCATTAATTTTATTCATAGTTTTTCTTTTGTAGCTTTGACATGGTTATACAGAATTGAATGAATTTTGGTATGAAGTTTTCTACAACTATGGCACATAATCTCCAATTAACAGTTTTTCCCTACTTCTACTGGATTCTTCGTTATAGGCTCGCGAATTCCTAAAACTACGAGAAATTAGCATAATGGAAGCAGATGAAGGTTATTTTGAGTCATTTTTGAAATACTTGATCCTTTTTGAAAATGAAATTATTCCACATCATTTCTCCTAAAACGAACCGTTTTCAAGATATTCGTCATTGAATGTCATAAAATATGAAAAAAATTACAGAAATTTACCTGCTTTTATAGATCCGAACCTGGAATACTGATGATCTGCTCGAATAAAGGCATAGACTGATTATAGATTTCAAAATTGACACTTGTGGAAATTCAATTCAAGCTCGCTTGTTTACAAATTGTTCTAATTACCATCTTAAAACGGGATTAGTTAATTACAACTCATTCAAACAGTTGGTAGTGTAGTTATATTTTGGGAAATAGATCAATGTATCCCCAATAGAATGAAATTTGACATTTTGAGTAGGTAGCTCGAGTGCTTTAAAACCCTGGTGAAATAAGTTTTTGAAAACCCCACTAAAACAAATGGTCGGGGGCGAGGGTACTTTTTTAAATAAATAATTTTTTCCACGGTAGCGTACTAATAATAAATTAGATTCCAAAACTGCGATCTTTTACCTTTCATTTGGTGTATCGTTTACACTTGGGGCTCAAGCGGTTACAAAGATGTTATTTTCGATAACGGGGTAGAGCACTACATACATATCGGCGTTTTCCAGCTTGCCATTGCCATATTGAAATTTTTTCTCTTGCGGGCGTTAGGGACCATAGTCTCCATATTTTCAAGATATGAAGAAGTGTACATGGTGTTCCAAAAAAAGGCTAGTCATCTCACAACTTTGTCATTTTTTAATTCTGCGTCAAATTTTAACTCAAGTTTGTGAGGAGAACATTTTTTATTTGAACAGCCATTTTTGATTAATTTCTTAGGCAAATAGACGCATTTTCAAGGCTTGTAAAAATAACAAAATATCATGGATGAATCAAAAACGGCTGCTTAAATGAAAAATGTTCTCCTCTCAAACTTGCGTTAAAATTTGTAATTCGAAAATGACAAAGTATACAGGGTATCACATGAAAATTTGGAAGTTGTGAGATGACAAGCCTTTTTTGGAACACCATGTATACTCCTTGATATCCTGAAAATATAGAGACTATGGTCCCTAACGACACTCGCTTGAGAAAAAAAATCAATATGGTAATGGGAAGCTGGAAAACGCCGATCTGAAAAACAAAAGATTTAATTTCTGATCCTTCAAATAGAGTTCCGGGGTTTAATCTTCCAAGGAAAATATGGTCTATTCTGAATCGTTTAAAAACCGATCATAGTCGTTGCAACAGCATGCTTTTCAGATGGAACTCAGTTGAGAGCCCTAGTTGTGAATGCGGGGAAGCAGAGGAGACCATAGATCATTTAGTTAATAATTGTCGCATATATGGATTCAAGGATGGTTTTAGGGCTATTCATAATGTTTCTGAATCTTTTTTAGAATGGGTAGCGAATTTCAAATCTATCTATTTAATAGAATATAGAATATTCCATTTTTAATTTATTATTTTTCTCCTTTTGTCTTTTCCTTTTTCAGATTGAGTTTCGGGTACCTTGGAGAAACTTCTCTGCTTGTTGAAGGAAGAAGCGATAGTGAAGAAAAATATGCCCTTCAATATTTGATATTTCAGCATATTTCGTTAACAATTTCGATTTTCATAAAGCACAACACTTAACAGGGATACAGGGTTTTTTTGCTGAGGTTTTTTTCCTAAGCTCTTGTATCATACATCGAATTGTATGGTACCCCGTTATTACACTAACCTCTGCTAACACTTTTTTCATAAACATGATTCATTGTTAGATAAAAACAAATTGTAATGCTCGAAGTTCATAAGAATATATATAGCTTAAAATGAAATTATCAGATTTGGTACAGTGTTGGCGAGTTAGCTGTCTGAACAGAAAGGTATTTATCATACTCAATAGTCGAACTTGCTCTGGAATCGCCAAAACAAAACGGGTGTTTACAAGGAAACGTTTCGTCTCCTTGATATTATGTCTTTGCTAAACGCCTGGTCTCAACTGTTTTCGCTATACTGGTCGAAAGTAATTGAGCGAGCTCGTCGAGAGCTGGACATGCGAGGAATACTCAAATTACCGTTCGCTGGACCTACGCCGCTCATCGGTCGCCCTTTCGTTGGTTGAACACTCAATTTACATCAAATTGCGTGCAGGGCGTGCGTGCTTAGTGATCGCCTGTAGTTCAAATTCAATCTTTAGCCCATTAGTTATTATTGTACAAATTAATGCACTTGCTAGAATATCAAGGACGATCAAGAACGATTGACACACAACATTGAACAAATACCGTTCAAGCTCAGGAATGGCTTGAAAAGCATTACCGGGAAAGTGCCCATCAAAAACAACTACTTGCTGATCCTCCTAGGTCTTCCCCAAGGAGATCCCTTAGAACTTCCTAGGAGATTGTGCGACAAAGGAGAGTCAGTTGTGTTCTTTGTCGACTTTGTTACCCTATCCTTACGCCAGCCTTGACTAAGCACTGTTAATTTTTGACCCGAGATTGAATGATTTCCACTACCCACTGAGTAGATCTCCGACTCACTCTACCCACTGAGCTTGAAACACTCATTATTCAATTCAAATCAGCGAACGTGAACACGCGCGCCAAAGAGTGCTGACTTCACGTCATTGCTTTTTTATATTTTTTGGCGCGCTGTTCTATGAACAGAGTGCCTATCAATTCGTCCAAATGTCTGTAATTTTCGAATTTTTGGCTGAAAATGGTCTCAAACGATTTGGTTCGACTCACTGATCAAGAATCCGAGGTCAGAATTGATTTTGTCCGGCCGTCCAGCCGTCCGGCCGTCAGCACGATTACGCTCGAACTAAAGGAGTAAGAGGATTGAAATTTGCAGGGTAGATTTGGAGCGTAAATATCTCGGACGAGTTCGTTAACGGGCGAAATCCACCAAGCGTTTTCGTAGTTATGGCTGTTTTTAGTAAAAACATTTTTTATGGATATTTCCGAAACCTATCACTCGATCTATCTGAAATTAAGCATCAGATTGTAGAATAATTACCTTTATACGCATTCGAAGTTAGTTTTGTATTGATCGGATTGTCAAATAAAAATTTAAATTTTGAAATTTTTTCTACAATAATTCTCGAACAGAATGAGCTAGGCAGTTGAAATTTTCAGATAATAGGTCTTAAGGTCATAGTAGAAGTGCAAGTACAGAGATCTGTACAGGAAAAAATGTCAGCAAAATATTCTTGTACGTATATATATAAGGCTCACATTTTACTACGAAAGAATTAATTCTCCTATGTAGTAATCAATGCAATGCATTCATTAGGTTCATGCACATATTAAACATAGCATTATTCTGTGTCACAGTCAACGTCAATATTGACTGTGTCATGTAATGTATGTACTCCAATGGGTCCTTATGCTACCACAAACGCAGCACAGTTTGTTTTTGACCCAACATAGTTATATTATGTATTTGATTAGACACCATACGCCACACAGCACTGGTCATTTTCGAACCAATACTGGATGAATGTATTTGAATGGGACCTTATGCCACCACAAACACAGCACCGTTCATTTTCGAACCAACAGTGACTGTATTTATGTGAGCTGAAACTAATCGTTTGATACTATTCTGGGCCAAAAAGTGTACCAGTTTTTTTTGGGCGCTGTTTTTACTGTCGAATTTAAATTCTTGGAAATATTATTTTTTTTTCCTGAAGCTAAGCAGCTTTGGGCGAGTTCAGTAGCTGGATGGGTGAAAGCTCTGCCTATAGATTTGGTAGCACGCTGAAGCTCCTGTCAACAGGGCTTTTTTATTAGCAGACGATATAGTTCGTCCAAAAACCTCATTGTACTATGTATTATGTAATTTGAATCTGCCAAATTTCGTCAAACTTATCGCAAAATTATGGGTTTTTGGAGGACATGTTGAAGCGCCTATAGCTTCCTCGGGGTGCATTTTAGGAACTGAGTTGATATTAAGATTTCTTCACATTTTGATATTCGATCACCTCTTGAATATTTTAACGTTAAATCCGGAGAGCCTGTATAGGTAAGTGAGAATCTAGAAATGATAACCTCTAAAAAAAATAGGAAATGGAATTGTCTCCTTCCTTCCATACTCAGCCGTTCAGTTTCTCTGAATTTGGATGGAATTGATATATAAGGATCAGATTGAAAACGAATCTAGAATATTCATATTATGGAACTCATCGAACTATTCCGACAATCAATCAATCAAACCAAAACTAAAACACATCTGGATACAACCATACAAAGTTTTATGCTTTTAAAAAACCGACAATACTTATACATCATCGGTTTTCGAGTCGAGAAATATGTGTTTTTCAGACATAAATAATAAAATTTTATATCTTCCATAGATGAAACGGATAAGAACGAAAATACCTGGGGAATAAATAATCTAGATTCAATTTCGGCCGGAGCCGTATATTCCCACATTTCCAGCCATATCCAAAGTTATCAGCTAACCCGAGGAAACGCAGCGTTGACAGGATAATTTCTCATAAATTTTCTAGAGCCTTCCCTCAAGATTTAATGCGTTCAATTCACCTAGTGTTTCCCTGATATACGGCCTAGGGAAGAGGTACGTAGATAAGCACGTGCACAAACCGTATTCTCATTCCGGAAGTGTATTTGACGTGCGAGATGAAAACTTCAACGAAACACGAATAGTGAACTTTGTTAAATCATTCACCTTAGTAGTAAACCCAAAGAACAATTGCCCTGAACGCGACAAATAATTGGTAAAAATATATTGATAAACATAATATTATCAAAAATGTATCAAACAAGCGCTGACGTGAAGTCAGGAGCTTTTGCGCGTATGTTCCTTCTGTCCGTTCTCCTGTATTGGACACTCTTAATCGAATTTACCATGGTGAATTCTATTGTCCGTTCTCCTGTATTGGACACTTAAGAGTGTCCAATACAGGAGGATGGACTATAGAACATACGCGCAAAAGCTCCTGACTTCATGTCTGTGCTTGAACCAATTTTCTTATGATTGCGTTGGATTTTGCGGTGAAAAATAATTAAAGTTTTCCAACATGATTATACTCCCTAAATTCATTAAAAAAAAACTCAGAAATTATTGAATTTAGGAGCATAATCAATAATCATATTAGAAAACTATCATTATTTTTCACCCCAGAATCCAACGCAATCATAAAATTGGTTCAAGCACTGACGTGAAGTCAGGAGCTCTTGCGCGTATGTTATATTGTCATATATTGTTATATATTGGACACTCTTAATCGAATTTACCATAGTGAATTCTATTGTCCATCCTCCTGTATTGAACTCTCTTAAGTGTCCAATACAGGAGAACGGACAATAGAGTTCAACATGGTAAATTCTATTTTTCGTCATTTTTTAAAAATTTTCTAGTGGTACGGTTCTCACAAAATTTCACACACGTCTATATGTCGATATTCTGAAAGTATTTACCAAGCTTCAATTCGATGGAATCTATATTTTTTGAGTTATCGAGGAAATGATAATCCAGGTGGGTATAACTCCGAAACCGTTGGACCGATTATGCCCAAAAAAGAACTCAAGTCTCCCATTCAGATACGCAAATCAACCCTGAAAATTGCAAGTCCCTATCTATTTTCGCTAAAAAAGTTATCGAGGCAACGGTCACCCATCCCGATACTGAACTCACACAAGGCTGCTCGGAATACCAAAAATATTGATCCGATCGTGTTCAAACTTGGAACTTGGCAGTAGAGTTACGTTCTGAAGGCTCTCGCAATTTCAGCGACGTCGGACGAATATACTCCATTCACTTTTATAAATTCTACCGGTTAACCATGAAAATTTGACACATTTCACCATGTATATTTTGAAATTGTTAGGTTATAGTCATTTTCTTGTCAGATAACTACGCAACGTTGTCCTCTCTACAAAGAAGTCGTAGTAATTACGTATTTTCACAATGTGAATTTACTTCGGAAAAATAATAAATTTGAGAAGATATTATGGAAATTCAATAATTCCACAGTCCTGGCGACTGTAGAAGAAAAATTTTCCTCTGTTGTTACTAGAAATAGTTTACGCATATAAACTGGTTGGAATATTCAATTATGCTATTTTCTTGTATGGAAATCGAGAACCAAGTGTTGGAATTTTATTGAAAAATAATAGATAGAGTATTCCGTTACTTTGTGATAGTTCATTTGAAAAATTGGTTCAAGCACTGACGTAAAGTCAGGAGCTTTTGCGCGTATGTTCTATTGTCCATTCTCCTGTATTTGACACTCTTTCCTAATCCAATATACCATGGTGAATTCTATTGTCCATTCTGCTGTATTGGACACTCTCTTAATCGAATTTACCATGGTATATTTGATTGAGAGTGTCCAACACAGGAGAACAGACAATAGAATTCACCATGGTATATTTGATTAAGAGTGTCCAATACAGGAGAATGGCAAGCTACAATTTGATCGGCTCTATATTTTCTCTATTTCAGTATCGTGATGTTTCTAGTTTTATTTTTCATTTTGTGGTAGTCAGCACTGACATTCGATTCTATCAAATTTCAACACACGTCAATTGTTGTCAATATAAGATAATCTGGATAAGGTGAAATAATTGTTGAGAGGAAAGGTTTTATTTTCATAAAAAAATAAGGTACCAGAGATTTCCTTCTTGCTAATTTTGAATCCTTCATGACATTAGGAAACTGTTAAATCTGATCTCCATGCTCTACGTACAATTCAAATTCCGTGATCTGTCAACTTGCATAACAGTCACAGCAACTGCCAAGATACAATACAAAAGTCACTAGGATGTATAATCCTAATTTTTCATTAAATTTCAACAGTATTTTACAAAACTTGCCTGAAATAGAGAAAATATCGTCTAATACTAGTTGCAGAAGGCAATTCCAACACTCATGCGTACGAAAACTTGCTCCTTCGTCGCTCGTTTCCGAATTTCACATTCGTGTTTGAATATCAGCCCATTCTGCAACCTGTTTTAGAATATACTATTTTGAGTCATCGAGGAAATAATATTCCAGATGGGTATAACTCCGAAACCGTTGGGCCGATTATGGCCAACAGCGAACTTCCCATTTAGATCCGCAACCTACCCTGAAAATTGCAAGCCCCTATCTCCTTTCGTTTGGGAGTTATCGAGGCAACGGTCACCCATCCAGCTACTGGACTCACACAAGGCTGCTCAGATCTCCAACAACATAGATCCGATCGTGTTAAAACTTGGAACTTGGTAGTAGAGTTAGGTACTGAAGCCTCTTACAAAATATCCGCCATGTCGGATGAATAGTTTCTGATATATAGAATTTTTTTTTATGATTTTCAATGATTTTAAAAAAAATTTCTAGTGATACGATCCTCACAACATTCTTCAAGAATTTTCGTGTTGGCATTTTTCAACTAATAACCATATTTAAATTTGATCGGTATAGTATTTTTCGAGTTATTAAGGAAATAACAGCCAGATTTCAGATGGAGATAACTCCAAAACCGATTGGACGATTATGCTTATAAACAAACTCAAATGTCACATTCAGATGCACAAACTAACCTGAAAATTTCAAGTCGCTATCTCTTTCCGTTCTCAGGTTATCAGAGACATAATAAATATGTTTTAATAATTTTTTTTTAATTTTCTAGTGATACGATTCTCACAAAATTTCACAAACGTGCTTAGCTTTATATTCTACAACTATTCACCAAGTTTCAATTCGATCGGATTCATATTGGTTGAAAACAAAATTATTACACGGAATCTACTTTGACCTCGAATTCTTCATGAGGGAGTCGAACTCAATCGTTTGAGACCATTTTCGCCGAAAAATTCGAAAATTACTGAAATTTGGGCAAAATGATAACGCGCAAAAAGAATAAAATTGCCTGAATAACCCGGCAGGAAAACTTCTAAACGAACAGACACGTACCTATGGAATTCCCCACTTTTCTCAAGAAGTCATCTAAATACCTTGTTGCACAACTTGAAATACAGCAGTTTCAAAATGTATCTAGTAGTACTACGAAACCCGAGTCATTCTTATACCTCAATAAAAAATAATGATAGGAAACTGAGTTATTTCATTCGAGAGTTCAACATGTCAGAATGAAGTTTTCCTATTGCAGATTTCGGTTCTGTATAGCACTTCTGCTTCTTCAAAACTACTTTCGGCATTTTCAATTTCAAAGCGAAGAATCCTTTATGATTCGAAAATAATGCTCTGTGATAATATCGTGTCTAAGATTGAAGATTATGTTATGATTATGTTGAGAGTAGAACTTGGCAACGTCTCGGCGAATTGTTTTGACCTTGACGATATTTCAGCAGTGCCAACCTGCCTGTGTTTTAGTTACAAAAACATGATAGACCTAAATCATCGCCAACCGGGAGACTTTATAAAAGTGAATGGAGTATGGTTTCTGATATATAGAATTTTTTTAATGATTTTGAATGATTTTTTTTTATTTTCTAGTAATACGATCCTTACAAAATTGTGCAAGAATTTTTGCGTTGGCGTTATACAACTAATAACCATGTTTGAATTTAATCAGTTTCGTAATTTTCGAGTTATTGAGGAAATAACAACCAAAATTAAGATGGGTATAACTCCAAAACCGTTTGGCCGAATATACCTATAAACAAACTCAAATATTGCATTCAGATGCACAACCTAACCTGGAAATTTCAATTCGCTAGCTCTTTCCGTTCACAGGTTATCGTGATAAGAAAAATATTTTCTAATAATTTGTTCAAAATTTTCTAGTTATATGATTCTCACAATATTTCTCAAACGTGCATAGCTTTATATTCTACAACTATTCACCAAGTTTCAAATCGATCGGATTTATGTTGGTTGAAAATAAAATTATTACACGGAAACCATTGGGCCGATTATGGCCATTAATAAACTTGTCCGTCTTATTAGGATGCGCCATCTACCCTGAAAATTTCGAGTCGCTATCTCATTCCGTTTTCAAGTTATCGTGGTAACGGACGACCGGACAGAATTAAATTTGTCCTCGAATTCTTCATCTGGTAGTCGAACCCAATCGTTTGAGACAGACATTTGGGAAAAATCATTACGCGATGTTCACCAGAACATACGGGCAAAAATACTATGTATCTCAGAAACGGTCCATCCTTTATGGCGAAAATTTTGCGAGAACCTTCAGAAGCTTATTTTACAGCCAAGTTCCAAATTCCAACACGATCTGATCAATATTGTTGTACGCAATTGACAATTGAAACAATTTTAGAAATCCAGTAGCCTTGGGCAAGTTCAGTTGCTGGATGGATGAACGTTGTCATGAACGGAAAGAGATATCGACTTGCAATTGTGTTTGAGGGTAGGTTGCGCATCTGTCAAGTTTGTTAATGGGCATAATCGGCCAAACGGTATCGGCGTTATACCCATCTGAAATTTTGCTGTTATTTCCCAATAACTTAAAAAATACAAATCCGATCCAATTGAAACTTGGTATTTACTTGTAGATTGCCGTCGCAATAATTTTTGCGAAATTTCGTGAGAATAACTACAAAAAAATTTTATATTTTTTTCGAAACCTTTTTATTTCAGAAACTATCCGTCAGAATCTCCTGAAATTCCACACTTACCTTTGAGCCGCCATTTTACAATCGAGTACCGAATTTCAGCTTGATCAACAGTGCTTTTTAAGAATTTTCAAACTTATATGCGGGAACGAGTTATCAGGCCATTGTTAAATATTGCACCACAGAAATCAAAGAGGTCGATCAATACTATGCTCAAATAATTTCCATACAGAATATTCTATTCACTTCCCCTAAATTCATCATATTTGAAGAGCCAAATTCAAGCCGACCGCGATCCCATTGTCTGAGATATTATCCAAGATTACATAAACTTTCTGGGTTTTCCCTCCCCTAATCCTTCCATTTTATGAGTTTTTAAAATACATGACAGTTTTTATGGAGCCCGCAAGATCTTGAAGATGAAATTATTACGGAAACCGTAAAAGGGAAAAAGCGGAAAAATGTTCTTCTTCCCCCCTTTGTGGAGTAATTATGATTACCGCTCTCTGCATGGAGGTCGCAAGGTGAAAACGGGTGAAAACGTAAAAGTAAGGAATAAAACCAATAAATCTCACTGCAGAATAACACGGGTCTTCCGCATTAGTCTACTTTCTATATTAAAAGGGGCGGCAGGAATTTATGACTCCATTCGGTTTGTGGATGGAGACATGGAGAAAATAAGATTTTATGGTACAGGTTGCAGGATATCATGAATGCTCGATGGGTAGGTTTTTACATTTTCTGAAGGTATAATTTTCGATCTATGAAGCAGACCTACCCTATGATGTAATTCTCCTGAGAAGTATTTTTATTCATCACTAGCGGACCGGACAGACGTTGTCCTGCTCGAACGTTGGATTGGCTGCTATCAGCGAGATCAGCAAATGTTTTTTTTAGGGAACAGCGTGCTATCATTTTGAACAAAGGTCTGTAACTTTCGAAGGTTAGGACAGGCAAACAATTACCGCCCAATTACGTGTCTTAACACGCTGTATAAAATTCTCACAAGTGATCTTCAACATCGGATTGGATCAAAGTGGAATCAAATCTAAGAACAAAGACTAGCAAGGAAAGCAGTACAAGTGTGCAAAGACAACCTTCTTATAGGCTAGTGTATTTGTCAAGATGCGAGACACTACAAGTGCGACCTACATACATCATGGTTGGATTACGCGAAAGCATTTGACACATCGGCGCACAGCTGAATAAAAGGCTACTAGAGATGGTCAAAACCCACCCTAACATCGTCCATGTGATGGAAAACATTATATCACTATGGAAAACTAAGTTCGCCGTTCGATTGGAAGGTCGGACTACTTATACGGGATGGCTGAGATATATAGGCGAGGCGTATTTCAAGGCGACTCGCTTAACCCATTATGGTTCTGCATAGCAGTACCATTAACAGCTGAATAAGGGGTGCAAGGCCGGGTCACCAGGCAGAATAGAACATCTGGTCTCAGATCTCCTGTAAATGACGACTTAAAACTTTATACTCCTTCCAAGGCAGCACTACAACATTTACTGCATATCGTTGCCAAATACACCTCTGCAAAAGGAATGAGCTGTTTTGCATCTAAGCAAAGGAAGAACTGAAGAAACAGAATAAGACATCGAACTAGAAGGGGGAATAATTATTCGCCACCTCGAAGAGGAAGAAACATAAAAATTTCTTGGAATGAAACAAAGAGGCGCGCTGAAGACAAACCAAATCAAGGATACCTTAACAGCTAGCTACAAAAAGAAGCTCCGAGATATATGGAAATCACAGCTGTCCGGGAAAAATAAAGTATCTGCTGCGAACAGCTTGGCAGTCTCTAATCTTTCGGGATAGTTAACTGGATAGTTAATGAATTTCTTGACCTAGACAGATCCACACGTAAAGTGATGAACATGAACCGTAAACTGCATCCGAACTGAAGAAAATATCTTCCGCGAACGCAAGGATACAGGAGTTTTGGAATGTTTGTACTACTGACACTATCAAAGAACATCATGAATGTGTATACCCTAACAACAACTTGCAGAGCATGCCACAGCCAGCAGAAAACTGTTATGCACATCCTGTCTGCTTGCAGAGTCCATGCTCCATCAGGATGTGTGACAGAGCTTTCATCTACTGGAACTATACTATTCCAAAAACTCGGTAGATCCATGCCATAAAGCCAGATATAGTCCTGCTGGACAAAGAGCTCAAGGAATTGTTTCGTGCCAAATTTTCCTGCCTCGCCAAAACTAATGTTGTTATGAAAGAAGAACAGAAGAGGGACACATACAAGGATTTAATCAACCATGAAAGGACTACCAAAGATCAAAGTTCAGAGCAATCCAAATAGTGTGATTTCATCAATGTTGAATAGCCACAAAGTGGTTTCATCCTTATTAGGAATCATCTAGTGGTTAGCTTCCCTGAAGCGTCATTCTTTTTCTACAAGGAATTAATGTTCAAACTAGGAATCCTCTGAATCCAAGGATCAAGGTAAGGATGGTCATGCTAATCATAGGATGTCTATGAAAAATGAGAGCGAAGTACGTGACATAATTGAAGATCATTTCGGCCAGGCAGGACGAAGAACTACTCCAAGGAATCTGTGAGAGGTTTTTTAGTGAGTAACCAAACAACAACTGGAGTCTCACACTCCTCAGAGAGCGAACAGAGTGGACAAAAAAAATATTTTTTTCCATGAAAACAGAAACACTGTATTAGTAATACATTTGAAACAACAATGCGAGGAATAAACTCCAATTATGGAAATAGCAAATGCCAGATTGGAAAGCTGAAGATTTGGCAGACCTCCGATCTCCTTAACCAAAAACAAACTTATACATAATAGTTAAAAATTCTTGGCGATGCAGGAAGAGGCACTTGGCAGAAGCAAGGTTCACATAAATTAGTTATATTGAAAAAACAATTATTATAAAACATATGAAGTAATCATATCAGGTGTTGATTTGGTAAATCAAGTATTTTGAGTAAGAAACAGGTATTCCTTCAGCTTTCACATGAGCTGAGATCTAATACATGGTGGCAAATAGTATGGCACCTGGTAATAAAAGGAGCGTTTGTAGATTTCTGGTCTTTGGCTGGGAATAGCTACAGATTAATGAATCTAATATTAATGTTGTGTACTTGTAATCTTTATCGTATTTTTTTAAAGCTTCGTATCTCATGGAAAAGATAAGCTGCATGATGAAGATGATTATAAGCCATACTAAGCCAAGCTAGTTCAATGAGCAAGAATTTTGTAACACCTGAATACACCACGCATCTTGCAAACTTAAGCATGCACCATAATCATAATCACAATAATTCAATCCCGAGAGAACCATTGAATTACATAAAATGGATTTTTTTTTTTTTATTTAATATATTTCTTTATGCTAATAAAGTTAATTCTCTCTCTAATATATTTCTCTTGCCGCAGACCAGCTTTATTTTGTGAACCCTTCCTTATACACTCCGTAACATGAGCTCTGAAATGCAATCACTCATCAAAAATAAGTCCTATGTCACTCGCAACTTAGCGCAATACACGTTCCATCTACAACCATACTGAACCAAATAACAGCAATTTAGTTTTGGTTACCAAGTTTTAATTGGATCAAATCTTTATATTTTGAGTTATTGAGGGAATAAAAACAAAATTAAAGATGGGTATAACTCCAAAACCGTTTGGCCGATTATGACCACAACTAACTTAATTCACCCAAGACTGCTCGGATCTCCCACAATATACATCCGACCATGTTCGAATTTGGAACTTAGATTTTGAGGACTCAAATATCGGACATATAGTTTCTGAGAGAGGTACAGATTTTTTTATGAATGATTTTTTTTTTTATTTTTTTACCTTATACGATCCTCACGAAATTTCGGAGACATTTGCGCATCGGCATTCCACAATTAATTGCAAATCTTGAATTGGATCCGATCCGTATTTTTTCAGCTCTTGAGTAAATAACAACAAAATTTCAGATGCGTATAACTCCGAAACCGTTTGGCCAGTTATCCGCCGTATTCACAAAGCGTTCAATCTCCGTTAAGTCCTAACTGAGGTCCTCAGTTAAGGATAAATAAGCATCGCAACCTCAGTTAACGCATGTAACGGCGGTGAAACAGGCCTGTTTCACGTTAATTTTAACTTAAACTGAGGTTGTGATTCTTATTTATCCTTAACTGAGTACCTCAGTTAGGACCGGAGATTGAATGCTTTGTGAATACGGCGGTATACCTATTAACGAACTTAAATGTCGGAGATGTTCTCAGGTTATCGTGGGATACATAATATTTTTCATGATTTTTTTTAAATATTCTAGTGATACGATCCTCACGTAACGTGTTGTTATTCTACTAGTTACCAAGTTTCAGTTTGATCGAATCTTCATTCTCGGAAAGCAACATTAGTACTATAAACCGTTTGGCCGATGACTCCGATTAACGAACTTGTTCGTCGCATTTGTACACGCAACCTACCCTGAAAATTTCAAGTCCCTATCTCTTTCCGTTCGAAAGTTATGGTGGAGACGGCCTACCAGACCTACACCTCGACAGAATCAAATTTGACCTATAATTCTTTATCAGTGAGTCAAACCTAATCGTTTGAGACCATTTTCGGGAAGAAAATCGGAAATTGCAGCCATTTGGTCAAAATGATAGCAAGCTGTTTCCCAGAACATGCGCGCAAAAACTGAGACATTTAGACACAAATGAAAATAATCGATATATTCTGATCAAACCGTTCTGCGAACTTACAGAGTATTTTCAAGAGCTAGGAAGAGGATTTATTTTGATCTTTGCGAGCAAGAGTGTTGCTTTTGACGGGCAGCCTCGTATTCAGTGCGAGACATTCCGTTCTTGTAGGTGTAGATAAATCACTTAAAACAAACCATCTAAAAAAAATTTTTTTTCCATTTCAAATCACACCTTTTTCTAATAAGTTGTCCAATTATTCCTACACTACGAAGAAAAATATCATGCGCTGTCGAATAAAAATGCTCCACCCCTTACGTCCCACGCTCGCTTAGACACGCCACTGGCACGAATGCATCTTCTCACTAGCTAAAAAACTCAATGATTTATGTCCCGCCCAGCAATTCTCGATGCTCATCTGGTTTAAATTTATTATATTTATAAATACATGTAGAGTATTTATTTCGGGATATATGAGATCCCCTGTTTACACGCCATGTGTTTCAAATCGAGCCCTTCGCTAAGAAACCAGCCAGCTAGATGACGCTTCGTTAAGAAGGGTTGGACGCTGATGGCTTTACTGCGACAAAAAGCGTATTAGTCAAGTTTTTTGATGGTTAATTTGATTTATGTGGCTCACTCTCGACCTGATGGATACTTCAAAGGTTCTTCTGTTTTCGGATGAAAATATGGCTGTACAGAGTTGTTGGCGGTTTTTTCGGGTGGAAGTGAGTCTTGGCTTGTTATTTTCTTACAGCGAAAACATTTTTGAAACCCCTCTTTTTAGAATTTTAACAAGTCATGTTTTGTGGTTTGCATAATTCAAAATTATAATAATTGTAAGTGACATTGCTCTGGGGACATGGGCTTTGGCGCTCTTGTCAAACTACTAGCGAGTAATTATTCAAACTTTGACAAATCATATCTCCGAAAGTATTGGTTTCTCATGGTTGATTTCACGAAGCTTCGCTGGCACGAGCCGAATGGGGAAAGGGGGATGATCCCCCCCAATGTTTAACGGAGTCGGCCTATTTTCAACACAGTTGGAATATTTCCGAAAAAATTGTCATAAAATGTGAAGGAATTTGACCCCCTGACCGGATAAATGCAAAACACGCAGATAATAGGGACGGGATAACATGGAATAACACCATGTACCCTTGTACACATTCCTGTTGCCGTGAGTTGAATATTCAATAGTTTTCGACACAATGTGTGTAGCCGGCGAAAAATAATATTTGTTTTCTTTTGTGTTATCTCAAAGCGGGTAGCCCTCAAACAAACCATCTAGTACATATTTGAGCTGTTTCTCCCTGTCGATCGGCATTTTAAAAAGCTCTTATTTCTATTGAATTCAGCAACGTAAATATGTAAGTACGCAGTTTGCTCCTTTCTTTTAATAATAAAAATAGATAAGTTTGAATTTCGGAAAACTAGTTTTGATGTTCAGGAACAGGCCTAATAGGGAGGACGGGGTCAGGAACGCAGGAACGGTCCTAAGAGTCATAATGTTGACCAGAGTTGGCAAATTTTTGAAGCAGTTGGAAACATTTCGAAGCAGTTGGGAAAATTTCGAAGCAGTTAGAAAAATTTCGAAGCAGTTGGAAAAATTGCAAAGGAGTCGGAAACATTTCAAAGCAGTTGTAAAAATTTGATGTTTGAAAAATTTCGAAACAGTTGGAAAGATTTCGAAGCAGTTGGAAAAATTTCGAAGCAGTCGGAAAAATTTCAAACGAGTTGGAAATTTTCCAAGAAGTTTGAAAAATTTCGAAGAAGTAGGAAACAATCGGAGAAGTTGGAAAAATTTCGAATCAGTTAGATAATTCATCCCTTCCCACCCCCTCAGTCATCCTCGGTTGATCTAATACTTCAATGCACAGTTGAAAAATTGTCGATATTTCTTACCCCCCCACCCCCCCAAAAAATGGCTTCGGCCCGTCCCTGAGCATCGTGTACCTTCATTGTGGATTTAATTCGGTGGTTGCATCAAAAATGAACCGGAAATTGACATAGAATCACACTGATTTGACAATTAAGAGCTGCCAAAGCTTTGTGAAACCCACCGTAAGAGGTGGGAATGATATCAATGGATTTTTTGGATAGAAATGCATCATAAATTAGAGTTAATAAGCTGTTGTTCAGGTATCACCAATTTAGCCCACCCTGCGCAAACATTAGAACCTGGCGATAATATTTTAAGATTAAATTTCTCATATTGGATCACAAATCACAGAATTACTTTGTACAGGACAATCTTCGGGTATAAAGCTCAATTTTACTAAAGATTGTGTGTTTGTTTAATACTTAGAATTCACACATATGGGATTTCTTGAAATATTATTATTATTGAAAATTCCATAAAAATCCAATATTCCATTCATTTCCAAGAATATCTCAAATCGAATAGTTAATAATTTAGTTAAGAATTATCCGTAGGTATCGTTCACAGAAAGTCCATGGGATCATGGACTGTCTTCGTTCGCTATTGGCATGCGACATTGTCGAACTGTGTGCCAGGCATTGTATATGTGAATGTGGGGAAGCAGAGGAAACCATAGATCATTTAGTTAATAATTGTCGCATATATAGATTCAAAGATGGTTTTAGGGCTATTCATAATGTTTCTGAATCTTTTTTAGAATGGGTAGCGAGTTTTAAATCAATTTAATAAAATATAGAATATTCCATTTTTAATTTGTTCCTTTTCTCCCTTTGCCTTTTCCTTTTCCAGATTGGGTTTCGGGTACCTTGGAGAAACTTCTCTGATTGTTGAAGGAAGAAGCAATAATGAAGAAAAAGATGCCCTTCAATATTTAATATTTCAGCATATTTTGTTAACAATTTCAATTTTCATAAATCACAACACTAACGGGGAGATAGGGTTTTTTTGCTGAGGTTTTTTCCCTAAGCTCTAGTATCATATATCAAATTATATGGTACCCCGTTACACTAACCTCTGCTAACACTTTTTTCATACACATGCTTTATTGTTAGATGAAAAATTAATTGTAATGCTCAAGTTCAAAAGAATATATATATATTGTATATTATTCAATCGAGGAGTACGGATTATCTTTATCTTGTGAGAACAAATTGATAAGGATTTTGTTCCGAGGACAAAGATCGCCAAAAATTAAATTCAAAACGTAGGTCTATGACTCACCTCATATGTTGGATTTACATTTGAAAAATCATATCTCCGAAAGTGTTAGTTTGTTAGAGTCTAGAATGATATCCATGGATTCTTCTGATGAAAATGCATCTCAAAAAAGTTGAATTTGAAATTTGTAATGAAACAAAATTTTTTTTTCTGTTACTTCGAAACCACTCGGCTGATTTTGCCCAATAACGAACTCAACCGAGATATTTATCTCCCAAATCTACTCTGAAAATGTCAATGTCTAGCTCTTTCCGTTCGGGAATTATCGTGTTAAAGGAACGACGGACGGCCGGACAAAATCAATTTTGACCAATGATTCTTGATATTGATTACAGACATTTGGGTAAATTGATATGCACTCTGTTCCGGGGAACAAGAGCGCCAAAAACATTCGTAGAAGGAACTAATGCAGAAAGGCACAAAGGCAAAATGTAACTCGTCTAGAAAGGTACATTGGTCGAAAGTCACAAATGTAGAAAGTCACATATCTAGAAGAACGTTGCCAGGTCTACGGTGTTTTACCCAGTATACAAGACACATTCTAGAGGTTGACCACAGAAGACCATCCAAACCAAATTGTAATTTGAGATTAATTTTTGCCTGCAAAAAATAAATTGAAAGCTTTCACAAACTTCCCTACATTATTAATACATTTAATACGGATCAATACATTTAATTTATGAAATCCTAGATGGAATGTCATGTAAGAAAGTACTTAGTTATTGCAGAGTATACAGTAGAATTACTGATTATTGTGTTTGAACAATTCCGAACATCTATTCCAAACTGCCTTGTGGAAAACAGTATAATTCAAAGAGTCAATAAACGAAAGGGAAAATTCATTTCCAGATATTCCACCAAGGTATTTCTACAATATTCAATTAGCTTTTAAACAACTGATGATTACCCGCATAATGTTTGTGCCTTTCGGTGATTGTATTTATCTTCCAAGGGTTGTTACTTTCGGTCGTTGTTTCATTCTGGGCAAAGTCCTTTCTGCGAATGTTTTTTCTACGCGTTTAAGTTTCTACGCCTGTTATTTCTATATTAGTATAATTCAGCAATTGGGTGGAGACCCAAAAGAATGAGTGAGATAAGTGAGTAAATATTTAGATTTCCCAAATTTAAAAAATTGGTGAAAAAAATGGATACTTTTGAAACAGTCTCAAAATATCAATGAAAACTTCCTGAACTTTCATGGAGCAGTTTATATGATCGCATATAGACTGGTTAATGCGGAAAATATGAATCGAATGATAAAGGATTATTCGGGAAATTCCGCAAAGGAGCAGAAAAAATAATATGTTGTTTTTACTTGCTTGTTCTGCTTATCGAATTCTTCAGAGCAAGAAACCCAAGGAAAAGGATTATATGATCATATGATTTGGAAAACAGAATAAATATCACATTACGCAAGCAAAACTTTTGAAATCAACTGTCAGTCATTTCACAACTGGAAGTCGAATCCAAAACATCAGCGTGATCCTCGCACAGTCTAGTTCTACGACTAATTCGATTCATTACATCTGATAACTTTTCGAGTCATAAAACTCATTTTAATCGAATTTGAACTCTGAAGATATCTTCAGGGAAAACTGACGAAACTGGTTTTCACTGGAGAGATCGTTCGTTGCATATCGCAGTCGTCCATCTGGATCCCGCCGCGTCTAGAACTAATAATTTTGCAAAAGCAAATATACATTCTCTCCCTATCTCCCCATCTCGCTTCGCTCATATTTGCACACCGGCCAATTTCACGAACGCCCTGTGAAGATCCTCGGCCAACACCTCGCTAAGCCCCGGCTACACGTACCCTGAGAAATGAGATCACCCGCCCACGTTCGAATATGATCACGAATTTATTGATTAAGGCATAATTAAATCGCTTCGAAAGCTAATTAGACGAACGGCCTTTTAATCGTTTATCTTGTCATTAGTTCGACTAGCTGTCTCGCGCTTCGAACGCCCCCTATAATAATCGGACCGAAACGCGTTCACAATTATAACGAGAGCATATAAGCGAAAGCTCGACTTTATCAGTGTCCCACACTTATTACTGAATACCCAGACATCGGGATAGTGGTACCACTGACTGGAGGTTAAATTGGATTCAGAAGACCAATGCACCCGATATTGACTAGGTTACTAAGTGAGCTCTTGCTTTAATTTTTCACGTGCTGTAAACGAAGAGACCACCTACTGAGCCATAAAGATACAAATACTATAAAAAACAAAACATTTTTGCTTTGTTTATTGATTGAATTATTCCTAAGGATACACAATAATTTGCTGAAAATTATTGTTAATGTGTATTGCTTACAACTACAATAATAATTTTTATTATTCAAGAAGAATGCAAAATAGAAGTAAATAAGGCCCGTTTCCAGGTCTGATGATGCTCTCCTGCTTCAGCAGGATTTAGATAGATTTTTCAATTGGTGTGAGCTAAATAGACTTTTATTGAATGTTGAGAAGTGCAGTGTGATATCATACCATCGTGGTGTTACAAATAATATATTATATTACGTTGGCGATAGTCTTTTGCATAGGGCGAGCAAAGTCAAAGATCTAGGTGTGGAACTGGACTCTAAGTTGACATTTGGTGATCACATTTTCAAAGTTATAAAAAAATGTATGAAACTTTTAGGATTTATTCAGCGTAATACTTCATTGTACAGCGTTGAAACGTTCAAGATAGTTTATTGCTCATTGGTTAGAAGTATTGCAGAATACGCATCGGTTGTATGGTCACCATCTTACGCCATATATGTGAATTGCCTGGAGAGAGTTCAAAATAAGTTCCTTCGAATATGCGCTTACAAACTTGGAGTTCCGCTAACGGAATTAAATTATGATCACATAAGATCAATACTTGATATGACCTCTCTATCAGTTAGAAGGTCTCACCAGGACCTATTATTTACATATAAGTTGTTGAACGGTATGGTGGACTGTCCTCAGTTATTGTCTAAATTCAATTTTAACGCTCCGAGAATGTGTACTCGGAGCACGCACATCTTTTATCAGGACACCCCACGTACTAACTACAGAAAAAACTTCTATTTGCATCGTACCACCGGATTGTTCAATGACTTGACCCCTGAATTGGAAATTTTTGGGCTATCTCTTCCTCGCTTTAAGGCCAAAGTTTTATCAATTGTTAATTGTTAGTATTAGGTCATAATATGTTCTATTTATTCTGCTCTTTAGGATGTTTGTATCTTTGTGTACTTTAAACATTGTTATTTTTGTCGTTTTTTTAATGCTTTTTATTATTGCTTTTGTGTTCAAATGGGATGTACCGTTGGTTTCATGTACAAAGTATTTACTTATGTGCACGAATATTAAATTAAATTAAATTAAATTAAATTAAATTAAATATTAATAGGTCTCTTGCATGTAACACGAAATACCATATGTTTGTGTTTTTCTAAATCTACTTCATTACCAGATCATCATGTATGCAATCATTAAAGGATACTGTGGGAGGTATACTCATTATTAAAAGGTTTCTTTCGGGGTTTTCTCTCCCAAACTCTGAAAAATATCTATAAAATAGAAATTAATTATTTTGTGATTTGCTTCTGCGTAAGGAACACAAGATGCTTGTCAGAAGCAAATAATTGAATATTGTTGCCTAACAAACAACAACGAAACAACATCAACGAAGAGACAAGAAACAACTATATCGTAAAGTTTCGGATTCTATATCAGACTCCTTCGTCAGACGCTTAACGAAAAGCTTTAGAATTATTTTGTTGATAGTTATTGTATAATTCAAGAATTGTCACATTCAATTCAGCATTCGACGCTGATGCTGATAAAATTAACACTACGAAGTAACCGTTTTATAGAAAACCAGTAATCACTTGTGAGTAGAATTTAGACACAAGTGACACCTGGAATTCAATCAACCAAGCTCCTCGCTGTGGCTACCCAAAACTATAGATCTAGTATCTAGTATAGTATATTCTTTTCCTCTATGTGGTAATCAGCAAGTTCTCGGATTGGAGTCTCATGCAGTTGACCCCTGGGGAGCACAATTCTCGAATTTCACAATAACTATCAACAAAATAATTCTAAAGATTTTAGTTAAGCGTCTGACGAAGGAGTCTGATATAGACTCCGAAATGTAACGATATAGTTGTTTCTTCGTTGATGTTGTTTCGTTGTTGTTTGTTAGGCAATATTGTTCAATTGATTGCTTCTGACAAGTATCTTGTGTTTCTTACGCAGAAGCAAATCACAAAATAATTAATTTTTATTTTATAGATATTTTTCAGAGACTCAAATTCAGTAGATGTACCATTCATCAATGTTATTATTTTGTAAAAATTAAAAAAAAAACGAAAAAGAAACATTTTCTGCTTCGAGAATCGATATTATCTGAAAATTTCAACTCTAATTCATTGCGTCCGAGCCTACCTAATCGTGCTGAAGGCCGGCCGCACGGCCGGAAAGAATCAATTTTGACTTCGGATTCTTCATCAATTAGTCCAAACGAATCCAGAAGATTCTGCGCCAAATATTCGAAAAATACAGAAATTTCGACGAATTGATAGGCACACTGATAGAACAGCGCGCCAAAAATGGAAACTCTTGAAGCAGTCTCAAAATTTCTGATCTTCCTTAACTTTGTGGAGCTGTATAAGACCGTATAAGTACCCTATTTAACTCGTCTCGACCCACGATAGGTATTAAATATCGATAATAATCTTTCAAACAAGTTGCTATGCCCTTACATAAATGACATGACCTCTTATTCGAAATTTCAAATGTTATACCTTTTCAACTGAGTGTTGAAATTTCATAAATTTGATATATTTTTGATGTGTATAAAGGTTTTGAATATGAGTCTACCAGGTCGATAATTTTTGAAACAAAATGGGTTCAAGCCCTGTGGACAGGAGCTTTCTGGCGCTCTAGTTCAAACAGACAAATTATATCTCCGAAAGTATTGGTTTCTCTGAGTTGGGAATTATATCAATGTATACATATGATAGAGCTGCATCATAAAGGAAATTCAATTCAAATAATAGTTTATTTATCAAGATTAAATGAGCAATCATGAGAATGAGAACTGCACCATGGAAGAAATCGAATTAAATCTGGCCAATTTTGCCCAATAACGAACTTAACCGAGATATTCATCTCCCTAACCTACTCTGAAAATTTCAACTACCTAGCTCATTCCGTTCGAGAGTTATTGTGGAAAAACTTTTTTTAAATTTTCAAAATTTTTTTTTTTACACTTTGCGGTAATCTGGGTCAATACAAAACTTCACATGCGTTAAAAGTCATGATTCTACAATTTGATGCTAAATTTCAGATAGATCGAACGAACTTGTCCGAGATATTTACGCTCCAAAACCACCTTGCAATTTTCAATCCGCTAACTCCTTTCGTTCGAGAGTTATCGTGCCTACGGCCGGTCGGCCGGCCGGACAGAATCGATTTCACACTCGGATTCTTGATCAGTGAGTCGAACCAAATCGTTTGAGACCATTTTCAGCCAAAAATTCCAAAATTACAGACACTTGGGCAAATTGATAAGCACTCTGTTCCGAGGAACTAGAGCGCCAAAAAAACAAGTTTCGTATGACAATTGGCCAAAACAGGTTTAAAGTACCTACAAATAGTAGGTATTCCATAAAACATGTATGAAAGAAGATGAGTAATAAATAAAATACCTTGTAATCGATCAAAAATTTCCTGATCTACGTTCACCAAATTTTCTCCTCTCTCGAACTACAGAATTATGCTTTCAATATTTACGTAATATTTTCAAACATTTTCGGGTGAGGTCTCCGTTGCATCGCTCAAATACGAGTATTTCAACCCCAATATTTTTGAAGTTACAATATTCCCTTCTGTCAAGTTGACATTATGACAATTCATACATTGAATAATTATATCAATGTGTGAAATACGATTTACATTGAAATTTTGAAGAATCATATCTCCGAAAGTATTAGCTTGTTAGAGTTAAAAATTATATGAATGGATTCTCATGATAAAACTTCTTATTAAAAAAAATTTAATTTGGAATTTGTTTCGTAAAAAAAAATTTTTTTTTTGTTACTCCGAAACCATCCGTCCGATTTTGCCCAATAACGAACTTAGCCGAGATATTTATCCCCCAAACCTACTCTGAAAATTTCAACTCTCTAGCTCATTCCGTTCGAGAGTTATCGTGCCTACAGCCGGACGGCTGGCCGGCCGGACCGGCCGGACAGAATGAATTTCGACCACGGATTCTTGATCAGTGAGTCGAACCAAATCGTTTAAGACCATTTTCATCGAAATATTCGAAAATTACAGACATTTGGGCAAATTGATAAGCACTCAGTTCCGAGGAACTAGAGCGCCAAAAATAATTATAGTAGGATGAAACCCAATGGAAGAGGAAGAGAATATAACAAAAATGAGATGAAAAATAATTTACGGGTGATCTGCGGTTGGGAAGTAGAAGGGGGTGAGTTTTTAAGGGTAAAAAACGGTTTATCTCGATTTCTCGCAAAATTGCAAGTTCTATGGAAAAAGTTGTAGTTAATAAAAAAGTCAAAAACTTATTTATTTATACTTTTTTTTTTCCACATAACCTTAAAATGTATGTGAAATTTTTTTAGTTTTTTTATGTTTATCTGTTACAAAATAATTTTTTTTCCCCGAAATTCAGTGAAGACTTATCTTTTAATGTCCCAAATACAGTGTAATTTTATTGATTTGAAATTTTTATTTTTTCACCTTATTTTGATTAATATCGAAAAAGCAGCCTAATTCGAAAATTCTCACATCAAAATATCTGCTTTTTTAGATAAGTAGGTGGGATTTTTATTCCTTGAAATCTCTACTTTCTGATGGTGTAAAAAAATATACATTACTATGGTAAATTTTATCAGAAAATACTAAGTTAATATTTAATAAGTTACTACAATATTTTGAGAAAGTTGTAGAATCTTCTCTGAAATATATGCGCAGATGACCTACGGAAAATGTTTGTCCATCAAGAGGTATTTCATAGAGAAGTGGGGAGGGTCTGGGCCTTACTACCTGTAGTTTTTGTAGAATATAAAAACAAAAAACCCAACACATGGTTATTTGAAATTTTCACTTAAATTTCTAGGTTACATGGAAAAATTGTGAATACAAAAGAAATAGATCTTTTCATCTGTTTTTGAAAAGACTTGTAGTTTTAATGGAAATAGAGAACAACTATTTTTTACCCCTTAAAACTCAACCTCTTCGACTTCCCGACTTAGGATCACTCGTAATTGTTTTTCTTTCATTTTTTGTTATATTCTCTTCCTTTTCCAATGGGTTTCATCCTAATATTATTTTTTTAAATTTTTACGATGTTTAAAAGCGTAAAAACCTCGCTTTTGTTTAAAATTCTATGGTCGAGATTATTTAAGCAATTCAACTAAGTATCCAAGATCTCACTAATATTTTTGGCGATCTTGTTCCTCCGAACAGAGTGCAATTAACTAATTTTGTTTCAATTCGATCAGAGCTGCAAATTTCATTTACTGAGGAAACAATATTTCAAGCTGATTAGGTCCATTAACGAACAAAACCGTCGCATTCAGATGCGTAACGTACCCTGAAAATTGCAAATCGCTGTCTCTGTTCGTTCTACAGTTCGTGGCAACGGACGGCCAGACGGACAGAATCGAATTCGAACTCGAATTAATCTTCAGTGAGTCAAACCTAATCGTTTGAGATCATTTTTACAAAAAATACGAAAATTACGGACATTTGGGCAAAATAATAACATGCTGTTCCCTAGAACATGCGCGCAAAAATGAACATTAACCACAATTGCTCAGGAACAAGGTTATGTTTTATTCTCACAGGAAGATATATTCTAATAATTTGTAATGGAGTATAAAACAACTATAATAAAATGAATTACATAAAGTGAGAATTATTGGATATCATTATCAACAACTTAGGTACCAGCTTAATTGAAATATTTATAAGTAGATTGGTGTGATGAATATGTTTATTTCCACAGCAAATAGTTGACCTTCAGTAGTACTTGCAACGCCAATGCCATATCCTCACTTGGTGAAATCAATATTCGTGTTTTCTGAACAATTGCCTTCCCTATAGCACCACATATCTTAATGGTGAATGAACACATTTACACTTATACAAAGTCCCATTTTACTTGTGGACAACCAGTTTGTAGAAACCGAAAGAAATTCAATACAAATTTTCCGTTAAGATATCGACAATAACGTTTTGTTCCCAGTTGATAAAAACTATAAATGTGATAAAACAGTACTAGTGAGTGGGTAGGACATGTTGCCAAGAATTGAGAGCAATTCATGTTATGCTCTGTTTGGAATACGCTTCCATATCGATGCATATAACACTCGAACAGAGGAAGACATGATGTTGAACATTTCAATCGGTACTCCAGTTCCATAGACACATTCAAATCGGAATGGTTTTGCATATAGGTATATTGTATCGATTCGAAAACCGATAATCATACCTACCAACTAAAGAAAAAATTATATGAGCACTAACTAAGATTAATGGGAAGGCAAATCAATTCTTAGTATTTCTCAGCATCATGAGGAATGCTTTATGTATTGCTCTCCTGCAAATTATTAAGAAGTCAGGAGCTTTTGCATGGTGCAAAAGAACCTGACTTCACGTCGGTGAACCATGGTAAATTCGATTGAGAGTGTCCAATACAGGAGAATGGACAATAGAACATACGCGCAAAGGCTCTTGACTTCACGTCAGTGCTTGAACCAATTGTTTTTTGGTAATTTTTTACAAATTTTCTAGCGGTACAGCTCTTACAAAATTTTACACACGTCTTTATGTCGATATTCTACAACTAGTTCGCAAGATTCAATTCGATCGAGTCTAGATTTTTTGAGTTATCGAGGAAATAATATTCCAGATGGATTTAACTCCGAAACCGTTGGGCTGATTATGGCCAACAGCGAACTTAACTCTCCCATTCAGATGCGCTTGAAAATTGCAAGTTTCTATCTCCTTTCGTTCGAGGGTTATCTAGGCAACGGTCACCTATCCAGCTACTGAACTCACACTAGGCTGCTCGGATCTCCAACAATATAGATCCGATCATGTTCAACCTTGTAACTTGGTAGTAGAGTTAGGTTCTGAAGGCTCTCGCAAAATTTCAGCCATGTCGGATGAATAGTTTCTGATATACAGGGTGTCCGGGGAATAACTGTACATACTCTTACCAGATATAGAGTTGTACTAGCTGATTACTGATTGACTATAAAATATTTATTTCTGGATTTCCCTAGAAAGCTACAGGGTGATTAGCCAACTTCATGGTAATACTTAGACCATCATAAAATCTAAACTTATTGACGGATGTTATTGAAACATGGGAGGTTATTGGCACATGCTAAGGTCGAGTCAGAAAGATATCAATTATTTCATTATTCCAGGGCCCGACTAATTAATCTTCATTTAAAGTGTTCAGGATAAAAAAACACTTTGTATTTCGAATTACGAATAATTGATTCGCTTTTTAGGAAGAAGCTAAATTATGCTTCAATTTGTGGTATCGCTTAAAGTTGTCACATCTACAATTATTTTGTTATGAATTTTTTAATTTGGATAAAGTTCGACAAATTGAATTCTTCACCATGAAGAGAACTGAACATCTCATGTTTGAATATAAAATGCGAAAGTATCAGTAGAA